>OW052182.1:25842676-28313770 GCA_932526625.1 Rhingia campestris | reverse complement strand
GGTGCCACATGCCACACAGCACGCGAAACAATGGCGCAATTGCGAGGCGAGTTTGGTGAACAGTTAATTTCACGTTTCGGGCCGGTCAATTGGCCGCCTAGATCGTGCGATTTGACACCATTAGATTATTTTTTGTGGGGGTATGTCAAGGCTAATGTCTATAGGGACAAGCCCGCTTCGATTGACGCACTGGAAGCTAACATCCATGCATTCATTCGTGAGATACCGGCCGATATGTGTGAAAGAGTATGCCAAAATTGGACTCAGCGGATGGGCTACCTGAGACGCAGCCGCGGTCAACATTTGCATGAAATTATCTTTAAACATTAAATTGCAAGGTTCAAACTATCGATTCAAATAAATATTTCATTCATTTTTTCGAATTTTTTGTGGTTTTTTTAAAAAAAGTTCTAAACCTCTTAAAAAATCACCCGTTATAAGCCCTATGCGAACCAACCCAAGAAAAAAATGAACATGGAAGGACAAAACAAAAGATTTGTAACTACCTACTCCAGTGGAGTTAACAAAGAGACAATCCACTCGCAAAGGCGACAGGTTCACGGAGTCTGGAGGACAGTATCTCCAAGATCGACGCTTATAGCGTTAATGTATCTGCTATAGTGTGTGTGGACGGATGATATGGCGGTGCTTCGCGGGAGATGCTTACATCACCAGGGGAAGGATAAGACACACTGATTATAGGGAGGAAACCGTAGCTCAAGAAGACCAACAATTTGAGCAAAAAACAAAATTGAAAGGATCTCCGCTGATACATCAAAGGCAAAAGGACTGTAATCCGGAAGCTTAGATCTCAGGTGTGCACCTGCCCAAAGACGAAAAGTAAAGGGTTATGTGAACATGATTTTCCTAACTTGCCTTCTCAGACCCACTGAATCCATTTTGGCCTAAACAAATATTTTGGCGCAACAGACTCGTTAGTATCCAGTGTTAACCTTCTCCTCACAACTATTCATGTGTGCGTGTGTACTTCATGCAAATTAGCAAAAACCTCCTGTTTTATGCCGAATCCGAACGGCTTTGTCAGATAATCGCGTGATGAGGGCCAGTAATAAATTATTTAGGTACCCATTGAGTATTGACCTGAATCGTTGGTGATCATATCTGCCATCGCTAAAGGCCACCAACTATTGCTGATTATGTGCAACAGCTGCATGAAAAAAGGAGTCTTTCTCAGAAGCTGGAAGACACAACGTCTAGTACTGATCAGTAAAGACAGATGAGATGTATACTATATTGAAACTTCTGGGGAAGATGCTGAGATCGCTACTCAAAGGCGCAGTACACAGCTCTTCGATCGGAATGATAGAGAAATAGTAATTGCCCAAAGGCGAAGCAACTACTACTTTCCTTAGTAGTAGCTTATCGAAGTCCTTCTCTACTGCATCCTATGTATGGCTGGGAATCGAAGACTCAGCGAGTCGGAGTATTGGTGTCCATTGGTTATACATGTTATTGGCTAGAGGTATATCGCTTGTATTGTTTTTGGCTTAATCTTCGTCTTTATAGCCCGTCAACGCAAAAGGGACCGACGATTTTTTTCTCAAATCGACCAATGATTTCTTCATCCACTTTTGTTACGGTCCATGCTTCAGCGCCGTAGAGCAGGTCTGGGATGATCATGGGAAAGCAACTACTCTAGCCAATTACTATTGTTGACAACTCTGGACCTCAGAAATGCCTTAAGCACAACCAGGATGAGTGACATGCTGAACGAGGTCGAAAACATTCAAAATCCCAAGCTATCTCTTGCGGATGGTGGTGGACCTCAAGGACTAGGACATGATCTTATTAGACGGAACTCTATTTTTAGCAAGCTTTGATCGAACGGTGATAAAACGTGATGTCAGTGTTTTCGTTAAATCACCTAGTTACTCACCGTATTCGGATACTTCAACACAGGTTCGGCAAAAATAACATCCCAGCCTGCCAGTATCAGTACCGAGACCCCAAAACGACGTGCACCACACCTTCTTTATACCCTATCCCATAGGGCAGTATATTAGTTTTGATATATAGTTTGTAACATAGAGAAATAATTTAGCTAGATATGCCTTAAATTATATGGATCCACTCAGAATCGATAGCTGAGTCGATTTAGCCATGTCTGTCCGTCCGCCTGTGCGTCCGTCCAAAAAAAAATACAAATTTATGGCGCAACAGGCTCGTTAGTACCCAGGGCCTAGCTTTCTCACAACCATTCATGTGTGCGTGTATACTTCTTGCACGATAGCGGGACCTCCTGTTTTATGCCGACTCCGAACGGCTAAGTTGAGATAAGCTATTCTTGACAATTGATACTACTCGGATGATTTGTCTGATCATCACAAGAGGAGGCCAGTGAAAAATCATTTAGTTGTTGCTACGGCTGGGAATCGAACCCAGACCTTCTGTGCGGCGGTTCATCGCACTAACCATCGCGCCACTGAGCCCTCCTGTGCGTCCGTCCGTCACCAGTTTTTGGCCTTAAATTTTGAGCTAGAATGATGAAATTTGGTATACACGTGCTCTTTGTTGCTCCCAGCAGAACAAGTGTAAACATTTTTGAAATCCACCCACTGCCACATCCCTTTTTTTTTTTTTTTAGAAAAACGTAGTTTTTGGCCAAACCGTAAGGAATTTTGAAAAAGTGTATGAACAACATATTAAGAGAATCTTAAAAAATATATTTTGTCCATACAAAGTTTTTTTGCCGCACCCACTTTTTGTGGGAGTTTTCATAAAAAAAAAACTTTTTTTTGGTACATTTTTAAAATATTTGAAAAATCTTTCGATGCAATATCATTGGCTATGCTAATAGGGTATTAAACGATCCGTACAGCGTATTGTAGCCTTCTCATATCATAAGAGGCTATGATTATGAATACCCTTTTAATGTTTAACCGCAGTACGAGCCTTAGAGAAGGGGAAGAAAGAGAGTGATAGGAAAGATTTTGAATGTAGTGGAGACTTACCTGTTGCAACAAGGAAAAACCGCTAAAGTCAATTTTGATGATTTTTCAGGAGAGCATATTAAAGATTTGCTAAAAAGTTTAAAATTACAAATGGTTCTAGACTATCTATTATAAGTCGGATCTTTCTGAAAATAATACGAGAACAAAGGAAATTGTTATTTCTTTTGTTCTAGCGATACAAAATGCAGTTATTGTTTTTGTTTTGGACGTGGCAAGCCAAATCAACATTTAAGGCTTTATGGCCTAACAGTATCTGAAAGCAAAAAAATCCTATGTCGAGTTAAGCTGTTATTCCTCGTTGAAGAACAATATTATATGGGAACAAAGTTGACTTAAGCTGATATTACTTGAACTTAAGAGAACATTTTTAATACTAATCTTGACTTAAGCTGTTATGTGAAGAACCTATTGAAGCCTTAAGTTGAAAATTACCGACTTTAGATAGATATTTTCCTAGTAAAAAACAATATTAATGCTTTGGAAAGCATAAAAAACAACCATAAAGTAAGTTTGTGATTTTTTAATATATATTTTCTAATTATTAAAAAAAAAATTTGTTTGAGTGAATAAAAAATTTAATTTCATGCAAATTATTTGAATTAAAGAATTTTTTTTTTAATTAAGACAATTCATTAAAATACTAAACATAACACTATTGATATTGATTTAAAAAAAAAATTTTGAAGTTAAAATAGTTATTATATTGAGTGCATAATATAACAAAATATTAAAGTCTACTTTAACTCTTAAAAAAGTTGAAAAAAAATAATTTAATGTTTACTAATACTGCTTAGAAGGGTTAAAATATTTCAGAACTTTTGAAACAGTAGGTATGTAGAAATAGGAAAAAAAACAATCATCTTACAGAATTCCATGCAAATTTTTTGCCTTCAATGTTAGATCGTTTCCAATTCAAATTTGTTTTCGAAAGTTCGCAAAAATTGAAAAAATCAGAATGTTCCATTTCAAAAACTTTTAATTTAGAATTAATTCCATCAATGAATTGATACCAATCTCTAGGTACACTTATTTCAACATTTGACTTTTTCTTCTTTCTTTCGATAAGTGCATGATCAGTGTCGCACTCCATATGGGTATGTCCGGGCTCTAAAAACTTATGATCAATGTATTCGATTGTCGAATTGTCTTTTAAGAAAATCAGAAACATTGCAGCCACGTGTGAATTTTTATTTTGACCCGTACATGAGTCACTGTAAAATGTTATTTTACTTGCTGTTGGTGGTAATGATTTCAGATGCTTATAAAGACATGATGCAATTTCGTTGCCACCACGCCGCGCAATACATTCGTGCCACATAAAGCAACCAGATAAATTTGTTTCAAGGTCATGTATCGTAAGATTAAAGGTCCAAAGCTGTCTTTTATAGAAACTAACAGAGTTCCTTAGGAACGGAGTAGGTAGGCACTGTTGTAAATCAAATGCAAACGCTTTCATGTTTTCATTTTCCTTCGCGTTTTTCTTGTCGTTTCTCTTCTGTTCAAAACCAAAATCACCTTTATCTGTATGAGCAGTTTTCTTATCGATCCACATTTTTCTTTCGTCTTCGTTTTGAGCTATATTAATTTTTGATAAGAAAGTGTCACAAGTTGAACAGGTATCTAGCTTTGGAGCCTTAAACTTAAGGTTCATGGTATGGAATATTTCGGAATATTTTATTATACCGACAGGCTTCACCACTTCATCTTTATACATTCGGTGCATCATTGCAAGATTTAAGCTCCGGTGTAGAAATTTTTTAGATGTGTCCCGCCGACTGTAGTGGCTTTCATATGCAGGGAATCTGTTAATATGTTGCCTTACTTCTTCCTCTACGTGCAAACTTATTTTATTGACAGAATTTCTTTTTCCGCGGCAGTCTTTAAATGGCAAAATTGGACATTTAATCTTCTTTGATATGACACTTTTTATAAAACTCTCAGTTTCAGAAAAACATTGCGTGAAATGTTTTCGACAGACATTAATTCGTTTGCAATCGTATTCCAAAAAATATTTCACAGTATTTTCACGGTTTAATTTACGATCACTTGAATTTACTAAGGTATTGCATTTCTTCTCATTGATAATTAAAAGACTGCCAATATACAAAAGTCTTTGATCATAAGATCCCAGAGACCAATAGTGTTTAAACAAAGACTGGATTATTTCGAAGGGAACCTTTGTATGACATTTATTTCGGCATATACTAAACTGTTCAACAGACCTCGCTTTTTTCATTTTTCCTGAAACGGTTTCATAAAATTCTCCTCTATTTCTTGACATTTGACGATCTTTTTTCCTGTTTTTATTTTTTGGTGTCAATAAAGCCTTTTCCAATTGAGCACCAAAAGTTGCCATTTCTTCTTCTGAACATGATTGTGATTCTGAATCAATAGGAGCATTATTATCAGGGTCTTTTACCGAATCATCAGAATTTTCCCATTCTGGGAAATCATGGCAAATACTTTCGAATAAACTGAGATCAAAATCAAATCCATTCGCTGACGATTTGGTCTCATTAGAAATTGGTTGTAGAAAACTAACGATATCATCAGTGTTTCTTTCATTTATATTTGAATACTCATAGTGTGAACGTTTTTGTGGCCATTGAAATAGTGGTGTTTTTTTATTATGCAATTCCAGAGATATACTCGAAAGCGAATACGAGCATGATTCATTATTATTGTTGATATTATCTACAAGTACATACGTTATCATTCATTAATGTAGTTAAGTTAAGTAAAAAAAGAATGCAGCCACTTTTACCCCTTTTCGTATTTTCATCTTGTGTTAAATTTCTGGTCATTATATTTTTTTTGAATTAGTAGACTTTTCTGGAAAATAAATGAAATCTAGTTTCAAGGAATATTCACAACATGATTATTATGATCTTAAAAATTGTGTAATTGTGGGTCCTTGTGAATTCTTCAATTGAATGAAGTAGGTAGTAAACAATTTTAAATAAGGTTAAAGTTGCGGTTTAAGAGATACTATTTAACTATAATTTTAAAATTATTGTTTAGTATTAATAGGTACTCCTAGAAATTAAGAAGAAATTTCCAACACATCTAAAATGTATATATATATATCTGTAAAGTCCATTTACATGAAACCGATCAAAAGATAAAAAAGTATTCTAAACGATTTCCAAAAAAAAAATTTATATATAATTATGTACACCAACCATTTTCGCCAAAAAAAAGCCAATTAACTTTACGTATTGGTCGTTGGTCGCTCTCATGTGAATGGACCTTAAAAAGCAGGCATATAGGCAGATTAAGTTGACAAAAAGACAAACATTAAATTTTAACTATGGCTTACCTTCTTTTTCAGCTTGTTCCTTTAAGCTCCTTGCTAATTCCAAAAGCCTTTGTGCCCGTGACATGATATTAACACACTTTTCACAACACTCAAAAACTTGAGAATACAGTTTCGTAAAATTTTGCGCACTAAAGTCGACTTATGACTACACTTTATTATAGCATGTACATGTCACTATCATGGAAAAACAACTTAAGTTCACTTAGTCAAAAAAAAATTCAAAAATAGTTTGGGAATAACGACTTAGCTCGAGATAGGATTTCTACAATCTCATTCACTGACACGAAAAAATGACTAAATTTGAGTTAAGTCTTCTTCTGAACACATATTACATTTGGAAAAAAAACTTAACTCAATTTAGGATAAAAAAAATGTATTTTTCGCTCATGGAATAACGACTAAACTCAAGTTTGGTCTTTACTCTCCAACTAATAATAAGCAAAAGATAAATAATATCACCGTGGAAAAACAACCAAACTGGACTTTAGCGCTTTTTCCTTAACCATCAAGTCAAAAATGTATTGAATATCAGACGGAAAAACAACCAAACTCAACTTAAGCTTTTAAGTCTTGTGACAAAATAAATACTGATTTTCTTAAGTCGACTTAAGATAATCAAGTTAAATATTTCTATGATTTAAGTCGTTTTGGTAAAATGAGGATGTAAAAATTTGACTTTAGTTATTTTGTTTTCGGGACATTGTAGCTCCAATTTTAAAGATAAAAATCTGAAAAAAAAATTTACAAAATAGATTTGAGTACGCTGAATCTAATGGCATCAAAATCTCAATTTCGTCTAAAGTCGACTTTAGCGGTTATGGCTTGTGGCAACAGACTTCATGGGTGGTGTCTTTGGTTGGAATTGGACATTACCACTATCAGATGTGAAAGATAGGGAAAAATACCACTCCAGATATATTGGCAGTGAACAAGCATTTGTTTCGTCTAATTAAAGTGGTACCGCTTCCAAGAGTCAAACTTTGTCGACTCTGAGGTTGATGACTGGAGGTCTACCAGTTTCCTAAATGAAAATGAAAAATGTTCGTGCCCTAGACTCCGAGGTTGATGACTGGAGGTAGACCGATATCCTATCATATCACTCTATCTACCATATGCCATTTAAGAAGCTCCTGGAATTGCTGTCTTGCTGACCATCTCGCCATCTAATACATCTATCCATCTACAATTCGTCAGTGACTAGCTTGGCATTATTTTTTCTTAAGCCTGCGTTCCTTTTTTGAAGCCACCTGCCAGTTGTTTCGCTTTTTTTCAGAATTGACGGATGTTCTTCATCCTAAGCGTTCAATTCCTTAAGCTGTAAGTTCCAAAAAGAGCCTCTTTACAAATAGCATGGAAAATTAAATCTCTTTTTCTGTACCATTCGTAGCTTCTTCCCGTTGGATCAGTTTTAGACTTATTTTGGTGAATTCAGACTTGATGATCTTTGAGGCATATAAGACTTCTGGTTTTTTTTCAAATCCAAATATTTTTCTACATTTTGAGTGGGCACGCCCCATTTTGATAAATAAAGGGTGTCCCATAATTCAAGCCTTGAAAGAAGAAATCGGGCGGTGTATTTATCAACATTTATACGAACAGTCATACAAAATTTCAATAAAAAAGTGCGTACTTGCCAGCAAAGCCGTGGCGGCCATTTATCTGATGTGCTATTCCATATACACAACCCCAATCTGTATACATTTTGAATCAATAAAAAAAATTAAGCTTTCTTATCAAAAATCTGTATTTTCTATCAAATTTACATTTTGCGTGAATTCTGAGACACCGCGTACAGGTATGTATACGTATAACTATTGACTACATGATCGCATGGTTCTACATTTTGATTCATTATTATGCGTAACCACCGGAAGCAAGGAGGTTTTTGGTTTGCCCTCAATTTTGGTGATTAAATGGTGTAATGCCGTGAATGGAATGAGTCATTTAATGATGATGAACACCGTGGATCCCAATTGTTCCTGATTCACTGTAACCTCCAGAAATTACAAGTATTTCCATGATTTGCTAAGCCTCTGTTTAAATGTTGGATGTCCAAAACCTCACTGGTGTGGGTTACTCACAATTTAAGGGAATATTGACTTGATAACAACTTGAGGACGATTCGAATAGCTTTATAGTTTTTCAGCCCATATTGCGAGTGTCGATTAGCGAACGACAATCGACATTATTTATCGATTCGTCATTGCGTATCTATGAAGCTGTGGTCGTAAGGTGATGAGTCTTAGTTGCAGAGAAAATTACAGAAAAGTACAGATTTTTGTGTCTATTAAAAGTTAATATTGTCGATCTGCACTTTTCTGTACTGACTAACCAACATGCCTCTCCAAAAAGCCCGGGCCTTAGCTAACTGTCTCCAGTTGCGCACTACATGTTGGTTGAGGTCGGTCTCTCCTTTTGCGCGCCACTTAAGGTGAGGTCTTCCTCTACAGCATCCGACGTCTGGCTTCGAATCGAAGACTCTGCAGACGGAGTATTGGTATAGAATCGTTCTACATATCCTAGCCATCTTAAACGTCCAATGCGGAGTTTTTTGACAAGTGCCATGTTGCTGTACAGCTCGTTTCGGTCATGGTTGAATCTTCGTCTCCAAAGCCCGTCAAAGCTTAAGGCCTGCTCAGAATGCATATCTGTAACTGGTATCTGTAGCTGAGTGAAAAGTTAAAAACAAGGCAACCCGTAAGCGCTTACACAATAGGTCTATTCCCGTACTTTTTCAGTAAAAATTAGTAAATTCTCAAATTTCTTGGAGTGGGGGTAAATTATCTCAGAAAGAGACAAAATTACCAAAAAGTAAAAAAAGTACGGGAACGCGTTTAAGTAAAAAACAGTAAAATTATATATTTTGTATGCCTTTTAAAGAACATTTGACATAAATCACCTGTCAAAACAAGCGAGTTTTCACTTTTAGATACCAACTGACAGTTTACTGATTTTTACCAACAGAAATTTCTGCAGTAAATTTTTTTACAGATTTTAATGGGGGGGTAGTTTTTTGCTCTCTCGTGAGCTGTCTCTTTTACTTATTTTTGCGTACGGGAACGGCAATAAGTAAAAATCAGTAAGAATCAGTAAATATTATTTTGTACGGGAACAGACCTAATGTGTATCTTCGTGAATCTGTAGCTTGATGTTGAATAGAGGGCAACTTCATGCAAGAAATGTATCCTCGCTTTTGACAGCGATGCAAGATACCAGCTACAGATATGCATTCTGAGCAGGCCTTTAAGCGCCGTAGAGTAGGACTGGGGTGATCAGGGTCTTATATAGGATCTCCTTAGTAGTTCGAGTGACGGCTTTACTACTAAATTGACTTCTTAGACCGAAAAACAGCGGTTGGCAAGAGTAATTCTTCGTTTAATTTCTGACGAGATATTGTTGTCAGAGTTAATAGCGAAGCCGAGCTGGACAAAGTCCCGTACTAGCTCAATGTTAATGGTGACGTTCTGCCCAATTAGTCGATATTGTGTATCCTTTCGTGTTGACAGGATAAACTTAGTCTTATCCTCATTTACTGCTAAACCCATTTTTGCCGCTTCCTTCTCTATACTTACAAACGTGGCTATGACATAACGTTGATTCCAACCAATGATGGCAATATCGTCGTCGTATGCTAGTAGTTGCACCGATTTTTGGAAGATTGTGCCTCTGGTCTTGGCTCTCAAGAATCGGATTAAAGAAGACAGCGCATCTCCTTGCTTAAATCCTTTTTTGGTATCGAATGTATCGGTGAAATCGTTTCCGACCCTGATAGAGCAGCGAGAATTCTTCATCGCCATCCTACACAGACTGACCAGTTTGAGTTCTGTATAGTTCGTCTCTATAAATGCTGTCGTATGCAGCTTTGAAATCGATGAATAGAGGTGGTGGGTATCGATTTGGACTTCTTGAGTTTTTTCCAGGATCTGCCGAAGTGTGAACATTTGATCGATTGTGGTCTTTCCTAGCCGAAAACCACACTGATAAGGGCTGATCAGGTTGTTGGTAAACGGTTTCAGGCGTTCACATATTACGGCAGATAGGATCTTGTAGGCGATGTTCATGAGACTTGCCTTTGTAGTTGGCCGAGTTCAGAGGGTCTCCTTTTTTGTGGATCGGGCAAACGATACTGAGGTTCCATTCTTCAGGCATACCTTCATCCGACCAGATTTGCCTTATGAGTTGGTAGATGTTACTTACCAAGTCATTTCCGCCAGCTTTATAAAGCTCAACGGGAAGGCCGTCATTTCCGGCGGCCTTATTAAGCTGTTTAGATATTGCTATCCTCACTTCACTTAGGTCGGGTGGTTGGCAGTTTTCGCTGTCGTTGCCAATATTAAATGGTTCGTTCTGCTTGACAGCGGAATGTTGTTCGTCATCGCCGTTTAACAGTCTGCAGAAGTGGTTCTTCCATATCCTCAGCATCGACTGTGTCTCAACTATTTCCTTGTTCATCTCGACATAATTCTGTTCGAGCCTTGTATCCTTGGCTTTGACGTTTTACACTTTGGTAAAACTTGCGAACATCGTTCCTGGAGTGGCACCTCTCTATATCCTCAATAGCGCGCTTTTCTTGCTCTTTTTTCTTCTTTCTGAAAAGCCGGTGTTCTTCCCTTCTTCTCTGTCTATAGAGCTCAATGACAAGTCTCGTCTTCACCTGCAGCTTAGCCTTGTAGTCATCGTTCTTGGCTGCGAGCATTTGTCGGTATTTCTCATCAAACCAAAGGTTTCTTGCTGGTGGGCGCATGTGCAGGGTCATCAGTTGAGGCTGATCTAATGGCTTGTTGGCATCGTTGCCATTATTCTTTGACATTGGATGCTGGTGGTGTGGTGTGAATCGAGAGGTTAAGGCATACGCGTTGCACGAAGGTCTTGGCGGTCTCTGGCGATTGCAGTCTTTCGACATCATTTTCACAGTATTTCTGGTTTGTTGTAGCGTGGTGGATATCCGCATCCTTACCTTGGCTGCAACAAGGTACTGTTCTGAGTCGATGTTACAAATACAAATACAAATTTTCGGCGCAACAGGCTCGTTAGTACCCAGGGCCTAGCTTTCTCACAACCATTCATGTGTGCGTGTGTACTTCTTGTACGATGGCGGGACCTCCTGTTTTATGCCGACTCCGAACGGCTAACTTGAGATAAGCTATTCTTGACAATTGATACTACTCGGATGATTTGTCAGTTCATCACGAGAGGAGGGCCAGTGAAAAATCGTTTAGGTGTTGCTACGGCTGGGAATCGAACCCAGACCTTCTGCGCGGCACTTCATCGCACTAACCATCGCGCCACTGAGCGCCAGTGAGTCGATGTTAGCCCCTCTGAATGTTCTGATCCAAAATACTGGATGCGTGCCTCTTGTCTATCACAATGTGACCAATTTTGTTGACTGTTCGTTGATCTGGAGACCGCCATGTCCCCTTGTGGATATCGAGGTGAGGAAACCGTGTGCTGGCTATAGTGGCATTTCGTTCCGTAGCGAAGTGAAGTCCGTTACCAGACGTGTTGTCGTGTAGGCTATAATTTCCGACAGTACTGCTAAAGTTGTCTTCTCTTCCTACCTGTGCGTTAAAATCTCCCAGCACGATTTTTACATCGTACTTTGGTAGGCGCTCATAGGTTTTGTCGAGGAGCTCGTAGAAGCAGTCCTTAGTTATATCATCCTTTTCCTCCGTCGGAGCATGAGCGCATATAAGGCTTATGTTGGCGAATTTGGCCTTGATGCGGATTGTTGCAATGCGTTCGCTTATGTCTTGGAAATATAAGACTTCTTGCCTAAGTCTGGCACTTATAACAAATCCGCATCCAAATAGTCGCTGTTTCTGCTCATTATAACACGGTCCATAGTGGATGTCACAGTTTTTCATCCATATTTCCTGGATGGCAGTAATATCTGCTTTGTAGCAGTTTAGGGCTTCCGCTAGTTGTTCGCCTGCACCTCTCCTGTTTAATGTTCTCACATTCCAGGTGCAGAAACGATTGTCGTTGTCCTTTTTTCGTTTAGCAGAGTCGTCAACAGTAATATAAGGCCTTTCCGAGGCTATTAGCTGCTTCGTAAAAATGTTTTTTTTTTTCCAAAGCACAACCCCCAACCTGGAGGACCAGTTCCAATTTATTAGCTTCACCTAGGTCATGGGGCCATCAGTATCCACTACGGGATTGAGCGCTGCCGTTGAACTATCGGTTCATCCGCCACCATCTCTGTTCATGGGGTCTGACTAACCCTTGAAATTCCTAGATAACCTGTTGTCTGAATATGTCAAAGTAGCACATTTACGTTTGCCTGGTGACAAAAGGCCGGGTATTCCGTGTCAGTCTGACCAGGCTGTTTAAATTGTTGCTGTTTCTCATCTTGTTATCAACACTCGCACTTATCGTTTAGCAAGTCAAGTCCGGATGGATGATGGTTACCACTTGGAGGTAAAAATAAGGCCAACTGTTGTGTAGTCAGAGTTACAAAAACTGGCCAATGCCAAGTTAAAGCCAATCAGAGTCTACCCTCGTTCTACAACATTTAACCATCCGTTCATGTTGGTATAATTGGAGCGCCATATAGTTAGTTAGTTAGATTGGCTGTTCGTACAAGACGAAACACAATTAGCGCTGAGGTGCGCCGTTTTGATGCCAAAAACTCGTGCGGTTAAATGTTATGTCTTGTTGTTAGTTGGCGTGTACTAAATCCAACCAGTGACATTAAGGAAGACGATCAGTTCTTTGATGTGTTTATCAGAGAGGTCGCGGATATTGTCAAAGAAAGGTTTGCCTAGAGTTCGTTGTCTTGCTCTTGACAGAGCCGGGCATTTGCACAGAAAGTGAGTTAAAGTTTCCTTTCCCCCACATCCTTGCAACTGCGACAGTTGGTGTTGTGGGGTATACCCATTCTAACAGCATGGTCACCGATGGGCCAGTGTCCAGTGGTAATTGCTATCACCCTGGAGACTTCCTTACGGGATCTGCTTAAGAGGTCGCGTGTTTTTGTCTTGTTGTAGCGAGGCCACATATCTCTTGAAATGGCGCACCCACTGAGGTTACGCCACCTATGTTCTGCTGTTTTAAGAGAGTGTGTGTTGATATTATTCATGATAGTTTTTAAAGGAGTGAGAATGCCGATTGCACGTGAGCTGGGAAGGGACGAGCCCAACCTGGCTAGGGCATCAGCCTGTTCATTTCCATCTATGTCACTGTGGCCTGGAACCCATATGAGAGTGATGCTGTATCGACTCCCAATGGAGGCCAGTTCGTTTTGGTATTGAAGTACTAGTTTTGATGACGTCGATACCGAAATAATCGCCTTAATAGCGGCTTGACTGTCGACAAAAATAGCGATATTTTGCTTGGGAGTACTATCGTGTTTAATCGCGTGACATGCCTCCCTAATAGCCAACAATTCCGCTTGGAATACGCTGGAGGAATCAGGGAGGCGAAACGATTTTTTTATTTTTAGTGTGTCCGAGTAGACACCTGCGCCCACTCCGCAGTCCATTTTGCAGCCGTCGGTGTAAATAAGTGTGTCAAAATCTTTTTCAACCACTGCGTTTTTCCAATCCTCTCTAGTTGGAAAGCCAGCGGTGAAGTGGTTGTGGAAGTTCAGTTTGGGTATCATGTAGTCGGTATGATGGTCAGCTAGACCTGCTGGCAATGAATCTAGGATATTGCTGTGCCCATAGGACTTATTGAACCAGCAGCCAGATTCTTTGAGCCTGACTGTACTACACATTGCAATATCTTTGATATGGATATCTAGAGGGAGAAGGTGGAGAAGAACCGTTAAGGCATCAGTGGGACAAGATCTCATGGCCCCAGTTGTGCCGATACAAGCAGTTCTTTGTACCCTCTTAAGTTTGTCAATGATATACCCTTTACTCACAGAAGGCCACCAGACTAGTGCCCCATAGGTGAGTATCGGCCGAACAACAGCAGTGTACATCCAAAGTGTCATCTTTGGTTGTAGGCCCCATCTTTTGCCGAATGTTTTTCTACAGGCATAGAAAGCTATACATGCTTTCTTGACCCTTTGTTCTATGTTTGTTTTCCAATTAAGCTTAGTATCTAGGATAGTCCCCAGATATTTGGCATTGGATGAGAGTGAGAGCGCTTGTCCATTAAGTCGGGGGAGGTTAAAGGCTGGTATTTTGGTCTTCGTGGTGAAAAGCATTATTTCCGTTTTGCTCGGATTAACACCCAGGCCACAGCTAGTAGCCCACGTGCTCACAGAACCCAGAGCGTACTCCATGATTTCGCTAATCACTGGGAGAAACTTTCCTGACACTAGGATCACCACGTCGCGTCGTCCGCGTATGCCACTGCCTTAATCCTATCCCGATCAAGTCGGACTAGCAGTTTGTTCATAACAATAAGCCACAGCAGAGGAGATATCACACCGCCCTGTGGTGTACCTCTGTCAGCATATCGCGTTATGCTGCTGTTGCCTAGTGTTGATTGAATGATTCTAGACCTTAGCATGGATATAATCCATTGGCTAAAATGCTCCTCTACACCAGTTACGGTTAGGGCTTCTAGTATGCTGTCAGTTTGTACATTATTGAAAGCCCCTTCTATATCAAGGAAAGTGGCTAGGGTGTACTCTTTGTAGTAGAGGGACTTTTCGATTGTCCCAATCACCTCATGCAGAGCGGTTTCAGTCGATCTGCCTTTGAGATATTAGATATAACTACAATCCAAATGCAACTCACCAATTTTATCCGAATCGTATCTACCCGGCACGTACGATGCTCGTTGACTCAATACCGTTTCTGCAACAATTGAATAAGAAATCCGGACTCTACACATTGATTACCATTTATTATCATTTTCTTTAAACTTAATTTTCAATTTTAATCTTTCTCGACAATGTTTAGGTTTTGTTTAAGATTTTTAAAAAAAATTGTTTATCCATAAAAATGAACTCAAAAAATGTATATCCGCGGTATTTTGACATCGGCTACCGGGTGAAAATCTTGATAATCTCGCCATCTATCGAGCGTCATATAAATTAAAAATATTTAAAAAAAAAACTCGGTAAACTACAACTACATCTTGAGTGTTAAATTAAAGAAAAATAAAACAAAACATGAGCGAATATAACTTGGAATAGGACACACGATACGCTTTGGACTGTTCGTTTATTTCCTTTCATTTATTAGTTCAATTTGAGATAAAGGGGAACAAAATCATTGGAGAAGGCGGAGAGAAGGGGGTGGGGTAGGGTAGGAGAGACAAATGAAAAATGAACTGAACAGGCATACATATTATATAACTTAACGTTGTTGATTATGAATCTATTCAGTGTTTTGTTTTAGTTTCGTTTTTCTTTTTGTTTTTGCTTTACAGGGTAGGCGGCACACGCCTACCCAGTGTGGAACATTCAAATATGATTATATTAACTGTTTAGCTGGGTAAATGTATTTAGTTGTGAAGTCTGTTCACTGCAAGAGTGCACCCTGGACTATTTCTAGAATCATTTTCTGTCTAAAGTACTCCATGTGCTGTTGCGAGAAGGTTATCTCTCGGTCTCGGGTAATGTACTCGGCGAACATGCAGCTGAAGACACCGCAGTCGCTGCCGTTCATTTGGCGCGGCACATCTCTGACACTTTCGATCACAAAGTCCGACGTGTCGAATGGCCTCTTTCGCTTGTCCAGTGATTCATCGCGCAAGTACTGCTCCAGATCGGAGAGGATGCGTGGATTTGGCGTGCCCATCGAATCGTAGTACTTGATGTAGCGTGCGCGTAGGTGTATGACGGCCATACACCAGTGAACATTGCCAACATGCACTGGAACGGGGATGATGTCATTTGAGAAGATGTCCACCTTTCGGGTCCATCGGGCGACGCCACTCTGGCCAGACTGTTGCAGTTTGGTCGTGAAGAAGGTATTCATGGCGTAAACCTTTGGAAAGCCCTCTTTGTTGCGTTGTTCTCCGCGCTCCGTTAGGAGGTTCATGTAGAAGTTGATCACACCATCGTTGAGCCATTTCCCGGGGAGGAGTGTGCAGATGTCGGCGCGGGTGATTTTCAAGTTGAATTTCGATACCAGCACCTGGAAAAGATCACACACACACACACATGATAATCATTCTGTTTGGGCGGGTGAATATGAAACAAACCTGTCCCGGTGGACCATTGAACAGAGCGCTCTTGATGATCGCCTTGTGGTCTGGTGTGATCTCTGGGAATTCGGGTTCCTCATCGCTTTCGGGAAAATCATCGATGATTATCAGATCAGGATCGACAATCTGCAGCTCCTTAAGACGCTCATGCATTTGCTTCTCCTTGCGGCGGGTTTCAGCGGACAGCTCTTCAACTCTGAAAGATGAATCAATCGAACTGGGGGTTAGATGGCGGGTCATGAGGATAAACCTCATATTGAGTTTGGACAGATTGTCGTTGTCCCACACTCAATATGAGACTGGGCTGGGGCCATCAACTACTGATGACACACGACAACTTACTCCTTTTCAGTCTCTGCCAATTCCTGTTTACGTTCCTGGCGTTTCTTCTCCCACTTTGAATGGAATACGTCAAGCCAGTCATTTTTGCAAACGGGAGACAGATCGAACCTTTCCTTCAAGGAGTTTACCGGCTCCACATAGGGTCTGCAAAGAAATAAGGCACCTGGTTAGAGGCGAATCTTTGCCTACAAATATCTCACTTACAAGTATTTCTTCTTGTCGGCGGCCCTCTTCTTGACATCATAACTGCATTCGGCATCTTCCTTCTGCACCTTCGAACACGCCGACAGAATGTTAAGCTCGTCATTAGCCAAGTCAATGATTTCGCTGACATCATCGTCGGACAGATCGATTGGCGTTGTCATATCGATTATGGTCTTTCGATTGCACGAGCCGTTTAGCGTCAAATCGGTGGTTGGTGGTGCCTTTGCTCGGTGCAATAGCGGCATAGTCTTGGTCGATGGCGTGACCTTTGGCGAAGTTCCCTTTATTCCGTACAAATTCGGTATCAACTTTGACAGCAGCTCACTGTATTGGTCACGATCCTTTGACTGGTATTCCTGTGCGATAATGGAACGCGAACCCTTGAAAGCAGACGAACCCAACAAGCCGCCGTTGTAGAGAACCGGCGTTTGTCGCATTGTCACATTCCGCTCCCTGGGGGTTGATACCTTTGGACCAATGCTACTGCCGAATGCATGATCGAACCCGTTCGCGTATCCGGAGAGTATTGATGAGTATGTCGGCTGGCGTATTGGCTGAAGGTCGGGCATCAGAGTGGAGGCTAAAATGCCACCTGTACGAGCTTCGATCAGTGGTGGTGGTGGTTGTCTCTGTTTGAATGGAATGTTGATCACCTTGGGCGATGATGATGATGCCATCATTTGTCGTGGGGCTGCAGTTCGACCACAATCTCGTCGCACAACGTTAAAGGACTCGCCACGGCCATTGGTGAGGATAATTTCATCTTCGTCGTCGTCCGAGAACTCAATATCAGCGTATGCCGTGTTCGTGACATGTTTGGTCACCGTTTTTGGACGTAAGAATGCGGATTTCTTTTCTTTATCTAGTCGGGAGAGGCAATCGAATGAGTATGATGCTGGGAATGGGATTTAGAGAATACTTACGAATGTGTTGCTTTCGCTGTGCCATAACCAGTGGATCTCTGTGAAGACGTTGCGGTATGATATTCAGATCATCTTGGGTGGGGAAAGGTCGCCAGACCATTCATGTTTTCGAAAAGAGAATAACAAATGGATTACATATTTCAAACGTTCAAAACGGGATTAGGCATGAAGCAATGGGCAATGCAAGTTGTGCGATGGAGCAGAAACGGAGGGTGCGTATGTGTTTGAAGGTAGTCAGTCATGGGGTGGGACATATCATATCATCAACTCATCAAGGGATATGCAGAAGATTAATAGAAGAGTTGCCAGGGCAGCATCGGATGAGCTGTGTTCCAAATGGAAGCAGAGGAGTGTGCAAGAGACTATGAATAAAGATGTGCTTAACAGGTAGGACCAAATCTGGATTCCTCCAAAAAAGATGCACGTCTGTGCATGATGATTAGGTTGGGAGGGGATTGCCAGTGTTAAGAAAGAACCTTTCTTCTGACGGCCATCAGTTTATGGGAACTGACGACAAAGCGACCAATGCTGTGTGTCTGTGAATCGGTGGTGCAACACCCTCAGCAGCAATCTCTTTCTCTTTCACCTTCTAACCCTCGATATTTTTGGCAAGCAAATGGCAGCTAACTCAGTCATCCGTCCTAAAGCCATCCAACAATGGTAAAATATACATACTAGCCACTCAAAAATTCTAGGGAACATAAACACCCTTGAAACCCTTACCAGGTTAAACTTTGACAAAGTTTCCAGGCCACAATCCCAGACAGATCATCAAGGGAAAGTAACGAACCTGTGACTCGATCCATTTTTATACCGATGGCTCCAAAACTTCTCAGACAGGCACAATCTCAGAATATCTTTCCGTCGTCCTGATCACTGCAGCGTGTTCCAGGCGAAACTCATGGCAATCAAAGAAGCCCGATATTGGCTGAACGAGAATGTAATATCTGCCAAGGATATCACCATCTTCTCGGACAGCCAAGCGGCCATCAAATCCCTGGAACCAGTCTCAACAAACTTAAAGACAACCCTAGATTACCGCTCATCTTTCCAAACGATGTCAGAGCAGTTTAAGATTCACCTGTGCTGGGTGCCAGGGCATAGTGACATTCCAGAGAACTGAAAGACTGATGTATACATATCGCTACATGCAAAGCTTACTAGCTCAGCATGCTAACAGCAAATCAAATCTCAGATGGAGTCTTGGCACGAAGGTCCAAGGGACTGATTCCGCTCGAAAGACCATACATTAGCGCCACCATAGATGTCATCACTGGTCATTGTCTAATAGGTAGACACGCAAGAAGGGTAGGCCTTCTATCAAACGACTTCTGCAGGATCTGCATGGACGAAGAGGAAGAAGAAACAATACTTCATCTTCTCTGTAACTGCCCGGCCCTATCACACAAATGGAAGCTTCATCTTGGAGCTTACTAATTTCAAAATCTCAGCGATTTGACAAAAACGGAAGCGAGGCGTTCCCCAACGCTTTGTTCTAGGGCCTCTTATACCACGGTGCACGCGGACGGCCATCGAATGCCTCGAATGACATCACAACCGTGGCAAAACAGAGATCAAACTAAGCGATATCTGCAGTCTAAGTCTGGTTGGAGACAGCTGGTAGCAATGCTATTCTCATGTATAATGGTCGAAAAACTGTTTAACTTTAAAGCGCACCTAGGCAAGCAAAGCTTCCGAGAATACACGCAAGCATCGGTGGTAGGTTACAAACTATTTTCAGGCCCAATGTACGCTTTGATAGCCAAAAGAACGGCTTGGAGGGAAAATTCTGCAATAGTGTCGAAGACACCAATAAATTTGCAAGACTGGGAGAGATACTCACTCCTATCGAGGTATCCTTTTGGAAGAAAAATTTCTCCGATGTGTTCGAAATCAATTTTCTACCGAGGTATCTGTTCCGATTGTAACGCACATGATCGCTCATAGCTAAGTTAAGAATTCTTGACAGCTGTGCGTTCAATTTCTTCCGAATTTGTCCGCAAATTGAGTTGCGATTGGAACTCTGAATTTTGTTTCGAAAATGATTACGAACGGATACCTCGATCGGGGTGAATATCGAAGGAAAGGAGTTTACCAAGCTTTTTGATCATTTCAGAAGAAACTTGGCCAGAATCAGCAACTGAAACTCAAACCGGGGGTTTCTTGATGGTGGGCGCGAAATACCTAGCACATCAGTTGCGGCTGATCTAATGACTTGGAATGGAATTAGGCAATAAGTGCAACTTGGCTCCCATTAGATTAGAAACTGGAAACAGCTCCAGTTTGATCGAACTGGTAGTGAAATCCCTATATGAGCTGCTTCTACATATTTGAACACCAGGTGTATAGGGATTTCCAATACTGAGCCAGGGTGTTGTAAAAGAGTTGGTGGCGGAGGAGCCCTCAATGGGTCAACGGCAGCGCTCATATCCCAAAATGGGCTACTGACATCGGTATATTTTCCGGCCCGCTGTCCTAGGGTCAAAACAAGGGCCTGGCCCTCCAGGTTGGGGTTGTGCTTTGGGTTAACTACCCATCCACGGACAAGAGATTATGTTACGAAGCAACCGATAGCCTCGGAAAGGACTGATATTATTGTTGACGACCATGCTAAACGAAAAAAGGACAACGACGTTCGTATCTGCACCTGGAATGTGAGAACATTAAACAGGAGAGGTGCAGGCGAACAACTATCGGAAGCCCTAAACTGCTACAAAGCAGACATCACTGCCATCCAGGAAATACGATGGGATGGGCCGGGCAAAAAGAGGATGAAAAACTGTGACATATACTACGGACCGTGTTATAGTGAGCAGAAACAGCGGATGTGGATTTGTTAGAAGCAGTGCCAGACTTAGGCAAGAAGTCTTATGTTTCCAAGATATTAGCGAACGCATTGTAACAATCCGCATCAAAGCCAAATTCGCCAACATAAGCCTTATATGCGCTCATGCTCCGACGGAGGAAAAGGATGATATAACTAAGGATTGCTTCTCCGAGCTCCTCGACAAAACCTATGAGCGACTACCAAAGTACGATGTTAAAATCGTGCTGGGAGATTTTAACGCAAAGGTAGGAAGAGAAGACATCTTTAGCAGTATTGTCGGAAAAATAGCCTACACGACAACACGACTGGTAACGGACTTAGGCTACTTGACTTCGCTACGGAACGAAATGCCACTATAGCCAGCACACGGTTTCCCTACCTCGATATCCATATGGGGACATGGCGGTCTCCAGATCAACGAACAGTCAACCAAATTGATCACATTGCGATAGACAAGATGCACGCATCCAGTATTTTGGATGGAACATTCCGAGGGGCTAACATCGAATCGGACCACTACCTTGTCGTAGCCAAGGTAAGGATGCGGATATCCACCACGCCACAACAAACCAGAAATACTGTGAAAATAATGTCGAAAGACTGCAATCGCCAGAGACCGCCAAGACCTTCGCGCAATGCGTATCCCTTAACATTTCGACTCACAACACACCACCAGCATCTAATGTCGAAGAACAATGGCAACGATGCCAACAAGCCATTAGATCAGGCGCAACTGATGTGCTAGGTTTCTCGCGGCCACCAGCAGGGTTTGATGAGAAATGGCGACAGATACTCGCAGCCAAGAACGACGACTACAAGGCTAAGCTGTAGGTAACGTCAAACTCTGTTGAGATGAACAAGAAAGATCGTCGTTGAGGCACATTCAATGCTGAGGATATGGAAGAACTACTTCTGCAGACTGTTAAACGGCGATGCCGAACAATATTCCAGGCGGAACGAACCATTCAGTATTGGTGACGACAGCGAAAACTACCAACCACCCGACCTAAGAGGAAGTCAGGATAGCAATATCTAAACTCAAGCTAAACAAGGCCAGAGGAAATGACGGCCTTCCCGCTGAGCTTTATAAAGCCGGCGGATATTACTTTTTAAGTAATATCCACCAACCAATGCCAAATCTAGTCGGATGGAAGTATGCATGAAGAATAGAACCTCAGCTCGTTTGCCCGATTCAAAAAAGGGAGATGCACTGAACTGGGCCAACTACAAAGGCAAGTCTCATCAACATCGCCTACAAGATCCTATCTGCCGTAATATGTGAACGCCTAAAACCGTTTACCAACAACCTGATCGGCCCTTGTCAGTGTGGTCTTAGGCCAGGAAAGTCCACAACCGATCAAATTTTCACACTTTGGCAGATCCTGGAAAACCCAAAGAAGTCCAAATCGATACCCACCATCTATTCCTCGATTTCTAAGCCGCATACGACAGAATTTACAGAGCCATGTCTAGTTTTGGTATACCGCCCGGACTCGTCCGTTTGTGTAGCATGACGATGGAGAATTCTCGCTGCACCACCAGGGTCGGAAACGACCTCACCAACACATTCGATACCAAAAAAGGATTTAGACAAGGCGATGCGCTGTCATGTGACTTTTTCAATTTGATTCTTGAGAGGATTGTGCAAGACTCCCGAGCCAACACCATTGGTAGGACTCAACCTGATGCCATAGCCACGTTTGCTAATACAGAGAAGGAAGCGGCAAAAATGGGTTAATGTGGGTAAGACTAAGTATATGCTGTCAACACGAATGGACACACAACATCGACGAATTGGACCAAACGTTACCATTGACAGATAGACCTTTGAGGTAGTACGGGACTTTGTCATCCTCGGCTCAGCTATTAACTCTGACAACATCTCGTCCGAAATTAAACGAAGAATTACTCTTGCCAGCTACTGTTTCTTCGGGCTAAGAAGGCAATTTAGTAGTTAAGCCCTCACTCCAACTACTAAGGAGATCCTATATAAGACCCTGATCATCCCAGTCCTTTTCTACGGCGCTGAAGCATGGACCGTATCAAAAGCGGATGAACAAATCCTTCGTCGATTCGAGAGAAAAATTCTTCGGTCCCGTTTGCGTTGACGGGCTATGGAGGCGAAGATTCAACCAAGAGCTATACGAGTTGTATAGCTCTAAGGCTAGGACCCGAATGGACACCAATACTCCGGCTCACATTCTTCGATTCACAGTCAGACGTCGGACGCAGTAGATGAAGACCTGGTGCGCACTAGTAGAATCCAACCTCAACCAACTTGAAGACCGCCAATGGGGCAGTTAGCTGAACCTCTAAGCTATGACGTGGACCATTATCCACTTCAAAATGCTGCTCCTACTCCTAGTCAACAAAATAAACCAAAACACATTAATTTTGCTCCAAACTGTGCGATTCTTCTGTTTACATTTGGAAATACATTCCCAATCCCACATTGCGCAATGCGCAGCAATCGTGCCTACGATAGAAGAACCCCATTCCCTGTGGCACATACCACGAACAAACAAATTTCCCCACACACATTCCACAACCCATCATCGCCCTCCATTATTTGGATACAAAAACAACAAAAAAACAAAAAAATTGTCAAGTTAGTTACCTTCTTCGAAGGACCTCGTTATAATCTTCGGAAAGTCGCTCTCCACTTTTCGGTACTTGAACTGCGACGTACTATTCCAATCGCAATCCGCCCTGCAATAGAAAACAAAATGAACCGAGCAAATGTAGCCCCCTCACTCAATTGATGTAAAACTCTCGGAGGAGTCGACAGAACATTACCTTCGCTTCCGATTTAGACCCTCACTGTGGTTGTCACCAAAATGTAATAGTTTTCGAATTTTCGCAACAATATCGAAACCCATCGGGATGCTGCTGCCACAGTCAACGTAGCTCTGGTTGCTGCTATTTACGGTTGTTGTCGAGTATTCACTGCATCTGCGTTTAGCCACACGACTTTTCCTCGCAAAGAAGCCGCCGTCACCAATACCACCGTTTGCAAGAATACCGCCGCCACCGCCTTCGCCGACTCCAAAGCCAATCGAAGTTGTTGTTGGGTACTGAAGATGCTGCTCGGGTTCGTCAAATAACTCAATGGGGGTATATTCAATGTACATTTGGATTGAAATCCATTTACACCGTTTCACTTCACAATATTATTATAGGTTGGGAAAACAATGTGTTTTCTGGAGAAAAAAAAAACTTAGCTGTGATTATTTTCTGGGAAGTTTCTGTCGGTTTCCTTTTCTTTTCTTTTTTTTTGCGAAAAATTAGCACAAAAATGTATAGATGGATGAAAAGCCGCCGTCAAATGACGTTTAGTTTGGATTGTGCAGTGGTGGATAGTTGGCAGCCGTGCGCTTGATGCTGTGAGTGAGGTGCGATGGCAGTGTGGATGGGTTGTGTTTTCTTTTGTCGACGGGTAGGTGGCGGTAGAGGCGCGGTTGGATGGGTACACTTGTGGTAAGCTTCTCAAACATTTTTTTATGAGTAGCTAAATAAAAAATCTGTTAACTTTAGTCAACAAAATAAATTTTACTAGATACAAGAAATTTGTGTGAATTACAGTAATAAAGTAAAATTTAAAAAAATGTCCCAGTTGAGAATGAAAAAATTATAATTAAATGGACTAACCCTCATCTCAAACGGACGATGGTCATAAAGCCACGCGAAGGGAACAACTATCCCTATCAAATATCCCAGTTAACAGTGAAAGGCCTGCTCAGAATGCACATTTGTATTTTGTATCTTGCATCGCTGTCAAAAGGGAGATACATTTCTTGCATGAAGTTGCCCTCTATTCAACTTCAAGCTGCATATTCACGAAGATACACATTGTGTAAAGGGAAGACAAGAATTCATATCTGTAGCTGGTATCTGTAGCTGACTGAAAAGTTAAAAACAAGGCAACCCGTGAGCGCTTACACAATCCTTCGTGGCCACATGTCGAACTACAAAAAATCACCAACGACCAACTTAAACGTATACTTAATGATCCCATCTCTCCTGTTTTGCGCAGGGGACTCCTGTTTTTTGGACCGAAAACCTGTGACCTGTTTTTGCCCTCGAAAAACCTGTTTTTTACCAAAGATGTTTTTAACGCACTAAACTTTAAAATTTCAAACGTGTCAACGTCGCTTCACGTCGAACAGAACATCGCAGTGAACTGGCAACTAACGGGGCAAAAATTACACACGGACATACCCCCCCCCCCCCCCCCCCACTTTTTCAGTCAGTGTACGCGAATAGAACGTCATTATTTTTATGTGCGCCATTAGTTCTTTGTCTCTTTGTGTATTTGTTTGATTAAAAAAGAAAGAAAATGCCGAACAAATATAAATGTGTTTTTTCTGCTAAACTTAAGGAACAATATCCTTATCTTGAAAAAATCAAAAGTGAAAGTGATGTTCGCTGTAAAAAGTGCAACAAAGAATTTTCCATCGCTTCAGGTGGCAATTCAGATATCGTTCGACATCTAAAAACAAACGTCCACCGCCAAGCCTTGAACGCAGCGTCTGGCAGCCAAGCAATCAATGCTTTCTTTTCACCGACATTCGACGCCACAATGGCAGCAATGGAAGGAACTTGGGCATATCACATCATAAACTCAAATCACAGCTTTCAATCCTCAGACTGTGCGACAAAAATATTCCGAACGTGCTTCAAATTGCAAAAATGTTCGTGCTCGCAAACGAAATGCCAATCCATCGTCGTCAATGTATTCGCTCCTCAAGTCAAACAAATGTTTGAAGAAGAATTGAAGCAGTGCAGCTATGTGTCAGTGTATACAGACGCATCGAACCACGGAAACGTGAAGCTGTTCCCCGTGCTCGTTCGATATTTCATTCCAACAGTTGGCGTCCGCATGCAAAAGTCTTGGATATAACTTCGGAGCGTGGCGAAACATAAGAAATTATCCACGAGCTTATTTCAGCTGCAGCCGCTAAATACGACCTGAAGAATCATCGCGTTCTGCGCAGACAACGTCAAAGTTAATTTCGGTGGCATTACGCGAGGAGGACAGAACAATGATCGCCACAGATAGGCCATCGTTTCCGAGAAGCGGTGCTTTTCTGGATCTTTTACTGCGAGACACAAGACTTACTGTTACTGACAAAGTAGGTCAACACCCGCGAAACTGTTTACAGACGATCGAGTACGACAGTGACCACTGCGGACTCGCCGCCGTAATACAGCTTCCGAACGAGCTTGTGGCGTTGGAGGAGTATGTGCCTGTGCATTCTTACAACTACGGTAAGATGCGCTGGCCACGCTTTACCAACGCCTTATCAAGAGAACTACGTTCGAGGGACATACTACCACCAAACAACCGAAATCTGACAAACAACGAAATCGACAACTACTTACAACAAATGGACGAATCGATCCAAAGGACAATGAACAGGACGATTCCAAAATACAAAGAACGTGACATAACGTCTTCGTACAGAAACGCGACCATTGACGCACTGCACAGACAAAAAAGCGGACTTCTGACAAGACTTAAAAACTTGTATAGACGACTGACAAACCCACGTGACCCGGAGATTAGAACACTGAAGGCGTCGATCAAATACATCAACCAATTGATCAAGGAGAACTATCGGTTGTCCATTAATTTGTTTTGGAATAACAGAATTCGGGCCGTAAATTCTAGCGACCCGAGTATGTTTCCACAAATTAATAAGATCTTTAGGAGGAAAGGTCATAACGACCTTCCGTGTATTAAGCTCCAACGAACAACTGACAATACAAATATACTTTTGACAGCAGGAATCGATCCAGGGGAAGCCGTATTCAACGACGATTTCTATGTTATTGAAGATCCTCAGGAGAAAGTGTAGGCAGTGGGGGCTGTCTTTCAGGAAGTGTATAAGGTGAATGATAGCATTCGCCCGAACCGCGTCCTGGAAAACAATGCCCTGCTCCATCACTTCTACCTCAGAAATGACATAACGCAATGGCGATCTGAGAACCGCGGTTTCACGCGGTTCGATGACGAAAACTTGGCAAACGCCATAGTCGCCGAGCGAAGTGGGTCTAGTCCCCTGTTAATTTCGATGGCTCCAGACCATCTTCGATTCCATAAAGAAAAAGAAGTCAGCGGGAGTCGATGGTATATCCAACATTGTACTGCGACACTTACCCCCTGAATCTGTGGACATTTACGCCACGCTATTCAACAACGCGCTGAATAATGCATATTATCCAGTGTGTTGGAAGACGGCGGTGGTTCATCCTCTCCCGAAAAAGGGAAAGGACAACTCCAATCCGGCAAATTTCCGGTCGATAAGTCTCCTTCCGAGTATCAGCAAGGTATTCGAAAAGATTCTCAATCGGGCTCTGTTCAAGTGGTCTGAGGACAACAATATTATACCAGAGAACCAGTTTGGTTTCAAGGCCGGACATGACTGTATTCATGCCGCCTCCAAACTCGTCTCTGATATACAATGGAACAAAGCGAAAAAACAGTGCACGAGTGCACTGAGAGTGGTTGATTTGGAGAAGGCTTTCGACACCGTATGGTTAGAGGGCCTCTATCTAAAGCTGACCAGACTTGGCATAAGTAAACCTCTACTATATATGCTTCATGACATGTTGACTGGTAGAAAGTTTGTTGTCAAAAGTGGCAATGTAACTTCTACCACCGAATTTTTCATTTAAAAATGGTCTGCAACAGGGAGCGGTGAACTCGCCGATTCTCTTCAGCATTTACACCAGCGATATGATAGGTAGTCTTACTCAGGCAATTGCGTATGCGGACGATCTTATCGCGTACAGATCAACACCTACTGTCGAGGTCATCCGAACTCTTTTGCAGCGGGACTTCGATAAGATCCAGAAATATTGTGATGACTGGAAGTTAAAAATCAACTTTCAGAAATCGGAAACTATCCTGTTTAGGATACCGTTGTCTAAGGCCTCTAGGGATACGAGAAAGAACTGGCGCAAGCTGGTGATCGTTGGACCAAACGGACATCCACTGGCGAGCAAAAGTGTAGTAAAGTACCTTGGCATCTGGCTGGATCAGTATCTATATTTCGGAAGACATGTAGATGCTGCTCTGGCGAGAGCTAGGGGAGCATTTGCCCTGGCAAGACGATTGTTTTATAGCAGCCGTCTTGACAGCAGGGTGAAGGTGATTTGCTACATGTCTCTTATCAGACCGATGATTGCCTATGGGTGCCCGGTGTGGTTCAACGTTGCCCCATCTCAAATGGAAAAGATACGGGTGTTTGAGAGGCAGTGTCTGAGAAGCTGCCTTGGACTTCACAGAACACCAGTATCTGACTACACAAAATATTATTCCAACCAGGTCCTATACAACGGGGCCAACATAAACAGGATAGACAATTTTCTGGTGAAACTCATTCGGTTTCACGCGGCTAGAGCGATGACCTCGAGCAATAGTCTCATCTTTGGGGCCTTCTACCCCAATGATGAATATTTTGAAAGTGCGCGTTTAAGCGGCTTTATTCCGCCTGAAGCTTTCCTATTTTTGGATAGTCGAGGGCTGACGTAGTCGCTCAGGGCGGAGGAGAGCGCCTGCGGTTCAGCAGGAGTGTGTCCGATTGGGACCGTCGGAGTAGGTGGCAACAGGAGAACCTGTTGTGGTGGCTGCAAGTTTAGTTAAAGATAGTTGACTTTCATTTTGAAGTATGGCCGACTTGCATATATCTAAGGTTTCACTTAAGGTTAGGTTCATAAAAACAGTCGTGGTGGCACAAAAAAAAAAAAAAATACAAAAAAAAAGAATACAAAAAAAAAGAAAAAAATAGACAAAATGCTTTCTGTGGCTGTTCTAGTTTTAAGTTATTTTTAAGTAGTTTTAATTAGTTCTAAGTAGTTTTAGTTAGTTCATAAGTAGTTTTAATTAGTAAGTAAGTTTGAATAAAAATAAAAAAAAACACACGAAACCAAGTTTTTAAAAAAATGTTTCTTGGTCAAGAAAAAAGATAAATTTATGGTAAAATAATTAAATTAGATTTTAGGCCGAAAGGCATTTGTTTTATACTTGGTGAGTATAAAATAATTGTTTTTAGTTGGTCTTAAGAAGTCGATTAAGACAAGAGTGATAACTTCAGTTAGGCGAACTGACACTCTGGTTCTACAAGAAATCTACTTTAAAATAAAAATGCCGAATTGAAGCACGTTATAAATTTATTTAATTGAAGATGTTAACTCTTTGAAAGATGATAAAAAAGTGTCTACAAATTGCAACTTAGCGTTCCACGAAATCTCGCTTCACTCACAGTTGCATTGAAACAGCTGATTGCCGTTTTTTCTCATTTTCGATGACAATGTTCATGTTTACAGCTGATTGTTGTCTTTGGCCATTGACCTTATAAATTTGTATTAAATTTAACATGTGTGCGTGTACATACAAATTTTCACCAACACATAAATATCAAACTTGTTTTTTTTTTGTAACATAGCATATTACATTTACATTAACTACCTAACAATAACAATGCCCACTATGTGGGTCCTAGTTAGAGTGAGACTCCATTGTATTCGGCCATCATTAAATTTATTAATGTGGCCACTGCACGTTAGAGGAGAGAGACTACATTGATTGCAGTTAAGCGTTAACACATTTGACAGTTGTCGAATTATTTTGTCGTCGGTGGTTGGTGCGCGCAACGTTATAGGATTAAATATCCTTTATTTATTATTATTATAAAGTTTTAGTGTTGTGTGCCTTGTCGCTAGCTACCGGGAACACAGATCCTCAATTTGAGGACTTCGATTTATGTGTACCGGCAACCAGCCCAATGCACAAACACCCACCTCCTTGTCTGTCAAATGTGTCGCGGCGTTTACATTCGTTATTTTGTGAATTGTTTTATTTTGTTGGGAACCAACAGCATTAGTTTATTTAAGTTGTTATTGTTTAATTTAGGATATCCGCAGAGGATAAGTAAGTTAGTTAAGTTAGTAGATAAGTAGGCTAGTTTTTATTAATTTTTGTCTAGCATGTAAGTTAGTTCTAAGTTGAAGAAAATAAAAATGAATTAAAAAAAAAAAAAAACAGAACAACGTATATTACAGAATGAAATCGTGGCTTCCGCATCTAATCGGCATTGGATGCGTAGCTCACATCGCACACAATGCGCTGAAATATGCTTGCGATGCGATGTGTTGCCATTCGATGTTGAATGTGTCATTGTGAAAATATACGCGTATTTCTACATTCACACCACACACGTTACAGAACTGGTCCAATTTTGTGAAACGGCTGGCGTCGAATATATTAAATTACTGGGTTACGCAAAGACACGTTTTCTCGCTCTTGGTCCAGCCATTAAGCGCCATAACTCCCGAAACTCTATCATATCTACGTAATCCAAAGACATATCGTATAATGCTATTAAACGCGACATTTATGGCTGAAACACAATCATGCTTTGGAGCTTCGCTTTACCAACGTTACGCCCAACTGCTTTGCGCACGCTTTGACATATTTATTTTCTCAGCGGTTTCAACTTCTGCTACAAAAATGGGAGAAATGATTAAAATCTTTGCTAAAAATATCGTATTCCACAACCTTCTCAGAAAATAATCCAGAAAACAACAACAAATATTTTGACAATTCACACTTTTTCCAACCTTTGCTTTGCCCATGGCGATTTACAGCAACGTTACGTTAAGATTTTACGTTTTTCATTTTGAGGTGGAAACTCAACGCCAGGCAAAGCTAAATTGGGATAGGTAACATTGATTTCATATGGTTGAACTAGGTGCGTCAGCCAACGCAACGCACCAAAGCGTGATTGTGTTTCAGCCATTAGCCGTCTTTTGCTCACTGAGTCACAATGAGAATATATCTCGAAACCATAGATCAGAGTTGGTATGATCAGAGTTTTTGCCAGTAAGATCCGCACTTTTATGGGAATGAAGGATTGTGTTGACCACATTGTACGGAGGATGCCATAGGTTTTCCCCACTACGGTATTTATATGACTGCTCCAGGTAAGGGTACGGTTAAAAACCATTCCAAGGTTTTTCGCGGTTTCCACATACTCAATTGGTGTATTATTTAGCATCACAAACGGGAAGTATGACACGTCGACAATTTTTTTCGATACCACAATAGATTTTGACTTTTTAGGGTTCAGAAGGAGTCCATTTTGTTGGGACCATATTCCAATATATTCGAGATCTTCGTTTATACAACTCACACCGTGCTCAATAACACCGAGAGGGCAACTCAAAAGCATTTGCACGTCATCAGCGTACATGTGAATTGAGCAGTGTTTAGCAACAGACGGGAGTTCATTCACATAGAGAGAATAAAAGAGGACCCAGAATTGAGCCTTGTGGGACGCCCCGTGACGTTGGAAGGGGGTCCGATAAATCGTTGTTTACCTGTACGGACTGCATTCTATCTTTAAGATAGGAAGATAAAAGTTTCACGGCGCTCGACGAGAAATTAAAGTTTCGATGGAGTTTTCGACATAAGACATTTTGGTCGACCTATCGAACGCTTTGCAAAATTAGGAAGTTAATATGATCTTTGTCAAGCGCTTGTCTCATATCTTCTGTTACTTTTAATAAGGCTGTCATACAACTGTACCCTTTTCGAAAACCAGATTGCTTCGATGTTAATAAGTTAGAAGAACTAAGATAAATGGTCATTTGGTTATGTAAAATCCTTTCAAAAACTTTAGACAAGAAAGGTAAAATTGCTATTGGTCGGAATTCATCACTGGGTATTATCTTTGCCAATTTCCATTGCACTGGGTATATGCCTGTTGTTAAAATTCTATTGAATATATGCGTAATTATTGGCAAAACGATTGGTAAAAGTATCATAAGAAATTATTATAATGTATCTGCATGTCATCGAGCCCCACTGCATTTGATTTTATCGAAAGTAGACTTGTAACTACTTCGGTGCTATCAACTGCTCGGAAGGAAAAATTTGAAAAATCTGAATTTATAGTAATATCATTACTAATAAAAGCCTCGGTATTGTTTGGAACGTTCAAAGGGGCTGACGGTAGAGTTACAAATTTCCTGTTTAGCTCATTACTATCCATTCCGTCAATATGATTATTTTTGGCTTTGGCTACTCCAATTTGACGAAGATTTTTCCAGAGATCTTGTCCGCTGAGCGACGGATTTAGTCGAAAGGAATACATTTGACGTTTTGCAGTGCGTATAGCCATTACGACTTCGTGCGAAGTAAGCGGTACACGCAGTGATGTTCTTGCAGAAGAAAACGTTTCCACCGATTATATGCTTGATCGCGTCTTGACATAAGCAAGCGAATCTGAGACGAAAACCATGGTTTTTCGACTGATGTGCAATTCCTAATTATAAGTGGTACGTGCCGCTCAAAAAGTGAACAGACATTTTCATTAAGTAGGCCAATTTGGTCTGAGGGGTTTGGTATGTAACTGATCGTCCTCCAGTTGATGCTTCTAGCTTGTTCTTCCAATAGACCATAATCAATGTGCTTAAAATCTTTGTATTGGATGGTTTGGACAACGGGGGATATTTTAAAGTCAAATGTCATATATAAGGTCATGCTTGGAAAATGCAGGTGCTGAAAGTTGATCATAGAAGGTTACTTTGTCTAGGTTGCTTACCCAAAATATATCCAGTAGCGTTGGAAGATGGTTCGAGAAGTGTGTTGGGTTAGTGGTATAAACAGCACTCAAGTTTAGCGCTTGCAGCTCTATGATGCCTTGAAATTACTTTTAGTTAGCTTGCCGAAAGGAGAAAAAATGCTGAAAAATTTCTTCAGCGATCCAATGTCAAAATTTTGGCTACATTTCGCTCAAGAGCAGGTAAACAATAAGAATTATTTTCAAAAATTAGAATCAATCAATTAATTATTTCTTTTCCGTTTTTTTTCGATTCATCCTTTTATTGACTAGGCTGAGTTGTTCGCAGAATATGTCCTTAGAATTGAAGGCGATGATGTCACCGCAATTGATATCACTCAATATTTGGATGAACTGCAAACGTCTTTGCAACTGCGGCGGGAAGATGTTTTCTTATCGCCAAAGACAGCGGCAGAAAAGATAGCGCTTACCAATGATGGGTACAATGCCGAGTTCTTGACTGCTAATTGCTCAGAATTCTTTGGTAATTTGTTCTGTTTTTGTACGACTCAACATTATGCTAACAGCAATTTGAAATAATTTTGCAGATGATGCTGTCGAATATCTCGAAAAGTGGGCAGCTCCAATTATGGAATTAAAAGCGTATTTTTGGGCAAGGTTGCGCAGAGTTCCATCGTGGAAAGACGTAGAAGCGGTCATGCAAAAACAAGATACGCAAAAATTGTACGACGCGAATGAAAATGCGAGGAAATGCACAACCAACTTATTTATGTGAAGAACTATTGTTCAGATAGTAAGCTCAAGCAATGGAAAGACGATAAGGTCACGACCACAAACCGCTGGGTCGAACTATTCAAACACTTCGACATTGACCTTGAAGATGATGATGATATTGACTTGAAGTTGAATAGAGATACAAAATACAAATGTGCATTCTGAGCAGGCCTTTCACTGTTAACTGGGATATTTGATAGGGATGGTTGTTCCCTTCGCGTGGCTTTATGACCATCGTCCTTTTGAGATGAGGGTTAGTCCATTTAATTATAATTTTTAACTTTCTCTTACAAAGAGAAAGATATTGTTTTCGTGAAAATTCTCGACCTCGAGATTTTGATTGATTCTAACATTACGATGATAGCGGAGCCCAAAAAAGTGTTTTTTGGAATTCCGTCCGTCGGTCCGTCGGTCCGTCTGTCCGTAATGGTCTCTCCAGCCTAAACGGCTTGACCGATTGTCTTCAAATTTCGTATCCAAGTTCATTTTGGTCATAATTCTAGGCCATTTTTTTTGTTTGCTTTTAGCCATGTTATTAACGGTACCTGCCATATAAAAATTAGACATAACCTCAATTTTCTCGAAAACGGCTCTAACGATTTTGATTAAACTTAATATATACTAAAAGCATATAAGTTCCAACAAAACTGCATACCCAGTTTTTTCGAGATTTTGTCATTTAGGCCATATACAGAAAATTGTTAATTTCTCGCAAACTGCTATGTCAAATTGAATGAAATTTAATATATATATACTACTATTGTAGTTTTAAACAATTCCACATAATTAGTTTTAGCCCAACTATCACTAAACGGAATTTTCAGTTTTGGCCAATAACGAAAAATCATTATTATTCACATAGACACCGATTCCTTCAAATTTCGGGGTAAACGTTCGTATAATCACATTTCGACATTATTTATGTCATTTTAAGCATTAATAATCAAAATGCGTACTATTTAATCTAACGCCTAACTCCAACTCGCTGTGAAAGAGAAAGTTACGTACGACCCAGTCGTGCACCCACCACTCGTTTCATTCTCAACTGGGACATTTTTTTTAAATTTTACTTTATTACTGTAATTCAAAAAATGCTTAGTCTAAGCATTTTTTTAAATATTCTTTAATACATATTATTTCGTATTTTTTTTACATTAAACATTAAATTAGTACTCACATTGAACTCCTGTTTTACACATTTTTTTCAAAATAAAAAAACCTGTGAAACGCTACGATTTTGTGAATTTCTCCTGTTTTTCAGCAAAAATGAGATGGGATCATGACGTATACCTAGTCTTTGTAGTCTTTATAGGATACAGAGTCTTCAACGGAACTCAAGGTAGACACATTAGTGACTGAAGTCCTTTGACACCAAAATCTTAAAAAAGACACAATGCATGGTTGAAGCGGGCTCATCTAAAGTTCAGATTGTGACAAAGCAAAATCATGCATGCAATCGGAGTTTTGTAGGGTTCGGCATGAACCCAAGTAGCACTTATGTGCCTTTTTGTTACCACAACTCGTGTGACCTTTATTATGATTGTTGTTGTGGATGATGTCGTGCGGTCTCTAGATCCAGCCTGTGAGGTTTAGAAAACGGATAAGTTCTTGTATCCGAAATGTCGCTAAGGTTGTTGAGAAACGGTTGGTCTAACGCACGCAATCTGGCTCTTGGTAGTGCCGGACATTTGCAGATGAAATGGGAGAGGGTTTCTCTCTCCCGCAACTGCGGCATTGAGGGTTGTATGGGATCCCTAGTTTGATCGCATCATCTTCAATTGGCCACTGCCCCGTGACAATCGCCGTAATTCTTGCGATATCTGGGTGCGTTCTATTTAGTAGATCGTTTGTTCTGTTTTTATCATAGGAGCGCCATATCGTCCTCGATATGACGCAACTTGTTAACCTTCTCCATTTGAAGTTGGCCTTTTTCAGGAAGTATGAATGTATTTGTCCCTGTGAGCCGTGAAGAGCTGAGCCTTGTCTGGCCAACTCGTCTGCACGCTCGTTTCCTTCAATATCACTGTACAATGGAACCCAGATAAAAGTGACCCTGAAGCGTTCGCCAAGGTGGGCAAGTTTGTTCCGGCATTCCTGTACCAGTTTGGAGGATATGGTAGCCGAGTTGGTGGCCTTTATGGCCGCTTGGCTATCTATGAGAATAGCAATATTTTGCGTTTCCGTAGTGTCACGCTCCAGTAGCGTCTCTCGAATAGCCAGTAGTTTCTGCCTGGAATACGCTGGCAAAGTCCGGTAGGCGGTATGATACTGATATTTTCAGTGATTCCGAGTAGACTCCGGACCCCACACCACAGTTCATCTTAGATCCGTCGGTGTAGACGACCATGTCGTAATCTCTTACTACTTCGTACTCTGGTAGGAAATCCTTCATGTAAGCCTTTCTTGAAGCTTAGTATTAGGTGTTATGTAGTCTGTTGGAAACATGACCACGCCGTTTGGTAACGAATCCAGGATACTGTGGCCATACTGCCTTGCATTCCAGCATCCGGACTCCTTGAGTCTTACTGAGCTGCATAAAGCGGTATCTTGAATGTGTAGGTCGAGAGGCAAGAGATGAAAAAGCACAATAAGGGCATCAATTGGCGCCGACCTCAGTGCGTCCGTGGTGCCTACACTGGCTATTCTTTGCCCTTTTTATTTTTTTAAGGTCGTAGCCTTGACTCAATGCGGGCCACCATAGTAGTGAACCGTATGTGAGAATTGGACGTACCACTGCTGTGTACATCCACAAGGTCATCTTTGGTCGAAGTCGCCACATCTTTCCAAAGGTTTTGCTTCAAGCATGGAAGGCAACACACGCCTTCCTTACTCTATGTTCGATGTTGTGTTTCCAGTTAAGTTTTGGGTCAAGTATGATACCCAAATATATAGAGCTGGAAGATAGTGTGAGTGCTTGGCCATTTAGATGGGGAAGGACGAAATCGGGTATTTTGGTTTTGGTGGTGAATAGCACCAATTTCACCAATTTTGCTCGGGTTTACACCGAGGCCACATCTTGCAGCCCAGGTGCTAACATTGTCTAGAGCAGGCCCCATGATTCATTTATCACCGAGGGGAATTTCCCTGACAGTAGTATCACAACGTCATCCGCATACGCGACAACTTTGACCCGTTCCTCGTCTAATTTAACTATGTTGTTCATAACCATAAGCCAGAGTAGAGGAGATGCCACCCTGTGGCGTTCCTCTATGGGCAAATTTGGTTATGTGGCTATTTTCAGTGTTGCCTGGATACTTCTTGTTTCGAGCATAGAGACAATCCATTGGCTAATAGATTCCTCTATACCCAGCTCGATCAGAGATTTAAGAATAGCTCCAGTGAGGACGTTGTTGAAAGCTCCCTCTATATCTAAGAAGGTGGCTAGAGTTATTCCTTATAGTGTAAGGATTTATCGATTATCCGGACTACCCCGAGGAGAGCTGTTTCCGTTGGTCTGCCCTTGAGGTTGGCGAGAATTAGACAGAATTTTGCTTAGCCTAGCGGAGTCCTTGAGGGTTTCAATAGAATGGCAATAATCCATCCAGGCCTTTCTTTTGGATGTTTTTTATGGCTTTCTTATACAGACTTAAACAGTCCTTATAAGGCTGCCAGAAATTGTGTTTGTGGCAGATACTGAAGTTCGTTCTGGTCATCTGTCTGAGATTGGGAATAAATTCATTCCACCACGGGGGAAGTGTTTTTTGCTTCGCTTAACTGGACACGAGACTTTGTATGCAATGTTCATCGCATTCTCAAAAGTCTGCACTTTTGCCTCCAGTTCTTCGATAGCAAGGGCGTTTGTCTCTGGTGTGGTTTGAGTTTTGTCCAAAGGACTTGTCCAAACTTGGTCCGATCAACTCTCTTCTTCTTTCTAAATAGTTGACTGGTCTCAGCCTCATAGAGGATCTATCTGTGTTCTGAGAGGGACTCTAGATTGGAAACTCTCAAGTTATCAATCCTAAAACTACATTGTTTGTTTTAATTATGATATCCAGGACTTCTTCCCACCCCTGTGTGTTTCCTTGCTCGGAAAGACGAAGGTTGGGGCCATGCCCTTGTTGCAGACTGATAAATTGGTAGTCACAAGAATATCAAAAAGTGATTCGCCTCTTTCATTGTCTTCTGAGCTTCCCCATACCGAATGCCTTGCGTTGGCGTCGTAGCCCATCAGCATATTATCCGCTTTGGTTGTTCTGCACCTCCTCTGGCGGTGCTGGTCTGTCATGAGCCATGTAGTTTGAGGTCACGTAAGTAGATTTGGTCGCACTCTCTAGTTTGACCACTGTTAGGTCGTCTGAGCTTAGATTGGGACATAAACAAGCTTTAATATGTTTCTTAGCGAGTATGCATATTCTCGGCTTACCAGTGGCCTGCTGTTTGTCCCTTTATGGACGAGTCTCTCACCCACGGCTCTGAGTTTTGTCCAATCGAAAAACTGAATTGTTCCCAAAGACAAAGCTCTTACATGTTGGAGCTGTGGCGGTATGAACATCTCCAAGGACTGCAGCTATATTAACCATAAATGCAGTGGATCAGACAAGGTCAAGGACAAGCATGAAAGACACTTGAACAGTATTTCACAAACGCCTAGAAGGAAGAATAAATTTCAACAAAAGCAATCTCGGGTAGTGAAGACAAATCGTGTCTTTGCCATTAATCAGCTTCTCTGGGCATAAAAGCGAAGGCATATCCACATCAAAATTTATGGATGTAGTGATCATCTTCAGATCGACACGGGGTCTGACATTTCAATTATTTCCAAGTCGGTATGGTCAGTTATCGGATCTCCGAAAATTAAAGCAACTCATCACACTGCCACAGGATCAGTCGAAGTGTAAAGATTTGATCCGTTGTGGACTTTCCAGGCCTAAAACGACACTGGCCCATCAGGTTGTTGGTTAACAATTTCAGGTGTTCACGGCAGATAGGATCATGTAGGCGATGTTAAGGAGACTTATGCCTCTGTAGTTGGCGCAGTTAAAAGGGGCTTCTTTTTTGTGGATTGGGCAAACGATGCTGAGGTTCCATTCTTCAGGCATACTTTCATCCGACCAGATTTGGCTTATGAGTTGGTGGATGTTACTTACCAAGTCATCTCCGCCGGCTTTAAAAAGCTCAGCGGGAAGGCCGTCAATTTCGACAGCCTTATTAAGCTTTAGTTTAGATATTGCTATCCTCACTTCACTTAGGCCTTGTTAGAGCCTTGTCTCCTTGGCTTTGACGTTTCACACTTTGGTAAAATATGATAACATTGTTCTTTCTGAAAAGCCGGTGTTCTTCCCTTCTCCTTAGAGCTATATAGAGCTCAATGGTAGCTTTCGTCTTCACCTGCAGCTAGCCTTTAGGCCTCGTTCTTGACTGCGAGCATCTGTCGCCATTCCTCATCAAACCAGGGGTTTCTTGGTGGTGGCCGCGAGAAACCTAGCATATCAGTTGCGGCTGATCTAATGGGTTGTTGGCATCGTTGCCATTGTTCTTCGACATTCGAGGCTGTTGGTATAGTGTGAATCGAGAGGTTAAGGGATACGCGTTGCTCGAAGGTCTTGGTGGTCTCTGGCGATTGCAGTCTTTCGACATTATTTTCACAGTATTTCTGGTTTGTTGTGGCGTGGTGGATATCCGCATCCTTACCTTGTCTGCAACAGGGTAGTGGTCCGAGTCGATGTAAGCCCCTCGGAATGTACGGGCATTCAAAATACTGGATGCGTGCCTCTTGTCTATCGCAATATGATCAATTTGTTTGACCGTTCGTTGATCTGGAGTACGCCATGTCCCCTTATGGATATCAAGTTGAGGAAACCATGTGCTGGCTGTAGTGGCATTTCGTTCCATAGAGAAGTCAAGCTAATGTTGATGAATTTGGCATTGATGCGGATTGTTACAATGCGTTCGCTAATGTCATCGAAACATAAGACGTCTTGCCTAAGTCTGGCACTGCTTCTAAAAAATCCACATCCGCTGTTTCTGCTCACTATAACACGGTCCATAGTAGATGGCACAGTTTTTCATCCTCTTTTTGCCCGGCCCATCCATCGTATGTTATGGATGGCAGTAATGTCTGCTTTGTAGCAGTTTATGTTCTCACATTCTAAGTGCAGATACAAACGTCGTTGTCCTTTTTTTCATTTAGCAGGGTCGTCAACAATAAAATCAGTCCTTTCAGAGGCTATCTTCGTCACAAAAGGCTTTTTCTAGTGGTGGGTAGTTAACAGAAAGCACAACCTCTAACCTGGAGGGCCACTTCCAATGTATTAGGTATCCCTAGGACATGGGGCCATCAGTATCCACTACGGGATTGAGTGCTGCCGTTGGCCTTTCGTTTCATTCGCCACCATCTCTGTTCAAGGGCCTGACTTACCCTTGAGATTCCTAGATAACAGCTGTTGTCCGAATATGTCAAAGAAGCACATTTACGTTCGCCTGGAACAGCAGGCCGGGTATTCCGTACCAGTCTGACCAGGTTGTTTATAGTGTTGCTGTTTTTCGTTTTGTTATCACCACTCGCACTTATCGTTTAGCAAGTCAAATCCGGTTGGATGAGACAAGTACCCGATGGTTACCACTTGGAGGTAAAAATAAGCACATTTGATGTGTAGTCAGAGTTACAACACTGGGCATTGAAAAGTTAAAGCCAATCAGAGTATACCCTCGTTCTACAACATCCATTCATCGCATAGAAAGGTTACGTTTCATAAATTTATCCTAGCATCCTCCTCTTTTCCGGCCAATTGCATCGTATATTTTGGATGGCAGTAATGTCTGCTTTGTAGAAAAAACACCCTTGAACATATTTGTATAACACAAATCCTAGGCTCGATAGGCTGCTTTTTGAATTTCAATCTTCTCCATCTAATAGCGTGCTTTGCTTATGTCCACATGTTTAATTTTTCGAGCTCAGAGTTGCCATAAAATTAATTCATCCTCAAAGGATTAACGCCATTGCATTGGTTCAAAAGTCCTTGCTTGGTGATCTGAAGTATATTCAATGTAAGAATATTATAAGAAGGCTTTTGCAGACATGGTTAAGCCCTCCAATAGATTGTCAAAGTCCAAATGACATAACACAACATTTGCAAACATGACAAGTTGGTTAGTAACCTTTGTTCCTCGATGTATTACCAAACTCCTGTGACAATCGTTAAATTAGAACTTATTTATTCAGGAATGTATATTTACAATACAACACATTTACTGTTAATTTTTCGAAGAAATTCCAGAAAATCTGGAACCTATATATTTTTTTTTATAAAAATTTAAACTTTCTCGATTAGTATTCTTAAACGATAATCATCTGCATGTCCGTTTGTTTAATCTTTACAAAACATAAAGATACAATGCCATAGGATTATACTAAAGCTATACAGAACCGCTGAGTATCCAACGCTGGCTTGAAATGTAAAATTGGCCACAACCAAATGAGCACCAACACCCCAAATCAAGATCAGAATTCCATTGGTAAAATGAACGGGATGCTGAATGATGTTCCACTGTGCCCTGGGCATACTGATTTGGAGGACTAGATTCTGCAGAAACATTGTTACCGCCTGCCCAAATCCAAGAAGGACCGATGAAACGCTCAAAAGGAGCTTCGAGGTGGAGAAACTTATAACTGAAAAGGTGCAATCCTATAGCAACGTCTGACATTTTGTATCTCTATACTCACATATGAGAGCCAATCCCTTACAGATGCATCCGAGTGTGTGCCACTTGACCTTTTGCTTGGTAAGTGCGTTCCCAAAACGTGGTGTCATCAGCGAGAAGCACATCCACGGAAAGGCGATTAATGAAAACAAAAACGGAATCTCTGCATTTTTGATTGCATGCAAATTTGCAGCCAACCCTGGCAACACCGTTAGACACATGACATACGAAAAGATGTCCGTTGACTGGAGCAGTGTTGTCGAGTACAATTTTGGCATAAAGATCGCTCGTCTCAGGGGATGCATCATTGTTTCTAGAAATCCACCCCACAGATTGATGGTCATATTTTTGGAGAACTCTTGAAATTTTTCCAGATTCGTTGCACTCTGCTGGTATGAGGGACACTTGACATTCTGCGATGCACCAAGACTTATCCGGCCGTAATTATCGATTGTGGCCGTACTGGAACGCATAATTGACACATTTTCATCCTCTTCGGGTATTATTTCCATTATTTCCACTCCATGGGGATTCAGGAAAGTAGTATGCGCCTCTTCCTGTGTATTCATGAAGTTGCAGTGAGCCTCGTTGTCAGTTGGATTCTTCCACGGACGTTGTTGCATCTCGATACCGTCCATTTGATCGGCGAAATTTGACATCTTACTCAGGGAATGGAGTTGCTGGAAGCCTTCAAACCGGGCATCAGGTTTTATCAAAGAGATTCTCTTTGTGATGGCACCTTCACGATGTCTAGTGATTAGAAGACTGATTGGGATTAGGTTGACTAGCATTGCGGCCATTAAGACAATGGACTGCGAGGTGCCGTATAAAGTGCGCAGGCTGGTGAAGACAAACGAGAGAAATAGCTGACAGAAGGCTTCGCCGCAAAGGTGGATGGTTTTACGCACGTATTTGTCCTCTCGTGGTCGGACTGCTTCGAGAATGACATGGGTCTTGTAAATGAACATCGCTGAGCCGATACCTGGGGATGGAAAAAATTGTAATTGGATAGAAAACTTGTAATCGCGAAATAATTTTAAAGCTTTAGAGATTCGATCAGAGAATTTAATGATCGTGGATGTAGTGGCCTAGTTAGTACGTTGGACTGCTAAGTGTAGGGTCCCTGAAAGATAATTTATTTTCACTGTCCCATCTGTTGTTAAAGTCTTACAATCGTCCAAGAGTATAAAACTGTCAGAATAGGCGTATCAAATTCGATCCCGAAACCGGCGTTGAATTGCAGGTCCCATTCATTTTTTTAATAATATAACCTTCCACAGTTGAAATGCTAGGCTTCAGAACCTGTATGAGCCTTTAGAGAAAATATTTTGCAGATTGACTTTCACCTCGAAAGTCGAAGACGATGTCTAAAATTTGACACTTTAACTCCAGGGCTAAACTGAAAATCTATCTCAAAATGGAAGACTCAAAAAATGGTGCCGAAAGGATGAACGGATCCCAGCCAGACTTTGGAACCAGTAGAGGAAGACCTCACCTTGAAATGCGCAACTGGAGGTATTTAGCTAAGGACCGGGCCAATTGCAGGGGTATGTTGGTCAAGGCCCAGGTTTATGCCGACTGAAGCTCCACTTTTGTAAGTTAGTAAGTTGCGCCATCTATTAAGTCAATGGAGAGGCGGTTTGAAAAGGACTCAGAGCTAGATCGACAGTATAAGAATTTTATGGAAGAGTATGAGACCTTAGGGCATATGGTTGAAGTTTATTCGGGAGAGGATAAGGACTCACATGTGACTTATTATTCACCACATCACGCGGTTATAAAACCTGATAGCTCGACAATCCGGTCAAGAGCAATATATGATGTCACTTGTAAACCCCTTGGAAGTTCTTTAAATTCACAGCTGTTAACAGGCCATATACTTCAAAACGGTCTAATGACACCTGATATCGCTTAAATGTTTAGGTAAATACATCTGAAAGATAGGCAGTTTCAGTCAGGTTTCAGCGGATTCTCTGGAGTGCTGCACCCACCGAAGCTAAAAGAACTTTTCAGTTGACAATCGTCACACATGGAGCATGGTCAGCATATTTTCTGGCAACAAGATGCTTAAATCAATTGGGGATCTTAGGTCCAGAGAAGTTTCCTGAAACTTCATCGTTGTAAGTGACTACTTCTACATGGACGATTTCATCGCGAGATGTACCAGATGGGCCAAAAGAAGTCATCCGATGTTGTTTGGTCCTTCAGAATATCGGTAGTGGCTCGAGCAGTGTGTGCCGTTGCTCTGTCCTGTTGGAACCACATATCCTCCAGTCCTAATTCGTCCAATCGCGGCAGAAAAAAATCGGTTAACATGACCCTATAGCGAGCAACGTCCACTGTTGTCGTTTGACCAGCCGCGTTCTCGAAAAAATGGACCGATGACTCCTCCAGCGTGAACAGCGCACCATGCAATAAATTTGAGCGGGTGCAATGGCTCCTCGTGCATTACTTGTGGATTTTCTGTGCCCCAGAAGCGATAGTTTTGCTTGTACCCGCTGAGGTGGAAATGACCCACATCGCTCATAATGATTTTGGTCGTCCACTTCGTCCTCGAGATTGAGGATAACTTGGGCGTAGGTTACACGCGTTTGGCGGTCGAAAGGCAGCAGCTGATGCATGGACTGGACTTTGTACGGAAACATGCGCAAGTATTTGACCAAAATTCGGCTTAGGGACGACCGGCTGATGGCTAATTGCGAGGCACGGCGTCCGGTCGATGTTTCCGGCGACAGCTCGACATCCTCGGCAACAGCGGCAATATTCTCGCACAACGGGCGCTCCGGGGCCGGCCACTCTTGGCAACGTCTCGTGTGGTCCCATACTCTTCAAGGCTGGTTGCCAAACGGCGCAGTATTGGCGCAGTCGGTGTCGGACCGCCGGGGAATCGGCTACGGTATTCGCGCTGCGCCAACACTACAGACGAATTGTTACGCAAAAAAAAAAATACACGCGTTCTTGGGGAGTGTATAGGCCATGGCTTGTTCACTTGTAATCTTCATCTGTCTAGTCTACAAATGTCAAAACAGATTTGACATTGGCGGCCATTTGCAAAAATTACAGCATCTTCCAATTGGGTAATCTCTTTTGGCCCACTATTATCGCATACTTCACTTTTCCGGGAATTTCTTCCCATTCGTTCCCTTTTTATGTATCAGGATAGTGCATCAAGGATTGTGCAACAATTTTGTTTGCTGCTTCAAGGAGGGGACTTGAATCTGAGAAAATAGGCATCGAATTCAAAGGGTCTTCTCGATAAAATTCCACTGGAGAAGGAGGAACCTAATTGGTCTTGGTATATCGAGACGAACCAGCCTGTTAATGTGTTGGGACTGCGATGCCACCCAGTCACAGTTTTAGTGTTACCTTGGTCGAAGAATCTTGCTATACTTAAAGAAATCTGTTGTCTGAGGCCATTGTTGAGAGACTGAAGGATCTTGCTGCAGGAAAAGTTTGGCTGGGACGATCGAATTCCGTTGGAATACATTCGTGAGTGGGAGATTCTTAGAAACTCGATCAATAACCTAAGTGATCTTGAAATACCAAGGTATAAACTACACAGTCATCTAAACCTGGAAATGCATACCTGCGTAGTGTTCGAAGCTCTGGTGAGGTCATTACTAGTTTCGTGGTTGGCAGCCAAAGCTATGGTAGACCCTCTCAAGCCAGTGCTTTTCATAGCTTGCTTAGAACTATACTTGCTTGGATCAAAGCCAAGGATACAAGGCTCGAACAGAATCCTGTCGAGATGAACAAGGAAATGTCTTAGTTGAGACACAGTCGATGCTGAGGATATGGAAGAACCACTTCTGCAGACTATTTAATGGCGATGACGAACAACATTCCGCTGTCAGGCAGAACGAACCATTTAATATTGGCAACGACAGCGAAAACTGCCAACCACCCGACCTAAATGAAGTGAGGATAGCAATATCTAAACTCAAGCTTAATAAGGCCGCCGGAAATGACGGCCTTCCCGCTGAGCTTTATCAAGCTGGCGGAGATGACTAAGTAAGTAACATCCACCAACTCATAAGCCAAATCTGGTCAGATGAAAGCATGCCTGAAGAATGGAACCTCAGCATCGTTTGCCCGATCCACAAAAAAGGAGACCCTCTGAACTGCCAACTACAAAGGCATAAGTCTCCTCAACATTGACTACAAGATCCTTTCTGCCGTAATATGTGAACGCCTGTAACAGTTTAAAAAATCTTATCGGCCCTTATCAGTGTGGTTTTAGGCCAGGAAAGTCGATCAAATTTTCACACTTCGGCAGATCCTGGAAAAAAACCCAAGAAGTCCAAATCGATACCCACCACCTATTTATCGATTTTAAAGCCACATACGACAGCATTTATAGAGACGAACTATACAGAGCCTTGTCTAGTTTTGGTATACCGCCCAAACTCGTCGCTGCTCCATCGGGGTCAGAAACGACCTCACCGACACATTCGATACCAAAAAAGGATTTAGGCAAGGCGATGCGCTGTCATGTGACTTTTTCAATTTGATTCTTGAGAGGATTGTGCAAAACTCCTGAGCCAAAACCAGAGGCACAATTTTCCAAAAATCGGTGCAACTACTAGCATACGCCGACGGTATTGATATCATTGGTAGGACTCAACGTAATGTCGTGGCCACGTTTGCTTGTATAGAGAAGGAAGCGGTAAAAATGGGTTTAGCAGTAAATGAGGGTAAGACTAAGTATATGCTGTCAACACGAAAGGACACACAAAATCGACTAATTGGACAGAACGTCACCATTGACAGATATAACTTTGAGGTAGTACGGGACTTTGTCTACCTCGGATCCGCTTTTAACTCTGAAAACAGCATCTCGTCCGAAATTAAACGAAGAATTACTCTTGCCAATCGCTGTTTCTTCGGGCTAAGAAGGCAATTTAGTGGTAAAGCCCTCACTCGAACTACTAAGGAGATCCTATATAAGACCCTGATTATCCCAGTCCTGCTCTACGGCGCTGAAGCATGGACCGTATCAAAAGCGGATGAAGAAATCCTTGGTCGATTCGAGCGAAGAAAAATCTTCGGTCTCGTTTGCGTTGATGGGCTATGGAGACGAAGATTCAACCACGAACTAAACGAGCTATACAGCGACATACCCCTAGTAAAAAAAAACTCCGCATTGGACGTTTAATATTGGAGAGGCATTTTGGTTGAGGCCCAGGTTCATCCCGGACTGTAGCGCCACTTAAGCAAGTAAGCTTGGAACTATGCGCTGCGGTACTTTTGGCTAAGCTGGTGGGAAAACTTCGAGCTTCTAAGGGATTGAAACAATTCCGGTTTACGGATGGAGCGTGTATAGTTCTTCATTGGCTTAACGGACATCCTCGAAAATTTGCAAATTTTGTGGTTGACAGAATTTTAAGAATTTCAGCTGTCACGAGTATAATTTTGCCCGATCATTGGCGACACGTAAGATGTGAAGTGAATCCTGCTGACTGCGGTCTCGGTCAACTGCTCCCGCATTCATAATGGTGGAAAGGACCTGAACTGAATCCATTCTTAAGAATTCAACTGCATTCGGTGTCTTTGCTGGCTTTAATGGCAACATTTAGAAGAAGGGAAGTTTGTAGCTGTTGCCACTGGTTTCTCTTCGGAGAAGCCTTTTGAGTGTCTTCATAAATTTTCAAACCTTAAAGTATTTTTACGAATAACGCCATTCGTGTTGGTTGTAACGTTGTAACGTGAGTGCTAAAAATGTTAATCGCAATATAGGGATTTTGACAATGGATGACCTTGCTAAAGCCAAATGCACACTTGCAAGGGTATAGTACAGGGCATACGCTTTAGGGAAGAAATACTTAGCCTGCAGAAGGAACAGCATGTCAACTTATAAGGCTTAACCAAATATTATAGTACGGGTTATTACGTGTTGATGGGCGGCTGGTGGCTATAGGCTAGGGGCTGGACTATATAATCGAAGGAATTCAATCATTCAATCATTTTAAAAATATCAAAAACAAAGTTTATAAAATATATAAAAAATCGAATTTGGATGTTGATTGGCAGCGTTTTTGTCAATTGAGAAGAGAATATGATTTTTTAAACAAATATCTATACAAACAATATATTTTGAACATACAGTCTCGCATAACAAATGATCCGAAAGCATTTTGGGTATTTCTAAATGGCAAAAGGAAATCGGTTTCTCTTCAGGAACGCATGGAGTATAATGGGCAATCATCAATTGATCTTGAAAACACATGTGAACTTTTCGCAACGTTTTTCGAGTCAGTGTATATCAATCATTCTGTCGTTAGTCCATCGTACGTTGCACATTCAAATATTGGTCATACTAATATAAGCTCTATTTTAATATCTGAAATCGAGATCATAAAAGGTATAACAAAATTGAATTGTTCTATGAATCCTGGCCCCGATGGAATTCCATCATTTTTCTTAAAACAATGTAAATTTGCTTTGGCCATTCCCCTTCAAATAATTTTTAATTTATCATTGTCTTCAGGGATTTTCTTGGATGAATGGAAGCTTTCCTTTATAACACCAATACACAAGGCTGGTCCAAAGAGTAATATTGAAAATTATCGTGGAATATCAAAGCTATCTGCAATCCCAAAACTCTTTGAGTTGATCGTCTCTGATAATCTTACCTTTTTTTTTAAAGAGCATATTTGTATTGAACAGCATGGGTTTGTAGCTGGTAAATCCACTACAACCAACCTTATACTGCTTTCGAAATATGTCATAGAAGCATTTGAATCCGGCTATCAAGTCGATGTAATATACACAGATTTTATAAAAGCTTTTGATACTGTCTGTCATAACACATTGATTGTCAAAATTGAATCATTTGGTATACATGGGATGCTCTTAAATTGGATCCAAAATTACCTCAAATGTAGGAAACAATGCGTTAAAATTAGCAATATTTTATCAAGGTACATAAATGTATCGTCGGGTGTTCCACAGGGTAGCCATCTTGGTCCTCTTTTATTTAATATATTCATAAATGAAATCCCGTCTTTGTTGAAATATACTAAATGTTTAATGTATGCAGATGATATAAAGCTATTTTGTAGAGAGAAAAACGTTTTTGACTGTACAAAAATTCAAATGATCTTAATGTAGTCGTCAATTGGTGTAAAAATAATGGTTTGAAATTGAATACAAATAAGTGTTATGTCTTTACTGCCAACCGTCTTTTAACTCCAACAATTTTTATCTATAATATTGCAGATATAATGTTAGAACGAAAAAATGATGTTAAGGACCTGGAATAATTTTTGACACCAAATTTACATTTTCCATTCATATGGACTATATTATAGCAAAAGCTAATTCTATGTTTGGTTTCGTAAAGCTTAATTGTTCTGATTTCACCAATATGTATGCCCTTAAATCTGTTTATATGTCTCTCTGTACGTTCTTTACTTGAATATTGTTCTATTATATGGTACCCCTCCCATTATAATGCTATAACTCGAATAGAAAAAGTTCAAAAATCATTTACTCGTTTTGTTATAAGAAAACTAAGCCCTAATATTGAAAAAATGCCTTCATATTTAGAAAGATGCGCCATTATAGGGCTTGAAACTTTAGAAATGAGACGGTGTGTTCAATGTATAATGTTTGTACATGATGTATTCTCGAGTCGTGTGAAATGTCCAGATATCCTTGAGTTATTTGATATATATGTACCCGAAATGAATTTGCGTCAGCGTCATTTTTTGAAAGCTCAGAGGCATAAATATAATTATGGATGCAACGAACCCATATCAAGATGTATTAAACTTTTTAATGAATTACCTTTGCTAATTCCAAATGAAATAGATTCAACACTAAATAGAATGAATTTTAAATATTTAATACTGAAATTATTACACATACCTTAAGTTATTACATTGTTAATAATCTGTTAGAGTTAAGCTCAGTAAATGAAATAAATAAATAAATAAATTATTATTATTATTCTGCCTTAATCATATGGTGTATTTATTACCTTGCACGTCGGACTTCAACTACTGTTGCTTCGACAACACTATTGGATCTTGGGTGCCCGAAATGCAGTGAGAGCTGTATATAGACGCTGTATAGTCTGCCAAAGGTATACTGCAAAACCAATGAATCAATTAATAAGCAACTTGCCACCCTGAAGACTTTAAGGACAAAAGGCATTTTGAATACTGGCTTCTATAACGGAGGGCCATTCGTTGCTACTCAAAGGAGAATTAGAGGTTGCAGAGGACAGAAGGTTTACATCACTTTGTTCATTTGTTTAGACATGTACTAAAGCTATCCATCTTGAATTGGTATCCCGTTTGTCTACGGACACTTTTTGGGCTGCCCTTCATGGCTAGGAGGGGGGGGCATCAATTTGTGTAGCGATAATGGCACCAATTTCATGTTTGCAAAAAATGTTCTGAATGAAATGGGCGGGTTCCTAACGTCTAGAGACATTCAGGAAAAATTACACAAACAAGCGAGGCGATTTCTTGCCAATTAGTACCTCCATCCGCAAGAATTTTTAAAGACCTCTGGGAAGCTGGTGTAAAATCTACAAAGAATCACTCTACGCAGAGTAATCGGCGATTTCTTAGCAATTTATACCTCCATCCGCACCAAATTTTGGAGGCCTCTGGGAAGCTGGTGTAAAATCTTCCAAGTATCACCTATGCAGAGTAATCGGATCAACGTTGCTTCCGTTTGCACTTTACTTTGTCAAACCGAATCGAATGTTTGAATTCTAGGCCGCGCGTCGCAACATCACACTCCGCTGAAGATTTCGAGCCACTAAGTCCAGGCTACTTTTTAGTAGGAAGTTTCAATTATTTACCTTGACACAAATGTGAACCTTCTTTCCAGATTTCAGATCAAGCGGTCTGTAAAAGATGGCATCTGGAGTATGTTACCACTCTCCAACAAAAAAGTAAGTGGCAACAAAGGTCAGTAAGTCTCGCAATGTCTGACCCTGTCCTGATTCGAGGTGAAAATCAACCTCCAGGCAAATGGACTTTGGGCAGAGTAAAGGAGGTTCATAACAGAAGGTTGGGGTTGTCCTCAACGTTAACCCGGAGTGATTTAAGGTGCGTACACTAACTATGACATCTACACCGTCTATGTAGATCAGCCCTTGTTTGACATATTTGCTACCAATCGCATGCTTCCACAAAATCGTATTCTGACATTCCGTATCAAGAAAAATTTAACAACATATGCAATACCCTTTATATGTTTTAACACAGTGCGGGCGTTAAGGAAATTAGGGATAAGAAGAAAGTCTGTAAGTTATATTGGAGAGGAAAAACAGCGTTTGGTAGAGCATTCCACATTCGTGTTGTTCGGTTTATGTACGAATCTCTGTATTTCAGCGTACGTCCGAAGATAGGCTTGAGGGTAAACTGATTTGCATTCATTGCGTAAATGCGTAACGAGTATTGCGGCTGAAATGTTGGAATGCAGCTGGCTATTTCATTTGAACATTGGTTGTTAAAATAGCGATAAAACAGTGTAAGGCAGGAGATGTTTCGACGATGTTCTAGCGAAACTAAATAGTTCGCTATTCTTATGTCTCCTATAAGTTTTTTCGCACGCGTTTAAATCCTATCTAGTAGGTGCAATGTTGATTTTGGTGCACCTGACCAGACGTGGGCGTAAAAATTCAAGTTTTGGCCGTATAAACGCTTTATATATTGTGGCCAGATCAGATGGGGTGAAATATTTCTTACATCGATTTAGGAAACCTAGAAATTTCGCTGCGTTTTTAGCGACTTCGAATATGTGGTCGTTCTAACGTAAATCGTTACTAACACACATACTTAGCATGGAAAGCTTTTCGGTTTCTTCGACGTAAGTAGCATTCATGGATAATGGCTCTAGATTTTGGTTTCGCTTTATTGACAGAAGACAGCATTGTGTTTTGGAAGCATTGAATTCCACTCTGTTGGATTTACCCCATTTGATAATGCTGTCAAGGTCGGAATTCAGTGAGCTTAACATATTTTGGAGTTTAGAGTCCACGTTCGAAGGTGAGGGACGAGGACCTGAAAACGAATATAAGAAGCTGAGGGTACTGTCATCAGCGAAGGAATAAATCGGATCAGAAGTTGCAGACAGGAGATCATTTATAAAAATGAGAAAGCGAGTCAGAGACAAAACTGAGCCTTGAGGGACACCAGCATTTATTTGGTGAGTTACAGACTTGAAACCATCCAAAACAACTTGAATTGAACGTTTCGAAAGATAATGTCTAATCCATAGATGAAGTTTTTCGTCGATTCCAAATGCACGCATTTTCGACAAAAGGGCTTGATGCCAAACCCTGTCAAATGCCTTTGAAGTGTCAAGCGCAACAATCTTGCTTTCGCCACCATGGTGAATAGATTGGTTCCACTTTTCGGTGAGATATGTCATCAAATCACCAGTAGACCTGTTGCTGCGAAAACCATATTGCCGGTCATTGAGAAGTTTTCGTGTTTCGAGATATTTCATAAGCTGACGATTTATCAGCGTTTCCATGACCTTGGAAAGAAGGGACGTAAGTGCAATTGGTCGGCAGTTGAAGAGAGAAGAAGATTCGCCTTTTTTGGTATAGGCTGGACTAATGCTGTTATCCATCTACTCGGAAAGAGTCCTGATGAGTAGGATAGATAGAAAAGCTTACGCAGTGGTTTTGCTAGCGTAGAAGAACACCTCTTCAGAATGATGGGGGATATACCATCTAGACCAGCGGATTTGTGTATGTCAAGATCAAATAAAACTCTTGCAACTGTACGAGTACGAAAGTGAATTTGTCCCATAGAATGATCTACGTTCTCAAGTACAGGAGGAGACTGAACACAATCTGGCAATGTAGAATTGGCTGCGAAATGCGCAGCAAGCAGATTGGCTTTGTCTAAAGAGCTGACAGCTGGAATGTCATTGTGAATGAGCGTCGGAATTGGTGATGAGGCCGAATTTTTTATATTTTTAACAAATGACCAAAAGTTTTTACTACCTCTGGGACATTGTAGAATTTTTTGCCTCAACTTTTGGTCATAGAGGAATTTGACACGCTTTAAATGGGCATTACAGTCGTTTCTGGCTTGTTTGAACTTTGCTCGGTTTTCCTCTGCTGGATCGGTCTTGTAGAACCGAAAGTTTGATAGCTTCTTTGCAGCTCAAGTCATACCACCCTTTTCCCTTTGGTCTGATACTCTTAATTCTGTTGGGAATAAAAGATCTCATACCAAAGAGAATGTTATTTGATATCATATCAGCAGCAGCATCCACGTCACTATCGAGGAAACATAGTGACCAGTTAAAATTCCTAAAAAAAAGATAACCTAAAGATGACCGACATAGCATCGATTAATCCCATACCGTCAGCATCAAGGGTCGAAAAACCGTGCCCATATTGTCAAAAACCATCAAAAAGGTCGCAAAGGTTCAGTGTAATTATGACCGACATAGCATCGATAAATCCCATACCGTCAGCATCAAGGGTCGAAAAACCGTGCCCATATTGTCAAAAACCATCAAAAAGCTCGCAAAGGTTCAGTGACATTGTGCCAAGCGTCATTAAGCCAATAGCACTAAGAAGGGTGCTCGAGACTGTACACACTAAACTTTTTGCAAAATCCGTCTTTTTAATCATCTGTTTTACAGCCCCGCAGGGGTTATTTCCTTTTCGAAATGGAAATAAGCCCTGCGGTTGTTAATGCTTTTTGCATGTGTGTCTTATATCCTTTGCATACATCCAACCTCGCACACAACCCAAATCCAACACTGAGCCCAATTCGGGGGGTTGCAAGGGGGCATACTCCCAAACTCGCACTCGGATGTATGCAAAGTATGAACGCCTTACTTGGGCGCACTGTTGGATTTGGGATGGGTCTGATATTGAATTGAAATCGAATTTAGGTTGCTTGCGAGGTGGGGTGTATGCTTTTTTTTTGTATTCATGCTTATAACCCAAAGTGACATAGCGCCGAATTGGCCTTATGACACTTCACCTAAGCGACATTATGCCAAATTTGAATATTCGGCCTAGTGTCACTTTCAAAAGCGTCATTTTGCCAAATTTTGATATTTGGCATAATGAAGCTTGGCACAATGTCACGGCACCATCGCAACTAATGTGCCTCAGATCGGAATAATCCTTCCACCCAAGAAGCAAATCCGGGCTTGCCAACAAATGCTGACAGGTGTTTACATTCAAGAATGGAGGCTGCAAGGTAAATCTATAGGCGGAGATGAGAGCTTTAAAAAAATAGGAAAAGGACTTTTGATTTTCAGAAAGAATAAGAAAAGTGTGCGAACGAAGATATAGAGATGCGACACTCCAGAAATTGTATATTGGGAAATCGTTTGATTGACGAATTGAACAGAACGTCACGATTGACAGCTAACACTTTGAGGTAGTATGGGACTTAATTCTGACAACCACCGTTTCTTCAGGGTAATGACAAATGTTGCAACGTCAAAAATGGGATTTTGCAATAGGTACTTTCAAATTTTGACATGTGAAAGCGGCCACATGTTTAAGGTTCATCTGTCAAATTGTCTGTCATTTATTCAGTCTGTCTTGCGAAATCACCATGGAGGTATGGGTACGTCAACAAACAAAATTGTCGAATTTCGGACGATACCAATCCACATGAGATGCAAGAGGTTCCAATGCAGCCAATGTGGATTTTGGATTGGCGGCGTCATCGGTCCATTTCTTGGAGAAGAGCGTTGACCAGTCCATCACCGTCGATGATTACTAACTTCTTTTGGGTTGAAATTACGCGTTTGGCTAAAATGACGCATTTCGGCAGAATGGAAACATATTAATCAAATGAATAATAATTTCCTAACCCGAACTACTAACTAGATCTTGAATAAGGATGCGTCGACGCATGGGCTGTAAGAAGCGAATTATAAAATTTGGTTTTGATTTCAAAATCCTGCAGTCTCATTTGAGTTGACAGGGTCTGAAGCGAACACTTTCAAGTCATAAGAATTATCCTAGAACCCTAGATAGTCTACGCTTATGAGCATAGGAAGAAGTCGCCTTTAAAGTGTCACGATAGAGTAAAAACGACCTTAAAACGTACTTGTGCACCGAAGAGGTTAGCACGCGCTGGCATTAAGGAAATTGAGGAGAAGAAAAGAGGAGATACCAATGTGAGTTGGTTTCAAATGTCTGTAAACTGTCTCGAGGAGGAAAAACTAAGTAAAGCATTCCACATTCCACATTCTTGTTGTTTGGTTTAAGAATGAATCTCTACATTTCACGAGGGGGAAGTAATCAATATTTTTGCGTGGTCCTAGACTACACAATACACAAAAATACACGGAATACTGTATTCAATGTGTGATTACATAATGAATACTTATGAATACATTTGAATACACGGGAATACATGTGAATACGCGTAAATTACATAGAATACATAAGAATACACATATCAAGCCATTTATTTCATGCAGAAGATCGTTTATTAATCGTCAGCAAAACTTGATGATATGGCATACAGATAACTTAAACTATACAAATGATAACAACTTTATTATAATCTTAAGGCCCATCGCCATTATTATGCATTAGATGGGACCATTCTGACCAGATGGGGCAGGTAAATGTTGAACGTAATTAGATATGTCAACATACTCATGATTCATAATATCTATCATCTTTAGTTGTCCAAACTAATCCCATATACACCAATGTGCCAGCACTCCCAAGCCTTGTACCAATCAGTCCTACGGCTACGCGCAATAAGCGGGAATATACTCGACATTTGGTTATTTTGATTTAGAAAATGACATATATGTCAACGAAAAACAAGAAGGACGGTGCGATAATAATACGAACGCACAGTTCTGACACATAGTAACAATCCGCATCAAGGCCAAATTCGCCAACATAAGCCTTATATGCGCTCATGCTCCGACGGAGGAAAAATATGATACAACTAAGGATTGCTTCTACGAGCTCCTCGACAAAACCTATGAGCGACTACCAAAGTACGATGTTAAAATCGTGCTGGAAGATTTTAACGCAAAGGTAGGAAGAGAAGACATCTTTAGCAGTATTGTCGGAAAAATAGCCTACACGACAGCACAACTGGTAACGGACTTAGGCTAGTTGACTTCGCTACGGGACGAAATGCCACTATAGCCAGCACACGGTTTCCTCACCTCAATATCCATAAGGGGACATGGCGGTCTCCAGGGAAGAACATCGGCTTTTCAGAAAGAAGAAAAAAGAGCAAGAAAAGCGCGCGATCGAGGATATAGAGAGGTGCCACTCCAGGAACGATGTTCGCAAGTTTCACCAAAGTGTAAAACGTCAAAGCCAAGGATACAAGGCTCGAACAGAATCCTGTCGAGATGAACAAGGAAATATTGTAGTTGAGACACAGTCGATGCTGAAGATATGGAAGAACCACTTCTGCAGACTGTTAAACGGCGATGACGAACAACATTCCGCTGTCAGGCAGAACGAACCATTTAATATTGGCAACGACAGCGAAAACTGCCAACCACCCGACCAAAGTGAAGTGATGATAGCAATATCTAAACTCAAGCTTGATAAGGCCGCTGGAAATGACGGTCTTCCCGCTGAGCTTTATAAAGCTGGCGGAGATGACTTGGTAAGTAACATCCACCAACTCATAAGTCAAATCTGGTCGGATGAAAGTATGCCTGAAGAATTGAATCTCATTATCGTTTGCGGCATAAGTCTCCTCAACCTCGCCTACAAGATCCTATCTGCCGTAATATGTGAACGCCTGAAACCGTTTACCAACAACCTGATCGGCCCTAATTAGTGTGGTTTTAGGACAGGAAAGTCCGCAACCGATCAAATTTTGACACTTCGGCAGATCCTGGAAAAAACCCAAGAAGTCCAAATCGATACCCAACACCTATTTATCGATTTTAAAGCAGCATACGACAGCATTTATAGAGAAGAACTATACAGGGTCATGTCTAGTTTTGGTATACCGCCCAAACTCGTCGATGGCGATGGAGAATTCTCGCTGCACCATCAGGGTCGGAAACGACCTCACCGACACATTCGATTCCAAAAAAGGATTTAGGCAAGGAGATGCACTTTCATGTGACTTTTTCAATTTGATTCTTGAGAGGATTGTGCAAAACTCCGGAGCCAACACCAGAGGCACAATTTTCCAAAAATCGGTGCAACTACTAGCATACGCCGACGATATTGACATCATTGGTAGGACTCAACGTGATGTCATAGCCACGTTTGCTAGTATAGAGAAGGAAGCGGCGAAAATGGGTTTAGCAGTAAATGAGGGTAAGACTAAGTGTATGCTGTCAACATGAAAGGACACACAACATTGACGAATTGGACAGAACGTCACCATTGACAGATATAACTTTGAGGTAGTACGGGACTTTGTCTACCTCGGCTCCGCTATTAACTCTGACAACAACATCTCGTCAGAAATTAAACGAAGAATTACTCTTGCCAACCGCTGTTTCTTCGGGCTAAGAAGGCAATTTAGTAGTAAAGCCCTCACTCGAACTACTAAGGAGATCCTATATAAGACCCTGACCATCCCAGTCCTGCTCTACGGCGCTGAAGCATGGACCGTATCAAAAGCGGATGAAGAAATCCTTGGGAGATTCGAGAGGAAAATTTTTCGAAAAATCTTCGGTCCCGTTTGCGTTGATGGGCTATGGAGGCGAAGATTCAACCAAGAACTATACGAGCTGTACAGCGACATGCCCCTGGTCAAAAAACTCCGCATTGGACGTTTAAGATGGCTAGGACATGTAGAACGAATGGACACCAATACTCCGGCTCGCAGAGTCTTCGATTCCCAGCCAGACGTCGGACGCAGTAGAGGAAGACCTCGCCTTAAGTGGCGCGCACAAGTGGAAACCGACCTCAACCAACTTGGAGTGCGCAACTGGAGGCAGTTAGCTAAGGTCCGGACTTATTGGATATGCATGTTGGTTGAGGCCCAGGTTGATCCCGGACTGTAGCGCCACTTAAGTAAGTAAGTATTGAAAGGAGTGGAACGCAAATGACTATTTCGTTTGATTATTTGCTGTTATCCATATATTCCTACGATGTTCAAGCGAGACTATAAAGTTCGCTACGGTTGAGTCTCCTATCAGTTTTATCGCACGCTTTTGCATCCTATCCACAGTAGGTGCAGTTATGTTTTTGCTGCACCTCAGCAGATGTGGACATTGAGGCCACATTAGAAGGGGTGAACTTTTTTAACATCGATTAAGGAAACCTAGGAGAAAAAGTGTCGAAGACAAAACGGAGCCTTAAAGAGGAACACCAGCATTTATTTAGCGAGTAGCAGACTTGAAAACTTCCAAAATAACTTGAATTGAACTTTTCGAAAGGTAGTTTCTAATCCATAGAAGAAGAGTTTCATCGATTCCAAAAGCACGCATTTTCGACAAAAGGCCTTGATGCCATTTTCGGTCAAATGCCTTTGAAATATCGAGTGGATGCTTAGATCTAATAATACTCTTGCGACTGTACAAGAACGACAGTGGATTGGTCCCATAGAATGTTCTACGTTCTCTAACATAGGAGAAGACTGGGCATAATCTGGCAACGTGGAACTAGCTGCAAATTGAAAAGTCATTTTCCCGCAGAAAATATTCGCTTTGAAAAGAGAGGAATCGTGTTCCCCTTACGGAGATCTCAATCTTTGTCGGTGCAATTTTCCATTCGCATAGAGACTTAAATCGGACTATTGCCGGTTGAAGGATCGCTTGTTTCTGCCAAACTATGAAGCTTTCCAGATATACTTTGGATAGCTGACTAAGCGCGAGGTCCCTAATCAAAATCCTGAAAGTAACAACACCTAAGTTTTTTTTTAACTGACCCACCTCTTGCGAAAATCTAACAAACATCCAAGAGTATGAAACTGTCACCAGAAGCGTCTCAAATTTGACGTTCGGATTTGACGTTAAATAGGTGGTCCCATTCTTGGTGGCGAACAGAAAATATAACTTTGCAGGCAATAATGAACAAAGGCCAATGATACAATTACTACAGATTTGGCTTGGCGGATGTGCCATGAGCGTCGATGACGTAGATGTGCAGAACTAGGCAAAAGTAAAAACGCGAAGACGACATCAGACTAATGCCAGATATTTATATCATTTAAAAAGTGGCTACTTGAGACTTGACAGATGTTTTTGAGAGTGGTCTAGTAGGTACTCTAGTTCAAAGATTACCACCAGGAATCGCAGACAAACTTTTGCCGTCGTAAATAGAAATGGCGACTATATTTGTTGAGCCTCTTAATGGTACCATATGTGGTAATGAAACAACAAAAAACAAGTGGAAATAAGTAAGGCATTGCCATATTGAAATAAAAACGTCAAAATCGGGTGTATTTTTGAAACCATAAAGTTTTATAAGGCGTGGCATTCCAAGACATCCAAATAATAACAGAATCCAAAGGATTAAATTACATTTGAGAGTATGTACCTAAATAAACAAAACCCAATAGGAAAACTAAAGAAAACTCGCCTTGGCAACACTCGCAATTGATTAATTTATTGCCACTAGAAACATTTCAAAAGAAATAATTAATCATTACCGTAAGCCACGACAATAATAATATTTACTATAAACAATCTTTTTATTTATAGCCCTCTTTGTATTAACGATACAAAAATGATCGATGGCCGAGGGCTACATTTGTGACGACACATCCGAGACTACCTTGCATTTACGAAAAAAATCTCTACAGTGTCCTTCAATCTGAGAAGACTATCAATCCAGTTTTCAACTGGTAAAAAGCTGATTTCAAAATTACCCCCACCCCTGCACCGATTTTCAGATTTGCCTGAGATAACAACAAGAAAAAAAAAAAACGTCCAACTTATCGCAATCGCGTACATACCGACAAGGTACCCATGTATCTATATCTTACCTGCAAAAACACCATAACACACAATCGCTATCACTTGTGTTGTTGTTGTCATTTTAATCCATGCCGAAGAGAATAGGCATCCGCTTATCATTAAAGAGACGCATGTGATCCCCGTCGCTATCAGGAATATCCGACGATATGCGACCGTTTCGTTCGGTTTGCCCCGATACTCGTCGGTCAAGTGCTCCAGGCTAGATCGGCAGATCTGTGTGACGGCCTGATAAACGATTGCCGGCCAAATGCGAATGACCCATTCCTTATCCGATTCGACCACATTCCCATAGAGATACGCAGGTGTCGATAGAAAGGCCTAAAATAATGAACGCCATATCCGAAAAGTGAAAGAGAGAGAGAGAAACTTCTATTACAACCCTATAACAAGTCGGGCCTTAAAGTTTCAAATAATAACTACATGTATTGCGAACCCACATAACAGGTACTTCTGTTGGATGTGCTTCTTGAGGACTCGACGCGGTACTCCAGTTGTTGTGACGGCGGTTCGTCCTCGTCGTGCCACCATCGGTTCTAGAACCTTTGCCGAAACTGGCATATTATCACGAATGTTATTCACATGAGTTGTATCCATATTTTCATTCTTTTAAGGATGGGATTGCTTTTGCAAAAAAAAAAAAAAAACTCAGAACCGATGTGATCACTATTTTTTTCAACTCGAAAATCACAAGTTCGACATTCTTGAATACTTTCGAAGTGTAAACATTAGAAACGGACCGTTGTTTTGAGAACGTTCTACGTATACGTCCGACACTATGGGGGTAGACTAAGATCTCGCAGACCAAGATCACCGACTGACTGTATACACGGATAACGACGATAACGAATGCGGCGGTGTATCTTTCTTTGCATTTAGCTTTCGTTGTTCGTAGCCTGAGATTTGTTTGTCGCCTTCTCTTGACATAAGACATAGTCTTAGTGAAATCAAATTAACCGTTATAAATAAAGTTGACGATTTGTGCTCGCCGTGTGTAATCTTATCTTTAGTTTGCATTGCATGTATCTACACAGCAGCAGCAACAGCAATACAGAGAGAACTGTAAGGTAGTATCAGAACCAGAAGTACCATAGTTGAATACAGAGACATGGTGGCTGCCGATAGGACTAAGTTGGAAAGCGAAAGAAGCAAGTAGGAGGAGGAATGAGGAATATAATACAAATTTTGTTTGTTTTCGAACTGATTAGACGGTTTTGAAGATTCGCCTAAAAGTATGCTATGCGGAGTTGTGAGAAATATGGTGAGTGTACGGATAGTCACAGATCTGATGGGAGTCTAACTAGTTCTAGTACTTTTTATCGCAGGTTGGTATTTGATTCCAGCATACATTGGGTGACGCAAAAAGTAGAAAACGGCAAGTTTGAGAAGCTTCTGGTGACCGCTCAAAACACATCGAAGTCCGTCAGACTCTTGAAAGAAACGGGACAGAGATGTTGTTCCTAATCGTTGCTTCCCCTTATGGAAGAAAAACTGTAAATTATGGCGTATTTCCTCTCTGTTGGTGTCCATTTTTGACGCGCACTCAAACAGCCTGATCGGAATTGCACGGAATACCCGGCCTGCTGTTCCAGGCGAACCTGGATGATGTGCCTCGACATATTCGAACATCAGGTTAGGAATCTTAAGGGTAAGTCGGCCCGTTGAACAGCGCTCAATCCCGTAGTAGATACTGATGTCTCCGTGTCCTAGGGGTATCTAATAATTTGGAACTGCTCCTCCAGGTTGGGGCTTGTGCTTTGGGTTAACTACCCAGCCATGGAAAAAACCATTGATACGAAGTAACTAAGAGCCTCGAAAAGGAATGAATTTATTGTTGACCACCATACTAAACGAAAAAGGGTATCTGGACCTAGATTGTGAGAACATTAAACAGGAAAGATGCAGCCAAACAATTAGCCCTAAAATGCTACAAAGCACACAAAATATAATGGGATGGGACAGGCAAAAAGAGGATGACAAACTGTGACATCTGCTAAGCACCGTGTTATCGTGAGCAGGAACAGTGACTTTTCGAATGTGGATTTGTTATAATTGCCAGGCAAGTCGTCTTATGTTTCCAAGACATTAGCGTTCACATTGCAATAATCCGCATCAAGGCCAAACTCGCCAACATAAGCCTTATATGCGCTCACGCCCCGACGGAGGAAAAAGATGATATTACGAAAGATTGCTTCTTCGAGCTCCTTCACAAAACCTATGAACGACTGCCGAAATAAGATGTTAAAATCGTGCTGGGAGATTTTAACGCAAAGATAGGAAGTGAAGATATCTTAGGCTAGTGGACTTCACTATGGAACGATGACACACGGTTCCCTTACCTCGATATCCATAACGAGACATGGCGGTGTCCAGATCAACGAACTGTCAACCCAACTGTCAACCAAATTGATTACATTGCGATAGACAAGAGGTACGCATCCATCATTTTGGATGTCCGAATATTCCTAGGGGTTAACACTCGAACCACTACTTTGTTGTAGCCAAGGTAAGAATGCGGTTATCGGCACAACAAACCAGAAATACCTTCGCGCAACGCGTATCCCTTAACCTCTCGATTATTACTATACCACCAGCATCGAATATCGAAGAACAATGGCAACGATGACAAGAAGTCTCCTCAACATCGCCTACAAGATTCTATCTGCCGTAATATGTGATCGCCTGAACAACTTGATCGGCCCTTATCGATGTGGTTTTAGACCAGGAAGGTCCACAACTGATCAAATCTTCACACTTCGTAAGATCCTGGAAAAAACCCAAGAAGTCCAAATGGATACCTACCACCTATTCATCGATTTCAAAGCTGCATACGACAGCATTTATAGAGACGAACTATACAGAACTCAAACTGATCAGTCTGTGTATGATGACGATGGAGAATTCTCGCTTCTCCATCAGGGTCGGAAACGACCTCATCGACACATTGATACCAAAAAATTTAGATATAGGCAAGGCGATGCGCTGTCATGTGACTTTTTCAATTTGATTCTTGAGAGGATTGTGCAAGACTCCCGAGCCAACACCAGAGGCACAATTTTCCAAAAATCGGTGCAACTACTAGCATACGCCGACGATATTGACATCATTGGTAGGACTCAACGTGATGTCATAGCCACGCTTGCTAGTATAGAGATGGAAGCATCAAAAATGGGCTTAGCAGTAAATGAGGGAAATACTAAGTATATGCTGTCATAAGGAAAGGACACACAACATCGACGAATTGGACAGAACGTCACCGTTGACAGATATAACTTTGAGGTAGTACGGGACTTTGTCTACCTCGGCTCCGACAACAACATCTCGTCAGAAATCAAACGAAGAATTACTCTTTCTCACCGCTGTTTTGGGCTCATTGGCGCGATGGTTAGTGCAATGAACTGCTGCGCGAAGGTCTGGGTTCGATTCCCAGCCGTAGCAACACCTAAATCATTTTTCACTGGCCTTCATCTCGTGATGATCTGACAAATCATCCGATTAGTATCAATTGTCAAAAAAAAAAATTATCTCAACTTAGCCCTTCAGATTCGGTATAAAACAGGAGGTTCCGCCATTGAGAAAAATCTAGGACCTAGGTTACTTACGTGCCTGTTGCGCCAAAAGCTGTATTTGTAACCGCTGTTTCATCGGTCTAGGAAGCTAAGACTCTATACAATACCCTGATCATCCCAGCCCTGCTCTAAGGTGCTGAAGCATGGACCGTATCAAAGGTGAATGAAGAAATCCTTGGCCGATTTGAGAGAAAAATTCGTCGGTCCCGTTTGCGTTCGCAGGTATGGAGACGAAGATTCCGCATTTGACTTTTAAGATTAGGATAGGACGTATAGAGCAAATGGACTTCAATACTCCGGCTCGCAGAGACTTCAATTTCCAGCCGCACGGTGAACTCAGGAGAAGAAGACCTCTTCTTAAGTGGCGCACACAATTAGAAACTGACCTCAACCAACTTGAAGTGATCAACTAAAGGCAGTTAGATAAGAACCGGGCTAATTGGAGAGGCATATTGGTTGAGATCCATGTTCATTCCGGACTGTATCGCCACTTGAAGTTTCGTGAAAATTCAAAGTTGATATTTTCACAAATTCTTATGTTTGAAGTATCAAACAGCTTCAGTTATTGCTATCATTGAACAACTTCATGGCAACACAAAACTTGATGGAATTGAAATTTTACCTCTATAGCTGCTTATAGGAATCGTAAGAAAATCCGTTTCATTTCGGTGGAATGACAAACATTACTTCACAAAAATAAATCATTGATCAGTGAAAAATAAAAAGTGATTTTCTGCGATTACTACAATTAAAAATTAAAAATATGTTTCAATAATCACGGCGAGCTAACGAGCTCCTTCAGATGCACAGGCATGGTCTGTCGTATCTTTTGCATTACTCCGGTATATCGGCTCTGCCGGAGTTGACCTCCTTTCCGTTCTACTCGTGGGTCCAAAATTTCAATGAACCAAGCAAAAAAAAAAAAAAAAATAAATAAATAAAAATATACAAAAAAAAAATAAACTCGAGGATAAGCAGGTCGGTACCTCTTCGGAAGAGGAGTTACTAGCCTCCTCTCAAGAGATGGCTACAGGCGTTGTGAAGGATACAAGCAGTATTCCCACGCCGCCTGTGGTATCTCTAGAGACCTCTTCAGGCGACGCGCATTGTATAGTTAGTACACTCGCGGAGTCTCAGCCAATTAACATGTGCAGTCAGCACATCGGCATCGTCTAAGTTATTAAACACCAAAACGATTCCGGCTAAGGTCGCTTGTGATGGCCAACAACCAAGTGTATCGAACATCACCAAAAGTCAGTACAGTAGAGCCTGCTTCATTCTCGGTAAGATAGCTAAGAATGAAGCGACTGGTATTGTACATAGCAAAGACAGCGACAAACACATGTACCTTAAGATTGTTGAAGACTACAACTAATGCCTCAAAGCGGGGGAAGTTTTTAGCTTCCAGCAACTCATCTAAGCATGCGGAGGCCAAAGTCAAACCCAAACCGAAGCGCTCCAATACCCGGGTCGTAAGAGACGACCTGCAAGTTGCAATTATCGACGAGCAGCCGACAAATTGTAGCAAGGTGGCGGGCGCTTGGGGTGAGATTGAGGCCAAGCTTTCTGAGATGGTTATGGACTTTCTGCTGGACAATCCGGGTGGCCCTCTGCCATGATTCGATTCCGAAGAAGTGGTAAGGGGTATTAGGGTGGTGTGATATCTCCTCTGCTGTGGCTTATTGTTATGAACAAACTGTTAGTCCGACTTGATCGGGATAGGATCAAGGCAGTGGCATACGCGGACGACGTGGTGATCCTAGTGTCAGGAAAGTTTCTCCCAGTGATTAGCGAAATCATGGAGTACGCTCTGGGTTCTCTGAGCACGTGGGCTACAAGCTGTGGCCTTGGTGTTAATCCGAGCAAAACGGAAATGATGCTCTTCACCACGAAGACCAAAATACCAGCCTTTAATCTCCCCCGACTTAATGGACAAGCGCCCTCACTCTCATCCAATGCCAAATACCTAGGGACTATCCTAGATACTAAGCTTAATTGGAAAACTAACATAGAACAAAGGGTCAAGAAAGCATGTATAGCTTTCTATGCCTGTAGAAAAACATTTGGCAAAAGATGGGGCCTACAACCAAAGATGACACTTTGGATGTACACTGCTGTTGTTCGGCCGATACTCACCTATGGTGCACTAGTCTGGTGGCCTTCTGTGAGTAAAGGGTATATCATTGACAAACTTAAGAGGGTACAAAGAACTGCTTGTATCGGCACAACTGGGGCCATGAGATCTTGTCCCACTGATGCCTGAACGGTTCTTCTCCACCTTCTCCCTTAAGATATCCATATCAAAGACATTGCAATGTGCAGTGCAGTCAGGCTCAGAGAACCTGGCTGCTGGTTCAATAAGCCCTATGGGCACAGCAATATCCTAGATTCAATGCCAGAAGGTCTAGCTGACCATCATACCGACTACATGATACCCAAATTGACCTTCCACAAACACTTCACCGCTGGCTTTCCAACTAGAGAGGATTGGAAAAACACAGTGGTTGAAAAAGATTTTGACGCACTTATACACACCGACGGCTCCAAAATGGACTGCGGAGTGGGCGCAGGTGTCTACTCGGACACACTAAAAATAAAAAATCGTTTCGCCTCCCTGATTCCTCCAACGTATTCCAGGCGGAATTGTTGGCTATTAGGGAGGCTTGTCACGCGATTAGACACGATAGTACTCCCAAGCAAAATATCGATATTTTTGGCGACAGTCAAGCCGCTATTAAGGCGATTATCTCGGTATCGACGTCATCAAAACTAGTACTTCAATGCCAGAACGAACTGGACTCCATTGGGAGTCGGTACAATATCACTCTCATATGGGTTCCAGGCCACAGTGACATAGATGGAAATGAACAGGCTGATGCCCTAGCCAGGTTGGGCTCGTCGTGCAAATGCCCGGCTCTGTCAAGAGCAAGACAACGAACTCTAGGCAAACCTTTCTTTGACAATATCCGCGACCTCTCTGATAAACACATCAAAGAACTGATCGCCTACCTTAATGTCACTGGTTGGATTTAGTACAAAGATTTAGCTTAAATTTACCTATGCTATCTTATTCTAGATACTTTTAGTAGCTTAGTTATACATTTTTATCAACATTGTTAGAGCAGTTATTCAGATAATCGTATGAAACCCGTTATATGTAAGGTACAGATAGTTTTAATGATCTGTGCTCTGTATGAGCACCAACAACACACAACACCCAAAATTCCACTCAAATCGGCCGAGTTATTCAGGCCCCAGTATCTAAAACAGACGACTTCAAAATCCGGATGGCAGACACATACCTATATTTAAAGAAAAATCCTCAGGGTCGTTATTACCGTTAAATCAAGTAATAATGCTATGCATATACGGTACGAAATATTACTCATACCTACTTGTTTTCCAATTCTACAAGGTATATGACTTCTTTGACGTAAATCTTGCATGCTCACAGCAAACATTTTATTTCTGAAATGGGAACGCGTTAATATTAACTAATCTTTTAATTTTGATTTACAATCCGAATGACGTTGAAGAAATTCCCATTTAGCTATAGAAATTTTCATTCAGTAAGTTGCATGGAAAATTATAAGCGCGCCATCTTGTTTTATTGATTTAATTTTGTTATTTTTTTTTACTAAAAATTATCATATCTAGTAGTTTTTATTTATTCATAAATACATCCACAAAGGATGGGAATTATTTATTTTTATCTGCGATAAGTTATGAGTAATGCTGTGGTGTCTTAGATACACTGGCAAAAATAAAATTGTCAAATTATTATGCATGGTATAAAGAAATATACAAGATTTGGGCTACTGATTGTAATGCGATCGTGTAATGTTTGAATTGGATTTAATGAAACGAAAAAGCGTCACGAAAAAAAAATCCGTTGTCTCGTAGCGGTGACGGTTTCCTGTTGGCATGTTGGTTGGAGAACTAGGATGATGGAAGACGTATTGTTTTATTGCACCGGCATGCACCCCAAGATAGTGGGGTGGTGTGCAGTAGATGCAAGTTCTGTCAATAAGTCAATTTGGTTACTTGGCATTGTGTGTGAGCAAGATCATGTTATTAAACTCATCGGCGAGTCCAGGAATGCAACATTCTTCGTTGTAATCAAACGAAAATTGCTAGATATATGGTGGCGATATTTTGCAACATGTTCTGAAGAAGATTATTTTCTCTGGGATGTTTCAGGGTAGGTGGCTTAAATAGTTACTGGCTTTCCTATGGTCTGTCATTAATGTATTTTAGCGTGGGGTGATTTTTGAGAAGGTGTTTATCTTGCGTCTGGAGTACGTAACGTACCAACCTTCATAATCAGGAATAGGCGTGAGGTCTTAGACGTAACACTCTACAACAACTCACAAAATCTTACTGTGCGGGAATGGAATGTTTCCCAAGAAGCATCGTTTTCAGAAATAATAAGTAAATGCAGGAACCCCAGAATAACAAACTGGGAGACATTCTTCAATGAATTTGGGAATAATAAACAAAAACTGCAACAAAATACGTTAGATACTCCAGAGGAAATCGACGCAACTACAGAAATCCTAAATATGATTCTGAACAATACGAAAAAGCTTGTCCTCTACGGACCCCAAAGAGCAAGAAATCTCAACCATGGTGGACGAATGAGCTCCTTGAAATCAGAAGAAAGACTAGAGCACTCTTTAACGCTGTCAAAGCAACAAACTTACAAACTGACTGGGATCTATAAAAATCCAGCCAGCGCAAGTTCAAAAGTGCAATCACAAGAGCTAAACGCCTGTCATACGTTCTGCAGTGACATAGAAAACTCCACAGAATCAGCCAGATTCAGGAAAATATTAACTAAAGAATCTACAGTTCCAACGTATCTTATAGATAGTGATGGCAACTGGACACAATCCTGTATGGATACACTCAACCTCCTACTAAAGACCCATTTTCCGGGATGTACCCAGAGTCGAGACAGTAATCAGGTGACCCTTAACCCTTCAACGACTCTCCTCACAGCTCCAGAAGAAGTTATAACTGAAGGAAAAATAAACTGGACAATTGATACATTCTCTCCCTTCAAATCCCCAGGAAGCGATGGAATATTTCCAATTATGCTCCAGAAGGCAAAAACCCTTATCATACCAGTCCTCACACGACTGTTTAAAAGCAGTATAATGCGAGTAGTAAAGGTCGTCTTCATTCCCAAAGCAGGTAAATCTAGCCTATAAGTCTGACGTCCTTCATTCTGAAAACGTTTGAAAAACTAATAACGGGTGATTTTTTAAGAGGTTTAGAACTTTTAAAAAAAAAAACACAAAAAATTCGAAAAAATGAATGAAATATTTATTTGAATCGATAGTTTGAACCTTGCAATTTAATGTTTAAAGATAATTTCATGCAAATGTTGACCGCGGCTGCGTCTCAGGTAGCCCATCCGCTGAGTCCAATTTTGGCATACTCTTTCACACATATCGGCCGGTATCTCACGAATGAATGCATGGATGTTGGCTTCCAGTGCGTCAATCGAAGCGGGCTTGTCCCTATAGACATTAGCCTTGACAAAAAATAATCTAATGGTGTCAAATCGCACGATCTAAGCGGCCAATTGACGGCCCGAAACGTGAAATTAACTGTTCACCAAACTCGCCTCGCAATTGCGCCATTGTTTCGCGTGCTGTGTGGCATGTGGCACCGTCTTGTTGAAACCACATATCATGCAAGTCAAGAACTTCCATTTCGGGCAAAAAAAAGTTTGTTATCATCGCTCGGTAGCGTTCACCATTGACAGTAACGCTGCGATTCGCATCATCTTTGAAGAAATATGGCCCAATAATGCCGCCGGCCCATAAACCGCACCAAACAGTGGCTTTTTCGGGATGCATTGGTAGCTGTTGCAATGCTTCTGGCTGATCTTCACTCCAAATGCGGCAATTTTGCTTATTTACGTACCCATTCAACCAAAAATGAGCCTCATCGCTGAACACAATTTTTCGATAAAAAAGCGGATCCTCGGCCAGCTTTCCAAGAGCCCATTCACCAAAAATTCGGCGTTGTGGTAGGTCGGCTGGCTTTAGTTCTTGCACCAGCTGTATCTTAAAAGGCTTTACGCCCAAATCCTTCCGCAAAATTTTCCACGTAGTGCTGTAACAAAGGCCTAACTGCTGGGAACGGCGCCGAATCGACATTTCGCGGTCTTCTGTCACACTAGCTGATACGGCCGCAATATTTTCTTCACTACGCACAGTACGTAAACGTGTTGGTGGTTTAATGTCCAACAAAGTAAATTTGGTGCGAAATTTGGTCACAATCTTCCGAATAGACTGCTCAGAAGGTCGAGAATGCCGATCATAAAATGGAAGCAGCGCGCGATGAACATTTCGAACCGAGCACGAATTTTGATAGTAAAATTCAATAATTTGCAAGCGTTGTTCATTTGTAAGACGATCCATGGTTAAATTGCAAACCAAACTGAAGCTGTTTGACAGTGACACAAGGTACTAAACACACGTCAGCTGTCAAAACCAGTGTTGCCAAAACCAAACCAGCTAAAAAATCACCCGTTATAAAGGTTTTTTTTAACACGTACGCTACAAAAGTAGAGCGACAGGGACAGCAAACGACGCCATATTTCTTGCCGCTCCTTTGACATTTTTCTTCAGTAAGGTTCAGATGGTTGGGTGTTGTAGAACGAGGGTAGACTCTGATTGGCGTTAACTTGGCAATGCCCAGTGTTGTAACTCTGACTACACATCAAATGTGCTTATTTTTACCTCCAAGTGGTAACCATCGGGTACTGGTCTCATCCAACCGGATTTGACTTGCTAAACGATAAGTGCGAGTGTTGATAACACGACGAAAAACAGCAACACTATAAACACCCTGGTGAGAATGGCACGGATGAATACCCGGCCTGCTGTCCTAGGCGAACCTAGATGAGCTGCTCTAACATATTCGGACAACAGGTTGTCTAGGAATTTCAAGGGTTAGTCAGGCCCCTTGAACAGAGATGGTGGCGGATGAACCGAAAGGCCAACGGCAGCGCTCAATCCCGTAGTGTATACTGATGGCCCCGTGTCCTAGGGGTATCTAATAAATTGGAACTGGCCCTCCAGGTTGGGGGTTGTGCTTTGGGTTAACTACCCACCCACAGAAAAAAAATATTGTTACGAAGCAACCAATAGCCTCGGAAAGGACTGATTTTATTGTTGACGACCCTGCTAAACGAAAAAAGGACAACGACGTTCGTATCTGCACCTGGAATGTGAGAACATTAAACAGGAGAGGTGCAGGCGAATATCTAGGGGAAGCCCTAAACTGCTACAAAGCAGACATTACTGCCATCCAGGAAATACGATGGGATGGGCCGGGCAAAAAGAGGATGAAAAACTGTGACATCTACTACGGACCGTGTTATAGTGAGCAGAAACAGCGACTATTCGGATGCGGATTTGTTATAAGTGCCAGACTTAGTCAAGAAGTCTTATGTCTCCAAGACATTAGCGAACACATAGTAACAATCCGCATCAAGGCCGAATTCGCCAACATAAGCCTTATATGCACTCATGCTCCGACGGAGGAAAAAGATGATATAACTAAGGATTGCTTCTACAAGCTCCTCGACAAAACCTATGAGCGACTACCGAAGTACGATGTTAAAATCGTGCTGGAAGATTTTAACGCAAAGGTAGGAAGAGAAGACATCTTTAGCAGTATTGTCGGAAAAATAGCCTACACGACAACACGACTGGTAACGGACTTAGGCTAATTGACTATGCTACGGAACGAAATGCCACCATAGCCAGCACATGGTTTCCTCACCTCGATATCCATAAGGGGACATGGCGGTCTCCAGATCAACGAACGGTCAACCAAATTGATCACATTGCGATAGATAAGAGGCACGCATCCAGTCTTTTTCGAACATTCCGAGGAGCTAACATCGACTCGGATCACTACCTTGTAGCAGCCAAGGTAAGAATGCGGATATCCACCACGCCACAACAATCCAGAAATACTGTGAAAAAATTTAATGTCGGAAGACTGCAATCGCAAAAGACCGCCAAGACCTTCTCACAACGCGTATCCCTTAACCTCTCGATTAACACCATACCACCAGCATCGAATGTCGAAGAGTAATGGCAACGATGCCAACAGGCCATTAGATCAGCCGCAACTGATGTGCTAGGTTTCTCGCGCCTACCAGCAAGAAACTCCTGGTTTGATGAGGAATGCCGAAATATGCTCGCAGCCAAGAACGAGGCCTACAAGGCTAAGCAGCAGGTGAAGACGAGAGATGCCATTGAGCTCTTTAGGCAAAGAAGAAGGGAAGAACATCGGCTTTTCAGAAAAAAGAAAAAAGAGCAAGAAAAGCGCGCGATCGATGATATAGAGAGGTGCCGCTTGAGGAACGATGTTCGCAAGTTTTACCAAAGTGTAAAACGTCAAAGCCAAGGATACAAATCTCGAACAGAATCCTGTCGAGATGAACAAGGAAATATCGTAGTTGAGACACAGTCGATGCTGAGGATATGGAAGAACCACTTCTGCAGACTGTTAAACGGCGATGACGAACAACATTCCGCTGTCAGGCAGAACGAACCATTCAATATTGGCAACGACAGCGAAAACTGCCAACCACCCGACCTGAGTGAAGTGAGGATAGCAATATCTAAACTCCAGCTAATAAGGCTGCCGGAAATGACGGCCTTCCCGCTGAGCTTTATAAGGCCGGCGGAGATGACTTGGTAAGTAACATCCACCAACTCATAAGCCAAATCTGGTCGGATGAACGTATGCCTCTAGAATGGAACCTCAGGATCGTTTGCCCGATCCACAAAAAAGGAGACCTTCTGAACTGCGCCAACTACAGAGGCATAACATCGCCTACAAGATCCTATCTGCCTTAATATGTGAACGCCGGAAACCGTTAACCAAGAAGCTGATCGGCCCTTATCAGTGTGGTTTTAGGCCGGGAAAGTCCACAACCGATCAAATTTCCAAACTTCGGCAGATCCTGGAAAAAACTCAAGAAGTCCAAATCGATACCCGCCACCTATTTATCGATTTCAAAGCCGCATATGACAGCATTGATAGAGACGAACTGTACAGCGCCATGTCTAGTTTTCGTATACCACCCAAACTCGTCCGTTTGTGTCGGATGACGATGGAGAATTCTCGCTGCACCATCAGGGTCGGAAACGACCTCACCGACACATTCGATACCAAAAAGGATTTAGGAGAGGCGATACGCTGTCATGTGACTTTTTCAATTTGATTCTTTAGAGGATTGTGCAAAACTCCCCAGCCAACACAACACCAGAATCATCGGTGCAACTACTTGAATATGCTGACGATATTGACATCATTGGTAGGAGTCAACGTGCTGTCATAGCCACGTATGCTAGTATATAGAAGGAAGCGGCGAAAATGGGTTTAGCAGTAAATGAGGGTAAGACTAAGTATATGCTGTCATCACGAAAGGACTCACAACATGGACGAATTGGACAGAACGTCACCATTGGCAGATATAACTTTGAGGTAGTACGGGACTTTGTCTACCTCGGCTCCGCTATTAACTCTGATAACAACATCTCGTCAGAAATCAAACGAAGCATTACTCTTGCCAATCGCTGTTTCTTCGGGCTAAGAAGGCAATTTAGTAGTAAAGCCCTCACTCGAACTACTAAGGAGATCCTATATAAGACCCTGATCATCCCAGTCCTACTCCACCGCGCTGAAGCATGGACCGTATCAAAAGCGGATGAAGAAATCCTTGGTAGATTCGAGAGGAAAATTCTTCGAAAAATCTTCGGTCCCGTTTGCGTTGACGGGCTAGACGAAGATTCAACCAAGAACTATACGAGCTGTACAGCGACATGCCCCTGGTCAAAAAACTCCGCATTGGACGTTTAAGATGACTAGGACATGTAGAACGAATGGACGCCAATACTCCGGCTCGCAGAGTCTTCGATTTTCAGCCAGACGTCGGACGCAGTAGAGGAAGACCTCGCCTTAAGTGGCGCGCACAAGTGGAAACCGACCTCAACCAACTTGGAGTGCGCAACTGGAGGCAGTTAGCTAAGGACCGGGCTAATTGGAGAGGCATGTTGGTTGAGGCCCAGGTTCATTCCGGACTGTAGCGCCACTTAACGTAACGTAACGAACTTTGACGGTTTTATCGAAATTTGGAAGTTTTTCCGAAAAGTAGAACGTGTAGCTTTGGTTGGATTTAGCGAGTTGTTTACAATGAAGAGAGCAAATAGATGGGGGATCACATAGAAACATCTCGTGTTGTTGGTTAATGTCGATTTTTATTTATTTAAGCTTAGTGCAAGCTGAACTTAAGACTCAATTAACCTAACGTTATTTATTTATTAGAAAAGCATTAAGGTGGAGTAGTAACGGGTCCGCCATATAACGTTTTTTTTTTCAACTAGTGCTTATTTCGTGAATGGTAACACTTAGCTCATGTCTAATTTGACAGATAATTAGTTTTATCCTTCCGCTGAACGAATGGTTGTGTATACGCTTGAACAACGCTGTGAAATATTGCGACACTACTTTGAAAATCATGGTAATGTTGCAGAATGTGTGCGAAAATTGTGTACGGATTTTGGAAGAAGAGAAGCACCGTCAGCTCCGTATATTCGTTAACTTGTGAAAAAAGTGAAAGAAACTGGTATCCTCATCGATAAACCAAAGCGTGAAAAGCCAAAAACAGTGCGTACCCGAGAGTATTGCTGCTGTGGCAGAAAGTGTTCGTGAAGCGTCATCAACATCAATTCACCGTCGTTCTCAACAATTGAACATTTCGGAGACATCATTGAGACGAATTTTGCATAAAGACCTTGGTATGACGCCATACAAAGTCCAATTGGTTCAGGAGTTGAAGCCAACTGACCATCCAATGCGTTTTCGCTTCGCTAAGTGGGCCTGCGATCGACTTAGAGAAGATGCCGATTTTGCCAAAAAAAATCATCTTTTCAGATGAAGCTCATTTTGATCTTGGCGGGTATGTAAACGCAAGCAAAATTGTCGCATTTGGGGCACAGAAAACCCGCACGCATACAGTGAAAAGCCGATACACCCAAAACGAGTCACTGTTTGGTGCGGATTTTGGTCCAGAGGCATGATTGGGGCATTTTTCTTCGAAAATTAGCAACGAGTGGCCGTTACAGTCGATGGCGATCATTATCAGGCCATGTTGAACGAATTGTTGTTCACAAAAATTGAAGAGGAGGATATTGGCAACATTTGGTTTCAACAGGACGCCGCTACGTGCCACACAGCCGAAGCTACACTCGATGTTTTGCGCCCTGTTTTTGAAGATCGCATTATCAGCCGCAGAGCTGATGTCGTTTGGCCACCTCGGAGCTGCGATTTGACACCGTTGGACTATTATTTGTGGGGTGCCGTAAAAGATAAGTATTACGCCGACAAGCCAGAGACTATTGACGCTTTAAAGGACAATATTCGTAAAGCCATTGGTGAAATACAGCTGCACACAATCGATAATGTGCTTAAAAATTGGACCGATCGTGTAGGCTACTGCATGGCCAGCCGAGGCAGCCATTTGAATGAAATTATTTTCCATTATTAACCAGAAGGATTGTACTTTAAAATAAAACAAGAAATTTGAGAAAATATTTAGTAGTTTTTTTTTATAGCAAGTTTTTTGGCGGACCCTTTATATGAAATTAGAGAGTTTTGTAAAGTAAGTTTGCTGCAATGAAAATCAAAAGGGTTATTCCCATTAGCCATGCGCAGAAGTTAAGTCGTAAGAGGGATATCATCTGTAGCATAGCGGGAAAATCAATATTTCGTGCTAGAAAATAATGTGCAAAGAGGTTGTCGGCGTTTTCGAAGTGATTGAATATTTTTTAGTTTTTTACGATCCTGTTACGGCAGCCTTCACCACTTTTGACAAAACAAAATATAAAAACCAAAAATTGATCACGGAAAGTTTATTCCGAAATATCTTTATTTGTCATATAATTCGCATCAATGAAAAATACTTAAAACAAATACCTACCCACATCCCATTCTTCTAACCACCTTACACGACTAATTTACCCGCCCCCCCCCGCATGTTCCATTTCTCCTTTGTCATAACCACTACTTTACCAATTTCCACCCTACATGCATCCAAATATCCGTCTACCTGCGAATACAAAATTAATGTTTAATCCCACTAAACTTACTATAACACATCGGAGATTTCTAATTGTTAAAACTTTAGTTTACACAATTAGAACACCTTCTAATCCTCATAATTAACATTTTTTTACTTACCAGCAAACCTCTTAATAAATTGTCCTTGCTCACGTCCCTCCCTCCACTTAAACATCTCAACAGAACGTCACATCAGAACGCCAGCATGCACGAATAAAATATAAAAAAAATTGTAAACAATGATTTACTCCATCAAATTCGATGCAACTGCAATTTTCGTTACCATATGATAACGACGTTTGTTTACATTTTTTTTTGTTTTTTTGTTCTTTCTTTTCTTTTGTTCTCATATTCGCGAAAGAACTTTCGGCGAATATGTAGGCAACATTGTATGTAACGGGTGATTTTTTAAGAGGTTTAGAACTTTTTAAAAAAAAAAAACACAAAAAATTCGAATGAATGAATGAAATATTTATTTGAATCGATAGTTTGAACCTTGCAATTTAATGTTTAAAGATAATTTCATGCAAATGTTGACCGCGGCTGCGTCTCAGGTAGCCCATCCGCTGAGTCCAATTTTGGCATACTCTTTCACACATATCGGCCGGTATCTCACGAATGAATGCATGGAGTGCGTCAATCGAAGCGGGATTGTCCCTATAGACATTAGCCTTGACATACCCCCACAAAAAATAATCTAATGGTGTCAAATCGCACGATCTAGGCGGCCAATTGACCGGCCCGAAACGTGAAATTAACTGTTCACCAAACTCGCCTCGCAATTGCGCCATTGTTTCGCGTGCTGTGTGGCATGTGGCACCGTCTTGTTGAAACCACATATCATGCAAGTCAAGAACTTCCATTTCGGGCAAAAAAAAGTTTGTTATCATCGCTCGGTAGCGTTCACCATTGACAGTAACGCTGCGATTCGCATCATCTTTGAAGAAATATGGCCCAATAATGCCGCCGGCCCATAAACCGCACCAAACAGTGGCTTTTTCGGGATGCATTGGTAACTGTTGCAATGCTTCTGGCTGATCTTCACTCCAAATGCGGCAATTTTGCTTATTTACGTACCCATTCAACCAAAAATGAGCCTCATCGCTGAACACAATTTTTCGATAAAAAAGCGGATCCTCGGCCAGCTTTCCAAGAGCCCATTCACCAAAAATTCGGCGTTGTGGTAGGTCGGCTGGCTTTAGTTCTTGCACCAGCTGTATCTTAAAAGGCTTTACGCCCAAATCCTTCCGCAAAATTTTCCACGTAGTGCTGTAACAAAGGCCTAACTGCTGGGAACGGCGCCGAATCGACATTTCGCGGTCTTCTGTCACACTAGCTGATACGGCCGCAATATTTTCTTCACTACGAACAGTACGTAAACGTGTTGGTGGTTTAATGTCCAACAAAGTAAATTTGGTGCGAAATTTGGTCACAATCTTCCGAATAGACTGCTCAGAAGGTCGAGAATGCCGATCATAAAATGGAAGCAGCGCGCGATGAACATTTCGAACCGAGCACGAATTTTGATAGTAAAATTCAATAATTTGCAAGCGTTGTTCATTTGTAAGACGATCCATGGTTAAATTGCAAACCAAACTGAAGCTGTTTGACAGTGACACAAGGTACTAAACACACGTCAGCTGTCAAAACCAGTGTTGCCAAAACCAAACCAGCTAAAAAATCACCCGTTAGGTATGTGATATTGGAATTGGGTGTACTGTTTGTAGGTTTGTCTACCTTTTTATTTAGGGCTGGCTATATTATATTTTATTTGTTTTTCTATTTGTTAGGCAGGTATGATTATTTATTTTATTGGGGTTAGATATAACGATAAGGTATGTTAGTCGTTAGTGTTTACTTTAAAAATCATTTATTGTAAACTGACCAGAAACTGGAATAAGGCGAATTGACGACATGAATTCAAAAGTAGAGAGAGGACGACATAGGTGTTACAAGAGAACACCAATACAAAGACAATTGGAAAAAAAATTAGAAAAATAAGGAACTGTATAGTGCAATGTAGGTATCAATAGCTGTAAGCAGCTGATTGATTATCTGGTCAGTGCCCTTTTTGCAAACAAAAAATCGACGATCGCGAGTGGCTGACGTTTTAACAGCTGTTAATCGCAAGCAAAAAAAAGAAAAGAAAAGGAACAAATTTCTTTTGAGGTGAGTTTTATTTTTTAACTTTCTCTTACAAAGAGAAAGATATTGTTTTCGTGAAAATTTTCGACCTCGAGATTTTGATTGATTCTAACATTACGATGATAGTTGAGCCTAAAAAAAGTGGTTTTTGGAATTCCGTCCGTCGGTCCGTCTGTCCGTGACGGTCTCCCCAGCCTAAACGGCTTGACCGATTTTCTTCAAACTTCGTATCCAAGCTTGTTTTGGTCATAATTCTAGGCCGTTTTTTTTGTTTTCTTTTAGCCATGTTAAAACTGGTACCTGCCATATAAAAATTACACATAACCTCAATTTTCTCGAAAACGGCTCTAACGATTTTAATTAAACTTTATATATACTATAACCATATTAGTTCCAACAAAACTGCATACCCAGTTTTTTCGAGAAAATCCATATAACGGATTTTGTCATTTAGGCCATATAAAGAAAATTGTTAATATCTCGCAAACTATTGTGTCAAATTGAATGAAATTTAATACATATACTACTATTACCTCTTGAAGCAATTCCACATAATTAGTTTTAGCCCAACTATTACTAAACGGAATTTTCAGTTTTGGCCAAAACGGAAAATCATTATTTTTCACATTGACATCGATTACTTAAAATTTTGGAGTAAAAATTCGTATAAATACATTTCGACATTATTTATATCATTTTAGCATCAATAATCAAAATGCTTATGATTAGATCTAATGCCCAACTTGCTGTGAAAGAGAAAGTTGCGTACGACCCAGTCGTGCACCCACCACTCGTTAAAACCTGTAATGGGAGAAAATTAAGTTTTGCCTTACCGAAATTAGTTTTGGCGACGGTGTGGCAGTCAGATCATTTTATTGGAGCATTTTGAAAGTGGAGTGAAGTGGGTATAGTGCAGAGGTGGGTGCATCGCTTTTGGGTATTTTTTTTTGTATCAATAATTAACACCCCATTTGTGTAGGTTCCGGAAAGCAATCGGACCTCTGCTACCAATTTTGGTGGGGATTTTTCCAACCCGTTGTTACGGCCGTCAAACGCTGCCGTTAATGACAAAGGATCTGTTGGTGAATGTTCCACAATACATATATGATGCAGTGAAAGGACACTTATTTAAAAAAAAAACAAGTGCAATTATAAAGTGGGTGCACCGTCACCAGTACTAACTCCAACGCAAACAAACAGACGCAGAAAAGTGGAATTCAATTGATTGAATCAATTTGATTAGTTTAAGTTAACATTTTTTTTAGTTATTAGTAAAGATAGTTTAGTTTCCCTTTTGAAATCATTTTTGTAAATAAGGTTAGGAAAAATTGAATTTCTGTGTTTAATAAGTTTTGTATTGTGCGCGTAAACCCAAATTGTGGATCATCCTCAGGAGTCTTCCTTCAGTGCTGCCGGCAGAACTTCGGGGGACGGAAGCAGGATAAGCGTGAGTAATAGTTTTAATTTTTTCTATGATTTCTGAATTTAAGCATGTGTCTTTTTAAGGACAGAAATTTATTTAGTATAGTTTAGTTTTTTCTTATCAAATACATAATGTTTGCATTACAAATGCTCGTTTCGCGAATTTTGTCTTAACAAAATGGACTGATCATTTTCAATTCGTTGGTGGTGTGTGGACGGTGTTTCGGGCCGTCCATTGGTGAATTGACAATGACTTGACATGACAATTTACAAACGACGGCTGGACTTGACATTGACTTACGATTTCTAATTTTCAGGACGTTGTGACTGGGAGGTGATTAAGGGGCTATCTCTCATGAACGTGGCCAGAGGGATAGCCATAGGAAGTCTTTCGGGACTTGAAGGGTGGGAAGGCCAGCCTTTGCCAATAACAACCGGCATGTTTTGGGATCGAGGCGAATCTATACTGCTGATGAAAATTGAAAACAAGTTTTTCTAATCGTTTTTCAGTGGTATAGACATAGGTTTTTGATCATTTTCTTTTCAGCTTTTTCTTGAATCTATCTTTTTCCTTTTAAAGTCCTTTTAAGTCCGCCCGTGGTCAACATAGAGTAACTTTCTTCTTCCTTTTTAGTTATATTTGATTCTGGCACGAACAAAAATGTTTGTTGAGCTGGGATGTTTGGTGAGAGGGCAAGAACTACCCCCGTCCGACGAGTTAAGCCGTGCAATCACAAGCGTGCCGTGCCCTTCTCTCTAACATCAAGGATGCCTCCGTGGCCTACCTAGACTCACAACAATCCTTATAGGGGGTCAAAAAAAAAACGGTATACCAATGGACGGCCGTGTAGAGCGAAACGGATGAATCTGTGTTGGGCACACTCAATTCAGAATGAGTATTGTGTAGCTTATTTAACTAAATTCAAAAACAAAATTAAAAAAAATTAATTAAAGATAAATCCCACAAGTTATTCAATTTTTTTAAGATCAAAAAAAATACCGGAAAATTTTGACCGTGTACAAACTTATTTGAGAACTCATTTTCAAGCAATAGAAGATAACATTGTGTAGACTAACAACACGAGTATCTTATCATTGCATCTTTAATTGGACCATCCGATAAGGATTACAAATTTGCTTACATTTAAATTGCATGTAATCTCGAAATTGAATTTAGTAACGAAAACAACTTCGAAATGAAAACAGTGCAAATTTTTCTACTATACATCCTGTTGGTATGTTGACTTTAAAAAGTAGTTTCGATTTTTTTTACAAACTATTTTCTTTAAAGCTTGCAGCGGGTGTTTATTCTCAAGATGTCATTGCATCAAGCTTTGAGACAATTCCAGAACGGGATGGTGTAACCACGGGCGATGTCCAAATCCCAGGTTTGTACATGATGGTGGTGTCCTTCGATTTAGAAAGAAATTATACTTTTATAACAATTAAGTTTTACGATCAGAAAGAAAGATGGAGGAGTAAACAGCCATCTTGTTGTGGATCGTAGAAGGTGTTGATGAGCAAAATGAACTGTGGAAATGGATGTGTTTAATGTGTTCTTATACATTTCTCACCCAACACCTCTCTTCAAGAATCGGCTAAAGATATTGTGATGGTGATATAAAAACGCATTCCCAAATGTTTGAAACATCTCATGTGAGCTGGTACTCCCATGGATTTTGTTAATACAGTGCGATCTGATAAAAGATATCTTGATCTCACCACCAGTTACCGCCTCCTTGATAAATTGATGGTGAAAACTAAGGCCCCTGAACTCCCTCAGCATTTGCTATCGCATGTGCACTGCGGTTCTGACTCAAAATCGTTGCTGGTTCATGATGAAGTAACGGGTGATTTCTTAAGAGGTTTAGAACTTTTTTTTAAAAAAAAAGACACAAAAAGTTCGAAAAAATGAATGAAATATTTGTTTGAATCGATAGTTTGAACCTTGCAATTTAATGTTTAAAGATAATTTCATGCAAATGTTGACCGCGGCTGCGTCTCAGGTAGCCCATCCGCTGAGTCCAATTTTGGCATACTCTTTCACACATATCGGCCGGTATCTCACGAATGAATGCATGGATGTTGGCTTCCAGTGCGTCAATCGAAGCGGGCTTGTCCCTATAGACATTAGCCTTGACATACCCCCACAAAAAATAATCTAATGGTGTCAAATCGCACGATCTAGGCGGCCAATTGACCGGCCCGAAACGTGAAATTAACTGTTCACCAAACTCGCCTCGCAATTGCGCCATTGTTTCGCGTGTTGTGTGGCATGTGGCACCGTCTTGTTGAAACCACATATCATGCAAGTCAAGAACTTCCATTTCCGGCAAAAAAAAAGTTTGTTATCATCGCTCGGTAGCGTTCACCATTGACAGTAACGCTGCGATTCGCATCATCTTTGAAGAAATATGGCCCAATAATGCCGCCGGCCCATAAACCGCACCAAACAGTGGCTTTTTCGGGATGCATTGGTAACTGTTGCAATGCTTTTGGCTGATCTTCACTCCAAATGCGGCAATTTTGCTTATTTACGTACCCATTCAACCAAAAATGAGCCTCATCGCTGAACACAATTTTTCGATAAAAAAGCGGATCCTCGGCCAGCTTTCCAAGAGCCCATTCACCAAAAATTCGGCGTTGTGGTAGGTCGGCTGGCTTTAGTTCTTGCACCAGCTGTATCTTAAAAGGCTTTACGCCCAAATCCTTCCGCAAATTTTTCCACGTAGTGCTGTAACAAAGGCCTAACTGCTGGGAACGGAATCGACATTTCGCGGTCTTCTGTCACACTAGCTGATACGGCCGCAATATTTTCTTCACTACGCACAGTACGTAAACGTGGTGGTTTAATGTCCAACAAAGTAAATTTGGTGCGAAATTTGGTCACAATCTTCCGAATAGACTGCTCAGAAGGTCGAGAATGCCGATCATAAAATGGAAGCAGCGCGCGATGAACATTTCGAACCGAGCACGAATTTTGATAGTAAAATTCAATAATTTGCAAGCGTTGTTCATTTGTAAGACGATCCATGGTTAAATTGCAAACCAAACTGAAGCTGTTTGACAGTGACATAAGGTACTCAACACACGTCAGCTGTCAAAACCAGTGTTGCCAAAACCAAACCAGCTAAAAAATCACCCGTTACAAGTTCCTCCATTAAATTACGTCAGGAAATGGTACCTTTTACCTTAACCTACTCCATTGCAGTACATGACATAGTCACAGTCCATTGTTTTTTTGAACCCCTGAGAACCGGTCCCCCTCCATAAATTCACTTTGTGACTTCCTGTTGTTGAAATCGCTCACCCGACTAGCATCGGCAAAAGCGAAGAGTTCCATTGCAGGTATCCTGCATTCTTGGAACCCTGCAGGTAACGCAGAGCCTCCGCATTCCAATACTGCTGTCGAGGGTCACTGTTAAATTGCGATAATGCCTTGACTGCAAATGCTATGCCTGGTCTGTTAAATCTGATTAGTTGAAGCAGACATCCTATCAAACGACGATACGAGGTATTTTCTACTTTCTTGCTCTCTCCAAGGACTAAGGGTTCTTGTTCCAATTTGAAGATTGTCGGGATTTGCAACCGATCTGGCTTACAATCCATTAGGCCGTATTAATCCAAAGGACTGTTTATAAATGACTGATGCGCAGACTATCGGAGAAACGTTTGACTTCTAATCCAACACATAGCTCTGGAAATCCTGGGTCTTTTATCTCAAAATCGTCAGACAGATGTTGCTTTAGAATATAAGATCTAGAACTAGAAGATCTTTCACTTAAACTGTAATCTTCTCACCTGGTGCGTCTTGCGTCCCTTATGCGCTAGTGAAATCAAAGTTTTGAAGTGTCGTATCAAGCTTTAAAATCCACTGTCGTCCGCTTTGCTTCAACCCGTATATCGTCTTCTTCAGTTTGTACACGAAGCCCATTAACTGTTTCGGTTGTTCCATGAACACGACTGTAACAATCTCTCTATTGAGGTAGCCTGGTGAAACGTCTAGGTGATGCAGGTTCAAGTTATTTTCAATCGCGATAGCCGTAGTTGAACATATTCTTGCAACTCGTGAGCATGTGCCTTGGTAGTCTACACCTTGAATTTGACCGGTCGGTACTTGGTTTTAAAGACCCACTTAGACTTATTTACCTCTTTCCAGAAAATTGGACGTACATACAAAAATACAATTTTTTGGGCAACAGGCTCGTTAGTATCCAGGGCCTAGCTTTTTTTTTCACAACCATTCATGTGTGTATGTGTACTTCTTGCACGATGGCGGGACCTCCTGTTTTGTGCCGACTCCGAACGTCTATGTTGGGAAAAGCTATTCTTGACAATTGATACTACTCAGATGATTTGTCAGATCATCACGAGAGGAGGGCCAGTGAAAAATCATTTAGGTGTTGCTACGGCTGGGAATCGAACCCAGACCTACTGCGCGGCATACATACATACCATCACACAAACACACATACCATCATGCCACTTAGCCTGTCGTATTATTCTTTAATAAAGAGTTTCACTCTACAGGCATTGCCTTTTGTCAATTTTTTGCGTCATCCTTACTTAAGTAGCGCTATATGGACTGAATCTGGGCCTCAACCAACATGCCTCTCCAACTTGCCTAGTCCTTAGCAAACTGCTTCCAGTTTCACACTTCCAGTTGGTTGAGGTCGGCTTCGACTTGTGCGCTCCACTTAAGGCGAAGTCTTCCTTTACTGAGTCTGACGTCTGGCTGGGAGTCGAAGAATCTGTAAGCCGGAGTATTGGTGTCCATTCGCTCTACATGGCATCTTAAACGTCAAATGTTGAGTTTTTTGACTATGGGTACAGCTTGTAAGGTCATGGTTGAATCTTCGTCTCCACAGCCCGTCTAAGCAAATGGGAACGACGATTTTTCGAAGAATTTTCTCTCTAAACGACCAAGGATTTCTTCATCCGCTTTTGATACAGTCCATGCTTCAGCGCCGTAGAGCAGGACTGGGATGATCAGGGTCTTATATAGGATCTCCTTAGTAGTTCGACTGAGCGCTTTACTACTAAATTGCCTTCTTAGCCCGAAGAAACAGCGATTGGCAAGAGTAATTCTTCGTTTAATTTCTGACGAGATGTTGTTGTCAGAGTTAATAGCGGAGCCGAGTTAGACAAAGTCCCGTACTACCTCAAAGTTATATCTGTCAATGGTGACGTTCTGTCCAATTCGTCGATGTTGTGTGTCCTTTCGTGATGACAGCATATACTTAGTCTTGCCCTCATTTACTGCTAAACCCAATTTCGCCGCTTCCTTCTCTATACTGGCAAACGTGGCTATGACATCACGTTGAGTCCTCCCAATGATGTCAATATCATCGGCGTATTCTAGTAGTTGCATTAATTTTTTGGAAAATTGTGCCTCTGTTGTGGCTCGGGAGTTTTGCACAATCCTCTCAAGAATCAGATTAAAGAAGTCACATGACAGCGCATCGCCTTGCCTAAATCCTTTTTTGGTATCGAATGTGTCGGTGAGGTCGTTTCCGACCCTGATGGTGCAGCGAGAATTCTCTATCGTCATCCTACACAAACGGACGAGTTTGGGCGATATACCAAAACTAGACATGGCTCTGTATAGTTCGTCTCTATAAATGCTTTCATATGCGGCTTTGAAATCGATGAATAGGTGGTGGGTATCGATTTGGACTTCTTGGGTTTTTTCCAGGATCTGCCGAAGTGTGAAAATTTAGTCGGTTGTGGACTTTCCTGGCCTAAAACCACACTGATCAGGTTGTTGGTAAACGGTTTCAGGCGTTCACATCTTACGGCAGATAGGATCTTATAGGCGATGTTGAGGAGACTTATGCCTCTGTAGTTGGGGCAGTTCAGAGGGTCTCCTTTTTTGTGGACCGGGCAAACGATGCTGAGGTTCCATTCTTCAGGCATACTTTCATCCGACCAGATTTGTCTTATGAGTTGGTGGATGTTGCTTACCAAGTCATCTCCGCCAGCTTTATAAAGCTCAGCGGGAAGGCCGTCATTTCCGGCGGCCTTATTAAGCTTGAGTTTAGATATTGCTATCCTCACTTCACTCAGGTCGGGTGGTTGGCAGTTTTTGCTGTCGTTGCCAATATTGAATGGATCGTTCTGCCTGACAGCGGAATGTTGTTCGTCATCGCTGTTTAACAGTCTGCAGAAGTGGTTCTTCCATATCCTCAGCATCTACTGTGTCTCAACTACGATACTTCCTAGTTCATCTCGACAGGATTCTGTTCGAGCCTAGTATCCTTAGCTTTGACGTTTTACACTTTGGTAAAACTTGCGACCATCGTTCCTGGAGTGGCACCTCTCTATATCCTCGATAGCTCGCTTTTCTTGCTCTTTTTTATTCTTTCTGAAAAGCCGGTGTTCTTCCCTTCTTCTTTGCCTATAGAGCTCGATGGCAGCTCTCGTCTTCACCTGCAGCTTAGCCTTGTAGTAATCGTTCTTGGCTGCGAGCATCTGTCGGCATTCCTCATGAAACCAGGGGTTTCTTGCTGGTGGCCGCGAGAAACCAAGCACATCAGTTGCGGCTGATCTAATGGCTTGTTGGCATCGTTGCCATTGTTCTTCGACATTAGATGCTGGTGGTGTGTTGTGAGTCGAGAGGTTAGGGATACGCGTTGCGCGAAGGTCTTGGCGGTCTTTGGCGTTTGCAGTCTTTCGACATTTTTTTCACTAAATTTCTGGTTTTTTGTGGCATGGTGGATATCCGCATCCTTACCTTGGCTGCATTAAGGAGGAGGTCCGAGTCGATGTTAGCCCCTCGGAATGTTCGGACATCCTTGACCGCCATGTTCCCTTATGGATATCGAGGTGAGGAAACCGTGTGCTGGCTATAGTGGCATTTCATTCCGTAGCGAAGTCAACTAGCCTAAGTCCGTTACTAGGCATATTGTCGTGTAGGCTATATTTTCCGACAATACTGCTAAAGATGTCTTCTCTTCCTACCTTTGCGTTAAAATCTCCCAGCACGATTTTTACATCGTACTTTGACAGGCGCTCATAGGAGCGCTCGAGGAGCTCGTAGAAGCAATCCTTAGTTATATCATCCTTTTCCTCCGTCGGAGCGTGAGTGCATATAAGGCTTATGTTGGCGAATTTGGCCTTGATGCGGATTGTTACAATGCGTTCGCCAATATCTTGGAAACATAAGACCTCTTGCCTAAGTCTGGCACTTATAACAAATCCGCATCCGAATAGTCGCTGTTTCTGCTCACTAAAACACGGTCCGTAGTAGATGTCACAGTTTTTCATCCTCTTTTTGCCCGGCCCATCCCATCGTATTTCCTGGATGGCAGTAATGTCTGCTTTGTAGCAGTTCAGGGCTTCCGCTAGTTGTCGCCTGCACCTCTCCTGTTTAATGTTCTCACATTCCACGTGCAGATACGAACGTCGTTGTCCTTTTTTCGTTTAGCATGGTCGTCAACAATAATATCAGTCCTTTGGTTAGGGGATACGCGTTGTGCCAAGAACTTTGTGGTTTCCCTCGATTGCAGTCCTTCGTCATTTTCACAGAACTTCCCATTTGATGTGACGTTAGCATTCTTACCTTGGCTTCAACAAGGTAGTGGTCGGAGTCGATGTTAGCCATTCAGAATGTTCTTGCATCCGATATACTGATGGCGTGCCTCTTGTCTATCGCAATGTAATCAACTTGATGAACAGTTTCATGATCTGGAGACCACCATATGTCCCCTTATGGATAACGTGGTGAAGAAACTTTATGTTGGCTATATATTTGCATTTCGTACCGCTTCGAAGTCAAAATCCTGTGTTTCCGATAATACTGCTTAAAATTTCCTCGCATCCTACCTTCGCGTTAATATCTCCCACTACGATGCAAGTACTATTGCTTGGATCTTTACACCACTAGAGGCACACACTTTAAAATAAATTGTCGCTAGGTTATACGTTGAAGGCTTTATTTCTGAAAATCTGGCTACAGATACCTCTTTAAGAAAAGGTCAAAGGTAGGTTGTTGTTAGCCCTGGAAGTTGCTACGCCTTAGAGCGGTAGTCCAGTAGATACCGCTTATTTCATATGCTTATACAAGACATCCGTTTTCACAATTTTTAATAAATTCCATTGTTTCCTTTTTTTTTTAGAAAGTCTACCCACCACATTGGCACAGGAAAATCAGGAGCTAGTTTCGAACACAGAAACTCCAACTGAAAATACTGAAGTCACCTCTGCCAACAATGAGGACGAAAATATTGAGGTTAAACCAAGCACAGATAAGGAAATTACAATTCCAACTGAAACAGGTGAATCAAGAGCTCCTGAACCGATTTCGACATCAACAGAAAAAGCAACCCCATTGCAGAGCTCAACCACCTCGGCAGATTTAACTCCATCATCTGAAAGTGGGAGTAGTGATTCAAGTGATAAGTCCACGACTGACATCTCTGACTCAAGCTCACCTACAGAATCCATCATTGAAGAGGTAACAGAAGCACCAACAATTTTGTCAAGCACACCCAACCCAAGCCCACCTATAGAAACGACTGAGAGAACAATCGAATCTCAAAGTGCCACCTTAATACCGTCAGAACCGTCCGTCAAACCATTAGCCGAGGTATCTATTTGTTTGTGTGAGTGTGCTAGTAAATCTATTTTGGCAACGACAACTCTAAAACTTGCACCATCCACAATAGCTTCTTCCCAAACACAGAGTGAACTAAATTGGGAAAAGGAATCAAGTTCCATGAACCAAAATGTTGATCAACTCCAATTGATGACGGAATATGAAACCAGCCTTAACAATGTTGCCAATGAGATAAACGAGGCTATTGAACTACTTGATGCAATATCGGCAATAGACTTAGAATCTCAGGCTTCTGAGATTGATGGAGAATCAAACATAAGTTCTACCGTTGATACGACAACTGAAGCTGTAGGCGACGATAGCGCGTCATCAAGTCAAGTAGTTAACAACGACATAGATTCTGCAACAAATGCAAGCCCGGATTTATTACCCGATGGAGACTCCACAAATACTGAAGATACCCCATTGTTGGATGATCTCGTATCTCTTGAAGTCGCATTTATATCAGAAGGAGCTATGAAGGCTGATGGAACAGCAGAAACCCAGGAACCATTGACTTCAGATTCTCCAATTGTGCCAGAAGAACCTACATCATCTAATGAACCTTCCGCCATTGTAACTGAGAGTCCTGATTCCAATAAGCCCCCAGTTGAACCCACAAACACCATCCCCCCATCACATACCTGCACTGAGGTGGGTAACTTTCCGCACCCATCCAACTGCCGCACGTACATAACCTGCACAGGAAATGCCACCGATCTCACCCTCCAAGAAAATGAATGCCCCGAAAGGCTTGCCTTCAGTTCCGATCTTCGACGTTGTACTCGGGATATCGCACCATGCAATGAAGAGCCCACTTGTCTCAAATACGAGAGCATAGCCGATCCAAAATCCACATCTGCATACTATTGGTGCTATCCCAGCATGTTGGGTGGTTTCCACAAATACCACATCCAGTGTTCCACAGATGAGATTTTCAATTCCTTAATGGGTACATGCCTGCTTCAGAATCCAACTTTCGGCCCGAAGAAGCCATCCAATGGCATACCAGATGATCGTGATGTTGTCAAAGCTGAGAGAAAGCTGTTGAAAAAGGAATTAAAAGCCAAGGCCAAGGAGGAAAAGATCCGTCTCAAGATGGAAGCAAAAGCTAAAGCGGATGCTGATAAGCTAGCTATGAAAGAGCTTAAGAAGCAGGAGCCACAAGTAAATAATGATGAGCAGGTTTAGATCACGCCTGGACATTTTTTAAAATTGAATCTTTTTGTAAAAAGTAAGGTAAAGCTTAAGTGTAAGAGATATTTGAATTAATTAAATTGGCAAACATTGGCAAGACTTGTGGAGTGTTTTATTCTAGAACTTAACTGGGTAAGTATTTATTTTATTTATTTATTTTTTCAAAACGTTATAAATTGATTTGGCTACCTGCGAAGCATATAGCTTATCTGCAGGTGGTTAAAAAGTTATAATTGTTCATTATTTAGAAGTTTATATTTAAATTTAAAGATACGATACATAGTGGTGTGATTTAAATTTTTCGAATTCTATGTTTTAGTTAACATGGCTTATATTTAGAAAGTGTAATTTCATTTTTTCTTTCTAGTTTTGAAGTTTGCAATATTTTTTAAAGTTAATGGTAGTGTATTATATATTTTTGGAATGACGTATTTCAGTTGTCTCTTTCCATATGTATTAAACGTTTCAGGGATTTCTAAGAGTCCTTGGGCTCGTCTTCTTGTGTTGACATTGTGTTGAATAGGCTGTTGAAATCTTAAGTCGTCATAATACTCCAACATACTTGTCATCTTAAAAACGCCATTTACATCTAGAACTAGAAAATTTATATTAGAGGTATTGATTATTTTAACTATTCTATGCTGCAGACGGATTATTTTGTCTAAAAGTGTCTTTGAAGCATTTCCCCACGATAATATTCCGTATCGAATACGCGATTCAACTAGTGAGTAATAAACCTGCTTCTGGACATCGACGTTAGTGTATTTATTCAGATGAACCATCGCGAAAACAGCACTTCTTAGTTGGATTTGCAGCTTATTTATTTGGGCGTGCCAAATAAAGTGATCATCAATTATTACACCCAGATACTTTATGGTTTTAACAACATCGATTACTTTATTTTGAGCTGTTGTTGGGCAGCCATCGTTTCTGTGGTAGATATTTATAATAGCTTCGTGTTGATATGGTGTCGGTATAGGCATAAGTTTAGTTTTTTCGGCGTTTATTACTAATCCATTGTCATGGCACCATCTGGAAACTCTGTCGAATTCATCTTGCATTATTGCAGTTGCAGTGTTCAAGCATCTATGTTTTACAACAATTGCAATGTCATCAGCGTATGCAAATGTGGTACTTCTTTGAAATACTCTTAAAAGTTCATTGGTGAAGAGAATGAATAAGATTGGTCCCAATTTCGAGCCTTGTGGTACCCCAAACTCAGTGGTTGTTTCTTTACTTATTCCATTCCCTACTTTCACCTTCATAGTTCTTTCTGATAGGTAATTCGTTATCCATTTAGCTAAAGCCCCTCTAACTCCAATTCTATATATGCTTTCTATTAGCTTTTTGTGGCTAAGTGTGTCAAAGGCTTTACTGAAGTCTATAAACATAACTAACACATGATGGTTTTTATTTAGGCTAGTAGTCACTGCATTCGAAAGCTCACCCAGCAAACTTCCAGTACTCTTACCTTTTTGGAAACCGTACTGATTTTTTTGGATTATTTTGTGTTTTTTAATGAATTTGGTTAATCGCGTTACTACAATTTCCTCCAAACATTTTTCTACAACTGGCAAAATTGCAATCGGTCTATAATTTCCAGTATCTTTTTTAGATCCGCCTTTGTATACAGGTCGAATTATGGAAGTTTTGAGTACCTTTGGGATTGAGCCTTCAATGATGCTTCGATTAATGATCATTGTGATTACAGGTGCTAGATATACAGCATTTATTTTAAGGTCCATTGGTCTAATGTTGTCTGCTCCTGGTCCCTTTGTGGTATTTAAACTATTCAGCATCCAAAAAACTTCAGAAACGCTTGCTTCTTCCATATAAATAGAGGATGCAACGTACATATTTACGTGATTGGATGTTATATTTTTCGCATTTGTGAATTGTTGTTTGTAGAAATTTGATTTCATATTCAAAATAGATTTAGTAACTAAGTTTCGATACGACTTGTACTCTTGTTGGTATCTTATATTAAGTGGATTATTTTTCCATCTTCTATACAGCTCGTCTCGCTTTTTACACATTTTTAAAATATCATCTGTTATCCACGGTTTTTTCGTTCTAGTTCTTTTATTTGTAATTTTAGTTCCATTTGACTGCGTATATATATTATTCATTTTACTCACAAAGTTGTTGTAAATTCCCTCGACTCCAGGTACTTCACAACAGCTCTGCCAGTCGGTTTGCGCAATCAATTGATTAACCATGTTTTGATTAATTTTTCTATAAACTGAGATTTCTTTTTCGATGCTGTCATCTACTTCATTCCTTGTAGCATACATGGTCATATAGTGATCGGATATATCGGTTTCAACTGTAGCTGATACGATATCTAATTTGGTGATACTTACAAATATATGGTCTATTAGTGTTGATGTGTTTGAAGCTATATCGACTCTTGTAGATCCTTTTATCACACTAGTCAGTCCTTTGGATGCCATCGTTTCCAAATATCGAATGACATGAGACTCACCAATGTGTTTAATATTTATATATATATCACCTAGTACAATTAATTCACGTTTACTTTGCAGGTTATTGTCCAATTCATAAATAAACTCAGTAATACTGGACTTTGGTGGTCTATAAATAGCGTAAATATATACTTTTCTACTTCCAGATTCAACCTCTACTTGAATATTTTCATATGAATAAGAATTTACAAATATTCTTTCATATCTAATATTGTTTTTAATAAAAATTGCAATTCCTCCACCTTTACTTTCTTTTCTATTGTTAAATTCAGCATTAAATCCATCAATGTTGTATAAATCATTTTCTTCTTTTTTTATGTTGATTTCATTTAAAACTATGACGTCACTATGACATAAAACATTCTTAATTTCTGCTATGAACGTGTTCCAGTTTTTTCTTATTGATCTGATGTATAGGATATACGCTGAGGTCTTCAATTTGTATCTCCCACATGTATTTCGTTGTTCATCTAGTTTCTGCATTTGTGTGCTCCTGATTCTCTACCTGATACTAGGCAGCCTGTTATCATATTCGATCATAGGTTTCTGATTCAATTCAAGAATTAGGGCATTTAGGCATCTTTGAACAGGAGGTTCAGTCTTCCTTTGCATCTGCAATCTAAGGTCTGTGGTTCAGATATTCACTTGAATAGAGGATTGCTGCTCATTGGCTCAATGGAGTAGAGGGAAATCTATGGGATAAACTCCACATCATGGTATAGTTCTCCTCTGTTCGCATGTCCAAAAAACATTTTTCTCGTTCAAGACTTGGCGCCGTAAAGTAGGATTTGTGGAGATTCGATCCCATTTGTTTCTCCAAACCGAAGTACAAGGTCAGCCAAAAGAAGTCATCTGATGTTGTTTGACCATTCAGAATATGGGTTGTGGCTCGCGCGCAGTGTGTGCCGTTGCTCTGTCCTGTTGGAACCACATGTCCTCCAGTCCTAATTTATCCAATTGCGGCAGAAAAACTCGGTTAATATGGCCCTGTATCGCGCACCGTCCCCTGTTCTCGTTTGACCAGCGGCGTTCTCGAATGACCCGATGACACCTCCAGCGTGAACAGCACACCATGCAGTAACTTCGAGTGGGTGTAATGGCTCCTCGTGCATTACTCGTGGATTTCCGGTGCCCCAGAAGCGATAGTTTTGCTTGTTCACGCACCCGCTGAGGTGGAAATATGGGTCATCGCTCATTATGATTTTTCTCGAAGAATCGTCCACTTCGTCCTCGAGATTGAGGATGGCTTGGGCGTAGGTTACACGCGTTTGGCGGTTGACAGGCAGCAGCTGATGCACGGACTGGACTTTGTACGGGAACATGCGCAAGTCCTTGACCAAAATTCGCCTTAGGGACGACCGGCTGATGGCTAATTGCGAGGCACGGCGTCTGGTCGATGTTTCCGGCGACAGCTCGACATCTTCGGCAACAGCGGCTATATTCTCGGCACAACGGGCGCTCCAGGGCCGGCCACTCTTGACAACGTCTCTTGTGGTCCCATACTCTTCAAGGTTGGTGGCCAAACGGCGCAGAATTCTTACGCAGTGCAAAAAAATAGACACGATTATTCCACGTTCTTGGGGAGTGTATCGCTCCATGGCTTATTCTCTTGTATTCTACATCTGTCTAGTCCACAAATGTCAAAACAGATTTGACATTGGCTGCCATTTGCAAAAATAAGAGCATCTTCCAATAGGTTGATCTCTATTGGCCCACCTTGTAGCATCTGTTTGCAATAGGTAGGCTTCATCAGATCTCCATATAATGTCATCAGTCAGTTGGGTATGGACTCTGATTTAGATGAACTGGTTAGCTACCTCAAAGTTGTGTCCAAGATCGTGGATGTAAAATGCCCTGTCTTTCTAAACCGTAAGACCAATGCGTTCCGCTTGTCATCAATGATTGCTGTATCACCTGTGAATTCCAGTTGCTGAGCAGATTTGTTAAAAAAATGGTCTCGGGGTTAACACATACCTTAACTGACTATCTGTACCAGCACAACAAGGAAATTGCAATTCCAGGATCCGGTAACATTTTTGGAATGTTGGGATAGCCTTTTCTTAAAATCTAACATAACCTGCTTTCAAACTGAATGCCGGATCGGGTTTCAACTAGTATTAAGCGACATATCGGGATCTTGAGTTTGGTCATCGCTTTATAGATTACTAGGCGATGGATGATTGTATATGCGGTCTTAACGCGACGAAAAGATGACGAGTTGCCTTTTGTTGTCTTTTCGACGATTTGCCTAAGTATGGTCTTTGGTCTTTGTTCGACCTGTAAGTTCCGAAAACCATACTATGACACGTCGCAATAACGACCTTTCGACCTGCGTCAACTATAGAGCCATGACTTATGCAAACATTATTTACAAGGGGCTTTCTGCATTAAACGTGAACGCCTGAAAGACTGGTTGGGTATGGTAGAACGAGGGTAGATTCGGATTGGCTTTAACTTGGCATAGCCCATCAGTGGTTGCAACTCTGACTACACATCAAATGTGCTTATTTTTTACCTCCAAGTGTTAACCATCGGGTACTGGTCTCATCCAAAAGGATTTGACTTGCTAAACGATAAGTGCGAGTGTTGATAACAAGACGTAAAGCAGCAACACCATAATCACCCTGGTAAGCATGGCGGGGAATGAATACCCGGTCCGCCATCCCAGGCGAACCTAGATAAGCCGCTTCGACATATTCGGACAACATGTTATCTAGGAATTTCAAGGGTAAGTCAGGCCCCTTGAACCGAGATGGTGGCGGATGAACCGAAAGGTCTACGGCAGCGCTCAATCCCGTAGTGGATACTGATGGCCCTAGGACATGGGGTATCTAATAAATTGGAACTGGCCCTCTAGGTTGAGGGTTGTGCTTTGGGTTGACTACCCACCCATGGAAAAAAATATTGTTACGAAGCAGCCAATAGCCTCGGAAAGGACTGATATTATTACTGACAACCCTGCTAAACGAAAAAAGGAAAACGACGTTCGTATCTGCACCTGGAATGTGAGAACATTAAACAGGAGATGTGCCGGCGGACAACTAGCGGAAGCCCTAAACTGCTACAAAGCAGACATCACTGCCATCCAGGAAATAGGATGGGATGGGCCAGGCAAAAAGAGGATGAAAAACTGTGCCATCTACTATGGACCGTGTTATAGTGAGCAGAAACAGCGATTATTCGGATGTGGATTTTATGTTTTCAAGACATTAGCAAACGTAACAATCCGCATCAAGGCCAAATTCGCTCCGACGGAGGAAAAATATGATATAACTAAGGACTGCTTCTACGAGCTCCTTGACAAAACCTATGAGCGACTACCAAAGTACGATGTTAAAATCGTGCTGGGAGATTTTAACGCAAAGGTAGGAAGAGAAGACAACTTTAGCAGTACTGTCGGAAAATATAGCCTACACGACAACACGTCTGGTAACGGATTTAGGCTAATTGACTTCGCTACGGAACGAAATGCCACTATAGCCAGCACACGGTTTCCTCACCTCGATATCCATAAGGGGACATGGCGGTCTCCAGATCAACGAACAGTCAACAAAATCGATCACATTGCGATAGACAAGGCATGCATCCAGTATTTTGGATGTCCGAACATTCCGAACAGAACGAGGCCTACAAGGCTAAGCTGCAGGTGAAGAAGAGAGCTGTCATTGAGCTCTATAGGCAAAGAAGAAGGAAAGAACACCGGCTTTTCAGAAAGAAGAAAAAGAGCAAGAAAAGCGCGTGATCGAGGATATAGAGAGGTGCCACTCCAGGAACGATGTTTGCAAGTTTTACCAAAGTGTAAAACGTCAAAGCCAAGGATACAAGGCTCGAACAGAATCCTGTCGAGATGAACAAGGAAATTTCGTAGTTGAGACACAGTCGATGCTGAGGATATAGAAGAACCACTTCGGCAGACTGTTAAACGGCGATGACGAACAACATTCCGCTGTCAGGCAGAACGAACCATTTAATATTGGCAACGACAGCGAAAACTGCCAACCACCCGACCTAAGTGAAGTGAGGATAGCAATATCTAAACTCAAGCTTAATAAGGCTGCCGGAAATGACGGCCTTCCCGCTGAGCTGTATAAAGCTGGCGGAGATGACTTGGTAAGCAACATTCACCAACTTATAAGCCAAATTTGGTCGGTTGAAAGCATGCCTGAAAAATGGAACCTCAGCATCGTTTGCTCGATCCACAAAAAAGGAGAACTAAGCCAACTACAGAGGTATGAGTGTTCTCGACATCGCCTACAAGATCCTATCTGCCGTAATATGTGAACGCCTGAAACCGTTTACTAACAACCTGATTGGCCCTTATCAGTGTGGTTTAAGGCCAGGAAAGTCGACAATCGATCAAATTTTCACACTTCGGCAGATCTTGGAAAAAGAAGTCCAAATCGATACCCACCACCTATTTATCGATTTCAAAGCCGCATACGACAGCATTTATAGAGACGAACTATACAGAGCCATGTCTGGTTTTGGTATACCGCCCAAACTCGTCCGTTTGTGTAGGATGACGATGGAGAATTCTCGCTGCACCATCAGGGTCGGAGACGACCTCACAGACACATTCGATACCAAAAAAGGATTTAGGCGAGGCGATGCGCTGTCATGTGACTTTTTCAATTTGATTCTTGAGAGGATTGTGCAAAACTCCCGAGCCAACACCAGAGGCACAATTTTCCAAAAATCGGTGCAACTGCTAGCATGCGCCGACGATATTGACATCATTGGTAGGACTCAACGTGATGTCATAGTCACGTTTGCTAATATAGAGAAGGAAGCGGCAAAAATGGATTTAGCAGTAAATGAGGGTAAGAGGCTGTCAACACGAAAGGACACACAACATCGACGAATTGGACAGAACGTCACCATTGACAGATATAACTTTGAGGTAGTACGGGACTTTGTCTACCTCGGCTCCGCTATTAACTCGGACAACAACATTTCGTCAGAAATCGAACGAAGAATTACTCTTGCCAATCGCTGTTTCTTCGGGCTTAGAAGGCTATTTAGTAGTAAAGCCCTCACTCGAACTACTAAGGAGATCCTATAGAAGACCCTGATTATCCCAGTCCTGCTCTACGGCGCTGAAGCATGGACCGTATCAAAAGCGGATGAAGAAATCCTTGGTCGATTCGAGCGAAGAAAAATCTTCGGTCCCGTTTGCGTTGACGGGCTATGGAGACGAAGATTCAACCAAGAACTATACGAGCTGTACAGCGACATACCCCTGGTCAAAAAACTCCGCATTGGACGTTTAAGATGGCTAGGACATGTAGAACGAATGGACACCAATATTCCGGCTCGCAGATTCTTCGATTCCCAGCCAGACGTCATACGCAGTAGAGGAAGACCTTGCCTTAGGTGGCGAATAGTGGTGGTTGACATTGCATCAACAGCAGGCATGCGTGTCACTATCGAGGAAGTATGGTGACCAGTTGAAATTCTTAAAGAAACCGTTGAGAGCTTCCTAGTTGGTTTTCTCGAATTGCGAAACGATCGTTAGTCTCAAACTCTCAACGTTTGAGGCGAGTGCACATACCAGGCTTATACACAATGCTACTCTCACGTGGATTATAGACAGGCGTCAGTAAGTCAAAAGGCAATGACTCTTAAGCTATGCTTTCTACAACTAATCCGCAATATCGCATTTTATTGCAATCCATATCTTGTCCTGAATCGCGGCTAATCTGCATTGTATCGCACGACATTAAATTCAGGTGTAGCACCTGGGGTATAAAGCGTTTGTTGGTTTCAAGTAAATACTCGTAAGACGTTGTTCATGGTTGTTCCCGGACTAGTAGTCATTTAAGGGGATCCGTCATTCAAGGGTATTGCTCCTTTCATGTTTAAAGGTATTTCAACATGGTCTACCTTGATGGCAAATGCTTTATAAAGTGGTCCTAACTTTTCCAAGCCTCCTTCTACTCGGGGATATGGAAATAAACTATCTTGCATTAACGGCTCATACAGAGCCTCAAAGCTACCATCTCAACATGCGCAGTGGAAATGGCATTGCAGAATTCCAACGTTGACCAGGCAAAACTGGGCGACACTGAACTAAAAGTAAACGCCTCAAGGGGCACACCACAAGGAGGAGTCATCTCCCCTCTACTATGGGTTCTTGTCGTTAATGAAATACTAATGAAATTCAAAAACAGGGGGTTAAAGTAATTGCGTACGCAGACGATGTAGTATGTATTGCTTGCGACAGGCCAATTCTTACCAACCATAAGTGAGCTGTTAGAAAACTCGCTCCGGACACTCAACACGTGGGCAAAACAATGCGGCCTTGGGGACAACCCCCAAAAAACCGAGCTTGTACTGTTCACAAAAAGAAGAACAATACCACACTTCGAACCACCAGCTATAGAAGGAATACCCCTTAAAATAGCTGAAAGTGCGAAATATCCGGGAATAATTCTAGACAGGAAGCTCAATTGGAAACTTAATGTCAATGAAAGAGTTAAGAAAGCAGCAAATGCTTTCTACGCATGTAACCGAATATTCGGCAGAAAGTGGGGACCTAGCCCCAAAATAATCCTGTGGATGTATACGGCTATCGTGCGACCAATACTCACATATGGCAGTATAGTCTGGTGGCAAGCCACAGACAGAGCAACCAACTTGAAGCAAATGACAAAAATACAAAGACTAGCGTGTATAGGGACAACCAGTGCGATGAGAACAACCCCAACCTCTGGATTGGAAGTGATTCTGAATCTGCTGCCCTTGGATCTATACATGCAGGAATCAGTTGCCAAAAGCTCCTCGAGGATCAGCCAAACAAACAGCTGGATCCCGAGCCTCGCTGGGCACGCGCAGGTCCTAAAGAAATACGTAGGGAGCGTAGTAAACTCTGACTATCTATCTCCCTATCTAGACTTCGATCGACCCTTCACCTGCTCGTTTCCGAGCAGAGACGAATGGGACAAGAATGAACCCACAAAAAGGAAATCGATATTCATGTTCACATGTGAAGTGTATGCATCAGCGCCTATTATCTTTGTATTGATAAACGCCTCGTAAATTGAACATTAATAGCAAACAACTGTCACACAACAAGAATAAACCACTTGGTTTATCTTGTACAATAACCCATGGGATCGTAGCCCATAAAATGCAACATAATGCATTATCTAGTCGGGTTACAGAATATTCTTGTAACGGGTACTAAAAAAGATAAGGGATTAAAATCCTATCTCTGTGTGTATTGCGTAATGTTCAGTATGCGATGCATAGAAAATAATATAGATAATAATTTAGTATATAAGAGCATACTTTTTGGAATAAAGATTAGATTCATTCTGAAACTCAAACTGAGTGTTTCTCACTCCTGACACCCACCTATTGACGTCCTACAGAGCTCTTTAGCTTTTGGATTAACGCTTAAAGCTATTCGCTTGCGCAGTCAAAGTGGGTTAAAGGTTTTTCTAACGGGAAGTTGTTTCATTACTTCCAGAACATATTACACACAGATGGATCAAAGATGGACTGTGGAACAGGTGCAGGCATATTCTCAGAGGAATTAGTAAAACACAAATCAATCAGGCTTCCTGATCATAGTAGTGTGTTCCAGGCTGAGGTGCTAGCAATCGCTGAAGCGGCTCATTTGGTGTCAATAATGGAAATACCACACAGTGATATCACCATATTCATTGACAGCCAAGCGGCTATAAAAGCAGTATCTGCTATCGAAATTAAATCAAAGCTAGTTCGCCGCTGTCGCGAAGAGCTCAAGGTTCTCTGCTCACAGCATAATGCTGATCTCTGCTGGGTTCCTGGTCACAGGGACATAGACGGCAACGAGATGGCCGACGAACTGGCAAGAAATGGATCTGCTACAGATCATGATCAGGCACTACAAACGGTCGAACCACCACTCTGTAACCTCAGAGAAAGAGTGGAATACAAAACCCGAATGAAAGCCAATACCAGGTGGAAGTCATTGACTACCTGCGAAATATCTCGGAAGCTCTGGCCAGAATACAACGGAAATCGAACCAAAAAACTTTTGCGGTACGACAGGAGCTCCTTATCTAAACTGGTAGGGGCTCTAACTGGTCACAACTTTCTCAGAACCCATACAATGAAATTAAATCTCAAGGATGACGATATCTGTAGAGGCTGCGGCGATGAGGAGGCACACGAGGATACACCTCACTTCCTCTGTCACTGCCCGAGTCTCTGTCACCTGAGGAACAGAACACTTGGAAGCTACTACTTCCAAGACATCCAAGAGCTATCCGATATTCCATTACCCTATCTTTGCAGGTTCCTACGAACATCAGGATGGCTGGATAGAGTGGCGTAACCCATAGTAACGATAAGGAAGGACGTAATCCCACCAAGGGTATCACAATGGGTCCACATGGACCTAAGTGTGGCGGAATAGAGAATCCTCTACTCCACCAATCCGTAAACCTAACCTGACCTACCATCTCAATTCATCTGTTTGTCTGTTTAACGCCGATTCGGAACAGCAAATTTGAGAAGCTTTGAGAAGCTGGGGAGAAAAAAAACTTAGATACTTTTACTTTCGAGATTTTAACCAGAGACCTAGGTCTTATTAATCCAACTAGCCTACTGCGCTCACTGTGCAACTATAAGATATGACAAAACGTACCCTACAACAATAAAAGTCTCTTTTTACAGCCCTGACTATAAAAGTGTCCACTTAAACTTCCTCTGATTTTATTGCTCTACTTTCGGGCGCCGTACTTATTTGGGACAAAATGATTATCATGTGTGTGCCCGTCTTATCTAATCAGGGTTTAATGAAAAAAACACCCACAAGTTGGTGGAAAAAAATAAAACATTTATTAAGAATTGCATAAGGGCGTTCCTCATTCCAGATTTACGACCAACAAAAATGCTCACTTAGGTAGGCGTCAATATAGATCCAAGAGGTAAACATTTAAGGAATACCTTTGCATACGAATTATCTTAGTTTGTTAAAGATAAACCAACGTATGGCACCAGTAATTACAATTATTACATCAGTTGTACCTATCTATGGGTATAAGTATCTTTTACATCATTTTTATCTTTTTGCTTTTAAAGGCACGGGGACCATCTCGTAACACTGAGATTGTTGAATTCCTTAAAAAAACGTGTGACGATAAGCGATAACAGGGATAGATTCAGTAAGAAACCTGGTGACATGTAACATTAATATGGACATTCAGTATGGAGTCTTGCAGTATTCCAAGGAGTTCTAACGAGCTTTGTACAGAGGTTTGCTAAATAAACAGAAGCCAAAGGGACTGACTTTTAATAATTTGAAACAATGGAAACAAACGGATGAAAAGCTTCTCAAAAGGCAGAGCACTGTATTTTGTGGTTCAAGTATCGCCATCTGCAAATGGATTTGCTAGAAATGTCGGTGTGTCTGAGGGTTAAGTGTTTTGTCCTGTTCTATTTACAATTTTGGTGACATCTAGTTTTTGATAAACCAGCACCAAAAAAAATAGCTCCGTTCGCAAACATTTAATACAGGTGGTTGGTTTTTTGACACAAATCACAGTCAACTTGACGAAGCTAAGTGCTCCAACTATGGCAACACATCAATTGTGCTTACTTACTTATTTATCGGGCTCCCGACCCGTGAAGAGTCTCTGCCTGAGATAGTGCAGCCTTTCGTCCTCTACGATCCCTGGCTCGCTGCTTCCAGTTGTCCAGACCAAGCGCTCTGGCATCCGCGATGGCTTGGTTTTTGAAACGGAGGTTCGGTCTTCCTTGCCTTCTCGAAACTGGGGGCTGGTATTCGAAGACCTCTTAGCTGGAGCATTATTTTCCATTTGCTCGATGTGGCCGAGCCAATATAGTCGACGTGTTTTGGCTTTTTGGACTACATCCACATCTTGGTACAGCTCATAGAGTTCGCGGTTGTATTTTCGCCTCCATTCCGCCCTCCTTGTTCGCAGGACCAAAAATCCGCAGAAGTATTTTTCTTTCGAAGGAGCCCAGTATCAGCTCTCCCTTCTTGCATATCGTCCAGCAGTCGGCACCATAAAGCAGAACTGTCATGATAAGGGTTTTGTAGAGTACACATTTCGTCCTTCGAGTTAGGAGTTTTGAACCCAGTTGTTTCGCCAAACCGAAGTAGAAACGGTTTCCTAGGGTAATTCTTCGACGGGTCTCCAGTAGGGTGTCATTCGTGGAGTTTATGTTAACTCCGAGGTAGGTGAACTCCTTAACTACCTCGAAATTGCTGCTATCAATAGTGACGTTTTGTCCTAGGCGGTGGACAGATGCTGGTGTGTTTGTTGATAGCATGTACTTAGTCTTGTCCTCATTTACTTCAAGACCAACGGATTTGGCCTATTCTTCAATCGCCGTAACCGCTTTTATCACTGCACGTTGGAAGCGACCGATGATGTCAATATCGTCCGCATATCCCAGCAACTGGACGGACCTGTTGAAAATAGTGCCTTTCGTGTAGACACCTGTCCTGCGCACTATCTGCTGCAGTACGAGATTGTAGAAGTCATACGATAGAGCGTCTCCTAGCCGAAATTCGGTGCAAGTTTGGAATAGTCCGGAGGAGCTACTTCCAAACTACACGTTGCAGCGCGTGTTTTCCAGCGTCACGCGACACAGCTGAATCAGTTATGCCGGGATTCCGAATTCGAAAAGCTCCTGACGATGTATGCTATCATACGCGGCTTTGAAGTCGATGAATATGTGGTGAGTTTCGACTTGAAATTCGTTGGTCTTTTCCAGGATTTGCCTCAGTTTGAAAATTTGGTCTATAGTCGATCTGCCGGGCCGGAAGCCACACTGGTACGTGCCGATTAGTGTGTTGCAGAACGGTTCTAGACGTTCACTCAGTACGTTGGATAGGATCTTGTATGCGACATTTAGCAGGGATATGCCTCGATAGTTCTTGCAAGACATAGGATCGCCTTTTTTGTAGATGGGACATATAGAGCTGATAGTCCAGTCATCGGGCTTGTTTTCTTCCGCCCATACTTGGTTGATGATTCGGTGCATGCTCCCTACCAAAACATCACCACCGACCGTATTTAAAAAGCTCCACTGGTAAGCCATTAGAACCTGGGGCCTTGTTGTTTTTAAGCTTTTTTATAGCTGGGCCAACTTCTTCTATACTAGGTGGTGGAACTAGTTCTTCTTTGACTGGACGTGGGTTCCCTTCTTGCCCTATCCTCTCTATCCACATGATGCCCATTTAGCAGCTGTTATAAATGCTGCTTAAACACATCTATTACTCCCTGTGCTTCTGTGACTAGGTTACCTTCGCTGTCTCGAAGAGCCTGCGTTCCGGTTTTGTAGCCAGCAGCCCGTTGCTTGGCTTTTTTAGAAAACCTCCGGATCTCCTTGAGCTGGGAGGCTGCGTAGGCTCTCTTCTTTCTACGCAGGGACTTCTTTTCCTCCCTTCTCCTGGCTCGATACTCTTCTCTCGCTGCCCTTGTTTTGCGCTGCAGCGCTTTCTTGTGTGCATCTTCTGTCACCATTTTCCGGAACACGCATTCATCATCATACCACAGGCTCTTTCTTGGAGGTGGCTGGTACCATACAGTGGTATCGGCTACCTCCTTGATGATGTCGCGATACTGGCACCACTGATTGTTGGCGTCTGTGGTATGTGAGTGCACAGAGGAAAGTATTATCCTCAGGCGCTCACTGTAGGCTCTGGCTACTCCAGGTGTTCTAAGGCGTCAAACGTCGAATTTCTTCTTCTATGCAGTTCGCTCCAGGATTGCGGTTATATCTTCCTTGTACCGCGTGAAGACAGATTCAAGTTTTTGAGTAGCACCCGGGGGGTAGAGTGTTCGCACATTCCAGGTGCATACTTTAATATCATTACATCAATTGTGCGATTGGTCTTAAATAGTTCACCCTATCGGACGATTTTACAGCGTTTACAACCCGCACGGCGGCAATTGTCAGTTTTGTTTTGATATGCGAAGATGGAGAATAAATGTCGATGAGCTATGGAATGCTTTACTCCTCACGATCACGGAACTTTCGATTTTTAACGCACATTTCGCTATCTGGTCGAACACCGAGGTGCTAAGCTAATTGCCACGAAGAAACCGGAACAACACATAAATAAAGGGGCCCCGGAAGGACCGTACGCTCTGCTGAACCTGAACGTCACAGTCGCATTGTACGTCCTGGTAGAAATTCAACGAGGCTTATGATGATGACAGCCATCTGAACTTCTGGGGCACTGAGAATCCAAGTGTCATTCACGGAGAGCCATTACTTCCACTCAAAGTCCCAGCCTGGTTTGCCATGTAGGTTAGGTTAGGTTAGGTTGGTGGGTTGATTTAGGAGGCGTACGTCTTCCCACATCAAACTCAGGTCAATATAGACCCCCAACGGTAACATGTGTGGATGTATCATGACCATCAAAATGTTGTTGCAAACCTGAAAAAAATTAGAGAGAGGAATTTCGGATAGATACGTGAGGTCATGGAAAAAATATTTTCCTATAAGGTTCTTAGTTTTAATTGACTTAGGGCTGGGCAGTGGCATAGAAAGTGAAGGGGACCCTCGAGTATTTCTTTATCACCGCACCCTCTACAAAGGTAGATGATGACCTTTGTAAGATACATTTATAGCCTCAAACTTTTGAGTAAGTTTTGTTCAGTGAGTATCCCTGGTAGTGTTGTTACAGATTTTCTGTTCCTGTGAAGAAGTTTGTGGGTTCTGGCAAACTCGGGCCACACCTTCTTGTATGTTTCACAGGTCGGTAGTGAGTTCCACCTGTTTTTTGCGATATCCAGTGTTATTTCTTTCCCACCCGTGATTTGAGGTCCCATAGTGGCGGTTCTGCAGACTGGTTCGCCTGATCAATGCTGGTGGCAGATCCTTTTTTTCACAGTTCATCAGCAATTTCATTCCCCAGTATGCCTTTCAGTATAGGGACCCAACAGGGCTTAACAGTATATGTATGATATCATCTGGTAGTATCGTCAATATTCAGGTCGCTGCCTCTGCTACTGCCAATATCTGAGCCTGGAAGACACTGCTGTGATCAAAAATACGAAAATACAAATTTTTGGCGCAACAACCATTCATGTGTGCGTGTGTACTTTTTGCACGATGGCGGGACCTCCTGTTTTATGCCGAATCCGAACGGCTAAGTTGAGATAAGCTATTCTTGACAACTGATACCAATCGGATGATTTGTTAGATCATCACGAGAGGATGGCCAGTGAAAAATCATTTTCCTGTTGCCACTGCTGGGAATCGAACGGAAACCTTGACCAGACGCCGTGCGTCGCAATTAGCCATCAGTTGGTCGTCCCTAAGGCGAATTTCGGTCAAAGACTTGCGCATGTTCCCTTACAAAGTCCAGTCCGTGCATCTGCTGCTGCCTGTCGACCGCCAAACGCGTGTAACCTACGCCCAAGCCATCCTCAATCTCGAGGACGAAGTGGACGATTTTTCGACCAAAATCATAATGAGCGATGAGGGTCATTTCCACCTCAAGCAAAACTATCGTCATTCGGCCATTTTTTTTTTGAGAACGCCGCTGGTCAAACGACAACAGTGGACGGTACGCACAATAGGGCCATGTTCACAGAGTTTTTTCTGCCGCAATTGAACGAATTAGGACTGGAGGATATGTACTACGGCACATGCTGCGCGAGCCACAACCGATATTCTGTAGGGCCAAACAACATCGGATGACTTTTTTTGGCCCACCTTGTAGATGGATTTGGTTTTGGAGCAGATGCTCCAGGAGAATGCTTTTTGAAAGTCAGGGTGAGATGGCCTGTAGTTAGAGGATATAGCTAAGTCCAAGTATCTGTTTAGAATTTGAGCGTGACCTACCGAGTCCCTTTTTAAGCAGTTGAGCTGGCTGATTCTTAATGCAATTTTGGCTGCAGATTCTTACATATAAAGGTCCAGCAGTAGCAGGTAAAGGATGGTTTTCAGTCTCACTGTTTATGTGGTTCTCATTGCCTAGTAGAGCCTATACATGCTATCCTTTGTACCTTCGTCATGTTTTTTTTAGATGGGTGACTTATTTTGTGGATTGTGAGCAGACAAGTCCTCCAGAATAATTTTGGTGTTTGGACCCCTTTTTATACCCTATCCCATGGGGGCATATTAGTTTTGACATGAAGTTTGTAACATAGAGAAATAATTTCGATAGATATACCTCAAAGTATATGGATCGATTCAGAATCGCTAGATGAGACGATCTAGCCATGTCTGTCTGTCACCGATTTTTGGGCCTTAAATTTTGAGGTAGAAATTTGGAATATAGACTCTCTGGCCGACGAAGCAGAAAAAGTGTAAACATTTTTGAAATCCGCATACTACCACGCCCTCTTTTATGAAAAAACGTAGTTTTTAGCCAAACGGTAAGGAATTTTAAAAATGTTTCTGCGAAACATATTTAGAGAATCTTAATACCTATTTTTCGGAATAGGGTATTCAACGATCCGCACAGCGGATTGTAGCCTTCTCATTTATGTTTTTTTAATAATCGGTTACACGTGTAGAAAGCGATGGTGGCCATTTTGATGCGTTCGAACACATTTAGCTTCCAGTTGAGTTGTGTGTCAATTTTTGTGGTGCAGTGTAATAACCCCCGCGGGACCGGATTCCCGAAAAAAATGGAAATAGCCCCCACAGGCCCCGTCACACAAAACCAACCCTGCTACTCCTCTGCTAGAGCTTACTGATGGATTTGGGTTGAGTGCGAGTTCGGATGCATGCAAAGGAAAGAAGCCCCGAATTCAAAAGGCATTATCAACCACGGGGCTTATTCCCATGGAGCTTAATTCCCAAAAAAAGGAAACAATCCCCGCAGGCTTATTTCCTTTTTTTTGGGAATTTAGCTCCATCAGGCTTAATTCCGCGGGGGTTATTGGGCGAATATTGGATTTTCTCTTATATTAGTAAAGAGAACGTGTTCCATTTTTGGGGTTTGATGCCCAGCCCACTTTGTTTTGTCCACTCGTTGAGAGTTTTTAATGCATGTTCTAGAGGCTCACTAATAGTGGGTTTGGAATTTCCCTTTAACTATTATCGCTACATCGCGATCGCCTGCGTAGGTTATAACTTTTATTCCATTGGATTGTAGCTTAGTAAGTATAACATTAATGACCAGGTTCCACAATAGAGGTGAGATAACGCCTCCTTGTGGTATGCCTCTTGATGCGATAATTTTGAGATGTGTGTATCCCAGCCTTGGATTTATATTCCTGTGGCTGAGCATACTTCCAAAAATATGTATTAGAGATTGGCCCACGTTATTTTTCCCAGGTTATAAGAAACCTGGGAAAAATAACGTGGGCCTCTACTCTACTCTACTTGTTTCCACATTATTGAAGGCTCATTCGATGTCAAGAAATGCAGCGAGTGAAGAGATTTATAGTGATAACGATATCGAGTATGGCGAAGATATATCTGGAGAGTTGAGCTAGTCACGAAAAAAACCTATAGATATGAATCAGTTTTCATTGGTGGTTAATTTAAGTCAGAGGTTATATTGGGCTAAATTTTTTGGAGTACTCCGTAGGTTACACGTTTACTACGACTAGTTTTTGTTACCGCATATTAATAAATTGGAATGGGTTGCATTTGGTTCCAACAGGATGGTACAACCATATACACAGCTTGCTTCTCAATGAATATTTTTAAGGATGCGTTTTCCAATTTCACGTTTATGGCAATTTGCATTGAATGAAGGCAATTAATAATGATGGTTGGGTGCTGTAGAACGAGGGTAGACTCTGATTGGCGTTAACTTGGCAATGCCCAGTGTTGCAACTCTGACTACACATCAAATGTGCTTATCTTTACCTCCAAGTGGTAACCATCGGGTACTGGTCTCATCCAACCGGATTTGCCTTGCTAAACGATAAGTGCGAGTGTTGATAACACGACGAAAAACAGCAACACTATAAGCACCCTGGTGAGAATGGCACGGATGAATACCCGGCCTGCTGTCCCAGGCGAACCTAGATGAGCTGCTCTGACATATTCGGACAACAGGTTGTCTAGGAATTTCAAGGGTTAGTCAGGCCCCTTGAACAGAGATGGTGGCAGATGAACCGAAAGGCCAACGGCAGCGCTCAATCCCGTAGTGGATACTGATGGCCCCGTGTCCTAGGGGTATCTAATAAATTGGAACTGGCCCTCCAGGTTGGGGGTTGTGCTTTGGGCTAACTACCCACCCACAGAAAAAAAACATGGTTACGAAGCAACCAATAGCCTCGGAAAGGACGGATTTTATTGTTGACGACCCTGCTAAACGAAAAAAGGACAACGACGTTCTGCACCTGGAATGTGAGAACATTAAACGGGAGAGGTGCAGACGAACAACTAGCGGTAGCCCTTAACTGCTACAAAGCAGACATTACTGCCATCCAGGAAATACGATGGGACGGGCCGGGCAAAAAGAGGATGAAAAACTGTGACATATACTACGGACCGTGTTATAGTGAGCAGAAACAGCGACTATTCGGATGCGGATTTGTTATAAGTGCCAGACTTAGTCAAGAAGTCTTATGTCTCCAAGACATTAGCGAACGCATAGTAACAATCCGCATCAAGGGCAAATTCGCCAACATAAGCCTTATATGCGCTCACGCTCCGACGGAAGAAAAAGATGATATAGCTAAGGATTGCTTCTACGAGCTCCTCGACAAAACCTATGAGCGACTACCGAAGTACGATGTTAAAATCGTGCTGGGAGATTTTAACGCAAAGGTAGGAAGAGAAGACATCTTTAGAAGTACTGTCGGAAAATATAGCCTACACGACAACACGTCTGGTAACGGACTCAGGCTAATTGACTTCGCTACGGAATGAAATGCCACTATAGCCAGCACACGGTTTCCTCACCTCGATATCCACAAGGGGATATGGCGGTCTCCAGATCAACGAACAGTCAACAAAATTGATCACATTGTGATAGACAAGAGGCACGCGTCCAGTATTTTGGATATCCGAACATTCCGAGGGGCTAACATCGACTCGGAGCACTACCATGTTGTAGCCAAGGTAAGGGGTAAGGATGCGGATATCCACCACGCCACAAAAAAAGACTGCAATCACAAGAGACCGCCAAGACCTTCGCACAACGCGTATCCCTTAACCTCTCGATTAACACCATACCACCAGCATCGAATGTCGAAGAGCAATGGCAACGATGCCAACAGGCCATTAGATCAGCCGCAACTGATGTGCTAGGTTTCTCGCGGCCACCAGCAAGAAACCCCTGGTTGGATGACGAATGCCGACAGATGCTCGCAGCCAAGAACGAGGCCTACAAGGCTAAGCTGCAGGTGAAGACGAGAGCTGCAATTGAGCTCTTAGGGCAGAGAAGAAGGGAAGAACATCGGCTTTTCAGAAAGAAAAAAAAATGAGCAAGAAAAGCGCGCGATCGAGGAAATAGAGAGGTGCCGCTCCAGGAACGATGTTTGGAAGTTTTACCAAAGTGTAAAACGTCAAAGCCAGGGATACAAGGCTCGAACAGAATCCTGTCGAGATGAACAAGGAAATATCGTAGTTGAGACACAGTCGATGCTGAGGATATGGAAGAACCACTTCTGCAGACTGTTAAACGGCGATGACGAACAACATTCCGCTGTCAGGTAGAACAAACCATTTAATATTGGCAGCTGCAGCGAAAACTGCCAACCACCCGACCTAAGTGAAGTGAGGATAGCTATATCTAAACTCAAGCTTAATAAGGCCGCCGGAAATGACGGCCTTCCCGCTGAGCTTTATAATGCTGGCGGAGATGACTTGGTAAGCAACATCCACCAACTCATAAGCCAAATCTGGTCGGTTGAAAGCATGCCTGAAGAATGGAACCTCAGCATCTTTTGCCTGATCCACAAAAAAGGAGACCCTCTGAAATGCGCCAACTACAGAGGCATAAGTCTACTCAACATCGCTTTCAAGATCCTATCTGTCGTAATATGTGAACGCCTGAAACCGTTTACCAACAACCTGATCGGCCCTGTCAAAGTGGTTTTAGGCCAGGAAATTCCGCAACTGATCAAATCTTCATATTTCGGTAGATTCTGCGAAAAAACCAAAGAAGTCCAAATCGATACCCACCACCTATTTATCGATTTCAAAGCCGCATACGACAGCATTTATAGAGACGAACTATACAGAGCCATGTCTAGATTTGGTATACCGCCCAAGCTTGTCCGTTTGTGTAGGATGTCGATGGAGAATTCTCGCTGCACCATCAGGGTCGGAAACGACCTCACCGACACATTCGATACCAAAAAAGGATTTAGGCAAGGCGATGTGCTGTAATGTGACTTCTTTAATCTGATTCTTGAGAGAATTGTGCAAAACTCCAAAGCCAACACCAGAGGCACAATTTTCCAAAAGTCGGTGCAACTACTAGCATACGCTGACGATATTGACATCATTGGTAGGACTCAACGTGATGTCATAGCCACGTTTGCTAGTATAGAGAAGGAAGCGGCAAAAATGGGTTTGGCAGTAAATGAGGGTAAGAGGCTGTCAACACGAAAGGACACACAACATCGACGAATTGGACAGAACGTCACTATTGACAGATATAACTTTGAGGTAGTACGGGACTTTGTCTACCTCGGCTCCGCTATTAACTCTGACAACAACATCTCGTCAGAAATTAAACGAAGAATTACTCTTGCCAACCGCTGTTTCTTCGGGCTAAGAAGGCAATTTAGTAGTAAAGACCTCACTCGAACTACTAAGGAGATCCTATATAAGACCCTGATCATCCCAGTCCTGCTCTACGGCGCTGAAGCATGGACCGTATCAAAAGCGGTTGAAGAAATCCTTGGTCGATTCGAGAGAAAAATTCTTCGGAAAATCTTCGGTCCCGTTTGCGTTGACGGGCTATGGAGACGAAGATTCAACCACGAACTATACGAGCTGTACAGCGACATACCCCTGGTCGAAAAACTCCGCATTGGACGTTTACTCCGGCTCGCAGAGTCTTCGATTCCCAGCCAGACGTCGGACGCAGTAGAGGAAGACCTCGCCTTAGGTGGGGCGCACAAGTAGAAACCGACCTCAGCCAACTTGGAGTGCGCAACTGGAGGCAGTTAGCTAAGGACCGGGCTAATTGAAGAGGCATGTTGGTTGAGGCCCAGGTTCATCCCGGACTGTAGCGCCACTTAAGTAAGTAAGTAAGTAAGATCCAGCCAGATGCCAAGGTACTTTACTACACTTTTACTCGCCAGTGGATGTCCGTTTGGTCCAACGATCACCAGCTTGTGCCAGTTCTTTCTCGTATCCCTAGAGGCCCTAGACAACAGTGTCCTAAACAGGATACTTTCCGATTTCTGAGAGTTGATTTTCAACTTCCAGTCATCACAATAACTCTGGATCTTGTCGAAGTCCAGCTGCAAAAGAGTTCGGATGACCTCGACAGTAGGTGCTGTTCTGTTCGCGATAAGATCGTCCGCATACGCAATTGCCTGAGTAATACTACCTATCATATCGCTGGTGAACGTAAGTAAGTGCGTTGAACTACTTAGCGCGAAGTCACTGGTTTAAAACCCGAAAGTTTTTTTTTTAACTGACTTACCGTTTACGAAAGTCTGACAATAGTCCAAGACTACAAAACTTTTATGTGAAGCTTCTCAGGTTTGCCCTATCAGAATCGGCGTTAAACAGACGGCCCCATTCATTGTGGCAAAAAATTAATGGAGAAGCAGGTTTGAGACCCTGAATGGACGCTTAATTCCAGATATTTCATTTCATGAATGTCTATTCTGAACGACGGCAAGTGTGATTTGCATATGTCATGATCAAATAATATTCTCTCAGCGCGTTCGATAACCAAATCAAAATGGCGTCCAATAGAATGCTGTTTGCCCTCCTATTAAGAAGGAGTCCAAGCAAAATTCGGCATCGTGGAGGTAGCTCTAAAAAGTTCACCAAGTCGATTGGTGTTGTCTAAAGACCACACAAACTGTTGTGCAACTTACGAACATACCCACAATCTTCCTTTTAGTGTTTACCATCAAAATATCATCTCAGGGGATTATGATGAGTAACCAGAAATCACGTGGAAAAAGACTGAATGACATTAGACAAGTGGGTCCAAAATATTCCTTGTGACACTTGGATTAAAAAGACGCTACCAGTACAAGAGCACCCCTCTCCAACTACATATGTACCACCATTTAGATAACCTCAAGTTGACCCCATATCCGCCGGTTTCATAATCCACTGCATTAACAATTCCTTCGTCACAAAGATTACCCTCAGCCGTTATAATCTTTCTAACTATGACGTCAAAAGACCGCCATTTAGCAAGTCACATTCCCACACAATGGCATGGATTTATAGAAAACAATTTGCCCAACGAGTTTCGTCAATATTTGTTCGGAAATAGCGAATTTAAATACCTCGGTCTTGACATACTATAATCTCTGAATGACAATATTCATGCTAAGCTGAACGTGTGGTAAAATATACGACTGTTTGCACTTTCTCGCTGCGCCTTCTTTAACGGTAAACATGGATGAAATGGCGGCAATTTCCTGTGCTCGAATTTAAAAGAATAAAACATCGAAAATGGTGTTTTATGGTCTGACCGTGCGGCTTAGAAAATTTAAGACTTTTCTCATTTCTACTTAATAAATTAGGCGGAGAATTAACAAAAAAAAAAAAAAAATTCGCAGGGTATCTACGTAAGCGTTTAGGTGAAGAAGACCGTGCTATCTAATCTCGAGACTAGGCAAACAACTTTGCTTTCGAAAACAACGTTATCTTCTTGCGGTAGAAATTTTATTTGCAGATGTCTTCAGTAGCGCTTGCTGATTTAAAGCGGCAGCGTTCCCATAATATGCAAAAAAAAAAAATTTAAATGAGATGAGGTACGTAAGGGAACACAGAAGGCTGTTGGTTCTTATTTTTTCTCAAGCCAATCACGTGTGTTTGCTATGAGTATAAACAAAGGAATTTTTTTTTCTAGTATAGGCTTACGAGGGTATCTTTGTGGTGGAAATGATGTTTGTAGATGTGAGAGTTATCTGTAAATCAAGAGCGTGTGCCTAAAAGATCATGTAATGGATTTTGCCAAACAATAACATGGACTTTGTTGACAGACAGTGTAGTTAAGGGAGTGCAATTTTATTGTAAATGTCTAGGGGTGCTGCCATCTTTGTTGGCAAATTTCGAATTTTAATAAGAATTCGAGGTTTTTGTAAAATTTGGAAGTTTTATTCTAAAAAATTATGGCGGACAAAAGAATGAAAGTCGCAAATGGAACTCAAAAAGGTCTTTGAATGCACGAATAGAGGATATTTGAAGTGGTGGAAGTGGAAGTGGCGCCGTCTTGCTGAAACCAAATGTCGCCGAGATCACGAGCTTCAATTTCAGGCATCAAATAGTCGGTTATCATGGCACGATAACGCCGAATCGACTCTCTATGGTCTTCGTGTACACTCTCAGCTACGGCCGCTATATTTTCTTCACAGCGTGCTGGACGTGGTCTATTCGGTCGAATATTACCCAAAATGGGTGATACGTACGCTCAGTAGGCCGATTATGTGGACCATAAGTTGAGCGAAGTGCACGAAACACATTCCTCACAGAACGTGAATTTTCATAATAAAGTTGAACAATTTGTAAACGTTGTTCACGCGTAAGTCTTTCCATTATGAAATGCCAAACAATACTAAACAAAAATAACATGACAGCATGACACGACTCACACGTGATCTGTCAAAAAAGGCTATTGAAAAAAGTATCTCTACTTGGATCACCCGTTACAATCAGAACTGGTATAAGAAATAAGGATCTCAAGATATCAGCAATATAGGGTAGAGTCGCCTGTTTCCGAACATCCCCAGTTCACGAACACTTTTAGCAAAAGTCGTTATATTATCGTTAATTTACCGTTTCTGCTTTTTGTCACAGCACACTTGTAAGTGTACATATTCCTTTTTTAATTACGTCAAGCATCACATTCATACTAATGTATCTTATGTCAACAAAAATTATAAGTTTGCTTATGGGTTTCAATGAATGTCGTGGATCTTTTCGTACGTTTGCGAAAAGTTGTTTTTAGAACAAAATTTATCGGGTTAGGACTTTCAACTGTGCTTTCATGATATTAGTGCATTCATTTGTAATATTTCATGATGTTTTGTAAATTTAAGTTGAAGTTAACTCGTGGTTTTGGACTGTTCGAGAAAAGTAACCAAGTTTTTATCGAGTTTCCTAATCCGAACACAACTGTTCGCAAATAGGTAACTGTAAAAAAAAAGCTTTTTGCCAGGGGGGTCATGAGCAATCGCTCAATAATGGTCTGTGATTTGAGGAGGCTGTTAACCGATTGAAGGAACATTTTATGAAGATAGTTTTAACTCTTGAACTCCTTTGTGATCCTCGAAAGGAAAATTTGGATACAAAAGGGGGTTCAAATTTACTCTTATCTACTGTATAAGTATTTACGTTTTGTGTTATCTTTCAGAAATACTTTCAAATACCAAAGCATCCATTAAGTGGTGCTACAGTCCGGAATGAACCTGGGCCTCAACCAACATACCTCTCCAATTAGCCCGGTCCTTAGCTAACTGCCTCCAGTTGCGCACTCCAAGTACGTTGAGGTCGGTTTCCACTTGTGCGCGCCACTTAAGGCGAGGTCTTCCTGTACTGCGTCCGACGTCTGGCTGGGAATCGAAGACTCTGCGAGCCGGAGTATTGGTGTCCATTCGTTCTACATGTCCTAGCCATCTTAAACGTCCAATGGGGAGTTTTTTGACCAGGGGCATGTCGCAATACAGCTCGTATAGTTCTTGGTTGAATCTTCGTCTCCATAGCCCGTCAACGCAAACGGGACCGAAGATTTTTCGAAGAATTTTCCTCTCGAATCTACCAAGGATTTCTTCATCCACTTTTGATACGGTCCATGCTTCAGCGCCGTAGAGCAGGACTGGGATGATCAGGGGCTTATATAGGATCTCCTTAGCAGTTCGAGTGGGGGCTTTACTACTAAATTGCCTTCTAAGCCCGAAGAAACAGCGGTTGGCAAGAGTAATTCTTCGTTTAATTTCTGACGACATGTTGTTGTCAGAGTTAATAGCGGAGCCGAGGTAGACAAAGTCCCGTACTACCTCAAAGTAATATCTGTCAATGGTGACGTTCTGTCCAATTCGTCGATGTTGTGAGTCCTTTCGTGATGACAACATATACCTAGTCTTATCCTCATTTACTGCTAAACCCATTTTCGCCGCTTCCTTCTCTATACTAGCAAACGTGGCTATGACATCACGTTGAGTCCTACCAATGATGTCGTCAATATCGTCGGCGTATGCTAGTAGTTGCACCGATTTTTGGAAAATTGTGCCTCTAGCGTTGGCTCGGTAGTTTTGCCCAATCCTCTCAAGAATCAAATTAAAGAAGTCACATGACAGGGCATCGCCTTGCCTAAATCCTTTTTTGTTATCGAATGTGTCGGCGAAGTCGTTTCCGACCCTGATGGAGCAGCGAGAATTTCCATCGTCATCCTACACAAACGGACGAGTTTGGGCGGTATACCAAAACTAGACATGGCTCTGCATAGTTCGTCTCTATAAATGCTGTCATATGCGGCTTTGAAATCGATAAATAGGTGGTGGGTATTTATTTGGACTTTTGGGTTTTTTTCCAGGATCTGCCGAAGTGTGAAAATTTGATCGATTGTGGACTTTCCTGGCCTAAAACCACACTATAAAGGGCCGATCAGGTTGTTGGTAAACGGTTTCAGGCGTTCACAGCAGAAAGGATGTTGTAGTAAATGTTGAGGAGACTTATGCCTTTGTAGTTGGCAGTTCAAAGGGTCTCCTTTTATGTGGATCGGGCAAACGATGCTGAGGTTCCATTCCTCAGGCATGCTTTCATCCGACCAGATTTGGCTTATGAGTTAGTGGATGTTACTTACCAAGTCATCTCCGCCAGCTTTATAAAGCTCAACGGGAAGGCCGTCATTTCCGGCAGCCTTATTAAGCTTGAGTTTAGATATTGCTATCCTCACTTCACTCAGGTCGGGTGGTTGGCAGTTTTCGCTGTCGTTGCCAATATTAAATGGTTCGTTCTGCCTGACAGCGGAGTGTTGTTCGTCATCGCCGTTTAACAGTCTGCAGAAGTGGTTCTTCCATATCCTCAGCATCGACTGTGTCTCAACTACGATATTTCCTTGTTCATCTCGACAGGATTCTGTTCGAGCCTTGTATCCTTGGCTTTGACGTTTTACACTTTGGTAAAACTTGCGAACATCGTTCCTGGATTGGCACCTCTCTATATCCACGATCGCGCGCTTTTCTTGCTCTTTTTTCTTCTTGCTGAAAAGCCGATGTTCTTCCCTTCTTCTTTGCCTATAGAGCTCAATGGCAGCTCTCGTCTTCAACTGCAGCTTAGTCTTGTAGGCCAGAAACCTAGCACATCAGTTGCGGCTGATCTAATGGCTTGTTGGCATCGTTGCCATTGTTATTCGACATTAGATGCTGGTGGTATGTTGTGAGTCGAGAGGTTAAGGGATACGCGTTGCGCGAAGGTCTTGAAGGTCTCTGGCGATTGCATTCTTGCGACATTAAATTTTTTCACAGTATTTCTGTTTTTTTTGTGGCGTGGTGGATATCCGCATCCTTACTTTGGCTACAACAAGGTAGTGGTCCGAGTCGATGTTGGCCCCTCGGAATGTTTGGACATCCAAAATACTGGATGCGTGCCTCTTGTCTATCGCAATGTGATCAATTTGGTTGACTGTTCGTTGATCTGGAGACCGCCATGTGCCCTTATGGATATCGAGGTGAGGAAACCGTGTGCTGGCTAAAGTGGCATTTCGTTCCGTAGCGAAATCAATTAGCCTAAGTCCGTTACCAGACGTGTAGTCGTGTAGGCTATGTTTTCCGACAATACTTCTAAAGATGTCTTCTCTTCCTACCTTTGCGTTAAAATCTCCCAGCACGATTTTAACATCGTACTTCGGTAGTCGCTCATAGGTTTTGTCAAGGAGCTCGTAGAAACAATCCTTAGTTGTATCATCCTTTTCCTCCGTCGGAGCATGAGCGCATATAAGGCTTATGTTGGCGAATTTGGCCTTAATGCGGATTGTTACAATGCGTTCGCTAATGTCTTGAAAACATAAGACTTCTTGCCTAAGTCTGGCACCTATAACAAATCCGCATCCAAATAGTCGCTGTTTCTACTCACTATAACACGGTCCATAGTAGATGTCACAGTTTTTCATCCTCTTTTTGCCCGGCCCATCCCATCGTATTTCCTGGATGGCAGTAATGTCTGCTTTGTAGCAGTTTAGGGCTTCCGCTAGTTGTTTGCCTGCACCTCTCCTGTTTAATGTTCTCACATTCCAGGTGCATATACGAACGTCGTTGTCCTTTTTTCGTTTAGCATGGTCGTCAACAATAATATCAGTCCTTTCCGAGGCTATTGGTTGCTTCGTAACAATATTTTTTTTGCGTGGATGGGTAGTTAACCCAAAGCACAACCCCCAACCTGGAGGGCCAGGCCCTTGTTTTGACCCTAGGTCAGCGGGCCGGAAAAAATACCGATGTCAGTAGCCCATTTTTGGGGTATGAGCGCTGCCGTTGACCAATTGTGGGCTCCTCCGCCACCAACTCTTTTCCAATACCCTGGCTCAGTATTGGAAATCCCTATAGACATGGTGTTCATATATGTCGAAGCAGCTCATATAGGTATTTCACCACCAGTTCGATCAAACTGGAGCTGTAGTCGCCACCGTTGACTCCATCTAGGGAATTCCTCCTCTGCCGCCTGAGAGTGAGTGCCTTAGTATCTCCAGTCAAGATACCTTCGAGGTATCTTCTGCTTTAGAAATCTCTGTGATTATTCATGGAGGTGAAATAAAATATTGTACGAATATGTTCAAGCATTAATTTTAAGATAGAGTGGCTGCCAAAGGTTTGTCAGCATGATTTCAAGAAAATGAAATGATTAAAGTGTTCGAAAAGAGGAAACCTGTTGTTCGGCTTTAAAACAAGTGTTCGAAAAAAGGGGAAATGGGTTGGTTTTCATATTTTTTTGATTTTTTAATAAATTGCAATAATTAATAAAATCAACTATATGAGGTTTAAGAATATTTGAATTGTTCTTTCATTATTCAAAGTCTGTAAACTGTACAAGAATAGGCTACTACCCTACTGCCCACCAAGTCGTTCGCCAACTAAAGAGAAGTTGAATATGCAGAACTCCTAAGGTTGCTATGACATAACTTTCATAAACTAGCTCGACTTTAACGACAAACATATCCACTGGAGAGCTAGGCTTTTTTCTATAAGAAGTTGAAGGCTTCATCAAGCATGTTGGAAACAAAATTGCAAACTCATTTCCTCTTGATCGCCGATATCGGGTTTGGATATCAATGAAATTCTTTATTCCTGTGAAAGTACGTTCGATGCCATTATGTATGGAACTCGATTTCTTTTGCATGGCCACCATGGGCACGCTTGCAGAAGTTCAGACGCTGAACCCAATTTTCGACGGTTTTCAAGCATAAATCGGCCGATACTGCTGTAATTTCACGTTCGATATTCGTACGAAGTTCATCAATCGTCGCTGGCTTGTTGGCATAGACCATAGACTTGACGTAGACCCATAGGAAGTAGTCTAACGGCGTCAAATCGCACGACCGAGGCGGCCAAGCGACTGGACCATTTCGTGAGATAACACGTTCTCCAAACTTGGTTTCCAATAAATTGATTGTGACATTCGCTGTGTGGCTTGTGGCGCCGTCATGGAACCACATGTCCTCCAAGTTCATATCATCCAATTGGGGCCAAAAATATTCGGTTATCATTGAACGGTAGCGATTCCCATTCACAGTAACTTGCCGGTCTTGATCATCACGGAAGAAGTACGGCCCAATGATGCCGCCGGCCCATAACCCACACCAAACCGTAATTTTTTCGGGATGCAATGATGTCTCATGGAGTACGTGTGGATTTGCTTCCTGACCAATGCCGCATATTTTGTTTATTGACGAAGCCATTCAGCCAGAAATGATCCTCATCGCTGAAGATGATTTTTGATGAAAATCCGAATCATTTTCAAGTTGTTGCTCAGCCCAATTCACGAATATACGACGCTTCTGGTGGTCAAGCGGCTTCAGTTCTTGCGTCAATTTTATCTTGTAAGGATGTAGGCCAAGATCGTTTCGCAAAATTCGCCACAACGACGTCACAGAGCGAATTGAGAACGACGTATGAGAGACACATTTGGGCTTTCTTCAACTGAAGCCTCAGCGGCAGCAATATTCTCGACACTACGGGCACTTCTTGGTCTTACTGGCACGGGAACATTTTGTACTGTGCCTGTGGATTCAAATTTTTCCACTAGACGCTCAATTGTTGATCTGGACGTAGCGACCTTAACGTTGAGGCCACTGACTCCGAATTTCGGTAGTAAATTTTAATAATTTCGACTCGTTGTTGGCTCGTTTATCTTTCCATCATGAAATGGCAAACCTTACTGAAGAGAAATGGCAAGAAATATGGCGTCGTTTGCTGTCCCTGTCGCTCTACTTTGTAGCGCCCCTGTTGAAAAACCCTTTACATACTGGCCATAGTTTCCTAAAAAACCACCCGACCTTATCGCCTTTTTTCGTAACTTAGTGTATTAAAGGTTTTATGCCCGTTTGCTGATACTCTCCCTTAATACTTAAGATGAACTTAAACACTTAAGTGATACTTAATGCACACAAAAATGTGTCACTTAGCGGTTTAAGTTAACTTAAGCGTTTAAGGACTATGATTTGAGAGTATGCACCTGGAATGTACGAACACTCTACAGTCTACACCCCGGGTGCTACTCAAAAACTTGAATCTGTCCTCACGCGGTACAAGGCAGATATAACCGCAATCCAGGAGATGTGATGGATAGGATCAGGTATAATGAAGAGAAAAAATTGCGACATTTATTACAGCTGCAACAAAAGATTGCATGTATTAGGATGCGGATTCGTCGTGGGAAATCGGCTTAGGACAAAAGTCATTGACTTCAAGCCGATAAGTGATCGCCTTTCTGTGATCCGCATCAAAGCTACATTCCAAATGATAAGCCTAAGACGTGTACACGCCCCTACCGACGAGGCTGAAGATCCCATCAAGGAGGAGTTTTATGACCTCCTGGATGGAGCCTACGGAGCCTGTCCGGAGTATGATGTAAAAGTTGTACTCGGGGATTTCAATGCTAAAGTCGGAAAGGCAGACATATTTGGCGGTGTAGTTGGTAAGCATAGAATTAACGAAACGACAAAAGACAACGGCTACCGACTAATCGATTTTGCAGCAGCTCGTCATACGGAGATAAGTAGCACTAGGTTCCCAGGCCTAAGGATGCATACAACAACCTAGCGCTCTCCAGGCGGTCGAACAGCCAACCAAATCGACCATGTGCTAATCGATGCGAGGCACGCATCCAACATCCTCGACGTGCACACATTCCGAGAGGCAAACGTCGACTGACATTTCTTGTCGCAGCTAAATTCAGAGCTCGACTGTCCAACGAGAAGAAGCTGCGAACTGCCCAGAAGAAGAAATTTGACGTTGGACGCCTTAGAACACCTGAAGTAGCCAGAGCCTACAGTGAGCGCCTGAGTATGAAACTCTCCTCTATGCACTCACCTTCCACAGACGCCAACAATCAGTGGTGCCAGTATCGCGACATCATCAAGGAGGTAGCCGAAACCACTGTAGGGTACCAGCCACCTTCAAGAAAGAGCCTGTGGTATGATGATGAATGCGTGTACCGGAAAAAGGTGACAGAAGATGCATACAAGAAAGCGCTGCAGCAAGGAGGAAGGGAGGAAAATAAGACCCTGCGTAGAAAGAAGAGAGCCTACGCAGCCTCCCACCTCAAGGAGATCAAAGTCGAGCGATCATAAAAACATCCGGAGGTTTTATAAAAAGCCAAGCAACTGGCTGCTGGCTACAAAACCGGCACGCAGGCTCTTTGAGACAGCGAAGGAAACCTAGTCACCGAAGCGCAGGGAGTAGTAGATGTGTTTAAGCAGCATTTCCTACAGCTGCTAAATGGGCATCATGTAGAGAGAGTGATAGGGCAAGAAGGGAACCCACGTCCAGTCAATGAAGAACTAGTTCCACCACCTAGTATAGAAGAAGTTGGCCTAGCTATAAAAAAGCTTAAGAACAACAAGGCCGCAGGTTCTGATGGCTTACCAGGGGAGCTTTTTAAATACGATGGTGATGTATTGGTAGGGAGCATGCACCGAATCATCAGCCAAGTATGGGTAGATGAAAACATACCCGATGACTGGACTATCAGCTCCATATGCCACATCTACAAAAAAGGCGACCCTATGTCTTGCAAGAACTTTCGAGGCATATCCCTGCTTAATGTCTTATACAAGATCCTATCCAACGTACTGTGTGAACGTCTAAAACAATTCAGCAATACACTAATCGGCACGTACCAGTGTGGCTTCCGGCCCGGCAGATCGACTATAGACCAAATTTTCACTCTGAGGCAAATCCTGGAAAAAACCAACGAATTTCAAGTCGAAACCCACCACATATTCATCGACTTCAAAGCCGCGTATGTTAGCATACATCGTCAGGAGCTTTATATGGCGATGGCCGGAGTCCCAGCAAAACTGATTCAGCTGTGCCGCGTGACGCTGGAAAACACGCAATGCAACGTGCAGTTTGGAAGTAGCTCCTCCGCCGGATTTCGGCGCAAGGAGACGCGCTATGATGTGACTTCCTTAATCTCGTACTGGAGCAGATAGTGCGCAGGGCAGGTGTCTACACGAAAGGCACTATTTTCAACAGGTCCGTCCAGCTGATGGGCTATGCGAAGGATATTGACATCATCGGTCGCTCCCAACGTGCCGTGATAAAAGCGTTCACGGCGATTGAAGAACAGGCCAAATCCGTTGGCCTTGAATTAAATGAGGACAAGACTAAGTACATGCTATCAACAAACAAACCAGCAACTGCCCACAGCCTAGGACAAAACGTCACTATTGATAGCAGCAATTTCGAGGTAGTTAAGGAGTTCACCTACCTCGGAGTTAACATGAACTCCACGAATGACACCCTAGTGGAGATCCTTCGAAGAATTAGTCTAGGAAACCGTTTCTACTTCGGTTTGGCGAAACAACTGGGTTCAAAACTCATAACTCGAAGGACGAAATGTGTGCACAAAACCCTTATCCTGCCAGTTCTGCTTTATGGTGCCGAGTGCTGGACGATAAGTGGACGAGGAAGGCGAATGGAGGAGAAGATACAACCGCGAACTCCATGAGCTGTACCAAGATGTGGATGCAGTCCAAAAAGCCAAAATACGTCGACTACATTGGCTCGGCTACATCGAGCGAATGGACAATAATGCTCCAGCTAAGAGAATCTTCGAATCCCAGCCCCCAGTTTCGAGAAGGCAAGGAATACCGAACCTCCGTTTCAAAGACCAAGCCATCGCGGATGCCAGAGCGCTTGGTCTAAATAACTGGAAGCAGCGAGCCCGGGATCGTAGAGGATGGAAGGCTGCAGTGTCTCAGGCGGAGACTCTTTACGGGTCGGGAGCCCGATAAGTTAGTAAGTAAGTAATGTTTAAGGAGAGTATCAGCAAACGGCCCTTAATGACTTTTGAATGAAACTCAAGTGTTGTTATTCTCGATCTGGTACCCGTCCTAAGTAGACCAACGCATTCACTCCCAGCTACTGCGCCTACAAAAAAAATTGACTTTACGACACCTGCCTAATGCTGGACAATAAGTAGGAAAGCGGGAGCAATGGAGAAGAACATATGATCTCGACCTCCAAATACTTAAAATACCTCGAATGTATCAATAGCTGGGTGATATTTAAGGAATAAACCCTTTGAAACCAAACCTCAAATAATCTTGCCACCAAACAAAAGAGCAATCGAAAGCGTGTGAACACTTTTTCAGAAAGCAGTGCTACAGTCTCGAATAAACCTGGATCTTTACTAACATGCCTACAGTTGCAGATTTCAAGTTGGTTGAGGTCGGTCACCAATACTCCAACTCGCAGAGCCTTCGATTCCCGCAGAAGACTTGGCGCGCATAAGTAGAGCGCCACTTAGTGCGAGGTCTTCCTCTGCTACATTTGACATCTGGGTGGGAATCGAAGACTCTGCGAACTGGAGTATTTGTGTCCATTAGCTCTACATGGCCTACTTAAACGTCCAGTTTATTTATCAGGCCTATGTCACTGCAAAGTTCGTGGTTGAATCTTCGATTCTATAAGGATTACTTTATCCGCTATTAATTCGGTCCCTGCTTTGTCGAGGGACTAGGGTGATCAGGGTCTTATATAGGATCTCCTTAGTAGTTCGAGTGAGGGCTTTACTACTAAATTGCCTTCTTAGCCCGAAGAAACAGGGGTTGACAATAGTAATTCTTCGTTTGATTTCTGACGAGATGTCAGAGTACTACCTCAAAGTTATATCTGTCAATGGTGACGTTCTGTTCAATTCGTCGATGTTGTGTATCCTTTCGTGTTGACAGCCTCTTACCCTCATTTACTGCTAAACCAATTTTCGCCGCTTCCTTCTCTATACTAGCAAACGTGGCTATGACATCACGTTGAGTCCTACCAATGATGTCAATATCGTCGGCGTATGCTAGTAGTTGCACCGATTTTTGGAAAATTGTGCCTCTGGTGTTGGCTTTGGAGTTTTGCACAATCCTCTCAAGAATCAAATTAAAGAAATCACCTGACAGCGCATCGCCTTGCCTAAATCCTTTTTTGGTATCGAATGTGTCGGTGAGGTCGTTTCCGACCCTGATGGAGCAGCGAGAATTCTCCATCGTCATCCTACACAAACGGACGAGTTTGGGCGGTATACCAAAACTAGACATGGCTCTGTCATATGCGGCTTCGAATTCGATAAACAGGTGGTGGGTATTGATTTGGACTTTTGGGTTTTTTTCCAGGATCTGCCGAAATGTGAAAATTTGATCGATTGTGGACTTTCCTGGCCTAAAGCCACACTATAAAGAGCCGATCAGGTTGTTGGTAAACGGTTTCAGGCGTTCACATATTACGGCAGAAAGGATGTTGTAGTAAATGTTGAGGAGACTTATGCCTTTGTAGTTGGCAGTTCAGAGGGTCTCCTTTTTTGTGGATCGGACAAACGATGCTGAGGTTCCATTCTTCAGGCATGCTTTCATCCGACCAGATTTGGCTTATGAGTTGGTGGATGTTGCTTACCGTTAATTCCGTCGGCCTTATCAAGCTTGAGTTAAGATATTGCTATCCTCACTTCACTTAAGTCGGGTGGTTGGCAGTTTTCGCCGTCGTTGTCAATATTAAATGGTTCATTCTGCCTGAAAGCGAAATGGTGTTCGTCATCGCAGTTTACCAGTCTGCAGAAGTGGTTCTTCCATATCATCAGCATCAACTGTGTCTCAACTACGATATTTCCTTGTTCATCTCGACAGGATTCTGTTCGAGCCTTGTATCCTTGGCTTTGACGTTTTACACTTTGGTAAAACTTGCGAACATCGTTCCTGGAGTGGTACCTCTCTATATCCTCGATCGCGCGATTTTCTTGCTCCTTGTTATTTTTTCTGATAAGCCGATGTTCTTCCCTTCTTCTTTACCTTTAGAGCTCAATGGCAGCTCCCGTCCTCACCTGCAGCTTAGCCTTGTAGGCCTCGTTCTTGGCTGCGAGCATCTGTCGGCATTCCTCATCAAACCAGGGGTTCCTTGCTGGTGGCCGCGAGAAACCTAGCACATCAGTTGCGGCTGATCTAATGGCTTGTTGGCATCGTTGCCATTGTTTTTCGATGCTGGTGGTGTGTTGTGAGTCGAGAGGTTCAGGGATACGCGTAGCGCGAAGGTCTTGCTGTCTCTTGCGATTGCAGTTTTTCGACATTAAATTTGTTCACAGTATTTCTGGTTTGTTGTGGCGTGGTGGATATCCGCATCTTTACCTTGGCTGCAACAAGGAGGTGGTCCGAGTCGATGTTATCCCCTCAGAATGTTCGGACATCCAAAATACTGGATGCGTGCCTCTTGTCTATCACAATGTGATCAATTTGGTTGACTGTTCGTTGATCTGAGAGCGCCATGTCCCCTTATTCATATCGAGGTGAGGAAACCGTGTGCTGGGTATAAAGGCATTTTGTTTCTCTGCCAAGTCTATTATCCAAAGTCCGTTACCAGTAATTTCTGCTTTGTAGCAGTTTAGGGCTTCCGCTAGTTGTTCGCCTGCACCTCCCCTGTTTAATGTTCTCACATTCCACGTGCAGATACGAACGTCGTTGTCCTTTTTTCGTTTAGCAGGGTCGTCAACAATAATATCAGTCCTTTCCGAGGCTATTGGTTGCTTCGTAATAATGGTTTTTTCCATGGGTGGGTAGTAAACCCAAAGCACAACCGCCTACCTGGAGGGCCAGTTCCAATTTATTAGATACCCCTAGGACATGGGGCCATCAGTATCCACTACGGGATTGAGCGCTGCCGTTGACCTTTCGGTTCATCCGCCACCATCTCTGTTCAAGGGGCCTGACATACCTGTTGTCCGAATATGTCGAAGCAGCTTATATAGGTTCGCCTGGGACGGCAAACCGGGTATTCATTTCGCGCCATTCTGACCAGAGTGATTATAGTGTTGCTGTTTTACGTCTTGTTATCAACACTCGCACTTAACGTTTAGCAAGTCAAATCTAGATGAATGAGACCAGTTCCCGATGGTTACCACTTGGAGGTAAAAAATAAGCACATTTGATATGTAGTCAGAGTTGCAACCACTGGGCATTGCCAAGTTATAGCCAATCAGAGTCTACCCTCGTTCTACAACACCCAACAAGAAGTTGTATAGTTTTGTATATTTGTCAGTTGTCAGCACATAGTTGTCAAACGCCATAATCACTAGGCTACTGTGAGATGTGTCTTTTCAAACAAAGTCCACATTAGAAGTTTTGAGATGACAGGATGTAAATCCATTGGCCAGCAATTCTCCGTCTTGCAGAGTCTTCGATTCAGACCCAGATGGTAGCCTAGTGGATGAACGACGTTTATTAGTAGGAACCGACCTCAATTAACAAGTAAACTGAAGGCCCATGTAGGCTGATACTCAGGATCACCCCGGGCTGTAGCCTTAAAGGTTGACATGATAATTTTAAACCCGTCTGCTCTCGGCCTGATTTCACCTGGTAAGGATTGACACCGACCCAAAGAAGGTTGCAGGTTGAAGGATTAAGTTCATCTCAGAGCAGTGTTCTTCTTCCACTACATCTTTCTCTTTGCCCATCTTTTCAAATACTACCCACTGCCAAAGACCTGAGAGTATACCCCTGTGGGGGCTCCAATTTTTACAGACCACTCTAAATATTTGTATTTCGATGAATTAAAATCTGTTTGCTAAGAAAACACCATCCCCGCTACTTACATCCTCTGATTGATGGCAACTGACAGGAAGTAAACCAACATAAACAAATATTGACAGCTACCTGTCTAGAAGTTTGAAGAGATAACTTCGTCATAAATGGCGCGCTGAAGAACGAAAATATCTGAAGTAAAAATAAAAGTTAACTGACTCATCGGGGTCCAAACAAACGATCCAAAATTTTTTCTCCTTGCCTCACCACCTGCTGCTAATTAATTAACCTGCAAAATCATAAATCGCCATCGTTATCAGCCACCCGATATGAGATAAGCAACTATTTACGGAGACCAGATGCTGGCGAGATTAAAGCGATCTCTTGCGATTTTTGCATAAAAGGCCCGATAATATCTGCGATCGGAACAGTAACGAATCTTTTTTTCGAAAACGATGGGAACGAACAAATTAATCGGATTATTCCTAATACTAGTGGTAAATAGATAGAAAATTGCTCACGCCTGTTATCCTTGTATCTATATACATTTTGTGCACTTATTTGCGAATCCCTTTATTGTGATTGATCGTGTGTGTGTGTGGATAAAATGCCTGACGCCATATAACGCGGCACGGATGATTTAAGCTCCCAGGAATTGCAATGATTTGGATTGGTGCGACTAGCAGCCGGCCGGAATATAATCGTCTCCAAGCAAGTTTATTGCCTACGCGGCGTAGATATGAGTGTGATTGTGAACAGAGTGTTGTACTAGTTTGTGAACGGGATGTAGGATGCAAGTAGTGCGAAATAGTGACTTTCTGTCAGACATAGACAGCGAATCTAATTAGAGTGCAAAGAGTGAACATATGTTATAGATACATTTTGCTTTAAGACTGCCCCCTTAGTCAATGGTTTCATCAAGTTGATAAATATCTATTTTTGTATAATTGCAGGCTGCTACGTTTACCGCTGGACAGCCCACTGGTATTAATTGTAATGGAAAGGGAGCGGTCTGCGTAGGACCGCTAAGTTATAAATATTGCTCGGCTGATGCAAACGGAAACTATTTCGCAAATGCCGGAGCATCAATTCAATGTCCGGAGAACAGTCGTTGTATCAATGATGGAATTGATATCTGTTCTCCACTCAAAGCCTCAACTGAGGGTTCAACAGCTGCACTAGTTGACACCACAACTGCTGGTCCAATTGAAACCACAGTAACACGAGTTGAAACAGTAGAAACAACAGCGGCTGCAGTTGAAACAACCCCTGCCACAGTTGAGAGCACTGCTGCTCCAGTTAAAACAACCTGGGCGCCAATTGAATCCACTGCTGCTCCAGTAGAAACTACTGCTGCTCCAGTTGAAACCACCGCAGCTCCAATTGAAACAACCGCTGCTCCAGTTGAAAACACAGCTGCTCCAATTGAAACTACTGCTGCTCCAGTTGAAAGCACAGTTGCTCCAATTGAAACTACTGCTGCTCCAGTAGAATCCACGGAAGTTCCAGTCGAATCTACCGCTGCCCCAGTTGAAACTACTCCTGCTCCAGTAGAATCCACCGCTGCCCCAGTTGAAACAAGCGCTGCCCCAGTTGAAACTACCGCTGCCCCAGTTGAAACTACTGCTGCTCCAGTAGAATCCACAGCTGCTCCAGTTGAATCTACCGCTGCCCCAGTTGAAACAAGCGCTGCTCCAATTGAAACTACCGCTGCCCCAATTGAAACTACTGCTGCTCCAGTAGAATCCACAGCTGCCCCAGTTGAATCTACTGCTGCTCCAGTTGAATCTACTGCTACCCCAATTGAAACAACCGCTGCTCCAGTTGAATCTACCGCTGCCCCAGTTGAAACAAGCGCTGCTCCAATTGAAACTACCGCTATTCCAATTGAAACTACAGCTGCCCCAGTTGAAACTACTGCTGCTCCAGTAGAATCCACAGCTGCCCCAGTTGAATCTACTGCTGCCCCAATTGAATCTACCGCTGCCCCAGTTGAAACTACTGCTGCTCCAGTAGAATCCACCGCTGCTCCAGTTGAATCTTCTGCTACCCCAATTGAAACAACCGCTGTTCCAGTCGAATCTACCGCTGCCCCAGTTGAAACTACTGCTGCCCCAGTAGAATCCACCGCTGCTCCAGTTGAATCTACCGCTGCCCCAGTTGAAACAAGCGCTGCTCCAATTGAAACTACCGCTGCTCCAATTGAAACTACAGCTGCCCCAGTTGAAACTACTGCTGCTCCAGTAGAATCCACCGCTGCTCCAGTTGAATCTACCGCTGCCCCAATTGAAACTACAGCTGTCCCAGTTGAAACTACTGCTGCTCCAGTAGAATCCACCGCTGCTCCAGTTGAATCTACCGCTTCCCCAGTTGAAACAAGCGCTGCTCCAATTGAAACTACCGCTGCCCCAATTGAAACTACTGCTGCTCCAGTAGAATCCACAGCTGCCCCAGTTGAATCTACTGCTGCCCCAATTGAATCTACCGCTGCTCCAGTCGAATCTACCGCTGCCCCAGTTGAAACCACTGCTGCTCCAGTAGAATTCACCGCTGCTCCAGTTGAATCTACCGCTGCCCCAGCTGATACAACCGGTGCTCCAATTGAAACTACCGCTGCTCCAATTGAAACTACCGCTGCCCCAGTTGAAACTACAGCTGCTCCAGTAGAATCCACATCTGCCCCAGTTGAATCTACTGCTGCCCCAATTGAATCTACCGCTGCCCCAATTGAAAGCACTGCTGCTCCAGTAGAATCCACCGCTGCTCCAATTGAATCTACAGCAGCCCCAGTTGAAACAACCGCTGCTCCTATTGAAACTACCGCTGCCCCAGTTGAAACTACAGCTGCTCCAGTAGAATCCACATCTGCCCCAGTTGAATCTACTGCTGCCCCAATTGAATCTACCGCTGCCCCAATTGAAAGCACTGCTGCTCCAGTTGAAACAACAGCAGCTCCAATTGAAAGCACCGCTGCTCCAGTCGAATCTAGCGCTGCCCCAGTTGAAACAACTGCTGCTCCAGTAGAATCCACCGATGCTCCAATTGAATCTACCGCTCTCCCAGTTGAAACTACTGCTGTTCCAGTCGAATCTACCGCTGCCCCAGTTGAAACTACAGCTGCTCCAGTAGAATCCACAGCTGCTCCAATTGAATCTACAGCAGCCCCAGTTGAAACAACCGCTGCTCCTATTGAAACTACCGCTGCCCCAGTTGAAACTACAGCTGCTCCAGTAGAATCCACAGCTGCCCCAGTTGAATCTACTGCTGCCCCAATTGAATCTACCGCTGCCCCAATTGAGAGCACTGCTGCTCCAGTTGAAACAACAGCAGCTCCAGTTGAAAGCACCGCTGCTCTAGTCGAATCTACCGCTGCCCCAATTGAAACCACTGCTGCTCCAGTAGAGTCCACCGCTACTCCAATTGAATCTACAGCAGCCCCAGTTGAAACTACAGCAGCCCCAGTTGAAACTACTGCTATTCCAGTAGAATCCACATCTGCCCCAGTTGAATCTACTGCTGCCCCAATTGAATCTACCGCTGCCCCGGTTGAAACAACCGCTGCTTCAATTGAAACTACTGCTGTGCCAGTTGAAAGTACATCTGCTCCAGTTGAATCAACATCTGCTCCAATTGAAACTACCGCTGCCCCAGTTGAAACTACTGCTGCTCCAATAGAATCCACAGCTGCTCCAGTCGAATCTACCGCTGCCCCAGTTGAAACAACCGCTGCTTCAATTGAAACTACTGCTGCTCCAGCAGAATCCACCGCTGCTCCAGTGGAATCTACCGCTGCCCCAATTGAATCTACCGCTGCCCCGGTTGAAACAACCGCTGCTTCAATTGAAACTACTGCTGTGCCAGTTGAAAGTACATCTGCTCCAGTTGAATCAACATCTGCTCCAATTGAAACTACCGCTGCCCCAGTTGAAACTACTGCTGCTCCAATAGAATCCACAGCTGCTCCAGTAGAATCCACCGCTGCTGCAGTCGAATCTACCGCTGCTCCAGTTGAAACAACCGCTGCTTCAATTGAAACTACTGCTGCTCCAGCAGAATCCACCGCTGCCCCAGTTGAAACTACTGCTGCTCCAATAGAATCCACCGCTGCTCCAGTCGAATCTACCGCTGCCCCAGTTGAAACAACCGCTGCTTCAATTGAAACTACTGCTGCTCCAGCAGAATCCACCGCTGCTCCAGTCGAATCTACTGCTGCCCCAGTTGAAAGCACCGCTGCTCCAGTCGAATCTACCGCTGCCCCAGTTGAATCTACCGCAGCCCCAGTTGAAACTACTGCTGCTCCAATAGAATCCACCGCTGCTCCAGTCGAATCTACCGCTGCCCCTGTTGAAACTACTGCTGTTCCAGTCGAATCTACCGCTGGCCCAGTTGAATCTACCGCTGCTCCAGTCGAATCTACCGCTGCCCCAGTTGAAACAACCGCTGCTTCAATTGAAACTACTGCTGCTCCAGCAGAATCCACCGCTGCTCCAGTCGAATCTACTGCTGCCCCAGTTGAAAGCACCGCTTCTCCAGTCGAATCTACCGCTGCCCCAGTTGAATCTACCGCAGCCCCAGTTGAAACTACTGCTGCTCCAATAGAATCCACCGCTGCTCCAGTCGAATCTACCGCTGCCCCAGTTGAAACAACCGCTGCTTCAATTGAAACTACTGCTGCTCCAGCAGAATCCACCGCTGCTCCAGTCGAATCTACTGCTGCCCCAGTTGAAAGCACCGCTGCTCCAGTCGAATCTACCGCTGCCCCAGTTGAATCTACCGCAGCCCCAGTTGAAACTACTGCTGCTCCAATAGAATCCACCGCTGCTCCAGTCGGATCTACCGCTGCCCCAGTTGAAACAACCGCTGCTTCAATTGAAACTACTGCTGCTCCAGCAGAATCCACCGCTGCCCCAGTTGAAACTACTGCTGCTCCAATAGAATCCACCGCTGCTGCAGTCGAATCTACCGCTGCTCCAGTTGAAACAACCGCTGCTTCAATTGAAACTACTGCTGCTCCAGCAGAATCCACCGCTGCCCCAGTTGAAACTACTGCTGCTCCAATAGAATCCACCGCTGCTCCAGTCGAATCTACCGCTGCCCCAGTTGAAACAACCGCTGCTTCAATTGAAATTACTGCTGCTCCAGCAGAATCCACCGCTGCTCCAGTCGAATCTACTGCTGCTCCAGTTGAAAGCACCGCTGCTCCAGTCGAATCTACCGCTGCCCCAGTTGAATCTACCGCAGCACCAGTTGAAACAACCGCTGCTCCAGTCGAATCTACCGCTGCCCCAGTTGAATCTACCGCTGCCCCAGTTGAATCTACCGCAGCCCCAGTTGAAACTACTGCTGCTCCAATAGAATCCACCGCTGCTCCAGTCGAATCTACCGCTCTCCCAGTTGAAACTACTGCTGTTCCAGTCGAATCTACCGCTGCCCCAGTTGAATCTACTGCTGCCCCAATTGAATCTACCGCTGCCCCAGTCGAATCTACCGCTGCCCCAGTTGAATCTACCGCAGCCCCAGTTGAAACTACTGCTGCTCCAGTAGAATCCACCGCTGCTCCAGTCGAATCTACCGCTGCCCCAGTTGAATCTACCGCAGCCCCAGTTGAAACTACTGCTGCTCCAATAGAATCCACCGCTGCTCCAGTCGAATCTACCGCTGCCCCAGTTGAATCTACCGCTGCCCCAGTTGAATCTACCGCAGCCCCAGTTGAAACTACTGCTGCTCCAATAGAATCCACCGCTGCTCCAGTCGAATCTACCGCTGCCCCAGTTGAATCTACCGCAGCCCCAGTTGAAACTACTGCTGCTCCAATAGAATCCACCGCTGCTCCAGTCGAGTCTACCGCTATCCCAGTTGAAACTACTGCTGTTCCAGTCGAATCTACCGCTGCCCCAGTTGAATCTACTGCTGCCCCAATTGAATCTACCGCTGCCCCCGTTGAAACAACCGCTGCTCCAATTGAAACTACAGCTGCTCCAGTCGAATCTACCGCCGCCCCAGTTGAAACTACTGCTGCTCCAGTTGAATCCACCGCTGCTCCAGTCGAATCTACAGCTGCACCAGTTGAAACAACCGCTGCTGCTACAGTTGAATCTACCGGTGCTCCAGTTGAATCAACATCTTTCCCAGTTGAAACCACCACCCCACCAAGCCGTCCAGGTTCATCGGGTGGAATAGGGTCGTCAGGTCGTCCAGGTTCAACTGGTCGTCCTGGTTCATCAGGTCATGCAGGTTCGTCAGGTCATCCAGGTTCATCAGGTCATAAAGGATCATCAGGCGGTCAAGGCTCGTCAGGTCGTCCGGGTTCAACTAGTCGTCCTGGTTCATCAGGTCATGCAGGTTCGTCAGGACATCCAGGCGGTCACGGTACATCAGGTGGGCAAGGGACAGCTGGTCGCCCAGGTTCATCAGTACGTCCAGGTTCATCCGGTCGTCCAGGATCATCTGGTGCCCCAGGTTTATCAGGCTCATCAGGTGTTACCGGTTCTGCAGGCGCTCCAGGCTCAGCTGGTGCTCACGGATCAGCAGGTGCTTCAGGCTTAGCAGGTGCTCCAGGCTTATCAGGCTCATCAGGTGTTGCAGGTGCTGAAGGGTCTCAAGGCTCAGCTGGATCTTCAGGCTCAGCTGGCACTCCAGGATCTGCAGGCGCTCATGGCTCAGCAGGCTCAGACGGATCATCCGGCTCAGCAGGTGCTCCAGGATCAGCAGGTTTACCCGGCTCGTCAGGGGTTAAAGGTGCTTCAGGCTCAGCTGGTGCTCCAGGATCAACAGGTGCTTCTGGCTCAGCTGGTGGTGCAGGATCAACTGGCGCTCCAGGATTAACCGGCACATCAGGTGTTGAAGGTGCTTCAGGCTTATCAGGTGCTCCAGGCTCAACAGGATCACCAGGCTCAGAAGGTGCTCCAGGCGTATCCGGCTCATCAGGTGTTGAAGGTGCTCCAGGCTCAGTAGGTGCTCCAGGCGTATCCGGCTCATCAGGTGTTGAAGGTGCTTCAGGCTTATCAGGTGCTCCAGGCTCAGCAGGATCACCAGGTGTTGAAGGTGCTTCAGGCTTATCAGGTGCTCCAGGCTCAGCTGGTGCTCCAGGATCAACAGGTGCTTCAGGCTCAGCTGGTGCTGCAGGATCAACTGGCGCTCCAGGATTAACCGGCACATCAGGTGTTGAAGGTGCTTCAGGCTTATCAGGTGCTCCAGGCTCAACAGGATCACCAGGCTCAGAAGGTGCTCCAGGCGTATCCGGCTCATCAGGTGTTGAAGGTGCTTCAGGCTTATCAGGTGCTTCAGGCCCAGCTGGTGCTCCAGGATCAACAGGTGCTTCAGGCTCAGCTAGTGTTGCAGGATCAACTGGCGCTCCAGGATTACCCGGCTCAGCAGGTGTTGAAGGTGCTTCTGGCTTATCAGGTGCTCCAGGCTCAGCAGGATCACCAGGCTCAGTAGGTGCTCCAGGCGTAACCGGCTCATCAGGCTTATCAGGTGCTCCAGGCTCAGCTGGTGCACCAGGATCAACAGGTGCTCCAGGCTCAGCTGGTACTGCAGGATCAACAGGTGCTTCAGGCTCAGCTGGTGCTCCAGGATCAACAGGTGCTTCAGGCTCAGCTGGTGGTGCAGGATCAACAGGTGCTTCAGGCTCAGCTGGTGGTGCAGGATCAACTGGCGCTCCAGGATTAACCGGCACATCAGGTGTTGAAGGTGCTCCAGGCTCAGCCGGATCACCAGGCTCAGTAGGTGCTCCAGGCGTATCCGGCTCATCAGGTGTTGAAGGTGCTTCAGGCTTATCAGGTGCTTCAGGCCCAGCTGGTGCTCCAGGATCAACAGGTGCTCCAGGCTCAGCTGGTGCTCCAGGCGTATCCGGCTCATCAGGTGTTGAAGGTGCTCCAGGCTCAGCCGGATCACCAGGCTCAGTAGGTGCTCCAGGCGTATCCGGCTCATCAGGTGTTGAAGGTGCTTCAGCCTTATCAGGTTCTTCAGGCCCAGCTGGTGCTCCAGGATCAACAGGTGCTTCAGGCTCAGCTGGTGCTCCAGGATCAACAGGTGCTTCAGGCTCAGCTGGTGCTGCAGGATCAACTGGCGCTCCAGGATTAACCGGCACATCAGGTGTTGAAGGTGCTTCAGGCTTATCAGGTGCTCCAGGCTCAGAAGGTGCTCCAGGCGTATCCGGCTCATCAGGCTTATCAGGTGCTTCAGGCTCAGCTGGTGTTGCAGGATCAACTGGCGCTGCAGGATTACCCGGCTCAGCAGGTGTTGACGGTGCTTCAGGCTTATCAGGTGCTCCAGGCTCAGCTGGTGCTCCAGGATCAACAGGTGCTCCAGGCTCAGCTGGTGCTCCAGGCGTATCCGGCTCATCAGGTGTTGAAGGTGCTTCAGGCTTATCAGGTGCTCCAGGCTCAGCTGGTGCTCAAGGATCAACAGGTGCTCCAGGCTCAGCTGGTGCTCCAGGATCAACAGGTGCTCCAGGCTCAGCTGGTGCTCCAGGCGTATCCGGCACATCAGGTGTTGAAGGTGCTTCAGGCTCAGCCGGATCACCAGGCTCAGTAGGTGCTCCAGGCGTATCCGGCTCATCAGGTGTTGAAGGTGCTTCAGGCTTATCAGGTGCTCCAGGCTCAGCTGGTGCTCCAGGCGTATCCGGCACATCAGGTGTTGAAGGTGCTACAGGCTTAGCCGGATCACCAGGCTCAGTAGGTGCTAAAGGCGTATCCGGCTCATCAGGTGTTGAAGGTGCTTCAGGATTATCAGGTGCTCCAGGCTCAGCAGGATCACCAGGCTCAGTAGGTGCTCCAGGCGTATCCGGCTCATCAGGCTTATCAGGTGCTCCAGGCTCAGCTGGTGCTCCAGGATCAACAGGTGCTCCAGGCTCAGCTGGTGCTGCAGGATCAATTGGCGCTCCAGGATTAACCGGCACATCTGGTGTTGAAGGTGCTTCAGGCTTATCAGGTGCTCCAGGCTCAGCAGGATCACCAGGCTCAGTAGGTGCTCCAGGCGTATCCGGCTCATCAGGTGTTGAAGGTGCTTCAGGCTTATCAGGTGCTCCAGGCTCAGCCGGATCACCAGGCTCAGTAGGTGCTCCAGGCGTATCCGGCGCATCAGGTGTTGAAGGTGCTTCAGGATTATCAGGTGCTCCAGGCTCAGCAGGATCACCAGGCTCAGTAGGTGCTCCAGGCGTATCCGGCTCATCAGGCTTATCAGGTGCTCCAGGCTCAGCTGGTGCTCCAGGATCAACAGGTGCTCCAGGCTCAGCTGGTGCTGCAGGATCAATTGGCGCTCCAGGATTAACCGGCACATCTGGTGTTGAAGGTGCTTCAGGCTTATCAGGTGCTCCAGGCTCAGCAGGATCACCAGGCTCAGTAGGTGCTCCAGGCGTATCCGGCTCATCAGGTGTTGAAGGTGCTTCAGGCTTATCAGGTGCCCCAGGCTCAGCTGGTGCTTCAGGCTTATCAGGTGCTCCAGGCTCAGCTGGTGCTGCAGGATCAATTGGCGCTCCAGGATTAACCGGCACATCTGGTGTTGAAGGTGCTTCAGGCTTATCAGGTGCTCCAGGCTCAGCAGGATCACCAGGCTCAGTAGGTGCTCCAGGCGTATCCGGCTCATCAGGTGTTGAAGGTGCTTCAGGCTTATCAGGTGCCCCAGGCTCAGCTGGTGCTCCAGGATCAACAGGTGCTCCAGGCTCAGCTGGTGCTGCAGGATCAACTGGCGCTCCAGGATTAACCGGCACATCAGGTGTTGAAGGTGCTTCAGGCTTATCAGGTGCTCCAGGCTCAGATGGATCACCAGGCTCAGTAGGTGCTCCAGGCGTATCCGGCGCATCAGGTGTTGAAGGTGCTTCAGGATTATCAGGTGCTCCAGGCTCAGTAGGTGCTCCAGGCGTATCCGGCCCATCAGGCTTATCAGGTGCTCCAGGCTCAGCTGGTGCTCCAGGATCAACAGGTGCTCCAGGCTCAGCTGGTGCTGCAGGATCAATTGGCGCTCCAGGACTAACAGGCACATCAGATGTTGAAGGTGCTTCTGGCTTATCAGGTGCTCCAGGCTCAGCAGGATCACCAGGCTCAGTAGGTGCTCCAGGCTCAGTCGGATCACCAGGCTCAGTAGGTGCTCCAGGCGTATCCGGCCCATCAGGCTTATCAGGTGCTCCAGGCTCATCTGGTGCTGCAGGATCAATTGGCGCTCCAGGATTAACCGGCACATCAGGTGTTGAAGGTGCTTCAGGCTTATCAGGTGCTCCAGGCTCAGCCGGATCTCTTGGTTCAGCAGGAGCTCCAGGCTCAACTGGCTCTCCAGGCTCAGCAGTATCTACAAATTTATCAGGTTCTCCAAGTGCTGAAGGTGCACCAGGAACACCAAGCTCATCATGGCCATGGTCATTCCCCTCTTGGTCTTCAGTGCCAGAACTACCATTGGCCAGTGGAAGCGTTGACAAACCCAACAAACCAATCTGGTCATTCTGGCCACGTCGTCCCGTACAACCAGTTCACCCTGAGAACTCTCCTCACCGCCCCAACCATCCGTGGTGGCCATCGAAACCAAGTGTTGGATCTGTCGAGTCAACTCAAACTGGCACCTCTACAATGTTTGCTGCCAAGCCTGATGCTAGCGGTGTCGATCCCATTGAAGCTCGTCTAAATCGTCCTGGTCGCCCAGGTGTTAGCCTATCAAAGGTCCCAAGCTCAGTATCAGTTGAATCTGTTGAGGTAGTCGAGAAATCACAAGCTCCAGCAGTAACAGTGCGTCGCGGTCGTCCTGGCCGTCCAGTCGTCATTCCAGCTAAACCCATCAGTGCCGAAACTATTGAAAAGGAGTCTGTCGAGAATAAATCTGTCGAGAAGGTATCTGTAGAAAAGGAATCCGTTGAATCGACTCCAGCTCCAATTTCGGAAGAGGATGCCTCTGTAGAGGACAAATCCGTCGATGTCATAAAACCCACATCCGAAGAAAGTAAGGAACACAAAAAGGAGCGCAAACTTAGCTCCAGCGAAGAGAAGGACAAAAAGAAGAACAAGAACAAAAGTGAAAATGATGATGACGATGATGACGATGACAAGGACGAAGATGACGATGAAGACGATAGCTCTTCGAAAAAACGTAAAAATTAATCTCAAAGTGTCTTAGGTCTCTAAACGAAAATATGATATATATATGTAATCTCCTAAATAGTCTACACTCTCATTGAAAGGTTCATATGAACCACCCTATGCACACCCTATTTTTGAATAGACAGTCCATAGAGCTGCCACCTAGGCTATATAGCATACTAAGTCGATATTTATTCACATAAATTATGTATTATTGAGGTTTGTCTAAGAAATTCTAGTGACTAATAAACTCAATTCAGCAATTAAGCGAAAGTCTTCAAGCTTTGACATTTAATTATTTTCTATTCGCAGATTTTTTGACATTTAATTTCGAATTTTCGAACATGCATGATTGGGTATTTGTAAAATGCTAGAAAGACGTCAATAAAAAGGTGTGGGCTTTGATTTTAGCATTTACTTTGGAAAGTGTTTAAACTTTGATGTCGATGTTGGTGTTGTCAATTTTGTCATATTAACTTATTCATTCATTCATAAAACTATCTTTCCACATGTCGATTTGGGATTGTAGGAAGATGTATTTGTAAGTAATGGACTGTCTTTGCATTGACTGTCTAAAATGTGAATAATTGCCAACGAATTGACAAGTGGATGTAGCTCAATTCACAAACAAAACGTCACTTCGTCATCGACTGGCAATGAAAATCCATTGACAACGTGAATATAAGAAGCTGTTCATGAACTGACAAATTCGTTTTTTTTTTTGTACTAATATTATGCTGGTGTGGGTTACTTCGGGTGGAGTGATAGTTAGACGGGACCACCATATCCCACATTCGGCCCTCCTTAACTGGTCATTCGTCCCGATTGACCTACACAATGGTTTCATGCTGTCTGCGGCTGATGTGATGATGTTGCGCGCGGTCCCTCGTGGTCTCCTACTTTCTCAACCTGGTGTCTAACGTGCTTAAGGAGTCTTGTCACCTTATAGGGGCCCAAGTACTTCGGCTTTAATTTAAGGCCTGGCCCAAACTGAGTCCTTCGCACGGCAACCAACTCTCCGATCTGGCTGTATTCGATTGACCTACACCACGGTTTCATGCTGTCTGCGGCTGATGATGTTGCGCGCGGTTTCTCGTGGTCTCCTACTTTCTCAACCTGGTGTCTAACGTGCTTAAGGAGTCTTGTCACCTTATAGGACCCCAAGTACTTGAGCTTTAATTTAAGGCCTTTCCTAGACTGAGTCCTTCGCACGGCAACCAACCTCTCCGATCTGGCTGTATTCGACTGATATTTTTTCGAGCCTGATTTCGAACGTCCTGGTCTAGCTCCGCAACGATCTCTTGATGGAGTATCTCCCGAATATCCGGCCTAGAAGGAATTCTGACCTCGAGTCCTTGGACCTCCAGATCATCTCTTTGACTTCAGCTCTGTCTGTCCTTGACAGAGAAGATAGATTGACGTCATCATTTACTTTCACCTCGCTCGTGATCCCTACTGTACAGCATAGTCCGTCAAATACCTGGTGCAACTCACGGATTTGGTCTTCTTCCAATGGACACACTGTTGGTGTTTCGCCTTCCGCCTCGCAAGTCTCCATGATGGGTGAAGAAATTCTCATCTCCTGTCCTTGGACCTCTTTGACTTCAGCTCCGTCTGTCCTTGACAGAGAAGATAGATTGACGCCATCATTTACTTCCACCTCGCTCGTGATCCCTACTGTACAGCATAGTCCTTCAAATGCCTGGTGCAACTCACGGATTTGGTCTTCTTCCATTGGACACACTGTTGGTGTTTTGCCTTCCGCCTCGCAAGTCTCCATGATGGGTGAAGGAATTCTCATCTCCTGTCCTTGGACCTCTTTGACTTCAGCTCTGCCTGTCCTTGACAGCGAAGATAGATTGACGTCATCATTTAGTTCCACCTCGCTCGTGAACCCTACTGTACAGCATAGTCCTTCAAATGCCTGGTGCAACTCATGGATTTGGTCTTATTCCATTGGACACACTGTTGGTGTTTTGCCTTCCGCCTCGCAAGTCTACATGATGGGTGAAATGCTTGACATCGATGCTTGCCCAACCTCTGTGTCGACACACTGGTTTCAGTCTACCTCCCCTGAAACACTTCTCTGTGCCTCTGAATTTTTCATCCTGAAACGCACTTCGTCATTTTGAATTACTACCACCGCTTCCATCAACAACTCGTTCCCCAATACCAGTATAAAAGGCGACTCTGTCTCTTAAACTACGTGCAGCTTAACGTCGAACTCAATCCCATCCACTACAATCTTTGCTTCGATGAATCCCTGACTGCGCACTTGATGGTTACCCAGTCCAGACAAAACAATCGATTCCGAAATGATGTTCACCGTCTTCAATTGTATTAGAAAGTCTCGTCTAACAAGGCAAACATCGCATCCAGTGTCTACTATTGCGGCGACTTCTACATTTTCCACCTTCTCGTCCTTCAGGAGATGTGTCGTCTGGAAGCCGAATTTGACGTTTGAAGCAGCTTCTTTCTTTACCTCCTGGCTTGTGTCCTTCACACTGATTGCCGCCTTACACTGGAACGACCGATTTCCGAAACCCTGACACTTGTAGCACTTTACCCTCATAGTGCAGGCTTTTGCCAAATGGGAAGTGTTATAGTCCAGGTCACCTAAATAAGTGGACTGACCTAGACAATTTAGTCCTTGCTCGTTGTGTTTATATCGATGGGACTTACTCCAAATGTAGGCTTAGTCCCGGTTATTGTCCGTATTCCGGTGTAAACGTAGTCAAAGACTTGAGTGACAGTAAACTGGCTATTTAGTCGGTCATTGACACACACAAGAACTGTCAGTTTTAACTGTCATATGAAAAACCCAAAATAAAAAAAATCACTGTTCAGAACGTGAAGCGTATTTTCGAAACGATTTAATAAATTCGAACATGTCACTGTTCAGAATGTAAAGCGATTTTTTTTCGAGACGATTTAAGAAATTCGAGCATTTGCCGAATAATCGTACTTCTACCATAATTCTATCACCGCCATAATGGAATTTTCGAAATGGGGTTATGTCTATGCTAATGTGATGCTACTACTTCCCAATAGGTGTCTTAAAATGGATCTGCTCTTTGGACGATTACATACAAAAAAACAAGTTTTCCGGTTGAACAGTTTTATTGCCCATTGCGTCAATAGCTTCCCCATTGCAAAGGATTGAAAAAAATGGCAACAGGTAGGTACATAATCGACATTCTTAAGAACTGTCAGTCATTTGTCAATTTTAAGTCATACGGACACACGGAATTTGAAGTTTTCGAAAAATCTTCGATCCCGTTTGCGTTGTCAACCGCCTAAGACAAAACGTCACTATTGATAGCAGCAATTTTAAGGTAGTTAAGGAGTTCACCTACCTCGGAGTTAATATAAACTCCACGAATGACACCCTAGTGGAGATCCGTCGAAGAATAACCCTAGGAAACCGTTGCTACTTCAGTTTGGCGAAACAACTGGGTTCAAAACTCCTAACTCAAATGACGAAATGTGTGCACAAAACCCTTACCCTGCCAGTTCTGCTTTATGGTGCCGAGTGCTGGACGATAAGCAAGAAGGGAGAGCTGATACTGGGCTCCTTCAAAAGAACAATACTTCGGCGGATTTTTGGTCCTGTGCTCGAAGAGGGCGAATGGAGGAGATGATACAACCGCCAACTCTATGAGCTGTACCAAGATGTGGATGTGGTCCAAAAAGTCAAATCACGTCGACTACATTGGCTCGTCCACATCGAGCGAATGGACAATAATGCTCCAGCTAAGAGGATCTTCGAATCCCAGCCCCAGGTTAGAGAAGGCAAGGAATACCGAACCTCCGTCTCAAAGACCAAGCCATCGCGAATGCCAGAACGCTTGGTCTAGACAACTGGAGGCAGCGAGCCAGGGATCGTAGAGGATGGAAGGCTGCAGTGTCTCAGACAGAGACTCTTCACGGGTCTGGAGCCCGATAAGTCGAAGTCGTTTGCGTTGACGGGCTATGAAGATGAAGATTCAATCACGAACTATACGAGCTGTACAGCGACGTACCCCTGGTCCAAAAACTTCTCATTGGACGTTTAAGATGGCTAGGATATGTAGAAGGAATGGACACCAATACTTTGGCTCGCAGAGTCTTCGATTCACAGCCAGACGTCGAACACAGTAGAGGAAGACCTTGCATTAAGTGGCGCGCACAAGTAGAAACCGACCTAAACAATTTGGAGTGCGCAAATGGAGGCAGTTAGCTAAGGATCGCGACCGGGATAATTGGAGAGGCACGTTGGTTGAGGCCCAGATTAATCCCGGACTGTTGCGCCACTCAAGTAAGTAAGTAGGAAACACAGCTTTAGGTCATGATACAACAATTACAATTCTTTGCTCATTTGGGGTTTAAGAAATGAGCATCATTGTACAACTTCTACAGATATATGCATGTACCTCGAGCGTCGATAACGTAGATGCGCAGGACGAGACAAAAATAAAAACGAGAAAAAGACATCTGTTTAGTTGTAACGGTTTTTTTTTAGAGGTTGATTTTTCGAATAGAGATAAAACTGACATTTTGTGGTCAAATCGGGCAACTCAAATGTCATTTATGTTCAGTTTGGTTTGCCAATTCATCATGAACAGGTTGACAAATGAACAACGCTTGCAAATCGTGCAATTTTATTTCGAAAATAAAGGTTCAGTTTGCAAAGTTCCGTCCATTTTATGGTCGACATAATCGACCATCAGAGCAATTAATTCGTATAACCATGGATCGTTTTCGCACTACGTTTACTCTATGTGATAATACGCATCCGCAGAGACGTCGAACAGTGCACACCGAAGAAACAATTGCCGCTGTAGAGCAAAAAGTGTTGAAGAGGGCCCGAATGAATCGATTCGCCACCGTGCACAGCAATTAGAGCTTTGTCCATCAACTTTATGGAAGATTTTGCGCAAAGATCTTGGCTTACGACCTTCCAAGATCCAGCTTGTGCAAGAATTAAAGCCGCGAGACTATGCAATGCGTCGTGATTTTGTTGTATGGGCCGAAAATGAGATTGCTCTCGATGCTGATTTTCATCGCAAAATTTTGTTCAGTGAGGCTCATTTTTAGTTGAATGGCTACGTCAACAAACAAAATTGCGGAATTTGGAGTGAAGATAATCCACACGAGACCCTCGAGACGCCATTACATCCACAAAAACTGACTGTTTGGTGTGCTCTATGGGCTGGTGGATTCATTGGACCATACTTCTTCCGAAATGATGCTGAAGATTCAGTTACCGTTTATGGAGATCAGTATAGAGCCATGATGCCAAATTTTATGGCATGAATGTGGATGAGATGTGGTTCCAACAAGACGACTCCACATGCCATACAGCGGAAGTCACAATCGATTTATTGAAGGAAACATTCGATGAGCACATAATTTCGCAGAATGGACCTGTCAATTGGTCACCAAGATCGTGTGATTTGACATCATTGGATTATTTTCTTTGGGGATATGTGAAGTCTCCAACAAACCAGAAACGTTAGGGTACTTGTAAGCCAACATTCGTGGTGTTATTGCCGACATACGGCCTCATATGCTCGAAAAAGTGGTTGAAAATTGGACCTCTAGACTTGGCTGTATTCGAACCAGCCTCGGCGGCCAAATGCCCAAAATCATATTTAAACATTAATGGTGTGGCAGCACATATTGTTGACAATGCCACACCGGTATTGCTGTCGCGGCACATGCTATATATTTGGTTTTTGCAGCAGGAGGCACAATTCAAAACCAAATATATTGCCCAGGATAGTACAAAATATTTCACGGCAGTTGCAGCAGTCGACACGTCGCTGCTTGATCAGATAAGCGATCTGATTGAAAACCCACCCGACAAAGATAAGTATGAACTTTTTAAACATCGACAAGCATATGGAAGGTCGCGGAGGTTATAATGATTCCAAAACCAGGTAAACCACCTAGCGAAGTAACCTCATATAGGCCAATATCGATACTACCAATGTTGTCCAAGCTATTCGAAAAGATGCTGGTAAAACGCCTGCAAAATATTATTGTAGACAAATCGCTAGTACCGAGCCATCAATTTGGGTTCAGGAATAAACACTCAACAATTGACCAAGTGCATAGAATCACTAATAAAATTGAAAATGCTTTTGAAGAGCTTTCGACAAAGTATGGCACAAAGGATTGATCCATAAATTACAAAAGCAACATACTCAACATTAAGAGAAATTAAGGCTGGTGTACCTCAAGGCAGTGTTTTAGGTCCAGTACTATATCTCCTATTCAATAGTGATCTACCAGAAAGTGACGAAATCACTCTAACTACCTTTGCAGACGATACTGCTATACTTTCTGTAGGAGAAACTGTCGAAATAGCTACAAAAAAGCTTCAAAAGGCAGTAGACAATATCTCAGAATGGACTAAAAATTGGCAGATCAGATTAAATGACCTGAAGTCAGTTCATATAAATTTTACGTTAAAAAATGTACCACACATTCCAGTATGCATAAATAGTAATGTAGTGGAATATTCAAATACAGCTAAATATTTAGGGGTGACTCTAGACGCCAAACTGCGCTGGAAAGCACATGTAAAGAAAAAAAGAGATGAGTTAAACATCCGCTACAGTAAAATGTATTGGCTTATTGGGAGATACTCACCCTTATCCAACTACAATAAATTATTGCTATATAAGCAAATTCTTAAACCAGTATGGACCTATGGGCTCCAGCTGTGGGCATGCACATGCAAGACAAACTTACTAAGAATACAAACCTTCCAAAACAAAGTACTACGGAGCATAGTTAACGCACCGTGGTACATATGTAACACCGATCTACATAGAGATCTATATATTGAAATGGTTGAAGATGAAGCTAAAAAAGTAGCTCTAAGACACAGAGATAGGCTTCTCAGCCATGTTAATTTAGAAATAGCACACAGCTTTTAAGAACCGACAATATAGTCAGGAGATTAAGACGGGTTAAACCCCTTGATCTACGTAGCTAAAAATATATAAAAATAAAAAAATGAAATACTGAAGCTTAAGTACAATTTCAAACAAAACTCATAGAAATCCGACCAACGTCGGAATTTCTTTTAAATTTTATATTTTTATAAAATATAATACATGTGAAAAATAAATTGCTGATTAGTCTAACGACTAGGTGCGATTCCTTGAAGACATACAAAAGTCAGTCTTCGGGAGGTTTTTTAGATCGGGTTAAAGTCCCTCACTATTGCAGAAGGTTCCCTCGCAATAAAACCTCTGCAAGGTCTTTCGATGATTTTTCCTTCCAGCGAACCCCACAAAAAAAAAAACATCGACTTATTAACATATATGCCGATACAGAACAAGTGCGACTCAAAAAACTACTACGTGGACTGGAATTGGGCGACAAAAGACCGTCCCAGCTGTTTAATGAGATGAGGAATCTTGCACGCAACAAAATAGATGACAGCGTTCTGTTGTGGCTACAACAACTGCCAGACCGAATTCACGCAATATTATGCGGTCTCGGCGAAGTTTTGGATGCCAAAAAGGCTCTTGATTTAGCTGATAAAATTCGCGACTCACTTGGCACTCATGAGATATCAGGAACGCAAAGTCAAACACGAGTTTCAAAACAACAACCCCACCAGGATGCAATCAGCATTTAACAATCGCAAGTGGAGGCATTAACTCGTCAGGTTCAACGTTTGTTCAACGACAACTCTAGTTCCTCAAGACGTTCCCGTAGCCGATCAAACTCTCGACAACATCAAGATGACTACATCTGTTGGTTTCATCGTAAGTATTGACAAAAAGTCGTCAAATGTGAGCGCGGTTGTACATTCGCAAAAAACGACCCAGCCAGTCGTTAATCGCGGCAAACGACACTGGCATATGCAACAATAGCCGCTTATTCATTTACGACAAATCCACAAAAATGTCTTTTCTGATTGATACTGGTGCTGATCTGTCAATAATACCACCATCAAAGAGCTGAGTCGAAGATCTACCTTCACAATTTTTTAAACTGACAGCAGCTAATGGATCTGATATCAAGATGTATGGCCAAAGTACTTTGAGTTTGGACTTGACACTTCGGCGGAGTTTCGAATGGCAGTTTTTAGTTGCAAAGGTATCTAAGCCTATTCTGGGAGCTGATTTTTTGTCACACTTCGGTCTTATCGTTGATCTTAAGTCAAAAAGTCTTGTCGACCAGATTACTAATATACGCAGCTACGCAAAACTTTCCACGCATACTTACGCCAGTATTACAATTGTCAAAATGGATGCGGATGTGCAATGCTAACTACAATTGGATGGAAACTCTACCTACCGTATTGATGGGACTTCGGGCTACAGCTAAAGAGGACGTAGGTTCATCGCCTGCTGAGATGGTATATGGTGAACCATTGAGACTACATTCCGAGTTCTTCGAGGGTACACAATGCATTGTGGAAACCGAGTTCATCACGAAATTGCGACAACATTTCGCTGATCTGAGAGCAGTTCCCACTTCAGCACACAATCGCACCACAGTTTTCTTTCATCGTGATCTTAACACCACGCCATTCGTATTTCTGCGTATCGATGCCGTGCAACCACCTCTGCGACAACGATATGCAGGGCCATATAAAGTTTTAAGAAGGACTTCTAAACATTTTGACATCGAAATTAAAAACAAATCAGTCACCGTCAGTATTGATCGTCTTAAACCTGCTTTTGGAGGAAGAAAACCAGGATGACTACCAGATTCAATCAGCATCAGACACTAACAACATACTACCAGGAACATCTGAACCAGAGGAGCCAGGTTCAGAATTGTTGAATACATCACAACCAGCAGATCCTCAACGAACAATATGTGGAAAACTCGTACACTTTCCAAAGAGATACCTTATCTATAATTCGTCACAGATTTCCAGTCGTCCGAAGTTTAGCCGCTCACCTAGTAGAGTATCCATAGGATAACACAAAATGTTGCCGATTCTAGCCGGTTTCGGAGCAGCCGTTCTCTGAGAATATCGCAGCTGTGTTTGAAGATGTCGCAGAGGAACCCAGAGTAACGACCAGACGACTGTATGATGTACCTGTACCCTTAGAAAGTGAAGACAGCAGAAGACGCAAGTAAGACGGACCTTCCCTAGTGTTCCTTAATTAAGTGCTCGGCGCAAAAGATGCTCTCTATTTGGTGACTATGGATCCGACTTAGACGTTCCTTCTCTTACTACACAATTTCAACCTATAGCTCAGAGAAAACTTGGGGAAGCCCTTTTATTATTACAGATCCAACGCCGTCAGAGTTGAATGACAGTCATGTGTTATTTGAACGTCAAACGAGGCAGGCATTTGGAGCACATAGACATACAGTAAAACTAACAATATGGGGGCAAACCTGGGCCTTGACAAAACGTCTTCATCCCTTTTTTCATTGGACTTTGGACTCATGATATTTCATCAGATGAAGAGAAAAATCACGAAGCTTCCACCGAAATCCAAAAGTCTTCTGCAAAAGATGAAATTTCAGCTACAAGCAGCAATGATGAAGTGACTACCAATATTGCTACTACAACAAGTGAACAATCTGCTGAAGATTCAGCAACATCAGCGTCTGCTGAAGCGCATACAGAAAAACTTCCAGAAATGGATGCTGCCTTTATCACTGAAGACACGAATCTCGACGTTTCAACTGACGGATCATCCGAAGATGTGATTAAGAACGAAGCCAGCACAGTACTTCCATCTTTAACTGAGGATTCATCTGATGAGGAGAAGTTACATGATGCTTCTACTGTAGTCCCAGCATTGCAAGTAACTGAAGACATTTCAAGCAAAATCGAGGAAGCTAAAGTAGTTGAGATTGAAGGAAGTACAGAGCTCCCATCATCCAGTGACATTCCAGCGGAACAGGAAAAGAACCATGAAACTTCCACAGAAATTCCAGCAGTCCAAGTAACTGAAGAAATAGCAAGTGCTGAGAATAAGATTGTCAATAAAGTAACCACAGTGCTTCCAACTTTTGATGAAAAGACTCTTAACGAATCAACTGAAGTCCCAGTATCAGCAGTCCCTAGCGATGTTCAAGTGGAAGAACTTTCTGGACTCGATGTAGATGTTCAAAATGCTTCCTCAAAACTTCCATCATTGACGAAAACTGAAGAAGAAATTAAAGCGCACGATGAAGACGTCGTAACAACTGACCTCCCAGATAAGACTCATCTATCAGAAAATACAACCTACGATGCCTCTACAGAAATCCCAGAATTGCCAGTTACTGATGAAATTTCCATCAAATCTGCTTACGATAATGTAATTCAAACTGAAGCCAGCACTGAAATTCCAGCTTCAAACAGCGAAGAAGCCATCAAAAATGATGTTGAAAAATCTGATAAAAGTGAGACCGTTACAGAGGGGTCTTTTCTGACAAACCTCTTCCATAGCATGAAATTCTTCTGAGAAACATCTTCTCAGAGGACTGCACTGAAGAATTGGTGCCAATTTTTTGTAGGAGAACACGACAAGACTTTCCAAGCAGGGTATTACTGAACTGAAATATTAGCGTAGATCTACTTTTAATTTTTGTTATTTTAACTGTAAACTGTTTTAGAATAGCCACTATATGTGGAACTGAGAAATTTTAAATATACTTATGTAGCCTAAACCAATCATTAAATCCTGTGTTTTTATTAGATCTTCAAGGCAATATTGATTAATAGCGAGGCAAGCACACAGCATCCTAAAGAATAACACTGTCATAAGTTACACCTTGAAACTTACTATAAAATGGAGGTTTTTTGAAACTTTCGCTATCAGATTATATTGAAACCTTAAATGGCTTCATCGTTGTTCTCTGTTGCTAGGCAAATGTTGACTTATATTTACGTTTTGAAGCCCCTGTGCTGCATTGGGATTCCAGTGGTGGGTTTTCTCTTACAAATAACGTGCACTATGCAGCCAACGAGAGGAGGAGTATCCTCCCATTAATGCACTCACTCTCAGACGGCAGCGGAGGAATTCCCTAGATGGAGTCAACGGTGGCACATACAGCTCCAGTTTGATCGAACTGGTAGTGTCATCCCTATATGAGCTGCTTCGACATATTTGAACACCAGGTCTAAAGGGATTTCCAATACTGAGCCAGGGTGTTGGAAAACATTGGTGGCGGAGGAGCCCTCAATGGGTCAACGGCAGCGCTCATATCCCTTAATGAGCTACTTACATCAGTATTTTTCCGGCCGCTGTCCTAGGGTCAAAACATGGGCCTGGCCCTCCAGGTTGGGGGTTGTGCTTTAGGTTAACTACACATCCACGGAAAAAAGATTATGTTACGAAGGAACCAATAGCCTCGGAAAAGGCCTGATATTATTGTTGACGACCATGCTTAACGAAAAAAGGACAACGATGTTCGTATCTGCACCTGGACTGTGAGAACCTTAAACAGGATAGGTGCATGTCTGGATGGCAGTAATGTCTGCTACAAAGCAGACATTACTGCCATCCAGGAAATACGATGGGATGGGCCGGGCAAAAAGAGGATGAAAAACTGTGACATCTACTATGGACCGTGTTATAGTGAGCAGAAACAGCGACTATTTGGATGCGGATTTGTTATAGGTGCCAGACTTTGGCAAGAAGTCTTATGTTTCCTATACATTAGCGAACGCATTGTAACAATCCGCATCAAGGCCAAATGCGCCAACATAAGCCTTATATGCACTCTTGCTCCGTCGGAGGAAAAAGATGATACAACTAAGGATTGCTTCTACGAGCTCCTTGACAAAACCAATGAGCGACTACCAAAGTACGATGTTAAAATCGTGCTGGGAGATTTTAACACAAAGTTAGGAAGAGAAGACATCTTTAGCAGTACTGATTTTGAACATTTTGAACTTACCTAACATTCAAATTTATCTTTCTACAACTAAATAACATTAAGTCCACATTGAAAATCTTAAAAGATGATGTGGCGTAAATTGTAAACGCATCTCAACATGGAAGCCATAAAGGACAGGCTATTGCCGATCAAATCGCCATTGAAAAAGGCAAGACGTACACCCAAATGCTTGGATTTGATAGGAAACCCTTATGTTTCAAAACAACAAGCTATGATTTCAGACGTTATTGCTAAATATATGCTATCTTGCATCTTTATTTCAGGTGCGCAACAATTAAAGGGTCCACCCAGGGTTCAACCAACATGTCTCTCCAGTTAGCCCGAAGAATAACAACTTGGAAGAGTGAAAAAACTCACGACGCAGAAACCATAAACGTGCGAACAGGTGCGATGAAGACACCGTCGTCGAAGCCCAAGGACGGTAGGAAACTCGCGACGGGCAGCGTCAGGCAGGACGGTCTTAATGTATGGATGGGTGATGGAGGACGGTCCCTCGTCGACCCCAAAACGATTTGGGAGCGCCGATGTATTATAGGCGCAAAAGCGATAGCTTTAATGACAAATTAGTAAACGTGTAATTTTTTTTACCCAACTCAAGAGCAACGGAGGCGTTGACGGATGCCCCAAAAACAACCATCCAACAAAGCTGCGAGGGACAGCCATGTATAAACACACTCGCCCCAACAAAATATAAACAAGGACACCATCTAAAGGCTATATGATCGACTGTAAAGAGAAGACGGTCTCTTCTCCCAAACGCTGGGCTGGAAAAACAGGGGATCAACCGAGGTATTTAGCCGGAAAGCCATGTATACACTCTCGCCAAAAGAAAACACCAGGCTCGGACATCAAATCATGTCTGTAACATGATAGACACAAGGTGATGTCCTTGAGGCAATTGTGACAGTCCATGGACAACTGTCAATATGTCTAAAGGAAGTAGTGAAATCGTCCAACAGCTGCCAAACTGGTCAACAGCAGTCGAAGAGCTTTTTTAAAGGATGGAACCCGAATAAAAATCCCTTACCACAAAATCTGCACGTGATATTATCAACACAGGTCGCGGAAAATTCTTTTTGGCATCTAATCTTCTCCTTCGTCCTCAAAACCTACTGCTTCTAACCCCCTACACTTCTTCTATTTTCGTTGAGTAGTTCGTTCTTTTTGGAAGTGTTGGGGTCAATCAATCAAATCCGAGACAAATGTTCAATTGACGGAAAATTGTTGTCCCGGATTGAAATCGGGGTTTTCCTAGAACACTGTAACAAGTAGGTATAGGAAAACCGGTGTAATTGTGGAAAGCCACTCAGTAGCTGTTGAAGAATGAAGCTGAAAATAAAAACCCACAACACTTGCCCTAGTACACTACCTATTCTCAATGTAAGAACTCGGAATGTTTGGGCATTCTCAAAAACGACTGCAATCGCAAAAAACCGCAATGCCAAGGCCTTTACAGAACGAGTATCCATTAACATTTCGATAAACACCACACCACCAGCATCTTATGTCGAAGAACAATGGCGACGATGTCAGCAAGTGGATTGTTGAATAATGCCCACAGATGCTCGCAGCCAAAAACGGGAATTATAAGGCAACCCAGCTGCTGAAGACGAGATCTGCCATTGAGCTTTATAGGCAAAGAAAATAAGAAGAAAGAGTGCCAATCCAGAATGATTTTCGTAAGTTTTATACCAAAGTGTAAAACGTCAAAGCCAGGGATGTATGACGCAAGCAATATCCTGTCGAGATGAACAAGGAAATATCGTACTTGAGCAACAGTCGATACTGAGGATATAGAAAAACCACTTCTGCCGACTGACAGCTGCAGGCAGAACGATCCATTTGATATCGGCGCCGACATCAAAATAACCAACCACCTTACCTAAATCAAGTGCGGATGGCAATATCTCAACTTAAGATTGACAAGGCTGACGGCTGAGCTATATAAAATGGAGAGTAATATTCACCAACTCATAAGCAAAATTTGGTCGTAGGAAAGTTTCCGGAAGAATGGAACCTCAGCATCATTTGCCCGATCCACAAAAAAAGAAGAACATCTGAACTGCGCCAACTCCTGACGCAGAAGTCTCCTCAAAATCGCCTATAAAATCCCATCTGCCATAATATGTGGACACCTGAAACCATTTACCAACAATCTGATCGTCCCATATCAGTATGGATTTAGGCCAGAAAAGTCCACAATTGATCAAAACTTCACACTTCGGCAGATCCTGAAAAAACCCAAAACAGCCCAAATCGATACCAATCACCTATTCATCGATTTCAAAGCCACATACGACAGCATTTTTAGAGACGAACTATACAGAGCCATGTCTAGTTTTGGAATACCGCCCAAACTCGTCCGTCTGTGTAGAATGACGATATAGAATTATCGCTGCTCCATCAGGGTCGGAAACGACCTCACCGACACATTCGATACCAAAAAAGGATTAAGGCAAGGCGATGCGCTGTCATGTGACTTCTTTAATCTGATTCTTGAGAGGATTGTGCAAAACTCCCGAGCCAACACCAGAGGCACAATTTTTCAAAAATCGGTGCAGCTACTAGCATACGCCGCCGATATTCACATCATTGGTAGGACTCAACGTGATGTCATAGCCACGTTTGCTAGTATAGAGCAGGAAGCGGCAAAAATGGGTTTAGCAGTAAATGAGGGTAAAACTAAGTATATGCTGTCAACACGAAAGGACACACAACATCGACGAATTGGACAGAACGTCACCATTGACAGATATAACTTTGAGGTAGTACGGGACTTTATCTACCTCGGATCCGCTAGTAAATCTGACAACAACATCTCGTCAGAAATCAAACGAAGAATTACTCTTGCCAATCGCTGTTTCTTCGGGCTAAGAGGGCAATTTAGTAATAAAGCCCTCACTCGAACTACTAATGAGATCTTATATAAGACCCTCATCATCCCAGTCCTGCTCTACGGCGCTGAAGCATGGACCGTATCAAAAGCGGATGAAGAAATCCTTGGTCGTTTCGAGAAAAAATTCTTCGGAAAATCTTCGGTCCCGTTTGCGATGACGGGCTATGGAGACGAAGATTCAACCACGAACTATACGAGCTGTACAGCGACATACCCCTAGTCAAAAAAAACTCCGCATTGGACGTGTAAGATGGCTAGGACATGTAGAAAGAATGGACAACAATACTCCGGCTCGCAGAGTCTTCGATTCCCAGCCAGACGTCGGACGCAGTAGAGGAAGACCTCACCTTAAGTGGCGCGCACAAGTAGAAACCGACCTCAACCAACTTGGAGTGCGCAACTGGAGGCAGTTAGCTAAGGACCGGGCTAATTGGAGAGGCATGTTGGTTGAGGCCCAGGTTCATCCCGGACTATAGCGCCACTTAAGTAAGTAAGCACGGGACCTCGCTATGAACAACATTTCGTCAAAAATCAAACGAAGAATTACTCTTGCCAACTGCTGCTTCTTCGGGCTAAGAAATCAATTCAGTAGAAAAGCCATCATTCGAACGACTAACGAGATTCTATATAAGATCCTGATAATCCCAGCCTTGCTCTGCGGCGCTAAAGCATGGACCGTATCAAAAATGGATGCAGAAATCCTTGGTCGATTCGAGAGGAAAATTCTTCGACTAAACTTCGGTCCCATTTGCATGACGGACTATGCAGACGAAGACCAGACCAATACCAAGAACTATACGACCTGTACAGCGACATGCCCCTGGTCAAAAAACTCCGTATTGGGCGTTTAAGATGGCTAGGACAGGTAGAACGAATGGACACCAATACTCCGGCTCGCAGAGTCTTGGATTCGCAGCCAGACGTCGAAAGCAGTAGAGGAAGACCTCGCCCTAAGTGGCGCGCACAAGTAGAAACCGACCACAACCAACTTGAAGTACGCAACTGGAGGCAGTTAGCTAAAAACTGCATGTTGCATGTTGGATGAGTCCTAGGTTCATTCCGGTTTGTAGGGTTACGTGACTAAATAAGCATTTTATTAGCTGGAGTTTTAACATGGGATGATACTCGATAGCAAACTTAACTGGAACCTGAATATTAAAGAAAGCTAACTTTGCACTATGTAGCTGCAACAGAATCTGTGGTATGAAATATTGCCCATCCCCGAAAGTTACGAAATGGCTATACACGCAGCTATTGTCAGATCAAACCTATGGTTACCTAGTCTGGTGGAATTCCATGAAAAAGACGAAGCATTTGATAGCAATAACAAAAGTTCTAAGAACAGCATGCATACTCATTACAGGAGCTATGCGCACCAGTCCCACAGCATGTTTGGAAACACGAATTAGTAATCTATACTGATGGATCTAAAATTTAAATAGGATTGGGCTCTGGGGTCTACTCCGACAGAATCGGGTTAAACACATCCATATTTTTGGCGCACTCTTACAGTGTTTTCCAAGCAGAGATCTTAGCCATACTCAAAGCTGCCGAATTGGCTAGAGTATTGGACATATCACGTGAGAATATCTCCATTTACTGTCGCTCAGAGCTTAAGGCTCTATGAAACCAAAACAAGGTCCAAATTATTGGGTGCCAGGACATAATTATATTCCAGGAAATGAGACAGCAGATGAGCTAGCCAAACTAGGATCGTTCAGCTGCATCTCCTTATGCGACAATAGGGTTAGACCCCCACTTGCTTTCAAAAAACAGAAAATATTCAGATCTACGCAAAGTGAAACAAAATCTAGTTGGCAAAACATTACCACCTGCAGACATACTAAAGACCTTTGGCCGGAACTTAGCGATAGTAAAGCTAACAAGCTTATAGCTCTGAACAGAGCTTCTATTGCCATAGCGGTGAGAGTCATAACAGGCCATAATCTGTTGGGTAAACATTCCAACAGGAAGTGCGCAGACCCAGACGTCGAGGAGGACCCCGATAACCTAATGTGTCACTGCCCCGTTATCAGTAACAGCCGTAAAAAACTCCTCGGTAGCTTTTACTACGAGGACTTATCGGAGCTAGCTACAACCTTCATAGCACAGATCGTCAGCTTCTGCAGCAAGTCGGTATGGAACTACCTCTTTGAAGCTAATGGAGCTGCACAAAGCACCTTAGTTTCACTCTTTTCATTTGACGACTCACCTATACGTCAACAACCCGTCAAACCTAGCACAACCTAACAATACCAATACCATACCTGTGGGAGGTTACATTTGAAAGTGTAAGTCAAGTGCAGTTATATGTTTTCGTAAAAGCAGGGAAACCTGCTAGCGTAGAGGTTGGATACCTCAGAGCTTCTTGTCGAACAACAATATTGAGTGTGCGCTGATAGCAGAAAAGTAAAAAAAATCGTCACATCAGAACCGCTTCCATATTCCTCATGGAACTAGAAACTGCAGTGCTAGGAATAATCCCGAGAAAAGTCGCCTTACGAAATTCTTTAAAAACTTTCGGGATTTGGTAGCCATCTTGGTGATCCGCACTTTTCTTCGTACATTTTGGTGCACCGCCCCAATTTGGTACACCGCACGTACAAATTTGTTTTTGTTTTATTTCATTTCATCGGTTCTTAGTTTTCTTCATTTTTAGCTGCCAGTTCTTGTCGGGTTTCAGGTTCTATAGTTTCCAAATAAAAATGACGTGCTCCAAGGGTCGAATCCTCCCGGCATTTTGAGAAAGCCCATTCTCTCGTAGCTTATCTACGAGAAATTACTTCGAGTAAGTAATCTGTGTTTGATAGTACTTCTACAAGGCTGTACAGAAACAGCCGCACCGGAGAAGACCTTAATATCCCGAAGCACCCTTTTTGTGACTGTTTTCTTGCGACAACTAAGTCAGAAAAAAGTTATTGCCGCACGGATAATTATCTTGCACAGATCGAACGTTTTTTTTCAGAAATTACCAGTCAATTCCGTTCCGTCAATACAAACTTAGAAAACACGTTTTTGGAAAGGTTTTACAGAGGTTTTTCGAAAATCTACTTAGCAATGAAAACAGGTCAAGTCAAATGCAAATTTCTACTACTTGATAGGTTGAAAGAAATAGCTTCCCACTGCGTAGGACTGTGGTTGGTATTACAAATCTAAAGATCGCGAACCATCTCTGGCTCGTGTTGAACTCAACTGAAAACACTTCTAAGAAAAAAATCCCGCAGAACATTAAAATCAGATCACCTATGCTCTGACAGGAAGTATGTTATAAACGCCTTAAGCTGTTTTTGAACTAAAAATAACAGTAATTATCTAAATTGACGGCTGACTGTCTACAAAACTTTGAAGAGATTATTTCGCGAGAATTTCCGCTGCAATAAAATGATATACTGTGGCCTAGTCTACACAAAAGAACAAAGGTATGTAAAGCCCTTCCACGAAGACGATCATATCATACGAAACCAATTTAGATAAATGAAAAGCAATTACCTGCCAGTCGGTTTATCACGTCAATCATAAATTTTGGTCCTTATCAGATTCGCGGTTCACGATAACAGCCCCTCTGTTTGCGATGACTAGACACTGATAAGGGCAGAGCGATCTCTTGTGAATTTTGCATAAAAGCTACGATCAGGCCTACGATCGGTATAGTAACGAAACTAAACTTCGAAAACGATGGAAACGAACAAATTAATTGGATTAGTCCTTGTACTAGTGGTAAATAGCAAGATAACCGTTGAATATCCTTAAATAAATATTTTGTGTACTTATTTTGTGAATCCTTGTTGTGACTAAACGTGTATACCTGTGTGATCGTGTGATATTCTTCGTGGCATGGATAAACTAAGGTGCCAGGATTCGCAGTGATTCGGATGGGTGAAGCAAACTATGAGCTTCCTCATGCAAGTTAACTCTGAACCGAACTTTCCACTAGTGTTTGAACAGCTTTTTTAGAATACAAATGTGTCATTAAGTGGTGCCAACTGTCAAGGATCATCGATAAAACCGTTTTCTTAGTGCGATCTCAAGGACTTTATTATAACGATTCCTAATTATTTGTCATCTCCCCACCAAGGATCATATGTGTCAACACTTTTTCATAGTGTGACGAACTTCAATGTTGCCTACATATCCTTTCAGTGTTTTTTTTTCTTCAAATGTATGACCAAATTGTAAAGTGAAGTTGACATCCTTTTTTATAATTACAGGCTGCCACACTTACTGCAGGGCAGTCCACAGCAATCAATTGTGATGGGAAACAATTTGTCTGTGTAGGACCTCTCAGCTATAAACATTGCTCAGCCGATGCAAACGGCACCTACTTTGCAACTGCGGATGCTGCTATCCGGTGTGCACAAAACACTCGATGTGTCAATGACGGCGTCAATATATGCTCGGAAACTGCCACAGCTTCAACTGAGGCTCCAACAGCTGGTATTTCTGATAGTGCAACGAATTCTGAAATCATTCAGGATGCAGTCACTACCGGCCCAGTCGAAACCACAGCTGCCCCTGTTGAAACTAGCCCACTTGAATCCACTGCTGCTCCAGTTGAATCAACCCCTGTTCCAGTCGAATCTACCGCAGCTCCAGTAGAATCCACAGCTCCTGCAGTTGAATCCACCGCTGCCCCCGTTGAATCTACAGCTGCTCCAGTTGAATCCACAGCTCTTCCAATTGAATCCACCGCTGCTCCAGTAGAATCCACGGCGGCTCCAGTTGAAAGCACTGTTGCTCCAGTTGAAAGCACTGTTGCTCCAGTTGAAACCACCGCTGCCCCAGTTGAATCTACAGCTGCACCAATTGAATCCACTGCTGCTCCAGTTGAATCCACTGCTGCTCCAGTTGAATCTACAGCTGCTCCAGTTGAATCCACAGCTGCTCCAATTGAATCCACCGCTGCTCCATCAGAATCCACAGCTGCTCCAATTGAATCCACCGCTGCTCCAGTAGAATCCACGGCGGCTCCAGTTGAAAGCACTGTTGCTCCAATTGAAACCACCGCTGCCGCAGTTGAATCTACAGCTGCACCAGTTGAATCCACTGCTGTTCCAGTTGAATCCACAGCTGCCCCAGTTGAATCCACCGCTGCTCCAGTAGAATCCACGGCTGCTCCAGTTGAAAGCACTGTTGCTCCAGTTGAATCCACTGCTGCTCCAGTTGAATCCACCGCTGCTCCAATTGAATCCACTGCTGCTCCAGTAGAATCTACCGCTGCTCCAGTTGAAAGCACTGTTGCCCCAGTTGAATCCACCGCTGCTCCAGTAGAATCCACGGCAGCTCCAGTTGAAAGCACTGTTGCTCCAGTTGAATCGACCGCTGCCCCAGTTGAATCTACAGCTGCTCCAGATGAATCTACAGCTGCCCCAGTTGAATCCACTGCTGCTCCAGTAGAATCCACTGCTGCTGCAGTTGAAACCACAGTCGCCGCAAATGAATCTACAGCTGCACCAGTTGAATCCACTGCTGCTCCAGTTGAATCTACCGCTGCCCAAGTTGAATCTACCGCTGCTCCAGTCGAATCTACCGCAGCTCCAGCTGAATCCACTGCTGCTCCAGTTAAAACCACAGTCGCCGCAGTTGAATCTACAGCTGCACCAGTTGAATCCACAGCTGCTCCAATTGAAACCACCGCTGTCCCAGTTGAATCTACAGCTGCCACCGTTGAATCCACTGCTGCTCCAGTAGAATCCACTGCTGCTGCAGTTGAAACCACAGTCGCCGCAAATGAATCTACAGCTGCACCAGTTGAATCCACTGCTGCTCCACTTGAAACCACAGTCGCCGCAATTGAATCTACAGCTGCACCAGTTGAATCCACTGCTGCTCCAGTTGAAACCACGGTCGCCGCAGTTGAATCTACAGCTGCACCAGTTGAATCCACTGCTGCTCCAGTTGAATCTACCGCTGCCCCAGTTGAATCTACCGCTGCTCCAGTCGAATCTACCGCAGCTCCAGCTGAATCCACTGCTGCTCCAGTTGAATCCACCGCTGCTCCAGTTGAATCCACAGCGGCCCCAGTCGAATCTACCGCAGCTCCAGCTGAATCCACTGCTGCTCCAGTTGAATCCACCGCCGCCCCAGTTGAATCCACTGCTGCCCCAGCTGAGTCCACCGCTACGCCAGTTGAATCCACAGCTGTCCCAGTTGAATCCACCGCCGCCCCAGTTGAATCCACTGCTGCTCCAATTGAAACCACAGTTGCCCCAGTTGAATCCACTGCCGCTTCAATTGAAACCACAGTTGCCCCAGTTGAATCCACTGCTGCTCCAATTGAATCCACAGCTGCTCCAGTTGAATCCACATTTGCTCCAGTTGAATCCACCGCTGCTCCAGCCGAATCCACAGCTGCTCCAGTTGAATCCACAGTTGCTCCAGTTGAATCCACCGCTGCTCCAGTAGAAACCACTGCTGCTCCAGCCGAATCCACAGCTGCACCAGTTGAATCCACTGCTGCTCCAGTTCAATCCACCGCCGCCCCAGTTGAATCCACTGCTGCCCCAGCTGAGTCCACCGCTACGCCAGTTGAATCCACAGCTGTCCCAGTTGAATCCACCGCTGCTCCAGTAGAAACCACCGCTTCTCCAGCTGAATCCACAGCTGCACCAATTGAATCCACTGCTGCCCCAGTTGAATCCACCGCCGCCCCAGTTGAATCCACTGCTGCTCCAGTTGAATCCACAGCTGCTCCAATTGAATCCACAGCTGCCCCAGTTGTATCCACAACTGCTCCAGTTGAATCCACTGCTGCCCCAGTTGAATCTACCGCCGCCCCAGTTGAATCCACTGCTGCCCCAGTTGTATCCACAAGTGCTCCAGTTGAATCCACTGCTGTCCCAGTTGAATCTACCGCCGCCCCAGTTGAATCCACTGCTGCTCCAGTTGAATCCACAGCTGCTCCAATTGAATCCACAGCTGCCCCAGTTGTATCCACAACTGCTCCAGTTGAATCCACTGCTGCCCCAGTTGAATCTACCGCCGCCCCAGTTGAATCCACTGCTGCTCCAGTTGGATCCACTACTGCTCCAATTGAATCCACAGTTGCTCCAGTCGAATCCACCGGCGCTCCAGTTGAATCCACCGCCGCCCCAGTTGAATCCACCGGCGCTCCAGTTGAATCCACAGCTGCTCCAGTAGAATCCACCGCTGCTCCAGTAGAATCCACGGCTGCCCCAGTTGAAAGTACTGCTGGTCCAGGATCATCTACATCTCCCGGCTCGTCTTGGCCATGGCCATTCCCAACGTGGGCACCAAACTTCCCACCAAACAACGAAAACCACAAGCCCAACAAACCAAACAATCCAATTTGGTCCGGTTGGCCATTTGCCCCCAAATATCCAGGACAATCCTCCCGCCCAGAAAGTCTTCCAGAATTTCCCAGTCATCCAGTTCACCCAAATCGCCCTTGGTGGGTATGGAAATATCCCAGTCACCCTAGTGTTGAATCTGTCGAATCCGTTGAAACTGTGAAACCTCATCGTCCTGGTCGCCCAGCAGTAGTTTCGCCAAAACCTGCAAGTGCCGAAAGTGTGGAATCTGTTGAGAAGATCAAGAAACCAGAACCCGTGGTGCCTAAGCGTCGCCCAGGACGCCCTGCTATAATCTCACCCAAACCCGTTAGCACCGAAACTGTAGAAAAGGAATCCCGCGAATCAAAACAAGTAGCCAGCAACGAGACGGTCGAAAAGCTTAAGCCGGTTTCCAAGGAGGATGCTTCTGTTGAGGACAACTCTGTTGAAGTATTAAAGCCCTCTTCTGCAGAGAGCAAGGAAAGTAACCGCAAGTCTAGCGAGGAGAAGCATAAGAACAAGAGCGATAAAAAAGAAAGCAACGAGACGGTCGAGAAATTTAAACCAGCTTCCAAGGAAGATGTTTCGGTCGAGGACAACTCTGTTGAAGTATTAAAACCAACTTCCGAAGAGAGCAAGGAAAAGAGCAGGGAACGCAAGCGCAAATCTAGCGAGAAGAAACAAAAGAACAGGAAGAACAAGAGCGAAGAAGATGACGACGACGATGATGACGATGATGACAACGATAATGATAGTGATGATAACGATGATAGCTCCTCTAAAAAGAGGCTACGTTGGCTGAGGAATAACTCTAGAAATTAAGATCAAGTCGAGGAAGTCACAAAGGCGAATTTAGATAATGCATTCAACTATATTACTCACTCATAGGTTCAAACCAATTGACGCTATGAACGCTCTATTTGTAAATAAACCGCCCATGGAGCCACTATCTAAGCTAGCCAACCTTATCTTAATCTTGTAAAGTCATGTTTTTGGAACAAAATAAATATTTTCAAAGCAGATTCAGCATTTATTTGACAGTTTTTAAATTTTTTAATGGCGCATGTGTTTAATTTCGATGTCGAAAATTCGAAGATTTTTTTCTAAATTCATATACATCATCAGTGACAGCTGACAGCATAATTACCTTCGTTCAATAATTTCCTACGTGGTATCAAAAGATGTCGGACACCAAGCCGATGCTAATATCAATTTGTGTACCACAGCTTCAATAAAGAAAAAAAACAAAATGGCGACTTTCTGTTTCACATAAGATTTTCTATTGTGATTGTGAAGGGCGTCCCATAAATCACGCAAAATGTAATTTTGATAGGAAATAGGGATTTTTAATTTTTTTTTATTGTTTCATAGAGCACACAGTTTTGGGGCTTTGTATGGAATAGCACATCGGATAAATCGCCGCCACTGCTTTGCTGGAAATGACGTAGGTACTCTTTTATTGAAAAGTTCTATGACCGTTTCGTATAAATGTGGCTAGATGTCATTAATACACCGACCAATTTCCTCTTCTAAGGCGTTGGTGGTATTGGGCTGGTTTGCATAGACCTTTGACTTCAAAAAATCCAGAAGAAAATAGACCAATGGCGTAAAATCGAAGATCTTGGTGGCAAATTCTGATGGGAAAAACGGCCGATTACAAGATTAGTAAATGGCTCATGCAGTAATTGAGTTGTTTCTCTGGCTGTATGTCACGTTCCACCGTCTTGTTGAAACCACATGTTGGTCACATCCATATCTTGTAATTTAGTCACTTAAAACCGGGTTTTCGGAGTGTCGTCTCACTAAGGCACTCACTCTCAGGCGGCAGCGGAGGAATTCTTTAGATGGAGTCAACGGTGGCGCCTACAGCTCCAGTTTGATCGAACTGGTAGTGAAATCCCTATATGAGCTGCTTCGACATATTTGAACACCAGGTCTATAGGGATTTCCAATACTGAGCCAGGGCATTGGAAAAGAGTTGGTGGCGGAGGAGCCCTCAATGGGTCAACGGCAGCGCTCATACCCCAAAAATGGGCTATTGACATCGGTATTTTTTCCGGCCCGCTGTCCTAGGGTCAAAACAAGGGCCTGGCCCTCCAGTTTGAGGGTTGTCCGTTGGGTTAACTACCCATCCACGGAAAAAAAATATTGTTACGAAGCAACCAATAGCCTCGGAAAGGACTGATATTATTGTTGACGACCCTGCTAAACGAAAAAAAGGACAACGACGTTCGTATCTGCACCTGGAATGTGAGAACATTAAATGCAGGCGAACAATTAGCGGAAGCCCTAAACTGCTACAAAGCAGACATTACTGCCATCCAGGAAATACGATGGGATGGGCCGGGCAAAAAGTGGATGGAAAACTGTGACATCTACTATGGACCATGTTATAGTGAGTAGAAACAGCGACTATTGGATGCGGATTTGTTTTAAGTGCCAGACTTAGGCAAGAAGCCTTATATTTCCACGACATAAGCGAAAGCATTATTACAATCAGCGTCAAGGTCGAATTCGCCAACATAAGCCTTATATGCGCTCACGCTCCGACGGAGGAAAAGGATGATATAACTAAGGATTGCTTCTACGAGCTCCTTCACAAAACCTATGAGCGACTACCGAAGTACGATGTTAAAATCGTGCTGGGAGATTTTAACGCAAAGGTAGGAAGAGAAAACATCTTTAGCAGTACTGTCGGAAAATATAGCCTATACGACAACACGTCTGGTAACGGACTTAGGCTAATTGACTTCGCTACGGAACGAAATGCCACTATAGCCAGCACACGGTTTCCTCACCTCGATATCCGCAAGGGGACATGGCGGTCTCCAGATCAACGAACAGTCAACCAAATTGATCACATTGCGATAGACAAGAGGCACGCATCCAGTATTTTGGATGTCCGAACATTCCGAGCGGCCAACATCGACGCGGACCACTACCTTGTTGTAGCCAAGGTAAGGATGCGGATATCCACCACGCCACAACAATCCAGAAATACTGTGAAAAAAATTAAAGTCGCAAGGCTGCAATCGCAAGAGACCGCCAAGGCCTTCGCACAACGCGTATCCCTTAACCTCTCGATTCGCACCATACCACCAGCATCTAATGTCGAAGAATAATGGCAACGATGCAAACAAGCCATTAGATCAGCCGCAACAGATGTGCTAGGTTTCTCGCGGCCACCAGCAAGAAACCCCTGGTTTGATGAGGAATGCCGACAGATGCTCGCAGCCAAGAACGAGGCCTACAAGGCTAAGCTGCAGGTGAAGATGAGAGCTGCCATTGAGCTCTATAGGCAAAGAAGAAGGGAAGAACATCGGCTTTTCAGAAAGAAGAAAAAAGAGCAAGAAAAGTGCGCGATCGAGGATATAGAGAGGTTCGCAAGTTTTACCAAAATGTAAAACGTCAAAGCCAAGGCTACAAGGCTAGAACAGAATCCTGTCGAGATGAACAAGGAAATATCGTAGGGTAGTTGAGACACAGTCGATGCTGAGGATATTGAAGAACCTCTTCTGCAGACTGTTAAACGGCGATGACGAACAACATTCCGCTGTCAGGCAGAACGAACCATTTAATATTGGCAACGACAGCGAAAACTGCCAACCTCCCGACACAAGTGAAGTGAGGATAGCTATATCTAAACTCAAGCTTAATAAGGCCGCCGGAAATGACGGCCTTCCCGCTGAGATTTATAAAGCTGACGAAGATGACTTGGTAAGCAACATCCACCAACTCATAAGCCAAATGTGGTCGGTTGAAAGCATGCCTGAAGAATGGAACCTCAGCGTCGTTTGCCCGATCCACACAAATGGAGACCCTCTGAACTGCGCCAACTACAGAGGCATAAGTCTGCTCAACATCGCTTACAAGATCCTATCTGCCGTAATATGTGAACGCCTGAAAACGTTTACCAACAACCTGATCGGCCCTTATCAGTGTGTTTTTAGGCCAGGAAAGTCCACAATCGATCAAATTTTCACAATTCGGCACATCCTGGAAAAAACCCAAGAAGTCCAAATCGATACCCACCACCTATTTATCGATTTCAAAGCCGCATACGACAGCATTTATAGAGACGAATTATACAGAGCCATGTCTAGTTTTGGTATACCGCCCAAACTCGTCCGTTTGTGTAGGATGACGATGGAGAGTTCTTGCTGCACCATCAGGGTCGGGAACGACCTCACCGACACATTCGATACCAAAAAAGGATTAAGGCAAGGTGATGCTCTGTCATGTGACTTCTCTAATCTGATTCTTGAGAGGATTGTGCAAAACTCCAAAGCCAACACCAGAGGCACAATTTTCCAAAAGTCGGTGCAACTACTAGCATACGCTGACGATATTGACATCATTGGTAGGACTCAACGGGATGTCATAGCCACGTTTGCTAGTATAGAGAAGAAAGCGGCGAAAATGGGTTTAGCAGTAAATGAGGGTAAGACTAAGTATATGCTGTCAACACGAAAGGACACACAACATCGACGAATTGGACAGAACGTCACCATTGACAGATATAACTTTGAGGTAGTACGGGACTTTGTCTACCTCGGCTCTGCTATTAACTCTGACAACAACATCTCGTCAGAAATCAAACGAAGAATTACTCTTGCCAATCGCTGTTTCTTCGGGCTAAGAAGGCAAATCAGTAGTAAAGCCCGCACTTGAACTACTAAGGAGATCCTATATAAGACCCTGATCGTCCCAGTCCTACTCTACGGCGCTTAAGCGTTAACGGGCTTTGGAGACGAAGATTCAACCATGAACTATACGAGCTGTACAGCAACATGCCACTAGTCAAAAAACTCCGAATTGGACGTTTAAGATGGCTAGGACATGTAGAACGAATTTATACCAATACTCCGTCTCGCAGAGTCTTCGATTCGAAGCCAGACGTCGGATGCTGTAGAGGAAGACTTCACCTTAAGTATGGCACGCACAAGTAGAAACCGAACTCAACCAACTTGCAGTGCGCAACTGGAGGCAGTTAGCTAAGGACCGGGCTAATTGGAGAGGCATGTTGGTTGAGGCCCAGGTTCATCCCGGAATGTAGCGCCACTTAAGTAAGTGAGTAATATTTTTCAAATTACCATTAATCTCGCTTAAAACACGATAGTGCTTGGCATGGTATTCGGCTTGGTTGTCAACTCGTCTTTGTAGAAGGTGTTCTTTTGTCTTCAGTGTTGTTTTTGCTTCCTTGTTTGGCTCGCTCATTAGCTTATTTTGTAATGGAAGTATAGATGTCATCCACTTCTCCTTCATTGTACATTTCATCGTCCATTTCATGTACATGTATGTTTTCGTTGGGTGCAATGATCGTACATTCATTTGTAGTTCCAAACTGCTCTGCACCAGGGCTCCCACCTACGGCCTCTTGAATGTCCATCAACTCAATGATTTTGTCATACAGAGGTCTTATTGGGCAGCGTTTTTATGGGCCACCTCCTATCCCTGAAATGCTTTCTCTATTTTTGCTTAGCTTTCCTTTAATATAGGTTATGTGGTCAGCCCAAACCTATAAAATATAAAGGAATCCTTGTTAATAATGTAATTGTAACACGATTAAAATCAGCTTAAAAAATCATGATAGTGGATTTACTTTTTTCCATGATACAGCATTGGTGGTCCCGCGGTGTTTAGATCTGTGGCTTCCCACTTCCAAAGATTACCCGAAGTTTTCCTGGCATCAGCCGTTTTTACATATCCTTTGGCCAAATCTGGATGAACGATCATGAAATCACTTTTTTGTTAGAATCCCTTAAAATGACAAATTAAGGACAGAAAGTAATTATTTATGTTATATTCATCATTGAACTTTATTCTTTTTCTGTTAGCACTGAAAAATTACATTTTACGACAAACACAACTTCTCCGCAATGAAAATCGTCAACCAATGAAAAATCGAGATTCGAACGAGTTTGACATAACGAATCGAGTTGCCAAGTGCTGAAAATCCGATTTTCGAGTATAACAAAAAATTGCCAAAGATATTCCGAAATTTAATTCTGAATTTCGAATTACTGAGTGCCAATTTTTCGTTTTCGAATGATTTAACTTTCGAATTGAAATACAGGGTAGGGCCCCTGGTCTACGGCGCTGAAGACCGTATCAAAATCGGAAAAAGAAATCCCGGGTTGATTATAAAAAAAAAATTCGTCGAAGAATCTTCGGTCCCTTTTGCATTGACCAAGAACTAGCTCGTATAGGTAAGCTCCGCATTGGACGTTTAAGATGACTAGAATATGTAATCGAATGGACACCATTACTCGGACTCGCAGTGTTTTCGATTCGAAGCCAGACGTCAGACGCAGTAGAGGAAGACCTCGCGTCAAGTGACGCGAGTTACATTCCCACAGTCACCATAAACTAGGGCTGCCATAAAGTAAGTTAAAAAAAAGAGAACATTTCGATTCACGTCGATCTAATCCATGGCGCACCTACCTCCGCCAAATTCACAATTAAAACATATCAAACAACGGTTCTTAAATAAATTATTAATTTATTAACACAGTCAGTTTCTTTTATAGAGGTTCACTTATTACAAACAAAAAAAAAATAAATATATTAGGTACTTCAGTTCATTTTTCGTAATCTAATATCTAATTTTTAGGAACATAAATTAAAAAAGCACAAACGATTTCATTCGAACACTTTAAAAATTATCCCTCATCCTCGTCTGATGTGTCATATTTAACAGAACTTCGTATCTGCGATAAAAATTTCTTTTCATTTAAAAATTTATTATGAAACTGTTGACAGTTTAAATCTTTTAGATTATAAGCTACTAGCAAAATTGATTTAATGCTTCCAACTTTTAAACAGTTCCTTTCCTTGGTCCAATGAGAACCCATCATAGAAAAAATTCTTTCAACGTTAACATTTTGTCCCGGTATACAGAAGTAAAATTGACAAATTTTCAATATTTCTGAATAAAATGCATCATTGTTTGAAGAATGAAAAAAAATGAGTCCATTTTTCAACACAACTTTTTTTCTTAAAATCTTCAGATTGTAGCTCACTCTCTAAAAAGTTTTGAAGGTTGCAAATTTGGTCGAAAAGTTTAGCATTGTCTATTAAAACATTTTTAGAAATTAAATATTGGTAGCAATTTTCTACATCTGTCCATACTGTTTTTTCTTCCAATTGCATCCAATGAAAACATTGGAATTCTTTAAATTGATCTGTCCATTTATCAATATATTCGAAACATTTCTTATAACAAATGAAACATTCTTTCTTGAAGCATTCTACTTCACTTTCAAAACCGTTTTTAGTTAAAGTGTTAAGAATAGATTTAGTACTCAGAGGCAGAAAAGACTGATCATATCTATTTTTTAAATTTATGTGTAGGGAATCTAAAATCGTTGAAATTTCTAAAAGTGCATTTTTTTCTTTTTCCATCTCTTTAGCTTTTTCAGTGAACAAAAAAGCAAGAGAATGCACAAAATATAAAAACGCTTCAGATAAATTTGATTCAAAAAACCTTTTCAAAAGAGCGGGACAATTTTCATTAGATAAAAAATATGACTTTAACGCCGGATATACTTGCAAGATCCTATTAATAGCGGGAAATAAAGATAGCCATCTAGTGGTGCAATGCCGAAGCAAATCCTTGTATTCAACTTCAAGCGAAGCACAAAATTCTTTCAAGTTTTCTGCTCTTATTGTGTATATCGCGAAATAATTATATATTTTGATAACAGTTATTTCAATGTCAATTGAAAATGTGTCGAAGCCTTGTTTAGCTGCATTTGATATTATGTGAACAGGACAACCTATGTCAATTAAATCTCTCTGCATTCCAGCCTTAAGTCTAGAAAACACATTGTTCACTCCTGCTCTCTTTAAGCCCCCAAAATTTGTATTGCAATTATCCGCACTGAATGCAATACACTTTTTATCTATATTTAACTTTTTTAAAGAATCCAAGATAAAATTTGAGATTGTCTCCGAGTTTTCATTTGACAATTTATCTAAATGAAGTAGCTTGGTTTCGATCCCAGTTTTTTTGTTAAAATATTGCACTAATAGAGGAAACATTTTTATGTTGCCATGATTGCTTCCATCTGTTGACACTGACAAGAATGGCGTTTCGGCGATAGCATGTAAAACACTTTCCATGCAAAATGGGGCTATGACATGTTTTTGAATTGCTCTGGTTTTTGTGCGAGCTGATGAAATGCGTTTGGCTACATCGGAATCATTAAACAATTCTTTGAATAATTTACTGGAACAATCTGTTGACAGGAAACTGTAATGATGCTTGAGAGCATGAAAAGCTAATGTTCCCTCGGCAGCAGCAACTTTGTCATCGAGTTTGGTATTTCTTGGAACAAATAATGAAGGAAGTTTTGTGGACATTTCACCTGCTTGCACTGCACTTTTATGTTTTTTTGATGATAAATGTTGTTCCAAATCATAACGCCCTTTGTTGGCTACGGAAACTTTCGTTTCGCAAATAGTGCAAAATGTTTCATGTTTTTGGTAGTTTTCCTTTGCCGTGAATTGTTTGAAGTTCTTTTGAAGCTCTTGGTTAAATATACACTTTCGTTTGCTCATCACCTATTAATTTAATTGTATTTGATTTGAAAAGCTACTGTCAATTATTATATTTTTCACAAATGAACTTACGAATTAATTGTTTTGACAAAGGACAAGAACGATACACACCACCGCCGCGGCTGCCACATAACAGAGAACAGACAAACAAAAACAAAACAAGTAGAGACATACATATGTGTGGATGGTAGTTTGGTAGGGGTTAGAGTAGAGCAAGCGTAATCGGGAAAGTCCCGTTTTTCTGTTTCTCTGTCTTCTCTCTACTCTAGCTTATTTTCGTCAAGTAGTAACTACCTCGTTTATATGCAACAGTTAAGGTGATTGAGTTGAGTTGAGTTGAGTTGGAATTACATCTTGTGTGGAAAAGGTCGAAATGTCAAAAGTGTTGCCGAATGGAATTCAATTTGAACTCTTGTTCATTTTATGTTTTGGAAATATAGAAAAAGAGACTAAATAGAGGAAATAAAATAAAAAGAGGACAAAAAAAGAATTTTAAGAAAAAAAGAGAGTGTAAAATAGATCTGTGTTCAAAAAGAGAACATGTTCTCTTTTAAAGAGATGTTCTGGTAGCCCTACCATAAACCCAACCACCTGATGTCTACCAATAACCAACCCAGCTATTCCAGGAATTACTAATAAGCAAGAAATAGCTATAACGCATTGTAAGCTATTATATAGTTAACATTTAGATTCTAAGAAATAAATCAGATCGTGTTCAAAAGCAAAATTACTGTTAGACCAAGAGAAATAAATATAATTCTGTAATAAATCGAATGTCAAACTTTGAAGTTGCGTTTTTTTTATTAAGCTCCCACACTGTATACATAACTCGCGCACAAGATGAAACCATTTGGAGTGCGCAACTGGAGGCAGTTACCTAAGGACCGGGCTAATTGGAGAACCATTTTGGGGTTGTAATGGTCACCGTTCGCACCAATCTTTTTGTTGTTGTCTTAAGGTACAGTCATCAAGTAAAGGTCTGCCCAATAATATGTACCAATGATATACCAATGATATGTACTATAGGTTCATCATGTACATTGAATAATAGTCCGCTACATTGTCCCAGAACTTGGTTGAGGGTCCCTCAGGGAGGCTACCATTCGATGGGGTCAAGAGAGCTTAGTGTAGCAGTACAAAAAAAAAAAAAATATCGAATGCAAGTACCTTCGCTTAGGCGGCTGGGGACATCGCGCTACGGGATAGCAGGGCGCGATAACCCGTTGTTTTTTTTTTATATTTTGGGAAAACACAATGCTAAGCCAATAGCTTAACGACGCCACGAATTAGAGCGTGGGTCAGTTTGGATTCACGACTCAACTCAAGCACAAAAAGACTGTAACTAAACCGCACGCGTTAGTGAAGAACGCAAGAGAAAAAAAAAAGTATTCTGGTGAAACTTTCATCTAAGATTGATATTAGTGTCGCAAAATTTATTGGATCGATAGCAATCGCGATCTGCTAATGTGTTTAGTTTTGTTTATCAGTTGTTTTATTTAAGTGCGTGCTATATGTCGGGTAAACCAATCGCCCTCCACCCTTAAAACAAATTTGTATAAAACATTAAAAACTGATAGCCCTCCACATTCAAAGAAACCCCATATAAAAACGTAAAAACTTATTTCAACATCCACTACGCAACCATTTGACCTAGTCTCTTAAGAGTGAATCTAACTCAAAAAAAAAAAAAAAAAAAAACCGTCGAGAGGCAATTAAATAAAACTAAATTTAGTGACCAAAAGTGAGTTCAGCAATTGATCGTACCTACCCTCAGACCGGCCTGATAAAATCGTTTGGCATTATCAAAGTAGGAGGGGCTCAGTGGCGCGATGGTTAGTGCGATGAACTGCCGCGCAGGAGGTCTGGGTTCGATTCCCAGCCGTAGCACCTTAATGATTTTTCACTGGCCCTCCTCTCGTGATGATCTGACAAATCATCCGAGTAGTATCAATTGTCAAGAATAGCTTATCTCGACCTAGCCGTTCGGAGTCGGCATAAAACAGGAGGTCCCGCCATCGTGCAAGAAGTACACACGCACACATGAATGGTTGTGAGAAAGCTAGGCCCTGGGTACTAACGAGCCTGTTGCGCCAAAAATTTGTATTTTTTTTATTTTCAAAGTAGAGGTGAATTTGCGTGGAAACAAGTGCAATAATAATCCACCCACGACAAACCAGTCCTCATACCGAGAAACTCTCCAAACCCTCCATCAGTGTGATGTAAGCCGATCGATCTATCATAAAATCGATTCTAAAGCAGCGTCTGATATACCCACCACCCCTGGGTACATCATAAATCCTCTCTCCGAGTGTGATCGAAAAACGGGATCATTCTAAGCTGATTTTTTTTTGAATTCCCCCTCAGGGAAATTTTTATTTTTTTTTTCTCTTTAAAGCTTAGTACGCTGCTCGAGCGAAACTAAATTTTAGCTGCTCTCCATTATTTCTCTCCAAACACTAGCTAAAATCCTCGCTAAATTTTGACATAGAGTGCTTTGTGGATAAGTGTCATAACAAACAGCTGTTCTTTGAAAAATAAGTTTATTTAACAAATCAAAAGCACAACAGAAGAAAACAATACGATGTGTCAAAATTTAGCTTGAGAAAATGTGCCGAACTATTAATGGGCGCGCTAAATTGTGACAGATACACCCAGTACAGTCTGAAATGAATGTTTGATTTTTTAGCTGAAGCAGCGTACCGCTCGGCTAAATGGATTCGCTTAAATTTAGCTCAGCTAATTTTTGGAGAGAATTTTGTATGGGAGCTAAAATTAAGCTCGAGCAGCGTACTAAGCTTAATTATTTGAATTTGTTTTTTTTTATTTTTTTTTAAATTTTTTTTTATATTTCATTCCTTCTCCCTACTTCAATTAAATAAAGTTAATATTATTTATTTTTTTTTATTGTGTGTGAATAAACTAATGTTCATGGGAAGCTTTTATTTGTTCCCCTTTCCGCATAGTGCACCATTGTGCACAGTTTTCTTTCAGCAAACAAGAAATCCCCTTCGGCAGGCCTGGCGCAGCGGATAAACCGGTAAGCTTTTTGTAGTAGTAGTAGTATATATATTTATTAGTATTTTAAATACTTTATAATTACATTTATAATAAAAATTTTTCTAAATCAGTTCATTTTACGGTAATTTTAAATATCTCTTTTTACATGTTTGATACATTTAGTTTTAAAAATTCTAAAATTCTTTTAATTTTTTATATATGTTGGTAACATGTTGAAAAGCCTTATCCCCTTGTAGAGTAACGTCTTCTGACCATCTGTTGATAACTGCAAATTCAGTCGGAAATCATTCGCGTTTCGTAGGTTGTATGGTTGAGCTTCACTCACAAGTCTGACTTCCCTTGTTAAATATGCTGGTGCTTCGCCATACTTTATTTTGAAAACTGTAAGTAGTGCATTCAGTTCCATTCTCTGCTTGACATCCAACCACCTCAGTGTATCCAACATTTGTCTTATTGGTGTAAAGCGATTGCATTTCAGGATGCTTCTCATACCCTTATTTTGAAGTTTTTGCAATCTTTCGATTTGACCTTGATTGCAACATGAGAACATAACGGTAGAACAATATTCAAAATGTGGTTTTATTATAGTGTTGTATATATTAACCGCTTTTATATAGTCCATTCTTTTTCGGATACGTTTAAAAAATCCAATCTTTTTCCCTATTTTTTTACATATATAATCGATGTGTTGCTCCATTTTTAACTCTTTGTCTATTATCATTCCTAGATATTTTATGCTTTTAACATTTTCGATCGTATTTCCATTTATTTCAATAGTTAATTCGCTATCTATATTAATTGTCATCAACTTAGTTTTTTGTTCGTTAAGCTTCAGTTTATTCATCTTAAGCCATGAGACTAGATTTTTCACATCGTTGTCTAACATGCTTTTGCATTGCTCAGTGTCGTCTCCTTCAGCTTATATAAGAGTGTCATCCGCATATAACACACTTTTGCAAAATTGTATATTTTTTGGCATATCATTTATATAAATTATAAATAGGAGTGCCCCTAAAATTGATCCTTGAGGAACTCCTTGTTCTACTTTAATATATTCCGATGTAGAATTATTAACTTTTGTCCTCTGCATTCTATTTGTTATAAAGGACCTGAACCAATTAAGTTCCTTATGTTTGACACCATATTGATACATTTTTTCTAGTAGTATTTCCTGATCAATCGTTTCAAAAGCTCTCTTAAAATCAAGAAAAAGTGCAATTATTTTTTTCCGCTTTGTACAATTCTTCCATTCATTTATTAAATGGTTTACCGCAGTCTCGCATGAGTACTTTTTTCGAAATCCCGATTGGTAAATTGATAATATATTATTTCGTTCAATGTATTCCATTAGTTGTTTTTTTACAATCGCCTCTAATATTTTTTCAATTGTCATTAATGTATTAATTGGTCTAAACTCTTCACATTTGTTGGTGTTTGTAATTTTTTCAACAGGTGTGATCATTGATTCTTTCCATGAGCTAGGAAATTCACCCGTTAAAAGCGATTTATTTATTAATTCTAGTATGGTGTTGCCTAAATTATTCCAGTTATCCAGTATCATTATAGGACTTACTTTGTTGAAATCAGCTTTATTTTTTAATAGCAAATTTTAGAAATGTTCAACAGAACAATGTTCAATAGAACAATGACTTGCATACTGTTTTTAAATCTTGTAACGATATTTGGTGGAATTTGAAAATGGTATTATATTGATCTACGTAATTTCTATATATAGTATTTTCAATTGATTTACTAATTTCTTTTACACTTTCTATAAAATATTTATTGAATTTGTTTGCTATTTTCGTTTCATCATCATATTCTTCATTTTCAAATATTATGTTTTTTATGTTGCTTTTTTGTCGTTTCAATACTAATTTTTTTATTTGCATCCACATCTCTTTCTGTCCGTTTGCTTGGGAAATTTTGTTGTTTATATATATATGTTTTTTGCACTATTTATTTTAACCTTGTATTTGTTTCTTATTAATATATAATCTTGCCAGCTTTCATTGTTGTTAATTATTTTGGCTTTTTCATACTTTTCCATTTTTTGATTTTTTAGACTTTTAAGTTCATTGTTGAACCATCTATTTTTTTCATTTCTACTATTTCTTTTGGTGATAAATTTTGCTTCCGTATTCTTCATAATTTGATTGATTTTGATTGCATTTTCATCGAGGTTTCTTTCTTCATCATACTTTGTATTCCATTTACTTAGTTCATGTGAAAAACGATCTTTTTTGTAATCACATACTTCAATAGTATTTTCATATTTCTTTATTATATTTTTCGTTTTTATAACAATTTCAATGTTTTCATGGTCCGATATTTTATAGTTTCTGTCTGCATATACCGTCATGTTTTGCATGTTTGTTATTACATAATCAATAATAGTTTTTGATGTAGATGTAACTCTAGAATAGTCCTCCATTTTTTGCGTTAGATAATTGTCATTCAGTATGCGTTCAATTTCTCTTTTGTATAGTTGATCTTTGCACCAATCGATGTTAAAGTCTCCAGCTATTAAAATGTTGCTCGTTGTTTCAGTCAGTTTTTCAATATTATCTTCAAAAAATTTACAGAATCCTCTTTCAGAACTATTGGGCGATCTATATATTGCAACTAAAACGATTTCAATTCCATTATTTTTACATTTACATGCTAAAAACCATCTTTGAAAATCGAACGATTTTTTTACTATGTTTGTAACGTTCCACTCATTTTTAACATAAATTGCACTGCCCCCAGTTCGTGTCGAATTAGAGAAACATTGTATGTTTTTGTATCCATTTATTATTATTTCATTTTCTTCACTATTCTCTGTGAGGTGTGTCTCCGATAAAATAATAAATTCGTATTGTTTGTTTTCTGCCATAATTTCGAGTTCCTCAAAATTATTTGTTAGCCCTTGGATATTAATATATACACCTTTGAAAATATTTAATTGCTAGTATCCTATTCTCTTTTTTTTTGCTTCTAGTTTGTTTAAGTATACTGGGCATAATCTACTAAAAGTCACATGTTTATCATCAAGTCCCAAATTTAGTCTTTCATTTGCTCTCATACAATTTATACATTTTATTATCGTTTCTTTCTGGCATTCATTAGTTTTATGGTTTTTTAAACATTTCAAACATATTTCTTCTTCTTTTTTGCATTCATTTGATCTGTGATTAAATCCTTTACATTTGAAGCATCTAATAACTTCTATTCCATCAAATACCTTACATCTTTCCCATCCAATACTAAGTCGCCCTGCTTCCAATACTTTCGGGAATGATTCTGCGTCGATTTCTATGACAGCATTGTAGTTTTTGGTATTATTTTTCTTGTTTTCATAATATTTGATTAATTTTAAATCGCTGTTTGTTATTACCGAGTTTTTTTTGTTATCAGTAGTCTTAGCTTATCCACACACCCAAATATAATTTTTGCCTTTACCTTATTTCGTTTGATTTGAATAGTTTCAGCGGCACTTGCACACGGTAGGGTGGGTACAGACCCGCTGTAAGGACGACCACCTGTTCTTCTAATGCTAATCTAGACAGATGTTATTTTTTTTTTTATTTTTTTTTAGATTTTTGTTACTACCTATCGTTTACTGATGCATGCAATGGTTTAATGTAGTGGTGATGTTTCGGTATGTCGGTTGGAAGAACCCCCACCCCTCGACGAGCTTCAGCTATGACTAGGCATGCACACCGCATCCAGACAACCGAAAGAGTTATCTTCCCTTCCTTACCCTTCATCCTATACCCTCATCCTATTTCCCTGTGTCTTTTCGTTTGTTTTTTATCAATCATCCCCTCTTTATTCCCTAACCAACACCGCCTCCATTACAGGGTATTGATGGACCGGCCGTTGCTGATTGTAACCGATCAAATTGTTTGTAAACGTTTTCAGTTAAAATCGCCCATCACATCAAACTGTTGGCAATTCTAACAATCCAGATGAAGACCGGAAAGTACATTTAGAATGGTCGTCCACAGAGAAATCCGTCCACCCTAATGGTGTTTGTTACTTCGTAATGACATTGTTTAACTTCCAGGCATACTTGAAAGATATTTGATAATTCTGAAGTAATCATTGATCCATTTGAAATTTCCTGTTTACCCATGTCGTACAAATTTCATCGATTTTATCAACATCAATCTCGTTTCCGTTTGATAGCGAAAATCTCATTTCCTGTTAAAAAAATAAAGAAATGCAATCGAATTGCCACAAACAAGATAATCGATATCCATCTAAACCAAATAATCCCATGTCAAGATTATCCTCGAAACACTAAACGGATACTACTAGAATAAAGCAGCAAAATGAACACCAAAGACCAGTGTGTGTGATAAGTCATGTTTCTCCATCACCATGGCGTTTGTCAGATTAGATTATTCACCTCAACTACTCTCTCAAGTTCTAGCCACAACAACACTAGAATTTGATAAAAATAAAAAATACCACCACACTTATCAGTGGAACCCAAAAAAAAAAAAAAACAAATGAGGCACTGATTCTATAAAAGAATCGATTAAATATCAATCAAATTAGTTATCAAACTGCATTGCCAAACGACGGCTGGCAGTTCCCGCAGAACGAAAATTATCCTGAAAATATTTTTTTTTGATTGAAGAAAATAATTTATAATTCGAACGACCGAAAGAGTAAAAGTAAAAAAAAAGGAAGACATTGTCAGCGAGAATGATTCGCGTAATAATATTTGCCCTCTTGGCAACAACAGCTGTCCGGGCGATAGCTATCAACGAAGGTCCTTGTGTGACCGCCGGTAAATTTGCTCTTTACACTGGTTCGTCGGTATTTTACGTGTGTACCCTTAATACGGCGGGAGGACTTTCTGTGACATATCTTCAGTGTCCAACGGGACAAGTGTTTGATAGTGCTACTGAAGTGTGTGTTGGTACACGAACAGGCGAAAACGACGAGAGTGGAAGTGTAGAAACGACGACAGCTATTGTTGAGAAGCCAACAATACCGACAACAACTCCGGCCGATGTAGAACCCCCAACAAATCCAATTACAACGACAACGGAACCAACTATTCCCACGGAGGATACTTCGACAGAAGCTGCAGTGACTACGACTGTGGATGCTGTTACCACCACCGTGGCTGCAGTTACAACTACTGAAGCGTCAGCAACCACAACCGAGGAACCGGTTACCACAACTGAAGCACCAGTAACTCCGACTGAAGAACCAGTGACTACCAGTGAAGCGCCAGTTACCACAACTGAAGCTCCAGTTACTCCTACGGAAGAACCAGTGACAACCACTGAAGCGCCAGCTACTCCTACAGAGGAACCAGTTACTACAACTGAAGCACCAGTCACTCCTACCGAGGAACCAGTGACTACCACTGAAGCGCCAGTTACTCCTACAGAGGAGCCAGTTACTACAACTGAAGCACCAGTCACTCCTACAGAGGAACCAGTTACTACAACTGAAGCACCAGTCACTCCTACTGAAGAACCAGTCACTACCACTGAAGCGCCTGTTACTCCTACAGAAGAACCAGTTACTACCACTGAAGCACCAGTCACTCCTACCGAAGAACCAGTGACTACCTCTGAAGCGCCTGTGACTCCAACTGAGGAACCAGTTACTACAACTGAAGCACCAGTCACGCCTACTGAAGAACCAGTGACTACGACTGAAGCGACAGCTGCTCCTACAGAGGAACCAGTTACTACAACTGAACCACCAGTTACTCCTACCGATGAACCAGTGACCACCACTGAAGCGCCAGCTACTCCTACAGAGGAACCAGTTACTACACCAGAAGCACCAGTCACTCCTACCGAAGAACCAGTGACTACCACTGAAGCGCCTGTGACTCCAACTGAGGAACCAGTGACTACCACTGAGGAACCAGTGACTACCACTGAAGCGCCAGCTACTCCTACAGAGGAACCAGTTACTACAACTGAACCACCAGTTACTCCTACCGATGAACCAGTGACCACCACTGAAGCGCCAGCTACTCCTACAGAGGAACCAGTTACTACACCAGAAGCACCAGTCACTCCTACCGAAGAACCAGTGACCACCACTGAAGCGCCTGTGACTCCAACTGAGGAACCGGTTACTACCACAGAAGTACCAGTCACTCCTACCGAAGAACCAGGTACCACAACTGAAACACCAGTTACACCAACCGAAGATCCAATTACTACCACCGAAGCACCAGTTACCCCCACTGAGGAGCCTATTACCACAACTGAGGCCCCAGTTACCCCTACTGAAGAGCCACTGACAACAACGGAGGCACCAGTTACTCCCACTGAAGAGCCTGTTACCACAACTGAAGCCCCTGATACCCCAACAGAAGAACCAGTAACTACCACTGAGGCTCCAGTTACCCCTACCGAAGAACCAGTCACAACAACAGAAGCACCAGTCACACCTACTGAAGAACCAATGACTACCACTGAAGAACCAGCTACCACAACAGAAGCACCAGTTACTCCAACCGAAGATCCAATTACTACCACTGAAGCTCCAGTTACACCCACTGAGGAGCCTATTACCACAACTGAGGCCCCAGTTACCCCTACTGAAGATCCAATTACTACCACTGAAGCTCCAGTTACACCCACTGAGGATCCTATTACCACAACTGAAGCCCCTGACACTCCAACAGAAGAACCAGTGACTACCACTGAGGCTCCAGTTACTTCTACTGAAGATCCAGTCACAACAACTGAAGAACCAGTCACACCTACTGAAGAACCAATGACTACCACTGAAGAACCAGTTACCACAACTGAAGCACCAGTTACTCCAACCGAAGATCCAATTACTACCACTGAAGCTCCAGTTACACCCACTGAGGATCCTATTACCACAACTGAAGCCCCTGACACCCCAACTGACGAACCAGTGACTACCACTGAGGCCCCAGTTACCCCTACTGAAGAGCCACTGACAACAACTGAGGCACCAGTTACTCCCACTGAAGAGCCTGTTACCACAACAGAAGCACCAGTTACCCCAACGGAAGAGCCACTGACAACAACTGAAGCTCCATCCACTCCCACTGAGAAACCAGCTACCACCACCGAAGAACCAGAAACCTCCACGCAAGAACCAGTTACTACAACTACAGCGCCAGTAACAACCACAGAAGAACCTGCTACCACCACTGAGGATCCTGTTAGCACTACTGAACGACCACTTACTACCACTGCAATGCCAATAACCGAGCCTCCTTGCATAACTGAGACCCCTGGCATAGTAACAACTGACCCAACCACCATCGATCCCACCACTGATGTCACCGTAGACGCCACCGCGAAGACAACAACGGATGCAAACGCAGTCATTACTCCCGACCCGGTGTTCACTTGCCCAATGCAAGGATTCTTCCCAGTTGACAACAAGTGCAATGAATTCCACATGTGCCTGTACGACGGTGACGGTACTCTGCTCTCCTTCGAAATGCAATGTCCCGCTGGTCAAGTCTTCAATCCCTACACACAGTACTGTGTAAATGAAGCTTCCTACACCGGCTGCGGCCTCAGCAATGATGACTTCGTCAACAATCACTTCTACTGCTCACGCGAAGGACTCCATCCACATCAAATGGACTGCTCGCTGTTCTACAACTGCCTCTGGGATGTAGGTAACGAGCGTTATCTAATCTTCATTCAACGTTGCCCCCTGGGACAGGTCTTCAGTCTGACCAGCAACACATGTACCTCTGGAACGATGCTCTCCTGTTTGGGACGTCCCTTCAGCTATTATACCCTCCTGCGTGCTGACTTCAAGGAGCAATAAACCTGTACCGCCCGCACTATAGTGTACTCGGTTGATATTCATGAAACATGTGATCTGTTGTGTACCTTCACATACCTCTTTTTTTTTACCAATACACCGAAATAAACCTTTTAATTATAAATTTATTTAAATTATTAAAAAAAAACATTTTTTATTTATTTATACGAAACAAACAATAAATTAACGAAATATAAGGGAAGATATCCCGACAACGAGAGAGGCGGTCCTTTTTTTTTGTACATTTACACCGGGAACTCCCTGCACTCGGCAACCTTTTCGGGAAGACACTCCATCGCCTTGTCATCGAACTTGTAGAACTTTGGACACCTAATGGCGATCACGTTGTCCACAAAGCAGAGGAAGTAGTTGTTGCAGTCGTCAAGGCTACGAAACCGAGTTGGCGAACGACAATAAATTTTATTCTTCGTTGGTGATGGTTTTTTCGTTTGACATCTATTGAACGCGTCCATTGTGCATGATTGACACTTTGCGTCATATGCCGTCTGATTGGGACACATAAACGTCAGCTGCATGGCCGGTGAGAATTGCTTCGGCAAACAGAGATGATAAATCTGACAATTCAGCTTGTCGGGGTATTTTCCTGGTTTCCTATTCAAACAGTTCATTGAACTTTTGACATTCTTACGTGAGCTGTCATACTTTCGCTCGTGACGTACACTGCCCTGAATGATGCAATTTTTCAGATTCTCATCGAAATACCGATTGTGACCGCACATCATGTGTCGCAAAAGATAGCCGACGCCGTTCAGTGGAACATCGCAATACCAGAAAAGTGTTGAATTGCCGGTATCTGCAAGTAAAGATGACACATGACAGACGTTTCAAAATTTGACAGATAAATATATTAGTTAGTTAGTTTTGGTTGATTTGTAATTCCCGCTGATAAGAAGCAAATCGTGGATCTCTTATTTAGATAAGCTTTGATCAGATTACAGCTTTAAATTGCCTAAATGTTGTGCTGATTTTCAGCGGATTAGTGACACACTCAGGGTAGTGCTTAGCGATAACAATAAATTGGAAAGTTTTTAATTTGGGATTGTTTTGGCGGACATGCGGGATCTTTAAGGTTAATCGAAGTTTATTCGAGGAATTTGAAGTCGAACAGTTTCGACATGATGGTGCGATTCTTTTTGGAAGCGTGATTTTGCCCGTGATAATTAGCAGATTGGAAATTATAGTATTGAGCGACTTTTTTTTTGTTGACATGTTTGACAGGTTGAACGAGTTTGATTTTGACATATCGGTGCATTATTAAGGGGTTTGTACGCTGTCTCATAGATGTAGAGTTTTGATTACTGCGGCGTTGGCTATTTTAGCCTGATAGAAGTCTCTTTTTGGTAAAGAAATAGTCGGTAGAGTGCCCAAGTGTGTTAATAATATACGGCCTTGCGAAAGTCTGTAAAACATCTTAAAAACTGTCATGAGAAGATCTCAAATTTGACGTTCGGAATCGGAGTTACTATATGGAGGTTCATCGCATTCTTTGTGGACACTTCGCACATGAAAATAAGCGGAAAGGCTTGAAAGGCTGTTAATGAAGAGTCTCGTGTGTTTTAAGTTGTTCTCCTATCGGTGCGCGTCCCCGGGTGGCGAATAAGCCTTATGGCCGGCATACTCGCAGGACTGGTGGAAATACTCAATACCACTCGCAGGCCAAAAACAACTAAAGGGCTGGGTTAAGGTGTCATACGAACCGTGCCGATAATCGACCAGGCTGAAGGCCCTACCAAATGCTCAGTCGCTAATGGAGTATTCCGATACCAGACAACCTCCGAATTACCCTGCCTTGCCTACATAACGTGGATTTATGTGTACGTGTACCGATTTTCTCCGCTACTCGTGGGACCTAACAATGAATACACGCAAACAAAAAAATAGAGAGCCAAAACCGGAAGGTCGGTCCTCCAAAAAAAACCCTTTCCCCGGGAGTGACACCTGGAAGCACTGCCGTAGCCAAGACATGACTGACTTTGGAAAAACCTGGTCTGAGCCAAACAGGCAACTGTGGAAAAAAGGAACTCCGAAGGCAGCTGAGTGCACTTCGAAACGATGAGGGCAATGGTTCTAAAACCTGGTCCGTACCCAAACCCTGAACAGCCGTTGCAAGGGGACCCTCTCCCAACCAACCAACCGATTACGGGCAGAATTATTAACACAAATCTTGGCGTCTCATCCGTACCCAAGCCTGTGAGTTGTGGCATACCACAAGTAGGTGTCCTGTCTCCTCTTCTCTGAAACCTAGTGGTCAATTAACTACTAGTGAATCTAGACAGGAAGGCTGCAATGTGATTTTCTACGTAGATGACTTGTTCAAGCTGTATCAGGAAAGTACCTTAAAAAAACTATTGCGGCCCCTATTAAATGGGCCGCCAGATGTAGACTAGGTGCAAACCATCAAGAAACCGAATTCGTCCTTTTTAGCAGAAAAAATAAAGTCACGCCATCCGACCATCCAAAACTTAATGGCGTTAGTCTGAGTTGCAGACTACTACTTACTTACTTAAGTGGCGCTACAGTCCGGAATGAACCTGGTCCTCAGCCAACATGCTTCTTCAATAAACCTCTATCTCTAGCTTACTGAGCCCAGTTACACACTTCCAGTTGGTTGAGGTCGGTTTCTACTTGTGCGCCACTTAAGGCTAGGTCTTCCTCTACTGCATCAGACGTCTAGCTGGGAATCAAAGCCTCTGCAACCCGAGGTATTGGTGTCAATTAGTTTTACATGACTAGGGGTATGTCGCTGTACAGCTCGTATAGTTCCTGGTTAAATCTTCGTTTCCATTGCCCGTCAAAACTTGGGACCGAACATTTTTAGAAGAATTTGTCTCTCAATACGACATGTTGAGTTCGTTCCATTCTTCAGGCATACTTTCATCCGACCAGATTTGGTAATGAGTTGGTGGATGTTACTTACCAAGTCATCTCCGCCAGCTTTATAAAGCTCAGCGGGAAGGCCGTCATTTCCGGCGGCCTTATTAAACTCAACAGAAGTTGAAATGTTCGTATATCTATATCTGTTGACTTTTTTGCGTTCCGTTTTCTTCTCAAAATTCTGCTTTTCTGCAGCATGTGTGGAAGCAATGGAGTGAAGTCATTTGATTTCTGTTCGCCGTCAGGGTCAGTGTTCTCTTAGCTGTCGTGCAATAATAAATATTTTGATTATTTATTATTTCGTTGGATAATCACAAAAAATTGTAAATTTTTTAATTGCTTTCCGTTGATAAATAACAAAGGCACGGCTTGAAAATAAAAATAAGTTCAGAGGTTTGAATCTTTTGATAAGACATCATTTCTGTTTTTATGTGTTTCCATTTGGCATCAAATTTATTTTGAGGTGTTCGTTAGGGCATCATTTCGCTAAAATAATATAATTGATGACATTCGGCATCGTTTCATATTTCTGCTTATTGTTTGTTGCGTTTTATCTCGGATTTACGTCTCAAAATGTCCAAAAAATTAAAAATACATGATATTGAAAATATCTTGGATAATTTTGAAGACTCAGATTTATCAAGTCTTGTGGAAATAGATGAAGAACCTGATATTCTAGATACTTTACTTGAAAACTTCAATGATTTATTTTCTTCTGGAAAATCAAAATAAAACCGATGTTTTGACCGAAGAAGCTAACGTAGTAAACCCAGATCTAAGCAGCTCAGATATTGAAATTGATGCATTACATGAAGAAGACAATATACCTAGTGGCTCAAATCCGGCATTCCAAAAATCTGAACAGTTTAAATGGGCTAAAAGTTTGTGGACAAGTCCAAAAGCAGATTTTAATGAAAGCTACACAAAACAAGATTTGAAAACTCCAGTCCAATATTTTTTGAATTATTTTACTGATAAGTTGATAAATATAATAATTCAGTCAACTAATCAAACTTCGCTTTTACGGAACGGAACCGCAATCAATACCACTAGGGAGGAAATATTAAAAATTATAGCCTTAGATGCCGACAGATGCTCGCAGCCAAGAACGAGGCCTACAAGGCTAAGCTGCAGGTGAAGACGAGAGCTGCCATTGAGCTCTATAGGAAAAGAAGAAGGGAAGAACATCGGCTTTTCAGCAAGAAAAAAGAAGAGCAAGAAAAGCGCGCGATCGAGGATATAGAGAGGTGCCACTCCAGGAACGATGTTCGCAAGTTTTACCAAAGTATAAAACGTCAAAGCCAAGGATACAAGGCTCGAACAGAATCCTGTCGAGATGAACAAGGAAATATTGTAGTTGAGACACAGTCGATGCTGAGGATATGGAAGAACCACTTCTGCAGACTGTTAAACGGCGATAACAAACAAAATTTCGCTGCCAGGCAGAATGAACCTTTCAATATTGGTGACGACAGTGAAAACTACCAACCACCCGACCTAAGTGAAGGGAGGATAGCAATATCTAAACTCAAGCTTGATAGGGCCGCCGGAAATGACGGCCTTCCCGCTGAGCTTTATAAATCCGGCGGAGATGACTTGGTAAGTAACATCCACCAACTCATAAGCCAAATCTGGTCGGAAGAAAATATGCCTGAAGAATGGAACGTCAGCATCGTTTGCCCGATTCACAAAAAAGGAGACCCTCTGAACTGCGCCAACTACAGAGGCATTAGTCTCCTCAACATAGCCTACAAGATCCTATCTGCCGTAATATGTGAACGCTTGAAACCGTTTACCAACAACCTGATTGGCCCTTATCAGTGTGGTTTGAGGCCAGTAAAGTCCACAACCGATCAAATTTTCACACTTCGGCAGATCCTGGAAAAAACTCAAGAAGTCCAAATCGATACCCACCACCTATTCATCGATTTCAAAGCCGCATATGACAGCATTTATAGAGACGAACTGTACAGAGCCATGTCTAGTTTTGGTATACCGCCCAAACTCGTCCGTTTGTGTAGGATGACGATGGAGAATTCTCGCTGCATCATCAGGGTTTGAAACGACCTCACCGACACATTCGATACCAAAAAAGGATTTAGGCAAGGCGATGCGCTGTCATGTATCTTTTTCAATTTGATTCTTGAGAGGATTGTGCAAAACTCCGAAGCCAACACCAGAGGCACAATTTTCCAAAAGTCGGTGCAACTACTAGCATACGCTGACGATATTGACATCATTGGTAGGACTCAACGTGATGTCATAGCCACGTTTGCTAGTATAGAGAAGGAAGCGGCGAAAATGGGTTTAGCAGTAAATGAGGGCAAGACTAAGTATATGCTGTCATCACGAAAGGACTCACAACATCGACGAATTGGACAGAACGTCACCATTGACAGATATAACTTTGAGGTAGTACGGGACTTTGTCTACCTCGGCTCCGCTATTAACTCTGATAACAACATCTCGTCAGAAATTAAATGAAGAATTACTCTTGCCAACCGCTGTTTCTTCGGGCTAAGAAGGCAATTTAGTAGTAAAGCCCTCACTCGAGCTACTAAGGAGATCCTATATAAGACCCTGATCATCCCAGTCCTGCTCTACGGCGCTGAAGCATGGACCGTATCAAAAGCGGATGAAGAAATCCTTGGTAGATTCGAGAGGAAAATTCTTCGAAAAATCTTTGGTCCCGTTTGCGTTGACGGGCTATGGAGACGAAGATTCAACCAAGAACTATACGAGCTGTACAGCGACATGCCCCTGGTCAAAAAACTCCGCATCGGACTTTAAGATGGCTAGGACATGTAGAACGAATGGACACCAATACTCCGGCTCGCAGAGTCTTCGATTCCCAGCCAGACGTCGGAGTAGAGCGGTAGAGGAAGTCCTCACCTTAAGTGGCGCGCACAAGTGGAAACCGACCTCAACCAACTTGGAGTGCGCAACTGGAGGCAGTTAGCTAAGGACCGGGCTAATTGGAGAGGCATGTTGGTTGAGGCCCAGATTCATTCCGGACTGTAGCGCCACTTAAGTAGGTAAGTTATGCATTTAAGAAGGTGACTATTAAGTCCAAATTTAGCCAGTTTGAAGATTAAAATGTCGTGATTAACACGAATGCTTTAGAGAAGGCTGTGAAGACAACATCGTATTGTAAGCCTCGTATTTTAATTTTGAGAGATTGGAAGTTGTAGACCTACCAGCGATAAAACCATACTAAGCGCAATAGAACACTTTTGTTATAACGGGTGATTTTTTAAGAACTTTTTTAAAAAAAAAAACACAAAAAATTCGAAAAAATGAATGAAATATTTATTTGAATCGATAGTTTGAACCTTGCAATTTAATGTTTAAAGATAATTTCATGCAAATGTTGACCGCGGCTGCGTCTCAGGTAGCCCATCCGCTGAGTCCAATTTTGGCATACTCTTTCACACATATCGGCCGGTATCTCACGAATGAATGCATGGATGTTGGCTTCCAGTGCGTCAATCGAAGCGGGCTTGTCCCTATAGACATTAGCCTTGACATACCCCCACAAAAAATAATCTAATGGTGTCAAATCGCACGATCTAGGCGGCCAATTGACCGGCCCGAAACGTGAAATTAACTGTTCACCAAACTCGCCTCGCAATTGCGCCATTGTTTCGCGTGCTGTGTGGCATGTGGCACCGTTTTGTTGAAACTACATATCATGCAAGTCAAGAACTTCCATTTCGGGCAAAAAAAAGTTTGTTATCATCGCTCGGTAGCGTTCACCATTGACAGTAACGCTGCGATTCGCATCATCTTTGAAGAAATATGGCCCAATAATGCCGCCGGCCCATAAACCGCACCAAACAGTGGCTTTTTCGGGATGCATTGGTAGCTGTTGCAATGCTTCTGGCTGATCTTCACTCCAAATGCGGCAATTTTGCTTATTTACGTATCCATTCAACCAAAAATGAGCCTCATCGCTGAACACAATTTTTCGATAAAAAAGCGGATCCTCGGCCAGCTTTCCAAGAGCCCATTCACCAAAAATTCGGCGTTGTGGTAGGTCGGCTGGCTTTAGTTCTTGCACCAGCTGTATCTTAAAAGGCTTTACGCCCAAATCCTTCCGCGAAATTTTCCACGTAGTGCTGTAACAAAGGCCTAACTGCTGGGAACGGCGCCGAATCGACATTTCGCGGTCTTCTGTCACACTAGCTGATACGGCCGCAATATTTTCTTCACTACGCACAGTACGTAAACGTGTTGGTGGTTTAATGTCCAACAAAGTAAATTTGGTGCGAAATTTGGTCACAATCTTCCGAATAGACTGCTCAGAAGGTCGAGAATGCCGATCATAAAATGGAAGCAGCGCGCGATGAACATTTCGAACCGAGCACGAATTTTGATAGTAAAATTCAATAATTTGCAAGCGTTGTTCATTTGTAAGACGATCCATGGTTAAATTGCAAACCAAACTGAAGCTGTTTGACAGTGACACAAGGTACTAAACACACGTAAGCTGTCAAAACCAGTGTTGCCAAAACCAAACCAGCTAAAAAATCACCCGTTATAATTGATAATCGGGATGACATCGATACTTCACTTCACTTCATCGTCAGTAGTCTGTCAGTAGTCTTTTGTATGTATGATCAACCCTAACCTAGAGTGTTTTTCATCTCCCACTGTGGTTATTTTAATGATAGAACTTTCCAATGAATGTTGTCACGTAAAATGTCAGTTCCAACCTGTTTTATAGATCAATGACAATTCCATTAACAATCTTAACGTGACATTGCATATATCAAGCAGCGACGTAAAGGTCACTTAAGTTGTTTACTAAATGCTAAGTATATTGACTAAGATATTTTAAAAAGTAAACAACTTTGGAAAAAAGTTCAGCCTTTAACTAAAACCTAACTATCACTCAACTTTTGGCAAAAATATGCCATAAGCGAGCTAAATTTCATACAGCTTATGGGGTAGGCACTGAAAAGTCACAAGTTTCCCAAAAAAGACCAAATAAATAATGAAACTGTCAAGAAAAAGTTCAAGTCCAAAAATAAAATACCACTCACAATAAGTCTTTGGATAAATTAAGTCTTATCTACGTAAAACTTCGCCTTAAAAATAAAACGTTCGGCGAGTAATTCTCAATTTTCATGACGAAGTATTTGAAGTTTGGTGCCACAAACCAAATTGATATATGGCCTCTAAGATGGATTGGTATAATAAAACATGATCAAGGCTTTAAACATGAACGTCCTCAAAACGTCATTGTAGGCTTAACAAATTGAATGACATACGCTGTACATTGCGGAGTTCTTAAGCTCCATTTTGTTTATTGGACGATTTTTTTGAAAATTTATGAGATAAATCTTTTGAAAAATTTCCAAATAATTGCGTTTCGCAATTAGATATTGGACAAGCCGCATGCCGCATACCGGCATATGTCTTGTGATGTATGCTCAAAGTTTACGCACTAAATTGGAATTACCATGTCACGAAAATAACAGTAATGGCGCCCAATTCACATGTCAAGTTGGTAGTCAAGATTGTATGAGTATGTTCTGACATGATTAGAAATTGTCATATGATTGACAGACCAAGTAGATAAATTAATTTTATTTTTACTTATAATCTTGAGAAATTTAGATAAGTTAACAAAAATGGTTGTGAATTTGATTAATTGATTTTTTTTTTTTGTAATGTTGATTTTGTTTTGATCATTGAATAGATCTGTGTATTATATGCAAGGTTTGACTGTGTTTTGCCCATTTGACACATTCAAGTGCTGATAAAGTGTGCCACACTTTGATAGAAACGCTAAAATGTAGACGGATTTAGAGTGGAATAGCTTGACTTAATTTTTTGAAGTACTCGACATTTTAAAAAATTTTAGCAATCAGGGTTTAAAATTGTTTACCTATAATTCTTTGGATAAAAACAAAAATAAGTTGGGTGTTGTAGAACGAGGATAGACTCTGATTGGCTTTAACTTGGCAATGCCCAGTGGTTGCAACTCTGACTACACATCAAATGTGCTTATTACCTCCAAGTGTTAACCATTGGGTACTGATCTCATCCATCCGGATTTGACTTGCTTAACGATAAGTGCGAGTGTTGATAACAAGACGTAAAACAGCAACACTATAATCACGCAGGTCAGAATGGCGCGGAATGAATACCCGGTCTGCCGTCCAAGGCGAACCTAGATGTCGCTGCTTCGACATATTCGGACCACAGGTTATCTAGGTATCTCAAGGAAAGACAGGCCCCTTGAACAAAGATGGTGACGGATGAACAGAAAGGCCAAAGGCAGCAATAAACCCCGTAGTGGATACTGATGGACCCGTGTCCTTGGGGTATCTAATAAATTGAAACTGGCACTCCAGGTTGGGGGTTGTGCTTTGGGTTTATTAGCCACCCATGGAAAAAACTATTTTTACCAAACAACCAGTACCCTTGGAATGGACTTATGTTATTGTTGAGGACCCTGATAAACCAAAAAAGGCGAATGACGTATATTCACCTTGAATGTTTAAACATTTAGTAGGAAAGGTGCAGGCGAACAACTAGCGGAAGCCTTAAACTTGTTACGGTAATCCCTAATATCCTTTCGGTCCCTCTTTTAATTATGGTTGCTAACGCAGAATCTGTAGGAAGTGGCGGGCAGCCATGGTCCCATCAGCCAATGGTCCACTACCTTCAGACCATGAGAAGGCAACCCAATATAGGTCTAACGAGTGCGACAGAGGAGTCCACTAAGGATGAAGAAGTTCCAACTCTGTTCGGTGCAGCCCCAGTGAGAATGGGGAGACTCACGACAGGACGTGGGAGACTCGCGACGGCCAACATCAGACAGGAGTGGTCTGAACAGTTCGATGGGTAAGGGAGGACGATCCCTCGTCGACCCCAACACGATGATGACGGGTGGGGGAGGACGAGCAGAGGCGTGGGGCGGTCGGCCCAAAAGACACCCCTCTAACAAAGCCGCAACATTAGACGTCAAGGTCGATGGCCAAGAGAGGACGATCTGTTTCCCCCGACGTTGGAGCAACGGATGAGAAGCGAGGTGTGTAGGCGGACGGCCATAAATAAACACCCTCGCCACAACACAAACACAACATAAAACACATAATAGACATCACAAAACATGTCCACAACACGGACGACAGAAGGTGATGTCCAAAAAGACACACGGGGCACGTCCACAACAATTGGACACATCGAGAACCACAAGAAAAGACTGTGGAATGGCTTAAGCCCAACATACATACATAAAATACATTTAATTTAAAGGATGGCACCCGAATGACACATCCCATACCCTAAAATCTGCACGCGACACAACCAACGAAGTTCGCGAAAAATTGATTTATTGTATAGCACTCTCCTCCTCTCCACTCAATGCTCACCAAGTCCTACAATGAGCAATGGCCTCCTCCCCCCTTACAGATGTGTACGTCCTCTCTTTTTCTTCCTCAGCAGTAGTTAAATTGGTCACGTGGGTCGTCGTAAACGTGCCCGACGTAGGTGTAGAGTCGCGAACGAAATGTCAACCAAACATAGGCATTCGCGGCATATGTCTGGTTGACACAAATAGTTGTCCAGGATCGACACCGAGTTGGCCTATAACACTGACTATAGGAAAACTGGGGTGATTGTTAAGAACCAAAAGGTTATGTTGAGTAGCGTTCGCTCTCGTCGGTAATAATCCGACGCAGAAGCTGAGAAAACGCAGTTGAGACTGGACATAACAAATTGGAGAGAATGGATGTGGTGTGACAGGCGGCGGTAGCACGAGTCTGGAAAAATCCCAACATCGATGCGCAAAAAATCGCAAAGCCACGTGTGAACGGAGTTAAGAATTCGCAGTTAGGCTTACTAGTGCTGAATTCCAAGAGAGAATGTGAGAGCGAATGAACGGGATCGATGCTGGACAAAGAAATCGGGTCGAAAAAGAAAGCCACTTCTTGGTGATCTTAAGCTTGGAAAAGACGTGAAAAAATTTTTGGTTGGAAAGGCGTGAACTTTTGGTGAAAAATTCAGATTTTTTTTTTTGAGTTGAGCGAGGCAGAAAAATTGAGGGCGGATTTCATCACCTAGAAGGAAAAGAAGAAAGTAGGAAAGTAGTAACGTGGTTAAACTTTGGCTTTTTTTATCGGTATTCTTTTGTTCCACACATTTTGTTCTTTTATTTCAGGTGCAAGCGTCAAAAAGGGTTTCGTAATTTAACCAGGCAATACAAATTACGTGGCGTCCAAGTATCATTTTAAGTCTCGTGTAAACACGAGCCCACCCCACACGCTGAGTGAACCAGGCTCTCGTACTTACGACGAGAAAGCTACCTTCTACCGTGTGTATGATCTGTGGTTGGTGACAGATCCATAACGCGGGAAAATCGGTAGCAAACTGCTACAAAGCAGACATTACTGCCATCCAGGAAATACGATGCGATGGGCCGGGTAAAAAGAGGATGAAAAACTGTGACATCTACTATGGACCGATATAGTGAGCAGAAACATCGACTATTCGGATTGGTTATAAGAGCCAGACTTAGGCAAGAAGTCTTATGTTTCCAAGTCATAAGCGAAAGCATTGTAACAATCCGCATCAAGACCAAATTCGCCAACATAAGCCTTATATGCGCTCATGTTCCGATGAAGGAAAAAGATGATACACCTAAGGGCTGCTTCTACGAGCTCCTTGACAAAACCTATGAGCGACTACCAAAGTACGATGTTCAAATAGTGCCGGGAGATCTTAACGCAAAAGTAGGAAGAGAAGACATCTTAAGAAGTATTGTCGGAAAATATAGCCTACACGACAACACGTCTGGTAACGGACTTAGGCTAATTGACTTCGCTACGGAACGGAATGCCACTATAGCCAGCATACGGTTTCCTAACCCCGATATCCATAAGGGGACATGGCGGTCTCCAGATCAACGAACAGTCAACAGAACTGACCACATTGCGATAGACAAGAGGCACGCATCCAGTATTTTGGATGTCCGAACATTCCGAGGGGCTAACATCGACTCGGACCACCTCCTTGTTGCAGCCAAGGTAAGGATGCGGATATCCACCACTCCACAACAAACCAGAAATAATGTCGAAAGACTGCAATCGCCAGAGACCGCCAAGATCTTCGCGCAACGCGTATCCCTTAACCTCTCGATTCACACCATACCACCAGCATTGAATGCCGAAGAACAATGGCAACTATGCCAACAAGCCATTGATCAGCCGCAACTGATGTGCTAGGTTTCTCGCGGCCACCAGCAATGAGGGATGCCGACTGATGCTCGCAGCCAAGAACGAGGCCAACAAGGCTAACCTGGTGAAGGTGAAGACGAGATCTGCCATCGAGCTCTATAGAAGGGAAGAACACTGGCTTTTCAGAAAATAGAAAAGCGCGCGAGGATATAGAGAGGTCCCACTCTAGGAACGATGTTCGCAAGTTTTACCAAATTGTAAAACGTCAAAGCCAGGGATACAAGGCTCAAACAGAGATGAACAAGGAAATATCGTAGTTGAGACACAGTCGATGCTGAGGATATGGAAGAACCACTTCTGCAGACTGTTAAACGGCGATGACGAACAAAATTTTGCTGCCAGGCAGAATGAACCTTTCAATATTGGTGACGACAGTGAAAACTAACAACCACCCGACCTAAGTGAAGGGAGGATAGCAATATCTAAACTCAAGCTTGATAGGGCCGCCGGAAATGACGGCCTTCCCGCTGAGCTTTATAAAGCTGGCGGAGATGACTTGGTAAGTAACATCCACCAACTCATAAGCCAAATCTGGTCGGATGAAACTATGCCTGGAGAATGGAACCTCGGCATCGTTTGCCCGACCCACAAAAAAGGAGGCCCTCTGAACTGCGCCAACTTGAGAGGCATAAGTCTACTCAACATCGTCTACAAATATGTGAACGCCTGAAACCGTTTACCAACAACCTGATCGGCCCTTATCAGTGTGGTTTTAGGCCAGGAAAGTCCACAATCGATCAAATTTTCACAATTCGGCACATCCTGGAAAAAACCCAAGAAGTCCAAATCGATACCCACCACCTATTTATCGATTTCAATGCCGCATATGACAGCATTTATAGAGACGAACTGTACAGAGCCATGTATAGTTTTGATGACGATGGAGAATTCTCGCTGCTCCATCAGGGTCGGAAACGACCTCACCGATACACATTCGATACCAAAATAGGGTTTTAGGCAAGACGATGCGCTGTCATGTGACTTTTTCAATTTGATTCTTGAGAGGATTGTGCAAACTCCCGAGCCACAACAGGGGCATAATTTTCCAAAAATCGGTGCAACTGCTAGCATACGCTGACGATATTGACATCATTGGTAGGACTCAACGTGATGTCATAGCCACGTTTGCTAGTATAGAGAAGGAAGCGGCAAAAATGGGTTTAGCAGTAAATGAGGATAAGACTAAGTATATGCTGTCAACACGAAAGGACACACAACATCGACGAATTGGACAGAACGTCACCATTGACAGATATAACTTTGAGGTAGTACAGGACTTTGTCTACCTCGGCTCCGCTATTAACTCTGACAACAACATCTCGTCAGAAATCAAACGAAGAATTACTCTTGCCAATCGCTGTTTCTTCGGGCTAAGAAGGCAATTCAGTAGTAAAGCCCTCACTCGAACTACTAAGGAGATCCTATATAAGTCCCTGATCATCCCAGTGATGCTCTACGGCGCTGAAGCATGGACCGTATCAAAAGCGGATGAAGAAATCCTTGGTCGATTCGAGAGAAAAATTCTTCGAAAAATCTTCGGTCCCGTTTGCGTTGACGGGCTATGGAGACGAAGATTCAACCACGAACTATACGAACTGTACAGCGACATACCCCCAGTCAAAAAAAACTCCGCATGGGATGTTTAATAGATGGCTAGGACATGTATAACGAACGGACGCCAATACTCCATCTCGCAGAGTCTTCGATTTCCAGGCAGACGTCGGACGATTAGAGGAAGACCTCGCCTTTAGTGGCGCACACAGGTAGAAACAGACCTCAACCAACTTAATGTGCGTAACTGGAGGTAGTTAGCTAAGGACCGGGCTAATTGGAGAGGCATGTTGGTTGAGGACCAGGTTTATTCCAGACTTAAGTTAAGGAAGTCAGCTACAAACTGTGCAGAAAGGGTTTACAAATTTGAAGGAATAGAAGTTGGAGAAGGATAATTGGTCTGTTGGCACCTGAAGTTTTTTTGTTTTATATTGGCGTGACCGCTTAAATGAAATTAAAAAGGGAATTTCATGAAATGATGCAATTGGACCTAGTGGGAATCATCACATTGTTCGGGACAATAATCCCACTTACCAGCAAAGAATCCATACGAATCGCATTCAAACGGTGGAGCCGGTGTGAAATCGATGGTCGTAAAGTCACTCTCATCCTCCGACTCCGTAGTAGTGGTTATCTCCTGTGTCGTTGTTTCACAGCACTGTTCGCCTTTACCCGATCGCACAACACGTGCTGGACCATGGGAATCAGCAAAGTCGTTCTCGTCGAAATCATCATCCTCAATCGCACTACCGTCATGCTGTTGCTCCTTCGTCACATCTTGTAAAAGCTTATTAGGTGGTTCCTTTGGCGTACAATAAGCTGGATTATCCTCATCGCATGTATAATCATCGGCACACTCATAAATGCCAACTCTTTCGGCGACTTCATCGATAACAATTGGACAGAATTCCACCGTATTCTCATCGACACATCGAAATCCGTATTGTCCGCACTCCTTGCGTTCCTCCTCCGGTATGTCTTCGGTGCTGGTTGGATTCATCATTGAGGCCAACAAGATGAGAAGAAATGCAAGCCAAGCCATTCAGTTCTTGGGGAATTCAAATGCCTTGCCAACGGTCTTCGGGGGGTCCAAATAAATATATAAAACCAATAAATATACGAAATGTCAATTGGACGTTGAAAAATTAATTTGTTTTGACTGTCAAATGTTTGACTCGTTTATTTCTGATTGTATCGCCAGAAACCCCTAAGTGGGTATTTCCCAACGATTTTATGATTTGATATCAGCCTTCGGATCAGGTCTTCCGAAACAAGATTTATGAAGTTGCCTGTTCTAAGAAAACAAAAATGCATGCAATGCATGCATATCTCACGAGTCAGAGAGATGATCAAAAACACACGATCGAGGTGATTTATCTCAATCTTGATCGACCATAAACATGGTCACAAATTTTACACATAAAATGGGCCAACCAGGAGGTGCCTACATGGTAGCTAATCTAATCTGTGTACCTACCACCTTATATTGGGAAACCTTCGATTTTTTCGTTGGAATGGATTTTAAGTGTCGATAACTCTGAAACGCTTGAGATTAGTTTTCTTTCGTAGTTGTTAGCAACACACTTACTCAGGTAGGTCAGTAAGAACTATTCGCTAGCCCAGTACTTGAAATCGAGTGTTCAGTTATTTTTGATTGAATATGTCTTGTTATATGTGCCATTGAAAAATAAAGGCAATTATAGATTCAGGCGATATCATCAGCTTTTTATGGAAAAACCAGGCCTATAAGTGCTAATGAAAAAAATAGATTTCTAGATACCATTTGAAGAGTCCCTCACGTGGTTCGAATCTTGATCGTGTATTGGGTAATTAGCCAATTTTTTGAATGATTGGTGGTAGCAGATATTAGCGTAACCGTCCGCTATCAGCTGCTGCCAACAATCTTTCAGAAAGTGGCTTAGTACCAGACGGTGGCCGGCGAAAATCCTCATCCAAACCCTCCCAGTGGGTGCCGGCCGGTAATGATTGCTACAGTGTTCTTGTACGTTGTCAAGACGGCAATCAGCTAAGGTCAGAGGGCATTGCGGTGATGTTACTCTACTTCTCAATAGTAAAATATCCCGTTTTTATGCCTTTTGACCATAGGACTAGAGGTACCTGATTTCAGTGTTGGTGTGAGCGCACTTAATGCAAACCGTGCCCAAGAATGCAAGGCTGCGGGTTAAACCAGCCGCTAACGAGCTCCTTCAGATGCACAGGCATGGTCTGTCGTATCTTTTGCCTTACTCCGGTATATCGGCTCTGCCGGAGTGGACCTCCTTTCCGTTCTACTCGTGGGTCCAAAATGTTCAATGAACCAAACAAAAATAAAAAAACAAATAAATAAAAAAATACAAAAAAAAATAAATAAGCTCGAGGATAAGCAGGTCGGTACCTCTTCGGAAGAGGAGCTAGTAGCCTCCTCTCAAGAGATGGCTACAGGCGTTGTGAAGGATACAAGCAGTATTCCCACGCCGCCTGTGGTATCTCTAGAGACCTCTTCAGGCGACTCGCATTGTATAGTTAGTACACTCGCGGAGTCTCAGCCAATTAACACCCAGCAAAACGCAGGCGATGGGCAGTGTATAGTTAGTACACTCGCTTCATCTAATGTCTTGCAAACAATAACCGACTTAGGCGTTGGAACATGTGCAGTCAGCAGATCGGCATCACCAAAAGTCAGTACAGTAGAGCCTGCTTCATTCTCGGTAAGATAGCTAAGAATGAAGCGGCTGGTATTGTACATAGCAAAGACAGCGACAAAAACATGTACCTTTAGATTGTTGAAGACTACCACCCCTATCAGGAATTCCGAAGGAAATATTTCTCCCACGAATATTATTTGTTCCCAGGAACTAAATCTACCTATCGTGAATTTCCATCGAAATCATTTTCCCTTGTAATCAGTCTTACCACAGTAAAAATGTCAAAAAATATTTTCGAAATTGTCTTCGAATGTTTTGACAGCCACATATGCTTGACTAAAAACGAGAATTTAAGTGAAATAATTGCAATTTTTATTAAAAAAACCGAAGGAAATATTCAATAATATATTAACGGGTGATTTTTTAAGAGGCTTAGAACTTTTTTTAAATAAAAATCACAAAAAATTCGAAATAATGAATGAAATATTTATTTGAATCAATAGTTTGAACATTGCAATTTAATGCTTAAAGATAATTTCATGCAAATGTTGACCACGGCTGCGTCTCAGGTAGCCCATCCGCTGAGTCCAATTTTGGCATACTCTTTCACACATATCGGCCGGTATCTCACGAATGAATGCATGGATGTTTGCTTCCAGTGCGTCAATCGAAGCGGGCTTGCCCCTATAGACATTAGCCTTGACATACCCCCACAAAAAATAATCTAATGGTGTCAAATCGCACGATCTAGGCGGCCAATTGACCGGCCCGAAACGTGAAATTAACTGTTCACCAAACTCGCCTCGCAATTGCGCCATTGTTTCGCGTGCTGTGTGGCATGTGGCACCGTCTTGTTGAAACCACATATCATGCAAGTCAAGAACTTCCATTTCGGGCAAAACAAAGTTTGTTATCATCGCTCGGTAGCGTTCACCATTGACAGTAACGCTGCGATTCGCATCATCTTTGAAGAAATATGGCCCAATAATGCCGCCGGCCCATAAACCGCACCAAACAGTGGGTTTTTCGGGATGCATTGGTAGCTGTTGCAATGCTTCTGGCTGATCTTCACTCCAAATGCGGCAATTTTGCTTATTTACGTACCCATTCAACCAAAAATGAGCCTCATCGCTGAACACAATTTTTCGATAAAAAAGCGGATCCTCGGCCAGCTTTCCAAGAGCCCATTCACCAAAAATTCGGCGTTGTGGTAGGTCGGCTGGCTTTAGTTCTTGCACCAGCTGTATCTTAAAAGGCTTTACGCCCAAATCCTTCCGCAAAATTTTCCACGTAGTGCTGTAACAAAGGCCTAACTGCTGGGAACGGCGCCGAATCGACATTTCGCGGTCTTCTGTCACACTAGCTGATACGGCCGCAATATTTTCTTCACTACGCACAGTACGTAAACGTGTTGGTGGTTTAATGTCCACCAAAGTAAATTTGGTGCGAAATTTGGTCACAATCTTCCGAATAGACTGCTCAGAAGGTCGAGAATGCCGATCATAAAATGGAAGCAGCGCGCGATGAACATTTCGAACCGAGAACGAATTTTGATAGTAAAATTCAACAATCGACATTTCGCGGTCTTCTGTCACACTAGCTGATACGGCCGCAATATTTTCTTCACTACGCACAGTACGTAAACGTGTTGGTGGTTTAATGTCCACCAAAGTAAATTTGGTGCGAAATTTGGTCACAATCTTCCGAATAGACTGCTCAGAAGGTCGAGAATGCCGATCATAAAATGGAAGCAGCGCGCGATGAACATTTCGAACCGAGAACGAATTTTGATAGTAAAATTCAATAATTTGCAAGCGTTGTTCATTTGTAAGATGACCCATGGTTAAATTGCAAACCAAACTGAAGCTGTTTGACAGTGACACAAGGTACTAAACACACGTCAGCTGTCAAAACCAGTGTTGCCAAAACCAAACCAGCTAAAAAATCACCCGTTATAATTATGATGAGAAGTGCAGCTTTTGTGTTAGTGGATGAAGAAAACGAGAAAATGAGAGGATTCAGCAAAGAATCATCAGGAGAAATCTGAGGGATAAATCGAGCCCTTTGGAACTACCTGAATCATTGTAAGAAACAAGAAAATAATTCTTTACTATTTTTTCTAAATTGTTTGAACTGTTCTTATAGATTCTATCAATATTACCGAATGAACAAGTCAATGTTTACATACTTGTTGAATGTGCTCACGGATTCTTTGCCGCAAACGAAAAAAACATTCGCTGTTCCCCCTATAATTAAGCTTAGCGCCTACTTGCGCTTCTTTGCAGAAGGTGGTTATCAGACGGGGGTGGGAAAGGATCATGAAGTTGGACTTGCCCAGTCTACATTTTCAACGTACCAGGTGTAGTAGGATGCATTGATGGTACCCACGTTCGAATCATCGCTCCACCAGAAAAGAAGCACTTGTACTACAATAGAAAGAAATTCTATGGTTTGAATGTATTACTTGTAAATTGTTTTTTGATTTTAATTTACTTGGACTTTATTCAAATTTGATCTTTCAGGTTTGCGATGACCAGATGCGTATAAGTTACGTAGATGCCACTCATCCAGGAGCTTGCCATGATTCTCTTGTGTGGAAGGTGAGTGAACTAAGGTCTTGGTTTGAACAAAAACACTTGAATGGTGAAAGGAATTCGTGACTGTTAGGTATTAGTTTTATATTTTAATTTAATTTATACCCCATTTTTATACCCTATCCCATAGGGGTATATTAGTTTTGATACATAGTTTGTAACATAGAGAAATAATTTAGCTACATATACCTCAAAGTATATGGATCGACTCAGAATCGATAGCTGAGTCGATTTAGCCATGTCTGTCCGTCCGTCCGTCCGTACGTCACCAGTTTTTGGGCCTTAAATTTTGAGCTAGAAGGATGAAATTTGGTACACGTGCTCTTTGTTGCTCCCAGCAGAACAAGTGTAAAAATTTTTGAAATCCGCCCACTGCCACGCCCCCTTTTTAGAAAAACGTATTTTTTATAAGAAATTTTGAAAAACTTTCTGAACAATATATTTAGACAATCTGAATATCTGTACTTCGTTCATATAAAGTTTTTTGCCACGCCCACTTTTTGGGGGCGTTTTCAATAAAAAACCTTTTTCGGTAAAATTTTCAAATTTTCGAAAAAACTTTTGATGCAGAATCATTAGCAATATAAATATGAACATTTCGTCTATAGATCATTTTAACCCACGCCCACTTTTTGGGGGCGTTTTTATATAAAAACCATTTTTATACACCACCCCATAACATATGCAGTAGAAAACCTTGTCTTTTGTAGAACCGTAAAAGTTTTTTATAAGCAGTCTGAAGAATTTGTTGTCACCATTCCATTTTCTTTATTTTATCCACATCGTGTTTTTAGCCATGTCCACTTTTTGGGGATTTTAGTTTTACAGATAGGATGGGATAGGGTATTCAACGATCCGCACAGTGGATTGTAGCCTCTCATATGTTTTAACTTGCAAATAGGAGACGCTGGGTATCCTTTAGAACCATATAGAACCCTATAGGATAACTGAAGAAAGAACGGCTGAGAGAAATTTTAATGAAGCACATATTCGTTGCCGCAATATAATCGAAAGAACTAACGGCGTGCTTAAAAATAAATGGAGGTGCTTGATTGGAGAGCTGCATTATTTGCCGGAAAAGGCAATACAAATCACAAATGTTTGCTGCGCATTGCATAACATTTGCATCCATTATAAGACTGATAGTACAGCAAATGTTCCAACAGTCATAATTCGCGAAGAAGAAGAAGATACCAACACAAACGGACTTGAAATTTTCACCACGACAAACTCAGAATATATTGCAGAAGCGCAACTCATAAGAAGACAAATAGCAACTTCACTTTAAAACCCTTTGTTGACCGACGGTACTTGTAAGTACCACAATGTTTAACTTCAAGTAAAAACTCTGTATGACTAAAATACGGTATTCACGCCCAACGAGACTTTTAAGTACCATTTAATCTCCATGTATTTTGTGGGTCTACAAGTATTTGTTTAGTTTTAGCTACCGTTACAACGGTTTTTTTTCAAAGCTTACTGCACTTTGAAGAGAATAATTTCATTGAATTTTGATTTTTGTAGAATAAAGTAGCCATTGCAAATTTCGTCATTTTATGAAGTATTTAATTGATTTGCATGTTGAACTTTGGAAGAAACAAGAAATCAATTGAAGTTATAGGGATTTTTCATATATTTTCACAAAAAAACTAAAGTGGACTGGTAAGTACCGTCGGGCTGTGCGACAATTGTATTTTTTTGTTCGAGTGTTAGAATAGTGATTTTTTTCTTCGTTCTATTTTCATGTAATAAAGTGCATTATGTCAGCTGTTCGGAACGTTCTATTGAAGGATGATGAGATTTTAGCTCTGATCGAGGAATTACCATTGGACAAAAATGAAGATACAGACCTTGAATCCGAAGATGAATTGGATCTTATAACAATTCGTTCAAGAATAAGAGCTGCACCCCAAATGAATGAAGAACCAGATTAAGCTGTACTTCAAGAAGAGCTTGAAGAGTTGTTGGGAGATGGCATGGAAATTTCGGATAATCGTCCAAGATGCAGTCATTCGAAGGAAAAAATACCCGACGAGGAACCAAATCGCCAATGGAAAGCTAGCGATTGTCCATCAGAAATTCCTGAATTTGTATTGCCTGAGGGTCCTGTTGAAGGTTTGTTTGAAAGCTGCGTTAGTCAAACAGATTTTTTCGTCTCATTTGTTGAAGGTGTGCTAGATAAAATTGTTTATCAATCTAATCTCTATGCGGTTCAAAAAAGTAAGGTATTGGACTTGAAGAAGGGTGACCTACTAGCTTTTATAGGAATAAACTTTCTTATGGGATATCATAAACTACCCAGCTGGAGGCACTTTTGGAGTGAAAGTGAGGATTTGGGAGTTTCGTTGGTGGGTAAAACGATGAGCCGTAATAGATTTGATGCTATTTTGAGCAGCTTACACATAAATGACAACAGCCTTATTCCAAAAGATAACAAAGATCGACTATTCAAACTTCGGCCAATGAATGATAAATTTAGCACTTCCTACCATGGAACAAGACAGCTTTCTGTTGATGAGTCAATGATACTTTTCAAGGGTAGAAACTCCATGAAGCAATACAATCCCATGAAACCTATAAAGAGAGGGTACAAATTATGGTGCTTAGCAGATCAACATGGCTACATCAAGACATTTTCGATTTACCAAGGAATGGACGAGCAGCTGGAAAATAAGTATGAAAATTACGGTCTCGGTGAAAGAGTAGTCTTATCAATGACTGAAAAGGAGTGGGGAAAGCAAAGAATTATTTTCTTCGATAATTATTTTACTTCAGTAAGACTGCTAGAGAAGCTAAGAACCGAAAAAACTCTAGCTTGTGGTACGATTCGAGCATACAGAAAAGGCAACCCGAAAAATTTGAAAGACGATAAAAAATGGAAAGAGGAGATTTTGATTATCGCTCTTCAAAAGATGGGATCAGTTTTTATAAATGGAAAGATACGAGAATAGTACTGTTGGCCTCAAATTACCATGGCAACAAGCTTTCAACTGTTACCAGAAGGGATAAATCGGGAGTGCAACACGAAGTAAGTTGTCCAAAAGTTGTTAAAGATTATAACACATACATGGGAGGAGTGGACCATGCTGATCAACTTCGGTCCGCATATGGATTAGACCGCAGATCAAAGAAGTGGTGGCATCGTATTTTTTGGGGAATGCTCGAAATATGTTTCGTAAACTCGTTCATCGTCTACTGTCAAATGAATGAAAAAGTATCCCTTCTGGAGTACAAAAGATGTGTAACCCTTGGACTTATGTCACAAAAGGACTTACCTGTTGACAGACGTGGTCTAAAAAGGAAATCATTGAATGACGCTTCTCCACAGTGCAGTAAAAAACGAAGGGGTAAAGAAGAATCTGTTTCGAAGGACGTACGACTGGGTAATCTTGGTGTTCATTGGCCAAAGTTTGTTGAAGCACGGGGAAGGTGTGAGCTTTGTAGTATCAACAAAATACAGTCAAAGCCGTTTTCGAAAAGCAGCCATTGCAATGTATATCTTTGCTGCAATGACAAAAAAACTGTTTTCCTTGTACCACGGAATACATTTTCAATAACAAAAATGAATGTACTCATTAAAATGTTGATCCTTTTTTGAAAAATTCCATTAATAATAATGTATTAGTATCATATTCAAATAAAAAAGAAAATTAATAAAATTTAGTTCAAAGATTTGTTTTGCAACCCATAGCCCAACGGTACTTTTGAGTACCACTTTCACTTTTAGTCCTTAGAGGTCCTTTCAAAAAACAAAAATGAGTTATCCTTTTTAAAACAGCCTAAAATTAAATATTATCAAAAAAAAAATAAAAAAATTTAAGTTTTCCATAGCTTGGTCAACAAAGGGTTAAAAACCATTTATTAAACTAACAAAAGAATAAAAGTAAACAAAAATATTCTGAAAAAGTGAAAAAAAAAGTAAATGGAGTTTATTTGAAAATTATTGTTTTTTATTGTAATGTGTTTGAAGCTTTTCTTCTTCTATGTCCAAAAGACGCTGCTTAATTTTTAATTTTGTCTCTATTTCTCGTTCTTTGAAGTTTTCCATCTGCATATTGTGCCGCTCAGCTTCCTGTATTTCATGTCTCTTAAGGTTTTCCATTTCATCGTTGTGTCGTTTTTTTGCTGTACAAGCATCTTTTGTTGATCGCTTAATCGATCAATGAATCGATATACTTTCTTGACGCTAATCTCCATTTCCGTATGGTGTTTTTCAAATTTTGAAATAGCTTCACCAAGTTTGTCACACAATTCACGTTGTAGAAGTAGCTCTTTTTCCAAAAGATTTGCCGTGGATTTGATTTTTTTCTGACCTTTTGATAATGATTTTCTAACCGAATTATTTGCGATGTCATCTAAATCCTCATTGCTATCATTCGGCTGTTCGTGCTCATCATTTGAGTCCAACAAGTCCATCAGCGCAGATTCATCTAGTTCTTTGTATTTTTGATGATCTTGTGGCTGTCGTTGAGAAGTTTGCCTTGACACCGATGCTACGTTTTCTTGTGACTGTCGTTGAGCATTCTGTAATGACACTGTTGCTATGTTTTCCTTTTCTGCATCATCAAAACTATCCACTTTTCGTTTCTTTCCACAAGAAGGCAAGCCAAATCGATTGGCATTAGAACAACCTTCAACCGATTCGCTCATCGCACAGATATTTCTGATTGCTTCTTCAGAAGTAGAAAACGTGTACTCCTTGCATGGGCCTCCTCCAGTTGCATTTTTGAACTTAAGATTTTCGGCCATCTTTTTTCTAACATATTTTTTTTTGTCAATCCAAACCTAAAAAAGGTAAATAGTGCAGTTTGCACACATAAATAACAGTAAAACGCACACGCAAATAATAGTAATCTTGCCTTCTTCCATTCATACACAGATTTAACTGGTGTGGACCAAAACTATTGACTTTTTTCTCTATTCCTTTCCAAATTGATTTCACTTCTTCCTTCTTCCTTTTGGTAAATCCAGTTGCAATGTCTGGATATTTTTCCATTTCAGTAATTATTACTTCCAGTTGTTTTGTATTTGTTGTGTTTGACCTTAATTAAAAGTAATAATCTGTTTATGTTAACTAAATAAATAAAAGAAAATAAAAACATAACATGGTTACATCAAAATTACATCAAATTCCCCAGAAAAATGACAACGGAATAATTCTGGGGAATTCACCGTCAAATTTCCCTCGGAATCATATTCATAATCCCTGGGAAATTTTTTTCCCTTTTTCGAATGTTGTCTACGATACCTAGATTTCGAAAATGGAAAAAATTCCCAGGAAAAAATAATTCCCGATAGGGGTGTACAACAAACTCAAGGAAAAGCGGCTAGAGTCTGAAACCGCGAAGCGCAGTAGGTCTCATGATGAGCCAACTAATGCCTCAAAGCGGGGGAAGTTTTCAGCTTCCAGCAACTCATCTAAGCATGCGGAGGCCAAAGTCAAACCCAAACCGAAGCGCTCCAATACCCGGGTCGTAAGAGACGACCTGCAAGTTGCAATTATCGACGAGCAGCCGACAAATTGTAGCAAGGTGGCGGACGCTTGGGGTGAGATTGAGGCCAAGCTGTCTGAGATGGTTATGGACTTTCTAGATGCGACTAGATGCCACATCCACACGAGATGCTCAGAGTTCTGCAGATTAACCTGCAGCACTCTAGGTGCGCTAGTGAAAACCTCCTAGTCTTTCTGAAAGAGGAAGACATCGACATCAGCCTAATTCAAGAACCCTGGGTGGGAGGTTCCACTATCAAAGGGCTCAATGACAAGGACTACAACTTATTCTACAACATCGACAAACATAACGGTAAGCCTAGATCCTGTATTTTAGTTAAAAAACACATCAAAGCTTTCTTTTGTCCCAACCTTAGCTGCAACGACCAACTTACAACAAGATATAACTTTTAACCGCACGAGTATTTGGCATCAAAACGGCGCACTCCAGCGCTAATTGTATTTCGTCTTGTACGAACAGCCAATCTAACTAACTAACTAACCTGACGGTACATTGATATCTAGAAATCTAAGGAGTTTCACTACGGAATCTGCCATTTCTTTTGAGGAGCCCGACTGTGGACGTATATCGTAAATGACGTCAATATCAACAGTCCCAGTTAAGTTTTACTGAATGAACCTCTATGGAAAAAACCATTAGGTATGCGAGAGACATACAACCAGCCACGGATAATGAAACTCCTCATATGGCAACAAACCCGGAACGTCAATGGACTATGATATGAGAGTATGTATCTGGAATAAACAAACACATCTCGGGTGCTACGCAAAACTTGAATCTGTCCTCACGCGGTACAAGGCAGATATAACCGCAATCCAGGATATACGATGGGTAGGATCAGGTATAATGAAGAGAAAAAGTTGCGACATTTATTACAACTGCAACAAAAGCTATTGGGATGCGGATTCGTCGTGGGAAATCGGCTTAGGACGAAAGTCATTGACTTCAAGCCGATAAGTGATCGCCTTTCTGTGATCCGCATCAAAGCTATGTTCCAAATCATAAGCCTAATACGTGTACACACGCCCCTACCGACGAGGCTGAAGATCCCATCAAGGAGGAGTTTTATGACCTCATGAAAGGAGCCTACGGAGCCTGTCCAAAGTATGATGTAAAAGTTGTAATCGCGGATTTCAATGCTAAAGTCGGAAAGGAAAACATCTTTGGCGATTTAGTTGGTAAGCACAGAATCCACGAAACGACAACAGACAACGGCTACCGACTAATCGATTTTGCAGCAGCTCATCATACGGTGATAAGTAGCACTAGGTTCCCAAGGCTAAGGATCCACACAGCAATCTGGCGCTCTCCAGACGGTCAAACAGCCAATCAAGTCGACCATGTGCTAATCGATGCGAGGCACACATCCAACATCCTCACCGTGCACACATTCCGAGGGGCAAACGTCGACTCTGACGATTTTCTTGTCGCGGCTAAATTCAGAGCTCGACTGTCCAACGAGAAGAAGCTGCGAACTGCCCTGAAGAAGAAAGTCGACGTTGGACGCCTTAGCACACCTGGAGTAGCCAGAGCCTACAGTGAGCGCCTGAGTATGAAACTCTCCATTGTGCACTCACCTACCACATACGCCAACAGTATCGCGACATCGTCAAGGAGGTAGCCGAAACCACTGTAGGGTACCAGCCACCTCCGAGAAAGAGCCTGTGGTATGATGATGAATGCGTGTACAAGAAAAAGGTGACAGAAGATGCACACAATAAAGCGCTGCAGCGCAAAACAAGGGCTGCAAGAGAAGAGTATCGAGCCAGGAGAAGGGAAAAGGGAAAAGGGAGGAAAAGACGACCCTGTGTAGAAAATAAATAGCTTACGCAGCGTCCCAGCTCATAGAAATCGAAGAGTCGCGCGATCATAACAACATCCGGAGGTTTTACAAAAAAGCCAAGCAACTGGCTGCTGGCTACAAAACCGGAACGCAGGCTCTTCGAGACAGCGAAGGAAACCTAGTCACCGAAGCGCAGGGAATAGTAGATGTGTTTAAGCAGCATTTCCAACACCTCCTATATGGGCATCATGTAGAGAGAGTGATAGGGCAAGAAGGGAACCCACCTCCAGTCAATGAAGAACTAGTCCCACCACCTAGTATAGAAGAAGTTGGCCTAGCTATAAAAAAGATTAAAAACAAGAAGGCCGCAGGTTCTGATGGCTTACCAGCGGAGCTTTTTAAATACGGTCGGTGGTGATGTTTTGGTAGGGAGCATGCACCGAATCATCAACCAAGTATGGGTGGAAGAAAATATACTCGATGACTGGACTATCAGCTCCATATGCCCCATCTACAAAAAAGGCGATCCTATGTCTTGCAAGAACTATCGAGGCATATCCCTGCTAAATGTCGCATACAAGATCCCATCCAACGTACTGTGTGAACGTCTAAAACCGTTCTGCAACACACTAATCGGCACGTACCAGTGTGGCTTCCGGCCCGGCAGATCGACTATAGACCAAATTTTGAAACTGAGGCAAATCCTGGAAAAGACCAACTAATTTCAAGTCAAAACTCACCACATATTCATCGACTTCAAAGCCGCGTATGATAGCATACATCGTCAGGAGCTTTGTATGGCGATGGCCGGAATCCCAGCAAAACTGATTCAGCTGTGCCGCGTGACGCTGGAAAACACGCGCTGCAACGTGCAGTTTGGAAGTAGCTCCTCCGGACTATTCCAAACATGCACCAGATTTCGGCAAGGAGACGCGCTATCATGTGACTTCTTCAATCTCGTACTGCAGCAGATAGTGCGCAGGGCAGGTGTCTACACGAAAGGCACTATCTTCAACAGGTCCGTCCAGCTGCAGGTGTATTCTGAGGATATTGACATCATCGGTCGCTCCCAACATGCCGGGATAAAAGCGTTTACGGAGATTGAAGAACAGGCGAAATCCGTTGGCCTTGACGTAAATGAGTCCAAGACTAAGTACATGCTATCAACCAACAAACAAGCATCTGTCCACCGACAAAACGTCACTATTGATAGCAGCAATTTCGAGGTAGTTAAGGAGTTAACCTACCTCAGAGTTAACATAAGCTCCATGACACCCTAGTGGAGATCCTTCGAAGAATTACCCTAGGAAACCGTTTCTACTTTGTTTTGGCGAAGCAACTGGGTTCAAAACTCCTAACTCGAAGGACGAAATGTGTATTCTACAAAACCCTTATCATGCCAGTTCTGCTGTATGGCGCCGAGTGCTGGACGATAAGCAAGAAGGGAGATCTGATACTGAGCTCCTTCGAAAGAAAAATACTTCGGCGGATTTATGGTCCTGTGCACAAGGAGGACGATTGGAGGAGAAGATAGAAACTCTATGATCTGAACCAAGATGTGGATGTATTCCAAAAAGCCAAAACACGTCGACTACATTGGCTCGGCCACATCGAGCGAATGGACAATAATGATATAATGGACAAAACAGGATCTTCGAATCCCAGCCCCCAGGTTCGAGAAGGCAAGGAAGACCAAACCTCCGTTTCAAAGACCAAGCCATCGCGGATTGGTCTAGACAACTGGAAGCAGCGAGCCAGGGATCGTAGCGGATGGATGGCTGCAGTGTCTCAGACAGAGACTCTTCACGGGTCGGGAGCCCGATAAGTAAGTAAGTAGTGCATAATCCTCCACATTAGCTGTTTTGACATACTGGAACAGCAGTTCAACAGGGATCAAGAAGGTCCAGAGGTTGTGATACATGAATCCAAAAGCATTATGACTCAAATACTTACATCCGAGCTGGGCCTCAACCAACATACCACTCAAAGCTTGTGGTTGCTTCGTAAAAATAGAGTTTTTTCGTAATTGAGGAGTTCGCTCGAATCACAACCCCCAACCCTCAATTAAATTTGACAACACGGACATCCCAAATAAGCTGCTTGACATATTGAAACAGCATTTCAGTAAGAAACTTTCGGAGTTTTACGTGAATGAATGTTGTGACGGATAAACCCAAATGCCCAACGACAGTAAGACAAAGGGAAACCAGTCAAGAAATTGATAACGCATAGGATGGAACCACCTCATATATGGAGTTGATAAGAAGGATTAAAGTACTCACTTACTCTACAGTCAGGGGTGAACCTAAGTGTCAACCAACATGTTTCTCCAAATTTCCTGCTCCTTTGCTTACTGCCTCCAATTGAGCTTTTTATGTTGGCTGAGTTCAGTTTCTACTTGCGCTAGTAACTTAAAAGATCTCGCTACTGTATCTATAGACTGGCTGGGAATCGAAGACTCTATGACATATGTCAAAGCTTTTTCTCTGTTGAACCATAGTCTATTTAGCCCTCCAAAGCAATCGCTAACTTCCTTAAGTGGACGCACGTCTGGCTGGCAATCGAAGACCCGGAGTATTAGTGTCCATTCGTTTCAATCCAATGCGGAGTTCTGTTTAACCAGGGGCATGTCGCTTTCAGCTCTTATAGTTCATGGTTGAACTCCAAAGCCCGTCAACGCAAACGGGACCGAGGATTTTTCGAAGAATTACCCTCTCGGAGCGATCAAGGATTTCTTTCATTCCCATGCTTCAGTGCCGTAGAGCAGGACTGGGATGATCAGGGTCTTATATAGGATCTCCTTAGTATTTCAAGTGAGGTCTTTGCTATTAAATTGCCTTCTTAGCCGGAAGAAAAAGCGGTTGGCAAGAGTAATTCTTCGTTTGATTTTTGACGAGATGTCCCGTGTAGAGGGTAGACTCTGATTGGCGTTAACTTGGCAATGCCCAGTGTTGCAACTCTGACTACACATCAAATGTGCTTATCTTTACCTCCAAGTGGTAACCATCGGGTACTGGTCTCATCCAACCGGATTTGACTTGCTAAACGATAAGTGCGAGTGTTGATAACACGACGAAAAACAGCAACACTATAAACACCCTGGTGAGCATGGCACGGATGAATACCCGGTCTGGCGTCCCAGGCGAACCTAGATGAGCTGCTCTGACAAATTCGGACAACAGGTTGTCTAGGAATTTCAAGGGTTAGTCAGGCCCCTTGAACAGAGATGGTGGCGGATGAACCGAAAGGCCAACGGCAGCGCTCAATCCCGTAGTAGATACTGATGGCCCCGTGTCCTAGGGGTATCTGATAAATTGGAACTGGCCCTCCAGGTTGGGGGTTGTGCTTTGGGTTAACTACCCACCCACAGAAAAAAAACATGGTTACGAAGCAACCAATAGCCTCGGAAAGGACTGATTTTCTGATTCTGTTCGAGCCTTGTATCCTTGGCTTTGACGTTTTACACTTTGGTAAAACTTGCGAACATCGTTCCTGGAGTGGCACCTCTCTATATCCTCGATCGCGCGCTTTTCTTGCTCTTTTTTCATCTTGCTGAAAAGCCGATGTTCTTCCCTTCTTCTTTGCCTATAGAGCTCAATGGCAGCTCTCGACTTCACCTGCAGCTTAGCCTTGTAGGCCTCGTTCTTGGCCGCGAGCATCTGACGGCATTCCTCATCAAACCAGGAGAGGTTTCTTGCTGGTGGCCGCGAGAAACCTAGCACATCAGTTGCAGCTGATCTAATGGCTTGATGGCATCGTTGCCATTGTTCTTCGGCATTCAATGCTGGTGGCATGGTGTGAATCGAGAGGTTAAGGCCATACATGTTGTGCGAAGGCCTTGGTGGTGTCTTGCGATTACAGTCTTTCGACATTAAAATTTTTCACAGTATTTCTGGTTTGTTGAGCCGTGTTGGAATTCCCTATTACCTTGGCTGTGGTCCTAGTCGATGGTAGCCCCTCGGAATGGTCGAACATTCAAAATATTGAATGCTCATTGATCTGAAGACCACTAGTCATCATATGGATATCGAGGTGAGGAAAACGTATGCTGGCTATATTTCGTTCCGTAGCGAAGTCAATTAGCCTATGTCCGTTGTCGTGTAGGTTATGTTTTCCTACAATACTGCTAAAGATGTCTTCTGTTCCTAGCTTTGCGTTAAAATCTCCCAGCACGATTTTAACGTCGTACTACGGTAGTCGCTCATAGGTTTTATCGAGGAGCTCGTAGAAACTTTCCTTAGCTTTAGCATCTTTTCGCTCCGTAGGAGCGTGAGCGCATATAATGCTTATGTTGGCGAATTTGGCCTTGATGCGGATTGTTACAATGCGTTCGCTAATGTCTTGGAAACATAAGACTTCTTGCCTAAGTCTGGCACTTATAACAAATCCGCATCCGAATAGTCGCTGCTTCTGCTCACTATAACACGGTCCGTAGTAGATGTCACAGTTTTTCAACCTCTTTTTGCCCGGCTCATCCCATCGTATTTCCTGGATGTCAGTAATGTCTGCTTTGTAGCAGTTTAGGGCTTCCGCTAGTTGTTCGTCTGCACCTCTCCCGTTTAATGTTCTCACATTGCAGGTGCAGATACGAACTTCGTTGTCCTTTTTTCGTTTATCATGGTCGTCAACAATAATATCAGTCATTTCCGAGGCTATTGGTTGCTTCGTAACAATGGTTTTTTCCATGGATGGGTAGTTAACCCAAAGCACAACCCCCAACCTGGAGTGCCAGTTTCATTTTATTAGATACCTCTAGGACACGGGTCCATCAGTATCCACTACGGGATTGATTGCTGCCTTTGGCCATTCTGTTCATCCGCCACCATCTTTGTTCAAGGGGCCTGTCTTCCCTTGAGATACCTAGATAACCTGTTGTCCGAATATGTCGAAGCAGCAGCATCTAGGATCGGCTGGGACGGCAGACCGGGTATTCATTCCGCGCCATTATTATAGTGTTTGATTATAGTTTGATTATATTGATTATAGTGTTGCTGTTTTACGTCTTGTTATCAACACTCGCACTTATCGTTAAGCAAGTCAAATCCGGATGGATGATATCAGTACCCAATGGTTACCACTTGGAGGTAATAAGCACATTTGATGTGTAGTCAGAGTTGCGAGCACTGGGCATTGCCAAGTTAAAGCCAATCAGAGTTTGCTCTCGTTTTACAACATCCAACCATAAGTATATAGCTTCGATAAATAATTTATGAAACAAGATACAGTCACTTTCCTTCATAGAAAAAATACGCGGTCAGTATTTAGGGCTGCCAAACTTTGAGCATCAAACTTTGAAGCCAAACATACCCTACATCTATTAAGTAGATACATCGTCCAATGTTTGTCCAGTTGAGGTATTCAACATAGATGGGATTTCCCTTCTACCAAAACTACTCCTGTGGTCCCATACCTATGTATCATTAGGGCTGATAGCTAAACCATATAATTCCCCAGTGTTCCCATCACGAATTGTTGATAATCTTAATATAAAAGCCGAGTGATTGCTTACCTTTTAAGCAATTTACCACTTCGATTTGGTTTTCCGATTAATCTTCGATGTGCACTCATTAGACAACATAGGTCGTGCTCTGAGCTTTCAATTCTAGGCCTAGTACCTCTACTACGATTAGGTCACTATTGGCGTAGATGGGAACCTACTTTCAACATTAGCACCTCGGCCAATAATAACACAATCGACTTGGCTAAGCCAATAAAAAAAACATTTCAATTGCACGATCCTATTATTATGGCATCGAAATTACCCAAGAAACCTACTAGAAAATAATGCACCTCCCTTGATAAAACCTCCACCTGAACTCTCGCCAGATTACGTCACCCGTGTGGACATTCCATTTGCGATCATTGCCCCGATAATGCCTACGGCTAGCAGTAAACCCAACGATCGATTAGGCCCTCATTAGGTGCGCAATTAAACCTTTTTTTTCCTAGAGAGCAGATCCACCTATTAAACTGGACAAATTGTTGGCAAGTCTTTACAACAGTTCGTCCGATGTTTTCACCTAGAAAACTACAAAATGTTGAATTAAAATGCAAACGCATGTTGCGCGCACTTGCATGTTCGGTAAATCACTTTCACCTCATAATACGCCGCCGTCGCATCGCGCCGATCTAATCTCCATGTGCGCATGTGCGGCGGCCATGTCGACGCCGACGTGCCTGCCAAACAACAGCGTTCCATCTTCCATTACAACGCTGGCAAATTGGCCAGATAATGTGGCGAATTGGTCACATAAACCGTACGAAATTATTCGCACATTCATTTGCCAATTTATCTGTCGTCGAGCTGTCAAATTTCGCGGTGATGGTGGTTTCGCGTAACAAACGGACTCCGTTCATCGTGCGAATTCATAATTAGACCTTTACAAAATGATAAAAGATACATTTTGAGTCACGGATGCCAAATAAATGGAAAAACAACGATAAATGAATTTTGACATTCCGCCAAGCGACCATTCACGCATGCGCAGTCGACCAACCGCGATGTGGTTGGGAACAGTGCTTTTCGATGTAATGCGGGTCCGCAAGTGTGCTCGGAATAAATTATGCCGCGGGAGGTGCAGCGCAAAACCTGGCAAGACGACACTTTTACTCAACGGCCAACGCTTAATGACAAGTGGTACTAGAATGGTGGGGGGGCTAGTACGTTTTTTTGACAAAATTGTCATTCGGATCAGACTCACTTTCGTTTCGGATGAAGGGAACGTGTGGTATGGACTTATGTAATCGCTCCTTTAAAGCGAGCACCTAGACCAGCTTCAGTGAAACATTCTGTCATGACTTGCACATCCATCATCTATTTGATGACAGCCGAAGCGCTAGAGACGTGAGAATGGTTGTGCTGCGTAGAGTCTTGCGATGATGGTCGAATGATTTCTGTTGATCGCGATGATCGTGCGATCTTCATCGCATACCAGGGGGGGAATCCAAAAGCGTATAATTGCTCGAGTTATGTTTCCGTCAAAAGATGGAATTGCTTTTGGATGGTTATTGTAAGCGGGCTTTTTTTTTATAACGTGTAATCGTGTTACGATTGCGCACAGGTACTCTGAATGCTAAAGGGGAGGAGTTGCGAAAAATGTTTTACTATGCCAGAGACAATGGAGTGATGTGTCTATAGAGGAGTGAAAATTGTTGACAGATAATGCGGCTGTAAGACAAAGGCGATAACTTGAATCAAGTCCGGGCTGGCCTTTAGTCAGGGGTATGTGAGTTTAGAAAAGAATCGGAATTCGGTGATGAATCCTAGCAATGGATAGATCCTTCTACAGCTGATTTCTATAAATTTCTAACAAACTTAAGCCATTCTTTTTTCAAGCTTAGAAGAGTGTGATTTTAAAGATAAATGTATTTGCCTTACTGGACCGGACCTTACTTTTTTATATAAACTAACGAAAGTTAGTAAGTGTGGAGTTGTTAGTCTCTCATCGGACGCGTCCTCTGGTGGTGGATGAAGGAATTTATCCTGTTCCACTATTTCAGCTTTAGCAAGATATTTTAGATGAAAGGCCGTTCTTATTGGTCAAAAAGGACTATTGACCAATGGGAACAGAGCTTCAGCTAAGATATTTTACTAAATCTGAAATCCGGAACCTCTCCAGATGGCAGCGGAAGAGTTCCCAAGATGGAGATATGCCCAGTTAGGATTGAAAAAGTAATCTAGGATAGGTAATCTAGGTATCGCAATGCTTAGTCAGGCCCCTTGAACAGAAATGGTTGCGGAAGAGCTGAAAGGCTAATGGCATCGCTCAATCACGAAGTGGACACGTATATGGCCCTGTATCCTATAGGGGTATCTCATAAATTGGAGATGGCCATCCAAGTTGGGGGGCTATGTTTCTCTCGATGAAAAAAATTTTTTTTTCAAATAAACTAAGAACCTCGAAAAGGAATCATTTTATTATTGACGAACATGCTACACGATAAAAGGAAAACGACGTTCGAATTTGCACCTGGAATGTAGAAACATTAAACAGGATAGGTGCAGATGAACAACTAGCGAAAGCTCTAAGCTTTTTTTTATAATTTGCGCGGACTCAAGGGGATATGAATACCCTTTATATGTTTTAGAACAGTGCGGGCGCCTCACCTCGATATCCATAGAGGGGCATGGCGGGCTACAGATCAACGAACGATCCAGTGTTTTGGATCCAGTATTTTGGATGTCAGAACAATTCGACGGTCTAACATCGACTCGGACCATTTCCTTGTTGAAGCCAAAATAAGTTAAGAACGCGGATATCTACCGTGCTACAACAAATCTGAATTTCTTGGAAATGATTTAATGTCGAAAGACTGCAATCGCAAGAGACCGCCAAGGCCTTCGCGAAACGCGTATACCTTAACCTCTCGATTAACACCATACCACCAGCATCGAATGTCGAAAAACAATGGTAACGATGCCAACAAGCCATTAGCCCTCCAGCACGAAACCATTGGTTTCATGAAGAGTGCCGACAGATGCTCGCAGCCAAGAGCGAGGCCTACAAGGCTAAGCTGCAGGTGAAGACGAGAGCTGCCATTTAGCTCTATAGGCAAAGAAGAAGGGAAGAACATCGGCTTTTCAGCAAGAAGAAAAAAGAGCAAGAAAAGCGCGCGATCGAGGATATAGAGAGATGCCACTCCAGAAACGATGTTCGCAAGTTTTACCAAAGTGTAAAACGTCAAAGACAGGGATACAAGGCTCGAACAAAATCCTGTCGATATGAACAAGGAAATATCGTAGTTGAGACACAGTCGATGCTGAGGATATGGAAGAACCACTTCTGCAGACTGTTAAACGGCGATGACGAACAACATTCCGCTGTCAGGCAGAACGATCATTCAATAATGGCAACGACAGCGAAAACTGTCAACCACCCGACCTAAGTGAAGTGAGGATAGCAATATCTGCCGAAAATGACGGCCTTGCCGCAGAACTTTATAAAGCCGGAGTAAATAACTTGGTAAGCCACATTCACTAACTCATAAGCCAAATCTGGTCAGATGGCCCCATCCACAAACAAGGAGACCCTCTGATCTGCGCCAACTACAGAGGCATAAGTCTCAACATCGCCTAGAAAATCCCATCTGGCGTACTATGTGAACGCCTGAAACCATTTACCAACAACCTGATCGGCTATCAGTGTGGTTTTAGGCCAGGATAGTCCACAACCGAACAAATTTTCACACTTCGGCAGATCCTGGAAAAAACTCAAGAAGTCCAAATCGATACCCACCACCTATTCATCGATTTCAAAGCCGCATATGACAGCATTTATAGAGACGAACTGTACAGAGCCATGTCTAGTTTTGGTATACCGCCCAAACTCGTCCGTTTGTGTAGGATGACGATAGAGAATTCTCGCTGCTCCATCAGGGTCGGAAACGACCTCACCTCACCGATTTAGGCAAGGCGATGCGCTGTCATGTGACTTCTTCAATTTGATTCTTGAGAGGATTGTGCAAAACTCCCGAGCCAACACCAGAGGCACAATTTTCCAAAATCGATGCAACTACCAGCATACGCCGACGATATTGACATCATCGGTCCCGTTTGCGTTGACGGGCTATGGAGACGAAGATTCAACCACGAACTATACGAGCTGTACAGCGTCATACCCCTAGTCAAAAACTCCGCATTGGACGTTTAAGATGGCTATGACATGTAGAAACACCAATACTCCGGTTCGCAGAGTCTTCGATTCCTAGCCAGACGTCGGACGCAGTAGAGGAAGACCTCGCCTTAAGTGGCGCGCACAAGTAGAAACCTTCCTCAACCAACTTGGAGTGCGCAACTTGAGGCAGTTATCTAAGGACCGGGCTAATTGGAGAGGCATGTTGGTTGAAGCCCAGGTTCATCCCGGACTATAGCGCCACTTAAGTTATTAAGTGTACCTAAGCATTTTAATATTTCATTCACTGCAATATAAATTTTTTTTCAATTTTCTGATAAATGCTGCTCACTGCGATTCCCATGCACCTTCATAAATCCACCTGGTCGTGCATTGAATTCAGTCCCGCATCTGTGTCACAAACCAATGACAAGCACTTTGCAAAAACAGCGAAATTTAATTTCGATTTACATATCTAGATACAACATGGAACAACCAAAACGAAAACCGTTGACATTGTGCCCGCCTCTGAACGAGAGCGTTGTAAAAGCGAAAGCAATTATCCACTGCCAACTGACAAAAAAAAAGTGAAATCACTTTTTTTCGATGCGATTTCATGAAGGGAGGGGCTGACCAGCCGCCCCCACTTTGTATCTTTTCCCCAATGCGCTGTGTGATATAATTTAATTTATTCTTACCACCCGACATTGCGGAGCGCGTATTTCTTTGCCTAATTCGAATGTTTTCCTCATTCAAAAGCGGCGTGTGAAAAACGCAGAAGGAAAAAACCGAAAAAAAATTTCAGAATAAACGGAACCTGCGTAAAATTTATGCGAGTGGTTAACCTTTTAAAGGCGGAAGCGGTAGCGGTGGTCGTGTGATGGTGGGAATTACTCAAATTGTGATCAGCAAATTTGTTTTAAGTTTATTTGGAGTGAAATTGAAAGGGAGAGTAATTCAGTTCGTTCTTTTAGTGACCTGTTGGGAAATGTTAAGATACATGCCCTTGGCAGTGATTTATCGCCGAGCAAACAAAATGAAAGTGATGTTTGTTGTAATGGATGGAAATGGATTGAAATTAATGTATTCGAACTAAATGGAGCTGAAAATATCCAAGGCAGTGAAATTGGGTGTATGATCTGTTAAATTTCTGATTAATTTTTGTGTTAAGCTTCAAAATATGCTAACGACTCGTCAATACATATTATGTATGCTAGCGATATCCAAATTTACTATAGCTGCCGGCTTAGTCTGACTGGATCTACACGATCATTGTCAGGCCCAGTATAACATACGCTTCAATAGTATGGTGGCACAAAGTCACCCAAAAAACAACTATAAATAAATTAAAAAAGGTAAACGACTTGCCTGTCTGGGCATTACCGGAGCTATGCGTACCTGTCCCACAGAGGCTATAGCCTTAATAGGACTAACGTCCCTCCTCATTTATATAAAAAAAAGTGGCAATGCGCAGCTCAGCAAGTTTGACACAAGCGGAAGAGTTAAACATTAGCGAACACCTAAAACTAATTGAACTTCCAGAACTTGAAATGATCTGTGCGGTTACAGACCGCTTACCAAAGACACTATGCTTCGACAAAAGATTCTCAACGGAGATCACAGCCAGAGAAGCATGGTGTAGCAACAACCCACCAAGCTGCCAAAATGGGCAAAAGTGGTATACGGATGGTTCTAAAATTTACTCAGGGGTAGGAGCTGGCATACATGGACCAAATAGAAACATCTCAATACCTATGGGAAAAAGCCCTATATGTATTCCAAGCTGAGCACCATGAAATGCGCAAACCTAATACACAACTCAGGTATTAAAGGCGCAAACATCCATATATTCACGGACAGTCAAGCAGCTATAAAATCCCTTAGCTCACACATTATTGACTCCAAATCAGTACTACACTGCTTCAATTCCCTCCAAACACCCAGTTCCAGGAACAAAACCAGACTATGGTGGGTCCCCGGACATAAGGGAATTGAATGTAACGAAAAAGCTGATGAACTAGCCAGAAAAGGTTCGGAAACCCCCTTCATTGGACCCGAAACCTTCTGTGCAATCCCCAAATCAGCCATAAATCTGGTCATAAAAAACTGGGAACAAAACAAATGTGTTTCATACTGGGGAAACATCCCAGGCCTAAGACAGGCCAAAAGAGCTATTCAGCCCTTCAAATCAGATGCCAATAAGATACTAAATCACAGGCACGCTATCAAAAACTTAGTAGGCTACCTAACAGGTCATCACGGTCTGCGATATCACCTAAATAAAATGCATCTAGTCGACTCACCGGAGTGCAGACGATGTCTAGAAGAAGACGTAACAGCCGTAACGTAACGTAACAGCCCGGCCCTTTACGGTATGAGAAGGGAATCTTTCTTCAGGGAATTTTTAAGTCCCGAAGAACTGAGGAAATCTTCGGCTGAAAGTGTTATCAGCTACATTAGGAAAGTAGAAGCGCTTCTAACCTAAAGAACATCTGACGGCAAGCACCATAGATCATTTAGGTCGATGTGCATCTTCCTGCTTAGGCAAGTCCGAATTTAAAAAAAAAAGAAAGGCTGACTGAAAATGGTGCTTGTGAACACAACGAAGAACTCCAATCGAGTTTTTTTCATTGGCAAAAAGACACGATCATGCAACAAGTCTAAAGTCTTATAATTCGAGACCTATTGCGGAGACGTCATAGGTACCTCCAATGAACTTAACTTAAGTGGCGCTACAGTTCAAAATGCACCTGGGCCTCAATCAACATATCTCTCCAATGATCCCGGTCCTTAGCTAACTGCCTCCAGTTGCACACTCCAAGTTGGTTGAGGTTAATTTCTACTTGTGCGCGCTACTTAAGGAGAGGTATCCTTCTACTGCGTCCGACGTCTGGCTAGCAATCGAAGACTCTGCGTGCCTTGGTGTCCATTCCTTCTACATGTCCGCGCCATCTAAAACGTCCAATGAGGAGTTTTTTGACTATAGTCGCCGTATAGTCCTTGGTAGACGATTATTCGTCTCCATAGCCCGTCAACGAATTTTTCTCTCGAATCGACCAAGGATTTCTTCATCAGCTTTTGATACGGTACATGCTTCAGCGCCGTAGATCAGGACTGGGATGATGAGGGTCTTATATAGGATCTCCTTAGTAGTTCGAGTGAGGGCTTTACTACTAAATTGCCTTCTTAGCCCAAAGAAACAGCGATTGGCAAGAGTAATTCTTCGTTTGATTTCTGAGGAGATGTTCTTATCAGAGTTAATAGCGGAGCCGAGGTAGACAAAGTCCCGTACTACCTCAAAGTTATATCTGTCAATGGTGACGTTCTGTCCAATTCGTCGATGTTGTGTGTCCTTTCGTGTTGACAGCATATACTTAGTCTTATCCTCATTTACTGCTAAACCCATTTTTGCCGCTTCCTTCTCTATACTAGCAAACGTGGCTATGACATCACGTTGAGTCCTACCAATGATGTCAATATCGTCAGCGTATAATAGCAGTTGCACCGATTTTTAGAAAATTGTGCATCTGGTGTTGGCTCGGGAGTTTCGCACAATCCTCTTAAGAATCAGATTAAAGAAGTCACATGACAGCGCATCGCCTTGCCTAAATCCTTTTTTGGTATCGAATGTGTCGGTGAGGTCGTTTCCGACCCTGATGGAGCAGCGAGAATTCTCCATCGTCATCCTACACAAACGGACGAGTTTGGGCGGTATACCAAAACTAGACATGGCTCTATACAGTTCGTCTCTATAAATGCTGTCATATGCGGCTTTGAAATCGATGAATAGGTGGTGGGTATCGATTTGGACTTCTTGAGTTTTTTCCAGGATCTGCCGAAGTGTGAAAATTTGATCGGTTGTGGACTTTCCTGGCCTAAAACCACACTGATAAGGGCCAATCAGGTTGTTGGTAAACGGTTTCAGGCGTTCACATATTACGGCAGATAGGATCTTGTAAGCGATGTTGAGTAGACTTATGCCTCTGTAGTTGGCGCAGTTCAGAGGGTCTCCTTTTTTGTGGACCGGGCAAACGATGCTGAGGTTCCATTTTTCAGGCATGCTTTCAACCGATCAGATTTGGCTTATGAGTTGGTGGATGTTGCTTACCAAGTCATCTCCGCCAGCTTTAGCTCGGCGGGGAGGCCGTCATTTCCGGCAGCCTTATTAAGCTTGAGTTTAGATATTGCTATCCTCACTTCACTTAGGTCGGGTGGTTGGCAGTTTTCGCTGTATTTGCCAATATTAAATGGTTCGTTCTGCCTGACAGCGGAATGTTGTTCGTTATCGCCGTTTAACAGTCTGCTGAAGTGGTTCTTTCATATCTTCAGCATCGACTGTATCTCAACTACGATATTTCCTTGTTCATCTCGACAGGATTCTGTTCGAGCCTTGTATCCTTGGCTTTGACGTTTTACACTTTGGTAAAACTTGCGAACATCGTTCCTAGAGTGGCACCTCTCTATATCCTCGATCTCTATAGAGCTCAATGGCAGCTCTCGACTTCACCTGCAGCTTAGCCTTGTAGGCCTCGTTCTTGGCTGCGAGCATCTGTCGGCATTCCTCATCAAACCAGGGGTTTCTTGCTGGTGGGCGCGAAAAACCTAGCACATCAGTTGCGGCTGATCTAATGGCCTGTTGGAATCGTTGCCATTGCTCTTCGACATTCGATGCTGGTGGCATGGTGTTAATCGAGAGGTTAAGGGATACGCGTTGTGAGAAGGTCTTGGCGGTCTCTTGCGATTGCAGTCTTCCGACATTAAATTTTTTCACAGTATTTCTGGATTGTTGTGGCGTGGTGAATATCCGCATTCTTACCTTGGCTGCTACAAGGTAGTGATCCGAGTCGATGTTAGCTCCTCGGAATGTTCGGACATCCAAAATACTGGATGCGTGCCTCTTATCTATCGCAATGTGATCTATTTGGTTGACCGTTCGTTGATCTGGAGACCGCCATGTCCCCTTATGGATATCGAGGTGAGGAAACCGTGTGCTGGCTAAAGTGGCATTTCGTTCCGTAGCGAAATCAATTAGCCTAAGTCCGTTAACAGACGTGTTGTCGTGTAGGCTATGTTTTCCGACAATACTTCTAAAGATGTCTTCTCTTCCTACCTTTGCGTTAAAATCTCCCAGCACGATTTTAACATCGTACTTCGGTAGTCGCTCATAGGTTTTGTCAAGGAGCTCGTAGAAGCAATCCTTAGCTATATCATCTTTTTCTTCCGTCGGAGCGTGAGCGCATATAAGGCTTATGTTGGCGAATTTGGCCTTGATGCGGATTGTTACTATGCGTTCGCTAATGTCTTGGAAACATAAGACTTCTTGCCTAAGTCTGGCACTTATAACAAATCCGCATCCGAATAGTCGCTGTTTCTGCTCACTATAACACGGTCCGTAGTAGATGTCTATGGACCGTCTTTTTGCCCGGCCCATCCCATCGTATTTCCTGGATGGCAGTAATGTCTACTTTGTAGCAGTTTAGGGCTTCCGCTAGTTGTTCGCCTGCACCTCTCCTGTTTAATGTTCTCACATTCCAGGTGCAGATACGAACGTCGTTGTCCTTTTTTCGTTTAGCAGGGTCGTCAACAATAAAATCAGTCCTTTCCGAGGCTATTGGTTGCTTCGTAACCATGTTTTTTTCTGTGGGTGGGTAGTTAACCCAAAGCACAACCCCCAACCTGGAGGGCCAGTTCCAATTTATTAGATACCCCTAGGACACGGGGCCATCAGTATCCACTACGGGATTGAGCGCTGCCGTTGGCCTTTCGGTTCATCCGCCACCATCTCTGTTCAAAGGGTCTGACTAATTCTTGAAATTCCTAGACAACTTGTTGTCCGAATATGCCAGAGCAGCTCATCTAAGTTCGCCTAGGACAGCAGGCCGGGTATTCATCCGTGCCATTCTCACCAGGGTGTTTATAGTGTTGCTGTTTTTCGTCGTGTTATCAACACTCGCACTTATCGTTTAGCAAGTCAAATCCGGTTGGATGAGACCAGTACCCGATGGTTACCACTTGGAGTTAAAAATAAGCACATTTGGCATTGCCAAGTTAACGCCAATCAGAGTCTACCCTCGTTCTACAACACCCAACCATCAGAATATGTCACCATTTTAACGAAAAACCTAAAACTGGATCAAGGCCATTGTCACCATATATTCCAAAAGTGATGAAATGTGTTGAAATAGATAAATAACTTCTTCTATCGACAAGATAGCCGGATACACACACTAAGCCATTACAAATAACATATGTCATTCCCAAAGAACTATTTTTAGATCGTGTACTTTGCCCACCACGATCTAGGCCCATCCGAATTGCTTTAACAGCAGACATCGGGTAAAAACCTGTCAAGTCAAAAAATTTCCAATAAACAACTATGAGGCACTAAATAATCCACTCCAAAATATACACTTTTTACATATCTATTGCATTATAATTTACCCACCTCATCGTCATTTCAATTAAACAGCCCGACCCTGTGACAATGTCACCCCCTAAATAAAACAGAAGCTTAAGTTTCTCACAATCAGACATATTTGATGGTTTGATCCCTAGGAAGTTCATAAATCCCTCCCATGAATTCACTTCCACCAACCGATTCGAGTATAGATAAATTGTCTGCGTTAAAATCGTGACTAATACAGATATCGATAAACAACCGATTATGAATCGATAATAGCGCCACTAATCACAGATTGTTTTCCAAGAGTTTCCCCCTACGTAGCAACATACTCATAACCGATTACACATGTGTCAAAGTATCTAATTAGTTAAGCTTTAAGCAAAAAAAAAACTTCGATAACCGATGAGGATATCTATCGATAGTTTTCGAGTGAGTAACCTAATTCCACTTCCGTAACCTGTGTAAACGTAACTCATGTCACGTAATCGACTCGCCACCATGTATTACTCAATTTGCAGGTGCTTTCCATCGTCAAATATGCGTCTCAATTGGACGATCTTTTTTCGGGTATTTATCGTTCGAACAAGACTGTCAACAGTGTGACAATTTCGATTTTTCGAAAAACACTCACGTTTCGCAAATAACAATAAAACGAAAGAGCGGCAACTCCAATCAGCATGCTGTAACTGACACAATGGTTGGTACTTTTCTCTGTACAGTTATCTAGAGTTGTTTTTGGACATTTACCAAACAATGGCGTTGGAGGCGATTTGTACGGGCGAGTCTTGTTTGACACTTCTTCTGACGTTTGTGTGCGTGTGCCCAGTTGTTGTCAATGGAACTCATTCAGGGTATCAAGCAGATGCACAGATACTTTCACTGGCCATCGTCAGACGATGGATGGATAAAAGCCTGAGAATTTTACCAAGTCAGACAGCGTCCTACAATGCTGATGGGTATGCTGTGCTAATGTCAGAAACAAATTCTTTGAACAGTAGAGGTCATTGTTTGTCAAAACAAGAGAAGCGTTTATGACATCATTTTGGCTGAGAGTTTCACTTTCCTTGAGTTAAGTAGATGATGCACTTTTTGGGGAATGTTATGTAAGGCGGGTATGGCCATATTTCGCAGGACTGTCTAATTGGAGAGGTGAGACTTTGTTCGATTGAAGTGTGATAAATATGATTCTATAAAACTTTATGGAGGGAAGCAACTATTTATTATTGTGGGAGTAGGTATGTGTTTTATAAATCATCTGTCGGATTTTTTAGGAGCTATTTACAACCAAAAATTGGTTACACAATCAGGGAGTGCTATCGTATAAAAATATCTAGTTGATTGCACTTAAAATAATAAATACCTGCATGGAGAGTTTGACATTTCAATAAAAGTCGAATAAACTAATTTGCATTGTTCTGAGGCACTAACATTATAGGAAAAGTTAAGGTTGATGCGCCTTTTTAGGCATCTAAAAGGATATTCCTTTTAGCCAATTTTAGGGAATCGGAAGAATTAAAAAAAAAGTGTGCGTAGAGAGCTACGCGACAGAAGTGAAACTTCGTACTACTGCTGAGGATAGGATAGGATCAGTGGCTCTAATATCAGTTTAAATCGGAGGTTATCATATAAAACAATCCAATTATATCAATATACGAAAGATTTTTTATTCGGTTTCCATCTCACAATTTTCTATAAATGAAACTATCGGTTTGTGGTAACTGAAGTAAGAAACGAAAACTTTCGATTGTAGTTGATCTAGAAATCTCGCGAAAACTGCATCAATAGTAGTCCCAGATCTCGTCGTTGCTTCTGTACGGTCATTCGTCATATGTAGTTCGAGTTTGGCATTAAGGAAGTCAAGTAATGGTTGAGATTCTGCAGATGCGAAATTCACATTGAAATCTCCACTGAGAATCATGGGTATCCTGCCAAGTTCAGGATCAATGAGCGGTGCAACCTCTACGGTATATGGATGAATTTGATTATATCTGCAATCGAGTTGTTTGGGGATATAAAATGGGTGATCCATTTCGAGGTTCCCTACTTTTTAAAGAAAAAAACCCAGACAATTCAAATTTAATGGAGAATGTTTATTATCATTTGAAAGAACATTCTTTGGCATTTATTTTTTGAAGATTATGTCTATCAAATGTTGGCCGTTGCTGCGTAGCAGATGGTCCATCCGTTGAGTCCAATTTTCGATCACGCGTGATGTTTTCCTCCAATGCCTGAATCGAAGCGGGTTTGTCGGCAGAAGCTTTTGACTTTACATATCCCCACAGGAAAAAGTCTAACGGTGTGATATCACACGATCTTGGTGGCCAATCGACCGGCCCAAAACGTGAAATTATGTGCTCGCCGAAATGTTCTCTCAATAAGTCCATTGATTGATGCGATGTGTGGGAAGTGGCGCCGTCTTGCTGAAACCAAATGTCGCCGAGATCACGAGCTTCAATTTCAGGCATCAAATAGTCGGTTATCATGGCACGATAACGGTCGCCATTGACGGTTACGTTCGCACCGGCATAATTTTTAAAGAAATATGGACCGATGATTCCACCGGCCCACAAACCACACCAAACCGTTGGACGTGGTCTATTCGGTCGAATATTATCCAGTAATGAATGCTGGGTCTCAAAATGGGTGATGGTGTTGCGAATAGTACGCTCAGTAGGCCGATTATGTTGACCATAAGTTGAGCGAAGTGCACGAAACACATTCCTCACAGAACGTGAATTTTCATAATAAAGTTGAACAATTTGTAAACGTTGTTCACGCGTAAGTCTTTCCATTATGAAATGCCAAACAATACTAAACAAAAATAACATGACAGCATGACACGACTCACACGTGATCTGTCAAAAAAGGCTATTGAAAAAAGTATCTCTACTTGGATCACCCTTTATAACGGGTGATTTTTTAAGAAGTTTAGAACTTTTTTTTAAAAAAAAAACACAAAAATTTCGAAAAAATGAATGAAATATTTATTTGAATCGATAGTTTCAACCCTGCAATTTAATGTTTAAAGATAATTTCATGCAAATGTTGACCGCGGCTGCGTCTCAGGTAGCCCATCCGCTGAGTCCAATTTTGGCATACTCTTTCACACATATCGGCCGGTATCTCACGAATGAATGCATGGATGTTGGCTTCCAGTGCGTCAATCGAAGCGGGCTTGTCCCTATAGACATTAGCCTTGACATACCCCCACAAAAAATAATCTAATGGTGTCAAATCGCACGATCTAGGCGGCCAATTGACCGGCCCGAAACGTGAAATTAACTGTTCACCAAACTCGCTTCGCGTGCTGTGTGGCATGTGGCACCGTCTTGTTGAAACCACATATCATGCAAGTCAAGAACTTCCATTTCGGGCAAAAAAAAGTTTGTTATCATCGCTCGGTAGCGTTCACCATTGACAGTAACGCTGCGATTCGCATCATCTTTGAAGAAATATGGCCCAATAATGCCGCCGGCCCATAAACCGCACCAAACAGTGGCTTTTTCGGGATGCATTGGTAGCTGTTGCAATGCTTCTGGCTGATCTTCACTCCAAATGCGGCAATTTTGCTTATTTACGCACCCATTCAACCAAAAATGAGCCTCATCGCTGAACACAATTTTTCGATAAAAAAGCGGATCCTCGGCCAGCTTTCCAAGAGCCCATTCACCAAAAATTCGGCGTTGTGGTAGGTCGGCTGGCTTTAGTTCTTGCACCAGCTGTATCTTAAAAGGCTTTACGCCCAAATCCTTCCGCAAAATTTTCCACGTAGTGCTGTAACAAAGGCCTAACTGCTGGGAACGGCGCCGAATCGACATTTCGCGGTCTTCTGTCACACTAGCTGATACGGCCGCAATATTTTCTTCACTACGCACAGTACGTAAACGTGTTGGTGGTTTAATGTCCAACAAAGTAAATTTGGTGCGAAATTTGGTCACAATCTTCCGAATAGACTGCTCAGAAGGTCGAGAATGCCGATCATAAAATGGAAGCAGCGCGCGATGAACATTTCGAACCGAGCATGAATTTTGATAGTAAAATTCAATAATTTGCAAGCGTTGTTCATTTGTAAGACGATCCATGGTTAAATTGCAAACCAAACTGAAGCTGTTTGACAGTGACACAAGGTACTAAACACACGTCAGCTGTCAAAACCAGTGTTGCCAAAACCAAACCAGCTAAAAAATCACCCTTTATATGTATGGCCACCATCTGCTTGTTCTCCATGACGCACTCAGCAGCACATATGTCACCGATCGCTGAGGTATTCACGGATAGTGTATTCGCTTGTTGCAAATCGACACTTAAATGTGGAGTTACAATGTTGGTATTGTTGTGAGTATTCTTATATACTGCCACTCCTGCAGCTCGAACGTTGGGGCGCTTGAATCTTACGACGCAATCAAAATTTGGTATGTCCATATTTTTTTCGTCCTTCAACCAAGTCTCTGAGAGGAGTAATATGTTTGCTCGCTGCACCACCACATCAGTGAGATCCGCTTTATGAGCTGCAAGACTTTGACAATTCAAAGAACATATAGACAATCCTCTCCGAGCAGTAATGAAATCCAGGAGCAGTCTGTCTATTGTAATGAGTCGGTTTAAAGTGAGTCTCTGTAGCTCCTCTTGCAAACTGACCTTCGATGTAGCTGTTCTTCGTCCATGATAAAACGTTGAATCGTTATCTCGTGTTACAATGTAAAGTCCTTCGAGACTCGTTACACGAGATAACGCTACGTATAACAATTGCTGTGAGTGATTTTTGTGGTACTCATAAACAATCTCATTGAACGTACCTCCTTGGGATTTATGAATTGTCATAGCGCAGGCAGAAACTAGCGGCAAATGATAGAATGTTCTATCCTTCTCTCTCTCGTGCTCCCCTCCCAAAGTACCATTTATTTCGTTCGCACACATTCATTCCCCAATGGTGTCGGTTATTGTAACATAGGAAATCACAAGGCGCCATAAGAAGTGTTTCACTTCAAAAAAAAAACTCACCCGGCCTAACTCGTGATGAATTCTCACTGTTCCATGACCTTGCCAAACCATTCGACACCAAAAAGAGTTAATAAGATCTTACGATCTGTCTTTAATATTGTTCTTGAAGGATTGTGCAAAAGTCCCGACCCAACAAAAAGGGCACAATCTACCATAACTCTGCGCAAGTAATAGCATACGGCGATGATTTTGACATCTGGTCGAATGAATCCGTTTGGCGGGTAAAAATATGAAAGCGGCTTATATGGGGTTTGAAAGAAGGCACAACCAAATATCCAACAAGAAAGGACACACTAAATCAAGGCATTGGATAAAATGCACCAATCGTGAACTACAGCTTTGAAGAAGTTAGACACTTGTCTACATTCTGGCTGTGCTATTAACTCTGACAACGAGATCTCGTCAATTGAACGCTATTTCCTTGTGCAATTCTATAATAAATCCCTCACTTGAACTACTAAGCAGATTCGATGGAAACGAGGTATGGTCCATAGCAATAGCCACAAAGAAATCCTTTTTCCTTTTGAGTGAATAATTCTTCGGTCCCAATTGTAGTGACGGGCTACGGAGACAAAGATTCAGCCACGTCGATGAAGACCTGGCCATAAAATTCTGCATTGGACTTCTGAGATATGAATTGAACATGAAGAATTGTAGATCGATGGACACTAATTCTCCGACCCGAAGATTCTTCTATTCCCAGCCAGAAGTCGGAAGCAGTAAAAAAAAGACCCCGCCTTAATTGAGGCGCAAAAGTAGAAACAGATAAGAAGTACGGCACTGGGAAAGTTTGTTAGGGACTGGGCTAATTGCAGAATCATGTTTGTTGAGGACCAGATTGACCCAGGCCTATAGGGCACTTAATTTAGTAAGTCAGCTGGAGCTCTAGATGGGCACGGTTGGATCCGTTTTGGAGGAACAGATTGACCCAGGCCTATAGGGCACTTAATTTAGTAAGTCAGCTGGAGCTCTAGATGGACACGGTTGGATCCGTTTGGAATCAAGAATCTACAAAGGAATTTAAGCCCAATTTATGGTCAAGGTACGAAGCACCCAAGTAGAGGATGAAACCTTTTTGTAATATATTTATTAGGATTATTATATACCCGCCAGAAAGACCTTAGACTCAGTGGAGTCCCATTGACGCGGTCATAAAGTTTATGGTAGCACCCATAGCCTGTAACTTACTTACTTACTTAAGTGGCGCTACAGTCCGAAAAGACCCTAGGCCTCAATCAACATGTCCTTCCAATTAGCCCGGTCCTTAGCTAATTGCCTCCAATTGCGCACTCCAAGATGGTTCAGGTCGGTTTCTAACTACTTGTGCGCGCCACTTAAGACGAGGTCTTCCTCTACTACGTCTGGCTGGGAATCGAAGACTCTGCGAGCCGGAGTATTGGTGTTCATTCGTTCTACATGTCCTAGCCATCTTTAACGTCCAATGCGGATTTTTGAATAAATGTATGTCGCTGTACAGCTCGTATAGTTCTTGGTTGAATCTTCGACTCCATAGCCCGTCAACGCAAACGGGACCGAAGATTTTTCGAAGGATTTTTCTCTCGAATCGACCAAGGATTTCTTCATCCGCTTTTGATACGGTCCATGCTTCAGCGCCGTAGAGCAGGACTGGGATGATCAGGGTCTTATATAGGATCTCCTTAGTAGTTCGAGTGAGGGCTTTACTACTAAATTGCCTTCTTAGCCCGAAGAAACAGCGGTTGGCAAGAGTAATTCTTCGTTTAATTTCTGACGAGATGTTGTTGTCAGAGTTAATAGCGGAGCCGAGGTAGACAAAGTCCCGTACTACCTCAAAGTTATATCTGTCAATGGTGACGTTCTGTCCAATTCGTCGATGTTGTGTGTCCTTTCGTGGTGACAGCATATACTTAGTCTTACCCTCATTTACTGCTAAACCCATTTTTGCCGCTTCCTTCTCTATACTAGCAAACGTGGCTATGGCATCACGTTGAGTCCTACCAATGATGTCAATATCGTCAGCGTATGCTAGTAGTTGCACCTCTGGTGTTGGCTGGGGAGTTTTTCACAATCCTCTCAAGAATCAAATTAAAGAAATCACCTGACAGCTCATCGCCATGCCTAAATCCTTTTTTGGTAACGAATGTGTAGGTGAGGTCGTTTCCGACCCTGATGGATTAGCGAGAATTCTCCATCGTCATCCTACATAAACGGACGAGTTTGGGCGGTATACCAAAACTAGACATGGCTCTGTATAGTTCGTTTCTATAAATGCCGTCGTATGCGGCTTGAAATCGATAAATAGGTGGTGGGTATCGACTTGCACTTCTTGGGTTTTTTTTCAGGATCTGCTGAAGTATGAAAATTTGAGTGGATGTGGACTTTTCTGGCCTAAAACCACCCTGATAAGGGCCGATCAGGTTGTTGGTAAACGGTTTCAGGCGTTCACATTTTACGGCACATAGGATCCTGTAGGCGATGTTTTAGGAGACGTATGCCTCTGTAGTTGGCGCAGTTCAGAGGGTCTCCTTTCTGTGGATCGGGCAAACGATGCTGAAGTTCCATTCTTCAGGCATACTATCATCCGACCGGATTTGGCTTATGAGTTGGTGGATGTTACTTACCAAGGCATCTCCGCCAGCTTTAAAAAACTCAGCGTGAAGGCCGTCATTTCCGGCGGCCTTATTAAGCTTGAGTTTAGATATTGCTATCCTTACTTTACTTAGGTCGGGTGGTTGGCAGTTTTCGCTGTCGTTGCCAATATTGAATGGATCGTTCTGCCTGACAGTGTGAGGTTGTCAACAGTCTGTAGAAGTGGTTCTTCCATATGCTCAGCATCGACTGTGTCTCAACTACGATATTTCCTTGTTCATCTCGACAAGATTCTGTTCGAGCCTTCTATCCTTGGCTGTTACGTTTTACACTTTGTTAACACTTACGAACATCGTTCCTGGAGTGGCACCTCTCTATATCCTCGATCGCAAGCTTTTCCAGCTCTTTTTTCTGAAAAGCCGGTGTTCTATCCTCCTTCTTTCCCTACAGAGCTCAATTATAGCCCTCGTCGTTACCTGTAGCTTAGCCTTGTAAGCCTTATTCGTGCAGCCAAGAATAAGGCTTGTCTGCTGCTGTCGGCACTTTTCATCAAACCAAGGGTTTCTTACTGGTGGGCGCAAGAAACCTAGCACATCAGTTACGGCTGATCTAATGGCTTGTTGGCATCGTTGCCATTGGTTTTCGATATTCGTTGCTGGTGGTATGGTCTCGTGTGATTGCAGTCTTTTGACATTCAAATTTTTTAACAGTATTTCTGGTTTGTTGTGGCGTGGTGGATATCCGCATTCTTAACATGGCTGAGCAAGGTATTGGTCCGAGTCGATGTTAGCCCCTCGGAATGTTCGGACATCCGAACCTTGTCTATCGCAATGTGATCAATTTGGTTGACTGTTTGTTGATCTGGAGACCGCCATGTCTCTGATGGATATCAAGGTGAGGAAAGCGTGTTCTGGGTATAGTGGCATTTTGTTTCTCTGCCAAGTCTATTATCCAAAGTCCGTTGCCAGACGTGTTGTCATGTAGGCCATAATTTCCGGCAATACTGCTAAAGATGTCTTCTCTTCCTACATTTGCGTAAAAATCCCCCACCACGATTTTAACATCGGACATCGGTAGTCGCTCATAGTTTTTGTCAAGGAGCTCGTAGAAGCAATCCTTAGTTATATCATCCTTTTCCGCCGTCGGAGCATGAGCACATATAAGGCTTATGTTGGCAAATTTGGCCTTGTTGCGGATTCTTACAATGCGTTCGCTTATGCCTTGGAAACATACGACTTCTTGCCTACGTCGTGCACTTATAACGAGTTCGTTCCGAATAGTCGCTGTTTCTGCTCACTATAACACCGTCAATAGTAGATGTAACAGTTTTTCATAACCTTTTTGCCCGGCTTACTCATCGTATTTCCTGGATGGCAGTAATGTCTGCTTTGTAGCAGTTTAGGGCTTCCGCTAGTTGTTCGCCTGCACCTCTCCTGTTTAATGTTTTCACATTCCAGGTGCAGATACGAACATCGTTGTCCTTTTTTCGTTTATCAGGGACGTCAATAATAAGATCAGTCCTTTCCAAGACTATTGGTTGCTTCATAACATATGGCACTAGAATAGCATCTAGAGCTGTGGATGGGGTGGTTCTTAGAGCTCCACTTATATAGATGCAGGCGGATTTTTGAACTTTCCCCAGAAGGTTGCGGTTTGAGGCTGTTTCAAGAGCAGCACACCATGCAGAGGTATATCTATGTCTAACGATAGACACGTAGACCCAGAATGTGATATGTGGTTGCATTCCCCATTTCTTCCCGATAGCCTTTTTACATGATTATAGGGCTACGGTGGCTTTTTTAACGCGTTCTAGGATGTTGGCTTTCCAGTTCAGTTTCTTGTCAAAGACCAGACCCAGGTACTTGGCTGATTTAACAAACTAGAGACTGACGCCATTGAGTTTTGGAAGGTCGACGTGCGGGATTTTGTATTTCCTGCTGAAGAGGACCAGTTCGGTTTTTTTGGGGGTTCGCGCCAAGTCCACATTTGGCGGCCCATTTGAAGAGTACTGAAATACCATTTTGTTCTTTGAGGGTGTTAAGGTACTTCCCTGATACAGCTATTGCCACGTCTCAGCGTAGGCAATCACCTTGCAGCCTTCCCTTTCTATATTAACTGTTAAACCTTACACCCTCATCTTATAATGACAATAATTGCGCCCTTTATTCGCCCGGAAATATCAACAGTCGAAGATGTATTTATTTAATTTTATACACGTTTTCCTATTTGTTTTAATAAATTATCTAAGATATCACCGTTTGCCATAACTGTAAACACCCGTATTATGATTAATCTGCTACTTCCTGCCTACTGGTGCTTCGCGAAAGTCAACAAATGAGTTCAGTCATCATTTGTTGACTTTCCAGCATCAAAAATAAAAAAAAAAATCTTCGACGATAGCAGAGCGTAGTTTCGATCTACGGACCTCTGGGTTATGGGCCCAGCACGCTTCCACTGCGCCACTCTGCTCCATGGAAATTGCTTGGCAAAATGTAAACCGGTGTATATCTGCGAATAATAGAATACACCATGCGCATACATAATATTTGCATGCGAGATAAATTAAAAAAATGTTTGCGAAGGTGAATGTTCAGATGAATTATTATTCGTCACGACAGAAATAAAATGTTTAAATGGGGCACATAAATGTTTTAATTTTGGAAACATGACACAAACTGCTGACCGAAACGTGATGCTTTTATCGAATGTTATTCTAGCATGTAGTTAATATATGCTTAGTGCTTAATTATATCTACAGCATCTTTGCTTTTTAAACAATGCGAGGTTTTATTATTTGAAAGCGATTATTCACATTTATTTATATTTAAAGCGGTCATGGGAGCGAATGGCTGAGAATGTTGTTTTGTTCAATCTATAACCATATAGTTACTTAGCTATGTACCAAACGAAGTTGAAATTTTGTGTATTTCGTATAACTCACTTATTTTTGGTTTTCCTGTAAAACAAAAAAAACAATCAGAATGTCATACATATGTCATAATTTTTCTAAATCCGCCCACTTCTCAGAAAAACGTTGTTTTTGGTTAACCGGAAAGAGTTTTGAAAAAGTGTCTGATGGTAATGCACGATGTTAATTGTGAGTCACACCTTAACGTTAAGTTTTTTGCCCAACTTAATTTGACAGTTCTTTTTTTCAGCCATGGAGAGGTACACAATTGAGAAGCGCTTTAAGTTTGTTTAAGCCTTTTACGAAAATGGGCGTTCAAATCAAAATGCACTTCTCGATTTTTTTGGTCAGCATAATCGACCAAATGTGTCCAAAATCGGGAGAATTGTGCGCAAAACCGGATCTGTTGGAAATTTTAAAACACCTCCAAGTTCATTCTACGGAAAACATTGCTGTTGTTCGCGATAGTGTGGCAGAAGAGCCGTCAACCTCGACTCGTCGTCGTGCCCAACAATTGAACATCTCACGAACATCACTGATGCGAATTTAGAATAAAGATTTGAATTATGGGCTGGCGGCGCACGCGCGTCATCGAGCCGTACTTCTTCGAAAGTGAGACCGGCCAAGCAACAGAATGGTGCCACTTGCCACACAGCCAACGAAACAATAACTCTTTTGCCCGAGAAATTTAATAGCCGTGCTATCTCACGTCGTGGCGTTGTTAAATGGCCGCCACGGTTATGTGATTTGACACCGTTGGACTTCTTTCTTTTGGGATATTTAAAAGAAAAAGTGTACGTCAATAAGCCAAGAACAATTCAAGAGCTAAATGATGAGATAATTCGGCACGTAGTCATGAACCATCGGGTAGAGGGATGCCACCGAAGCCGTGGCGAGCATTTGGCCGATATATTATTTAACACATAATTGTTATAGATCCTTCTATTATAATAAAAAAATATTAAGATAATTCTCGTTAAACTTTTTGTTTTACAATTACACTTAACATCGTGCGTTTTCGTTGGACCACCCTTTGTAATTCGTCAACACAAAGTTTTTTGCTATGTCCACTTTTTAAGGGCATTTTTCGCCAAAAATTATTTTCGGTACAATTTTAATTAAATTCGAAAAAAAACTTGGAACTGGGACAACATTTCTAATAATCGCCGAAATATGATCAATAATTGCATCGCATTGGCCGTTGCATAGTCCTGCATTGTAGTAACCTTATTGGATTTGGACATTTGAGCTGCCTCTGCATATTCGAAACAACCCAGAACCTGACGAATTGTGACGAATAAAAAAACAATCATCGTTGGCCAAACTGCTGAGACAATGCAAGAGAATTAGGTTAGGTTAGGTTAGATGGGCTGTTGACGCTCGGGCGAGTCGTCAAACACGCATAGGCCTACGTGGGCCCATAGCGATACCCTTCGAAGAAGTGTCCTGAAAAAAGAGAAAGAGGATACCTGGTTAAGTTCGCTTGTGATACTTATGCAGTGCTGGTCTGTGTTGCTCCTTCAGCCTCAAAGAGGTAGTTGCTCCATCCTGATTTGCAACAAAAACGGACTATCAGCGCTATTGGGATAGTCCTTAGGTCACTTAGGTCATCGAAGTAAAAGCTGCCTAATATTTTAAATCGACTGTCACTGATCGCAGGGCAGTGGCATAGCAGGTGTGAGACATCTTCCTCGACGTCAGGGTCGCTGCATTTACTGCAAAGTTGGTTCGCACCAGTCAGTTTCATCTTATTAGAGTGCTTACCCAACAGGTTGTGACCTGTTATCACTCTCACCGCTATGGAAATGGAAGCTCTATTCAAAGCTAATAGCTTGTTTGATTTGCTGCCACTTAATTCTGGCCAGAGAGATTTTGTGTGTGTACAAGTTATTGTATTTAGCCATCTTGTTATGGTTGCTTTTTGAGTGTGCTTAGTTAATTCAAGTTTTTTAGATGCTAGCGGGGGATTGACCCTTTTATCAGCTAGGGAAATGCAACTGGACGATCCTAATCTGGCTAGTTCGTCTGCTTTCTCATTTCCTATAATGTCATTATGTCCTGGCACCCAGATAATTTGGACTTTGTTCTGGTTACAAAGAGCCTTCAGCTCTTCGCGGCAGCGTCCAACTACCCGTGATTTTACTATATTGGATGCCAGAGCTTTAATGGCCGCTTGACTATCCACGTAGATGGAGATATCCTCATGTGATATGTCCAATACCCTAGCCGATTCGGCAGCTTCGAGTATGGCCAGGATCTCAGCTTGGAATACACTACACGAGTTTGCTAATTTTAAGGATGTAGCTAGCCCGATTTTTTCAGAGTAGACACCAGAGCCCACTCCGACTTCCATTTTGGATCCGTCGGTATAGATTGCTATTTCTGTGTTAGATAACACATTGTTTGAAGACCATTCGTCTCTACTTGGTATTCTGATGGAGTAATTAGTATCAAAGTCGTGATATGGGATCATGTAGTCAGATGCTACATCCTCATATGCCATTGAGTTTAATATTGAGCTATGGCCAAAAGGCTTCGTAAGTAGATTGCCCGTTTCTTTGAGTCTTGCTGCGCTTTTTGCTGCTGTGTCATTTGTAAGTCAATTGGTGTTATGTTTAGTATTGTTTCTAACCCTACTGTGGGGCTAGTGCGCATGGCTCCTGTCCTGAGTATGCATGCTGTCCTTTGAACTTTCGTAAGCTTGGTCATATGTTTTGCTTTTTTCATAGCATTCCACCAGACCAAGCAGCCGTATGTTAGGATTGGTCTGACAATGGCTGTGTATAGCCATTTTGTGACCTTCGGGGATGGGCCCCATTTTTTGCCGCAGATTCTGTTGCAGCTATAGAGGGCAATATTTGCTTTCTTTACTCTTTCTTCAATGTTTAGATTCCAGTTCAGTTTATTATCGAGTATCACCCCCAGATATTTCGCGCTTGCTGACAATGAGAGAGTCGAATCTTCCAAAGACGGTACCGGAAATGCTGGGATCGATCTCCTGTTAGTAAAGAGAACCAGTTCTGTTTTGTTTGGATTTACACCCAGCCCGCAGGACTTTGCCCACTTGCTGAGTATATTGAGGCTACTTTGCATAATTTCACTCAGTGTCGATGGGAATTTACCGCACGCCATGAGGACTACTTCATCAGCGTATGCCACTGTTTTTATTGCAGTGATATCCAGCTTCTTAAGTGCCTCGTTGACTACTAATAGCCAGAGGAGTGGGGATAGTACGCCTCCCTGGGGGTGTTGAACAGAACACTAAATGATATAAAAAACAACGACAAACAGTTCTGCGGCAACCGGTTACTTCTTTCAGGTGATTTCAGACAAAGAGTTTTCGACATTCCACGTTCAAAGATGTTAAAAAATTCCAGCTAAAAATAAACATGAGCGTCGAAATGCTACAAGATCCATCAGCTGAAACATTATGAAAACAATTTATAGATATCGGCGATGGAAAAGTTGCTGTCCATGATAAAACTGCGGCTGCATAAAATTTCCAACCGATTTCTGCACAATCGTTGATTCACAAAATCCTCTTATCGACCGCAATTTCCCCGCAGTACCGACACAATATATACGATTTAAAATTCAACATACAGGAGTCATTGCCAGACGAACTGGTACCATACAAATCGGTCGATACAGTTTGCGATGCCAACGAAGATGTAAATTATCCAACATGAAGAGTTATTGAACTCACTGGCATGCCACCAAACCTTCTACAAAATTTGATAGTTCGATCTCAGGTTATTATACCCTATATAGGGTATTTTAGTTTTGATACATAGATTGTAACATAAAGAAATAATTAACTTAAAGCATATGGATCGACTCAGAATCGCTACCTAAGTCGATTTAGCCATTTCTGTCCGTCCGTCTGTACATCCGGCTATCTAGAATGATGAAATTTGGAACACGTACAATTTTTTAAATCTGCTAACTGCCACGGAGATTTCTGTAGTTCCAATTTCCGACCAATCTTTCAAACATATCGGCCGGTATTCCATGAGTAAGTAGTGTTCTGTTGGATTCCAAAACTTCAATCGTTTCGGTTTTATCGACGTAAACAAGAGATTTCACATCACAAATTTCCAAAGGAAGTAATGCAATGGTGTCAAATCACAAGATCTTGGTGGCCAATTGACAGGACCATTTCTGGAGATGACGTTTTCATCGAAATCTTCCCTCAACAAAGCGATTGATTCGCTAGCAGTATCGTATGTAGCGCCATTCTATTGAAATTTCAAGTCAGCTACACCAATATCTTGAATTTTCGGCAACAAAAACTCATCGCTACAGTAATACGCGCTATTTCCTCATTTTTAAAGAAATACGGGCCGGTGATGCCGCCCCCTTACTTACTTACTTAAATTGCGCAAGAGTCTGGGCCTCCACCAACATGCCTATCCAATTAGCCTGGTTCTAAGCCAACTGCCTCTGACACCTCAAGGTTGAGGTCGGTTTCTATTTGTGCTCTCCACTTAAAGCGAGGGCCTCCTCTACTGCGTCCAACGTGACTGGGAATCGAAGACTCTGGAGTATTGGTGTCCATTAGTTTTACATGTCCTAACCATCTTAAACGTCCAATGCGGAGTTCTTTGACCAGGGGTATGTCGCCTTACAGCTCTTATAGTTCTTGGTTAAATCTTCGTCTCCATAGTCCGTCAACGCAAACGGACCAGATGATTTTTCGAAGAATTTTCCTCTCGAATCGTCCAACGATTTCTTCATCTGCTTTTGATACGGTCCATGCTTCAGAGCCGTAGAGTAGGACTGGGATGATCAGATTCTTATATAGGATCTCCTTACTGGGATTTACTACTAAATTGCCTTCTTATCCCGAAAAAACAGCGATTGGCAAGATGTCGTTTGATGTCTGACGAGATGTTGATGTCAGAATAAGCCGAGGTAGACAAAGTCCCGTACAACCTCAATGTTATATCTGTCAATGGTGACGTTCTGTCCAATTCGTATATATAACTGGTGATTTTTTAGCTGGTTTGGTTTTGGCAACACTGGTTTTGACACCTAACGTGTGTTTAGTACCTTGTGTCACTGTCAAACAGCTTCAGTTTGGTTTGCAATTTAACCATGGATCGTTTTACAAATGAACAACGCTTGCAAATTATTGAATTTTACTATCAAAATTCGTGCTCGGTTCGAAATGTTCATCGCGCGCTGCTTCCATTTTATGATCGGCATTGTCGACCTTCTGAGCAGTCTATTCGGAAGATTGTGACCAAATTTCGCACCAAATTTACTTTGTTGGACATTAAACCACCAACACGTTTACGTACTGTGCGTAGTGAAGAAAATATTGCGGCCGTATCAGCTAGTGTGACAGAAGACCGCGAAATGTCGATTCGGCGCCGTTCCCAGCAGTTAGGCCTTTGTTACAGCACTACGTGGAAAATTTTGCGGAAGGATTTGGGCGTAAAGCCTTTTAAGATACAGCTGGTGCAAGAACTAAAGCCAGCCGACCTACCACAACGCCGAATTTTTGGTGAATGGGCTCTTGGAAAGCTGGCCGAGGATCCGCTTTTTTATCGAAAAATTGTGTTCAGCGATGAGGCTCATTTTTGGTTGAATGGGTACGTAAATAAGCAAAATTTTCGCATTTGAAGTGATGATCAGCCAGAAGCATTGAAACAGCTACCAATGCATCCCGAAAAAGCCACTGTTTGGTGCGGTTTATGGGCCGGCGGCATTATTGGGCCATATTTCTTCAAAGATGATGCGAATCGCAGCGTTACTGTCAATGGTGAACGCTACCGAGCGATGATAACAAACTTTTTTTTGCCCGAAATGGAAGTTCTTGACTTGCATGATATGTGGTTTCAACAAGACGGTGCCACATGTTAGTAACATTATTGGATTTGGACATTTTTATTTTATTTATTTTATTTATTTATTTACATCAATTCGAGATCTTTTAAATCCACATTTAGACTACAGAAAGTTAACAATTCAAACAAAAATAAAAATAAATAGATAATTCTTAATATATAATTCTATGTATGTACATGTATGTATAATTGAATATAATTTACTAAATTAAGAAGTGCAATAACAAGTTGTCTTTTAAAGTAAGTCTACTTGTGTGGAAGTTAAAATCTATAGTGTCAGATATTAAATTGGTTTCTCTAACACAGCGAGTTATAGGTTCATTTCGTGCATAGTTAACCCTTATGTTCATTTTCGCGGAGCAGACAACGTTCTCTTAGCTGTCGAGATGGTGCATAAAGATCAATCAAAGATAATAGAAAAGGGCATTTAATATGGTATGATAAAATATCACTTACAAACATAATTGAGTAAATTTTCCGTCTATTTTCAAGGGACTGAATGTCGAGAAGTTGACATCTAGTAGAGTAGGAAGGAGTTTCGATGTTCCAACCTAGTTTCCATATAGCAAATCTAGTGAATTTTTTTTTTTTGTATATTTTCAATTCTTTTCGAATGAACGTTGTAATATGGATTCCAAATCACACAGCAGTATTCTAAAATTGATCTAACATACGAGCTAAATAGAGATTTTATAGTAAATGGATCCTTAAAGTCTTTGGATTTTATAGTAAATGGATCCTTAAAGTCTTTGGAATTGCGTTTAATGAAAGCTAACATTGAGTTTGCTTTGGTTACAATATATTCCACGTGTTTCACAAAGTTCAATTTTTGGTCAAAGACTACACCGAGGTCTTTTTTCTCTGATACTCTTTCAAGAACATTGTTTTCAATTTTGTAATCAAAGAAAACTGGTGACATGTTACGAAAAAACGAAAAACATTGACATTTAGAGACATTCAAGAATAATTGGTTAACACAACACCATTCTGTTAGCCTTTGAAGGTCATCCTGTAGAAGGAGACAATCATCAATCGATTTTATACATCTAAGAAATTTTAACTCATCTGCAAACAGAAGTCGAACTGAATTTTTAAAGATTTCAGGCATGTCATTAATAAAAATAAGAAAAAGAAGTGGACCAAGATGGCTTCCTTGGGGAACACCTGATGACACGAAAACGGGATTTTACACAATTTGGTCAATAGATACAAATTGTATACGATCTTTCAGGTAGGATATTAACCATTTCAACATAATTGAATGCAAACCCAATCTTTGCAATTTTTTGATTAAAATAAGGTGGCTGACTCTATCAAAGGCCTTTGCAAAGTCGGTGTAAATTACATCGATTTGGTAACCTTCCTCGAGTTTATTAAGAATAAAATTTGAAAAAAATTGCAAGATTGGTTGTTGTAGATTTTCCTGCGACAAAGCCATGTTGAAACGGTGAAATATATTCTCTGAGTAAAAAAGCCAACTTAGTGCACACAATTTTTTCAAAAAGTTTTGGTATAGACGATAGTTTGCAAATTGGACGATAGTTAGATATTTCCTGCATCGGACCAGTTTTGTGAATTGGAATAATAAAGGATTTTTTCCACTCTGAAAGAAAATCTCCACTCACAAGAGAGCTATTAAAAATGTAAAATAGGGGCTCAGAGAGAGCAGTTGCACATTTCTTAAGAACAATTGGAGGAATTCCATCCGGACCAGGGTTGTTAGCACAGTTCAAATTCAAAAGACCATCTTCGATTTCAGAAATGTTGATTTCTAATTGACCAATGTCAACCATACACTCATTACTAAAATATTCAGTTATTCTTGGATGATTATACCCTATCCCATAGGGGTATATTAGTTTTGATACTTAGTTTGTAACATAGAGAAATAATTTTGCTACATATACCTCAAAGTATATGGATCGACTCAGAATCGCTAGCTGAGTCGATTAAGCCATGTCTGTCTGTCCGTCCGTCCGTCCGTCCGTCCGTCCGTCTGTACGTCACCGATTTTTAGGCCTTAAATTTTGAGCTAGGATAATGAAATTTGGTATATAGGATCCTCGTCTCTGCCTACAGAACAAGTGTAAAAATTTTTGAAATCCGCCCACTGCCACGCCCCCTTTTAAGATAAACTCAGTTTTTGACCAAACCGTAAGGAATTTTAAAAAAGTTTCTGAACAACATATTTAGACAATATTAATATCTATATTTCGTCCATATAAAGTTTTTTGCCACGCCCACTTTTTTGGGGCGTTTTCAATTAAAAACTGTTTTCGGTCAAATTTTAAATTTTTCGAAAAAAATTTTGATGCAGAATCATTAACATTATTAATATGAACATTTCGTCTATACACCATTTTAAACCACGCCCACTTTTTGGGGGCGTTTTTATATAAAAACCATTTTTATACACTACCCCATAACATATGCAGGAGAAAACCTTGTCTTTTGTAGAACCGTAAAATTGTTTTGTAAGCAGTCTGAAGAATTTGTTGTCACTATATCATTTTTTCTATTTTATCCACATCGTGTTTTTAGCCATGCCCCCTTTTTTGGGGATTTTAGTTTTATGGATAGGATGGGATAGGGTATTCAACGATCCGCACAGCGGATTGTAGCCTTCTCATATGTTTTTATTATTTTCTCGAGAGACAAATTGTTTTATTTAAACAAAGCATGGCCATACAGAAGAATGCATAATAACCGAAAGTTTAGAAGATGGAACACTTAGTTTAAATTTTACAAATTTAAGTTTTGTTATATCGACATCTTTTTTCACTAACATATGGCATTTAAACTGGTTAGATGGAATGTTTGTTTTTTGCGATATGTGATTAATTATGTCTTCAGGCTTAGTATCATTTTTAAATCTTGATAGGTGAATTGAGCTGCCTCTGCATATACGAAACAACCCAGAACCTAACGAATTGTGACGAATAAAAAAACAATCATCGTTGGCCAAACTGCTGAAACAATGCAAGTGAATTAACATTCTCTTGAACAGAACACTCAATTATATTAAAAACAACGACAAACAGTTCTGCGGCAACCGGTTACTTCTTTCAGGTGATTTCAGACAAACAGTTTTCGACATTCCACGTTCAACGATGTTAAAAAATTCCAGTTAAAAATAAACATGAGCGTCAAAATGCAACAAGATCCATCAGCTGAAACATTATGAAAACAATTTATAGATATCGGCGATGGAAAAATTGCTGTCCATGATAATACTGCGGCTGCATAAAATTTCCAACCGATTTCTGCACAATCGTTGATTCACAAAATCCTCTTATCGACCGCAATTTCCCCGCAGTACCGACACAATATATACGATTTAAAATTCAACATACAGGAGTCATTGCCAGACGAACTGGTACCATACAACTCGGTCGATACAGTTTGCGATGCCAACGAAGATGTAAATTATCCAACATGAAGAGTTATTGAACTCATTGGCATGCCACCAAACCTTCTACGAAATTTGAAAGTTCGATCTCAGGTTATTATACCCTATATAGGGTATATTTGTTTTGATACATAGATTGTAACATAGATAAATAATTAAGCTAGATATAACTTAAAGCATATGGATCAACTCAGAATCGCTACCTAAGTCGATTTAGCCATGTCTGTCCGTCCGTCTGTACATCCGGCTATCTAGAATGATGAAATTTGGAACACGTACAATTTTTTAAATCTGCTAACTGCCACGCAGATTTCTGTAGGTCCAATTTCCGACCAATCTTTCAAACATATCGGCCGGTATTCCATGAGTAACAAGTGTTCTGTTGGATTCCAAAACTTCAATCGTTTCGGTTTTATCGACGTAAACAAGAGATTTCACATCACAAATTTCCAAAGGAAGTAATGCAAGATCTTGATGGCCAATTGACAGGACCATTTCTGGAGATGACGTTTTCATCGAAATATTCCCTCAACAAAGCGATTGATTCGCTGGCAGTATCGTATGTAGCGCCATTCTATTGAAATTTCAAGTCAGCTACACCAATATCTTGAATTTTCGGCAACAAAAACTCATCGCTACAGTAATACGCGCTATTTCCTCATTTTTAAAGAAATACCCGCCGGTGATGCCGCCCGCTCATAAACAGCACCACACAGTGCGCTTTCGGGTTGCATTGGTAGCTGTTGGATTGTTCATCGGCCCAAATATGCAATTTTGACTAACGTACCCTTACTTACTTACTTAAATTGCGCAAAAGTCTGGGCCTCCACCAACATGCCTATCCAATTAGCCTGATTCTAAGCCAACTGCCTCTAGTTGGACACCTCAAGGTTGAGGTCGGTTTCTATTTGTGCTCTACACTTAAAGCGAGGGCCTCCTCTACTGCGTCCGACGTGGCTGGGAATCGAAGACTCTGGAGTATTAGTGTCCATTAGTTTTACATGTCCTAACCATCTTAAACGTCCAATGCGGAGTTCTTTCACCAGGGGTATGTCGCCTTACAGCTCTTATAGTTCTTGGTTAAATCTTCGTCTCCATAGTCCGTCAACGCAAACGGACCAGATGATTTTTCGAAGAATTTTCCTCAATCGTCCAAGGATTTCTTCATCTGCTTTTGATACGGTCCATGCTTCAGAGCCGTAGAGCAGGACTGGGATGAACAGGTTCTTATATAGGATCTCCTTACTGGGCTTTACTACTAAATTGCCTTCTTATCCCGAAAAAACAGCGATTGGCAAGATGTCGTTTGATGTCTGACGAGATGTTGTTGTCAGAGTAAGCCGAGGTAGACAAGGTCCCGTACAACCTCAATGTTATATCTGTCAATGGTGACGTTCTGTCCAATTCGTATATATACTAGCAAACGTGGCTAAGCCATCACGTTAAGTCCTACCAATGATGTCAATATCGTCGGCGTATGCTAGTAGTTGCACCGATTTTTGGAGAATTGTGCCTCTGGTGTTGGCTCGGGAGTTTTGCACAATCCTCTCAAGAATCAAATTGAAAAAGTCACATGACAGCGCATCGCCTTGCCTAAATCCTTTTTTGGTATCGAATGTGTCGGTGAGTTTGTTTCCGACCCTGATGGAGTTGCGAGAATTCTCCATCGTCATCCTACGTAAACGGACGGGTTTGGGCGGTATACCAAAACTAGACATGGCTCTGTATAGTTCGTCTCTATAAATGCTATCGTATACGGTTTTGAATAAGAGGTGGGTATCGATTTGGACTTTTGATGAGGGCCGATCAGGTTGTTGGTAATCGGTTTCAGGCGTTCACATATTACGGCAAATAGGATCTTGTAGGCGATGTTGAGGAGACTTTTGCCTCAGCTCTGTAATTGGCGCAGTTCAGAGGCTACCCTTTTTTGTGGAGCGGGCTAACGATGCTGAGGTTCCATTCTTCAGGCATACTTTCATCCGACCAGATTTGACTTATGAGTTGGTAGATGTAACTTATCATGTCACCTCCGCCGGCTACATAAAGCTCAGCGGGAAGGCCGTCATTTCCGGCAGCCTTATTAAGCTTGATTTTAGGTATTGCTATCGTCACTTGGCAGTTTTCGCTGTCGTGCCAATATTAAATAGTTCGTTCTGCTTGACAGCGGACTGATGTTCGTCAACGCCATTTAGCAGTCTGCAGAAGTGGCTCTTCTATATCCTCAGCACCTATTGTGTCTCAACAACGATATTTCCTTGTACATCTCGAAGGAACCTTGTATCCCTGGGTTTGGCGTTTTACCCTTTGGTAAAACTTGCGAACGTCATTCCTAGAGTGGCACCTCTCTAAATCCTCGATTTTTTTCTTCTTTCTGAAAAGCCTGTGTTCTTCCCTCTTGGCATCTTTCTTCTTCAACTGCAGCTTTGCCTTGTAGGCCTAGTTCTTGGCTGCGAGCATCTGTTGTCATTCCTTATCTAACAAAGGGTTTCTTGCTGGTGGGCCGAGGAACCTAGCCCATCAGTTTAAATGCGTTTGCCAATGTCTTGAAAGCACAAGACTTGTTGCCATAGTCTGGCACTTATAACAAATCCAATTCCAAAAATTCGCTGTTTCTGCTCATTATAGGACGGTCCGTAGTAGTTTTTCATCCTCTTTTTGTCCAGCCCGCATCACGTCGTATTTCCTGGATGACAGTAATGTCTGCTTCAAAGCAGCTTAGGATTTCAGCTAGTTGTCCGCCAGCACCTCTTCTGTTGCTTTCCATTCCTTGTGCGAATGTCGTTGTTCTTTTTACGTTAAGCACGGTCGTCAATATTAAAATCAGCTTTGTCGAGGCTCTTAGTTGCTCCGTAAAAAAATTGTTTTTTTACGCTAAACCTGGATGACTGGAGGGCTAGGCGCATGTGATCACCTGAGGAAATCAGGGCGGATAATCCGTGATAGTCATTCTGACCAGAATGTTTATAGTTTTCCTATTTTTCGTCTTGTTGTCAGCACACGGACTTATAAGTTAAGCAAGTCAAATCTGGTTGGATTAGACCAGTTGCCGATGGTTACCACTTGGAGGTAAAATAAGAGTATAGTTGATATGTCTTCAAAGTTGCAACGCCTGGCCAAGTTAAAACCGATCAGAGTTTACCCTCGTTCTACAACATCCAACCCATACGTGATAATTCTTTAAAAAGACATTTTGCAGCGTTACCATATTTCAACAGTTCAATAGAAGCATAACCTTTAATCACATTAATTACGCACTTCAAAACGCATCACTTTACAACTATTTTCTAGGCCTTACCTTAACACAACCAAAGCTCAGGCTTTGCCTTGGTGTACCATTAGTCTTACCCTGTCAAAGGTGAAGTTTGCAAACCCAACAAATATCAACGAATTTTATTTGACAACACTTTATGTGTTCACCTTGAACCAGCCATCATCTGTGCGTAATACTTTCAACAAATTGAGTCATATAAGCAATTTTCATGACCGTACCCAGGTAATCAAATACACATTTTTGGCGCAACAGGCTCGTTAGTACCCAGGGCCTAGCTTTCTCACAACCATTCATGTGTGCGTGTGTACTTCTTGCACGATGGCGGGACCTCCTGTTTTATGCCGACTCCGAACGGCTAAGTTGAGATAAGCTATTCTTGACAATTGATACTACTCGGATGATTTGTCAGATCATCACGAGAGGAGGGCCAGTGAAAAATCATTTAGGTGTTGCTACGGCTGGGAATCGAACCCAGACCTCCTGCGCGGCAGTTCATCGCACTAACCATCGCGCCACTGAGCCCTCAATCACTTCGGGTAAACTCTTCCTCCTTGTCAAGACGAAAACATGAGGCGCCTCAGATGTCCGATTAAATTTATTATTTCTCGACGTCAACAAGAGCAAGCGCACTAAGCAACTGCAATGAGTAGGCAAAGTAAAGATCACATCGAGATATTTGCCGCGCAGTAAAGATAATTTTTTTTTAGGCACGTATACAGTTATCTTTACATCGGATGAGTGTACCATTACGCGTTATAGCCAAAAAGCCTCCGATGTAAGCCATTTACAAAAAAATACCGCGCCATCATAAAATTATCAAATCATGACGATGATGGCTTTCGTAACAGTGATACAATTATTTCAGAAAGGCCTAATGTTCCTCAGTGACGAACGTTTCTGTCTTTATACAGAGCTTGTCGAATGATTAAAGTGGTATCTGTTTGGAATTAAATCAAACCTTTGATCGAGTACGTCAAAGGTGATAAGGAATACTCACACGAAGGTTAAAGTCCTTGTTGGTGGGTTATTCCCATGCCCCCACTTGAGGATTAGTTTCAAATTTTAATCAATCACTTCTGTTGATCCGCACGTCATCGGTTGCTCATTGCAAAATGTGACGAAATATTCTGACGCACATTTGCAGAACTGATTTTTTTTAGACCTGAAACGGACCAGATATAGAATAACTGATACCTGCTGGAACTTACTTATGGACGTCACTGTTACTAAATCACCATCTCTTAACCTTTTAAGCATATTCGACTATGATTCTGATAGCACGTTCAACACTTCAGCTTGAGTGGAATTGTGTGCTGCATAATTGTGAGTAAGTCTTGAAAGTTGTAACCAAGGATTAATGGAAAGATACAAGGTAAACAAATATAGACCGCAATCTTAAGTATCGACAAGATAATGCTGATAAGTAAGACCCTTTTCTTTGGCTTTTAAGAACAATTTATGAACTTAAACTTCGGCCCTTAGATAAAAGCCTGTGGCCTATTGAGCTCACCCCAATTTTAACAGAACTTCTTAGTTTTACAGACAAAAAACCGCAACATTCGGAAGATCGTCCAACCTATGCTCAATGGCATTCTACTTAAATGTCCCGAGAAAGCCAAATATATTGGACAAGTCTTGGATTAGAAAGGTTTAATGGAATGATGCGTGCTTAAAAGGCCAGAGTAAGTATATGAAGCCAACTAGAAGGACTTTTATCATCGGCGAATTGGACGTGAACGTGACCATTGACAACTTTGTTGTCTGTTGACATTGTGTCAACCCCAAAGAAGGTAGCATTATGGGGTTATGGATGTGTATCCGGGTTTAATGGGGTTTCCGACATCCCTGTGTTCATCGGCATGGGGCCGACCTCCGCTAGAGATGACGGAAAACTGTGATTTGAGGGAGTTACACGTACCATGTCTATGTACGCCAACTGGTCGTCGACGTCCAGTTGAGGTAGCGCAGTGCTAGGATGAGGCTGAATTCCAAAACGTCAAAAAAAATGCGCATTGTGAATGCACACTGCTTTTCTGATGCCAGGTGATGATACTTTTGCGCTGCTTTGCATTTGTTATGCATTGCAATTTTTGACGTTTTGGAACGACTTTGATGCGCACTATCGTCAAAAGTTTTAAATACCATTAAGGCAATAATGTGCAAAAGATTACTAACAACCATAGTTTTTAACAACTTAATAAATAATGTTGGTTCATACAATGGTAACACGTTCAAGCATATTCTTTATATAAGAAAGAAGCAGTTTACTCGGAGAATGTCATTGCTTTCTTTAGTTAAACAAATGAAAAGAAAAGTACCGAAGTGTAAAAATTATTTTGGAGTTATAGAATCCTATCCAAACGATGTGTTTTTTATTTTCGCATGAATAGAAACATTTTCTTGTAAGTTTAAATACATTTGTTTATTCTAATCTAAACCAGCTGTATGTACTTTCGTTCTCTAATTTTAAAGCGCTTGAAAGAAATCTGAAACCAATGAACAAATCTCAAGAAACCGGTAGACCTGCTTATTCATTGAAGCAATGCCTCTACGTAACTATCTGGAAACTCGCCAGTCAATGCAGCTTTCGCGAAATTTCTGATCGTTTTGGAATGGGAAGAGGAACCGTTTATAGAGTATTTAAAAAAAAAACATAAATGGCCATACTAAAGTTAAAAAAGTAATTCATAAAGTGGCCTGAAAATGATGAATACCGCTTTAAAGTTGTAGAGAGATTCGAAGAAAAACGCTCTAATCCATTCCCATTTGTCTTGGGATGTGTAGATGGAACCCATTTTAAAATCCCTGCACCAGAAGAAGATTCCACCAGTTATTATAACAGGAAAGGAACGCATTCCATAATTATGCAGGTGCTTTGATAATAAATATGTTTTTATATTCTTGTTTATTTTATATAATTAAAGGGTGTATGTGACAGCAATTTCATATTTACGGATGTGTTTGTTGGATATCCTGGTTCTTGCCATGATGCCGCTGTCTGGCGTGTTAGTCCATTACAAAAAGCTATTGTAAGGGGCAAAATAAAAGTACCACCCGACTATCATCTACTTGGAGATTCGATCTACCCTTTGGATATCCGTTTAATGGTTCCATATTGAGACAATGGACACTAAACAGCGGAACAGAAGCGTTTTAATTATTGCCACAGTTGAACACGGGTATTTATTGAGCAAGCATTCGGTATTTTAAAAAAGAAATTTAAAATATTGAACTTCATACCTGTGCAAAAGATTTTATTAGTTAAACAAATTGCAATGTCATGGGTGATTCTTCACAATTTTATTATACTGCATGAAATCCTCAATTACTCGTCTATGAATCAGTGTTCCGTAGATTCACTTTCAGAAGATGTTATAAATGATGAACATCATCCGGTTGCAAACAATGAGGCTAAACTAAAAAGAGAACGACTTACTACACAATTTTCCGCTTAAAGTCTGCCAGAAATAAGAACACAGTGTATTTTTAGTATTTGTGTATGTAATTAAAAAACTTAAAAAATATATACTTATAAGTAAAAATAAATACTACAGTATCCTGCCCGAACTGAAAATTCTCCTATTTCATGTAAATAGCAAATCGTATGAAATTGGAATTTTCCCGAAAAATCTCAATGACACACTGAAATTGAAAGAATCAAATAAGGAGAATTTGATGAATTATTTTATTTACAAAACAAACAACTTACTCAATCTATCAACTGACGAAGAAGACCTTTCAACTCCCTCATTTCTTCCACTCTTTCTTGATCCACTTCGAGCCAGGCGTTTTCAATATCAGCTAACTGCTTCAGATATTCTCGGTCCTTATCCGATTCTGACTTTATGAAGTCAATCACTTCGTTTGTTTTCTTTATACCCTATCCCATAGGGGTATATTAGTTTTGATACTTAGTTTGTAACATAGAGAAATAATTTAGCTACATATACCTCAAAGTATATGGATCGACTCAGAATCGCTACCTGAGTCGATCCGCCCGTCCGTCCGTCCGTCTGTACGTCACCGATTTTTAGGCCTTAAATTTTGAGCTAGGATAATGAAATATGGTATATAGGATCCTCGCCCGTGCCTACAGAACAAGTGTAATTTTTTTTGAAATCCGCCTACTGCCACGCCCCCTTTTAAGAAAAACTCAGTTTTTGGCCAAACCGTAAGGAATTTTAAAAAAGTGTCTGACAAGCATATTTATAGAATCGTAATATCTATATTTCGTCAATACAAAGTTTTTTGCCACGCCCACTTTTTGGGGGCGTTTTCTATAAAAAAAACCTTTTTTGGCCAAATTTGAAAATTTTCGAAAAAAGTTTTGATGCAAAATCATTGGAAGTATTAATATGAACATTTCGCATGTAGACCATTTTAACCCACGCCCACTTTTTGGGGGCGTTTTCCTACAAAAACCATTTGTATGCTCTACCCTAAGGCATATGCAATACAAAAACGTTGTTTTTTGTCGAACCACAAAAGGTTTTGATAAACTCTCTGAGCAATATATTGTGACAATGTCATTTTCTGTATTTTATCGCCATAAAGCCCACATTTTGAAGATATTATTTTAAAGATGGGATGGGATAGGGTATTCAACGATCCGCACAGCGGATTGTAGCCTCTCATATGTTTTTTTTTTATTTTTTGGTGGTCCAAGGTTGTGCGTTTCAGAAACCTCCGGATCGTCAATGACATCTTCAAAATATAGCATATTGTTTTCTATATTTTCATCTGAGTCCTCTAAAGATGCATCTACATTCTCAGGACCGAATGTCTTGTTCCGTACTGACTATCGATGACTTCAAAGAACTCCCACTATGTTGACTATCGAAGACTTCAAAGAACTCCCACGATGTTGCCGCTTGTCCAGAAGTGCAATTTCTGGCCTTAATCCTTTTATAGCTTGTCTTCATGTTCAAAAATTTTCGTGTGATTTCATCCACGGAAAAACAGAATTCTGGTTGATTTTTTTTTCTCCATAGCACCTTTTTCTTCCTTCTTTTATTGCAAAAATCCTGCTCAAATTGCAATCTGGTGCTCACTAATAACTTAATGGATTCATTAGTCCATTTTTTATTTCTGCAAATCAAAGTTAAATAAGTAAAATATTACAAAATATATAATCTTACTTACGACTCCGGCGACGAATCCATTTTATTTGGCGGTTCAAACTAAAATGACACAATATATGTCATCTGCATCATAATCATTCACGATGCTCTTTTGCTTTTGTTTGCGCAGCTGATGCATTCATAATGCGTTTACATTTTGGAACGCTTGATTAAGCAGTAATGCAGCAGTACTGCGTTTTGGAATTCAGCCTGAGTCTGAGGTTGAGATTTATCTCACCTGAAGATATTCAGCAGGATGGAGCTGAACCCATTTCTTCTAAAAAATCTTCGTTCCCGTTTGCGTTGACGGGATATGGAGACGAAAATTCAATCAAGAACTGTACGAGCTATGCAGCAACATGTCAAAAAACTCCGCATTGGACGTTTAAGATCGCTAGGATATGTAGACCGAATGGACACCAATACTCCGGTTCACAGAGTCTTCCATTCACAACCTGAAGTCGGACAAAGTAGAGGAAGACCTTAGGTGGCACGCACAAGTATAAGGAACCGACCTAACCAAACTTGGAGTGTGCAAATGGAGGCAGTTAGCATAGGACCGTGCTAATTGGAGCTGCATATTGTTTGAGGCCCAGGATTGTAGTGCCATTTAAGTAATTAAGTAAGGAGCTGAACCCATAAGTCCATCGGCAGTAGCTAAAGTAGACAGGAATTCCTCGTTTTTGGATACTTCCTTAGCTTCTTCAATGTTTCCAATTCGCCAGCTATGAGTTGAAAGAAGCGGATTACTGAACCTGATTATGTGCAGAACATCCTTTTGGTCAAATGGTTTGATTGCAATTTTTCGAATGACAGCGGGGCGGTCAGGTATCTGTTCCATTTCTGATACTTCTAGTTGTGCTCCTGGCCAAACTTCCCCAGTCCTGGAGACTGCTATATTATACAGATCTTTGGACGGCAAGTGTGCGCAGAGCTCGGATGGTCCCGAAGGATTTGGAGGAAGCTGGAGGCAAGTTTCACTTCTACGTTAATCCATTTTTCCGGTGCTATGCTTCCATCCAGCTCATTGCGAGCAATATCCGAGAATTTCAGATATCCTTGCAACATCTGACTAAACATCCTATCAGGGGTTCTGAATCGCGAGGGATTGACCGTTGTTTCTTTTTGGCTCTCCTCGTGGTGTCTTCTATTGACCTTTGTCTTGTGGAAGCGGTGTCCTAGGAGGAGCGAACTTAAAGTTAAAGATCTTTTTTCAGAGACGAGTTTTGCCTTACAGTCCAATCTGGCGACAGGACAAGTTGGATATGGGCAATCATTTTGGTAATTGCCCGTATATAACGGGTAATTTTTTAGCTGGTTTGGTTTTGGTAACACTGGTTTTGACAGCTGACGTGTGTTTAGTACCTTGTGTCACTGTCAAACAGCTTCAGTTTGGTTTGCAATTTAACCATGGATCGTCTTACAAATGAACAACGCTTGCAAATTATTGAATTTTACTATCAAAATTCGTGTTCGGTTCGAAATGTTCATCGCGCGCTGCTTCCATTTTATGATCGGCATTCTCGACCTTCTGAGCAGTCTATTCGGAAGATTGTGACCAAATTTCGCACCAAATTTACTTTGTTGGACATTAAACCACCAACACGTTTACGTACTGTGCGTAGTGAAGAAAATATTGCGGCCGTATCAGCTAGTGTGACAGAAGACCGCGAAATGTCGATTCGGCGCCGTTCCCAGCAGTTAGGCCTTTGTTACAGCACTACGTGGAAAATTTTGCGGAAGGATTTGGGCGTAAAGCCTTTTAAGATACAGCTGGTGCAAGAACTAAAGCCAGCCGACCTACCACAACGCCGAATTTTTGGTGAATGGGCTCTTGGAAAGCTGGCCGAGGATCCGCTTTTTTATCGAAAAATTGTGTTCAGCGATGAGGCTCATTTTTGGTTGAATGGGTACGTAAATAAGCAAAATTGCCGCATTTGGAGTGAAGATCAGCCAGAAGCATTGCAACAGCTACCAATGCATCCCGAAAAAGCCACTGTTTGGTGCGGTTTATGGGCCGGCGGCATTATTGGGCCATATTTCTTCAAAGATGATGCGAATCGCAGCGTTACTGTCAATGGTGAACGCTACCGAGCGATGATAACAAACTTTTTTTTGCCCGAAATGGAAGTTCTTGACTTGCATGATATGTGGTTTCAACAAGACGGTGCCACATGCCACACAGCACGCGAAACAATGGCGCAATTGCGAGGCGAGTTTGGTGAACAGTTAATTTCACGTTTCGGGCCGGTCAATTGGCCGCCTAGATCGTGCGATTTGACACCATTAGATTATTTTTTGTGGGTGTATGTCAAGGCTAATGTCTATAGGGACAAGCCCGCTTCGATTGACGCACTGGAAGCCAACATCCATGCATTCATTCATGAGATACCGGCCGATATGTGTGAAAGAGTATGCCAAAATTGGACTCAGCGGATGGGCTACCTGAGACGCAGCCGCGGTCAACATTTGCATGAAATTATCTTTAAACATTAAATTGCAGGGTTGAAACTATCGATTCAAATAAATATTTCATTCATTTTTTCGAATTTTTTGTGTTTTTTTTTAAAAAAGTTCTAAACCTCTTAAAAAATCACCCGTTACTTGCAGGCAGCATTAAAAGGGAGGACCTGCTTGGAGCTAGAGGACGGTTGGTCTATTGATGATTTGGTGGGGACAATCTGATGTGTGATAGATGATATAGAGTAAGGATGGGGAATACCCCTCTCATCTCTTGGCTATGGGTCTGACCAGTTTCCAAAACCAAAGTCTTGTCCGATACTTAAATGCGTTCACAGCCATAGAGGTATGACCTTCCTTATCATACCTGTTCACTCATTTTGGGACTGGTTTTCCCAAAGTCTATACGTTAGCTGCCAGGAGAGGATACCAATATGCTGGACCACCCTCATGGTAGGGACAGAGTCCCCCTTGCAAAACTCCAGGGTTTGAGTTCGGACTAGGTTTTAGAAACATTGTATTTCTAGTTTCCATTGCAACAGATGTGCACTCATCAACCTTCGGGGTTTCTATCTTTCCATAGTTGTGTAATTGGCTCTGACCAGGTTTACCCAAAGTTATTTTTTCCTTGGCTACGGCAGTGTTTCCAGTTGTCTCTCCAGAGGTGCTAGAAAGTTGTTTCTTTCGGAGGACCGTCCTTGCTTTTTTTTGTAATTTTTTCCCATAGCGGTGTATTAGTTTTGACATTCATTTTGTAACATAGAGAAAAATTTTCGCTAGATATACCTGAAACTATATGGATCGCCTTAGAATCACTAGCTGAGTCGATCTACCCATGTCCATCTGTCGGTCTATCTGTCCGTCCGTCCGCCCGTCTGTATCTCACCGATTTGTATGCCTTAAATTTTGAGTTTGATTTCTGAAATTTGTTATATAGACCCTCTATCCGACGAAGCAGAACAAGTGTAAAAATTATCAAAATCTGCCAACGTTGGATTTGGCCAGAAGGTAAAGAAGTTTTTATCATTTTAACAAACGCCCACTTTCTGGGGGCGTTTTCCTAAAAAACGACTCTAATACCATACCCCATAGCATATGCAATATAAAAACCCTGCTTTTGTCGAATCATAAAAGATTTTGATAAATTGTTTCAGTAATATATTATTACTGCCATGCCACTCCCACTTTTTGAGGATTTTTTATTTAAGGATGGAAGGGTATTCAACGATTCGCACAACAGAATGTATCCTTCTCATATGATTGTACCCTATCCCATAGGGGTATAATAAATGGTGATCCATTTCGAGGTTCCCTAATTTTTTAAAGAAAAAAACACAGAAAATTCAAATTTAATGCAGAATGTTTATTATCATTTGAAAGAACATTCTTAGGCATTTATTTTTTGAAGATTATGTCTATCAAATGTTGGCCGTTGCTACGTCGCAGATGGTCCATCCGTTGAGTCCAATTTTCGATCACTCGTTCGAGCATTTCGACTGGTAACTGGCGAAAGACACGCGTGATGTTTTCCTCCAAGGCCTGAATCGAAGCAGGTTTGTCGGCATAAGCTTTTGACTTTACATATCCCCACAGGAAAAAGTCTAACGGTGTGATATCACACGATCTTGGTGGCCAATCGACCGGCCCAAAACGTGAAATTATGTGCTCACCGAAATGTTCTCTCAATAAGTCCATTGATTGATGCGATGTGTGGGAAGTGGCGCCGTCTTGCTGAAACCAATTTCAGGCATCAAATAGTCGGTTATCATGGCACGATAACGGTCGCCATTGACGGTTACGTTCGCACCGGCATAATTTTTAAAGAAATATGGACCGATGATTCCACCGGCCCACAAACCACACCAAACCGTTGTTTTTTCTGGATGAAGTGGCAGTTCTTCAATCTCTTCAGGTTGCTCTTCGTCCCAAATGCGGCAATTTTGTTTGTTTACATACCCATTGAGCCAGAAATGGGCCTCATCGCTAAACAAAATTTGCCTCGAAAACATCGGATCTTCTTGGAACTTTTCAAGAGCCCATGGAGCGAAGCGATGTCGCTTGGGAAGGTCGAGCGGCTTCAGTTGTTGCACAAGCTGTATTTTGTACGCTTTCAATTTAAGATCTTGACGTAAAATGCGCCAAGTCGTTCCATACGTCAGTCCGAGTTGCTGCGAACGGCGCCGAATCGACTCTCCACGGTCTTCGTGTACACTCTCAGCTACGGCCGCTATATTTTCTTCACAGCGTGCTGGACGTGGTCTATTCGGTCGAATATTATCCAATAATGAATGCTGGGTCTCAAAATGGGTGATGGTGTTGCGAATAGTATGCTCAGTAGGCCGATTATGTTGACCATAAGTTGATCGAAGTGCACGAAACACATTCCTCACAGAACGTGAATTTTCGTAATAAAGTTGAACAATTTGTAAACGTTGTTCGCGCGAAAGTCTTTCCATTATGAAATGCCAAACAATACTAAACAAAAACAACATGACAGCATGACACGACTCACACGTGATCTGTCAAAAAAGGCTATTGAAAAAAGTATCTCCACTTGGATCACCCGTTACAACTCTATAATGAGTTCCATAACCTTGCCTTCGCTTTTCGGTAAATCAAGTTTCTTTTGCTTAAAAGATTCGCGAATGAATTCACTGCATGTGATAGCGCGGATTGATATGCCGTCTTGAACAGCCAAACGAGCTACAACTTCGGAAATATAACGAGGCTGGAAAAACCACTGACATTTTGCTGCTCAATTTTAGGTCGTTTTGCTTGCCACGCATTTTTGGTAACCGTAGAAACATTGTCAGTGTCTATAATAGAAGCGCTTGGTCGTGGATTATTTTTTTTCGGCTTCTAACTGTGATATTCTTAGCTTATGTACTTTTTCTAAGTGTTTCACTAAACCACTTGTCGACGAGCCTTTGCAAGACAAAATTTTTGGACAAAGTGAACACTGATCCAACTCATTATTTTTTGTTTCTTTTTTTAAGTAATTCCAGACTTTGGAAGTTTGTTTTTATGTACACGTCCACTTTTTGGGGATTTTAGTTTTACAGATAGCATGGGATAGGGTATTCAACGATTCGGGCACCGATTGTATCCATCTCATATGTTTTTTTTTTAGTGTGTTCATATTAAGGTCCCACGAATAGCGGATAATATCGGTACCCCTACAGAGAGATCGGCATTATGTATAGGGAATTCAGGGTAATCCGGAGGTTACTCCTTTAACGACTGTTCATTTGGTAGGGCTCTCAGCCTGGTCGATTATCGGCGCGTATCTTTAGTTGTTCTTGGTCTGCGGGTGTCATTGTAAATTATTTCCACCAGCTCAGCGAGTATGCCGGCAATAAGCCTTACACATACATACACAACGCTCGCGCGCCGCGGGAGACGCCCAATGGGAAAACAACTAAACTTCACACACGCGTTTGATACTAAGTCGAGAAAATCCACAACAGCAGAGTGGCGCAGTGGAAGCGTGCTGGGCCCATAACCCAGAGGTCCGTAGATCGAAACTACGCTCTGCTAACCATTTTTTTTACTTCAATTTTCATATGTGCATGTGGTTTGATAGTTTTTAATAAAACGATTGTTAAGTAACTATATAGGCTCAAGTATTGGATGCGGATTTGTTGACTGCGTTGCGGGCCATTTGAGATCAGCTTAACGCCTAACTAAATGGAACATAAAATGTCATAATGGGCGCCCTGTCAGAGAGACCCATAAATATCCTGACTGTTAATGTAAATTCAGTGATTTGGATCGAATGTGGTGCTAATTTGTTTCAGTTGCTTAAAGACCAAAGCGCCGGTGTGATTATGGCTAGCGAAACTAAGCTAAATCAGATTCATAAATTCATAAATAGTAATTACAATATCATAAGAAGACACCGCCCCAACTTAACTCAAGGGGGTGGTGTGGTGGTCCCTATCTCTATATGAAAAGGCATGAGGTATAAAATTATATATAGTGGTGAAGTAACAAACTATCAAAACAATATCACATAGAGTATGAAAAGGGATGGGAATGTACGAAATAAAAAAAAAATGGTTAGCAGAGCGTAGTTTCGATCTACGGACCTCTGGGTTATGGGCCCAGCACGCTTCCACTGCGCCACTCTGCTTTTTTAATTAACCTTAAAACTTACAAACAGGTCGTATGAGTGCAATTTTGACTCTACTTGGATGTCCTTTGATGTCCTGTTAGTACAGTATTAAATGCAATTAAATTAAATGGTTAGAATTGTGTTGTCATATAAACGAACTCAAAATAAAGTGTATTGCTGACCTTGTTTATGGTTGAATTGTGATGTCGATTATTAAGATAAAAGAGTTCAGCTCAAAACTGGTACCGATTCTTTCTAACAAACAGAGGTCATCAACATTTGGAAGCTAAAAAATAAAAAAAAATAAAATAAAAATAAAAAATAAAATTGCATATTTTGTGTAAAATTTATAATATTTAGTTAAAACAAATTAAAGCGATGCAGTGATTCACATATTATTGTGTATTTTTCTGAACTAAGAAGCTAAGAACAACAGTGCAACCTACTGGAGAATTCAATATGAAGTACCGATGTCCACGAGCTGTCAAATTTATGCATGTGTCTTCTTTTTGCCTTCTTCTCATTTTGTATCTCGCACCAGCAGGTTATCTTTTGTAATTATTTTAACTACAACTTTAGCGTTAATAAAGAGTTGAATTATTAATTGGCGCTGTATCCGTCTTTATTCGAAACTCAAGCAGATATTGTTGGTTTTACGAAATTTTGTATTGTTGTTCGCAAAACTGGTTATTTCTTTTTCAGTGTTGCGATTCGAAGACATCCAACGTTTGTTTATTATGCGGTGATGCCCGGAGTTGAAGAGTCTTAAAGAAAGAAGTAAACTTACCAAAAATAGATCAAATATCGCTTACGTACTTGTTGTTAACATAATTCTCTATATGTCATCAATATTAATGTCTAAGAAAAGTACATTTTCTCATTTTTTTTCATAGTAAGATATTTTTTTATCAGTCTTGTATTCTAGAGAAAGTAAAGAAAGTGGTTTATTAGTAGGCGTGTGCATACAATGCTAAGAGGTTAATTTACTAGCGTTAAAATACATTCAATTTTGTACGACTTCCATTAAATAAATATAAGTCAATATTTTGTCTAAGAAGTCCATAGAAACCAATTCATAATACAATCTCAATGGATATTGTACCAGTTTTGAGCTGAACTCTTTCGTCTTTAAATTCGATTTTCCAAATTCAACTTTGAAATATTCCAAAACTATCACAAACACATTAATAATATTAAAAAAATATAAATTATTTTATATGACAATAAAACGTAAACTTCAAACAGAGATTGCATTTAAAATTGTCTGTCAAAGAGACAGAAACACAAAATAAACAAATGCACACACACGACCGGTTTGTAAATTCTATGGTAAATTCAACAAGCAGAGTGGCGCAGTGGAAGCGTGCTGGGCCCATAACCCAGAGGTCCGTAGATCGAAACTACGCTCTGCTAATTCTTTTTTTTTATTTTTTTTTATTTTCATCCCTTTTCACGCCCCCTGTCTATATATTTCGGTAGCTTGTATCATAGAGAAATAATAAGGATAGGTAAGTAATTCCTGTGTCTCGGATAAAATCCTTAACCAAGTCAAGTCTGTCCATTTGTATTTTCGGGTGTTTTTATTTTCTAGCTTGGATTTTGCAATTTTGTATATGATTTTCTTTATAAAAAGACAGACGAAAAATGAAATAGACAACAAAGTAGTTTTCATTAAATTTATGAACCATCTGCCAATATTCTTCGTCAAATCGACATCCTTGGATTAACGAAAAATGTAAGCAGAGACTCGCAACCAATAATCGTTGATGATTGTAGAAAGAATCAATGTATTGGAAATCATTGTTGTACTTCAACAATTATTTTGGTTTGTGGATTTGCTAGACAAAAGAGTTCTCTAGCAAACTCATAATCTGCAATGTCGTTTTTTTATTAAATCAATACTGTTACAATGAAAACGATATGTATATGGGTATTTAATCTCATTAAATGTGAGTCCACCTTAATTTTTGTTTACCATCCGGGGGCAGCCATCAGATACTGGTCTCCTTCAACTGGATTTGAATTGGTTAACATATAAAAAAGAGTCTTGTCAGAACGAATAGTTACATGGTCCAGTTAGGGGTGCTTTGGATATGCTACCCAATCACGGATAAACGTATGTTACGGTAGAAAGATATGAATTTATTGTTGCAAGCTTTGAAGACATTCGCATTCAATTGCATAGGACTATTTTAACGAATTCCTTAATAAAACTGATGAGCGATTTCGAAATACGATGTTTAAATCTTGCTGTAAGATTTCAAAGCAAAACCAGGAAAGAGGACCTTTTTCAGCAATATTGCCGGGGCTTACATTGACTGGGACAACGGCGTTATTGCAACCATGATAAGATGAAAATAACCACCACGCCACAACGAATGTGAAGTCATGTGAAATGTGGAAAGACTACAATCGCAAGAGATCGTCTAGTCCTTTGCAGAATGGTTATATCCACAATCATCTAATATCGAAGAACGTAGGGACGATGTCTACAAGTTACTAAATCAGCCGCCAATGATGTGCCTTAGTTGGAAAATGTGGTCCATAAATCTATCTGCCGGGCCAGAAGCCACACTATTTCGTGTCGATAAGTGTGTTGCATAAAGGCTTAAGACTTTTTTGATGGTTGCTCTAATTTCTTCAATACTTGTAGGGAACGTTACCTCGTCATCGACAGGAGGTGGGTTGGTTTCTTGCCACATTACTCTTTCGACACTATGCATATTAAGCAGCCGCTGGAAATGAAGCCTGAATACATCTATAATTCCGTGTACGTCAGTGACTAGGTCGCCATTGTTATTTCGTAAAGCAGGCTTTCCTTCTGAGGATATGGAAGAACCACTTCTGCAGACTGTTAAACGGCGATGACGAACAACATTCCGCTGTCAGGCAGAACGAACCATTTAATATTGGCAACGACAGCCAAAACTGCCAACCACCCGACCTGAGTGAAGTGAGGATAGCAATATCTAAACTCAAGCTTAATAAGGCCGCCGGAAATGACGGCCTTCCCGCTGAGCTTTATAAAGCTGGCGGAGATGATTTGGTAAGCAACGTCCACCAACTCATAAGCCAAATCTGGACGGATGAACGTCTGCCTGGAGAACGTAACCTCAGCATCGTTTGCCCGATCCACAAAAAAACGAGATCCTCTGCACTGCTCCAACTACAGAGGCATAAGTATCAACATCGCCTAAAAGATCCCATCTGCCGTAATATGTGAACGCTTAAAACCGTTTACCAACAACCTGATCGGCCCTTATCAGTGTGGTTTGAGGCCAGGAAAGTCCACAATCGATCAAATATTCACACTTTGGCAGATCCTGGAAAGATCCCAAGAAGTCCGAATCGATACCCACCACCTATTTATCGATTTCAAAGCCGCATACGATAGCATTTATAGAGACGAACTATACAGAGCCATGTCTAGTTTTGGTATACCACCCAAACTCGTCCGTCTGTGTAGGATGACGATGGAGAATTCTCGCTGCACCATCAGGGTCGGAAACGACCTCACCGACACATTCGATACCAAAAAAGGATTTAGGGAAGGCGATGCGCTGTCATGTAACTCCTTTAATTTGATTGAGAGGATTGTGCAAAACTCCCGAGCCAAGACCAGGGGCACAATTTTCCAAAAATCAGTGCAACTACTAGCATACGCCGACGATATTGACATCATTGGTAGGACTTTTGAGGTCGTACGGGACTTTGTCTACCTCGGCTCCGCTATTAACTTTGACAACAACATCTCGTCAGAAATCAAACGAAGAATTACTCTTGCCAATCGCTGTTTCTTCGGGCTAGGAAGGCAATTCAGTAGTAAAGCCCTCACTTGAACTTCGAAGGAGATCCTATATAAGACCCTGCTTATCCCAGTCCTCCTCTTCGGCGCATGGACCATATCAAAGGCGGATAAAGAAATCCTTAATCGATTCGAGAGAAAAATTCTTCGAAAAATCTTCGTTCCCGTTTGCGTTGACGGGATATGGAGACGAAAATTCATCCAAGAACTGTACGAGCTATGCAGCGACATGTCAAAAAACTCCGCATTGGACTTAAGATGGCTAGGACATGTAGAGCGAATGGGCACCAATACTCCGGCTCGCAGAGTCTTCGATTCCCAGCCAGACGTCGGACGCAGTAGAGGAAGACCTCTCCTTAAGTGGCGCGCACAAGCAAAAACCGACATCAAACAACTTGGAGTGCGCAACTGGAGGCAATTAGCTAAGAACCGGGCTTATTGGAGAGGCGCCACTTAAGTCAAGTCAAATCTGCTTTCCTACTTTAAAGCCAAGAGCCGGTTGTTTGGCTTCCTTGTAGAAATGAACATCCGGCATTCCTACAAGGAAGCCAAACAACCTTCTTGTCGCGAGACTCTTCGATTTCCTTTAGATGGGAGGTTGCGCTTGTTTTCTATTTTATCCTACGCAGGATTTTCTTCTCTTCCCTTCTCCTGGTTCGGTAATCTTCCTGTGCGGCGCGTCTTTTGCATTGTAGCGCCTCGACATTTGCCTCTTCTGTCGACTCTTTTTGGTACTTGTAAAAATCATCATACCACGGCTGGTAGCCTGTAGTGGTTTCGGCTACTCCTTTGATGATATTACGATACTGGTATCACTGGGTTTTTGTTTGTAGACTCTGGCAATCTACGGCTGAAGTCTCTTTTTTTTGCAATATTTGCAGCATCTTCTGTTTGGACAATCGGGCTCTGAATTTGGCTGCGACGACGTCAGAGTCGACTTTTGCTCTTCTGAATGTGTGTACATCCAGGATTTATAAGCACATGTTCGATATGGTACGCGGTTCGATCATCTGGAGATTGTCAGGTTGCTTTGTTTATTAAAAGTCGTGGGAACCTAGTGCTGCTGGTAACAGTAGTACATGCTGACGAGAAGTTTATTAGATAGAAACCATTATCTGTCGTGCTTTCCAACTATCCCGCCAAAGATGTTTTCCCTACCGATGTTCGCAGTGCAGTCCTTTAGTACGATTTTTACATTTATTTCGAACAGGCCCCGTAGGCTCCGTCCAGGAGGTCGTAAAATGCATCCTTCTAGGGTTTTCATTCTCATCGAAAGGGGCACAAATGAGGTTTATGTTGCTAAGCATTGGTCTGATGCGGATCACAGCCAGTCGATCACTAAATGGCTTAAAGTCGATTCTGCTTGACCTAAGTCGGCTTCACACAATGAATCCGCATCCTAATATGTGCAGCCTTGGGTGGCACCTTAATAAATGTCGCATGCTTTTCGTTTGTGTGTTCCTGATCCGGTCCAACATATCTCCGGGATCGTGGTAATGTTTGTCATGTACTGTGCGAGGACAGATTCATGTTTTTGAATACAAGCCGGGGGGTGCGTTCCAGGTGATTGTGGTCGTTGTGTTGAATGTTGAGAGGCTCTGTAACCCACCAAGGCTGTTGTCTCTCTCACATGTTTTTCATTTGTGTATTTCTGATCCTTTCCAACGTAATTCTTGGATCGTGCTAATATCTGACCTGTACAGCGCGAGGACAGATTCAAGTTTTTAAATAGCAGCCGTGGGTACAGCGTGTGTAGGTTCCAGGTGCGTACTCGTAAGTCGTTGTCCCTGACGCTACAACTCCCAACCTGGAGGGTTAGTTCCAACCAAAGATTATGAATTCTATACAGATGACGCACTCCATATAAGAAAAATTGTTCTATAGTGGGTCGTGCTGGCACAGCCCGCCATATGTTTTTGTTTTTCATGTGTTTTCATGCACACCGCCCGCACGTACCATGAAGCTACTGAGCAAAAGTTTCTGTTGTTTTGTTCTCAATGCGTCATGGTTCCAACTTAATAGATACCCCTAGGACCCTAGCCATTAGTATCCATTACGGGGTTCAGCACTGTCGTTGGTCTTTCGGCTGATCCGCCACAATCTCTGTTCAAAGGGCCTGACTTGAGATTTCCAGATGACCTGGTATCCGAATATGTCGAAGCAGCTCATTAAGGTTATTCACTTTGTAGACGCCATCGATGACTCCATCTTGGGAGTTTTTCCGCTGGAAGTACACGTCTTTCCCCCGCTCTCACCTGTTACCACCACGACTTAACAGAGGGATTGAGACACATTTACGGTCAAGGTACTCAGCGATCCACAAGAGAAGGCTGAGAGTCGGAGTTGGTAGGCATCAGCTAGGTGAAAACTCAAGATTTCATATAATCACATTGCCTACCATTTGACCGCCTAGAGTGCTATATTAGTTACAAATCTGTCCAGCATAGTCATAGGTCAACATACTAATGATCTCGAAGGCGAAAATTGTTAGAATTACGATCATGATCACCAATTAAATTAAAAATGGTGCTCTGACCTCGGCTATGAAATTTGTTGGACCAATGTAAAAAGCTTTTAATAAATGCATTCCGAATAAGTTTGTTGCATTGGATGTATAATTGTCATGCCAAAGGGACAAGATCATTAAAATGTAAAACGCGACACAAATTGAGTGCAAGACTCATGGCAATTATTACTGCGATCGTCTCATAAAAACGCCCAAACTTTAACAACACAATTTGGTATGTATCTTCGTACGTCTCCCCCCATTCCAAAAGACATAAAATTGTTATGCAACACATAACTGACCTAAGAACTTCTTCGCCAACATCACACCTGATGTGTTAACAGCCACATTCGCTGCCTCTCTTAAATGTTATGCCTAACATCCATCTAACATCTTCTCTCTTACCCGTGTTTTCACCGCAAAAGAGTTTGCACCTCTGAGTATGCGCAACTATCAGGTAGTCGGGCTACCTGTACCGCCACCACCTTTGAGCGTGCGTACAACGGCAAAAATTTCCCCGCTTAATGGACAAAAATTTCTCTTTTTTCTTGGCTCGAGGTCTAGGAAGATGTTGCTGTCTGTGGATCGCACTTCACAGATAGATTTGTCATGTGGTTTTGTGTTACCTTTTTCAGTTTTTATTCCATTTTCATCGAGTACGGTCCGGCATTCACGGTCTTTAACTGCATCGTACCAGACGTTTGTTGGTTCGTTCGTTAGTTTATGCGCGATCTCTGATCGGAGTATTGTCGTTGAAATTCAAAAGAAGCGCGAGTGTGCCTTGAAAAGATCCTCGATACTTTAGAGTGCTAAAAAATATAGAAAGAGTGCGATAAGAAACCCCATTTGTGATTGATTAAGGATAACTAAAGTGCATCTCATAGAGATAATCCTGTTGGTGGATATCTGTTAAACATAACTTCTACTTGAGATAGTCTAGTGAAGTTCAAAAAACCATGTCACTTGGTGATCGTTTTACACCCTAATATCGGTCTGTTTCAAAAAAAAATAATTTATCTCCTCTCACTTTGGATAACAAAAAAAAGATACATTTCTTGGAATTTCTCGAAATTAACTATTTCAAAAAAAAGAAAAATTTGTTTCCACCCACACGCTGTATACCTGTAAAGGATAACAAATCAGACCCTTTCTTTGTGGATTTTCCCCGGCAGCATAATGGTAAGTTGAAGATTTATTATCCATCCACAGGCAAATTTCCCAACTTGACCTTGCGTGAAACTCGATACAGGTTTCGAAAAAAAAACATATTACTCTGAACCCTCATCAATTTTGAATCTCTGGTCGGCTCCTGACTGATCCTTAGGTCAAATATCCTCTGTGTTGAGCGATTAGATACAATGTGTGTGTAGTCCTCCGTATTTACTGAACAATTATCGATTAATTTTGATTGAGAAACTGACAGATGCGGTTCGTACTTGAACGCGTATCTATCGATGATTGTGGTGTCCCTGTTTTGTGGGATTTTTTACACTCATTCACAGAGAAAGTATGCATTTTCATATGGCAACTGGGGACTGGTGACAGGCCTTCTTTTTGCCAGCATAGTCGTGGATTGGAAGTGTAATTTGCTGCAATTTCCATTTCTATGATTGAATCATTGTACTTGTGGAGTTTTTTTGTTTTCCTTTGGTTTATTTTTTTTTTTTACATTTTGTGTGGTTTAAGAGGTTTCCTAGGTTAATCTCAATGAGATTTTAATTATTTGCGGCTAGAAGGTGAGGCGTTTACTCGCATGTATATGCATTTAAGTGTGTAGGGTAGTGACGAGTGCATTTGCATTATTTTTGCTGATTTTAGATGGTAAATTGGTTTGGATGCCGTTTACCATGGGAATGGCAATATTGCAGAGAAAAAAGTTGTCATGAAGTTAGGGAAATGCCAGGTAGTTAGGCAGTTTATAGTGTAAAGGTGCATTCCAAACTCATTATGGAAAAAATGCAGAATTAATGATTTTGCATTCAAGCTGCATGATTCAAAAAAGTAAAATGGTTAATCTTTTAGAATTTTCAAACCTTTAGCTTGAAACATAAATTAGAAAGAGGACCGTTTTTTGAATATTTGGATTTTTTTTGGTGTGGATAATAATGTTATACTGGAAATTCGTCCTTTTTCTACTGTTCTTACATAGATTCTTCAAGGGGAAAAAATAGAAAAAACGATTTTCACTCAAAACATTGAATTTTGTTTGTTGGTCAAAAGTTAGGGAATTTCGAATATGTATCGGTGTGTCGGTATATGAGCCTTAAAATTGTGTTATCGCCTCCAGTTGCGCACTCTAAGTTGGTTGAGGTCGGTTTCTACTTGTGAGCGCCACTTAAGGCGAGGTCTTCCTCTACTGCGTCCGACGTCTTACTGGGAATCGAAGACTCTGGAGTATTGGAGTCCATTAGTTTTACATGTCCTAGCCATTTTAAACGTCCAATCTGGAGTTTTTTTTGACTAGGGGTATGCCGCTGTACAGCTCGTATAGTTTTTGGTGGAATCTTCATTTCCATAGCCCGTCAACGCAAACGGGACCGAAGATTTTTCGAAGAATTTTTCTCTCGAATCGACCAAGGATTTCTTCATCCGCTTTTGATACGGCCCATGCTTCAGCGTAGAGCAGGACTGGGATGATCAGGATCGTATATAGGATCTCCTTAGTAGTTCGAGTGAGGGCTTAACTACTAAATTGCCTCCTTAGCCCGAAGAAACAGCGATTGGCAAGAGTAATTCTTCATTTGATTTCAGACGAGATGTTGTTGTCAGAGTTAATAGCGGAGCCGAGGTAGACAAAGTCCCGTACTACCTCAAAGTTATATCTGTCAATGGTGACGTTCTGTCCAATTCGTCGATGTTGTGTGTTCTTTCGTGTTGACAGCATATACTTAGTCTTACCCTCATTTACTGCTAAAACCATTTTTTCCGCTTCCTTCTCAATACTAGCAAACGTGGCTATGACATCACGTTGAGTCCTACCAATGATGTCAATATCGTCGGCGTAAGCTAGTAGTTGCACCGATTTTTGGAAAATTGTGCCTCTGGTGTAGGCTCGGGAGTTTTGCACAATCCTCTCAAGAATCAAATTGAAAAAGTCACATGACAGCGCATCGCCTTGCCTAAATCCTTTTTGGTATCGAATGTGTCGGTGAGGTCGTTTCCGTTCCTGATGGTGCAGCGAGAATTCTCCATCATCATCCTACACAAACGGACGAGTTCGGGCGGTATACCAAAACTAGACATGGCTCTGTATAGTTCGTCTCTATAAATGCTGTGGTATGCGGCTTTGAAATCGATAAATAGGTGGTGGGTATAGATTCGGACTTCTTGGGTTTTTCAAGGATCTGCCGAAGTGTGAAAATTTGATCGATTGTGGACTTTCCTGGTCTAAAACCACACTTATAAGGGCCGATCAGGTTATTGGTAAACGGTTTCAGGCGTTCACATATTACGGCAGATAGGATCTTGTAGGCGATGTTGAGGAGACTTATGCCTCTGTAGTTGGCGCAGTTCAGAGAATCTCCTTTTTTGTGGATCGGGCAAACGATGCTGAGGTTCCATTCTTCAGGCATGCTTTCAACCGACCAGATTTGGCTTATGAGTTGGTGGATGTTACTTACCAAGTCATCTCCGCTAGCTTTATAAAGCTCAGCGGGAAGGCCGTCATTTCCGGCGGCCTTATTAAGCTTGAGTTTAGATATTGCTATTCTCACTTCACTTAAGTCGGGTGGTTGGCACTTTTCGCTGCCGTTGCCAATATTGAATGGTTCATTCTGCCTGACAGCGGAATGTTGTTCGTCATCGCCGTTTAACAGTCTGCAGAAGTGGTTCTTCCATATCCTCAGCATCGACTGTGTCTCAACTACAATATTTCCTTGTTCATCTCGACAGGATTCTGTTCGAGCCTTGTATCCTTGGCTTTGACGTTTTACACTTTGGTAAAACTTGCGAACATCGTTCCTGGAGTGGCACCTCTCTATATCCTCGATCGCGCGCTTTTCTTGCTCTTTTTTCTTCTTGCTGAAAAGCCGGTTTTTCCCTTCTTCTTTGCCTATAGAGCTCAATGGCAGATCTCGTCTTCACCTGCAGCTTAGCCTTGTAGGCCTCGTTCTTGGCTGCGAGCATCTGTCGGCATTCCTCATCAAACCAGGGGTTTCTTGCTGGTGGACGCGAGAAACCTAGCACATCAGTTGCGGCTAATCTGGCTTGTTGGCATCGTTGCCATTGTTCTTCGACATTAGATGCTGGTGGTGTGTTGTGAGTCGAGAGGTTAAGGGATACGCATTGCGCGAAGGTCTTGGCGGTCTCGGGCGATTGCAGTCTTTCGACATTAAATTTTTTCACAGTATTTCTGGTTTGTTGTGGCGTGGTGGATATCCGCATCCTTACCTTAGCTGAGACAAGGTAGTGGTCCGAGTCGATGTTAGCGCCTCGGAATGTTCGGACATCCAAAATACTGGATGCGTGGCTCTGTGATCAATTTGGCTGACTGTTCGTTGATCTGGAGACCGCCATGATATCGAGGTGAGGAAACCGTGTGCGGGCTATAGCGGCATTTAGTTCCGTAGCGAAGTCAATTAGCCTAAGGCCGTTACCAGACGTGTTGTCGTGTAGGCTATATTTTCCGACAGTACTGCTAAAGCTGTCTTCTCTTCTTACCTTTGCGTTAAAATCTCCCAGCACGATTTTAACATCGTACTTCGGTAGTCGCTCATAGGTTTTGTCGAGGAGCTCGTAGAAACAATCATTATCTATATCGTCCTTATGCTCCATCCGAGCGGGAACGCATATAAGGTTTATGTTGGCGAATTTGGCCTTGATGCGGGTTATTTCAATGCGGTCGCTAATGTCTTGGAATCATAAGACTTCTTGCATAAGTCTGGCACTTATAACAAATCCCCATCTGAATAGTCGCTGTTTCTGCTCACTATAACACGGTCCATAGTAGATGTCACAGATTTTCATCCTCTTTTTGCCCGGTCCATCCCATCGTATTTCCTGGATGGCAGTAATGTCTGCTTTGTATCAGTTTAGGGCTTCCGCTGGTTGTTCACCTGCACCTCTCCTATTTAATGGTTTTACATTCCAGGTGCAGATACGAACGTCGTTTTTCGTTTAGCGGGGTCGTCAACAATAATATCAGTCCTTTCCGAGGCTATTGGTTGTTTTTTTTCCATTGCTGGGTAGGTAACCCAAAGCACAACCCCCAACCTGGAGGGTCAGTTGCAAATTATTAGATACCCCTAGGACACGGGACCATCAGTATCCTCTACAGGATTTAGCGCTGCCGTTGGCATTTCGCTTCATCCGCCTCCATCTCTGTTCAAGGGGCCTGATTTACCCTTGAAAATCCTAGATGACCTGTTGTCCGAATATGTCGAAGCAGCTTATCTTGGTTCGCCTGGGACAGCAGGCCGGGTATTCATTCCGTGCCATACTGACCAAGATGTTTATAGTGTTGCTGTTTTTCGTCCTGTTATCAACAGAGCAAGCATTCCCATTCATTATGAAACGCAACGTCATTCAAGTGGTTGCCTCGGCTGGCTTCGCAGTAGCGCATTCTGACACTCCAATTTGCCAAGACTTTGTTGATGGTATCGGGCTAAAGCCACGGATAGTTTGGATGATATTGGCCTTAAGTGCTTGAATCGTTTTTGCATTGTTGGCTTACACTGGTCCTGTTAGGTTCCACAAAAAAATCCAAAGCGGTCAAATCGCAGCCTCGTGGTGGCCATTTGACATCGCCAAGACGACTGATAACACGATTTAGGAATTTGGTTCGCAAAGATCGATTGTGGCATGGGCTGTGTGGTATGGCGTTCCATCCTGCAGGACAACCAAAGGTCGTCTTTATGACTACATGTTTTCAATTTATGGATGCCAGGATCGAATTCTTAATGTTTTAACCAAACGATGATAAGTGTTTACTACCCTTGGGACATATAGAAGAACTCTTTGCCTTCACTTTTGGTCATGTCAGAATTTGACACGTTTCATGTGGGTTGTCCAATTATTTAACTTAAAACCGATTTCACACCACAAAGAAAAGGTGAGTTTTTGACAAAAAAAATCAGTTTTCGATTAAGCTTTCGGGGGTTTCATAAAAAAAACGTTCGGTTCGATATGTGAAAACTGTATAAACCTGTGCATTACAATCAGCCGTATAAAGGTATCCGTCGGAGCGGAAAATTCTCCAATTTTGTACAATTCGGAGGATTTTTGCTTCTAGGTGTTCTTCCGAAAAGCTGTTCGGAATATTTCTCCGATATTTTGTAATGCATCCCGATGAATTGCGTTGAAGTGCCGTCTGGTGCATTTTTCGTGCAATTTTTGACAGCTAAGTGTCATTCTTTTTCCGATTCCTCTGACACAAATTCTTCGCGGAATTTATTTACGAATTGTAGTAAAGTGAAGGCGTCATGTCTGTTAAGTATTTGTTTTTCGATGACACATACCTCGAATGGAATTTTAACCTCCGACGAAGTATGCGTTGCGGAAAATTGTCCGCTCCGACGGATACGGATACCTCGTAGCCTCGATATGGCTGACTATCTTTATTTTAATTCAAACATAAATGTCTCCTTTTCCGTGACTGTATAAATTTATTTAAAACAAAAACACTATGCATCCGCAAATATGGTTTTCGAAAAACTATTTCAAAAGAGGGAAATTGTTCATAGGAAGCCAATGCCAACAAAAATGACTTCGAAAAGACTAAATTAAGAGCATCTCGTCCGCATTCTGTCACATGGATGTGTGGAAATTGGAAAATGATGAAAAACTCCCAAAGCACCAGAAGTAGTTCACACAAAATTTTCCGAGACTTTTCGCGATTCGTTGTTGACTTTCATTCTCATCCCATCGCATTGGATTGGATTGACGCGTTTGCGACTGCGCGACTAACCTTTGCCTCGGTGTGAGTGTGAGTCTCCTTGGGAACAATGAGGAAATCTCCGATTAACTTGCTACTGTGTGTGAAAAGCGCATAATTTCAAGGTAGTCGGTGAATTTTCACTTTTTCCTCTTGCTGGGATAGAACTTGAAGAAACAACAACAGAAGATTGCAAAAAAAAACAACAACAACACAGAGTCAACAACGTCGGGCAGAAGAAGACTGGGCTTGATTATGGTGTGGGAAGAATGTCAGGTGAGGGAGAGATGTGTTTATTGCATTCTCCTCTCGATGATGGTAAAGATCTTCGTCGTCATTGAATTTTTGAGGCACCACAGTGATGGCTGCCATGTGATCCATGGAAAGCACCTGACTATGAGATGATTTCTTTTTTTTGTCTCTGGGCATCCATCATAACTTCCATCTTGATTACATTTTTGCGAGCGAACAAGACCTAGATACATTGAAGGTGCTTCGTCTTATAAATTGATGGGAGATAAAGATCTATCGACGTTACTGTGGGTGGTAGAAGTGTGCTTCATCGAAAGTGGTACCTGTCTATGGTTTTGATTGATTTATTCATGCCTAGAGGAGTATATGTCATCTGCAATGATACTTAGAGATATGCAATAGCAGTTAACTTTGAAGTACAATTCAATTTGGATTGGTATATCCGAATTCGTGTTAAGTACAAAGAACGTGCCCTTCATCTGGAGGAAATGCAAAAAAACTTCGGATAGACAGATGACTTTCATGATGATGACATGACTTTCCCATGAACTAAGATAAAATTAACCCTTATGGCTCCTTGGCATAAGGGATGATACGGTCACGAATATTATTGGACCAAATCAACGCATATTTTTACTTATTTCTTGTTAGACCAAATCAAGAACTATGAAGCTTATCTTGCATGATATACCATGCAAGATAAGCTTCATAGTTCTTGATGCCCTCAAAAGGTAGACAACAAAATGAAATATCTGGCTTCATACTGGGCTTCAAACCTAGCTTCTCCCTTCATTTTCGTGTGCAAAATTACTGTTTTTACAACAAAGAAGAGGACATCATGCTTAACGCCTAATCCTAACTCGAATTTGAGAAGCTTCTCATGACAGTGCCACTTTTGGATTTTTGCCTGACTTTCGCAATACGTGGATCAGTGAAATAAAACGTTAGGTGTTGTCATATTCTGAATTTTTTTAGCCAGGGACCCTGCGCTTAGTAGACCAACGCAAAAGCAAGATCAATCAGAGCGATATATGGAGGCGGTTAAGTATCATCACTGTGAGGGCTTCACAAACCGGCTATTTTCGAATTCATTAAACCAGTTTGATCGACTGTGATCTATGCAAGATACACATTCGTTATCTTTTAAAATCGCCAAGGATCAATATTTTCTTGCAGCGTTATTCTCGGAATAGTATCCTGACCGCATAGCTATGAAGATCTGCATCCTGCATCTTGTTATTACTCTTAGTGATCTTGAAATCGATCCCCTATTTTGGGCTATAAGCTTGTTTCGTTTGGTGCATCTGACAGTTTTAGGGATGTGGTTAGCCAAATCTTTTCAGAGTAAACTCCAGATCTCACTCCATTTTTGATCCATCATTTGTAGATTGAATAATATAGACCGACATAACCATTTCTCGTTGTACAGCTTCTAAAGTTACTGCTTCAATCTTTGTTTTCAAAGGCCGTTACCCAAACAGGACCGACGATTTTCTAAAGAGTTTCTCGATCAAAACGACCAAGAATTTCGGTATCTATCGGCGCCGTAGATCGATGATCTTCTTAGTAATTTCGGTAGTTCTTGGCCATAAAAAAAAAACATTTTTGCCGCTTCGTTCTTTATACTGGAAAACTTGGGAATGACATCTCGTTTAGTCGGACAATTGATGACAATATCGTCGGCATATGCTTGTAGTTGAACAGATTAATGGACGATTTTGGGCCAAGTTTTGGCTTAGGGGTTTCGCACAATCATCTCAAGATGTTGTAAATGCTATTGTACGCGGCTTTGCGACCAATTTGAACTTTTTTGGTTTTTTCCAAGCATCTGGCCTGATTCGAACCACACTGGCCAAAACGGATTAGGGTCGATCAGGTAGTCGGTGAACGGTTTTATGCGATCATATATTACGCCATCTTGTAGGCGATGATGAGGAGATTTATGAATCTGCGGTTGGTGGTGTTTAGGGGGTCTCATTTTTTGTGGATCGGGCTAACCATGCTGAGATTTCGTCAGTCATAATTTCATACACCAAATCCTGTCCACCTATTTTATATGGCTGAACAGAAAGGCCGTCATTTTCAGAAAACCTTGTTGAGCTTATGTTTAGATACTGATATCCTCACTTTATTTTGGTCTGGTAGTGCTCACAGTCGTCGCCACTATCGAATGGTTCGTTCTGCCTGACAGCGTTAGTAAGTCTGCATTAAAGTCTTAAAATCAAGAATTTTGCGTTCTGATAAAACTTCCGAAAATCATTAGGGAAATTGCCCCTTTCTATCCTCGATCGTACGCTTTTCATTATATCTCCTTTTCTGTCTGAAAAGTCGGTGTTTTTCCCTCCTTGCTTATAAAGCTCGATTGCAGTTTTTTTTAGCATCCTTCATCTTCAATTGCAGCGTTTCTGAGTAGGCTTAGTTTTTGGCATATGTCGACATTTTCGATAACAGTGATTTCAGGTATTCAAATACCAGACGATCTCCGGATTATCCAGCCATACCAGTACCCTTTGCGTTGAATGGCCTAGTGTTAAGTGCATTGGACTACTAGGCCCGGGTCTCTGATATCAATCGAATTCCGAAAATAACATCACCTAATTTTTTCACTGCATCAACTCTTGCGAAAATCTGACAAACATCCATGAGCATTAAACTGTCATGGGAACTTTGCGGAAACGACGGGGCGTTGAACTGAAGGTCCCATTTATGGTGCCAAAAAATTAACTACGCGTATGAAATGCGAAGCTAGGTTTGAGACCCTATTTTAGCTTTTAATTTCAGATATTTAGTAAAAAAAATCTAAAGAGGTTGGATCAACTAATAAAGCTCCTTTCACATTGAACTGCAAAGCTAAAGGCTCTCCAATAGTTGTGTGGATGTACACGAAGGTTCTTAATCGCATCTACCATATCTTATGAATTTTACGCCTTTTCAGATAGACTTTTATCTGAAAAGGTCTGTAGATGCTATTAAGAACGCCTTCAGGTAACCCCATGCAGGTCAACGGAACCATTGGTTAGGTTCTTGCTCTTGCTTTAACAAAACCAAAATAAAAGCTTTAGAAACATGATCCCCACAGCTTTAGAAATGGTCTCCACCAAAATACTTTATGGACAACACGGTGCAACATAAGACACCATAGGAAGATCACCTTAATGCAGCAAAATTGTGAAAAGCTCAGTAGGTTTTAATAACTTATCCTCTTTGAAGAATATACTTAAGTGGGCAAGAACTAAACAGCAAGGGAAGACAGCGCTGTAGATAACTCATTGCAGAAGACAAAGCGCTTCAAAAGGAATATACCTAGATACCAGTGAACTAGCAAAAAACCTAACAGCCAGTTGGACTAGCTCGGACGACAAAGTCGCCTCTGAGAAACATAATCAACAGGAGGAAGACTCACTACCTAAGCGACAGAGATCAGGGGTTTCCAATCAAGGAAAAGTGCATCACATCAGCTATTTTTTCATGTCTTGGACCGTTCTGAAACCAAAGCGGTTTCCTCCAACGTCCTCCAGGCGATCTTTGTATACATCCTATATATCCTTCTGTAAGGTTCTCAAATACAAACATGTGCTGGTGGTAATTGATATGAGGGACACCCACGGTACAATTTATCATGTTCGATATATGCTGTCTTAACTTAGCTTACATAGTCTACTAAGTCCATCGTCTTTCTGGGAATCGAAAAGTCTGAGACTCGAAGTATTGGTGTCTATTCACGCGCCAATTACTGGCTTCTTCTACTGCGTCCGACGTCTGTTTGGGCATCATAGAGTCTGCGATCCGGAGTATTGGTGTCCATTCGATTTACATGTCCTAGCCATCTTTAATGTCCAATGCGTAATTTTTTGACCATGTCTATGTCGCTGTACAGCTCGCGTAGTCTTACCTTAGCTATATAAATATGAATGGTCCAAGTCGATGTCACCCACTATGAATTTTCGGACATCCAAAATACTGGAAGGCTGTTCCTTGTCTACCACAATTTGATCAATTCGATGGACAGTTTGTTGGTCTGAGCCACCTTTTGGTGAGAAAACAGTGGGATGCTAAAATGGCATTAGGGATCTCAGCAAAGTCAATAAGCCTTGTGGTATTACTCTCTATGAACAAAAATGAAACATAGCCTCAGAGTAGTTCAAAGTTTTGACGTCGAAATTCATGAAGGCTAAATTTCTTAAACCAGCTTCAGTTTCATTTGGCGCAATCCTTTTTTAATTGTCAATTACTTGTGCCTTCTCTATAGTATCTAGACAGTAGATGGAACGCATAATATCTGGTAAACAAAAAACGAAATTGCGTTCCAGCAAATACTTTTCATCTACCACCACCTACTTGTCTAACAAAAACATAAGAAGCTCCTGACAGTCACATGTAGATGGCTACTAAAAATGAAACGCACTTATTATTGCATGAAAGTGACAGTTCACCAGCAGCCTTAATATGATTACACAGATACTTTTACCAACCTACAAATTATCTTTTCTTATTTAATACTCAAAACCATTTATTTGACATTTAAAGCCAAAGACAATTTGTTATGTCTTAGTAATGGCTACCACTACCATGCACTTTTCCTTTCATCAATTAACAATCCGAAAACATCGTCTACCTCACAAAAACGTGATACTCCCAACCATTAAATTGTTAAGACAGTATCGCACACAAACACCACTAATTACGTCGTAGTTCCTACTTTCTGCATGCGTTAATAGCCAAACACATGAACGATGGCAATGGCCAATGACTACCTAATGCGCAGCCATTTGATCATTAAACGCACAAAACTTTTGCAAAAAAAATACTCTAACAACCTTCAAAGCCTTTAGATGAAAATAATTGTCAACGGATTGACCATCACCATTACCTATTCAGAAAAAAATTTAACGCACTTTTAGGTGGAAAAGCAAAAAATGAACGAGTAATGTAAAAATAATCTTCGCTTGACAAATGTGCTTTGTTCGTCTTTTGTCATGTTTGACAGATGGTATACATCAGCTTTGAAAGGGTTTAAGTTGACTAAAGACCGATCAAATATAATAGGAAAGTCATCTGTAATTATTGTTCCATTAAAATTTTGTTTATTTGCACCTTTCAATGACGTTTTATTCTGTCATTGTATAAGGTTTGACATCTGTCAATGAACTTAACCAACGAATTAGGTCACCTACTAAATTGAGTGCAGCAAATACAATTATGTGGATTATCCCTTATGTTGTCAAATGTCAGGTTTTTATAATCAACGTTAACTAATGTCAAAAGGTAACAAGTGTCATTTTAATGACAGACGTCAACTTATAATAAATTTGGAACTAACTCATATCAAAGTACTTAACAAAGATCATGGTCGTAATAAATTTAATAAAACAAACTTTGTGTACCTTCATAAAAGCGAAATTAAGTAATCATCTGGATCTTTATTAACCTCGTTAAGTGTCAACATTAGCTGAGCTTGGTGGTGTGCCTTTAAGTGTTTCTGTTCAATGAACGTGACGTTACTGGTACAGTTTTCCTTTTTATTCATCTCTCGTTTATTAAGTCAATTAGTGGATGTTACGTCAGTGATTTAATAATACTCGGTTTGACGTGAGACACCATGATGGGCGGCCTTGATAAGGTGGGTCATAATTATGTTGTTTACGCAATGCGTCAAATTTGTCGTATGTTTTTAGGGTTCTACTGATTCTTACTGAATTTTACTTATTGCTGTTCCCGCACACACAAATTAGTAAAAGAGAGCGCTAATAAGAGAGGAAAGGCCTACCACTCTATAAAAATCTGTAAAATAATTTACTGCAGAAATTTCTGTTGGTAGAAAACTATTTACTGTCAGTTGGTATCAGAAAGTGACAAGTTCTTTGTTTTCACATGTGTCATTTGTTCTTTAAAAGCCAAATTATTTTACTTAAACCTGTTCCCGTACTTTTCAGTATAATAATTTATTCGCCCTCCAAGGAATTTGATAATTTACTAATTTGTACTGCAAAAGTACGGGAACAAACAGACAATGTATTGGAATGGTGAATGGTTAGTGAATGGTGCAGTGTCTTAGTAGCCTAACAAACCGCAGGGTTTCTGGCGCAAATTACGTTAGCAGCCACACCTACTTTTGTTCACAAGCCCAACTCTTGCAAAAGTCTAACAAACATCCAAAGTAGCTCCTCAAACTTGACGTTCGGGGCCGGCGTATAAAAGGGGTCGCATTCCTTCTGGAAAAAATAAAACTTCTTGCAAACAGATTAATGGAAACGATGCGGCGTTAAGGCCTGATTTTTTTTAGCACTTAGTTTGTCTAAGATTTTAAATGAGGCGTCAGAGGCATACTAGGTTGGTATACTTACATTCTTAAGTGGTGCTACAGTCCGGAATGAATCTGGTCCTCAACCAACATGCGTCTTCAATTAGCCTAGTCCTTAGCAAACTGCCTGCAGTTGCACACTTAAAGTTGGTTGAGGTCGTTTTCTACCAGTGCTAGGTACTAAAGGCGAGGTCTTCCTCTACTGCGTTCGACGTCAAGCTGAGAATCGAATACTCTGAGGGCAGGAATATAGGGGTCCATTAGCTCTACACGTCCTAGCCATCTTAAACGTCAAATGCGGAGTTTTTGAAGTGAAACTTCTTTGGGCATTTAAACACGAAAAGTCATGGGAAAGCTAGCGTGGTGGGACAAAGACGGGCAAACAAGAAGCAAAAAAACTTGATTCAGCAAAAAAGAGCGGGCGTCGGCATGAAAGAGCACTCTGCAGTGATTCCAAAGTATGCTCATCAGAAAATTGAAAGATTAGGGGTTAAGTGCGGACAGAACAAATGTGCGACGAACAACAACATGCGAAAACTTGTTTCATGCATCAAGTTTCACTTCAACCTCGTAGTCGTAGCACTCTACGGTCTCATTTTTTTGGACTTGGGCTATGTCGCTGTACTTCTCGCAAAGTCCGTAGTTATTCGTCTGCTCCATTGCCATTTTCGCCGCTTCCTTTTCTATACAAGCAAACGTGGCTATGACATCACGTTGAGTCCTACCAACGATGTTAACATCGTCGGCGTATGCTAGAAGTTGCACCGATTTTTGGAAAATTGTGCCTCTGGTGTTGGCTTGGGAGTTTTGCACAATCCTCTCAAGAATCAAATTAAAGAAATCACCTGACCGCGCATCGCCTTGCCTAAATCCTTTTTTTGGTATCAAATGTGTCGGTAAGGTCGTTTCCGACCCTGATGGAGCAGCGAGAATTCTCCATCGCCATCCTACACAAACGGACGAGTTTGGGCGGCATACCAAAACTTGACATGGCTCTGTATAGTTCGTCTCTATAAATGCTGTCGTATGCGGCTTTGAAATCGATAAATAGGTGGTGGGTATCGATTTGGACTTCCTAGGTTTTTTCCAGGATCTGCCGAAGTGTGAAAATTTGATCGATTGTGGACTTTCCTGGCCTAAAACCACACTGATAAGGGCCGATCAGGTTGTTGGTAAACGGTTTCAGGCGTTCACATATTACGGCAGATAGGATCTTGTAGGCGATGTTGAGGAGACTTATGCCTCTGTAGTTGGCGCAGTTCATAGGGTCTCCTTTTTTGTGGACCGGGCAAACGATGCTGAGGTTCCATTCTTCAGGCATACTTTCATCCGAGCAGATTTGGCTTATGAGTTGGTGGATGTTACTTACCAAGTCATCTCCGCCAGCTTTATAAAGCTCAGCGGGAAGGCCGTCATTTCCGGCGGCCTTATTAAGCTTGAGTTTAGATATTGCTATCCTCACTTCACTTAGGCCGGGTGGTTGGCAGTTTTCGCTGCCGCTGCCAATATTAAATGTTTCGTTCTGCCTGACAGCGGAATGTTGTTCGTCATCGCCGTTTAACAGTCTGCAGAAGTGGTTCTTCCATATCCTCAGCATCGAATGTGTCTCAGCTATGATATTTCCTTGTTTATCTCGATAGGATTCGATAAAAATCGAGATGCGAGCCTTGCATCTTTGGCTTTGACATTTTACCCTTTGGTAAAACTTGCGAACATCGTTCCTGGAGTGGTACCTCTCTATACCCTCGATCGCGCGCCATTCCTGCTCTTTTTTCTTTCTATAAAGCCGGTGTTTCCAATGATAAAAGCGTTCACGGAGATTGAAGAACAAGCAAAATCCATGGTCCTTGAATAAATGATGACAAGACTAAGTAAATGCTACCAACAAACACACGAGCATCTGTCCACGGCTTAGGACAAAACGTCACTATTGATAGCAGCAATTTCGAGGTAGTTAAGGAGTTCACCTACCTACCTACATAAACTCCACGCATTACACCCTAGTGGAGATCCGTCGAAGAATTACCCTAGGAAACCGTTGCTACTTCGGTTTGTCGAAACACCTGGATTAAAAATCGAAGGACGAAATGTGTGCTCTACAAAACCCTTACCCTGCCAGTTCTGTTTTAAGGTGCCGAGTGCTGGACGATAAGCAAAAAGGGAGAGCTGATACTGGGCTCCTTCGAAAGAAAAATACTCCGGCGGATTTTGGTCCTGTGCACGAGGAGGACGAATGGAGGAGAAGGTACAACCGCGAGCTGTACCAAGATGTGGATGTAGTCCAAAAAGCCAAAACACGTCGACTACATTGGCTCGGCTTCATCGAGCAAATGGACAATAATGCGCCATCTAAGAGGATCTTCGAATCCCAGCTCACAGGTTCGAGAAGGCAAGGAAGACCGAACCTCCGTTTCAAAGACCAAGCCATCGCGGATGTCAGAGCGCTTGGTCTAGACAATTGGAAGCAGTGAGTCCGCGATCGTAGAGGATGGAAGGCTGCAGTGTCTCAGGCAGAGACTCTTCACGGGTCGGGAGCCCGATAAGTAAGTAAGTAAGCCGGTGTTCCATCCCTTTTTCTCTGCCTATAGAGCTCAATGGCAGCTCTCGTCTTCACCTGCAGCTTAGCCTTGTAGGCCTCCTTCTTCGCTGCGACCATCTGTCGGCACTCTTCATGAAACCAATGGTTTCTTGATGGTGGGCTAATGGCTTGTTGGCATCGTTGCCATTGGTTTTCGACAATCGATGCTGGTGGTATGGTGTTAAACGAGTTGCTAAGGGGGATACGCGTTGCGAGAAGGCCTTGGAGGTCTCTGGCGATTGCAGTCTTTCGACATTAAATTTTTTCACAGTATTTCTGGTTTGTTGTGGCGTGGTCGATATTCGCATTCTTACCTTGGTTTCGACAATATAGTGGTCCGAGCCGATGTTAGCCCCTCTTGTCTATCGCAATGTGGTCAATTTGGTTGACCGTTCGTTGATCTGGAGCCGCCACGTGCTATTATGGATATCGAGGTGAGGAAACCTTGTGCTGGCTATGATGTTATTTTTTCGGCAGCGGAGTCATAAGAAAAAGTACGTTGCCAGACGTGTTGTCGTGTAGACTGTCTTTTCCGACAATACTCCTGAAGATATCTTCTCTTCCTACCTTTTCGTTAACATATCACAGAACGATTTTAACATCGTACTTCGAAAATCGCTCATAGGTTTTGTGAAGGAGCTCGTAGAAGCAGTCTTTCGCTATATCATCTATTTCCTCCGTCGCGTCGGGCCGTGGGCACATATAAAGCTTATGTTGGCGAATTTAGCTCTGATTCGGATTCTTACAATGCGTTCACTATTGTCTTGGAAACATAAGACTTCTTGCCTAAGTCTGGCACTAATAACAAATCCACATCCGAACAGTCGCTGTTTCTGCTCACTGTAACACGGTCCGTGGTAGATGTCACAGTTTTTCATCCTCTTTTTGCCGGCCCATCCCATCGTATTTCCTGGATGGCAGTAATGTCTGCTTTGAGCTGCTGAGGGTTTCCGCTAGTTTTTTGCCTGCACTTCTCCTGTTTAATGTTCTCACATTCTAGGTGCAGATACTAACGTGCGTCGTTATCGTTAGCTAATATCGCTTACAATACGTTTGAGTCGAAAAATATTTTTATATACCGTGACACGATAAGAAGACGTGAAATATTTCAAACATTGATTTAGAAAACCTAGACATTTCGCAGCATTTTTTAGAGATTTCGAGCATTGTTCCAACGAAGGCTGTTACTAACCCAAATAACGAGCTTGGAAGCTTGCTTTTGGTTTTCTTCAAAATAAGTGCCATTCGATGTTAATGGGGACAGATTTTGGTGTCAGTTTAATGACAGCGCACTGCATTATATTTTGGGATTGTTATACTCCAGTGTTCGATAAGCTTCATTATTTTATCCCACGAAGTTTTCCATCCAGGATTGGTCCAAGATATCTGGCTTTTTTCTGAGAATTTGAAAACAGTGCGGTAGAGGTTGAGTGGAATAGTATGAGGCATTTTGCAGTTCCATTTAGGGTGGTTCGAACATAGGTCAAAACCTGTAACACAAGACTCCATCTTGGTTAAGATGAATTGGACTACTCCAGGTAGTTTCTGTGGCTATTTCTTCTACATTTGGATAGAGACATCATCAGCACATCCAACCATGATACGTCTTGCACCGTTTATCCATAATAGAAAGCCTTCACGTCCAAGTTCCAAGGCAAAGAAAACAACTCTGGTATCTCTTCCTAACTGAGCTTCTAGAAAGACTATATGTGAGTACTTCAACGCCTTGAAATATACTTGATAGGTTTGCAAATTGAATCCATAAGGCAAAGCTTCATTAGAGCCTTAAAGACCAATTGGGTTCAATCGGTGTTGCAGGCTTCATTGTCTTCGAGGAAAGATACCTCTGTGAATTGCGTGAAGGGTCATTTATACAGATTTGCCTCTTCTTTCCAGCTTCTGCTTCGATTTAGGGAGATGGTATCAATCTACGGTCTATTTTGTGTTTGCCTTTAGGTGGGTTTTGTAGAAAAGATGTCAGGATAGTACATCTGAAGGTATAGCTTACCTGCCTTAGGGTAAAAAAATTTACTTAATTCAGAAACTGACCAAAAGATGTTTAACATACTGGAGTATCCTTTAAAATTTTACAGGGAAGAAATCATCTGGTTTTAGCCTGGAGTCGGTGGTACATTTGATACTTTCATAGAAGCTATGCTATAGGCTACTCTTTTCTTACCTTCTTCCTCTATGTAGAGCATTAGGGTGAGTTTATCCACGTCGAACTATTTCCTAATCTAACCATGGGATAGGATGTGTTAAACGCTTTGCGGTGAAAGCGTAACCTTACTCAGCTTCAACTTGTCGGTCACGTTTTCGTTTCTAAAAAGTAGAATATAGGGGATCAAACACATCTTTACATATATGCAAGCTATAGACTTCTTCCAAAAGTCTAAACCATGTCAATTATTTCCTTTCATCTTAAACTTCATTCCCATCCTGTATTTCCATTGAACCCTAAAAGTACAATATTGCCTTAAATTTTATTACGTCAATATATTTCATTACAATTTCCATTGAGTACATACCTCGGCACATATTTAATTCACACCTATCTACATACCAAGAGGTGCCTTCAACCTGTATAAGATACACAGATACTTCATACCTGACTGATTTTCAATGGTAAACCCTCCTAATGCAAAGGTAGGTGTCGAAGTAAGTTTTATGACTTTATTTAGGTAATCTCTGCAAATGGTTACAGCAGCCCCTATTTACCCTCACGTTAATTGCATCGTAAAAATCGGTCTTATGCCATATGCTACACCTTTCCACATCTGGTTTCATTTGAATCATTAAAATGACTTACTCGGTTTTTGGTTTCTCAAGGTTATGGTTGGTAATGGGGTTCCCTATATTTATTTAGGCTCTTAGAGAGTGTTGGAATTTATTTAAAAGAAAACTAACGAGAGATATTCCTTCGTCTTCTATTATTTTAATGAAATCGAATATGAATCTGAAACCTTTTAGGACGTATTTCGAAGTTGATTTGTTTATCCGTTCTGTAACCCACTCATGTTATCTCGATACTTAGAGATGTGGTTGGGCTATGTCTGAAAAACATGTCATACCCTTATCATTCGTTTCTTAATAGGGGTGATGTTACTCTGTGAATGAGAACATATTTAAGGGAACCTTGGATTTAAAAAAAAATAGCATTTCGGGGACTCAAAAATACAAGGTGGCGCAAAAATAACCTTCCGATGTTTTTTGGCTGTAATTTAAAAAAATAATGAAAAACTTTGATTCTTCTTGTGGATTATTTTTATTTGGTCTTTTAATTTTTTTTACATCAAGTCGAGAATATGATGTCATGTAAATGGCCGCCGCCACAGTTGATTGTCATTTGAGCCCTTTTCATGGCATTTTCCATCACTTTGGCCAAAACTTCCGGCACATTCTTGACGGATATTGTCTTTAAGAGCTGCAAGAATCTGAGGCTTGTCGACATAAACCCGTGACTTCAAAAAGACCCATAAAAAGAAGTCTGGAGCGGTCAAATCAGGCGATCTTGCTGGCCAGTGCAAATCGCCAAAACGGGAGATTAGGCGCCCGGGAAATGCATCCTTCAGCATATCGGTTGTGGCACGTGCAGTGTGTGTCGTTGCACCGTTCTGTTGGAACCACATGTTTTCCAATCCCAATTCATCAAGTTGCGGCAAAAATAACTCGTTGATCATTGCTCTGTAGCGCTCACCATTCACAGTTTGGCCCGCGATGTCTTCGAAGAAAAAAGGTCCGATGACTCCTCCAGCGAAAACGGCACACCATACAGTGACTTTGAGCGGGTGTAATGGCTCTTGGTGGGTTACACGCGGATTTTCAGTGCCCCAGAAGCGTAAATTTTGCTTATTTACGTACCCGCTAAGATGGAAATGGGCCTCATCACTCATGGTTATTTTTGATGAAAAATCATCTTCCTCTTGGTGGTGATTAAGGATGGCTTGAGCGTATGTTAGACGCGATTGGCGGTCAGCAGCTAACAGCTGATGCACCGTCTGGACTTTGTACGGAAACATCTCCAAATCTTGTACCAAAATTAGCTGTAAAGACCGTCGACTGATACCCATTTGCGTGGCACGTCGTCTGGTCGATGTCGACGGCGCTTCCATGACATCTTCGGTAACAGCAGCAATATTCTCTGCAGAACGGCTACTCCGGGGTCTGCCACGCCTGGCAGCATCTCGTGTTGTGCCAGTCTCTTCGAGGCGAGCGGCTAAACGTCGCAGTGTTTCACCAGTAGGCGTTGGACGGCTAGGAAATCTGCGACGAAATTCACGTTGTGCCAAAGTCACCGACCGATTATTGCTCAAACACATAGTCACCAATATTCCGCGTTCTGGAGCAGTGTAGCGTAACATTGTTTATTAACGTGTATTTCGCATGTGTTTACTACACAAATTTCAAAACAGAACTGACATTAGGGGCCAATCGCAAAATTTATAGCATTTTCTGATAGGAGGATTACTTTTGCGCCACCTTGTATATGACGTATCGAAGTTGTACATTTAAAAAACAAAGGCATTAGGTATTCAACACAATAATCGAGAAGCCTGTATGGCCTGTAGGGGCGGCCAGAAGACTTAGGTTCTCCATTAATTTGTTTGTCCGATGCTGTATTTTTATATTTTAGAACAACCACTTCTGCAGACTGTTAAACGGCGATGACGAACAACATTCCGCTGTCAGGAAGAACGAACCATTCAATATTGGCAACGACAGCGAAAACTGCCAACCACCCTACCTGAGTGAAGTGAGGAAAGCAATATCTAAACTCAAGCTTAATAAGGCTGCCGGAAATGACGGCCTTCCCGCAGAGCTTTATAAGGCCGGCGGAGATGACTTGGTTAGTAACATCCACCAACTCATAAGCCAAATCTGGTCGGTTGAAAGCATGCCTGAAGAATGGAACCTCAGCATCGTTTGCCCGATCCACAAAAAAGGAGACCCCCTGAACTGCTCCAACTACAGAGGAATAAGTCTGCTCAACATCGCCTACAAGATCCTATCTGCCGTAATATGTGAATGCCTGAAACCGTTTACGGCCCTTATCAGTTTGGTTTTAGGCCAGGAAAGTCCACAATCAATCAAATTTTCACACTTCGGCAGATCCTGGAAAAAACCCAAGAAGCCCAAATCGATACCCACCACCTATTTATCGATTTCAAAGCCGCATACGACAGCATTTATAGAGACGAACTATACAGATCCATGTCTAGTTTTGGTATACCGCCCAAACTCGTCCATCTTTGCAGGATGACGATGGAGAATTCTCGCGCTCCATCAGAGTCGGAAATGACCTCACCGACACATTCGATACCAAAAAAGGATGTAGCAAGGCGATGCGCTGTCATGTGACTTTTTCAATTTGATTCTTGAGAGGATTGTGCAAAACTCCCGAGCCAACACCAGAGGCACAGTTTTACAAAATAGCATACGCCGACGATATTGACATCTTTGGTAGGACTCAACGTGATTTCATAGCCACGTTTGCTAGTATAGAGAACGAAGCAGCAAAAGTGGGTCTAGCAGTAAATAAGGGTAATACTAAGTATATGCTGTCAACACGAAAGGACACACAACATCGACGAATTGGACAGAACGTCACCATTGACAGATATAACTTTGAGGTAGTAAGGGACTTTGTCTACCTCGGCTCCGCTATTAACTTTGACAACAACAACTTGTCAGATATCAAACGAAGAATTACTCTTGCCAACCGCTGTTTCTTCGGGCTAAGAAGGCAATTTAGTAGTAAAGCCCTCACTCGAACTACTAAGGAGATCCTATATAAGACCCTGATCATCCCAGTCCTGCTCTACGGCGCTGAAGCATGGACCGTATCAAAAGCGGATGAAGAAATCATTGGTCGATTCGAGAGAAAAATTCTTCGAAAAATCTTCGGTCCCGTTTGCGTTGACGGGCTATTTAGACGAATATTCAATCAAGAACTATACGAGCTGTACAGCGACATACCCCTGGTCAAAAAAACCCTGAATTGGACGTTTAAGATGGCTAGGACATGTAGAACGAATGGACACCAATACTCCGGCTCGCAGAGTCTTCGATTCCCAGCTAGACGTCGGACGCAGTAGAGGAAGACCTCGCCTTAAGTGGCGCGCACAAGTAGAAACCGGCTTCAACCAACTTAAAGTGCCCAACTGCAGGCAGTTAGCTAAGGACCTGGCTAATTGGAGAGGCATGTTGGTTGAGCCCAGGTTCATCCCGGACTGTAGCGCCACTTAAGTGAGTAAGTAAGTGTGGAAACATATGATTTATCGAAAATCATCGCAAATCTTTTTTGCATGATTATATCCGTGACAATTATCTGTGAAACACATTGTATGACCACAACGCCTCTTTTATCACGCCATCAAAAGTATCGAATCAACGGTATGATAATAAAAATTAGCCCCCGGAGGCTGTGGTCATCGATAGCATCACCTGCAGAACAATTTCAACCACATTTTCTTGGGGTTCCCAATAACCTATCTTGTTATTCTGTAAGTCAAATTGGTCGAGTAGTTTGTTAAACGTTATCAATAACATGCCTAAGCCTATATGTCAATAGCTCCATTCGACAGACAGAGGGTATCTCAAAAGTCGAGACATGAAATTTTCGTCATCGAAAAACTTCCGTCTCCTATACGTTACCCAGGAAATAATAAAAAAAAAAAACAAATCAATTCCACAATTAAAATCAAAAATCAACTACAAACACGAGTATCTAAGTGGCGCCCCTGGGAATCGTATTTAGCCTCAAAAACCAATTCAGTTAATCCAGGTAAGTGATTATTACTGCCCGTCCGGCACGAGCTGGCTTAAGTTCAAGCACCCGTGAACCCAATAAGTTTCCAGTAATTGATGGCTCTTCTTTCATTTTTTTTGTCAGAACATGTGTTCCCAATTCAGCTCATAGTTGCCAACATGTGAGCATTAGACTGTCGAAATTAGATGCGATTGTCAACATTTTATTTATTTTTTTTTATCAAAGTTCAATTAAAACACATGAGCAGAGTACGAAATTTTGGTGCTAATTAGAAAACGCAATTTTTTATTGTTTGTTGCAAATTATTTATTTTAAGGGGTTGCCATGTTTGCAGTTTTTGATTGACTTTATCAGCGTGGTGGGAAGATAAGAGGCATGGTCTTGGTAATTATTGCAATGTCACTCTGATTGGATGTAAGTTGAATGTGTGATTTAATTTTGTTTCATGGGGACATGAGTTAATGACAGATGTAGATAACGGTAATATCTTAAGGTCATTTTTACTCATTAGATGTCAATGATTGTTTGACGTATTGGAACTTTTAAGTAGACATTGGATTTTGGAAAATTTTCAAATTTTCAGGGTGGCGCACCAATTGTGCTACAATAAGAAATTCAAATAACTTTTATTTTAATCGATGTATTTCATTTATTTTTTTTTTATTGGTTAGAAAATTAAATTTTATTTTAAATAGTTAGTTGTTTTAAAAGATTATTGATCGCAAATGACCTCCACGCTCTCCCACGCATATGCGGCACCTGATCAAAAAATTATTCATTGCGGCCTGAAGAGTTGAAGTTGGGATCGCCTCAATTATTGTCGTTATGGACTGCTTTAATTCAGTTAAATTCCTGGGCTTCGTTTTATACACCTCTTGCTTGACATAACCCCATAAAAAGAAGTCTGGTGCAGTCAGGTCAGGTGACCTTGGGGGCCAGCGAAGAGTGGAGTTCCTAGAAATTAATTTGTTTGCGAATTTTTTGTTTAGCTCCGCCATAACTGGTCTGGCTATATGTGCAGTTGCTCCATCTTGCTGAAACCAAACGCTGTTGAATGGTATACGTCTTCGGCGCAGTTCTGGGTAAAAAAAACTCCTTTAACATCTTTAAATAACGGTCCCCATTGACAGTAACGGTTACACCGTTTTCTTCAAAGAAGTACGGCCCGACAATACACCTTGATGAAACTGCGCACCACACAGTGACTCGTTCTGGGTGCAGTTCCGTCTCATGGTGCATTTCTGGATTAGACTCTTTCCATATACGGCAATTTTGCTTGTTTACATTGCCGTTAAGATCAAAATGGGCCTCATCAGACATGAACAAACAATTGATCAATGTTTTGTCTTCTTCGGCCATTGATATCATTTTTTGGCAAAATTCCAGGCGAACAGGCAAATCCTGAGGGTTTAACTTGCTAGTAATTTGGACTTTGTACGGAAACAAGTTTAAATCGTCATGAAGTATCCGTTGTAATGACCGTCTACTAACTCCAATTTGCCCCGATAAGTTTCGGGTCGAAACGCTCGGATTGGCCTGTATGGCAGATGCTACTGCTGCGATTGTATCCTGAACCCGAACATTGGCATCTCGATGGTACGGCCTTCGTGCGATGCTTCCAGATTCGGCAAACATGTTTACAAACCTCATAATGGTCCATCTACTCGGGGGATTGCCGCCAAAGTCGCGCCTAAATTCCCTTTGGACGGAAATGACGGACTGCAAAGCATGGTACCGTTGCACTATCCAAATTCTTTTCTCCGTATCCCAAGCATCCATTTTTATAAATCTAAATAGTAACCTACAAAATAAAAAAAAATAAGCCGATTACTCACACAGAAAAAAGGTTATTACGTTTTATTTTTGTAGCACGATTCGTGCGCCACCCTGTATTTCGATGGGAGTACTTGAAATTTATGAACGCAACATGTCTATAAAACTCGAAAAAAAAGCGAAAGGCAGAGGCTGACTCTTTTGTAAAAGGACATGATGGTAAATTTGTAAAACAGTATCTTGCATCTTTAAGGCGGACTCTTTCTTTACCACTTTTACTGAGTCAAATTGTTGCCGACTCGGAATCGTAGACTCTTCTGACGGGAACATTGGCCATTTTTAACGTCTAATCGAGATGGTGCCAATACACGGTTAATAGGTTGTTATTAGGTGTGGATTGGTAACAGTAAAACTAGTTTCATATTTTCCGTTTGGATCTACCCTGAATATGAGCTTTAATCGGTACTTTTGTGTCCACAGTTTGTAGTGTTATCGGTACAGGATCGGCATATTATGGCTGACTACTGCTGGGGGATGCAACGTGATTTTCAAACTACACCTGTTTTTTGATGAAATTTTGTTTTTATCTGTACACGCCAAAACCTAGAAAACCACACGTATTAAATCAAAGCATTAAAGCAGTATAAAGTCTTCAATCAAAAAAAATATACAGGTTCTTGACACCAAAGCCATTGTTGACCAGTGTAATCAACCAATAGCCTCGGAAAGGGCTGATTTTATTGTTGAAGATCCTGCTAAACGAAATAATGACAACGACGTTCGTATTTGCACCGAGATTAAAGAAGAGAAGTGCAGGCGAATGACTAGTGGGAGCCCATAGCTGCTACGAAGTAGACATTACTACCATCCAGGAAAAACAATGGAATGGGCCGGGAAAAAGATGATGAAAACCTGTGACATCTACTACGAACCGTATTATAGTGAGCAGAATCATCGACGGATTTGTTATAAGTGCGAGTCTGAGGCAAAAATTCTTATGATTCCAAGATATTGTCGAACGCATTGTAACAATTCGCATAAAGGCCAAATTTGCCAACATAAGCACCGACGGAGGAAAAAGATGACATAGCTAAAATTTGCTTCTACGAGGTCCTTGACGAAACCTATGAGCGACTACCGAAGTACCATGTTTAAATCGTTTTGGGAGATTTTAAAGCAAATTTAGGAAGAGAAGACATCTTTGGCAATGTCGGAAAACCCAGCCTACACGACAACACGTCTGGCAACGGACTTCGGCTAATTGCCTTCGCTACAGAACGAAATGCCAATATAGCCAGCGCACGGTTTCCTCACTTCGATATCTATAAGGGGATTCCGGTCCCAAAATCAACGAAAGGTCAACCAAATTGACCACATTACGATAGACAAGAGGCAAGCTTACAGTATTTTGGATGTCCGAACTTTCCGAGAGGCTAACATCGACTCGGACTACTACCTTGTTGCAGCCAAGGTATGAATACGGATATCCACTATGTCAAAACAAACCAGAAATACTTAGAAATACTGTGAAAAATTTTAATGTGGAAAGACTGCAAGGCGCGTATTCGTTAACCTCTCGGTTAACAACACATCGAACGTCGAAGAACAATGGCAACAACAAGCCATTAGTTCTGTGATAGGTTTCAACAAGAAATCCCTGGTTTGAGGAAGAGTTCCGACAGATGCTCGCAGACAAGGACAAGGCATACAAGGCTAAGCTGTAGGTGAAGACGAGAGCTGCCATTGAGCTCTATAGGCAAAGAAGAAGGGAAGAACATCGGCTTTTCAGCAAGAAGAAAAAAGAGCAAGAAAAGCGCGCGATCGAGGATATAGAGAGGTGCCACTCCAGGAACGATGTTCGCAAGTTTTACCAAAGTGTAAAACGTCAAAGCCAAGGATACAAGGCTCGAACAGAATCCTGTCGAGATGAAGAAGGAAATATCGTAGTTGATACACAGTCGATACTGAGGATATGGACTAGGTTAGGTAAGGTTTGATGGGTTGTTGACGTCCAATTGAGTCGTCAAACTCGCATAGGCCTGCGTGGGCCCATAGTGATACCCTTTATTGTACCTGGAAAGAAAGCTGCGTTAGTGAAGGGAGTTACACTTAGGTGATTTGTGCTGCTCCATTAGCTTCAAAGAGTCGGATTGGAGCAAATACCAATCCGACTTGCAGCAGAAGCGGACGATCCATGCTGTGGGTGTTGTAGTCAGCTCCGTCAAGTCCTCGTAGTAGAAGCTACCGAGAAGTTTATTACGACTGTTGCTGATCGCGGGGCAGTGACATAATAGGTGGACGATGTCCTCCTCGACGTCCGGGCCCCGCACTTCCTGCAAAGTTGGTGTGAGTCAGTTAGGTTAATCCTGTTTGAATGTTTACCCAGCAGATTATGGCCTGTTTTGACTCTCACCGCTATGGCAATAGAGGCTCTGTTATAAGCTTGTTAGATTTAGTTCCGGCCAAAGGTATTTAGTATGTCTGCAGGTGTTAATGTTTTGCCACCTAGATTTGCGTGAATTTGGTTATTTTCTCTTTTTTGAAAGCAAATGGGGGTCTAACCCTGTTGTCACATAAGGAGATACAGGTTTACGATCCTAGTCAGGCTAACTCGTCTGCTTTTTCGTTTCCTGGGATGTTACTATGTCCTGGCACCCAGATTATTTAGACTTTGTTCTGGTTACAAAGAGGCAGCGTTCAACTACTCGTGATTTTATTATGCTGGATGCCAGAGCTTTTATGGCCGCATGGCTATCTACGTAAATGGAGATATCCTCTTGTGATATGTCCAATACTCTGGCCGATTCGGCAGCTTCGAGTATGGCTAGGATCTCTGCTTGGAATACAGTGCACGAAGGGATGTGGCTAACCCGATTTTATCGCAGTAGACCCCAGAGGCCCCTCCTATTTCCATTCTAGGTCCATCAGTATAGATTGATATTTCAGTGTTGGATAACACAGTATTTGATGACCATTCGTCTCTGCTTGGTATTTTGATTGAGGGATTGAAGGGTTTGATACACAGGTTACCCGTTTCTTTGAGGCGTGCTGCGCTTTTCGCTGCTGTGCCAATCAACTCTAGGTCGATTGGGGGAGATTTAGAATTGTTTCCAAATCTGCTGTGGGGCTGGTGCGCATAGCTCCTGTTATGAATACGCATGCTGTTCTTTGAACCTTTGTCAGTGCAGTCATGTGTTTCGTTTTTTTTTCACTGAGTCCTACCAGACTAAGCAACCATAGGTGAGAATAGGTCTAACGACAGCTGTGTATAGCCATTTCGTGACCTTCGGGGAGGGACCCTATTTCTTACCACAGATTCGACTGCAGCTGTATAGTGCAATATAAGCTTTCTTTACCCTTTCGTTGATGTTAAGGTTCCAATTTAACTTGCTGTCAAGTATCAGTGAGGGTGATATGATTCGTTTTTTAAGCATGGTTATGATCCAGTCACTAATGACCATATCTCTTTCTGCTTTTCCAAGTGCCTTCTCTTCTTCTGCTTCCTTTTTTACATTGTTGAAGGTTCCTTCTATGTCTAGGAAGGCTGCTAGTGTATATTCTTTATGATATAGTGATTTTTCTATTCTTTGAACTGCCTCATACAGGGCAGTTTCTACCGATTTTCCTTTGATATAGGCATGTTGGTTTAGGGATAGGTAGCCTGGATTCAAGTTACAACGGATATGGACTAACTACTTCCACAGACTGCTAAACAGCGATGACGAACAACATTCCGCTGTCAGACAGAACGAAAGATTCAATATTGGCGACGACAAGGAAAACTACCAACCCGGCCCGACCTAAGTGAAGTGAGGATAGCAATACCTAAACTCAAGCTTAACAAGGCTACCGGAAATGACGGCCTTCCCGCCTAGCTTATGGCGGAGATGGTTTGTTAAGTGACATTCACCAACTCATAAGCCAAATTAAGTCGGATAAAACTTGAAAGTATGCCCGAAGAATGGAACCCCAGCAACGTTTGGATCCACAAAAAATAGACCCTCTAAACTGCGCAACTACAGAGGCAAAAGTTTCCTCTAGATCGCCTACAAGATGATATCTGACGTAATATGGGAACGCCTGAAACCGTTTACCAACAACCAGATCGGCCCTCATCAGTGTGGTTTAAGGCCAGGAAAGTCCACAACTGACCAAATCTTCATACTTCGGCTGATCCTGGAAAAAATCCAGGAAGTTCAAATCGATCCCACCACCTATTTATCAATTAGGTAGTGATGCCGCATATGACACCATTTATAGGGACGAACTATACAGAGCCATGTCTGGTTTTGATATACCGCCCAAACTCGTCCTTCTGTGCAGGATGACGATGGAGAATTCTTGATGCTCTATTAAGACCGGAAGCGACCTCACCGACACTTTTGATACCCAAAAGTAACATGTGCTGTCATGTGACTTCTTTAACCTTATTCTTGAGAGGATTGTGTAAAAATCCCAAGCTAACACCAGAGGCACAATCTTCCAAAAATCAGTGCAACTACTAGCATACGCCAACGATATTGACGTCATTGGGAGGACTCAAAGGGATGTCATAGCCACGTTTGCTAGTATAGAGAAGGAAGCGGTAAAAATAGGTTTTGCAGTAAATGAGGGTACTTACTTACTTACTTACTGGAGTGTCCTCTCACTAAGGCACTCACTCTTAGGCGGCAGCGGAGGAATTCCCTAGATGGTGTCAACGGTGGCGCCGACAGCTCCAGTTTGATCGAGATGGTAGTGAAATCCCTATATGAGCTGCTTCGACATATTTGAATACCAGGTCTATAGGGATTTCCAATACTGAGCCAGGATATTGGAAAAGAGATGGTGGCGGAGGAGCCCTCAATGGGTCAACGGCAGCGCTCTTATCCCAAAATGGGCTACAGACATCGGTATTTTTTCTGGCCTGCTGTCCTAGGGTCAAAACAAGGGCCTGGCCCTCCAGGTTTGGGGTTGTGTTTTGGGTTAACTACCCACCCACGGAAAAAAGATTATGTTACGAAGCAACCAATAGCCTCGGAAAGGACTGATATTAGTAAATGAGGGTAAGACTAGGTATATGCTGTCAACACGAAAGGACACACAGATATAACTTTGGGGCAGTACGGGACTTTGTCTACCTCGGCTCCGCTATTAACAACATCTCGTCAAAAATCGAACGAAAAATGACCCTTGCCAACCGCTGTTTCTTCGGGCTAAGAAGGCAATTTAGTATAGTAAAGCCCTCGAACTACTAAGGCGATCCTATATGAGACTCTTGATCATCCCAGTCCCGGTCAACGGCGCTGAATCATGGACCGTATCAAAAGCGGATGAAGAAATCCTTGGTCGACTCGAGAGAACTCTTCTTCGAAAAATCTTCAGTCCCGTTTGTGTTGACGGGCTATGTAGACGAAGATTCAATCAAGAACCATAGGAAAAAGTCAGCATTTGACGTTTAAGATTGCTAGGACATTTAGAACGAATGGTCACCAATACTCCGGCTCGCAGATTCTTCAATTCCTTGCCAAACGCCTTAAATGGAGCGCACAAGTTGGAACCGACCTTAACCAACTTGGAGGGACATCTTGGTTGAGGTCCAGGTTCATCCGGACTGTAGCGCCACTTAAGTAAGTAAGTAGTACTGTATGCTTGTGTCGGAACCTACAATTTTAGGCCAAGTATTTGAATTTTGTTACGCATGCTGTCTGTTTCTCTTGCGTTGCATGATGCCTAGCACAGCAAAAAATCTTGACAGTCTTCTCGTCTAGTTGGTACGATGAATGCTTCAAATGTTGTTGCCATGGTTGAAAGTAAAACACAGGCCTTCTGCACAGTGCTTGATTAAACTAACGACAGCAACATTGGGCCCTCAATTGTTTATCATTTGGTATTCCCAGATATTAACCACATATTCAGTCTATGCGAGTAGAACTTAACTTAACCCAACTTGAAGGCAATTGTATTCAGTAAAGTTAACAAGTATTGAAAGCCATTAACTATTCAAGAGCATCTTGCTCCATAAAATCCCAATTGACGTTCGCAAATACGCGTGTACACAACTCACTTTTTCGGTCAAGTGCTTGAAGAGATACTTGTGATGTGCCAAAGAGAGAGAAATCACTAATCTGTCGATCAAATAATTGCCAATTACCGTTGTTCAATTTTCGAAAAGACTTTCAAATCATTATTTACAATGAACCAGATGATCCTACGCTGTCCATCGACTGTGATTTATGCGACACAATCTCGACGCAAGAGAAAATGGTTACCAAAATCAACTTTGAGATATTTAAAGACCAATCGATGATCTGATCTTTGAAAGTCGAAAGACGAAGACCCAGGAAGTGATTACAGCACTCATTCTGACACAATGAACTTAGGCTTACAGGGGTACAAAATAAATGGATTCACCTACCTTCAAAATACAATTGGTATCCGCAGATACCTATTTCAATCAACTTCATCTGATTGCGATACATGGAAATAATTAATTTCAAATGCTCTTGGGGGCAAATATTAACGGCGCCAGCCATTATTGGATACCTATCCCCGGTTATCGGTGAACTTTCTCCTCTGCTGAACACAGGTACTCGTTGTAGATGTAATATCACATCATCTTGTGTCCAACCTACACATGTGTTTTAAGAACCATTAGCAAAAAAAAAAAAAGTTACTCTCAAGCTGAAGTCACCGACATATCGTCTTTTTTTTTCTGTGACTTCCTTGGACTGCTTCAGAGCTGGGTACCTAATAGCACCGCACCAAGATTTTCCTTTCATTGGAATGTGTATCTCAATCTGTTTTATGTTTTGTTTTTCTTTCAACATCTAGTTTTGCAAATTGCATGCAATTGTCACACATACACCCAGTGGGATAGTATCTAAAACTAAAGCAACAACAACAACGACAGTAACAGTGAATCCGTGAAATGTTTTTTTTTTCGCGGTTTTGAGTATATTAATGCAGAGCAATTATAGAGGAGCAGTATATAAGTGCTGCACTTAAAGTTAGACCATGATACGAATGCACGGGCGCACATACGGATACTCGTTGCAGACACACAGTCATTAAACTCGAATCGCAAGCACAGATACCGGCAATGAGTTGGGTTTGGTTGGTGCATGGAAGCAGCCTGGGTTTGGCATGGCGCGCAAGGTGATAGCCGTGTGCCCGCATATGAACGTGAAGTTGTTTCAGTGTGTAAAGGAAGTCTCGTCTATCCGTTGGGGTTTCATGGGTTTTAAAAGCGAGTCAGCTTAGCGGTTGCATGACGTGAAGTTTGGTGTCTTTAAGATTGTATTTTCCTAAAAAATAAAAATTTGTGTAGAGAGTATGCCTTATGCCAAGAGTATACCTTATGTTTGGAATCATCCTCTGATGGCGCTGGACCCTATCAAGTAGATCCGCTAGAGCTGTAATTAAGTCTTATAGGCATAGCTAAATAGGCAGAAGACAAATATGATAGAAATGAAACCCATGTAGGTATATAAAGTTTCTTTCAATAGGGACTTCTGAGCTTTGTCAGTTGATAGTAGACATATTGTTGAAGCTACATCTGTCGAATTGGCTGTCATTTATTCAATATGTATTGCCAAATCACAATGGTCGGACATAGCGTTCAACAACATGTGCAAATTTTTTTTTTTATCCAATTGGGTCTTCTGTTTGGGCAAGGTTCCGCGTGTTGTAATCAATTTTACGGTCGGCATAATTTTTTTGTTTATTTATTTAAGTCTACCATTATTATTATAACTTACAGACTATATAACTATATAAAAAAAACTCTTCAAGTAAGAGAAAAAATATATTTTTACAAAATTTATAATAAAATAATAAATTAAAAAATCCTGAAAAAATCTTAATTTATTGTTAAGAAGAAAAACTCTTCAAGTGAAGAGAAAAAAATTAATAAAATTCTTATCTAAAAAAAAATTTTAAAATAATAAAATGTAATTCAAAAAAACTTCCATCAAATGTGAAAGAAAAATTTAAAAAAAATACCCTAAGGGAAAAACTTGTGCTCTTAATAATTACATCCGTAATTTATTCTAAGCAAAAGTAAAAAACCCTATGAGCAATTATAACAATTCATTTAATCTTTTTTTAAATGCAATTCTGTTGATCGAAATATCAATACTGGAATCAAAGGTATATTGAACTAAAACTCCTAATGCACCTTGTTAAAGGCTCATTCCTTCCATAGCTTGCACACGTAACGGTAAACCCGGAACGTAAAAAGAAAGATTGGACAGTAGAAACGTCGAGTTTATTCTTCCAGAAGCGATGTCTTTTATAAATGTTATGTCCTGAATAGGTCTTCTCATTCCTAAGGACTTCAAGTTTATTATCCGACATATTTCTTCATAACTGGGCATTTCTACTGACCCATTAAAGTGACGAAGGCAATATCTTGAAAAAGACTTTTGTATACGTTCAATACGATTTATATGCACCTGATAAGCTGGTGACCAAATAATAGAACAGTATTCTAAAAGAGATCTTACTAAAGAACAATGCAAGGTTTTAAGAGTTTGTATGTCTGAAAAATCCTTGCTGTTCCTTTTAATAAACCCAAGAAGGGAATTTGCTTTAGATATTGTACTGTCTATGTGTTTATTGAAATTTAATTTCGGATCAAACGTAACGCCCAAGTCATTAATTTCCTCAACCCTATTTATTCCGTGTCCACCTATGGAGTAACCATGGAATATAGGCCACCTATTGTGAAAAAAAGACGAAACCTTACATTTCCCAAAGTTCAGTTGCAAATTATTACAACTACACCAATCGGTAATATCAATCTGTAGGTTATGGCAATCGGCTACAGAATTGACTCTACAAAAAAACTTCCAGTCATCTGCAAACCCCAGACACTTACAGAAAGACACCCTTGAATCTATATCGTTCATGACTTCCCTGAGGAACACTAGACTTTGCTTCAAACTGCCTCGAAAAAGTATTTCCTATTCTAATTAACTGCTTCCTGTTACTTAGGTAGGATGCAATCCACTTGTTAAGTATTGAATGGATACCAAGTGCTTCTAATTTTCTTGTAAGCAATTTGTGGTCTACTCGATCAAAAGCCTTAACTTCTATTGCCGTTAAGGCAAAATAAGTAAATACAGTTAAATTAGGAACTGTGGATATTCCTTTAATAAATCCATGTTGATTCCTTTACAAAAAAGTATATCTTATCTTGTATTTGTCAAACGTCATCTATCCGATGAGAAAGGAATACACATCGAAAACATCGAAACCCTTGATGGAATTGCCAGCCTCCCACACGACTGATCGATCGGAATTCCAGTGCTTGTCAAACTTTTTTTTTTCTTTTTCTCCTATTAATATTTTTCTTCTTTTTTTTAACTTCATTTAAATTTTATTATTGTTTTTTTTTCTTTTTTTTATACACCATTCTCAAATTTTTCTTAAATTGTTTTATTTCCTTTTTTTCTATTTTTAAATTAATTAGTATTGTACTACATAATATCTCTATATATTTGAATTTACTTATTTTTATTTTTTTATTTAAAATGTTTTTGTATATAGATTTGTGCTTTTGATTCTGGTGGAGCCCTCGTTTCGACTTAATGTGTCATTCGCTATTTTTCTGCTATTGTATGATAGTTATGAATCCTAGCGAATTTGGTGTTTCTGTAGTCGGTCGTGACAACGGAATTCTTCGCTCAATGATTCAAATTTTAAACAAACAGACAGAGGGTCTACGGATATGTCACTTAAACGCACAAAGTTTGTATCGTAATATCGATGAGTTTAGGGATGTGTTCGAGGAATCTAATATTGATGTAATCTGTGTAAATGAAACCTGGTTCTCTAACAAAAATAGTGACCCACTATATCGTTTGGGTGGTTTTCGACTTTTTCGGGCTGATAGACATAGTAGGAGAGGTGGTGGAGCGGCAATATATGTTCGTGAAGATATCGCTTGTACAATAAATTGCAAGTCGGACGTGGACAGCGAGATGGATTATTTGTTTTTAAATATCTTCAATGATGATGGTTCTCTTCTAATAGGGGCTGTTTATAGACCCAATAATGATATTGATGTTAATCCATTGCTTAACCTCCTAGAAACCATAACCTTGGGTCCTTCTAAAATCATTATATGCGGTGATTTGAACAGTAACCTTTTGGATCAAACCTTTCTCATTGAGGGTATGAGAACATTTAACTTATCTCCAGTGAACACGACTTACGCAACACATTTTTCCAGGGATTCGCAAACACTTTTAGATGTATTTTTTGTTAGTGATATTAGTGATGTTCAAATGTATGACCAGTTGTTAGCAGCAGAATTCTCTAAACATGACCTGATCTTCCTATCTTATAAATTCAACGTCAAAGGTCCTCCAGCTTCGTATGAATACAGAGATTTTAGGCAAGTTGATTATGTGCGTTTAGAGCACGAAACTCGTGGCATTCAATGGGAACAAGTCTATTCTTTTCCATCTCCCGATGATCAAATCGAATTTCTTAACAACAATATTGTCGGTTTGTTCAATAGTAATGTTCCTCTACAAACAAGAACAATAAAACAGGGCGAACGTCGGTGGTTTTCGAATGAAATTCGTAGTCTTATTTTGCAACGAGAGCTGGCCTACAAAAAATGGAAACGCTACAGACTGGACATTGACCACCAAAGGTATCGTACGTTGCGTAACCAAGTGGTCGGTAAAATAAGAACCAAAAAAATTCAAATTTTTCGCAGCAAGTTAAGTCCTTCCTTGAATAAGCGACAACTATGGAAAAACTTGAAAGAGTTAGGTATAGGGAAACAAAACCAAAGTAATAATCAAATTATAAATGCCGATTTATTGAACAAAAGTTTTGTATCCTTACCCTTTCCAACCCTTTCAGACAGTACCACCGATATAGCTCAAACTTCTTATGGGTTCTCGCCAGATGAGATGTTCGTGTTCACACGTGTTGAAAGCACTGACATTGTTGAATGTATTTTATCTGTTAAGTCCAATGCTGTTGGAATTGACTCGATACATCCTGTTTTCATTAAGTCCATCTTACCTATTATCCTGCCTTTCATCACACACGCCTTCAACACGATATTAATGACAGGTTTATTTCCTACCCTATGGAAACTAGCAAAAGTTTTACCCATCCCAAAAAATTCGAGTGGAAATGAATTCAGACCAATTTCAGTGCTCCCTTATCTGTCGAAAGTATTCGAGAGGGTTGTGCAAAAACAGCTAAATGTCCATCTTAGAGCACATAATATCCTTTCCCCCAAGCAGTCAGGGTTTCGCCAAAAGCACAGTTGCACCACCGCCATTTTAAACATTGTCGAAGATATCAGGCTTGCCTTGGATGATGACCATGTCACGTTCTTAGTACTTCTTGACTTTTCCAAAGCATTCGACACGGTGGACCATGCTAATTTATGCCGCAAACTCGCTGTATATTTCGGTTTCTCATCTTCGGCAGTTCGTTTGTTGTTATCCTATCTTCGTGATAGAAAACAAGCAGTCTCTGTTGGCAACATAATTTCAAACTTTCTTCCGACTACTAGAGGAGTCCCTCAGGGCTCGATTTTAGGACCTCTTCTTTTTTCCTTATATATAAATTAACTCCCAAATAGGATTACACGATCCTCAATCCAAATGTATGCAGATGATGTGCAACTCTACAAAAGCAGCCCTCTTGGACTTATCGAAGATTGTGCTCTTACAATCAACAAAGATCTAGAAAAAATCTCGCGCTGGTCAGAATCTAATGGTCTTTTTCTAAATCCATCGAAATCGAAATGCCTTGTCATTAGCAAAAAAGCCATAAACTATGAATACTTCCCCATCTTATACTTAAATAGTTCACCTATAGCCTATGTATCAAAGGCAATGAATCTTGGTATGCTTTTCAATAACACTCTGTCCTGGAATATGCACATCAACGCCGCCGTCGGTAAGGTTTATGGTGTACTCCGTATGCTATGGGGATCCCAACATTATACTCCTCTGAAAACTCGTTTGCTTTTAGCTAAAACACTAGTAGTACCTATACTCACATATGGGTGCAAAGTTTTTTGTCATTGCGATGCTGTCAGCAAGAGAAGGCTCAATTTAGCTTTTAATAATACTGCGCGTTATGTATTCGGCTTGCAAAGATTTGACCATATATCAAGATTCTCTGTGCAAATCTATAACATCTCTCTCGACGACCTCATGCGCTTTCGCACACTTCTACTTCTATTTAATATAATCCAGCTCAAACTTCCTTGCAGCCTGTACAATAGAATACAGTTTGGTTCCTCTAACAGATCCCTACAATTAATTCACCCGCGTTATTCCTGTCACACATCGGAGAGACAGTTTTTCGTCAACGCTATTCGACTGTGGAACTCCCTACCAAGGCACCTAAGGAGAGTGAGGGATGAAGCACAGTTTCGCAGAGAGCTACGAATCTATTTTCAAACATAATTTATGATTCTAATTTTTTTATTTTAATATAGAGATATATTGTACTTATATTATTCTTGTTATATATTTATTTTTTGTTTGCTTAAGGTGTATTTAATATATAAATTATATTAATATCCTTTTCTTTAAAGAAAATTGTTTTTTTTTTTAACTGAATTATTTAATAACGAAACAAATGTTAAGTAGCCTTTTTTTCTGTTATAAACACATTATCAGCTTAACACTAATTTTATAAGAAGTAAATTCTTACTGTGTAAGCATACATTCAATGAAATAAATACTAAATACTAAAATACTATATCATCAAATCCCGAATTCAATTTGGCTTCCAGTTTTTGAGATGATGTCAATACTTCATCTTCTGTTAAGGAAAGTATTCCCAAGTCGGAGATAGGAGAAAAATCACCGTATTGGTTTACCACAGAAGTAAAAACGTCACCCAAATAAACTGTTTGAAAATATGAGGCAAACAGTTCGCAAGATGATTGAACATTATCTGAGCGAACACCTTCATATTCAATACCAATAGGAATTTCCGTAGTTTTTTGTTTTGAATTTATAAAAAACCAAAACGCTTTGCTGTTGTTTTTAATTCTGGATTCCACTGAATATATATAATTTGTGTACAAAAATTTATCTAGAAACTCGTATTCTTTACGAAAACGAGAAAAAGTTGAAAAATCTTCTGACATTCCGGTTAGTTTATATTTTTTGAATGCTTCTTCATTTTAGAAAGCTGCCTATTGAACCATGGGTGCTTTTTATGGTCTTTTCGCTTTATTATAGGAACATGTAATTCAATCCCAGTCTTTAAAACTGAAATGAACGATAAGTTTGTAACATCAAGAATGTCATTCCACAAAATTGAATTTAAATATAAATTTAGATTATTATAATCTGCATTTGCAAAATTGAACTCATACTGAGCACTTTGAAATGGCTAACGAATTTCTGTTGTTATACTAGCATAATATGCCTTATGGTGAACAGATGTTGGCAAAAGTGGAGAATGTGCTTCACACACAACCACAGCTCCGTTCTTGCTAGTAAAAATTAAATCCAAATACCTATTAATTATGTTTGGGATGTGATTTATTTGCATTAAACCACAACTTAAAAGAGTGCCAATAAAAACCACTTCACATTCAAATCTTACTTAGGAGGGAATCATACTATTTTCATCTCTGTCCCACTCCCAACAATCGTCAGACTTAGAGGATCATTCGCAGTGTAGTGAATAAATTTGAGTCCACAGGTTTAGTAAACGTTTAACCAACACCCGTATACGTCGACAAAATGCGATCTGCTGAAAGCATCACCGCTGTCCGTGAGAATGTGCAGGAGAATCCGAGGCAGTCAATTTCTCCTGTGTCTTCTCCTTCCCCAGGTGACTATGCGCCTAAGTTGTAGACATCTCATGCAAGGCTCAGCTATCTCGTCTGACTACCAGTACACTGGATTTCTGGTTCTGTTGTTGATGCTTTTCCTGGGCATTGAAGCATCACATGCGAGCCATATCAGTTGCATCGTTGCTTCAGCTTTTACTTCAGCGGGTTCTTGTACTTGGAGCACAGCACGTTCACCTTCTTCAATGACGGATTTGAAAAGGTCTTCGTTTAGCCTGATGATGTTCCATCTCGGCTCCAGATAGGAGTTCGCTGGTTTTCTTCTAAATCAAAAACAATGTATTGATGATCGCTGCCCGTATAATCCTCGATTACCCGCCAGTTTTGTATTCTTGCGGATGTGGATTCCGTAGCATAGGTCCGGTATGGTGCCTCTTTGTCCTGGCCTCCTGAAGGTCGGGGTGTTTCCTACATTTGCTAAGTTTAGGCCTTGTCTCACAGCCATCCCAAGTATTTGCCTATCTCGAGAGTCTGTTGTTGGCATTCCCCAATCTTGTGCTCTTGCGTTGAAGTCACCAGCAACCAGGACCTCGCCTGTCGTTTCATTTAGGAAGTCCTCCAGGCCATCCAGTTTTTTTTTTGCGAAAATCATCGATCCTGTCGTTTGGGCTGAGATTGGTACTTATAATCGTGAGTCCATCAGTTTTGACCCATGCTAAACCCCTTTGTATACCTTGGCTAGTCAGGGAGAATTTCCTTGTGTCTGGCATTCAGATTGCAGCGGTTCCATTGTCCATTTTCCAGTTCTCTTTGTTTACGTACTGTTCGCGGATGATGACGACATCAATCTGTAATTCCCTGTAAGATTCTGGTCATTGTAAAGCCTTCTTCTTAGCCTTTTCAAGTGCGTCTCGGAAAACTTGACACTACCGGACCCTGGTATATGATATAAGTCACATTCTGGAGTTTGTAGATCTGCACATACACAGCATTTTGGTGGTTTTCTGCAGTCGATCTTTTTGTGACCCTTAGTTGAAACAGAGACCCTGCACGTGCCCTTACAGGTTGTCTGATGGTGTCCGTATCCGAAACAATTGAAGCGTCTAGGAATTTCTACTCTGCGGCGCATTCTGCACTGAACTGAACCTATTTTAATTCGCGGAATCTTCAGCATTTCTTGAGCTGCTCCACGTTCATTTTCAGCGAGCTTTAGTTTATCCGAGTCACTGCCACCAGTATTTCCAGGTTTTTGTTTGATGTTTTCTTCTTGATGACTTCCTTAACCTCATCTGATGTATGGTCAGTTTATCCAAGTTCCTGATTTGGATTGGAACGTTTTCTTCGAAGCTCCGAACCGTAGCTCTTTCTCCTGAGCTGAAGTTAACGATCATAGATAACGACGGACGTGTGTTTTTTTTTCATCGAAAAAACATCTTCAGCGATGAGGTCCATTTCTGGATGAATGGATACGTCAACAAATACAATTTTCGAATTTGGGACGATACCAATTCACATGAGATCCAAGAGCGTCTAAGGCATCCCAAAAACGTCACCTGTTTGGTATGAATTTTGGGCGAGCTGCGTCATCGGTCATATTTCTTTGAGATTGACTTGTCCCAGGCCATCACCGTCAATGGCGAGCTCTGTAGGTCAATGATTACCAACTTCTTTTGGCTTGAATTGGATGATATGGACACCAACGACATGTAGTTTCAGCAGGACGGCGCAAATGTCACACAGCTCACGCCACATTGGAAATTCTGCACGAGCGATTCGTCTCACGTGGAGGTTATGTGAACTTGCAATCGAGATCGAATGGTCAAATCGTTCGCTAGACTTTTCCTTGAGGGATTTTCTGAAAAAGTCGAAGGTCTATGAAAATAAGCCATAAACCACAGCGGCCCTCAGTACCATCATAACTCATGCCATCGGTTGAATTCAGCCTGATTTATGAGTCAGAGTCATGAAAAATGGGACATTGCGGATGGGCGCCATACAGGGAAGCAGCGGTAAACATTCGAACGATGTTATATTCCATTCAAAATGACATCCATAGGCCTTTCAAATGAAGAAATTTGTTTAAAAATATCTCACACACAGTTTGTTTCATTTAAATTTAAAGATAGGAAGCGCTTAATGAAAGGCCGACATAAGCCAATTTGAAGTGCGCAAATGGAGGCAGTTAGCTAAGGAAGGGGCTAATTGGAGAGGCATGTTGGTTGAAGTTCAGGTTTATTTCGGACTGTAGCGTCACTTATTAAACCACTCAGTGGTTTAGTAGTTTCTGAGTTTGATTCCCAAACAAGCTAAACCCTAGAAGAGACAATTTAAAGGTCTGAGTTCATAGTTCAGATGTGCGATAAGGGTGCACCAAGGATAATCTGCCTTGATGTTCAATGCTGTCATATGCCAATAGGATTGGCATCATCCATTTGACATTAGCATGGGTTCCGCAAAAAAATTAAGCTATACGTGAGCATCTCCTATAACAGGTACAACAGTTTGAGAGGATGTAGAACCGACATCCTCGATATAAAATAAATTCCCTTTTCATACGCCCTATTCTATAAAAATAAATAGCAACTTGTAGCTACTAAATGGGAAAGCAGGCTCTATACGAAGCAAGAATGACAACCTTATCACAGCCGAACAGGGAATTGCAGATGTATTCGGTCAGCATTTCCAGCTGCTGACTTATTAGCATAATGTCGACCCACGCTCCCTCTCAATATTGAAGAAGTTAGTGGCGATACGACCAAGACTGACCTTAGGAAATCGATACTTCTTCGGTCGAAACAAATGGGATCAGAACTCCTTACGCAAATTCCAGCCTACAGGTCCGAGAAGACAAGAAATATCAATTTCCGGCTCAAAGATCGCGGATACCAGACCGTTTGGACTGAATCACTAGAAGCAACGTGGAATAACGAACGATAAGAATGGAAGACTTCCTTGCCCCAGCCAGATACCCTCAACTGGTCGGGAGCTAGTTAAGTAAGTAAGCAAATCTCAAGTTTCCAAATTGATTTTAAGTCCCATCGTGACATCATTTTGACATTTTCGGGTACATTTCGTTACCTGTCAGAGATATGCGATTACATCTTTTAGCGCCACCTATAAACGCTGATACGACGCTTTTGATTACCATTTCCATTCATTAACTGTCAACATAAATCATGAAATTACCAAAGATAACATTTGAATTACTCAGTTATGTCAGTTTTGACATTTCTATGACACTGACACTCACTTAACCTCAAGACAACTTCATGAGCGTTCGTTTCGATTACGTCAAAGATATTGTTAACCAGTTTGGGGGAAATAACTTATCTGCCAGATCTCGTAATTGACCCCTTGTCAGATAAAACCCGATTATCACCTTCAATTATTTTACAACTTATCTGGAGAGGAGGACAAACAGTAGTAGCCGACTTATATAATCCACTTGACACTTTCATTCTCGAGAAACCCAAAACAATTTGTAATTTGATTATAATTGCCAAGTTGTCGTCGCAACACTTGTCTTGGAATGTTGCGGATACTATCGCCACCGCTGTGCTTTTTTTTTACTGTGCCGGTGTCAGTAAACTTTCGGTCGTCGAAAGCCCACTATTTGCTACTTGTCAGCCATCGCAAATGATCCATGCAAAGCAGTTATTAATGATCGCCACGACGATTACCGTCATAGTCGTCATCATCAATTGCAGTAAACACCACGTCGGAACACAACAACAACAACAAAAACCCGGGTCTGAAGAGAATGCCAAGGCGGCGATTCACCCAAACGGCACAAAAACTCCAACTCCAGCTCCAACTTCGATGGCAAAGAAATGGTCGTAGAAATATGACATCGTAAATTTTGTCGCCTCTAGGTACGGTACACAGTAGAAACGGAGCGGTAAGACAGTCGAAATGGAAAGTCATGTGGCAATCGGAATCCTTGGTAACCCATCGAATGAAAATGAAACCACAACGAGTGTGAAGACGATGACAACATGCAACACTTGGTGCCGTGCGGTGTCACGGATGTCATGGGTGCGGATAATGAGAGGTTATTAGACGCACTCGAGAGGGTATGATCTTGCAGAGACAATAGCTGGTGCTTTTGTTTTTTTTTTTTGCGAGCTTAAGGCCTCGAGTTGAAAGTTATTTGCATGAAAGGAAAACCAATGTTTTGAGGTATTTGACAGAATGTGGATATTTTTGAAGAACACGGACATTTCGAAAATTTCTAGGATCTATCAATTGCTATACAAGTTTGGAGAACCCAGAACTGGATCAATGTGCATCCAGATAGTTCAGCATTTGCTAGTATTTCCCCGATTTCTTTGGATCTTTGGAGCAAGCGATTTAGTGGGGCAGAAAATAAGTGTTCAAGAATGCCCTAACCATTGGCTTTCGTTCCCCAACGGCGTGGTTACGTTTCCAACAGACTACCTCACACCTACACTAAGCTTAAAGGAAAGGTTACCACGTAGGCTCTCCTACCAGATCTCAGTGGAAGAGGAACAAAGTAGTAAGAGATTTCGACACGGTCGTCTACACTGACGGATCTATGATGGACTGTGGTGTGGGGTCCGGAGTCTACTCGGAATCACTGAAAATATCAGTATCATACCGCCTACCGGATTTTGCCAGCGTATTCCAGGCGGAACTACTTGCTGGGGCGTGACACTATATGAAAAAGAAAAATATTGCTATCCTCATTGATAGTCAAGCAGCCTTTAAGGCCATCAAATCGGCTACCATAACCTCTAAGCTGGTACAGGAATGCTGGAACGCCCATCTGGGCGAATGCTTCAGGGTCACACCCCTCTAGGTTCCAGGCACAGTGACGTTAAAGGAAACGAGCGTGCAGACGAGCTGGCCAGGCAAGGCTCAGCTCTACACGGCGTACTTGCCTCAAGAGTCCATACCGCGCTAGATGCGGTTAATGGACAAATCCACTCATACTTCCTGAAGAAGGCCGACTCCAAATGAAGAAGGTTAACAAATTGCGTCATATTGAGGAAGATATGGCCTTCCTACGACAAGAACAGAACAAACGACCTACTAAATGGAAACTGCCAAGATATCGCAAGAATTACCGGCATAGTCACGGGGTACTGGCCAATTGGAGACCATGCGGTCAAACTATAGGCATCCCATTCAACCCAGAATGCTACAGTTGCAGGAACACAAATGAGAGAGAAACCCTCTCCAATTTCATCTGCAAATGGCCGGCACTAGCAAGAACCAGATTGCGTGCATTTAACCAACCATTCTTCGCATCCTCTCTCTACCAGCTAACGTGGCTATGACATCACGTTGAATCCTACCAATGATGTCAATATCGTCGGTGTATGCTAGTAGTTGCACCGATTTTCGGAAGATTGTGCCTCTGGTGTTGGCTCGGGATATAAACACAATCCTCTCAAGAATGTGGTTAAAGAAGTCACAAGACAATGCATCGCCTTTCCTTTTCCTTTTTGGTATCGTAAATGTGGGTGAGGTCGTTTCCGACCCTGACGGAGCAGCGAGAACTCTTTATCGTCATCCTGAACAGACGGACGAGTTTGGGCGGTATACCAAAACTAGACATGGCTCTGTATAGTTCGTCTCTACAAATGCTGTCGTATGCAGCTTTGAAATCGATAAATAGGTGGTGGGTATCGATTTGGACTTCTTGGGTTTTTCCAGGATCTGAAGATTTGATCAGTTTTGGCCTTTCCTGATCTAAAACTACACTGACAAGGGCCGATCAGGTTGTTGGTAAACGGTTTCAGGCGTTCACATATTACGGCAGATAGGATCTTGTAGGCGATGTTGAGGACACTTATGCCTCAGTTCAGGGGGTCTCCTTTCGGACAAACAATGCTGATGTTCCATTCCGACCAGATTTGGTTTATGAGATGGTGGATGTTGCTTACCAAGTCATCTCCGCCAGCTTCATAAAGCTCAACGGGAAGGCCGTCATTTCCGGCGGCGTTATTAAGCTTGAGTTTAGATATTGCTATCCTTACTTCACTTAAGGAATACGCGTTCTACGAAGGACGCGTTTGCAGTCTTTCTGATTTGTTGTAGCATGGTGGATATCCGCATTCTTATCTTGGCTGCAACAAGGTGCCGCGCCAGTCCGATTCGATGTTTCCACATCGGAATACTGGATAATACTGGATACGTGCCTCTTGCCTATCGAAATCAATTTGATTGACCGTCATGTCCCTTATGAATATCGAGGTGGAGAAGCAGTGTGCCTGCGACAATGGCATTTCGTTCCTGGTTCCTCTGCCAAGTCTATTATCCAAAGTCCGTTGTCAGACGTGTTGTCATGTAGGCTGTGCTCTCCGACAATAACATCGTACTACGGTAGTCGCTCATAAGTTTTTTGCAAGGAACTCGTCGAAGAAGTCTTTCGTAATATCAACTATTTCCTCCGTCAGACCGTAAGGGCATTAAAGGCTTATGTCGGCGAATTTGGCCTTCATCCGAATTATAACAATGCGTTCGCTAATGTCTTGAAAGCATTAGACTTCTTGCCTAAGTCTGGCCCTTATAACAAATCCACATCCAAATAGTCTCTGTTTCTGCTCACTATAACACGGTCCGTAGTAGGTGTCACAGTTTTTCATATACTTTTTGCCCGGCCCATACTTACTTACTTACTTACTTAAGTGGCGCTACAGTCCGGAATGAACCTGGGCCTCAACCAACATGCCTCTAAAATTAGCCCGGTCCTTAGCTAACTGCCTCCAGTTGCGCACTCCAAGTTGGTTGAGGTCGGTTTCCACTTGTGCGCGCCACTTAAGGCGAGGTCTTCCTCTACTGCGTCCGACGTCTGGCTGGGAATCGAAGGAGCCGGAGTATTGGTGTCCATTCGTTCTACATGTCCTAGCCACCTTAAACGTCCAACCATTAAACATTGGCAGCGGCAGCGAAAACTGCCAACCACCCGACCTAAGTGAAGTGAGGATAGCAATATCTAAACTCAAACTTAATAAGGCCGCCGGAAATGACGGCCTTCCCGCTGAGCTTTATAAAGCTGGCGGAGATGACTTGGTAAGCAACATCCACTAACCCATAAGCCAAATCTGGTCGGATGAAAGTATGCCTGAAGAATGGAACCTCAGGATCGTTTGCCCGATCCACAAAAAAGGAGACCCTCTGAACTGCGCCAACTACAGAGGCATAAGTCTCCTCAACATCACCTACAAGATCCTATCTGCCGTATTATGTGAACGCCTGAAACCGTTTACCAACAACCTGATTGGCCCTTATCAGTGTGGTTTTAGGCCAGGAAAGTCCACAACCGATCAAATTTTCACACTTCGGCAGATCCTGGAAAAAAACTCAAGAAGTCCAAATCGATACCCACCACCTATTCATCGATTTCAAAGCCGCATATGACAGCATTTATAGAGACGAACTGTACAGAGCCATGTCTAGTTTTGGTATACCGCCCAAACTCGTCCGTTTGTGTAGGATGACGATAGAGAATTCTCGCTGCTCCATCAGGGTCGGAAACGACCTCACCGACACATTCGATAGCAAAAAAGGATTTAGGCAAGGCGATGCGCTGTCATGTGACTTCTTTAATTTGATTCTTGAGAGGATTGTGCAAAACTCCCGAGCCAACACCAGAGGCACAATTTTCCAAAAATTGGTGCAACTACTACCATACGCTGACGATATTGACATCATCGGAAAAATGGGTTTAGCAGTTAATGAGGGTAAGACAAAGTATATGCCGTCAACACGAAAGGACACACAACATCGACGAATTGGACAGAACGTCACCATTGACAGACAGACAGATATAACTTTGAGGTAGTACGGGACTTTGTCTACCTCGGCTCCGCTATTAGCTCTGACAACAGCATCTCGTCAGATATCAAACGAAGAATTACTCTTGCCAATCGCTGTTTCTTCGGGCTAAGAAGGCAATTTAGTAGTAAAGCCCTCACTAGAACTAAGGAGATCCTATATAAGACCCTGATCATCCCAGTCCTGCCCTACGGCGCTGAAGCATGGACAGTATCAAAAGCGGATGAAGAAATCCTTAGTCGATTCGAGGGAAAAATTCTTCGGAAAATCTTCGGTCCCGTTTGCGTTAACGGGCTATGGAGACGAAGATTCAATCACGAACTATACGAGCTGTACAGCGACATGCCCCTGGTCAAAAAACTCCGCATTGGACGTTTAAGTTGGCTAGGGCATGTAGAACGAATGGACTCCAATACTCCGGCTCGCAGAGTCTTCGATTCCCAGCCAGACGTCGGACGCAGTAGAGGAAGACCTCGCCTTAAGTGGCGCGCACAAGTAGAAACCGACTCCAACCAACTTGGAGTGCGCAACTGGAGGCAGTTAGCTAAGGACCGGGCTAATTGGAGAGGCATGTTGGTTGAGGCCCAGGTTCATCCCGGACTGTAGTAAGTAAGTAGAAGAACTGAGAAAATCCTCGGCTGAAAGTATTATCAGCTACATTAGGAAAGTAGAAGCGCTACTAACCTAAAAAACATCTGACGACAAGCACAATAGATCTTTAAGGTCGATGTGCATCTTACTGCTTAGACAAGTCAGAATTTAAAAAAAAAAATACTGCGACGAAGTCGTAAATAGTGGTACTATCGCAATGCGTGTCTGCACTAAATAAATTAAAAGTATCTACACCATCTGTATGATTAGTAAATACAAAAAATATAAAATATCCCGCATGTCATCACCGCCCTATGATGCTATGCGTGCCATGACAAAATCTTGCCGTCTTTCTAATTAGTTGGCTTGATTTTTTCATTTGAAAATTCCTCCACAGAAATTTGTTCGATCCAAATTATTCGAATGAAATTGAAATTTACTTTCCTGAATACGAGATATGAATTCACACAATGGCCCGTTTCGGATCACCATTCACTTGGTGCATCTCTCACCACAATCCGAAATTCATAACTTAATGAACCCACCCTCCTCGGCCCCGGACCTATCTGTGACTTCAATTTCATTTTATTCTCACACGAGGTGCATTCAAGATGGCTGCAGACGAAAATTGCAAGCGCGGGTATTTTTTTTTTTCAAAGAAAATATCTCATTCAACGGATTGCCATCTAATGACATCTTCATTTTGAGTTACTTGACTTTCACTGCCGCCGCGGCAGTACCATCGACAGCGGAATGTCTCCCCGTCTCAAGACCAATTCTAACGATGACAAGGAAGCCGAGATGGCGTCGAGGGGAGAGTGGAATATCAAAAAAAAAAATCGCGTGCATTCGCATAATTTTGTGCAACTTCAGATTTGGATTCTGCATCTAATCAAGTTGGAGTCGTGTCTGCCTTTTTTTCGCTTCTCGTACTTCCCCCTTGCGTGCAAGCAGGAGGAATCTCCTCTCGGGGAGATTCCTTACACAAAAAACAAGTCCGCGGTAGTAGTTCCCACAATCAAATTGACTTAAATGGCATGTTGGCGTGGTACTGGTACTATGTGGTGGTTATCCAAATCCAAGACCAGCACAGAGCCGGAGAAAAACATGTTCCCGCTTCTCCAGCAGATGGTACAAAGTCAAGGCAGTCATGACGGTCGGGGGCTACTTTTTAACCGACTGAGAGGCCACTCTGGGTTGAGCACGTAATTCGCAAACGTTCGTGTGCATTTGGATGGATTTCCATGTCGGGGTATGGGTAAGATGGATGCATTTGCTACCACCTCGCCGTGTCTAGAGAGGAGATGGGGCTGAGCTTAGCATGGCACGAACTTTTTCACTTTCTTTGGGACACGAGGTGACCTTATTGTATGTTTGGTCGATTGTGGTGCAGATTGCAGTGGAGCAACTGGTTAAGTGTGCGCCGAGAGTGGAGGGAGGCGATTCCTTTAATGGGCTTTCGGCTTCCAGTGCTTGGGTGTTTTATTTTTGGTCAAGTCAATGGCAAACAAGTGGGGAAAGTGGTTTTTCTGTTGCGAATTGTTGTTGGTTTTGTGTGTTCGTTTGCGCTGTTGTATGTGTGGGTGCAATCGTGCGTGATGAATTAAATTGAATTTTATTTCGGTTTTTTATGCGGATTATCATTTGGAGTTGTAGCCGGTTGTTGAGTGCGGGAAGCCGTAGAGTTGATAGGTTTTTTTTTTATGGTTGACAGGTATGACATGGATAATTACACTTTTTTATTGGGTGTCGTTTTTTTTTTAGGTATTCACACGCTCATACCTACTTTTCATCGCACAATTTTTGTAATTACATTGGAAATGTGTCATGAGAAGAATTAATATGTTTGCACATAGATTTGGTGTGCTTTCGAATTTCAAAATGTACCCGCAGATAGTGAATCCGTAATGCAACTACTAATTAGGCTAGGTTGGGTTTTTTTTCTGATACGGTAATGTCATTCGAATTAGGAACATCCAATTAGGCATGCGTAATGTAAGCCATCGTCTCTCATGCGTTACTGAATAGGTATAACAGTCAATTTGTTTCTTTTAATTTAGCGCTATTGGATCTTTTAAGAAAGAAGAAAAAAGAGCAAGAAAAGCGCGCGATCGAGGATATACAGAGGTGCCACTCCAGGAACGATGTTCGCAAGTTTTCACAAAGTGTAAAACGTCAAGGTCAAGGATACAAGGCTCGAACAGAATCCTGTCGAGATGAACAAGGAAATATCGTAGTTGAGACACAGTCGATGCTGAGGATATGGAAGAACCACTTCTGGAGACTGTTAAACGGCGATGACTAACAACATTCCGCTGTCAGGCAGAACGACCCATTTAATATTGGCAACGACAGCGAGAACTGCCAACCACCGGACCTAAGTGAAGTGAGGATAGCAATATCTAAACTCAACATTAATAAGGCCGCCGGAAATGACGGCCTTCCCGCTGAGCTTTATAAAGCTGGCGGGGATGACTTGGAAAGTAACATCCACCAACTTATAAGCCAAATCTGGTCAGATGAAAGTATGCCTGAAGAATGTAACCTCAGCATCGTTTGCCTGATCCATAAAAAAGGAGACCCTCTGAACTGCGCCAACTACAGAGGCATAAGTCTACTCAACATCGCTTACAAGATCCTATCAGCCGTAATAGGTGAACGCCTGAAACCGTTTACCAACAACCTGATCGGCCCTTATCAGTGGTTTTAGGCTAGGAAAGTCCACAATTGATCAAATTTTCACACTTCGGCAGATCCTGGAAAAAACCCAAGAAGTCCAAATCGATACGTGGGCATCGATTTCAAAGCCGCATACGACAGCATTTATAGAGACGAACTATACAGAGCCATGTCTAGTTTTTGTACGATGGAAAATTCTCGATTCTCCATCAGGTTTGGAAACGACCTCACCGACACATTCGATACCAAAAAAGGATTTAGGCAAGGCGATGCGCTGTCATGTGACTTTTTCAATTTGATTCTTGAGAGGATTGTGCAAAACTACCGAGCCAACATCAGAGGCACAATCTTTCAAAAATCGGTGTAACTACTAGCATACGCCGACGATATTGACATGCTTGGTAGGACTAGGACTAGTATTGGACAGAACGTCACCATTGACAGATATAACTTTGAGGTAGTACGGGACTTTGTCTACTTCGGCTCCGCTATTAACTCTGACAACAACATCTCGTCAGAAACCAAACGAAGAATTACTCTTGCCAATCGCTGTTTCTTCGGACTAAGAATGCAATTTAGTAGTAAAGCCCTCACTCGAACTACTAAGGAGATCCTATATAAGACCCTGATTATCCCAGTGATGCTCTACGGCGGATAAAGAAATCCTTGGTCGATTCGAGAGAAAAATTCTTCATAAATCTTCAGTCACGTTTGCGTTGACGGGCTATGGAGACGAAGATTCAACCACGAACTAGACGAGCTGTACAGCGACATACCCCTAGTCAAAAATCTCCGCATTGGACGTTAAAGATGGCTAGAACGAATGGAAACCAATACCCCGGCTCGCAGAGTCTTCGATTCCCAGCCAGACGTCGGAAGCAGTAGAGGAAGACCTCGCCTTAAGTGGCGCGCACAAGTAGAAACCGACCTCAACCAACTTGGAGTGCGCAACTGGAGGCAGTAAGCTAATGACCGGGCTAAGCATTGATTGGAAGATTGCAAGATTTTTTCCTACGAAGTCTAGGTGCGCTTTGAAGTAAAGTCTGTTGTCGATCATTACACCTATAGGTAACGAATTGCACTTTTCGAACGAATTGTTTGATCTCCCACTCGTATTTGGATGTATTCTACTACAATTTTTAGGCTAGGTACTAAAACTGATTCGGTTTTCTGTACTGTTGGTCAAGGGCAGCAGACTCAAGCCACATATCTCTTTGATAACAGATATCGCTTCGTTTGTTCTCTGCTCAATATCGTGGATATGCATTGTCACGATAGCGATAGCGATATCGATATCATACTCAAAGCCTCACCCATCGTAACATTGGCACGTTGTACACGTTTTACTACATTGTGCTGTATGTCGTAGCTAAGCCTTCTGTTCTTGAAGTACCTAGAGGGTATCCTGAGAATATATCTCGGGACGTTTATTTTGATTAAAAAGCTCAAGATGGCTGAACAGTTTACGGAATTAAAGGTCTAATGACTAGGGAACAACTAAGTGGTACTCCTTTGTTCTAAGTCACTATCGGTTCCCTCGATGGCTTTTGCTGCTTTGTTGGCAACCAGTGAAATGGTGTCTATTGCAGAGAGAACTTATCGAAATCTAAACTGGTAGTCTGATAGTGCGCCCCTTTATAGCCGTTTGCTGATACTTACCAAAAATGTGTTACTTAAGGGCTTAGGTTGAACTTAAACGTTAAGGGAAAGTATAGAAAACGGCCCCTAGTTAGTCTTTCCTGTGATTGTGCCCATTGTGTACAAAAGACAAATGGGGTAATAGCACGAGGGGAGATTTATTTCCCTTAGGAAGAAGCACCAATCGTTGCAGTTTCCAGTAGCCTGGGAATGTCCTTTACTTTACGCAGCTCTGTATTACTTTCATGAAAATGGCAGGTCTGGCGATAATTACCGTTTTTAGTGCTCTGTTTGGGGTTCCAATCGGACCCATTGTCTTCTTGTCCCTAATACAGTGCTACTCTTGGCTGTTTGTTAGACTTTGACAGTTGATTTAGGTTAGGTTGCTGTGGCGCTTAGAAGGTATATATGCTATGCACGCTGACAGTAGTTCCACTTTTCTTACTGGGATAGCTAACTTCTTTAGAATCCTTAGTTGCAAATGGGAAGTATGTCAGTTGTAGGATAAGTGTTGTTATACTTTGGGATGGCTGGTGATCTATGGCCTCTCACTTTCGTCACGGCGATCCTGTATGCAGTTTCACAGAATGTTACAAAAAATATTGATTTGACCAAACAAAAAAACCTTTTCTAGGAAATGGGAGTTGCAGTGGACGGATGAGGCATGGGTCAGCTTATATACCAAATTTCACTATCGTAACTCAAAATTGAAGGCTTACAAATCTTTGACATACAGACAACGGATGAATGGATAAACAGAAATGGCTACATCGCTGAGTCGATACTAATAAACATAGAGTCCATTGTTCAAAGTGTGAAGATTTTTTTTTTGCATAAGGGTTAAAACTGAGGGAGGATCCATGGTGATTACGATCCATTAATCGATATCAATTCATTTGTCTACAGATATAACGGGTGATTTTTTAAGAGGTTTAGAACTTTTTTTAAAAAAAAAACGCAAAAAATTCGAAAAAATGAATGAAATATTTATTTGAATCGATAGTTTGAACCTTGCAATTTAATGTTTAAAGATAATTTCATTCAAATGTTGACCGCGGCTGCGTCTCAGGTAGCCCATCCGCTGAGTCCAATTTTGGCATACTCTTTCACACATATCGGCCGGTATCTCACGAATGAATGCATGGATGTTGGCTTCCAGTGCGTCAATCGAAGCGGGCTTGTCCCTATAGACATTAGCCTTGACATAACCCCACAAAAAATAATCTAATGGTGTCAAATCGCACGATCTAGGCGGCCAATTGACCGGCCCGAAACGTGAAATTAACTGTGGCACCGTCTTGTTGAAACCACATATCATGCAAGTCAAGAACTTCCATTTCGGGCAAAAAAAAGTTTGTTATCATCGCTCGGTAGCGTTCACCATTGACAGTAACGCTGCGATTCGCATCATCTTTGAAGAAATATGGCCCAATAATGCCGCCGGCCCAAAAACCGCACCAAACAGTGGCTTTTTCGGGATGCATTGGTAGCTGTTGCAATGCTTCTGGCTGATCTTCACTCCAAATGCGGCAATTTTGCTTATTTACGTACCCATTCAACCAAAAATGAGCCTCATCGCTGAACACAATTTTTCGATAAAAAAGCGGATCCTCGGCCAGCTTTCCAAGAGCCCATTCACCAAAAATTCGGCGTTGTGGTAGGTCGGCTGGCTTTAGTTCTTGCACCAGCTGTATCTTAAAAGGCTTTACGCCCAAATCCTTCCGCAAAATTTTCCACGTAGTGCTGTAACAAAGGCCTAACTGCTGGGAACGGCGCCGAATCGACATTTCGCGGTCTTCTGTCACACTAGCTGATACGGCCGCAATATTTTCTTCACTACGCACAGTACGTAAACGTGTTGGTGGTTTAATGTCCAACAAAGTAAATTTGGTGCGAAATTTGGTCACAATCTTCCGAATAGACTGCTCAGAAGGTCGAGAATGCCGATCATAAAATGGAAGCAGCGCGCGATGAACATTTCGAACCGAGCACGAATTTTGATAGTAAAATTCAATAATTTGCAAGCGTTGTTCATTTGTAAGACGATCCATGGTTAAATTGCAAACCAAACTGAAGCTGTTTGACAGGGACACAAGGTACTAAACACACGTCAGCTGTCAAAACCAGTGTTGCCAAAACCAAACCAGCTAAAAAATCACCCGTTATAACGGGGGTGATCGATCAAGAGGTATTTTCTCAAAAGGGGCTTTTTGACAGATGGCGCGTACGCTGTATCAAGTTGTCATGCGTTTTTTATTCATGGACATCATGGATCTGACAGTGTAGGTGAAAATCGCGATGAATCGATTCGGCGCCGTTCTGAACAACTTGGCCTGTCATTTGGAACAACATGGGAGATTGTATGTAAAGATCTTGGTTTGAAGGCATACAAAATTAGGCTTACACAAGAATTGAAATCGACTGACCTACCGGTGTGTCATCGTTTCAGTGAATAGGCACTCGAGAGACTTGTTGAAGATCCACTGTTTTCGACCATTTTTTTGTTTAGCGATGAGGCCTATTTCTGGCTCAATGGCTACGTCAACAAACAAAATTGACGTATATGGGCTCAATAACAAACGGAAGAGCTGCAGTTACATCCACTCAAAACAATCGTGTGGTGTGGTTTATGGGCCGGTGAAAATCAACGGTTCGTATTTCTTCAAAAATGAGGCTGGCCTCAACGTAACTGTTATCGCGCCATGATAACGGATTATTTTTGCCTTAAATTGCCCCAAATTTCGACAACATTTGGTTCCAACAAGACGGCGCTACTTGCCACACAGACCGCGAAACAATGGACATATTGAGAGACCGTTTCGATGAACAATTTATGTCACACTTTGGACCAGTGAATTGACCATTTAGATCATGCGATATCGCACCGTTGGACTTCTTCCTTTGGGGCTACGTAAAGTCTAAGGTGTTTGTGGATAAGCCAGCTAAGATTTAAGGATTGGATGCCAACATTATCCGTGTTATTCTCAAGATACCGATGAATATCGAAAATTGGAACGTCCGCATGAAGGAAAAGTTGCGCCCAACGTTTGAAAGGGATTATCGTTAAAAAGTGAATGTCAAGAATGGTTCTTTAGATTGATCATACAAATTTCACGACATATTTGAATTATTCGTCTTAATTCGCATTTTAAGAAAAAATACATCTCTGATCAATCACCCAATAAAGCCTCACAGTCAATAAATTATCAGCCTCTGTACAGCGGATGTATGGACATCAAAATATTATTAAAGCTGTCAGTTGTAGTTTCGAACAGCAATACTCAAGGAAGTCCGTATATTCCTCTAATGACCGTGCCATTATTTTCTCGTCATAATACATCAATCAACTCGTCGAAGCAAACGCAAACCTGAGCTGACAAATAACTCTGCTCGCCCCAACCGACTATAGCTGTGGCAAATGAATTGAGATACGGCGTTGACTTTTCTGGAGCAACCAGCCTCCAAGTTATTGACTCTCTCGTGCACACTCATGCTGCGAGCGATGTCTTGACTTGAAATCCCCTCAAGACGACGCGTAGTACGCGCCATTTCATTCCGGTTTCGCTCGAGACTGTTTGGATTATTCATCAACCTAAACGGGCTGTGCTAGCCGGCAGCAGGCCTAGCTGCTACCTCTCCGAACTGGAACAGTTTCCAAAGCTGGTTTTTTTTTTGTTGTCGTTGGACCAGGTCAGTTTCGAGGTTTGTTTTCAATTAAAAATGTACACGTCACGATGACAGGAAAGTTGTGTTACTACCGCTGATTCGCCGCGAAGAGCCGTTGTAGAGGTATGATGCGGTTGACTGAATCGGTGAAGTTTAATTAGTCAAGTCGGAGACTGGATAAGAATCTTCACGATGATAATGACGACCACGACCACAACCGAAGACTAAGTGAGTGAATCAGTTTTTTTTTTTTTGTTCATCTCGATTGTGCTTGAGTCTTCCTCTCCAGACATGGTCGTCAGGTTCTTTTTTTTCTGTTTAGATACTTTTGTTCTGTAATTAGTCGCGCGACTCGGCTGTGTAAAAAATGCATTTGCTTTCGTTTACTTGGTGTGCCAGGCACATTGTGCCGCCTTTTATGTTTCGTATTTCGTTTTTTTTTGTATCTCAAGTGTCTCCTGCTCTTTTGTTGGACAAACAATAGCCGTACATGGTGGGAACTAACAATGAGAGTACAAGTGGCGCTCGTTATATTCTCACACCCAACTGCATGGCTTGGCGATGGCGATGGCGCTGGCGCTGTCTCTGGCGACCTACTCCCCTAGATTGGTGTGCGTGTGTGTGTGAGTTTGCATGGGGACTCACCTGTTGCCGAACAGAATATCTATGACCATTGTGACGGTTTTGTTGTCAATAGATACATTTACACTTTTTTTGTAGTCTACAGTCATCATTGTCACAAGGGTTGCACTGGCTTAAGATTGAGCGATTGCTTGGATTAAGGAGCCTAAATCTATTTTTCTGCTGGTTCACGCCTTAGTCAGGTCAGCATGAGTGAGCATGACTCTCATGCGATATGGAAAAAGGAATGGTGAAATTTGAATTTGGATTTTTTTTGGAATGTCAAGGTACAAGGTACAAAAGGCGTTATCTGTATTTAAGAGGGGTAAATACAAAAATTAGTTAGGTTGTCATTTTTAGATTTTTTGTTTTCTTTTGCACTCCACACTTGCGTTTTGCGGGAAAGTGTCAACAAAGTCGTACATCATTCTTTAGGTAATTGAGACGGTATTTCCTGAGGTGCGTATTGTGTGCAACAAATGGAGGTATGTTGGAGTCATTGGGGGGCCATTATTTTATTAAGTAAACAAGTGACATGGATGTGAACTGTTTTTAGACTTAACGAGGCTTGGTTTATCAATTTGTTCATGCTCAGGGAATTTTGAATGTTTATACACATGCACGTCCGAAAAGAGCACTTACATAGGGTTAATGAGGCAGACGACGTTCCTTTTCCTCATCGAATTCAGGTCAACATAGTCTCATTAGATCGTATGCAAAAGATAAGTTAAAGCTGACTGATCGAGAGCGATCTAGCGCTAATATAATGTTCCACGCTCGATCATTCGATGGAAACTCCATCTGAAATTGAAGCTGCAGCGGATTTGATAGGTAGCACGTTGGCCAAAGGCTATGGAAAAGTCTGTAACCTTAGGGAAATTGAACCACAAAGATCACCAACATGGTGGACGTAGAGCTTCACAGCATTGGAAGGGAAACAAGGTCACTTTATAATGCTGCAAGAAGATCGAAGTTCAGAATTCTACTGGTGTCTATGTAAGATCAACCAACGTAAGTTCAATAGTGCGGTTAACTCTGCTTAACGCACCTCCTGGCGCTAATTCTGTTGTAGCGTAGACAACACTATCGAATAAGCAAGGCTTAGAAAAATAATCGTCAAGGAACCGGCTGTGCCAGGTTACCTCAAAACTCCCCAATGCAGACTATACAGTCCACCCATAAATCTCTAACACATCTACTGAAAACCTGTGTTCCAGGATGTCATTCATACTCTGGTAGGAATCTACAATGGCTACCCTGTGATAGCGACAACGGAGGTGAAACAATCAATTCGGCAATTGAATCCTTCTCTCTCTATAAATCTCCAGGGATCAATGTCATTATTCCGATCCTGCTTCAAAAATCGAACCACCCTTTAACAGCTTTTTTACAAAAATAGTTTGTTGGTAGTTAAAAAGGGGTTACGTTCCTATGCCCTGGCGGGAAGTAAAAGTAATCGTTATCCCTAAAGTCGGCAAGCCTCACCAAGCTGACTTCGAAGGCCTTTAGCCTTCAATAATGTGGAAACAATGCAGTCAAACGAAACCCTGAAAAAAAAATAACGTGGACCATGCTCTAATACATATTTTTGGAAGTATGATCAGCCCCTGGAATATAAATGCGAAGCTGGGAGACACACATCTTAAAGAAATCGCGTCAATAGGCATACCACAAGGAGGCGTTATCTGCCCTCTGTTATTAATCCTCGTCATTAATAAGATACTCAATAAGTAACAACCCAATAGTTGTCAGCAAAAGGCCACAACAGCTTTCTATACGTGTATCCGATATTTGAAAAAAAAAACTTGGTCCTAGTCCCAAGATTATTTAATGGATGTACACGGGCATTGTAAGACCTATATTAACATTTGGTGGCAATCTACAAATAAAGTTACCCATCTGAAAATCTTGACAAAGGTAGATATATAGGAAAGCATGTGTGGAAGCAATTTGTGCAACAACAGCGGGACTGAAAACCATTCTCAATCTGCTACCCCTAGACCTCCACATGCAAGAATCTGCAGGCAAGTTTTAGTCTTAGTGCACTTAGATTCAGAAAGCTCAGCTGATTTAAAATTAACTCAGTAGAACTCGCTCAAATTCTAAGCAGATAACGGGGCTCAGCTATATCTTCTGACTACATGCTGACTCAATCTAACTTTCATAATACCATTACCATTCTCCGACATCTTTCCAAGTAGAGAGCAGTGGGAGAGGAACTTACTGAGAACCGAAACCATATGCATTTATGGTGCAGTGCAAAAACCCCTACGGAATTAAGGCCCATGGGTACTAAATTCCTAAAAAAAGGCAAAAGACCATGCGGGTCTTAATTCGTTTTCGAAATCGAAATAGGTCCCGCAGCTGTTAATGCCTTATGCTTATAGGAATTATTTCCTTTGCATGCGTTCAAACTAGCGCCTGACCCAAATCCAATAGTGAGCCCAAGCAGGGGGGTTGCAGGGTGAGCAGCATGACACCCCTCCCATATTCAACCTTTGCATGCACCCAAACTCGCACTCGAATTGGAATCGATATGTAAAGTATGAACCCCCTTCTTGGGCCAACTGTTGGATTTGGGTTGGGTGTATGCTAAATTTCTTTGTATTATGTTTACATTATGATTACATTATGTTTACATATTATGTTTACATTCATTTATTTTTTCTCAATATTGTTGGATTTTCTTTAAAAATTTTAAATATAATGCCAGTTTCAAATGGCGATAACACCTGCGTCATCCTTTAAGCACGACGCATGTAACCCTCTAGCTACAACGCGTAAAGGCCTTTCAGATTTATTTTCAAATAAATAGACGGTACCTTCCAGGGTCTTTAACGCTGGCTTTCCATGTATTTTTTTTTAAGTGAGGTTAGTTGGTAGCCTGATAATGGTAACGATTTTATCAAGGAATGCAAATTGTTATAGTCGTCAATACCGATCACATTGATTGGCGGTGGGGCCGTTGTTTTTGTCGTTTCTCTTTATTAATATTCTCTTTATCATGATTTATTACTTCAGGTGAGGATACAGCTTTCCTTTTTTTCACCGGTCTTTTATTTAGAATCCAATCGGTTTCTCGACTGAATTAACGGGACAGTTTGCACTCGGATTTGTTTCAGAAGGTAATTTTAATGAACTCTTGAGGGTCATGTTTTCATTCTTAAAGTGGAGAATTTCTTTACGAAGCTCTTCGCAAAAGCATTTAGATTTTGTTTGGCCTCTTTCGAAAAACGTAGTTTTCGTCCTTAAGGCTTTTAATTTTTATTGATTCTCGTTTTTCGTGAGCCGACACTTCTGACGTTGTCTAGCTCCTGGAGACGCATATATTTTTTTGAGGTCGAGATGTAGTTTACCTCGTTACCTTTGAACTTTTTCTGAAACACGATTGCAATAATTGGCTCTCCCTAGAATCCGTAGAGCTGACCTCCGAAGAGGGCCACCTGGGGTATTGAATCTTTTCTTTGTATTCCTTGCATTTTCTTTTTTTTGTACACACTTTAAAGTCAGTATAAGGGGAGTGGATTTAAATTTCCTTCGCCTAACCTCGGGTATATTCTGACCCTTAACCCGAAGCGAGCTCAATGCTGGCGATACCACCAGATGAAATCATCATCTTCATTGACAGTCAGGCTGCAATAAAAGCAATCTCTGCTCTCGAAACAAACTCAAAGCTTGTGAAGCGTTGTCGTAAAGAGCTGAAGGTTCTTGGCGTCCAACATAATGTTAAGCTTTTCTAGGTCCCCCGACACAGAGGCCTTCCTCATGGCTTCCTTTCTTGTACGTACCTGCAGCTGTTCCAGGCTTAGTCGCAACCTTGTATGTACCGGCTGATGGTCTCGTAGATGTAGCCGCAGCTGGGGTTGAGGTTTTACAGCAATTCGTCCTCTCCTTCGAGAGAATGGCTTCATGTCCTTTCACCTTTTTTGACGCCACGCATCGACAGTAGCTTATATTGTCTCCCAAGCCCTATCTTATGCTGTAGTGTTCTCTTCCGTGAAGGAGTCTGGAGATCACGGTGTTTAAATCTTCTTAAAAGCCTAAGCGCATTTGCCTTCATTTTTAGAGGATCTTGAAACTCTGACTTAGGTGGGGGTCGTGGTACGGTGTTCCTCATCCTTTTTCCGCAATCTCAGCAGCATTGCAGTTTTCCAAGCTGTCGTGACGCTTCGGATCGCTGTGGCGAGTAATAACCTCTCAACAGCTGCCTAGTGTGAGTCAGCCTCTCCTTGCCCTGGCGTCAGAGTCTCACAGACCCCTCGCGGTGTTGAGGTTGACCGATTCCCTTTGCCTGATGAGTTGTTACACATCATAGCGCTGGTGAATTCGATCATCTTCAACTCCTCCTTCGGTTTCTGATGAACGCTGATGTCCGTCTTGTCCGCTAAATCATCCTTAACAGAGTTGGATTGGCCAAGATCACTTCAGTTCAGAAACACTCATACTCTTCGTTATCTCACAACCTAAGGTCATTCCCTCATTCATTTTCTCATTCTCATTCTCATTTGTAGTTTGATTCTTCAGAGTAGGAGTGTTTTTATTGAGGTCCTTTTCTTCGGAGTCTGAAATGATCATGTCACCTTTTGGTGGGCATACGTCCTTAACATCGGTGACCGATCTATCCAGCTCTCTTTTAGCTGCCATTTTTGTATCTCCTCTCGGCGAGCAACTGGTCAACTGCTGGGGGGTATACATGGGATCATCAGCCATACTTATGCATTTTACTTTCGCAGGATCTGAGGAGACCATTCTTTGTCAAAGTAGGCCTTCATCAAAGATGGTCCCGTCACTCGGTACTCGGTCGGTACTAAGTCCGCTCATTGAGCAGGCACGAGCGAGCGGCTCATTCTCTGCTAATACCAGACTCTGTAAAAACTTTTGAGCTTTGTGAAGTCTCAGGCGGTCCTTTTCTCCTAGAGTTTCTATTTTGCCTAATCTTCTGATCATCAACTTGCATGATTATACTCTACTGCGAATGGACGCTGTTGACGATATTGGTAATTTGGATGAGCTGGCATAAGAGCAAGTGTCATCATCATCGAGAAGTAGTTTCTCCATTTGGATGACGATTGCTTCTTCGCTTCCCTCATCCGAAACTAGCTTTGATGGATATTGGAGCAAGTGGCTTTCCTCCTCCTCCATCAGTTGTCGTTTAGAATCGGTCTGTATAGGGTTTGGAGTTCCCGATTCCTTTGAACTCGCCTTTTTTTGTTCTGTTTTATCTATTTTGGACCCACGCGTAAGGGAGAAGAGATTCAGCCTGTGCTTTTATACAGGAAAGAGGAAATTCGATTAAAACTAGAAGTCAGACATACAGGCATAGGCGCGAACCTAACCTTGGAGGCCACCTTTTGGTTTTCTTTCCCTCGACTCTGACCTTACCGGGATGGGTAGCCCTGACAGTTTATGCGGAGAAGTGACCCTCAGCATAAACCTCCGGTTTCGCTCTTTGGTTCATAGGAATCTACTTAAGCCCTTTCTCCTCGTCAAGGTGAGTGATCGTCGAAAGGGTGATAAAAGATAAGAAAAGGATCTACCACCAGCATTGATCAAAACATGGGTGGGACTGAAAACACTGGATATCGCCAAGAAGAAGGTTCGCCTTTATTGGAGATAGGCACGCGCTGCACAAATGTCCATCGACTCCTAATGAAAAGGCACAGTGGTTTCGTCAGCGTGGAAGACAACTTCTTCAGAATTATATGGGAAAGATACCATCTGGACCATACGATCTGTGTATGTCAAGATCAATAAATACTCTTGCGACTGTACGGGTATGCATGTGGATTGGTACCATAGAATGCTTCAATTCATCGCACTAACCATCTAAAGTTGGAAAGTAAATGCTCCTCCATCGTACAAACAAAGAAAAAAAACCTTACTCCGCTCAACTGTTTGCTGTCTACCTAGCTTCACTTCAAACCATGAAGATCACTGAATCCCACCCAATCCAGTTCTAGTAGATGAAACAATATTGCCTGGGGATACCCTCAGTATTAACAAGACTCTCTATTAACTCGTGTGACTAAACTTGTTTATCTTTATTTTTTTCGCAGATAGACCGACGATTTCTCATCATCGCAGCGACCATACTGCATGTGGTTGTCGTGTCGTCTGTCACCGATCACCTTCTACCACCACCGCCACCACAACCAGCAGTCCCACAGCAACAATTACAACCTTCTCTGCCAGCACAACCGGCAGCTAGGGGTGGACCACCCCGGCAACAAGGATACCCCCCAAATCGGTATGCTGGAGGTCCACAGAATGAACCACCTGGATTTATGCAACGCATAGCTCGATGGTTTGGTTTTAATGATGGAAGAGCTCAGGAACCTCAAGGACAGGCATCGCAACAGTACGCCCAGTACCAGGACTCACCACGAGGCCAGCAACAAGATGGTCGCAAGGCTCCCTGTGGACTGTGCAACAAATACCCGTGGGTTCCAATGTTCCCGGGTAACATCCAATATCCACTGTCAAAGCACTACCAGGTTCCTCAGGCAAATCAAATTCATCAAGTTCAATGGACCCAACAACAGGAATACCTCCACCAACAACAGCTTCACCACCACCGACAGCAGCAACTCCGTCAGCAGCATCTGGCACGTGAGGAGCATGATAAGCTTGCGGGGTATAACTACCCACAACAACAACAGCAGTTACCTGCGTATCCTCCATTGAACACCGCAGAGTCGCAGTATGCTCCAACACAATTCCAGCCACCATTGGTGCAGAGAGCTATTCAGTTCAAAGAACCACCATCACAGGACTTCCGTCCGCCACCACCACCACCTGCGACTAAGGGAAATCCTCCACCGTCATTCGTTCCACAGCCAAATTTTGCCACAATCCCCCTGCCAAATCTCAGTCCATCAGCACAGCCTCCAGTATACGATGCTCAGCCGTTCAGACCACTTCCCGAACAGCAACCGAGCATTGGTCCCACACAATTCCAACAGTTGCCCAAGTATCAGCCATCAGTGCAGTTTCACGATCAGGCCCACACCACGCAGTTCTATCAGACACAAACCACTCCTTACAACGAACAGCATCAACAGCAATTGAGTGACAATGATCAACCCCCGATCATTGAGAATATTCTGGCCGCATCTGAGATCCAAGCTGCATATCCAACTCAAGCCCCACCAAACAACTTCCATGACCATTACCAGGTTGAACAATCTCAGACTACAACCAATTTCCGGGACCAGAATCAAGCTCAGACTACTTTCCACTTCCAAGACCAACAGCAAGTGCAGCAAACCCAACAATCTCAGAGCACGCCCAGTTTTGAGATCATCAAGAGTCACCAGGTCAGCAATTTCGTCTCCGAGATTGAGTATCCGGCCGACTATGTACCTTCGCATTCAATTGACGTCAACCAAGAGCAACAAACGACAACTCAGCCGCCTATTACTTTAACAGAACTCGGCTCCTTCAACCAGGAATACACCGCTTTGCCGGAGGAAGCACTTACTCCTACCACAGAGGGATATTTCACCGATACTGATTCTATCATATACCAGAACCACCAAGATGCAGATAACTATCCGGCGGACAATTACCCATCCGCTTCGTCTCACAACCTCACGGTGCAGAATGACAATCATCTTGACATCGATCCGATTCAGCACTCGTCGTCGGAGAACTACCATCCACAGAATGAGGTCTTCCTTCCTACTCCCGAGCCGACAACCCTCGAGCCACAGTTCGAGACAGATGTATCCCAACAGACTACAGTTGAGATCGTGCCATCTTTACAGACCACATTCACTAATAGGCTGAATTTCAAACGGGACAGGGAGACCCCAAAGAGGCTCTTGGACTCTCCAATTCACTATCTGCAAGGAGGAAGCTCCCCGAGACCATTTACCAGAGACCCCGGTGAGCTGCAGTTCCGAAGCTCTACAACCACACCTCCGTACCAAAATCAAAGAGTCGAAGCTCCATCTACACCAACACCCTGGTACATGTCTCCAACGCCAACATCGACATATACCTCCATTGAAGCTAGTGGCCACTTTGCTGGTATGACACCACCCCAGCAGCCTAAGAAACTCCACCAAATTATCATCCCCTACACGACAAAACATAAGCCTCGACCATTCCAACCCAAGGAGCAGGCTGGAAGGTATGACAACTGGGCCACGTCCAACGAATTCGATCCCCATGAGCAACAGGAATCTAAACTCGTGGCAGCAACCCAAACCCCTGGCCATCGCAACAACAAATATCTGACGAAAATCCTCGCCTCCAACCTTAGGGAGCTGCTCAAAAAGGAGCATGAAGTCAAGAACAAGTCCAAGGCCGGCTTTGACCTGTCTAAGCTGCAGCAAAACATTGACGATTGGACAGAACAGGAGTTCACATCTCTCTCACATAAAGCAAGCACGGTTTCACTAAGAGGTCACTCAAAGCACATTCCAACAGAGTACTTGACAACAACGCCATCTATGAGGGAGTCAAAAACAACCATTTTCGCCGCTAACCACCTCGAGCCACTGCTCTTCCGAGATCGAGGTGGAAAGCGATATCAATACCAGCACATCGATGACAATCGGATAGAGAATCTCGAGGTTACCTCAACAACTCCAGTTCCGAGCACAACCACAGTTAGGACAACAACTCCGGAGTTGACGACCACAACGACAACGGAAGCTCCAACAGTAACTCCGTTCTACATTCGAGCAATTCCAACCACACAGGTCCCGAAAGAGACATGGAACCAGGCCAAGGTGACTGTTTCTCCTCTGACCAAAGAAAAGCTATACGTGGTTACGCCACAGCCCGTATACACACCCGGAAGCGTGGGGAACTTTAAGTCCCCGAGGTTTATTGTTCGACCTACGCCAGCTGTTGGTGAGTTTAAGAAACACAATTGTCCATCCAAAATTTAATACCATCATCGTTTCAGCTGGTTCCAATACAACTCCACGACCCTCCTCCCTCTACACTCCGGAACTGTTCGGCTTGATGGGAATCTCAGCGTACATACCAGCGGCTCCTGTGGAGACCTTCGATGGACATTCAAAAGTATATCGCTCAAATGCCCAATAGAATCAGACAAAAAAAAACCCACTAACCTCTGAAACTCTATATCCAACTTTTATAAAATTGAAACTTCTAGGTCATAACGGTAGTAACGCCATCGAGTAGCAAAAAGGTGTCGAAGGACAACGAAGCGGGATCCCCAACAGATTCGGTGTCTGAGAGTTCCAACAATGACCGGAGTAGCAGTTAGAAATGAAGATCGGTCTTAGAAGGGTCGGTCATAAGGTGCAATTGTTGGGTCCTATGTTGTTAAAAAGTTGTCCCCTCTTCCCCCCAAGAAACCCTTAAGGCTTTATAAATTCGTTTTTTTTTTGCAAATCTATTTTGACTTTTGAGGTCTATTCGTAGCTAAGGTGCCAGTGTTGGGATTGTCTGAATGTGAGTGTGTATCTGTGTGTGAATGGAATGGTGCATGAGTGCTTGACAGAACCCTGCTTTAAAAAAAAAGAAATATTCGTGACTGGTGGATGACATGACAGCTTGAAGTAGTAACATATTTTTTTTTTTGAAACTCATTTGGTGGGTGTATCCGCTGTGTATTTAATTCATTTTTAATAAATTCATTGTTGGGTTGGTGTACATGATAGACAATGGAGGTCGGATCATGGTTCATGAAAAATACAATTTATATCCCCAATACCTGACACAACATTTTTTTTTTGATTTTTTTCTTTATTCAACTTAGGCTAAGAAACGAAACTTTTTTTTTTGTAATTATGAATTTTCTACTTCTATTGTATATTTTGTAAGAACGCATAGTTTTTAAGATATAAGATATAAATATAGATAAAATTGTAAAATAAAAAAACGTTTTTTTTTATGAACTTTTTTGTTTTTAAAGAACGAAAACCAGAAGATTCTCAGATTGGACCTCTATTTGTCATCTTCTTCAGAGTTAGCAAGGGAGATGTGACCTTATTTTTCCGACAATCGACAACTTTTTTGGAATAATTGTTGCACAACCTTTTACAAGGAAAGGGGCTACATATATGTCCAACAAATGGAATACAAATGGATTCACAACTTGGACCTCTCTTTGTCATCTTGTACAATGAAAATGCGAATAGACAATGTTTTTGAAATGGCAACTGTACAATTCTTATTAGGGAGAAGATGCTACGTATATGTCCAACAAAATGGAACACCGATTGTGCCGACAATCGACATCATATTTGGAATATCTAATTGTTGCACAACCTTTAAGAAGGAAAGGGACTACATACATGTCCTAAAATATGGAATAACAAAGTAAAAGGATTCACAACTTGCACCTCTATTTGTCATCTTATTCAGTGTGATGAAAATGCGAAGTTATTGTTAAGCCAACCGACAATGTTTTTGAAATGGTAACTGTACAATCCTTATTAGGGTGAAGAGGCTACGCATATGTCCAACAAAATGGAACACCAGAAGATTCATAGCTTGGACCTCTATTTGTCATCTTGCACAGTGTAAGCAATAAAAATGCGAAGTTATTGTTCACGGAATCGATAATGTTTTTGAAATGGCAACTTACAATCCTTAGGGAAGAGACTACGTATACGTCCAACAAAATTGAACACCAGAAGATTAAGGATTTGGACCTCTATTGTCATATTGTCCAGAGTAAGTAAGCATGATGAGAAGTTTTTTCTCCGCTAATCGATAAGCTGGTGATTGAGAGTTTTTGTTGTACAATCCTTAGAGAATGGAGCTACGTATGTGTTCTATAATGGAATACAAAAGGATTCACAACTTGGACCAGTATTTGTTATTTTGTAAGGGTGTGTTTTAGAGGTATAGAACTTTGAAAAGGAATAAAACAAAGACGATTTTTTTTAAATTGACATGAAATTTACTTTATTCGAAAGATAATCTTCTGGTATGTAATATAATTTATATATGATTTCTGGCTCGACGTAGTCGAATCTGGAGGTCAAATTTTCGATGAATTTTTCCAACATGTGTGGCCTTATATCGGCAATAACGAATGTTGTCCTCCATGTGGTCAATTGTTTTGGGCTTATCGGCGTACACTATCGACTTCACCTATGTCCGAACGTTCCGGAGGTCTTACATCGACTCAGACAACTGCCTTGTAACAGCCAAGGTAAGCATATGAATATACACCACGCCATAGGGGATATGGAGAAGTGCCACTCCAGAAATGATGTTCGCAAGTTTTACCAAAGTGTAAAACGTGAAAGCCATGGATGGAAGGCTCGAACAGAATCCTGTCGAGATAAACAAGGAAAAATCGAGGTACAGTCGATGCTGCGAATATGGAAGAACCACTTCTGCAGACTCTTAAACGGGGATGACGAACAATCTCCCGCTGTCAATCAGAACGAACAATTCAATATTGGGGACGACAGCGAAAACTACCAACCATCCGACCTAAGTGAAATGAGGATATCAATATATAAACTCAAGCTTAGCAAGGACTCCGGAAATGACGGCCTTCCCAACGAGCTTTATAAAGCCGGCGGAGATGACTTGGTAAATAACATCCACCAACTCATAAGCCAAATCTGGTCGGATGAAAGTATGCCTGAAGAATTAAACCTCAGCATCGTTTGCCGTATCCAAAAAAAGGAAACCCTCTGAACTGCGCCAATAATGAAGGCATAAGTCTCCTCAACATCACCTACAAGATCCTTTCTGCCGTAATATGTGAACACTGTAACCGTTTACCAACAACCTGATCGGTCCTTATCAGTGTGGTTTTAGGCCAGGAAAGTCCACAGCTGATCAAATCTTCACGCTTCGGCAGATCCCAGAAAAAACCCAAGAAGTCCAAATCAAAACCCACCACCTATTCATCAAAGCCACATACGACAGTATTTATAGAGACGAACTATACAGAGCCATGTCTAGTTTTGGTATACCGTCCAATCTCGTCCGTTTGTGTAGGATGACGATGGAGAATTCCCGCTTTTTCATCAGGGTCGGAAACGACCTCACCGCCACATTGGATACCAAAAAGGATTTAGGCAAGGCGATTCTCTGTCATGTGACCCCTTCAATTTGATTCTTGAGAGGATTGTGCAAAACTCCCGAGCCAACACCAGAGGCACAATTTTCCAAAATTCGATGCAACTATTAGCATACGCCGACAAGATTCTGTTCGAGCCTTGTATACTTGGCTTTAACGTTTTACACTCCCAGCACGATTTTAACATCGTACTTTGGTAGTTGCTCATAGGTTTTGTCAAGGAGTTGGTAGATCCTTAGTTGTGCTTATCATCTTTTTCCTCCGTCGGAGCATGAGCGCATATAAGGCTTGTGTTGGCGAATTTGGCCTTGATGCGGATTGTTACAATGCGTTACGCTTATGTCTTGGAAACATAAGACTTCTTGCCTAAGTCTGGCACTTATAACAAATCCGCATCCGAATAGTCGCTGTTTCTGCTCACTATAACACGGTCCATAGTAGATGTCACAGTTTTTCATCCTCTTTTTGCCCGGCCCATCCCATCGTGTTTCCTGGATGGCAGTAATGTCTGCTTTGTAGCAGTTTAGGGCTTCCGCTAGTTGTTCGCCTGCACCTCTCCTGTTTAATGTTCTCACATTCCAGGTGCAGATACGAACGTCGTTGTCCTTTTTTCGTTTAGCAGGGTCGCCAACAGTAATATCAGTCCTTTCCGAGGCTATTAGTTGCTTCGTAACAATGGTTTTTTTCCATGGGTGTCTAGTTAACCCAAAGCACAACCCCCAACCTTGAGGGCCAGTTCCAATTTATTTATAGTATCCACTACAGGATTGAGCGGTGCCCCTTGACCATTCGGTTCATCCGCCACCATCTCTGTTCAAGGGCCTCACTTACCCTTGAAATTCCTAGAAAACCTGTTGTCGGAATATGTCGAAGCAGCTTATCTAGGTTCGCCTGGGACGGCGGACCGGGTATTCCGGCGCTGAAGCATGGACATTATAAAAAAAAATGATTTCGATATGAAAAATCTTCGTTCCCGTTGACGTGCTATTAAGACAAAGATTCAACCACGAGCTATACGGGCTGTACAGCAACATTCGCCTCGCCAAAAAAAAAACTCCGCATTTGGACGATTAAGATGGCTAGAACATGTAGAGCAAAGTGACTCCAATACTTTGGCGCGCAGAGTCTTCGATCCTCAGCCTGTATAGGAAGACCACGCCTTCATGCCGAACTGTAGTGCCACTTAGTAAGTAGTAGTGAAGTGAACTCTTACCACAACTCACAATTAAGCTTTCCTGGAAATAATTCCCAGCCAACTCGAATGGAAATAAATCTTGGTTGGGATTGACATATCTGGCCCTTACTGTTAATGATGATGCGCAATCGGTTAGGCAGCATCGAATGTCGAAGAGCACTGGCAACGATGCCAACAGGCCATTAGATCAGCCGCAACTGATGTGCTAGGTTTCTCGCGCCCACCAGCAAGAAACCCCTGGTTTGATGAGGGATGCCGACAGATGCTCGCAGCCAAGAACGAGGCCTACAAGGCTAAGCTGCAGGTGAAGACGAGAGCTGCCATTGAGCTTTATAGGCAAAGAAGAAGGGAAGAACATCGGCTTTTCAGCAAGAAGAAAAAAGAGCAAGAAAAGCGCGCGATCGAGGATATAGAGAGATGCCACTCCAGAAACGATGTTCGCAAGTTTTACCAAAGTGTAAAACGTCAAAGACATGGATACAAGGCTCGAACAGAATCCTGTCGAGATGAACAAGGAAATATCATATTTGAGACACAGTCGATGCTGAGGATATGGAAGAACCACTTCTGCAGACTGTTAAACGGCGATGACGAACAACATTCCGCTGTCAGACAGAACGAACCATTTAATATTGGCAACGACAGCGAAATGGCCAACCACCCGACCTGAGTGAAGTGACGATAGCAATATCTAAACTCAAGCTTAATAAGGCTGCCGGAAATGACGGCCTTCCCGCTGGGCTTTATAAGGCCGGCGGAGATGACTTGGTAAGTAACATCCACCAACTCATAAGCCAAATCTGGTCGGATGAAAGTATGCCTGAAGAATAGAACCCCAGCATCGTTTGCCCGATCCACAAAAAAGGAGACCCTCTGAACTGCGCCAACTACAGAGGCATAAGTCTCCTCAACATCGCCTACAAGATCCTATCTGCCGTAATATGTGAACGCCTGAAACCGTTTACCAACAACCTGATTGGCCCTTATCAGTGTGGTTTTAGGCCAGGAAAGTCCACAACCGATCAAATTTTCACACTTCGGCAGATCCTGGAAAAAACTCAAGAAGTCCAAATCGATACCCACCACCTATTCATCGATTTCAAAACCACATATGACAGCATTTATAGAGACGAACTGTACAGAGCCATGTCTAGTTTTGGTATACCGCCCAAACTCGTCCGTTTGTGTAGGATGACGATGGAGAATTCTCGCTGCTCCATCGGGGTCGGAAACGACCTCACCGACGCATTCGATACCAAAAAAGGATTTAGGCAGGGCGATGCGCTGTCATGTGACTTCTTTAATCTGATTCTTGAGAGGATTGTGCAAAACTCCAAAGCCAACACCAGAGGCACAATTTTCCAAAAGTCGGTGCAACTACTAGCATACGCTGACGATATTGACATCATTGGTAGGACTCAACGTGATGTCATAGCCACGTTGGCTAGTATAGAGAAGGAAGCGGCGAAAATGGGTTTAGCAGTAAATGAGGGTAAGACTAAGTATATGCTGTCATCACGAAAGGACTCACAACATCTACGAATTGGACATAACGTCACCATTGACAGATATAACTTTGAGGTAGTACGGGACTTTGTCTACCTCGGCTCTGACAACAACATCTCGTCAGAAATTAAACGAAGAATTACTCTTGCCAATCGCTGTTTCTTCGGGCTAAGAAGGCAATTTAGTAGTAAAGCCCTCACTCGAACTACTAAGGAAACCCTATATAAGACCCTGATCATCCCAGTCCTGCTCTACGGCGCTGAAGCATGGACCGTATCAAAAGCGGATGAAGAAATCCTTGGTAGATTCGAGAGGAAAATTCTTCGAAAAATCTTCGGTCCGGTTGCGTTGACGGGCTATGGAGACGAAGATTCAACCAAGAACTATACGAGCTGTACAGCGACATGCCGCTGGTCAAAAAACTCCGCATTGGACGTTTCAGATGGCTAGGACATGTAGAACGAATGGACACCAATACTCCAGCTCGCAGAGTCTTCGATTCCCAGCAAGACGTCGGACGCAGTAGAGGAAGACCTCGCCTTAAGTGGCGCGCACAAGTGGAAACCGACCTTAACCAACTTGGAGTGCGCAACTGGAGGCAGTTAGCCAAGGACCGGGCTAATTGGAGAGGCATGTTGGTTGAGGCCCAGGTTCATTCCGGACTGTAGCGCCACTTAAGTAAGTAAGTAAGTAATCGGTTAGGCATTTGTCGAATAATTTTGGTTGGGTGAAACCTGTTAAGTCATAATTTTCGAATGGGACCGTACCAAAAACATCCAGAAATCTATAAGCGATTTTTCATACCCACCTATATGTCCTGAAAACACATCCATAAATAAAACACACACCAACACATTCGATTATTTTTGATTTTCGTTTGTTTTTTGTTTCGTTTTGTTCTTTAAACATTTAAGTATTTTGATATATAATATGTATTGTCTAATTGTTACATTACATCAGATTAATATTAGCTAAACCCCCATGTTGGCCTTAAATAGTTTACAAAAATATGTAATGGTTTTGTACAAATCTATCAGAAAATATTTACTTACAAATTTAAATATATATATATATATGTATATTCATATGTTTCATAAGCTTAAATACACAATCTTATCATCTAGTTTTTTATAGGATTTGTTCGTTTGTCTTTTTGTTAATTTATATGTAATATAATATATTTTTTTAATTCTCTTAAAATCACATTTATTTATGCAAACGTAAGTAAATAATTGAAATTATTATCATTAGTTCCCTAGTGTTTTTTCTTTGTATTTGTTTTTTTTTTCATAAATTGTATTCTGTTTTGAACAAAGCAAAGCTATGTTTCATTAAGTTATGGGTTCTACTGTAAATTAGCAAAGCTTTTTACCCCCACATTTTATTCAATTCACAAACCATTAACTAGTTCCTACATCTACCAATTATATATTGTTTTGTTGTTTTTGGTTTCTTTGATAACTAAGTCTTGACACACTGCATTAATTTCTTGCGGCTTTGTAAATATCGTATTAGTGCCTCGACTGACCACGAGATGGCAGCAATAAATGTTAGCGAATTTAAACAATGAAGCGTAACGGAAAAGTCAAAGCGATCGCGAATAAGACCTGGAATGAGAAAAAAAGGGTTAGAAATGTGATGGTTGTAATAGAGGGTTGAGAGAGGTGTGTTGGACTAAGTTGGACATAGGAAGGTGGTTAGGAATGTTGGCATATAAGGGGAAGAGATTCGAACTTGATTTGGGACTCTTTTTCAGAAGGGATGCATCTTGAAGAGGGCATTTGTATAGAGAAAAGCTACCGCCAACTCGAAGCTGCACTTGAGAGGATCGTGCAAAACTCCCGAGCCAACACCAGAGGCACAAGCTTCCATGAATCGGTGCAACTGCTAGCATACGCCGACGATATTGACATCAGTGGTTGGACTCAACGGGATGTCAAAGCCACGTTTGCTGGATTACAGAAGGAAGTACATCTCGTCACAACAAGTACAACATCTGTACAGCGACATACCTCTAGTCAAAAAAAAAACTCCTCATTGGGTTCGATTCCCAGTCGTAGCAACACCTAAATGACTTTTCACTGGCCCTCCTCTCGTGATGATCTGACAAATCGTCCGAGTAGTATCAATTGTCAAGAATAGCTTATCTCAACTTAGCCGTTCGGAGTCGGCATTAAACAGGAGGTCCCGCCATCGTGCAAGAAGTACACACGCACACATGAATGGTTGTGAGAAAGCTAGGCCCTGGGTACTAACGAGCCTATTGCGCCAAAAATTTGTATTTGTATTTTTTTTTTCATTGGAAGTTTAAAATGCATAGGACATGTAGAACGAATGGACACCAATTCACCGAATGGACACCAATAGCTGCAACAGAATCTGCGGCAAAAAATGGGGCCCATCCCCGAAGGTCACAAAATGGCTATATACAGCTATTGTCAGGCCAATCCTTACATACGGTTGATTGGTCTGGTGGAATGCTATGAAAAAAGCAAAACATATGACCAAACTAACGAAAGTTCAAAGGACAGCATGCATACTCATGACAGGAGCCATGCGCACTAGCCCCACAGTAGGTTTAGAAACAATCCTAAACATAACACCAAATGGACTTACAAATCAATGACACAGCAGCAAAAAGCGCAGCAAGACTCAAAGAAACGGGCAATCTACTCATGAAGCCTTTTGGCCATAGCTCAATATTAAACTCAATGTCATATGCGGATGCAGCATCTGACTACATTACCCCATACCATGACTTTGATATTAATTATTCTATCAGAATACCAAGCAGAGACAAATGGTCTTCAAACAATGTGTTATCTAACATAGAAATAGCAATTTATGCCGACGGATCTTAAATGGAAGATCGGGCTAGCTACATCCCTGAGATTAACAAACTCGTGTAGTGTATTCCAAGCTGACATCCTGGCCATACTCGAAGCTGCCAAATCGGCTAGGGTATTGGACATATCATATGAGGATATCTCCATCAACGTGGATAGTCAAGCGGCCATTAAAGCTCTGGCATCCAATATAGTAAAATCACGGGTAGTTGGACGCTGCCGCGAAGAGCACGGGTGATCCAAGTAGGGATACTTTTTTCCATAGCCTTTTTTGACAGATCACGTGTGAGTCGTGTCATGCTGTCATGTTATTTTTGTTTAGTATTGTTTGGCATTCCATAATGGAAAGACTTACGCGTGAACAACGTTTACAAATTGTTCAACTTTATTATGAAAATTCACGTTCTGTGAGGAATGTGTTTCGTGCACTTCGCTCAACTTATGGTCAACATAATCGGCCTACTGAGCGTACTATTCGCAACACCATCACCCATTTTGAGACCCAGCATTCATTATTGGATAATATTCGACCGAATAGACCACGTCCAGCACGCTGTGAAGAAAATATAGCGGCCGTAGCTGAGAGTGTACACGAAGACCGTAGAGAGTCGATTCGGCGCCGTTCGCAGCAACTCGGACTGACGTATGGAACGACTTGGCGCATTTTACGTCAAGATCTTAAATTGAAAGCGTACAAAATACAGCTTGTGCAACAACTGAAGCCGCTCGACCTTACCAAGCGACATCGCTTCGCTCTATGGGCTCTTGAAAAGTTCCAAGAAGATCCGACGTTTTCGAGGCAAATTTTGTTTAGCGATGAGGCCCATTTCTGGCTCAATGGGTATGTAAACAAACAAAATTGCCGCATTTGGGACGAAGAGCAACCTGAAGAGATTGAAGAACTGCCACTTCATCCAGAAAAAACAACGGTTGGGTGTGGTTTGTGGGCCGGTGGAATCATCGGTCCATATTTCTTTAAAAATTATGCCGGTGCGAACGTAACCGTCAATGGCGACCGTTATCGTGCCATGATAACCGACTATTTGATGCCTGAAATTGAAGCTCGTGATCTCGGCGACATTTGGTTTCAGCAAGACGGCGCCACTTCCCACAAATCGCATCAATCAATGGACTTATTGAGAGAACATTTCGGTGAGCACATAATTTCACGTTTTGGGCCGGTCGATTGGCCACCAAGATCGTGTGATATCACACCGTTAGACTTTTTCCTGTGGGGATATGTAAAGTCAAAAGCTTATGCCGACAAACCCGCTTCGATTCAGGCCTTGGAGGAAAACATCACGCGTGTCATTCGCCAGTTACCAGTCGAAATGCGCGAACGAGTGATCGAAAATTGGACTCAACGGATGGACCATCTGCGACGTAGCAACGGCCAACATTTGATAGACATAATCTTCATAATCTTCATCCATTTCTATAGCGGTGAGAGTGATAACAGGTCACAACCTGTTGGTAAGCACTTCAATAAGATAAAACTGACTGGTGCGAACCAACTTTGCAGGAAATGCAGCGACCCAGACGTCGAAGAAGAGGTCTCACACCTACTGTGCTCTGCCCTGCGATCAGTAGCAGCTGTTTAAAGATACTAGGCAGCCTATACTTTGACGACCTAAGAGACCTAACGACTATCCCAATAGCGCTGATAGTCCGCTTTTGTAGCAGATCAGGATGGAGCAACTACCTCTTTGAGACTGAAGGTGCAACACAGACCAGTACCGCATAAGTGTCACTAGCGAACTTAACCAGGTATCCTCTTTCTCTATTTCAGGGTACTTTCTTCGAAGGGTATCGCTATGGGCCCACGTAGGCCTATGCGAACTTGACGACTCACTAACCTACCGCCAACAAAATTCTGAATGCTAAAAGTAAGCCTACAATAAGCCTACAAATGCAATTTATCCACGGATACGATGATTCTGCCACTAATCCTAACAGGTAGTATAGGTGAACTATGAACATGTCAGACTAAAACCAAGATCAATGTTGGCATACAAGGGAACAGTTGATTAGTTCACCTAGACAACTATTATTAATCAGTTTAAGACACCTAAGTAGGGCAATCTCACGCCTGATCAGTTCTACGCGTGGGCTCTTCTTACGATTTTTTAATTAATTAATCGACATGAAGCAAAGGGCAAACATACAAAGACCCTAACCGCCGGGTTATATTTGATTCTAAAGATGTTATTTCTGAATCTATAGAGGCGTAGGAATCAGCTGCTGAAAATGCCTTAAAGATCTGCAACTACCCTTGCCGCCGGGTTATATTAAAGAGCAATCAAACAAACAGCTAGATCCCGTGTCTATCGGGGCATGCTCGGATTCCACACAGCAACCTGGCGCTCTCCAGACGCTCGAACCGCCAACCAAATCGACCATGTGCTAATCGATGCGAGGCACGCATCCAACATCCTCGACGTGCACACATTCCGAGTGGCAAACATCGACTCTGACCATTTTCTTGTCGCGGCTAAATTCAGAGCTCGACTGTCCAACGAGAAGAAGCTGCGAACTGCCCAGAAGAAGAAATTCAACGACGGACCCCTTAGCACATCTGGACTGGAGTATCCAAGGCCTACAGCGAGCGCCTGAGTATGAAACTCTCCTCTGTGCACTCACCTACCACAGACGCCAAAAATCAGGAGTGCCAGTATCACGACGTCATCAAGGAGGTAGCCGAAACCACCCGTGGTATGATGATGAATGTGTGTACAGGAAAAAGGTGACAGAAGATGCCCACAAGAAAGCGCTGCAGCGCAAAACAAGGGCAGCGAAGAAGAGTATAGAGCGAGAAGAAGGGAGGAACAGCAGACCCTGCGTAGAAAGGAGAGGGCTTTCTCAGCCCCCAGGATCGAGAAGGCAAGGAAGACGGAACCTCCGTTTTAAAGACCAAGCCATCGCGGATGCCAGAGCGCTTGGTGTAGACAACTGAAAGCAGCAAGCCCGGGATCGCAGAGGATGCAAGACTACAGTGTCTCAGGCAGAAACTCTTCACGGGTCGGTTAAACAGAAGGTCCCATTTCCTGTGTCATATATAAAACTTCGGACAGTGAATAGAAAAGCTATCTTTCAGGCCCTGAATGCCCGATATTTAACTTTTTTTCTCAATTTCCGAATGCATTCTCTGAACTACAACCATTCAATCCTCTTTTCTGAGTAGAGACGAATGGGACAAGAATTGACCTACGAATAAGAAATCGAAATCCATCTACACCGATGGATCAAAGATGGACTGTAGTAACGGTGCTGACATATTCATAGATAAACAGGCAATCGCGGAATCTGGGAAGGAAGGATGTCACCGTATCGATCAAAAATTAGATTTGATGTACGTCGAGGAGGCGACAACAGATAATGGCTTTCGACTAACAGACTTCGTGGCAGCATGTAATACTATTATCAGCAGCACTAGGTTCGCACAAAGCAACCTGGCGATCTCCAGTTTTTTTTAGCCAAAACCAAAACGATGGGAGACACGTTAACACCATCCTGGATGTACACATACTCAGGAGGGTAACCGTCGATTCTGATCATTTTCTCGTTACAGTCAAGGTCAGGGCCAGACTGTCAACCGAAGAAGAAGCTACGAATAGTGTAAAAAGGAGACTTCACGTCATTAGATTGCCAGAGAATACAAATAAAAACTGAGAACGAGACTTCCGGCTATGCCCTCATCCTCCAAAAATGCCAATAGTAAGTGGATACATTATCGCAATATCATCAAAGAAGTGGCCGAAACCAACATAAACTACAAGCCATTCCCGGAAAGATTTCCGTGGTATGGTCCAAGTACCGAAACGTGAGGACAGAAGAGGCCCATATCAAGGCGCTAAGCGCCGCACGGGAAGAGTACCGAACCAAGGGAAGGGAAGAAAAGAAAATCCTGCTTTGGAACAAAACAGAACAGGAAAATCGAAGAATCTCGCGACAAGAAGAAAATCCGTCAATTCTCCAAGAACGCCAAGAACAACTGACAGATGGCGTCAAAGTAAGAGCCTAGGTTATACGAAATAACAATGGCAACCTAGTCACAGGCAGAATTTCCAGCATCTGCTTAATGGGAGTGAAAGACCAAGAAACCAGCCCATAGTCAGTCAACGAAGAGGTAACGTTCCTTAACCCAGTATTGAAGAAGTTTGAGCTAAACTGAACTGAAGATTAGCAAGACAACCGGTTCTGATAGATTACCAGCAGAACTCTTCAAATACGAGGGGTGTTGCTTTAGAAGTTTGCATGCATCAAACTTTTATCAAACTCTGGATTGATGTCCGATGACTGGAATATCAGTTCCATATGTCCAATCTACATAAAAGCGATCCCGAGGCATATCCCTGCTAAATGTTAGATAAGATCCTATCCATCGTACGGTGTAAACGCATTAAGCCTTTCTGAGACACTCTTATCGGATCGTACCAGTGTGGCTCCCAGCCCGGCAGTTCGACTATAGACCCAATTTTCACACTAAGGCAAGTCATGGAAGAGAAGAATTTCGAGGCGGAACACACCACCTGTTCATCGACTGCAAGGCCCAGCCTTCAGTTTCGAGTCGACAAGGAAGATGCCATCCATCGAATAGAGCTTTGTAAAGGGATGGCGGAATTCGGCTATCATCAAAACTGATACAGCTGTGTCGCCTAACATTAGAGGACACGCGATTCAACTTACAGTTTGGAAACAGCTTACCTGAACTTTTTCAAACTTGTCACGGATTCTGACAAGGAGCTGCGCTATCATTACATTTCTTCAATCTCGTGGTGGAGCAGAGAGTGCGTAAGCAGGAGGCACTATCTTCAACAGATTCGTCTAGTTACTGGGTACGCAGACGACATCGACATCATTGGTCGCTTCCACCTTGCCGTTGTAGATGCATTTATGGGCAATGCGGCCAAAGAGGGGCAAATGTTAGGCACTTTCGAAAGGATAAATGTTCGTCCATTTTGTTGGTCCTGTATGAGATGAACGAGAATGGAGGACAAGATACAACCGCGAACATTATGAGCTGTACCAAGGTCTACATTGGCTCGGCCACATGGCACGAGTGAACAAAGATGATGCAGCTAAAAGAATCTTCGAATCCTAGCCTTCAGTTGTGAAGCGACAAGGAAGACCGAACTTCTGGATTAAGGATCAAGTGCTCGCGGATGCCAAATCGTTTGCACTGAATAACTTGCAGCAACGTGGCCAGGATCGAAGAGAATGAAATGCTACCTTGTCTTAGGTAGAGACCAAGGGTTGGTAGCCAATCCTTAGAGAGAAAAACAATCGCGATTCAGAAGGAGTAAAAAAAGGGAGAAGATAATCAAGCGGCAGATGGGGAGGCTGTGTCATCGATTCCTATATAGCCTTCGCATCATCTACAGCGGCATTACAGGCACACATCACACCTTTTAAAAACGAGCCTGCCAACATTTAAAGAGCACAAATATCATAAACAAGGATAACTAACATACATAAGCTTTCGAGCATAAATGACAAAGGTCATACCATGAGAAATGTGTGACATGTTCCAGAGAGCTCTGTTGAATTATCTTGTAATCCAGATCAGTTGCAGTGCAAAAAAATTCGACATGGAGCCATCAGGAGCATCTGATACCAGGCCAATTGCAAATCCAAAGCATGGTCTTCCGTGCCTATTCAATCGATCCCGGTATCGATCGAGAAAGCACTCGCTGTCATGGAGCAGATGAAAATTAAAAAAAAAATTGATAAGTAAACAGGTAAGAGGAAACTATCACCCTTAGGTACCAGTCCAGAGAAGCAAGGTCCAATTGATCGCTGCAAAAACTGATCTACGTCGTATATTACTTCAAAATCAATACCGTTTGCCTTGAATGCTGAAAGAAAAGTCCAAGCAATCAACAGATCAACTTATCTTTAAGGATCAACAATTTTTTTAGACCCTACTAACAGTGAATTGAATGGACAGCCTAACTAACAACTTTTACTCTATAAAGTTTGAATTTCTAATTTCCAGAAGGAATTGCATCTATTGAGCTTTTTTTTGTACTTGTGCGCAGAAGTCAGGCTTTATAGAAGATGCGATTATATATCAATACAAGACTTCTATAAAGTTTCCGAGGATGTACATGTGCCATTTGCAAAGATGTTTCGGTAGAGCTTCCGCCGAAGTAATATAGAAGCATGGCCAGTTTAGGCATCGCTAAAGAAATCTTATAGAAGTCATGTAGACTTAATATTGATGGAGTGGGAATAGATCTGATAATGCTTCATCGAAGTGAAATTGCTAGTTAAGAGTCTAGGTACATCCAAAAGATCACCTCAATTCATCAATTTCTCTATGAAAATTGGTGCAACATGGGGTTTAAGGTTATATACGATTAATCAGCTTAAAACGAAATCTAGCCTTCATAAATGTTTTCCGATCTGAGTAGAATTAACATAAAGATACATTTAAGGACTCATCACTTCATCCAATTCATCCACGGTCATGGCGAGATGTAAGTTCTAACGATCACCAAAAAAAAGTCGAGCCAATATAAAAACCCTAAGATCTTACGATCGTTCGTCAGTCTAAAAACCCTGCGATCACATACGATCACAATGTCCAACATACCTCTATTTTTAAAAATTGAATTTTATTTCCAAATACTTACCAACCAGTGGTCCACAAGCTAAAGTAAATACACCCGATATGATAAGCTGCAACCCTGATGCTCCCGGCAATCTCTTCAATGGCACATAACCCGGTATAATCAGCGGCCAAAATATGGTCCTCAAGCCCTTGCACATTCCAATCCATACAAAACAACCCAAAATGACCGAATACGATCTGGAAGACGCCACTATAGTCCGTCCAATGGCTATACCCACAACCCCGATCAAAAGGAACACCCTATTGTCCCAATAGATCTTCTCCGTGACAAACGGTACCAGAAACCTTACTATGATATCCATGCCTCCCAAAATCGACATGGCCAGCGATATTTGTGCCGTTGTAAAACCAAAATCTGTCAAAATAAAAGGCGTCAGTATTGAAAAGTTCATCTCTCCAAAGTTGATTATCGTCAGGCCAGCCACCAGATTGACAAATGTAAAGTCCCGCAATAGATCCAAGTCGAAGAACCTTACAAGCTTCTGTAGAAATGTCACCGAGGACGGATCTTCGGACGGTGGCGGCGTTGGTGGAGATGGTGGCTCAGCCTCCATTTGCTTTTCGCTCCCAACACTTGTCAGTGTCAAGGCGGTAATTCCGCCATTGGGAAACTCTAACAATGCTTTCTCCTCAGCACAGGTACAACGCAGCACACTCAATGAATCCGCTCGTATGTAAAGATTATTTCTACTGGCAGAGAGTTTTATCTCACGCTCGCGATTAAAATTATTTGGTCTCAAGAAGCAAGCGTCCTTTTCGTCCTCTTCGATGACATGATTCAGGCGGAAGCCACCTTCGATATCTCTACTGCTGGACACTGTACGGAAGCGCAATGGTTTCGTTGAGGCAAGCGATAGTTTGGAGCCAAACCATCCATCATTAGCACGTGATAACATTGGTGTACCAGGATCGATGATTTCATAACCGGCCCTATCGGCATCGTCATCTTTGTACAGATATTGACTAGAAAAGATTCCAGTGTTCTTCTGGTTATTTAGTTCACAGAACTTGCAGAGATACTCTGCATCTGGTGCAGGTACCAAATCGCCATTAGCTGGGTTAGTTTTGGGCTTTCGCACGTGATACATCACAGGCTGATAGACCATGGCACAAACAAGCGAGTGCAGTGATATGGAGGCAAATATTATCACAGTTCCTTGGACTCCATAGGCCGAGAGTAAGTACATGACTGCATAAGGTAGGAAAATCGGTCCCAGACCGGTCAAAGTCCAAGAGAAACCTGCCGCACGACGGCGTTTATTCTTAAAGTAAGTATTGATGGCAAGCGAGGATGCCGACACACTGATGCCCATTCCAAAGCCTGGAAAGAAAAAGAAAAAAAAATAAATTAAAATGTTTATTTGGAAATGAAGTTCGAAGAATTGTCCTTTCTATGAATTTTCCTATGGAACGTGTTACTTAATTTATGAGATCACTGTCTTGAACTTCAAGAATGACAGCAGTAATAAGGAAAGAAATTCGCGCATGTAACAACTGATCCTCCACGATCATGGCAAAAGTTTAATCGAAATAAGATCACCAGCGATTTTAATTGTAGTCACCTATATCCAGTTCGGTATGGACTGAAGGATGGGACACATAAGTAAGACTTAATATTTTTGCTATTACTATGCTAGTGATCTACTTCTGATCGAAGATGATCCTCAATCCCTTTAGATCGGCGTAGATTGTAGTCACTTAAATTCAGTCTGGTAACTGATCACCACAATTCTATGGATTGGTAGAAAATGAAAGGGGAGTACAGTACGTTCACTTACGAATTATAGAACTAAAGAATCAAACAACTTCAAGTATCTGAAAGGTCGAGCAACATGTTCCTAAGGCAATAAAAACAACAGGATCGTGATTTTTAATAGTCCTCCGAGATCATAAGTCTTCCATCAAAACTTGCAAAGAAAGAAAAATCAGATTGGCTGACATATAATTCAGAGGAGTCAAGTCATAGTTTTCAGTGTTGGGAATTGTAACAGCACGATCAGCATCTTTCAAAACCCTGATTTCCTTTGGGAGACTGTTGCGAGTATATAGACAGAATACGATCATTGTGAACATGGAGAATAATATACACGATCGGCTCCAAATCAAGTATCAGATACCACTCGATCATCATAAAAGTCGGCGATCAAAACTCAGACAGAAGAACATCTTCTTAAGAGGTAAGCAGTATAGGAAAAGGAGGTTTGAGAATATGGGAGTTGGGCTCGGTTTTATGTCTTTATATCATGATCGTCAGTGATCATGTCCTTCATAGAATATGAAAGTGTTCTTGACTTTCAATTGGACCAGAATGTGAATCTGTAGCTCGATGCTCGTACCGTGTCTCGCTGTCAAAAGGAAGAAAAACGGCTTACTGTTGTGTCAACTGAATTAAGTGACGCTACAGTCCGGAATGAATCTGGGCCTCAACAAACATGGCTCTCCAATTAACCAGGTCCTTTGCAAACTGCTTCCAGTTGCACTCTTCAAGTTGGTTGAACTTGGTTTCTTCTTGTGCGAGCCACTTAAGGCTAGGTCTTCCTTTACTGCATCCGACGTCTGACTGGGAATCGAGAACTCTGCGAGCCGGAGTATTGGTGTCTATTCGTTCTACATGTCGTAGCCGTTCTACGTCCAATGCGACATTTTTTTGACTAGGGGTATGTAGCGTTAAAGGGTAAACACGAGCTTCTCAGGCTAGCCGGCGCGTCCCCAGGTGGCGGACAGGGGGAGGCCACTTAGTGTGGTAGAGGTGCTCACACCTCTGCGGACCAAGAGTCCTAAAAATGCCCAAGTCAAGGTGTTTGGAATACGTGCCGAGGACTGATAGTGCAGGAAACTGGAACATATGCATCGAGAACGTAATGTCCTTATAAGATACCGGGTGATCTCGTACACCTGCTTGGGAGCTCTGCTCGTCTTACCCGTAGGATCTACATGATGAATATGAATATTTGCTGTAGAACTATGTCTCAGAGAAAAAAAATCGGCATCAACTTTCATGATGCCAAGACCATTCTGTGGACTACCCATCAGCACTGCTAAATTCCATATTAAAACATGGCTGAAAAACAAGGCCAATCATCATTGGATCATTACCTAGACTGGTAACAGACAAGCCAAAATGTTCATGCCAAACACTTCCATCTTGTGTCACTGTAACTGCTTAATCAGATTACGTCAACACCAACTAGGCAAACACTACCTTAAGGACGAGGGCATATCTGACAGCCCACTCAAAGATTTATTAGGATTCATCGCAAAGTCCGGTATCATGAGTGAGCTCTAATTGGAGTAGGCCGAACTATGACCGTAGTGATATGGTAACTTGCTTCCAAGAATCTTGTAGGCGATGTTGTGGAGACTCTTGATTTGGCGAAGTTCTGAGGTGAATCAAGCAAACTATGCTGAGGATCCATTCTTCAGGCATACTTTCATCCGCCCAGATTTGGCTTATGAGTTGGTGGATGTTACTTACCAAGTCATCTCCGCCGGCCTTATAGAGCTCAGCGGGAAGGCCGTCATTTCCGGCGGCCTTATTAAGCTTGAGTTTAGATATTGCTATCCTCACTTCACTTAGGTCAGGTGGTCGGCAGTTTTCGCTGCCGTTGCCAATATTAAATGGTTCGTTCTGCCTGACAGCGGAATGTTGTTCGTCATCGCCGTTTAACAGTCCGCAGAAGTGGTTCTTCCATATCCTCAGCATCGACTGTGCCTCAACTACGATATTTCCTTGTTCATCTCGACAGGATTCTGTTCGAGCATGGTATCCTTGGCTTTGACGTTTTACACTTTGGTAAAACTTGTGAACATCGTTCCTGGAGTGTCACCTCTTTATATCCTCGATCGCGTACTTTTCTTGCTCTTTTTTCCTTTCTTTCTCAAAATCCGGTGTTCTTTCCTCTTTCCTCTTTGCCTATAGAGGTCAATGGCAGCTCTCGTCTTCACATGCAGCTTAGCCTGGATGCGAGCATCTGTCGGCATTCCTCATCAAATCAGGGGTTTCTTGCTGGTCAGTTGCGGCTGATCAAATGGATTATTCACCACCGTTGCGATTGTTCCTCGACATTCGATGCTTGTGGTCGAGGATCGAGAGGTTAAAGATACTCGTTGCTCGAAGGCCTTGGCGGTCTCTTGCGATTGCAGTCTTTCGACACAAAATTGTTTCACTGATTTGTTGTGGCGTGGTGGATATCCACATTCTTACCTTGACAAGGTAGTGGTCCGAGTAAATGTTAGCCCCTCGGAATGTACGGACATCCAAAATACTGGATGCGTGCCTATTGTCTGTCGCAATAACCTTTCGTTGATCTGGAGAACGCAATGTTCCCTTTTGGATATCGAGGTGAAGAAACCTTGTGCTGGCTATAGCGGCATTTCGTTCCGTAGCGAAGTCAATTAGCCTAAGTCCGTTTCCAGACGTGTTGTCGTGTAGGCTGTCTTTTCCGATAATACTGCTAAAGATGTCTTCTCTTCCTTATACCTCTGGGTTAAAATCTCTCAGCACGATTTTAACATCGTACTTTGGTAGTCGCTCATAGGTTTTGTCAAGGAGCTCGTAGAAGCAGTCTTTCGTAATTTCATCTTTTTCATCAGTCTCGTCGGGCATGAGCTTATATCTTGGAAAGCATAAGGCTTCTTGCTTAAGTCTGGTACTTATAACAAATCCACCTGGAATGGTCGTTACTTTTGCTCACTATAACACGTCCGTAAGAGATGTAACAGTTTTTCATCCTCTTTTTGCCCATCGTATTTCCTGGATGGTAGTAATGTCTTCTTTGTAGCAGCTTAGGGATTTAATGATCTCACATTTCAGGTGCAGATACGAACGTCGTTGTCCTTTTTTCGCATAAAATAGTCGTCAACATTAAGTCCTTTCCGATGCTCTTAGTTACTTAGTAACATATGTTCACCTGCGGACAGGAGCCGGATATTCCGTGACAGTCATTCTGACCAGATTGCTTATAGAGTTGCTGCTTATGGTCTTATTATGAGCACTCGCACTTATAAGTTTAGCAAGTCAAATCCTGTTGGAGAAAAACCAAACTAAGACCAATTGCTGTGTAGTTACAAAGACTGAGCATCGCCATGTTAACGCCAATCAGAGTTGGCATTAGATCTACAACATCCAAAATCGCGAAGTGGTTATTCTAGTCCAAAATAAAGTTTTTTTCAGAACAATGGGGAATATACCATCTGGACTAGCGAATTTGTGAATGTTGAGATCAAGTCAAACGAGGACAGAAGTTCCTTTGACCCATTGAATGATCTACGTTCTCAAGTACAGAAGGGGACTTGGCACTATTTGGCAACATGGAACTGAGTGCGAAATGCACACCAAACAGATTGCCTTTCTCAAAAAAGTTGACTGCTGGAATGTAATTGTGAATGAGCCTCTATTTTTGGCAAATCAACAAAAGTAATTACTGAATAACTCAGGGACATTGTAGAGTTATTTCCAAGACAATTTTATGATGTTGAGTGACCGTTATAAAAGGTCGGCCTGAAGTGCTTATATATTTGATCAGTCCAGATCATGTTTCAGAGATTTTTTCCTTGTCATTCCGTGCACGGGATTCAAACAATCTATACGTATGCACATTATGCAGTGATATCTATTAGCTGGAACACCCGATCATACTACGGTGCAAGTATCGGTTCTATATTGATCCAAGATGGATGACTTGTTAGAAGATCAGCTGAAGATCGTCGTAAAAAGTAATGCTCTAACAAATACTACAACGAACCTCGAACCTGGGTACCAGCAGTAAAGTAAGAGGGTTATGATCAAGGGATCATAGCCCGATCACAGCCCCATCAAAGTGTTATGTACGTTTGCTCTTCTTGAGATTCATAGTCAAAGCGTAGGGCGGTTTTATCTGACCAACATTTTTTTTTACTCAAGGAAGAATATGGACAGTCGATAATAGACCCCAATTGTAAATCGTTAGCAATTCTAATTGACATGGGTTTGTTCCATCATCGCCCGACTACAGCTATCAGGTGCTTACATAAACTGCCCACTGAAACGCTAGCTTCGCAGAGTTTTCATAGACATCAATCCTCAATAAAATCCTTGTCAATAGAAAAGCCGTGAGTCCTGCTATTAGCTTAAAGGATGGTACACTTCAGTAAGACCTTATATATAGAATAGTGATCTACTTCTGCTTGTGATCTACTTCTGATCGATGATGATCCTCAACCTAGAATTCGTCGCTACTCTCTCGAATTTTTAAGACGTCGTCAGTAATTTAATCGGAGGTATATCTACCATGTGCTTGATAATCTGGCTGCTCTTGGAACCATTGTTGACCAATCGTAAATGGATAATTAACAATCATGCCTGCTTCGCTACGACCAGCAAGCATAAGTCAAGAGCGATTCATGTAAAGTACGTAAGAAACCTTTATCATCCTTTTGCCCGGCCCATCCCATCGTATTTCCTGGATTGCAGTAATGTCTGCTTTGTAGCAGTTTAGGGCTTCCGCTAATTGTTCGCCTGCACCTCTCCTGTTTAATGTTCTCACATTCCAGGTGCAGATACGAACGTCGTTGTCCTTTTTCGTTTAGCATGGTCGTCAACAATAATATCAGTCCTTTCCGAGGCTATTGGTTGCTTCGTAACAATATTTTTTTTCCGTGTATGGGTAGTTAACCCAAAGCACAACCCCCAACCTGGAGGGCCAGGCCCTTGTTTTGACCCTAGGACAGCGGGCGGAAAAAATACCGATGTCAGTAGCCCATTTTTGGGGTATGAGCGCTGCCGTTGACCCATTGAGGTCTCCTCCGCCACCAACTCTTTTCCAATACCCTGGCTTAGTATTGGAAATCCCTATAGACCTGGTGTTCAAATATGTCGAAGCAGCTCATATTGGGATTTCACTACCAGTTCGATCAAACTGGAGCTGTAGGCGCCACCGTTGACTCCATCTAGGGAATTCCTCCGCTGCCGCCTGAGAGTGAGTGCCTTAGTGAGACGACACTCCTCCCCCTCTCTCGCTTGCTGCCACCAACGACCTTCCACGGGGGTTCAATACCCCATCTCCAGTCGAGGTACTAGCACCCACCAGCGCGGAGGTGAGAGTAGGAGTTGATAGTGAGAGGCTAGAGTGAGAACGCTTGTGTCCTCATATAATCGCATCACTATCCTTAAGCACCGGCTACTCTCAAGATTTAAAAAATAAACATGACTAAAACATGTGTTCATAAGTCTCCTTATCGTAGTCGATCGTCACCCTAGTACAAGTCCATACTTTCATAATTTTAAATAGGTCCTTAGTAATTTGAATAACAAGTGTTATGATCGTGGTCCAAGAACTTTTTGATGATCGTGGCTGATCTTGGAACCTTTTTTGACCAAATCAAAATGAATGATCAACAATCATGTCTGTACCTCTACGATCATCAAATAGAAGTCAAGTGCGATTCATGTCATGCAAGTAAGAATCCTTTTTCAAGCATTTGACGTTGATTATCAAGCTAGTGGTATCTACTGATCGTAGATAAAAGCCAACATCGCAAGTTGAAAGTCGTTACTTTCTCGATTTTTAAAGATGTCCTTAGTAATTCGAATTACAAGAGTTATGATCGGGGTCCCAACCCATTTTGATGATCGTGGCTGATAGTGGAACTTTTTTGACCAAATCACAATGAAAGATCAACAATCATGGCTGTACCTATATGATCGTCAATTAGAAGTCAAGTGCGGTTCATGTCATGCATAAAGAACCATAAAGAACCCTTTTTCAAACATTTGCATTGATCATCAAGCTAGTGATGTTCGTAAGTCTACTGATCGTAGATGATAGCCAACATCGCAACTTGAAAGTCATTACTTTCACGATTTTAAAGAGGTCCTAAGTAATTTGAATTACAAGAGTTATGATCGGAGTCACAAAACTTTTTGGTGATCGTGGCTGATCTTGGAACCTTTTTTGACCAAATTAAAATGAATGATCAACAATCATGTCTGTACCTACACGATCATCAAATAGAAGTCATGTGCGATTCATGTCATGCAAGTAAGAAACCTTTTTCAAGCATTTGACGTTGATTATCAAGCTAGTGGTGTTCGTAAGTCTACTGATCGTAGATGAAAGTCAACATCGCAAGTTGAAAGTCGTTACTTTAATGATTTTTTAAGATGTCCTTAGTAATTCGAATTACAAGATTTATGATCGGAGTCCCAACCCATTTTTATGATCGTGGCTGATCTTGGAACTTCTTTGACCAAATCACAATGAAAGATCAACAATCATGGCTGTACCTATATGATCATCAAATAGAAGCCAAGTGCGGTTCTTGTCATGCATAAAGAACCCATTTTCAAACATTTGCATTGATCATCAAGCTAGTGATGTTCGTAAGTCTACTGATCGTAGATGATAGCCAACATCGCAACTTGAAAGTCGTTACTTTCACGATTTTAAAGAGGTCCTAAGTAATTTGAATTACAAGAGTTATGATCGGAGTCACAAAACTTTTTGGTGATCGTGGCTGATCTTGGAACCTTTTTTGACCAAATTAAAATGAATGATCAACAATCATGACTGTGCCTATACGATTATCAAATAGAAGTCAAGTGCGAATCATGTCCTTTTACAATCATTTGACGCTGATTATCAAGCTAGTGGTGTTCGTAAGTCTACTGATCGTAGAACATCGCAAGTTGAAAGTCGTTACTTTCATGATTTTTTAAGAGGTCCTTAGTTATTTGAAGTACAAGAGTTAGGATAGGAGATCTATGAATCACACTAGTAGCTGATCTTGGAACCTTTATTGATCTGGCGTAGATGGAGGATCAACAATGCTGTCTGCTTTGCTACGGCCATAAATTTGACGGCGATTCAACTCCTGGGTTTAGCTTCAACGGTCAGTAATTTCATAATATCGTTTTTAGAAGATGATCCTTACAGAAAGATCTTTGAAGTACACTAGTAGCTGATCTGGGAACATTTTTTCGACCTGACGTAGATGGAGGATCAACAATCATGTCTGGTTTGCTGCGGTCATCAATTCAACTACGATTTATCTACTTGGTCTAGTTTCAAGACTCAGTAAATTCATAAATAGTTTCAAGGCTCAGTAAATTTATAAAAAAGACACGATCCATACAGAAGGACTTAGTGAGCCATTCAAAGCCTTTCTCTAAAAATAAAGCGGACTTCGTTTCAAAAAAAAATTTAAGACTTACCAAACAGCAGTGCATACGTTATCATATACGACAAGAACGTATCGGAGAACGCCGTCAGCATGAGACCACAGAAATTGAAGAGCGCCCCAGCCAGCGCCACCTGCCGGAAGGTGAATCTTCTAAACATCGGACCGTTCAACAGTCCCGTGCATGCTGATATCGCCGGCTGAGTGTTGATGATGGTGGTGATCTGTGAACTTGACATTCCCAAGCATGTCAATCTTTCGCGAAAGATGAAGCCAAATTGTTGCAGCGATGGAAAGATGCAGAGCTAAAATCAGAAATTCGTTCATAGATGGCGTTGTAACCAAAAATGGATAGAACAACTTACATTTGACAGTCCAGCTGCGATGCACACCACCCAAGCCCATCCACCGTCTGGGGCGATAAAATTATCACCCAGGTCACTCTTGTCACGACGTTTTGGCCTCGTCGGATGTCCCTCAGCTGAACTCGTTGCATTCTGCTCCTGCTCTTGCTGCCGCTGCAGATTCTTCCTCGGCTGTGGCTGCATCGTTGGTGCTCTTGTGTCATTGTAGACCATTTGTTGCCTCTTTGTCATGTCCAGATGGTGTTAGCGGTCATGTGGAGTTGATGGCACTGCAAGTGTACAAACATAGGCGGAATTTAATTAAATTGCAAAGTTTTCCTTTTTTTGTTCCTAATTGATTGGAATGAAAATTAATTGCTCCTTGTGCGCTCGTGCACACTCACACAATTAAGTGACGTCGACGGATACAAGGGGCCTGAGATACATTTAATCAAAATGCACTTCGATGCATTCGCTGAATCGCTGGTCATCTGGACAATTGGAAGTGAAGACTTCATTGGCCTGAGTGTAATTGTTTTGTTATTGAGATGACAGTGTATTGTGTACCGTTGAAGGGCAGGCCTATTAGATGTATGGACATGCAAAAGGGTACACAGAGAGCTCGGAACAATGATGAATCTATCGCGCTCCTGTCACAGACACACACCATCACTCGCCAACCACACGAGAACAGATGTTTCCGAGGAAAGGGTGATTCATTGGATTCAGCTCTTTGGACGCTTTGTCTTGACAATTAGTTCGAACGATGTGTGTGCGCTGTGGAGCGCCCGTTGCATGCAACAGACAGGCAAGACGAAGAGGTTACGCTTGGTCTTCGTATTCGCTTCGTGTGTTTTATTTGGCCCGTAATTGCGAAATGGATTGGGATGGGAATTCCCCAAAGAGACGTACATTCGGAGCATGAAGCATCATCTTGTCGAGTTCCATTCTTTCTTTTTGGAGGGAAAAAAATATCTTCAGTGAGAGTAATGGCATTTCTGCGAAATAGTCATGACGATGGATACAAATTCGACAACGAATGTGGAAGACAAGATGTTTGCGTTTGACTTTTGGTGCGAATCGTATTTTTACTTCTCGGGAACCGGGTTTTTCGGTGAGGGCAAGGGCAACAATACCACGACTACAAACGCAGAGTGTGTTGACCGAATTTCATGAAAACGTGCAGTTTTTCTCGATTTGAAGTCCTCGCTCTTGGGATGCGGTATGACAGGAACAAATGGATGGGAACGTAAACATTGCTGTTTGGCAATAATAACCAGACGACGACGATGACGGTTGCCTTACGTTGCGGAATTTCGTCTGGCATTTCCGAGGAATAATGTAAAACGAATCAACAGGACTATGGAACACGCGCCACTGACAAATGGGAGGAATATTTTTGCGGAAAATTTATTGAAAATGGTTCAGGTTGGGGTAGTGCGGGTATGTACTCCTGAAAGGGTGGTCTTGTCGAATTTAAAATTCTGATGCATGAGTGGATTTAAAGGATTGAAGGGAATTTCGTGGGATTTACGGAAACAGGAGGTATCTGTCTGGGTTTATGAACAAAAAAATAATGTTGTAGTAGATACACGCATGAGGGTAGGTTTCGTAAACGCAATTTCGGAAGATGTCAGGAACAGACTTGCCCTGTCGCATTGGAGTTGATGGGGTTATAAATGGTATTGGCAGAGTCAAACATTTTCAAAGGGGGATTTGGACGTTAGATAGGTAGGAATGGGATTGAAATTCGGGATAAGCATACAGTCGGTTTGATTCGAATGATGAAAGGATTTTGAACTAAATTAACGCTCCGACCCGCAGAATGTAGAATGTCCTCAACACAGGACAATAACGAACTTAAGGTCATGTGTGTTTATCTTACCGCGTGGATAATTAAGTAGCGGTGAAAAGGGCATGGCAAGCAATTTACATCCTGGATCTCCATATTTTTCCTTCGTAAGTACCAAACGATTCCTCACTTCGTAATGCAAAGATTTTCTGAAATATGAAGTACCTGGCATTATTGGCCCATACAGGGCCTCAAACCTGATTTTCCCTTCATTTTTGCCACAAAGAAGAGGACGTCCTGTCTAACGCTGAATCGGAGCGATTCTCTTTGAGAAGCTTCTCATGACAGTGATGGTAGGTAGGTTGGTAGTAGTGGCGGTTCAGTATGAACCCATGTAGCACTTAGGTGCCGTTTTTGTTACCAAGACTCGTGTGACCTTTATTATGATGATAGATGTGGATGTGATACAGGCGGTCTCTATATCCGTTTAGAAAACGGATAAGATCTTGTATCCTTTTACCCGAGATGTCGCTCAGGTTGTCGAAGAATGGTTGGTCTAACGCGCGCAATCTGTCCCTTGCTAGTGCCGGACATTTGCAGATGGCATGGGAGAGGGTTTCTCTCTCATTTGTGCTCCAACAACTGCGGCATTGGGGGTTGTATGGGATCCCTAGTTTGGCCGCATGGTGTCCAATTGGTCAGTGTCCCGTGACAAACGCCGTAATTCTTGCGATGTCTGGGCGGGTTCTATTCAGTAGGTCGTTTGTTCTGTTCTTGTCGTAGGAAGCCATATCTTCCTTGATATGAGGCAATTTGTTAACCTTATCCATTTGGAGTCGGCCTTCAGGAAGTATGTGTGGATTTGTCCCTTAACCGCACCGTTTCGGTGGATCTACCCTTGAGGTAGTCGTACAGATATTTGGATAGCCAAGATACTTCTAGATAACTTCGCATGTGGATGCCTAGAAAACGCTCGAGGATTTTTAGTACAAAGAAGGTTAGACTGATTGGCCTGAATTCCTTCGCGGTCTCGTGGCCGCGTTTGCCTATCTTCGGTATAAACATCACTTGAGCGCATCTCCACGAGTAGGGTATGTGATTTAGTACTAAGCAACTTCTAAAAATTGACGCCAGCCATGGCACTGTTAGGTCTCCTTAACCTTTTGCTTAAAGGGGACGGCTAGTTATTTTGTATGATCATGAAGGGAATTCATCATTATTAAAAGCTCCGATGTAAGGAAACTTTTGTTTGACAAAAATGTTGTTTCTCGGATCAAAAAAATTTTAGTTGGGGCAGATGAGGAAAATCTCTGAGTGATCCGGCAGTGTAACACGCCAATTCAGTGGGTCAAACGCGGACTCTGATTATTTGATCATCCCTGTCAAATTCAGAGCTTGACTGTCCAATGAGAAGAAGCTATAAAAAAGTAAAGAAAAAGCGACTTCACATTGGTCGCAGATAGCCGAAAATAATAACAGTATTCAGGAAGAAAGTGAATAGGATACTCCGCACTGTGCCCTCCCACCGTCACTAATTTCAACACTCAGTGTTTCTAATATCCCATTCTGATATAGGTTACCAGTCACCTCCGAAAAGACGCTCTTCGTCTGATAAGTACCGACCGAAAAGAGGTGACAGAAGTGACACATATGAAGGGCGCCCAATGCAAAAATCTGGGTGCAGGTAAAAGGGTTACAAAAGAAGTAAAAAAAAAGGAAGCTGCAGCCTCCTAGCTTAGGGAATCGAAGAATTTCGCTGCAAATATCTACATCTGACTAAAATCAGTGAAACACATGTTTCTCAAAAAAGTAATGCAAACCTAGGCACAGAAGTTCAGAGATTGGTATCTAGATGCATTTAGGAAGGATTTCCAGAAGCTGATAAATATGGACAAAATGTAAAAATAGTGGAGGACAAGAAACACACTAATCTCCAGTCAGTGTAGCCATTAAAATGTTTACAAACAATAAGGCTGATGAGTGATGAGTTACCTGCGGAACTTTTTAAATATTAACGCGAAGGTTAGGAAGTGTACTTTCGAAGAAAATGGACCAATATATGGCCTCAAACCTAGTTTCTCCATTCATTTGTGTGTGCAAAGTTACATTTTTTGCCACAAAGAATGGGACCTACGGTTGGAGCCGATTTTGAACGGCAGAATTGAGAAGCTTCTCATGAAACATGGAAGTCGAAAAGAACTTATATTTTGTCAAATTTGGGATTTGAACCAGGTACTACCACTACACCACTGCACCCATGTACCTATGAAGCATTCCCAACGGACGCGGTGGTTTGTGCGATGAACTGCTGCGCAGAAGGTCTGGGTTCGATTCCCAGCAGTAGCAACACCAAAATGATACCTCCTATTGTGATGATCTGACAAATCATCCGAGTAGTGTCAGTTGTCATGAAAAGCTTATCTCAACTTAGCCCTTCGGAGTCGGCATAAAACAGGAGATACCGCCATCATGCCAGTAGTACACACGCACACATGAATGGTTGTGAGAAAGCTCGGCTCTGGATACTAAAGAGCGGATATCCGCATTCTTCCCTTGGCTGCAACAATGTAGTGGTCCGAGTCGATGTTATCCCCCTCGGAATGTTCGGACATCCAAAATACTGGAAGCTTGCGGCTTGTCTATCGTAATGTGCTCAATTTGGTTGACCTTTCGTTGATTTAGGACTGCAATCCCCTTATGGATATCGAAGTGAGGAAGCCGTGCGCTGGCTATATTGGCATTTCGTTCCGTAGCGAAGTCAATTAGCCTAAGTCCGTTACCAGACGTGTTGTCGTGTAGGCTATATTTTCCGACAATACTGCTAAAGATGTCTTCTCTTCCTAACTTTGCCTTAAAATCTCCCAGCACGATTTTAACATCGTACTTTGGTAGTCGCTCATAGGTTTTATCGAGGAGCTCGTAGAAGCAATCCTTAGTTGTATCATCCTTTTCCTCCGTCGGAGCATGAGCGCATATCAGGCTTATGTTGGCGAATTTGGCCTTGATGCGGATTGTTACAATGTGTTCGCTAATGTCATGGAAACATAGGACTTCTTGCCTAAGTCTGGCACTTATAACAAATCCGCATCCGGATAGTCGCTGTTTCTGCTCACTATAACACGGTCCATAGTAGATGTCACAATTTTTCATCTTCTCTTTGCCCGGCCCATCCCATCGTATTTTCTGGATGGCAGTAATGTCTGCTTTGTAGCAGGTTAGGGCTTCCTAAACTCGGTTTATTTCGCTTGGCGTTATTTCACGGCATCATATTGACTTCCGAGTTATTAAGGCTATTAATTTGTTGATAACATGAATACTTTGTCATCAATCTACGTAGCTCATACAACGGAGGGACCTGTCAGCATCATCTGTATATCGCGCTAGCTGAAAAAAATTTATTTAAGATCGTGCCGTCCGTGTTTGCACCTCACCTTCGCACTAGTTGTTCAATCGCTAAATTGATGAAACCACATAATATGTCAATCTCCTGTCAAAATCTTTTAAAAGTTTGGAAATGTTGAAATGAGCTGCTTCCAAACGGAACGTGGTATTCTGGTCATAGCTTAGTAGAGATCCATGCAGTTGACCCTACCAAAGGCAGCTTTAAGGTCAAAGTCTCCAACTTGAAATTCGTTTGTCTTTTCCTGGAATTGCTTTAGTGTTCAATTTTGATCTATGGTCGATCTTGAAACAGGTTGCCACAATGGCTCAGACCTACTGTGGGAACATACGCTGGACAAGATCGTATATGCAACATTCGATAGTTGGATCATAGGCATATGGATGAGTCACTGGGAATGCGGATATCCGCACCACGCCACAACAAAAAAAAATTAATGTCGAAAGACTGCAATCCCAAGAGACCGCCAAGGCCTTCGCGGAATGCGTATCACTTAACCTCTCGATTCACACCATACCACCAGCATCGAATGCCGAAGAACAATGGCAACGATGCCAACAAGCAATTAGATCATCCGCAACTGATGTGCTGGGTTTCTCGCGGCCACCAGAAGAAACCCCTGGTTTGATGAGGAATGTCGACAGATATTCGCAGCCAAGAACGAGGCTTACAAGGATAAGCTGCAGGTGAAGAAGAGAGCTGCCATTGAGCTCTATAGGCAAATGAGAAGGGAAGATGACCGGCTTTTCAGAAAGAAGAAAAAAGAACAACAAAAGCGCGCCATCGAGGATATAGAGAGGTGCCACTCCAGGAACGATGGAACAAGGAAATATCGTAGTTGAGACACAGTCGAGCTAAGGATATGGAAGAACCACTTCTGCAGACTGTTAAACGGCGATGACGAACAACATTCCTCTGTTAGGCAGAACGAACCATTTAATATTGGGAGCGGCAGCGAAAACTGCCAACCACCCGACCTAAGTGAAGTGAGGATAGCAGTATCTAAACGCAAGCTAAATAAGGCCGCCGGAAATGACGGCCCTCCCGATGAGCTTTATAAAGCTGATTTATTAAGTAACATCAACCAACTCATAAGCCAAATCTGGTCGGATGAAAGTATGCCTGAAAAATGGAACCTCAGCATCGTTTGCCCGATCCACAAAAAGGAGACCCTCGGAACTGCGCCAACTACAGAGGCATAAGTATCCTCAATATCGCCTATAAGATCCTATCTGCAGTAATATGTGAACGCCTGAAACCGTTTACCAACAACCTGATCGGCCCTTATCAGTATGATTTTAGTCCAGGAAAGTCCACAATCGATCAAATTTTCACACTTCGGCAGATCCTGGAAAAAAACCCAAGAAGCCCAAATCGACACCCACCACCTATTTATCGATTTCAAAGCATGTCTAATGTTGGTATACCGCCCAAAACTCGTCCGTCTGTGTAGGATGACAATGCTCCATCAGTTTCGGAAACGACCTCACCGACACATTCGATACCAAATAAGGATTTAGGCAAGGCGATGAGCTGTCATGTGATTTCTTGAATTTGATTCTTAAGAGGATTGTGCAAAACTCCCGAGCCAACACCAGAGACACAATTTTTCACAATTGAACGTCACCATTGACAGATATAACTTTGGGGTAGTACGAGACTTTGTCTACCTCGGCTCCGCTATTAACTCTGACAACAACATCTGGTCAGATATCAAACGAAGAATTACACTTGCCAATCGCTGTTTCTTCGGGCTAAGAAGGCAATTTAGTAGTAAAGTCCTCACTCGAACTACTAAGGAGATCCTATATAAGACCCTGACCATCGCAGTCCTGCTCTACGGCGCTGAAGCATGGACCGTATCAAAAGCGGATGAAGAAATCCTTGGTCGATTCGAGAGAAAAATTCTTCGGAAAATCTTCGGTCCCGTTTGCGTTGACGGGTTATGGAGACGAAGATTCAACAACGGACTATACGAGTTGTACAGCGACATACCCCTAGTCAAAAAACACCGCAATGGACGTTTAAGATGGCTAGGACATGTAGAAAGAATGGACACCAATACTCCGGCTCGCAGAGTCTTCGATTCCCAGCCAGACGTCGGACGCAGTAGAGGAAGACCTCGCCTTAAGTGGCGCGCACAAGTGGAAACCGACCTCAACCAACTTGGAGTGCGCAACTGGAGGTAGTTAGCTAAGGACCGGGCCTATTGGTGAGGCATGTTGGTTGAGGCCCGGGTTCATCTCGGACTGTACGTTAGTAAGAATCGTACATCAGTTCTATAGAACATCTTCAAGTCTTTCACCTAAATATGCCGCAGAAGCATGCGGGCTCAGTGGTCTGCGTTCGATTCGCAACCGTGGCAAAAACTAAAGGCGTTCATGAAATATTTCATTTTAAACTAAGCTCACGACATTGCAAAAATTTCGAGGTAGATATTCAACGTGGTAAAATATTTCCCTTTACAATTTTACACCTTCTCGTAAAATTGCACAGTAAACGCAAATTTTATTGTTATCCATCAAAGTTCCTAACGATATTAAAAGCGATTTAAATTTTACTTCAACATTACATCAGTAATGTCGTAACGTAAAAACATCGAGATACTTATTCACATCGATGTCAATCCTTCTGCCGTCATTGTTTCCAGAAATGACCAACCAAAAGAGATTAGCCTCCAATTCTTGGTAATGATTGATTGGGCGCAAAAAAGCAATTAGATACCCGTATCTGTACGACCTTAATTTGGCAGATAATTGAATAAAAATAGATAGCTCATCATTAAAACGTAATTTCGTGCGAGCATACATAAAGAGTTGACGGAACACCTGATAGGCGCCAATGGTCAATGGCCAGTGAACTTTTGTTTACGTTTTATCGAGCCGATAATAGAACTGTCGAAATGAATTCCATGACGAATTATTGTTGTTTAGATGTGGCTCAGTGATGATGTTTTTATCAGAGTCATTGTCATTGATATCGGTTTTTGTTTTGATAGCACATAGACTGCATCGCAAATACACGGATATTTTGGGGGTGGCTGATTGTCTGGTTCCTTCACCTTTGACGATGTGGTCATATATCGGGTGTTTTTTTTTTTTAATATCTCACATCTTCCCATAGGGTTATCAGTCATTATGGAGTTTTGTTCAGTGTTCCTTGACAAATCATCATGAATATGTTGGCACTCGATGAGAAGCATTCATTCAGGTTAAGGTTAGGTAAGAGTGGCTGCCAGCGAGTTCGCCAGCACAATCAGGCCATTGTTGCTTCATTGTGATACCACGTGGATATTGTCCATTCTCCTTGTTATCCGTGAGAAAACCATTCTGAGCTTTCAATGAATCGGAGAAGACTTTTCGCTACCATTTTTGTCAATTCCCTGAGATTTTAAAAAAATGAGCTCCAATATGGAGCTTCCTTTTGTTTGATAGGGCCGGGCAGTTACGAAGGAGATGAAATATTGTTTCTTCTTCCTCTTCGTCCATGCAGCTCCAACAGAAGTCGTTTGAGAAAAGGCCTAGCCTTTCTGCGTGCCTACCTATTACAGTGATGACACATATGGTGGCGCTAATGTATGATCTATCGAGCGAAATCAGTCCCTTGGATCTTCTCAAATCCAGCTTTGGCAAAATTTACTTGGTTATTACGTTAATCCAAGACTCCATCTGAGATTTGATTTGCTGTTATCATGTTGCGCTAGTAAGCGTTTGCATGTAGTGATAGGAATACCTAGTGCACCGGTGTCGGATACAACTGGTAATTTAGTCCCATGTCTGCGGAGTACATCAGCCTTACAGTTCCCTTGAATATCACTATGCAGAGATGATCGGCAGTCTAGGGTTCTCTTTGAATTTTTTGAGATTAATTCCAAGGATTTGATGGCCGCTTGGCTATCCGAGAAAATGCTAATATCCTTGGCAGATACATATTACATTCTCTTTCAGCCAGGGTAAGGCTTCTTTGATTGCCATGAGTCCCGCCTGGAACACGCTGCAATGATCAGGAAGACGCAAAGATAGGCTGAGACTCCACTCCATTATTTGTTTTGGTGCCATCGGTATAAAAATGAAATTCGGAACATTTACTTTGAAGCTCTATTCCTGAACTGGCGAATGTCCGACATTCATGCTACCGTTGTGGAGCTGACCGAAGAGAACGAATAGCTACAGCAATAGATCACCGAACTTGAGGTAGAAAAAGGACAAATGCAACTGATACTGGAAAATCAAAATCAAGAAGAAGATAGAGCACCTTGAGGCGACGGGCCAAAACCAAACGTCAGCCAATCAGCTGCTCGAAGAACAGAAGATAGACATGTCTGAGAACCTTCAGTCGACAAAATCGGAGTTCGAATCCGCTAGGGTGGAGTCTATTCAATTGGAGGAGCAGGTAACCACGAATCTGCAGAAGATTGAAGAGCTTAAGCGGGAGAACGCTGCTCTAAGTAAGACCATAGAATGGAGGGGCAAATGAATGAAAGCAACATACCAATTCACGAGCTGAATATGCGATTCAACAACAGGTTTATCGCAAAATAAAATCAGAGGTCTTCAAGATCTGCTGAACGAGAAGAATTCTGAAATAAACGCGCTGAATATGAAGCTGTGAGGGCTCAGTGGCGCGATGGTTAGTGCGATGAACTGCCGCGCAGAAGGTCTGGGTTCGATTCCCAGCCGTAGCAACACCTAAATGATTTTTCACTGGCCCTCCTCTCGTGATGATCTGACAAATCGTCCGAGTAGTATCAATTGTCAAGAATAGCTTATCTCAACTTAGCCGTTCGGAGTCGGCATAAAAAAGGAGGTCCCGCCATCGTGCAAGAAGTACACACGCACACATGAATGGTTGTGAGAAAGCTAGGCCCTGGGTACTAACGAGCCTGTTGCGCCAAAAATTTGTATTTTTTTTTTTTTTGAATATGAAGCTGTAAGCTCCATGAGAGTCAGAGGAAGATGTAGGAGAGCTACGCAACCAGCTGTTCCAGAGAGCAACAAGCTCAATGGGATGTTGTTGGCTGCTGGTGCGTCACAGAAAAGTGTGAAAGGTCTACAGAATTTGCTGAATGAGAAGAATGACAAACAAATGCGGAAGTATTGGCTGCCCAGTCTTTCCAGGAAGACCTATTCACCCTGCGGAAAGATCTTGGTTTTCATCCATATAAAGTGCAGTTGGTGCAAAAATTCAGCCACAAGACCATGGACAACGTCGTATGTTCGCTCATTTGTTCCCTTGAAAAAAAATTCGAAAGTTCCGCTTTTTTGATGCAAAATTATGTTCATTGATGAAGCTGGCTTTATGGATCTACAGAACCCATTAAGCCAGCTTTATTAAACCAGACAGCTTGACAAACAAAATGGCGGTTTCTTAAGCAGGACCCTATTATACCCAGAAAAATTCAATGTTTTGTGCTGAATACAGGTTAGAGCCATCTTCGGTCTTTGTTTCCTAAAAAAATGTGGAAGTAGCCAACATCACCGAGCGTCATTCCCATCGGGAGATTTAAATCCTCCAGCACTATTTAAAGGGTAGTGGCAAGATTAACGATTATTTTTTTCAATTTTCCTAAAACCTTCACTTGAAAAAGTCATCCTTATGACTCACAGCCACAGGATTCCGTAAACCAGTCCGGAAAACAACAAGAAAAGGCTGTTCGAGGCCAAAGTATCAAGGCATGCTTAAACTTGAGAAATCGGGCCGCACGTTAGGGGCCACCGTAAATTTGACGAATCGATGGCCATGGAAGCTGAAGTATTATGGCCTAGAGGTGGGCCAGTCCATGAAGAGGAATTACATCTTGATCTCTCCACATCTTTCCATTGTTAAAGGGCTTTGAAGGTACAGTCGGGCCTCGCAATAATTTGTTTTGTTGTAAGGGGTTGATGGTTACGATTGTGGTTTACTTTTTTTTTTTTGCAATTTCTGTTCTTGATTCCAGGCATGTTAAAAAATGGAACCCCAGTCCAGAGCTTGTACCAAGTTCCCAACCCACCGTTAATAGAGCGCGGGGGTGGTTCCATGCCTGAGCTGCAAGAGGTCTGTACATCCCACCTACTCGTCTGCCCGGTAGATAGAGATAGTTGGAGGGTTCGGATACGAGTAGGTTGAATGGTTTGTTTTGTCCATCTGAGGGCTAAGTCTTTGTCTGCATGGGTGATAGTGCAGAAAGAGGTTTAGTCCCACCAGCTCAAAGAATTATTTATATTCGGCCATTTGCTGGTACCTTCCTACTTAACTGAGGGGACGTAGTGGTATAGCCTCATAGGGCCTAGTTCGTTACCACTTCGCAAACTCATTTACTTAAATGGTACTATAATCCATAGCCACTCTGGACTATAGCGCCTTAATCAACTTGCTTCTCCAATTAGTTCGGTCCCTTATGCTCGCTGCTTTTTATTACGAACTTCAAGGTGGTTAAGGTCGTTATCCACTTGTGCATGCCAATAAGGCTGAGGTCTTCGTCTATTTGTGCAACGTCTGACTGAAAATCAAAGACTCTATGGGTTAGAGTATTGGTGTCAATATACTCAACTTGTCCTGGTCTTCATTAAAGTCCATTGTGGAGGTTTTTTACTAAGTTTACAGCTCCTAAATTCATGGTTGAATCTTCGTCAAACAGAATTTTTTTGCTCAAAACCACGTTCCATTCTTAACGTCGGTGTTGAGCAATACTTGGATGATCAGGGTCTTATATATAAATTCTCTCTTTAGTTCTTCGGATGAGGGGTTTATTAAAAAAATTGCTTCCAAGCTTGAAGACACACCTGTTGGAAAGTATATTTCTTGGTTTGGTTTCTGACTAGATGACTTTGTCATAGTAGATAGCGAAACAGAGGTAGACAAAGTCCCTTATATCGCGTGTTTTTCTGAATTTTTTTTTAACTTTTGGTGTTCTTCCCTCGTCTGTGCTTAAAAAGCTAGATGGCAGCATCTTAAGCTGTTCTCGTCTTCGCATGCAACGTTGCTTTGTTGGGCACTTATTTGGCCGCGAGCATTTGTCGGAATTTTTCTTTCTGACTGTATTACTAGAGATGTCCTGTCTTTTTATCTTGTCGTTATAATCTTCCTGCGCGGGTTAATGATCGAGCTTCGGTAGTCCTCGATAAGTTTTGTCGAGAAGCACGTAGGCAGTCTTTAACATAATTTTCCTCCGCCAGAGCATGAGTCCATGAGTCCAGTATTTTGTTGGCGAATTTCGTCTTCGAATCATAAGAATTGTTTAAAAGTCCGTAACCTATAGAAATACTTTTCAGATTAGTCGCTGATTCTTACCACCACACCATCGATTGCAGGAAATGTCACAGTTTTTCATAACCCAGTAACCGGCCAAGTGGCGCGATGGTTATAATCTTCCTGCGCGGGTTAATGATCGAGCTTCGGTAGTCCTCGATAAGTTTTGTCGAGAAGCACGTACGCAGACTTTAACATAATTTTCCTCCGCCGGAGCATAAGTCCAGTCTTACGTTGGCGAATTTCGTCTTCGAATCATAAGAATTGTTTAAAGTACGGACCTTTAGAAATACTTTTCACATTAGTCGCTGATTCTTACAACTACACCATCGATTGTAGGAAATGTCACAGTTTTTCATAACCCAGTAACCGGCTAAGTGGCGCGATGGTTAGTGCGCAGAAGGTCTGGGTTCCATTCCCAGCCGTAGCAACACCTAAAAGATTTTTCACTGGCCATCCTCTCTGTATGATCTGACAATTCATTCGAGTAGTAACAGTTGTCATGAAAAGCTTATCAAAATTTATCCGTTTGGATTCGGCATAAAACAGGACATCCCGTGCAAGAAGTACACATGCACACATGAATTGTTTTGAGCAAAAGCGAGGCTCTGTGTACTAACGAGTCTGTTTTTCCAAAAACTTGTATTTTTAACAGACCAAATCGTATTTCCTAGGTGGCAGTAATGTCTCAATTTCCCAGCTTTGTAATTCCGCTGGTTGCTCGGCTGCACCTTTGCTGTTAACCGTTGTAACATTCTTGTTGCAGATATGGACGTAGTTGTCCATTTTTCGTTTAGCATGCGATTGTCGACAGTAAAATGAATCCTTTCCTAGGGATTTGGCTGCTTCGTAACCATTTGGTTATGCATGATTTGTATTGAACCAAAACACAACGTCCAACGTGGAGAATCAGTTCTAATCTATCAGGTACCCCTAGATTGGTATCCACAATGGGATTTTACGCTGCCATTTTCTTTTGATTTGCCACCATCTCTATTGAAGGGGCCTGACTAACCCTCAGAGTTCCTATATAACAAGTTGTCCGAGTAGCTCATTTAGGTGTTCACTTCGTCCAGCCAAGGTGGGACTGCCATAGTAGATTGGATCTTAGGAATTCATTCGCTGCTTGCACGAAAAATGGAAGACGTATCTAAGATAAGGTTTGATGGGTTGTTGAGGCGTTGAGGTGTCATGATTGAGGTAGTGAAAGGACCGCTTCCACCTAGCTCAAATCTGCTACCACCAAGAACTTTTAAAGGTGATAAAACCCAATACACAGTCAAGGTTAGGTAGCTGCATCAAGATTAGAAATAAGTCCCAAAAGTCTTACAATCGTGTGAACTGTCGATATTATTTTGACAATATGTCATCGAAGTCATAGTCAGACTGCCACCTGGCAACGAAATTTTTAAGGAGGCATTTTTGATTGAATGATCTGAGAATTCAGTAAGATCTGACAATCGTATGAACAAAGCCTTAGAATTTCATCAAATAAAGAATTATTTATCATTCATTTGCGTTTATCACCCTAAGGTGTTAAAAGTCCGACTTTGAAGCGTTTTGTATCTTTCAAGAGGTTCTGGTGTCTATCTAGGATAGGCTGCATTAGCTATTTCTTCAACTAAACAGTCCAACATGTAGTTAGTTGCCCTTAAAGCATAAACAGTTCGTTGAGAGAATTAGAGAAAATTAGAGAAACCCAATCGATGTAAGCATGTAGGGTATTGAAAAATCGAAATCCGTTATCCGCAACATGTTATAGCTCATTTCCATCACGAATTGATTTAATTTTCCCTGAATGTACAACATCAAGTCTGTTTTTTTTTTGTGGACACCTTTTCATTTATCAAGAGAGTTCATAAATGCATGTACAGAGAAGCCGCTTTCTGACATACCCAGAGACGATGTGATGAATTTCCAATGAAATTAATCTTTTTATGCACCCTGCTACCTCTACACCTATCATGTCTCTGCCTCTCTCAGGGCTCGTAATTTATTCACCAAACGTTGTTCATTTTCATCCGAATGACACAAACACCCACCAAATAATTCCATTCGAGCTGTAAATTAAAAAAAAATACAAAAACAACTTAAAAGATATCCAAACTGTGCAGTTCTTTTGTTCTCGGAAATAGTGAATTTTTAACGTCAGAATTCAACGAAACAAAAACGAGATACAAAAAGGAGAAAAAACAGAACGTCAACTCTACGTGTATTTTGATTCGTTTTTTGCGATGCAATTTTCCATTCGACTGGAGGTGTATTTTCTTGCCAGATACACACTCGTAGATACTTTTTCTTTAGCAATTTTTTTGAAATGTATTTGGGAGTATTTGTATGGAACTTTGCAGTTATGCAACCTTCCTTACCTATATTGTAGGGAAATGATTTGTGGAACGTGTTAGATAGCACGTGACTTTAGTGGGCGTCGTATTGGAATACAATCACATAGTTAGAGATAAAGGAATTTAATCGATAAACTGAATTTTTAGTGCGTTGGATCTATCTCTTAATCAATTTTATTTAAAGTGGTATAGGGGATTTTTTTTGATTGAAAATCGTATCACAGTTGGCTTGGGGTGGTAGGTAGTGAAATATGAATGCAATTTGTGCAACGTAAAGAATGCCAGAGGTGTCATCATGTTTGAATAAAAGTCATAGCCAAACGAGGGACAGATATCCGAACAATGTGCATATGGGCAATTTTTCAGCTATGAAATATTTATGGAATCTCTGAACATTTATGGAATTTTTTTGTACGTTTCACATTTTCCTCGGAGAGGTAGTCTGAATAACTTTATGTTTTTGGGTTTTTTTTTTCCCAACAACTTTTTGCAGTTTTTGCATTAAAATCATGTTCGTTGTGGCCTTTGTGTGTGATAAAAAAAATCCGTATTCCGGCAATATTTCAGCACTAAGACATCTATCATGAAAGTACTTCTCGAATTTTCGTTGCAGAAACTGCATTTTGATTGATTTGCAGAGTGACACGGTGCAATGTTTTGTTGAAACCAGTAACCGTTCGGATCTTTTTAAACATTTGTGGGCAGGCATGATGATGGTTGGGTGTTGTAGAACGAAGGTAGACTCTGATTGGCGTTAACTTGGCAATGCCCAGTGTTGTAACTCTGACTACACATCAAATGTGCTTATTTTTACCTCCAAGTGGTAACCATAGGGTACTGGTCTCATCCAACTGAATTTGACTTGCTAAACGATAAGCGCGAGTGTTGATAACACGACGAAAAACAGCAACACTATAAACAGCCTGGTAAGAATGGCACGGATGAATACCCGGCCTGCTGTCCCATGCGAACCTAGATGAGCTGCTCTGACATATTCGGACAACAGGTTGTCTAGGAATTTCAAGAGTTAGTCAGGCCCCTTGAACAGAGATGGTGGCGGATGAACCGAAAGGCCAACGGCAGCGCTCAATCCCGTAGTGGAAACTGATGGCCCCGTGTCCTAGGGGTATCTAATAAATTGGAACTGGCCCTCCAGGTAGGGGTTGTGCTTTGGGTTAACTACCCACCCACAGAAAAAAATATGGTTACGAAGCAACCAATAGCCTCGGAAAGGACTGATTTTATTGTTGACGACCCTGCTAAACGAAAAAAGGACAGCGACGTTCGTATCTGCACCTGGAATGTGAGAACATTAAACAGGAGAGGTGCAGGCGAACAACTAGCGGAAGCCCTAAACTAAAACAAAGCAGACACTACTGCCATCCAGGAAATACGATGGGATGGGCCGGGCAAAAAGAGGATGAAAAACTGTGACATCTACTACGGACCATGTTATAGTGAGCAGAAACAGCGACTATTCGGATGCGGATTTGTTATAAGTGCCAGACTTAGGCAAGAAGTCTTATGTTTCCAAGACATTAGCGAACGCATTGTAACAATCCGCATCAAGGCCAAATTCGCCAACATAAGCCTTATATGCGCTCATGCTCCGACGGAAGAAAAAGATGATTTAGCTAAGGATTGCTTCTACGAGCTCCTCGACAAAACCTATGAGCGACTACCGAAGTACGATGTTAAAATCGTGCTGGGAGATTTTAACGCAAAGGTAGGAAGAGAAGACATCTTTAGAAGTATTGTCGGAAAATATAGCCTACACGACAACACGTCTGGTAACGGACTTAGGCTAATTGATTTCGCTACGGAACGAAATGCCACTATAGCCAGCACACGGTTTCCTCACCTCGATATCCATAAGGGGACATGGCGGTCTCCAGATCAACGAAGGGTCAACCAAATTGATCACATTGCAATAGATAAGAGGCACGCATCCAGTATTTTGGATGTCCGAACATTCCGAGGAGCTAACATCGACTCGGATCACTACCTTGTAGCAGCCAAGGTAAGAATGCGGATATCCACCACGCCACAACAATCCAGAAATACTGTGAAAAAATTTAATGTTGGAAGGCTGCAATCGCAAGAGACCGCCAAGACCTTCGCACAACGCGTATCCCTTAACCTCTCGATTAACACCATACCACCAGCATCGAATGTCGAAGAGCAATGGCAACGATGCCAACAGGCCATTAGATCAGCCGCAACTGATGTGCTAGGTTTCTCGCGCCCACCAGCAAGAAACCCCTGGTTTGCTGAGGAATGCCGACAGATGCTCGCAGCCAAGAACGAGGCCTACAATGCTAAGCTGCAGGTGAAGACGAGAGCTGCCATTGAGCTCTATAGGCAAAGAAGAAGGGAAGAACATCGGCAAAAAGAGCAAGAAAAGCACGCGATCGAGGATATAGAGAGGTGCCACTCCAGGAACGAAGTTCGCAAGTTTTACCAAAGTGTAAAACGTCAAATCAATAATGGCTTTGGCGCAAACGCCCTCCGGCCGTCCCGAACTGTCACTTTTTAGTCACGGCTCGAGCCAGTGAATTCAAAATGGGTGGATCATTGAAATTCGCCTCGAAAAATAATGTTCATTGTCAAGCAGTCGAGCGAGCCTAATTCCAACGACGTGGAAAGTCTGTCGGCAACATTATTTGAGCCAATTTATACGGAAACATGGAAATCATCCTTCAAAATGATGCCGCACATTTTGAAGGATGATTTCCATTTGTGGTTTCACTGACGACAAAATACCTTCGTAGACAACGATCTTTCTGCCTCTTGGACGAATCTATACAACTCTCAAACGGGGAAAAGCCGTTCGAAGCGTTATCGAAGCTTTACATTCTCGTACATATACGCTTTAACAAAAAACTAATCTGGGTAGTACGTACTTGCTCCTTGAGCGCTTGAGCTATGTTATGATTATAAGAAGTCCTAACACTGAATTTGAAGGACATCTATAAAAGTGTACAAATACAAATTTTTGGCGCAACAGGCCCGTTAGTACCCAGGGCCTAGCTTTCTCACAACCATTCATGCGTGCATGTGTACTTCTTGCACGATGGCGGGACCTCCTGTTTTATGCCGAATCCGAAAGGCTAATTTGAGATAAGCTATTCTTGACAAATGATACAATTCGGATGATTTGTCAGATCATCAGAGGAGGGCCAGTCAAAAATCATTTTTGGTGTTGCTGAGGCTGGAAATCGAACCCAGACCTTCTGCGCGACAGTTCATCGCACTAACCATCGCGCCACTGAGCCCTGTCACTGTACATGTGACAGAAAACTGTGATCTTTTAACTCGCTAAATCTGATGGTAAGGCATTGTTGCAAATGTCAATAGCATCATAGAAACACTCGCCTCCAATTTGACTCTCCAATTAGCGCGGTCCTTAGATAACTTCCTGCATTTGCGCAATTTAAGTGGTGGTCGGTTTTTTCTTGTGCGCGCCACTTAAGGCGAGGGCTTTCTCTCTGATCGAAGACCCTGCGTGCTGGAGTATTGATGTCCATTCGCTCTAGATAGCCTAGCTATCTTAAACGTCCCATACTGAGTTTTCTGAATAGGCGTATGTCGCTGTATAGCTCGTATAGTTTTTGGTCGAATCTTCGTCCCCACATGACCAAAGATAGTTCGAAGATTTTTTCTTTCAAATCGACCAAGGATTTCTTTATCCGCTTTTGAGAAGGCGCCTGCTGGGTTGATCAGGGTCTTGTATGGGACCTCCTTAGTAGTACGAGTGGGTCTTTACTACTTAATCGACTTCTTAGCCCGAAGAAACAGTGGTTTCGTTTTATTCCTGAGGAGATATTTTTGTCAGAGATAATAATGGAGGTAGACGAAGTCCCGTGCTACCTAAAAGTATTATCTGTCAATGATGTCGTTTTTGCTAATTCGTCGATGTGTGGCCTTTCGTGTTGGCAGCATAAACTTGGTCTCATCCTAAGGTACAGCTAAACCCATTTTTGCCGCTTCCTTCTAAATACTAGCAAACGTGACTATGGCATCACGTTGAGTCCTACCAATGATGTCAAAATCATCGACGTATGCTAGTAGTTGCACCGATTTTTGGAAAATTGTGCCTCTCGTGTTGGCTCGGGAGTTTTGCACAATCGTCTCAAGAATCAAATTAAAGAAATCACATGACAGCGCATCGCCTTGCCTAAATCCTTTTTTGGTATCGAAAGTGTCGGTAAGGTCGTTTCCGACCCTATTCTCCAATGTCATCCTGCTCTCCAAGGAGGAGTTTGGGCGGTATACCAAAACTAGACATGGCTCTGTATAGTTCGTCTCTATAGATGCTTTCGTATGCGGCTTTGAAATCGATAAATAGGTGGTGGGTGTTGATTTGAACTTCTTGTATTTTTTCCTGAATCTGCCAAAGTGTGAAAATTTGATGGGTTGTGGACTTTCCCAGCCTAAAACCACACTGATAAGAGCCTATCAGGTTGTTGGTAAACGGTTTCAGGCGTTCACATATTACGACAGATAGGATCTTGTAGGCGATGTTGAGCAGACTTATGCCTCTGTAGTTGGCTCAGTTCAGAGGGTCTTCTTTTTTTGTGGATCGGGCGCACTATGCTGAGGTTTCGTTCTTTAGGCCTACTTTCATCCGAAAATGTTTAGCTTATGAGTTGGTGAATGTTAGTTACCAAATCATCTCAGCCGGCTTTATATAGCTCGTCGAGAAAGCTGTCATTTCTGCCAGCCTTGTTAAGCTTGAGTTTAGATAGCAATATATCCTCACTTCACTTAGGTCGGGTGGTTGGCAGTTTTCGCTGCCGTTGCCAATATTAAATGGTTCGTTCTGCCTAGCAGCGAAATTTTGTTCGTCATCGCCGTTTAACAGTCTGCAGAATTGGGTTTTCCATATCCCCATCAGCATCGACCGTGTCTTAACTACAATATTTCCTTTTTCAACTCGACAGGATTCTCTTCGAGCCTTTTATCCTTGGCTTTGACGTTTTACACTTTGGTAAAACTTGCGAACATCGTTCCTGGAGTGGCACCTATCTATATTTTCGATCGTCTGAAGTAGATGTCACAGGTTTTCATCCAAATGCCGGCCCATGCCATCGTATTTCCTGGATGGCAGTAATCTCTGCTTTGTACTAGCTTAGCGCTTCCGCTAGTAGTTCATATGCACCTCTGCTCTTTGATATTCTCACGTTCCAGGTGCAGATGCGAACGTCGTTATCCGTCTTTCGTTTGGCATGCTCGTCAACAAGAAAATCAGTCCTTTCCGAGGCTTTTGGTTGCTTCGCAACAACAATTTTGTCCATGAGTGGGAAGTTCAGCAGAAGCACAGGCCCAAGCCTGTAGGGTCAGCTTCAATTTATTAAATACCCCTAGGACACGCGATCATCAGTATCCACTACGAGCTTAAGCGCTGTTGTTGGCGTCTCAGCTCTTCCGTCACCATCACTGTTCAAGGAGCATGAGTAACCCTTGAAAAGCATAGATGACCTGTTGTCCGAAAATGTCGCAGCCTCCTAACTGGGACTGTATAGATCCCACCGTTGACTCCATCTTGGGAATTATTCCACCTCCGTCTTGCTAGGTTTATTGATAAGGGACCTAGGTAGTTTTGGTCCACCGGTGTTGGACATTCCACACTGTACCGTCGCATAAGTAAATAAAATTTCGTAAACCCTTTTTAAATGCTTAATACACATTGTCCTTGGAAATTATAAACACTCCCTACCTCTAAGGCCCTAAGTACGTTAACTTATAACAACGTCGAGACAAATATTTATGTTTCCATTCAAGAATACTCTCAAAGAATCCATAAATTCCGACAAATGGATCACAGTCACAATACCTCAATGGAATCGCAATTCAAATTATAAGTGGGCTACGGGGAAAACATCAATCCCGACCACATGCTGGTTGGTCTATGGCAATATTTTTACTGCTTTCCCCATAAACACAAAGGCATCACTCGCATATGTTTATCAATAACAAACCCACTTACTCTAGCGCCTCTCACAACAAAACCATTCAATTCCGAGATTTCGCAAAAACGAAAAAAAATATTTTTTTTCAATTTCTATTGAAGTTGTTTTCCAGAATGTAATATGTCACCATCCCACGCATACAAACGCTCGTTTTCTACTTTCTAAGGGCGCACGGCAGCAGCCATACCAAAACATTAGTGACACCCCGCACTGGCCTCGCTTATTACACACACATGTGAACCAGATTGTATTTGAATCTCGGTGACAGAAGGGATTTCCAAGATGACCACCTACGATAAAAATATTTTTCAAATAATAAGGGCCTGCCAAACGATCCGAGTGGTATATAGCACCGAAGACCGCACCACACCGTGCCGCCACCACAAACCAACCGTTGAAATACATTATTGCAGCGTGCATTGGATAAGGATACGCGAAGTAGAGTTTCTTCTGATTCTTAAGGGACACATGGTCATCTGAACTACATGCATGGGCGTCATTTCAATTGTGGAGTTATAGATGTATCTGGAGCGATATTATTCCACGTTTACTCGACATTCGTTCACTATACAAAGTATCTCAAACTATTTGTTTTCGTTTTATTATTCAACCGATAAAATAACCAACCACCTTATAACTTGCGAGGGCTATTTATTTTTTTAAGTTTGACAATCAATTTTCCTGAAATGAATGACATATAGGGGGCACTCGAATTATTCGTCGTTATTAATAGAAAATTAATCGAACTTCATGAGGAGTACGTAGACGTTTGTCCGTGCTTGCAGTACATACATTCGAGTCACATCTTCGTGGAGAAATAACACGTTCTGACGGTACTCTGTGAAACAGTCTTCTTAAGGCATCGGCACGTATTCGATTAGATGTTCTTTGGAATGGGTGGGGGAGGGGGGTTGTCTCTGTTTACTGTTCTGCTCTAAAAAAAAAATAAAATACTTGTTGTACATTGTACACCCGACTTTAACATCTAAGTATCTCAAAGCGTTGACATATTTAACGTGTAAAATGCTTTTTTTTTTTTTGGGTGAGAAAAAATGCAACGGTACAAAAAAAATTAGAACGAAAATATTTAGAAACATTTTTGTATCTTGCACACACAAGTTAATGGCATCAAACAGAGTGCTGTGTTGACAGGTAGGACAAAATTCTTAAAGGTTTCTGGTGGTTGTTGGTCTCTTCCTCAATTGTGGGGCCTTCCAGAAGGCGCTAAAAATAATTTAAAGTTATGGGGAATAAAATGACGTGGGTAGATGGCATGTTAAGTTTGACATTTGTCGATTAGGAGAATTATTCATTACGAGTGCATACGGGAGATAAATTTTAACTAATGCGAGTATAAATCAATAGTTAGCACCGAATTAATGGGAAACTTAGGTTTTTTTTAAAAAATGTGATTTGAAATTTTTATCATTACAACATATGGGTTTTTTTTTTAAAGAAGGACGGGGGCCTCAACAGTTGGTGGTTCTATGTGAAAGCATTTTCTTTGTAAAGCAGAAGATGGCGGGCAGCATTTTACTGCCATTTAGCTCTTCCATAAAACCTCGCATTTCATTTGGTTAATGTCTCATAAAATCACGTTTTGAGATAACTTTTGAAATAAAAATTCAGTTTTGAAATAACAGCATCAAATCGCACAAAAAAAACAAATTTTTGCCGCAACAGGATCGTTAGTACCCAGGGCATAGCTTTTGATCACATTCATGTGCGCATTTGTATTCTTGCATGATGGCGCGGGACCTTTTGTTTTATGCCGAATCCGAATGGGTATGTTGAGATAAGCTTTTCTTAACCGTTTTAACAATTTTCTTAACAATTGATAGTACTCGTTGTCAGAACATCACGAGAGGAGGGCCAGTCAAAAATCATTTTGGTCAAATCGCCCTTAAAGAAAATGTTAAGTGACTCCAAAAAGTCAATTTGACATGATGTCGAATTTTGGGCGATTTTGTGTTTTGCCTATTTTGAAGCGATTCTATAGGCTTGTTCCACTTATGGATCCCACAATGATTTTCCTCCGTGGGTTCGCTGGGATTTTTTTGGTTTAGTAGACCAATAATCGGCTGATGTCATAGGTTTCTAGCGCCCACCATCAAGTAAACCCTTGATGAAGAATGCCGACAGATACTCTCAGCAAAAAACGAGGATAGAGCTGACATTGGGCTTTATCGAATAGTAGAGGGCAGAAACGACTTTTATTAAAGAAGAAAAAGGAGCGCAAGGAAAGCAAAGAAAAGGGCGATCGAGGATATAAAGAGGTGGCACTCCAGGAATGAGGTTCGTAAGTTTAAGCAAAGTGTAACATGTGAACAAGGCTAAGCTGCAGGTGATGACGAGAGCTGCCATTGAGCTTTATAGGAAAAAAAATAAGGGAGGAACTCCTGCTTTTCAGAAAGAAGAAAAAGAGAAAGCAAACCGCACGATCGAGGATATAGAGAGGTGCAACTCCGGGAAATGTTCGCAAGTTTTACCAAAGTTAAAAACGACAAAGCAAAGGACCAAGGCTAGAACAGAACCCTGTCGAGAACAGGAAATATCGTAGCTGGGATACAGTCGAGCTAAGGATATGGAAGAACCACTTCTGCAGACTGTTAAACGGCGATGATGAACAACATTCCTCTGTCAGGCAGAACGAACCATTAGATATTCTCAACGACAGCGAAAACTACCAACCACCCGACCTAAGTGAAGGGAGGATAGCAATATTTAAACTCAAGCGTAACAATACCGCTGGAAATGACGGCCTTCCGACTTGGTAAGTAACATCCACCAACTCATAAGCCAAATCTGGTCGGATGAAAGTATCCCTGAAGAATGGATCCTCAGCATCGTTTGTCCGATCCTCTGAACTGAGACACCTACAGAGGCATAAGTCTCCTCAACATCGCCTACAAGATCCTATCTGCCGTAATATATGAACGCCTGAAACCGTTTACCAACAACCTGATCGGCCCTTATCAGTGTGGTTTTAGGCCAGGAAAGTCCACAACCGATCAAATTTTCATACTTCGGCAGATCCTGAAAGAAACCCAAGAAGTCCAAATCGATACCCACCACCTATTTATCGATTTCAAAGCCGCATACAACAGCATTTATGGAGACGAACTATGCAGAGCCATTTTTAGTTTTGGTATGCCGCCCAAACTCGTCCGATTGTATAAGATGACGATGGAGAATTATCGCTGCTCCATCACTGTCGGAAACGACCTGACCGACACATTCGATACCAACAAAGGATGTAGGCAAGGCGATGCGCCGTCATGTGACTTCTTCAATTAGATTCTTGAGAGGATTGGGCAAAACTCCCGAGCCAACACCAGAGGCACAATTTTCCAAAAATCGGTGCAACTACTATATGCTAGAAGATATTGACATCATTGGTCGGACTCAACGTTTGCTGTATACAGAATGAAGCGACAAAATGAGGCTAAGACCAAGTTTATGCTGGCAACATGAAAGGGCAAACCACATCGATGAATTTGACAGAACGTGACCATTGACAGATATAAGGTAATACGGGACTTGTCCTGCCTCGGCTCCGCTAAGAACTCTGACGGCAGCACCTCGTCAGAAATTAAACGAAGAATTGCTATTGCCAACCGCTGTTTCTTGGCGCTAAGAAGGCAATTTAGTAGTAAAGCCCTCACTCGAACTACTAAGGAGATCCTTTATAAGACCCTGATCATCCCAGTCCTGCTCTACGGCGCTGAAACATGGACCGTATCAAAAGCGGATGAAGAAATCATTGGTCGACTTGAGAGAAAAATACTGAAGACGAGGATTCAGAAAAAAACTATACGAGCTGTACAGCGACATACCCCAAGTCGAAAAACTCCGCATTGGACGTTTAAGATGGCTAGGACATGTAGAACGAATGGACACCAATACTCCGGCTCGCAGAGTCTTCGATTCCCAGCCAGACGTCGGACGCAGTAGAGGAAGACCTCGCTTTAAGTGGCGCTCACAAGTAGAAACCGACCTCAACCAACATGAAGTGCGCAACTGGAGGCAGGTAGCTAAGGACCGGGATAATTGGAGATGCATCTTGGTTGAGGCCCAGCGCTACTTAAGGTAGTAGGTATCTTTCTGGCCAGTGCATATCACCAAAACGATAGACTGGGCCACCCGGAAATGCGCGGTTGCTCAAACGAGTTGGAACCACATGTTTTCCACTTCAATTCATCCAATCGAGGAAGACGAAAGTCGTTGACCATGGCTCTGTATTCACATCCACAGAGATGGAAATGAGCCTCGTCGTTCCATATGATTTTCAATGGAAAGGCAACAGCTTGAACGTCGGTTACATGCTCTTGGTCAACAGCTTATAGCTAATGCCATGTCTGGACTTTGTAAGGGTACATCTTTGACCATGGCTCTGTATTCACATCCACAGAGATGGAAATGAGCCTCGTCGTTCCATATGATTTTCAATGGAAAAGCAACAGCTTGAACGTCGGTTACATGCTCTTGGTCAACAGCTTATAGATAATGCCATGTCTGGACTTTGTAAGGGTACATCTTTGACCATGGCTCTGTATTCACATCCACAGAGATGGAAATGAGCCTCGTCGTTCCTGATGATTTTCAATGGAAAGGCAGCAGCTTGAACGTCGGTTACATGCTCTCGGTCAACAGCTTATAGCTAATGCCATATCTGGACTTTGTAAGGGTACATCTTTGACCATGGCTCTGTATTCACATCCACAGAGATGGAAATGAGCCTCGTCGTTCCTGATGATTTTCAATGGAAAGGCAACAGCTTGAACGTCGGTTACATGCTCTTGGTCAACAGCTTATAGCTAATGCCATGTCTGGACTTTGTAAGGGTACATCTTTGACCATGGCTCTGTATTCACATCAACAGAGATGGAAATGAGCCTCGTCGTTCCATATGATTTTCAATGGAAAGCCAACAGTTTGAACGTCGGTTACATGCTCTTGGTCAACAGCTTATAGCTAATGCCATGTCTGGACTTTGTAAGGGTACATCTTTGACCATGGCTCTGTATTATCATATCCACAGAGATGGAAATGAGCCTCGTCGTTCCATATGATTTTCAATGGAAAGGCAACAGCTTGAGCGTCGGTTACATGCTCTTGGTCAACAGCTTATAGCTAATGCCATGTCTGGACTTTGTAAGGATACATTTTTGACCATGGCTCTGTATTCACATCCACAGAGATGGAAATGAGCCTCGTCGTTCCATATGATTTTCAATGGAAAGTCAACAGTTTGAACGTCGGTTACATGCTCTTGGTCAACAGCTTATAGCTAATGCCATGTCTGGACTTTGTAAGGGTACATTTTTGACCATGGCTCTGTATTCACATCCACAGAGATTGAAATGAGCCTCGTCGTTCCATATGATTTTCAATGGAAAGTCAACAGTTTGAACGTCGGTTACATGCTCTTGGTCAACAGCTTATAGCTAATGCCATGTCTGGACTTTGTAAGGGTACATCTTTGACCATGGCTCTGTATTCACATCCACAGAGATGGAAATGAGCCTCGTCGTTCCTGATGATTTTCAATGGAAAGGCAACAGCTTGAACGTCGGTCACATGCTCTTGTTCAACAGCTTATAGCTAATGCCATGTCTGGACTTTGTAAGTGTACATCTTTGACCATGTCTCTGTATTCACATCCACAGAGATGGAAATGAGCCTCGTCGTTCCTGTTGATTTTCAATGGAAAGGCAACAGCTTGAACGTCGGTTACATGCTCTTGGTCAACAGCTTATAGCTAATGCCATGTCTGGACTTTGTAAGGATACATCTTTGACCATGGCTCTGTATTCACATCAACAGAGATGGAAATGAGCCTCGTCGTTCCTGATGATTTTCAATGGAAAGGCAACAGCTTGAACATCGGTTACATGCTCTTGGTCAACAGCTTATAGCTAATGCCATGTCTGGACTTTGTAAGGGTACATCTTTGACCATGGCTCTGTATTTACATCCACAGAGATGGAAATGAGCCTCGTCGTTCCATATGATTTTCAATGGAAAGGCAACAGATTGAACGTCGGTTACATGCTCTTGTTCAACAGCTTATAGCTAATGCCATGTCTGGACTTTGTAAGGGTACATCTTTGACCATGGCTCTGTATTCACATATCCACAGAGATGGAAATGAGCCTCGTCGTTCCATATGATTTTCAATGGAAAGGCAACAGTTTGAACGTCGGTTACATGCTCTTGGTCAACAGCTTATAGATAATGCCATGTCTGGACTTTGTAAGGGTACATTTTTGACCATGGCTCTGTACTCACATCCACAGAGATGGAAATGAGCCTCGTCGTTCCATATGATTTTCAATAGAAATGCAACAGTTTGAACGTCGGTTACATGCTCTTGGTCAACAGCTTATAGCTAATGCCATGTCTGGACTTTGTAAGGGTACATCTTTGGCCAAAATTGTTTGTAAAGACCTCTGGATAATGCCTAATTGGGTGGAACGTTGTTAGGTCAATTCTCCAGATTCCTCTGCGTCATCTTCAAACACAACTGCAGCATCTCGTGTACTCCTTTAAGCGAGCGGCTAAACGTCATAGGGTTAGCCAAGTTTCACACTATGCCAACACCACTGACGATTTTTTTTTAACGTTCTTTAGGAGTATAACGAGTCATGTCTTGTTGACGTATATTTCTATCAGTTAACTTCACAAATGTCGAAGTAGAATTAACATTTGACGCCTTTTGCAAAACTTTTATCATCTTTCGATAGGGTGATGACGTTGGTGACACCTTGTAGATGAGAGTGAAAGGGTAAAGACTTTGTAATTGGTGCAGCTCAGAGGGTCTTCTTTGTTCCCGTAGACGAGGATGGAAATTTAGTCTTTAGGACCGAATCACCGCCTCTACTTCATCAAACACCTTTCTTTTCTCTTTCCTTCTTTCTCCCCTTTCTCTTTAAATGCCCGCGCTGTGCTAAAGGCCTACAAAGATATAAAAATACTTCAAAGGTAATTATAACCCTCAGTGTGCTATAAATTATATCTATTCTAGCTATTACCTGTGGCTTTGCTCAATTTATTTCTGAAAATATTTTTTCAATTCTAGCCGGACTTGTTTCGAGAAACGCAAGTGGGAAGGTGTTTCTTGTTTAAGGGATACAAAAACCTCCTAATAAAGTAGTGCCGTCTCCAAATGTCTGCTAAAGATGTACATAAATCACTCAGTCAAGACTCATTCTTTTAAAAATCCATATAGATCAGCTGAGTACTTTCTTTTTCAAACAGAAGTTATTTAATATTTTATCGGATCTTTCCAAACTTCATAAAGGACCAAGTTTATGAACACCCGTGAAATTAACTTCCGAAACTTTTCTTCCAGTTACTTCACATTCATTTTATTTCCTTCCTTCTCAAGGACATGGCGCATTTGGCGAGCGTTCTTATATTACACGTCCATTATTGAGAATACATTTTAGTTCGGGTCTATCCCGCATAGTGGGGCTTTATCAAATAACAGAAACACCATCTGCGAGCTATCAGAGGTATAAAGTGTTCCATTAGGCAGAACGTATTCCGAAACATTTATACACGTATATAGGACACACAGAACCAATTTCATAAAGAGAAACTTTTTTGTGCCCCGATCTAAAAAAAAAATAAATATAGATAGGTGGGTAGGTACCTATAGGTGGTCACGGTCACCCGGTGTATAAAGTATCCCAAGTCGTTCGTAATGTTTTTTACGATATCGATTTAAAAATGAAACCCACGTGTTGTATATTCGGACCATTTTCCGGCGTTACTTTTAAGGGAGCCATTTAAAATCCTGTTACCACATTTTGTCACCTTCACCCTAACCTTCTTATAATGAATTTCGATACGTCACGTATTGGTAAGTGAGAAATATGTCACGTGGGGGGAAATGTGTTTCAGATGCCAAGATAAGTCAGCTTCCTTTTTACGTTTGGGAGCTCATATTATTCCCTGAAATTTTTTCTTTTACTGGGATGAAGCAGCTAAACTAAGCTCAGATCCTTACATGATGGTTGCGCAAATCAAATTTGTGAGTGCCGATATTGTCCTTGCGGTTTTTGTGTGTTTTTTAAGGGAACATTTTCACCAGTCTATAACACCTCTTTGGTACATTTAAGGAGGTTTCATAATTTCGTGTAGAAGTCTGACACTATTTCCGGAATTCAAAAACTCTTTAGGGTGAGCTTGATTGAAATGACGTTAATTCTCATTTTCAATGGGTATAAACGCTGTTAACAACAAGAATACAATTTTTGTTCCTGCCATTAGTGCAAGAAGCTTAAATAACTTAAGATGTCCTAAAATTTATAAAATATATGTCCTTAGGTAAGGTGAGCAACTAGCGCGAACGCACGCATACAGCTATGAAACTTTTTACGAGTACGACAATGACTACTGCATACTCGCCGCCGTAATTCAGCTTTCGAACAAGCTTGTGGAGTTCGAGCAGTTTGTGCAGTATCCCGGCTGACCACTTCACGAACACCTTATCCAGAGAATCACGTTCGACAGGAAATATCAAACCGAGCTTCCATGTAAAGGGTTTTTCAATAAGGGCGCTACAAAAGTTTTTTTTTTAAATAAAATAAAAACGGTTTTGGATATAAATGAAATTCTTTATCCCTGTGAAAGTAGGTTCGATGCCATTATGTATGGAACTCGATTTCTTTTGCATGGCCACCACGGTCACTCTTGCAGAAGTCCAGACGCTGAACCCAATTTTCGACGGTTTTCAAGCATAAATCGGCCGATACTGCTGCAATTTCACGTTCGATATTCGTACGAAGTCTTGATCATCACGGAAGAAGTACGGTCCAATGAGAACGACGTGTGAGAGACACATTTGGGCTTTCTTCAACTGAAGCCTTAGCGGCAGCAATATTCTCGACACTACGGGCACTTCTTTGTCTCAATGGCACGGAACATTTTGTACTGTGCCCGTGGATTCAAATTTTTCCACTAGACGGTCAAATGTTGATCTGCTAGGACGATTATGACGACCACAAATTGGATGTAGCGCTCTTAACGTTGAGGCCACTGACTCCGAATTTCGGTAGTAAATTTTAATAATTTCGACTCATTGTTGGCTCGTATATCTTTCCATCATGAAATGGCAGACCTTACTGAAGAGAAATGTCAGAAGAGCGGCAAGAAATATTGCGTCGTTTGCTGTCCCTGTAGCTCTACTTTTGTAGCGTCCCTGCTGAAAAACCCCGTATAAACTTTGACACTTTTTTTTGTGCTACAATACAAGAGACATTCTAAGCATACCGTGATTACAGCTAGGACGATCTAGCACTGGAAATCTGTCCTTTTTTTTGAATTCTGACTGACCGTATCAAAAGCGGATGAAGAAATCCTTGGTAGATTCGAGAGGAAAATTCTTCGGAAAATCTTCGGTCCCGTTTGCGTTGACGGGCTATGGAGACGAAGATTCAACCAAGAACTATACGAGCTGTACAGCGACATGCCCCTGGTCAAAAAACTCCGCATTGGACGTTTAAGATGGCTAGGACATGTAGAACGAATGGACACCAATACTCCGGCTCGCAGAGTCTTCGATTCCCAGCCAGACGTCGGACGCAGTAGAGGAAGACCTCGCCTTAAGTGGCGCGCACAAGTGGAAACCGACCTCAACCAACTTGGAGTGCGCAACTGGAGGCAGTTAGCTAAGGACCGGGCTAATTGGAGAGGCATGTTGGTTGAGGCCCAGGTTCATTCCGGACTGTAGCGCCACTTAAGTAAGTAAGTAGACTTACCGAAGCAATAAGATGCACGTCGATCTAAAAGATCTATTGTGCTTGCCGTCGGATGTCTGTTTAGGTTAGTAGCGCTTCTACTTTCCTAATGTAGCTGATAATACATTCAGCAGAGGATTTCCTTAGTTCTTCGGTACTTAAAGTTTCCTTAAAGAAGGATTCACTTCTTATACTGTTAAGGGCCAAGCATTCACATATGTTCGGCTGTTTCGTCTTCTTCTAGACATAGTCTGCACTCCGGTAAGTCAACTAATTGAATTTTATTTAGGTGATATCGCAGACCATGGTGACCCATTAGATAGCCATATAAGTTTTTGATATCGGGCCTGGGAAGATTTAGTATCTTGTTTTGAAGGGCTGAATAGCTCTTTTGGCCTGTCTTAGGCCTGGGATGTTCTCCCAGTATGAAGTTTTGTTCCCAGGTTTCTGATTACATGGAGCTCTGTTTGAAGTACACCGGCGTTTTTTTCCCATAGGTATTGAGACGTTCCGATTTGGTCCATGGATACCAGCTCCTACCCCTGAGTCCATTTTAGAACCATCCGTATACCACTTTAGGCCGTTTTGACAGTTTGGTGCGTTATTGCTATCCCATGCTTCTCTGGTTGTGATCTCCTTTGACAATCTTTTGTTGAAGCATAGTATCGTTGGTAAGCGGTCTGTAACCGCACAGATCATGTCAGGTTCTGGAAGTTCGGGTAGATGTTCATTTAGTTCCGGGTGATTGCTAAAGTTAAACTCTTTCGATTGTGTCAAACTTGCTGAGCTGCAAATTGACCTTTTTTTTATATAGATGTGTAGGGGTGTTAGTCCTTTTAAGGCCTTTATAGCCGCAGTGAGACAGGTACGCATGGCTCCGAAACTGCCCAGACAAGCAAGCCGTTGTAGTATCTTTGGTAAGCGGTCTATAACCGCACAGATCATGTCAGGTTCTGGAAGTTCGGATAGATGTTCATTTAGTTCTGGGTGATTGCTAAAGTTTAACTCTTTCGATTGTGTCAAACGTGCTGAGCTGCGAATTGACATTTTTTTATATAGATGTGTAGGGGTGTTAGTACTTTTAAGGCCTTTATAGCCGCAGTGAGACAGGTACGCATGACTCCGAAAGTGCCCAGACAAGCAAGCCGTTGTACCTTGTTTAATTTATTTACGGTTGTTTTTTGGGTTACTTTGTTCCACCATACTACTGAGGCGTATGTTATAATGGTCCTGACCATGATCGTGTTGATCCAGTGTGTGGTTATTGGAGAGATTCGCAATGTTTTACCATACATGCTTCGGCAAGCCCATAAAGCTTTGGTTGCTTTTCGAATTCTGCTGTTTATGTGAGAGTTCCAGCTTAGTTTTTTCTTTATATCTGTCCCTTAGAGGCGATTGTTATGTTAGAATATAAGATATAGTCGACCGACATCCTGATCATGACTAGGATAATCTCGCATTGAAAAACTGCTCCTTAGATTCGATGGTTTTACTTTAATAAAAGGGATATCCGATTGACATCTTGATCTTGACTAGAATGATCTCGCATTGAAAAACTGTCACTAAGAGCGGATTGTTTTGCCATAGCTTTGCTTATGGAAGACAAAACTTCGGTTAATTTAAAAAAGAGCTATCATTCGACTTACAGCCTGATCATAGGGTCCATGTGAGGGATATGCTAAAATATTATGGATATCAAACTAACATCCTGATGGTGACTAGGATGATCTTGCACAAAAAACAGGCCCTTATTTGATTCACATCCTGATCATCCCTGTAATGCAACTAACACTCTAAAGGTTTCAATCAATTTCTTGAAGATCCTTATCTTAATGCTTAAATAGGGGTGATCGTGGACCCCATATCAACGTCTTTTTAGTTAATTTCTTTGCTTGCAGCTTCCATTGACATTTTACACGGCGCTTAGAAATTCTAAAGCTCGCGATACGCCCATAGCTTTGCTTATGGAAGACAAAAATTTGGTTCACTTAAAGAAGAGCTATCCGAACTGAAGACTGATAGATGGTTAAATGATGCTACGATTTGACGTGAAGCTACGCCTCAACGTCAACCAATATGAAGGTCAATTCTACTAAATAGTTAGCTTTGATCCACAAAAAAAAAGGAGACCCTCTGAACTGCGCCAACTACAGAGGCATAAGTCTCCTCAACATCGCCTACAAGATCCTATCTGCCGTAATATGTGAACGCCTGAAACCGTTTACCAACAACCTTATCAGTGTGGTTTTAGGCCGGGAAAGTCCACAACCGATCAAATTTTCACACTTCGGCAGATCCTGGAAAAAACTCAAGAAGTCCAAATTGATACCCACCACCTATTCATCGATTTCAAAGCCGCATATGACAGCATTTATAGAGACGAACTGTACAGAGCCATGTCTAGTTTTGGTATACCGCCCAAACTCGTCCGTTTGTGTAGGATGACGATGGAGAATTCTCGCTGCTCCATCAGGGTCGGAAACGACCTCACCGACACATTCGATACCAAAAAAAGGATTTAGGCAAGGCGATGCGCTGTCATGTGACTTCTTTAATCTGATTCTTGAGAGAATTGTGCAAAACTCCAAAGCCAACACCAGAGGCACAATTTTCCAAAAGTCGGTGCAACTACTAGCATACGCTGACGATATTGACATCATTGGTAGGACTCAACGTGATGTCATAACCACGTTTGCTAGTATAGAGAAGGAAGCGGCGAAAATGGGTTTAGCAGTAAATGAGCGTTAGACTAAGTATATGCTGTCATCACGAAAGGACTCACAACATCGACGAATTGGACAGAACGTCACCATTGACAGATATAACTTTGAGGTAGTACGGGACTTTGTCTACCTCGGCTCCGCTATTAACTCTGACAACAACATCTCGTCAGAAATTAAACGAAGAATTACTCTTGCCAACCGCTGTTTCTTCGGGCTAAGAAGGCAATTTAGTAGTAAAGCCCTCACTCGAACTACTAAGGAGATCCTATATAAGACCCTGATCATCCCAGTCCTGCTCTACGGCGCTGAAGCATGGACCGTATCAAAAGCGGATGAAGAAATCCTTGGTTGATTCGAGAGGAAAATTCTTCGAAAAATCTTCGGTCCCGTTTGCGTTGACGGGCTATGGAGACGAAGATTCAACCAAGAACTATACGAGCTGTACAGCGACATGCCCCTGGTCAAAAAACTCCGCATTGGACGTTTTAGATGGCTAGGACATGTTGAACGAATGGACACCAATACTCCGGCTCGCAGAGTCTTCGATTCCCAGCCAGACGTCGGACGCAGTAGAGGAAGACCTCGCCTTAAGTGGCGCGCACAAGTGGAAACCGACCTCAACCAACTTGGAGTGCGCAACTGGAGGCAGTTAGCTAAGGACCGGGCTAATTGGAGAGGCATGTTGGTTGAGGCCCAGGTTCATTCCGGACTGTAGCGCCACTTAAGTAAGTAAGTAAGTAAGTAAGTTAGCTTTGTTTCGGGTCGGTTTCGTCTGTATCTTTAGCGTCGGCCATACGTCTAGGAAGTTAAGACCATGCTAGGTTAGGTTATTGGGTTGATGAAGTAGGCGGTTTGACACTTAGGTCAATATAGACCCACTGGGATGCCCGTTGGAGTGGCTCCATCCTTTGTTATTGTCCATTATTAGTACCTTTCCAGCCATTCAGATGTTGTTTCAAACTTGGAAAGATTATAGAGAGGGATTTCGGATAGATTCGTGAGGTCATAAAGTTATTTTTCTGAGTTGACTGAGGCCTGGGTAGTGGCACATGAAAGTGGAGGGTATCCTCGTGTATTTCTTCATCACCGCAACCTCTATAAAGGTCATCACCTATAAGATGCATTTTCAGTTTTTGGCTTTTGAGTATGTTATGTCCAGTAAGTATCCCCACCAGTGTGGAAACAGATATCCTGTTTCTTCGAAGAAGTTTATGGGTTCTGACTTTATCATGCTCGAGCCATATCCTCTTAGATGTTTCACAGGTGGGGAGGGAGTAACCCCTGTTTTTGGCGATATACAGTATTTTCTGTCACATCCGTGATTTGAAGTGACATAGTGGCGGTTTGACTGGCTGACCTGCCTGATCAAAGCTGGTAGCATAGCCTTTCTTCACCAGGTCAATAGAAATTTCATTGCCCTGTACGAATCTGTGTCCGGGGAGAGCTAAACATTATCTTGGATGCCAAGAACCTTTAGCTCTTCACGACAACGCTTCACAAGTTTCGACTTTACCTCGAGAGCAGAGGTTATTTTAATTGCAGCCTTACTATCAATAAAGATGGTGATATCATCTGGTGGTGTCGACAGCATTGAAGTCGCTTTGGCTGGCTCTGCTACTGCCAATATATCCTGCACTGGAAGACACTGCTGTTTCGAACAACACTCCCACTCCAACGCCTACGTTCATTTTTGTAGCATGAGCATAGATGGATATGGTTTCCGTGCCCAGTTCGTTCCTCTCCCACTCCTCTCTATTTGGAAAGATGCAGGAGAAAGGTCTTTGAAAGTCAGAGTGAGGCAGCATGTATTCAGAAGATACAGGTATCTGTTTAGAATTTAAGCGTGTTCTCCTGAGATAATTTTCCAGCAGTTGAGCTGGCTGATTCCTGGTGCACTGTTGGCTGAAGATTCTTGTAAAGGTCTAGGGGTAGTAGTTTTATGATGGTTTCCAGTCCCGCTGTTGGTGTGGTTCTCATTGCACTAGTAGCGCGATCAAATACTATAATTTCGTTCGTTTGTCATGTTTTTCAGATGGCTGCCTTCATTTCTGGATTGCTACCAGACAGGTCGGAATATTCTTAGACGTAAAGAAAGATATTTTGGCCTTTTTTATGCGTTCGCACATGTATAGCTTTTTAAGATTAAAACTAAGACAAGGGCATTCTTTCCTTGGAATTATCTGATGATGTCATCTGGACGCTCCAATTTAAGCTTCACGAAATTTGCGGTGCTGTTGCAACACTTTGAACGCGTTTCCACACTAACAACACACACACTACACACAAATCTAATTCGTAATCATGCTCCTTCGTTAGTTCGATGAAGTCAAATGGAAAATAAATATCACGAAACTAAAACGTAAATACATGGTCTATTCTCTGTGTCCTCAACATTTGTTTTTGGATTATTAGTCTCGTAGTTATAACCGACTAAAATCTGACGGTATTTTGTCACCAAAAAAAAATTCAACCGATTAATAGTAATACGAGAGAATAGGCGTTTTCACGTCAGAAGAAGAACACTAGTTGTTCTTTAGTGTTGCTTTCATTACTTATCTTCACACCATAGATTGCGGAATGAACATGTCCACATGTGTAGCTGCAGGATTGATGACAGCGGTACACTCGTGATTGCATGGGGAGTGCAGAGCCTCAAACCTAGATTCGATCTTCATATCTGTATGGGATTGGGAAGTTATATTTTTACCACAAAGAATGAGACCTTCAGTTTAACGCCGATTCTGAATGGCGGATTAGCCGTCATGACAGTCAAAACAAGTCCGTTGTTACTTTTGAGATTTAAACCAGGGACAGGTTAGGTTAGCTACATTGGCTGCAAGTAATGCGCGTGCACACTTATACCAGAAAAGTTCCATTGCGGTACCACGTGGATCGTTTGCCTAATTGAAACACTCAGATCTGACTACTAAGTGCAGGGGGTTTCTAGGCCAGCTCACCTAGATTATCAAAGAGGTAGTCATTGTTAGTTTTTTTCTTTTGCCGGAGGGAGCTGGACAAGAGCAGAGGAGGCCTTGGCCTAGATGGCAGTATCCTGTAAGGTCACTGATTATGGTGCTGATGTTTGATCTGTTCAGCTTCTGGTTATAGTTTGGCCAGAGTTGGCTGGATATTTGAGACATTGTGCTGTTTATCCATCGGTAGTTTGCTTTGGGAATTCCATGTAGCTATGTGCATACCTAACATTTCTACAGGCGGTAGAAAATCAAGGATAGTGCCCTGTCTAGCAAGCTCCTCCGCCTTGTAGTTCCCTGCTATATCTCTGTGGTCCAGTACCCAGAAGAGGTGCTCTGCCTTCTCATTAGGAGAGGCATTCGTGAGCTGATTTCGATTTAATAGAGACGGATCCCAGGGATTTGATTGCCGCTTCGCTCCAGGTCAATGTCGCCAATTTCAGAACATAAGCATTCAGTAATCATGGGTCTATGCGCTCACTATTGACCGATATTACGTGTCCGAAAGTATTTTCCAAATAAAATTAACCAATGATGCCAACATTTCGACATGCCCACCTAACAGTTACTCTCTGCAGTTGGCTTTCCGACAATCACCTGTGGGTTTCAGAGATGTGGGAATTTCGGAAAAAAAACCTTCGGTCCCGTGTTCGTTGCTGGAGATCACAAAATTTACGAGTTCTTTACCGACATAAAGCTAGTCGAAAAATTCCGCATTGGACTTTGGCGATGACATGTAAAGTAAGTGGACACTAATCCTCCGGTAAGCAATCTTAGATTCCCAGCTAAATGTTAGAATAATTCCGAACTCGATGAATAACGCGGATATGAAGTTGCATTTCTACAGAAAAAATAATTAGTTGTCCAAATTTCAAGCTGAGAAGTAAGCTTGTAACAGAAGCGATCTTTTGGCTTCAATTACGAAGTCACTTCAAAATTTGGAACAGGTTGGAGCCTAAACATTTTTGTTGTTTAGATATATGGTGAGTCGATGTTCTGATAAAATTGAATACTTTCGTCCACAGCAGCCCCATTCTCATCGGTGAGTCTTGCGGTGCGAATTAAAAAAAAAAAACTGCAATACAGTAGGAGCGGTACATGCTTAATTTCGACCAAAATTTATTTTCCAATGAACGCACTATTTGGGCAAAATAGCACCTATTTCTGAAATAAATTTTCCAAGGTTATTCAAGAGTGGAAAAGCGATTTACTTCGCTCTAATTGGACAAATCTTAACTATTTCTTCTTTTCGTATTGTATAGTAAAAGGACGTTTTTTTTTTCAATTTTACGCTGGGGAAATGAGTATCTACGCGAACGGAAATTCTACCTCTTTCTTTTGCAATGTGGTCAATAAAAACGTCTTGGCGAGCAAAGTATGGGAATCAAGCATAGTTTGCTCGCCATAAAGACTCCACTTGAATGCAAAAGTATCTACGTCTACTTCGCACAACAATTGAGAATTCTGCAACCTCATTTCTGATTTCAAATCAATCTTAGAAATCCTTGAATTGGGTTATGCAATTGTTTTTGAAGAGCGCATGTTAGATAAGAGCTTGCGACTACAAACTTTTAGATACTATGCCTTTGACAATTCGATTGATTTGATAAACGTTTACGTTGCGTTGTTTTTAAAATGTCAACTCTTGTCAATTGAAGTATCTCTCTTTGTGTATTTCAAATACGCATTTTCATCTAGAAAACCTGTTTCAATAGTCAGCCTAGTACTATAATTTGTTTGTGTAACCTCGCAGTCCATCAATTACACGGTACATTATTATATAGTCATACAATTGCTTAATGATAGTTTAGATACTTCGGATAAATCTCATAATGTCCAAGTGAGAAGTCAATGTTAATGACATGAAAATGTTACATGCTCGTCTTTAAAAATAATGCGAAATATTTTTTTAGATCCTGAAAAATGGGGAGCCATGCCACTCTCCTATGTTGAAGTGGCATTTCAGGAACTGTTTTGCGACATAATAATCGTGTTCAACTTATCTACAAATCCCCATCTCCGTAAGTGGAACACGCCTATGGCCACCACGGGCACGCTTGCAGAAGTCCAGACGCTGAACCCAATTTTCGACGGTTTTCAACCATAAACCGGCCGATACTGCTGCAATTTCACGTTCGATATTCGTACGAAGTTCATCAATCGTCGCTGGCTTGTTGGCATAGACCATAGACTTGACGTAGCCCCACAGGAAATAGTCTAACGGCGTCAAATCGCACGACCGAGACGGCCAAGCGAATGGATCATTTCGTGAGATAACACGTTCTCCAAACTTGGTTTCCAATAAATTGATTGTGACATTCGCTGTGTGGCTTGTGGCGCCGTCCTGTTGGAACCACATGTCCTCCAAGTCTATATCATCCAATTGGGGCCAAACTATTCGGTAGCGATTCTCATTCACAGTAACGTGCCGGTCTTGATCATCACGGAAGAAGTACGGCCCAATGACGCCGCCGGCCCATAAACCACACCAAACCGTAATTTTTTCGGGATGCAATGATGACTCATGGAGTTTATTGACGAAGCCATTCAGCCAGAAATGAGCTTCATCGCTCAAGATGATTTTTCGATGAAAATCCGAATCATTTTCAAGTTGTTGCTCAACCCAATTCACGAACATACGACGCTTCTGGTGGTCAAGCGGCTTCAGTTCTTGCGTCAATTTAATCTTGTAAGGATGTAGGCCAAGATCTTTTCGCCACAACGACGTCACAGAGATGCCCAACGCTTGAGAACGTCGTGTGAGAGACACATTTGGGCTTTCTTCAACTGAAGCCTCGTTAGCAATATTCTCGACACTACGGGCACTTCTTTGTGTCCTGGCACGGGAACATTTTGTATTGTGCCAAATTTTTCCACTAGACGCCCAAATTTTGATCTGCTAGGACGATTATGACGACCACAAATTGGACGTAGCGCTCTTAAAGCTGAGGCCACTAACTCCGAATTTCGGTAGCAAATTTTAATAATTTCGACTCGTTGTTGGCTCGTATATCTTTCCATCATGAAATTGCAAACCTTACTGAAGAGAAATGTCAAAAGAGCGGCAAGAAATAAGGCGTCGTTTGCTGTCCCTGTCGCTCCACTTTTGTAGCGTCCCTGTTGAAAAACCCGATATTTAGCTCCAGCGAACAACTGACAATACAAACAAACTTTTGACAGCAGGAATCGATAAGGGGGAAGCCGACTTAGACGACGATTTCTTTGAAATTGAAGATCCTCTGGAGAAAGCGTAGGCAGTGGGGGCTGTTTTTCAGGAAGTATATGGGTGAAAAAAAGCATTCGGCCGTCCTGGAAAACAATGCCCTGCTCCATTGTTTCTATCTCCGGAATGAAATAATGCAATGACGATCTGAGAACCGTGGTTTCATCAGGTTTAATACGAAAACTTGGCAAACGCCATCGTCGCCTAGCAAAGTGGGTCTAGTCTCCTGGTAACCCGAAGATGGAAGTCCGTATCATTTTCGTTTCAATACAAAAAAAAGAAGTCAGTGAGAGTCGATATTATATCACACATTGTAGATACTACAACATGTATCCCTGAATCTGTGGACATTTAAGCCACGCTGTTCAACAACGAGCTGAATAGTGCATATAATCCAGTGCGGTGGAAGACGGCGGTGGTTCATCATCTCCCGAAAAGGGAAAGGACAACTACAATCCGGCGAATCTCTGGTCGATAAGTCTCCTACCGAGTATCAGCAAGGTATTGGAAAAAGATTCTCAATCGGGCTCTGTCCAAGTGGGCAGAGGACAACAAGATAATAGCGGAGACCTAGCTTGGTTTTAAGGTGGGACATGACTGTATTCACGCCGCCTCCTCCTTGTCTCTGATCCACATTGGAACAAAGCCAAAATGCAATACACGGGTGCATGGGTAGATGGCCTCTATCTAAAGCTGACCAAACTTGGTATTAACCACTTCTATCTATGCTCCACGACATGTTGAGTGGTAGAACGTTTGTTGTCAAAAGTGGCTATGTAACTTCTGCAGGGAATTTTTTATAAAAAAGGGTCTGAAACAGAAAGCGGTAAACTCGCAAATTCTATTCGGGATTTACACCAGCGATATGATAGGTAGTCTTACTCCGGCAAATGCATATACGGACGATCTTACAGAATAGCCCATATGGCCGAGGGGCCCGAAAAAATCCAGAGATATTATGATGACTGGAAGTTGAAAACCAACTTTCAGAAATCGGAAACTATCCTGTTTAGGACACCGTGGTCCAGGACCTCAAGGGATATGAGAAAAAACGATCGCAAGCTGGTGATCGTTTGACCAAATGGACAGCCATTGGCGAGTAAAAGTGTAGTAAAGTACCTTAGCATCTGGCTGGATCAGTATCTTTATTTCGTCAAACATTAAGATACTGCTATGGCGACAGCTAGAAGAGCGATTGCCCTGATAAGACGATTTTTTTTTACAGCAGTCGTCTTGATAGCTGGTTGAAGGTGATTTGCTATATGGCCCTTATCAGGCAGATGGTTCCCTCAAATCGAAAATAAATTCGGGTGTTGTCTTGGAATACACATCAGAGTCTGAGTACACAAAATACTATTCCCAACAGGTCCTATTCCTATACAATGGGGTCTACATGGACAGAATAGGCAATTTTCTGGTAAAACTCATGGTAGGTTACACGGTAAGAGTAATGGCCTCGAGCTATAGGCAAAGACATACGAAACCGTATTTCAATATTCTGGCACAAAATTTAAAGCCTAAAAAATCGGACTGACTGACAGGCATGACTAGAACGTCTCAGCACGCGATCCATATAATTTATGAAAGGTCTATCTAAATTATTTTTCTATGGGCTATCTAGTGGTTTCTTTTTAATTCAGAGGTTATTTTGACACTGACAGCTGTCTTGACAGAAAGTCAGAATCATACTCCCGCGAAATGAAATAAGTCGATGCTTAAACAACGGTGGGAAATATTGAAAACTTATTTCCAACGTGATTGCTATGTAGCCCAAACAGTGCGTTATTTGAAAAGAAGTTTTGGCCGAAATAGAGCATCCGCACCGCGCCTGCTGTACGCAAGATTGTACAACAAGTTCGTGAGACTAGTATGCTAGTGGAAAACACTCTTGGTCCCCGTCGTTGTACGGTGCACCCGCACAGATATGAGAATGTGGCTCCTGTAGCCGAGAGAGTGAGACTCAATTCATGACCATCAACTCGCCATCGATCTCAACGGCTCAACATTTCACTCACTAGTCTGAGGAGAATTCTGTAGAAAGATCACGGACTATTAGTTTACAACTTACAGGGTCCACTTGACTCAGCAATTGAAGGCGCAGAATCATCCGCTTGGATATCGTTTCGCAGTTTGGGCCTTAGAGCAGCTTGAATTGGACAACGATTTTGGGTGAAAAATCATCTTTTCTGACGAGGCGCATTTTCATCTCGGTCGTATCTCGTAAAACCCGCACGTTATTATCGAGAAGCCGATGCATCCACAGAGAGTAACAGTTTGGTGCGGATTGTGCACTGGTGGCATCGTTGGACCATTTTTTTCGAAAATGAAAGGCTGGGAACAGAAGAACCTCGAATGGAGATGAGGTATTTAACCTCTGTGGAAGGTCGTTGGTGGCAGCGAACGAGAGAGGAGGGACGAGTAGATATCCTCTCACTAAAGTACTCACTCTAAGGCGACAGCGGAGGAATTCCCTAGATAGAATCAGCGGTGGCGCCTACAGCTCCAGTTAGATCGAACTGGTAAGTGTAATCCCTATATGAGCTGCTTCGACATATTTGAACAACAGGCCTATAGGGATTTCCAATACTGAGCCATGTTGTTAGAAAAGAGTTAGTGGCGGAGGAGCCCTCAGTGGGTCAATGGCAGCACTCATATCTCAAAATGGGTTACTGACATCGCTATTTCCGGCCAGCTGTCCTGCTTGGGCCGGGCCCTCCAGGTTGGGGGTTGTGATGTCAGGGTAACTTCCCGACCCTGGAAAAAACTATTAGTTATGAGAGAGACACAACCAGCCTCGGATAATGGAACTCCTCTTATGGCAACAAGACCCGGAACGTCAATTGACTATGATATGAGTATGTACCTGGAATGTACGAACACTCTACACCCAAAGTGCTACTCAAAAATTTTGAATCTGTCCTTACGCGGTACAACGCAGATATAACCGCAATTCTGGAGATACGATGGATAGGATTGATGCGAAAAAGTTGCGACATTTATTACAGCTGCAACAAAAGGTTGCATGCATTAGGATGCGGATTCATCGTGGGAAATCGGCTTAAGACAAAAGTCATTGACTTCAAGCCGATAAGTGATCGACTTTCTGTGATCTGCATCAAAGGTACGTTCCAAAACATAAGCCTAATATGTGCACACTGCACACGCACCCACCGACGAGGCTAAAGATCCCATCAAGGAGGAGTTTTATGACCTCCTGGATGGAGCCTGTACGGGGTATACTGTAAAAGTTGTACTCTGGGATTTCAATGCTAAAGTCGGAAAGGAAAACCTCATTGGCGGTTAAGTTGGTAAGCACAGAATCCACGAAACGTCAACAGACAACGGCTACCGACTAATCGATTTTGCAGTAATACGGTGATAAGTAGCACTAGGTTCCCAAGGGCAAACGTCGACTCTGACGATTTTCTTGTCGCAGCTAATTTCAAAGCTCGATTCTCCAACGAGAAGAAGGTGCGAACTGTCCAGAAGAAGAATATATTAGACGCCTTAGCACAGCTGGAGTAGCCAGAGCCTACAGCAACCGCACTCAGTATGAAGAGTATGAAACTCTCCTCAGTGCACTCACCTACCACAGACGCCAACAATCAAGGTGCCAGTATCACGACATCATCAAGGAGATAACCGAAACCACTGTAGGGTTCCAGCAACCCCTAAGAAAGAGCCCGTGCTATGATGACGAATGCAGGTACAGGAAAAGGTGACAGAAGATGCACACAAGAAAGCGTTGCAGCGCAAAACAAGGGCAGCCGAGAGAAGAGTATAGAGCCAGGAGAAGGGAGAAAAAAGAAAACGTTGCGTAGAATGAATAGAGCTTCCGGAGGTTTTATAAAAAGGCCAAGCAACTGACTGCTGCTTACAAAATCGGAACCGAAGTGCAGGGAATAGTAGGTGTGTTTAAGCGGCATTTCCAACAGCTGCTAAATGGGCGTCATGTCGAGAGAGTGATAGGGCAAGAAGACAAACCCACGTCCAGTCAATGAAGAACTAGTTCCACTACTAAGTATAGTGAAAATTGGCCTAGCTATAAAAAAGCTTAAAAACAACAAGGCCGCAGTTCTGATGGCTTACCAGCGGACATTTTAAAATACGGTCGGTGGTGATGTTTTGGTAGGGAGCATGCACCGAATCATCAACCAAGTATGGGTCGAAGAAACATGCCCGATGACTGGACTATCAGCTCCATATGCCCCATCTACAAAAAAGGCGATCCTATGTCTTGCCAGAACTATCGAGGCATATCCCTGCTTAATGTCGCATACAAGATCCTATCCAACGTACTGTGTGAACGTCTAAAACCGTGCTGCAACACACTAATCGGCACGTACCAGTGTGGCTTCCGGTCCGGCAGATCGACTATAGACCAAATTTTCACACTGAGGCAAATCCTGGAAAAGACCAATGAATTTCAAGTCGAAAGTCACTACCTATTCATCGACTTCAAAACCGGCAAAACTGATTCAGCTGTGTCGCGAGACGCTGGAAAACACGCGCTGAAACTTGCAGTTTGGAAGTAGCTCCTCCGAACTATTCCAAACGTGCACCGGATTTCGGCAAGGAGACGCACTATCACCTGACTTCTTCAATCTCGTACTGGAGCAGATAGTGCGCAGGGCAAGTGTTAACACGGAAGCCACTACTTTCAACAGATCCGTCCAGCTGCTGGGCTATGCGGACGATATTGACATCATCGATCCCTCCCAACGTGCCGTGATAAAAGCGTTCACGGCAATTGAAGAACAGGTGAAGTCCGTTGGCCTTGAAGCAAATGATGACAAGACTAAGTTCATGCTATCAACAATCAAACAAGCATCTGTCCACCGCCTAGCACAAAACGTCACTATTGATAGCAGCAATTTCGAGGTAGTTAAGGAGTTCACCTACCTCGGAGTTAACATAAACTCCACGAATGACACCCTAGTGGAGATCCGTCGAAGAATTACCCTAGGAAACCGTTGCTACTTCGGTTTGGCGAAACCACTGGGTTCAAAACTCCTAACTCGAAGGACGAAATGAGTGCTCTACAAAACCCTTACCCTGCCAGTTCTGCTTTACGGTGCCGAGTGCGGGACGATAAGCCAGAAGGGAGAGCTGATACTGGCTCCTTCAAATAAAAAATACTTCAGCGGATTTTTGGTCCTGTGCACGAGGAGGGCGTAATGGAGGAGAAGATACAACCGCGAACTCTATGAGTTGTACTAAGATGTGGATGAAGTCCAAAGAGCCAAAACACGTCGACTACATTGGCTCGGCCACATCGAACGAATGGACAATAATGCTCCAACTAAGAGGATCTTCGAATCCCAGCCGGCTGGTTCGACAAGGCTAGGAAGACCAAACCTCCGTTTCAAAGAACAAGTCAACGCGGATGCCAGAGCGCTTGGTCGAGACAACTCGAAGCAGTGAGCCCGTGATCGTAGAGGATGGAAGGCTGCAGTGTCCAGAGGCTCTTCACGGGTCTAGTAAGTTTTGGGATCGAGGCGAAGCTATACTGCTGATGAACGTTGGAAACAAGATTTCTGAATCGTGTTTCAGTGGCATATACTTAGGTTCTTGATCATTTGTTTTCAGATTTTTCTAGAATCTATCCTTTTCCTATAAGAGTCCTTTTCTTCTTTCTTTTTTATTTTGATTTGACTCTGGCACGAACAAAAATATTTGTTGAGCTGAGATGTTCGGCAAGAACTACACCCGTCCGACGAATTAAGCCGAGCAATAACAAGCGTGCCATCTTCTTCTCTCCAGCATGCATCTTCGCCCTACAGTGACTCACAACAAAACTATACTATACAATTGAACTCATTGAAAAGGATCAAATACATTACACTATCAGCACATGTATCCTCTTTCAAACCGCCCTGACATCACTGACCCCAATTAACAAAAAAAAAAAAAAGAATTGCAGGCAAACAATATGCCACGTGATCGGATCGCACTGATCGTGTTACCAGTGCAACAGTCAATTAAAAAGTTTTTGCCTCTAACGTGAGTAGATACATTTATCAGCACACCACGGATTAACATTAAAAGTGAGTCACAGATACGAGTCATATTTCTCGAGGGTGCCTTTGCCTTAATGCTTTGCCAAGCAAAAAAACTTGTCGTCGTCGCTGGAAGACCATATCAGAGTAGTGGTACCGACTGGCCACTAGCCATAAATTGTTTTATATGCCAATAAACGACGTGCACATAAATTTAAAAAAAATAAAATGCTCCACTAGTACCAACAACAGTTAAGTCATTTCTCATGATCTATTCGACATAACTCTGGGAAGTAGTTAATACGGGATACGATTGTAAATCGCTTTTTTTAGGTCTCCAACCTCTAAGCCGACCGCTTAGTTGAAAGTACTCATGCAAGCAGATCTATTACTGATAACTGTGAGTTTTACGACCAATTAAGGATTATTGAAAGGATATGCTGAGTTTTATTAAGGTTCAAGTAGAGTGCCAGCCATGGGGAGTCGATTAATGTGTCAACTAGTCGAAAATAAAATTTCTATCTAATGTGCTCGCACAAGCATCGGGCATTTCGGGGTGGTTTTGTTGAGGTTCAAAGACGGCACCCTGGTGGGATTTAGTGAATGATGTACAGCTAGGATGTTGTGGAAGATCAGTGTGCATGAACGTAAAAAAAAATATGCTTGCTTGACTTTTCCCAATTGGTAGCAGAAAAAGGGATAATGGAAGATTAGATTGGGCATGTCAGTTTTATGACTGACAGCTTGTCAAAAAATCAATTTCAGATAATAGTGAGTTCGACATACGTTCGCAAACACATGTAGTAGATGAGGCAACTGGAGATTGTGGAAATTTAGAGCATTCCAAGTGCTACGGATTGGCGCCTCCTGTGGTGAGGTTGTGAGCAGACAGATCTATAGGGATTTGTGAGTACTTTGTGTTACTTTCTGGGCTGTTTGGAGATGTTATAAAATATTGATGTCTTCATCAAATGGAATTCAAGGCGGATATAGGATGGAAGTTTATAGCGTCTTTCTCAGCAACGTCCAATAGGGGAAATACGAAATTTTATTATCTTCTCCTCATAAAAACCGCGGTATAATGGTAGGCAATGCGATTTTATGAAATCTTTAGTATTCGCTTAGTTGATGCCTATCACCCTGACTATTGGCCTGCCCGTGGCGACCGCTGAGTGCCTAGTATCTTGACCGAAGACGAAGACGTGTACAAATACAAATACAAATTTTTGGTGCAACAGGCTTGTTAGTACCCAGGGCCTAGCTTCCTCACACCACTTATGTGTGCGTGTGTACTTCTTGCACGATGGCGGGACCTCCTGTTTTATGCCGACTCCGAACGGCTAAGTTGAGATAAGCTATTCTTGACAAATGATACTACTCGAATGATTTGTCAGATCATCACGAGAGGAGGGTCAGTGAAAAATCATTTAGGTGTTGCTACGGCTGGGAATCGAACCCAGACCTTCTGCGCGGCAGTTCATCTCACTAACAATCGCGCCACTGAGCCAATTACCTGAGCTGAGCTGAGCTAGGAATCTCAAGGGTTAGTCAGGCCGCTTGAGCAGAGATAGTGGCGGATGATTCGAAGGGGCAACGATAGCGCCCAATCTCGTTGATACTGATGGCCCCGTGTCCTAAGCGTATTTAATAAATTAAAACTTGCCCTCCAGGTTGGTGGTTGTTCCGTCAGGGTAACTTCCCTAAATAGCTAATTATGAGAGAGACAACAGCCTCAAATAACAGTTTCCCTCAAATATCAACAAGACACGGAACGTCCACGGCCAGCGACTTACCGAGTATGAACCTAGAAAGTAAGCACACTGTACACCCCTGGCAAAAACTTGAATCTGTCCTCGCGCGGTACAGGGCAGCCATTACCGGGATCCAAGAAATACATTGCACAGGATCAGGATTAATCAAACGAAAAACATGCGAGATTTTTACAGCTTCCAACCAAGGCTGCACATATTAGGATGCGGATTCGTTGTGGGGAGCCTACTTAGGTCAAAAATAATCGATCTTAAGCCGGTTAGTGATCGACAGGCTGAGATCCGCATCAGAGTAACATTTTGCAAAATCATTCTCATATATGCACACGCCCCTAACGATGAGATTGAAGACCCTATCAAGGAGGAATTTTACGACCTCCTGGACGGAGGCTGCCCAGAATACGATACGAAAATAGTACTATGGGACTTTAGTTCGAAAATCAGAAGGAAAAACAGCTTCGCGGGTTATTTGGAAAGCACAGCCTCCACGAATTGACAACAGATAATGCCTTCCGGCTTACAGACTTCAGAGCACTATGTTCCCACCTCATTGAATCCAGAAAGCAGAAAAGAAAGGCGATCTCCAGATGGTCGAACCCAAGGCTGCACATATTAGGATGCGGATTTGTTGTTGGGGCCTTATGTCAAAAACGATCGACAAGCCGGTAAGTGGTCGCCTGGCTGTAATCAGCATCAGAGCAACGTTTTGCAGCATCAGCCTTATATGTGTGTATACACCTCTATCGATGCGACTAAAGACCCTATAAAGGAGGAATTTTACGACCTCCTGGAGGAAGCTTGTCCGACATACAATATGAAAATCTTACAAGGGGACCTCAATGCGAAAATCTGTAAGGAAAACATCTTCGGCGGGTGAATTTGGAATGGCCAGCCTACACGAAACTAAAATAGATAACGACTTCCGACTAACAGACTTCGCGGCAGCATGTTATACTGTCATCAGCAGCACTAGGTTCCCACGACTTCCAATCCACGAAGTAACCTTGCAATCTCCTGATGTTCGACCGCCAATCAAATCGATCGCATGTGCTCATGCGAGACACGTATCCATATTCAGAGGGACAAAAGTCGACTGTGACCATTTTCTCGTCGTAGCCATATTCAGATTCCGACTGTCCAAACTGAAGGAGCTACGAATTTTGCAAAAAAAAAAAGAGACTTTGGACGCTTTAGTGAGCTGAATATTGCCAGAGTCTACCCTCATCATTGCCACTGTACCCTCATCCTCTACCAATGCCAATATCCAGTGGATACAGTATCGCAATATCATCAAATAGGTAGCCGAAACCATCATAGGCTACCAACTACCCCCGAAAAGATGCCCATGGTATGGTCCAGGTACCGAAACGGAAGATGACAGAAGTGGCACATGTCAAGGCGCTACAACGCAAAACACACGCCACACGGGAAGAGTTCCGAAGCAGGAGAAAGATAAGAAAGATAAGAAAATCCTGCGAAGGAAAAAATAAGACACACAGCCTACCAGCTCGGGGAAATCAAAGAGTCTCGTGACAAGAATTCTACAAGACAGCCAAACAACTGGCAGTTGGCTTCAAAGAAGGAACACAGGCTCTACGAAAATAGCAATGGAAGGCTAGTCACAGGCAGCATTTTCAGCTTCTGCTTATTAGGCATAATGTCGAGAGAGTAAGATGGCAAGAGACCAACTCACCTCCAGTCAACTAAGGGGTTACGCACCCTATTGAAGCAGTTAATGTAGACATCAAGCAACTGCAGAACTGAAGAACAGTTGCTTGATAAGGCATGAAACCAACCCACTTCCAGTCAACCAAGGGGTAACACACCCATCCAGCAACTGAAGAACAACAAGGCAGCCGCTTCTGGTGGATTACCAGCAGAACTCTTCAATTACGGAGTTGTTGCTTTAAAAGTGAGAATGCACCAAACCATCAACAAAGTCTGGATGGTTGAGATCATGTCCGATGACTGGCGATCCCATGCGTTGCACCAACTACCGTGGCATCTCTTCTTCTTCTTAAGTGGCGCTACAGTCCGGAATGAACCTTGACCTCAAGAAACACTCCTCATAAGCCCGGTCCTAAATGCCTCCGCAGTTGTGCACGAAAATACCCCTTCGCACTTACCCCCCACGTCTGAAACGGCTACAAAATATTGAGCTGTGATGCGTACTTTATGGAGTTCTCTACTTAAGGCTGGGTCTTCCTCTACTGCCACCGATGTCTGGCTGGAAATCGAAGACTCCGACTCCATATCCCTGCTAAATATCGCATATAGATCCTATCCAACGTTCTGTGTTACGCTTACTGCAACACACTTATCGTCACTTACCTGTGTGGCTTCCGGCTTCATCGACTTCAGACCAAATTTTAACACTAAGGCAAGTCCTGGAAAAGACCAACGAATTTCGAGGCACACCATCGACTTCAAGGTCACCTAGAGCTTTATAAAGCAATGGCGGAATTCGGGTCTCATCAAAACTGATACAGATGTGGACACGCGATACAACTTCCATTTAGGAAACAGCTCATCTGAACTTTTCCAAGCTTGTACCTGATTCCAACAAGGATATGCGATATCATGCGATGTCTTCAATCTCATGCTGAAACAGAGAGTGCGTAGGGAACTTCTGCCCTAAGGAAGCCACTATCCTCAACAAATCCGTTCAGGTACTGGGGTATGCAGACGACATTGACATCATTGGTCGCTCCCACCGTGCAGTTGTGGAAACTTTTACGGCCATTGAGGAAGAGGCGAAACGCGTTGTTGTTGTAGCTAACGAGGGCAGGACAAAGTATATGCGATCAACAAACAGAGTGTGCTGTCGACGCACAACTTTGGACAAAATTTCAATGTTGATAGCAAAGAGTTCATCTATCTCAGAGTCAACATCAACCTCACCAATGACGAATGGAGATACGACGAAGACTATCCCTAGGAAGACTATCCCTATTTCGCGTAAGCAAAACAAATGCGATCCAAACTGTTGACCCGAAAGTCGAAATGCTTGCTCTACCGGACCCTATCCTACCAGGCCTACTTTACGGCGCCGAGTGCTGGACAATTAGCAGGAAAGCGGAGCAAATGTTAAAAACTTTCGAAAAAAAACTTCTTCGTCGAATTTTTGGTCCTGTATGCTTACTTACTTACTAAAGTGGCGCTACAGTCCGGAATGAACCTTGGCCCCAACCAACATGCCTCTCCAATTAGCCCGGTCCTTAGCTATCTGCCTCCAGTTGCGCACTCCAAGTTGGTTGAGGTCGGTTTCCACTTGTGCGCGCCACCTAAGGCGAGGTCTTCCTTTACTGCGTCCGACGTCTAACTGGGAATCGAAGACTCTGCGAGCCGGAGTATTGGTGTCCATTCGTTCTACATGTCCTAGCCATCTTAAACGTCCAATGCGAAGTTTTTTGACCAGGGGCATGTCGCTGTACAGGTCGTATAGTTCTTGTTTGAATCTTCGTCTCCATAGCCCGTCAACGCAAACGGGACCGAAGATTTTTCGAAGAATTTTCTTCTCGAATCTACCAAGGATTTCTTCATCCGCTTTTGATACGGTCCATGCTTCAGCGCCGTAGAGCAGGACTGGGATGATCAGGGTCTTATATAGGATCTCCTTAGTAGTTCTAGTGAGGGCTTTACTACTAAATTGTCTTCTTAGCCCGAAGAAACAGCGGTTAGCAAGAGTAATTCTTCGTTTAATTTCTGACGAGATGTTGTTGTCAGGTCCTGTATGCAAAGAAGGATAATAGAGGAGAAGATACAACCGTGAACTTTATGAGCTGGAGCTGTACCAAGATGTGAATGTAGTACAAAAGGTAAAGACTACACTGGCTGTGCCACATCGAGCAAATGAGCAATAATACTCCAGCCAAAAGAATCTTTGTATCCCGGCCTTCAGGTTAGATGTGACAAGAAAGACCGAACCTTCGGTTTAAGAATCAAGCGAACTCGGATGCCAAAGCGCTTGGAATGAATAACTGGCAACAACGTGCCCACGATCGAAGGGGATGGAATGCAGCCTTACCTTAGAGTCCTTCAACGGATTGGGAGCCTGTTAAGTAAGTAAGAAGTTGCGGGATGCAACAAGATGTCTCTTGATTTTTTCACCATAAAAATAATTTCTTCCGCAACATGACAGGAGACAAACGATTGTGCCTCGATAAAGTTTAAATTTTCAACTTCCCGAAGCAGTGACTTCTGAAGTGCCTTACGTACCCAAAAATATTTGAAATACAAAATTTCCATATTTACTTTAAATATTTTTGAGCTCTAGTAAGGCTTACATAAAAAAAAAAATAAATGGCAGAAAAAAAATCCCAGAATAACTAACCATGCAGCCGGTAAAAGATAAAAAAAAAGTTGAATCGTCATTACTGACAACGACCTTGGTCGGTTTCCTCATACAATCTCAATCGGATGAGTGTTCTTTGCCCCTTTGAGAATATAAACAAAAACATGAGCACCATGCCAAGATACAAAAAAAAACATCGCATCGCATGCACTACTAGTAGTCAATCCAAACAAAATTCGTGATTATTCGGATCGACATCGACTGACGCGACGACGACCGTCCGTCGTCTAATCTGGCCTGTCCCCAATTTCAGTTCCCATCTACTTGTGCATTTATTTGCATGCGCTTGCCTCAGATGCACGAGTACCTCGTAGATACTAAAAAAAAATCATCATCATCATCGATTGCAATAAGTTTCGTAGGGTAGGCGTTTTGTATTTTCCACCCCCTCTTGACGTTATGTGAGTTACCTTTGTTCTGGGAGTGCACACAATTGCAATTGCAAATCATGGACCTTTTGGCTATTAAATGTGTGATAGTGCGCTTAGTATGACGCGACATGAATCAATCTTATCAGGATGCCACGACCTCTTCCTATTACCGGCTAGAACAGCGCTATACATGCTCTAGACACAATAAGCTTTGTTCCCAAGCCAGCGATATGAATTTGACAGAACGCAAAAGAAAAAAAATAATCGACAACGTCGTTAGGCGACGACTTCTGCAATAGAGTTGAAGGCCAAAGCCGAGTGTGTATTTTTCTTTTCAAGATCAAGCTGAGATACAATTAGCGCGCGGTTGCATCTGTAATCATTTGTGGTAAACAAGTTCTATAAATGCGATTATGACAGAAAAGTCAACTTTTTGATACCATTAGACGTATAGCCTTCTAGCATTGGAATAGGGCATGCAAATCATTCCTTCACACTTTTTCAATTTTATTGTTTGAGCTAGTGATGGGCATCTCGAGATATTCTCATAATCGATTATCCAATCCATTATTTCATTCAATTGTGCCCATCACTAGTTTGAGCTTTCATGACAGGAGGGTTTGGGGATAGATTATGTGACTCCTGCCTCACGGAAAGCCTGTTAATTGTCATTTTTGTATGGCGGAACTTCTGTGTGGCTTGGTTCAGCCTTTGTCTATTGCATTCAGCAGTTATTCAGCCACCTGGATGCTGTTTAGAATCAGAAATGATTTGAGATGAGGAATTTTGAGTTCGCAGTATGGAGTACGGATAGTTGCGTAAGGTCATGGAAAAAAAAAATGTTGTTACAAAAAGTTCGTCTATTTATGATGTTTTATATCAGAAGCCTTTTAAGACCTAAAAAAATATTAAGACGATTAAGAAATATGCAAAGTTTCCATCACGTCGCCTCCTACGATCCTTTTAAGTTCGCTTCAGGCTATTTCAGGTCAGGACTTGCTTGATGTTGCCTTTGTTGATATAACGTTCTGCCTTAGAAAAAAAGAGCAACATTTTGGGACGATAGGGTCTTTAAGCGTCGTTTTTCAGGATTCTTTTAAGTTCGTTTCTATGTTGCCTTTGTTGATACAAAATTCTATCTTAGGCTGCCTGTTAGACACATAAATTTGCAAAGATGGGCACTTCAACAAAGTCAATCTTGAAAATGCGTCATTTTTCAGGAGCCTATTTAGGCTATCTCAGAATCGATGACTAAGATTAAAAAATCAGCGCAATCGGTTCGTTAGAATCTAGGTCTAGCTTTTCTCTCGCAACCATTCATGCGCCTGCTTTAACTATGGCAAGCCCTAGGGCAAATTCGAATGGATGTTCTGAGACAATCTTTTCATGACTACTCGAATGGTTTGTCAGCTCAGAACTTGAGGTGGACCATTTAAAAATATTTTTGAGTTGCTACGACTGGCAATCGAAATAAGATTATCCTAGCAAGCATTGATTGACCGGTGGTCAAATGTTAGGCAATGCGATTTTAGGAAACCTTGAGTTTTTATCTAGCTGACGCCTACCAACCTCGACATTCAGCCTTTACGGGGCGCCCGCTAAGTGCCTATAGTGCCTTGACCGTAGATAAGGTCTCAATCCCTGTGTAAAGTCCCTTACTAGGACTAAAGCGCATATTCCATTTCCAGGCGACTTTAAGCCTTTACGGGGCGCCCGCTCAATGCCTAGTGCCTTGACGGTAGATAGGGTCTCAATCCCTGTATAAAGTCTTGGCGGCAACAGATGAGATCAGGGGGAAGACGTTTACTAGGACTAAAGTTCATATTCCATTTCCAGGTGACTTTAAGCCTTTACGGGGCGCCCGCTAAGTGCCTAGTGCCTTGACCGTAGATAGAGTCTCAATCCCTGTGTAAAGTCTTGGCGGCAGCAGATGAGAGCGGGGGGAAGACGTATACTGGGACTAAAGCGCATATTCCATTTCCAGGCGACTTTCAGCCTTCACGGGCTCCCGCTAAGTGCCTAGTGCCTTGACCGTAGATAGGGTCTCAATCCCTGTGTAAAGTCTTGGCGCAACAGATGAGACCAAGGGGAAGATGTTTACTAGGAATAAAGCGCATATTCCATTTCCAGGCGACTTTAAACCTTTACGGGGCGCCCGCTAAGTGCCTAGTGCCTTGACCGTAGATAGAGACTCAATCCCTGTGTAAAGTCTTGCCGGCAGCAGATTAGATCAGAGGGAAGACGTTTACTAGGACTCAAGCGCATATTCCATTTCCAGGCGACTTTCAGCCTTCATGGGGCGCCCGCTAAGTGCCTAGTGCCTTGACCGTAGATAGAGACTCAATCCCTGTGTAAAGTCTTGCCGGCAGCAGATTAGATCAGAGGGAAGACGTTTACTAGGACTCAAGCGCATATTCCATTTCCAGGCGACTTTCAGCCTTCATGGGGCGCCCGCTAAGTGCCTAGTGACTTGACCGTAGATAGGGTCTCAATCCCTGTGTAAAATCTTGGCGGCAGCAGATGAGATCAGGGGGAAGACGTTTACTAGGACTAAAGCGCATATTCCATTTCCAGGCGGCAGCGGAAGAACTCCCAAGATGGAGTCAACGGTGGCGTTTACAGTCCCAGTGAACTGCTTCGGCATATTCGGGCAATAGGTCATCTAGAAATCGCAAGGGTTAGTCAGGATGAGCCAAAAGGCCAACGGCAGCTCTCATTCCCGTAGTGGATACTGATGGCCACGCTTCCTAGGAGTATCTAATAAATTGGAAGTGGCCCTCCAGCTTGGGGGTTGTACTCTGGGTTAACAACTTACCAAGGAAGAAAGTTCTTATTACGAAGCAACCAAGAGCCTGATTATATTGTTGACGACATTCGTACCAAGCTGCACCTGGAATGTGAGAACAATAAACAGAACAGGTGCAGCCGAACAACTAGCGGAAGCCATAAGCGGCTTAAAATCAGACATTACTGTCATCCAAGAAATACGATGGGATGGGCCGGGCAAAAAGAGGATGAAAACTGCGACATATAATACTGACCGGGTTATAGTGAGTAGAAACAGCGACCAGCAAGCAACCCTTGGTTTGATGAAGAATGACAACAGATGAGGAAAGCCGACAGCCAAAAACGAGACAAAGCTTCAGATATAGAGGGGTTTCACTCCAGGAATGATAATCGCAAGTTTTACCAAAGTATAAAACGTCAAAGCCAGGGATACAAGGCTCGAAGAGAATCCTGTCTAGATGAACAAGGAAAGATCGTAGTTGAAACACAGTCGATACTGAGGATAAGGAAGAACCACTTCTGCAGGCTGTTGAACGGCGATGACGAACAATCTCCCGCTGTCAGTCAGAACGAACCATTCAATATTGGCGACGATAGCGAAAATTACCAACCACTCGACTTAATTGAAGTTAGGATAGCAATATCTAAAATCAAGCTTAACAAGGCCGCTGGAAATGACGGCCTTCCCAACGAGTTTTATAAAGCCGGCGGATATGACTTGGTAGGTAACATCCACCAACTCATAAGCAAAATTTGGTCGGGTAAAGTTATGCCTGAGGAGTGGAACTTCAGCATCGTTTGCCTGATTCACAAATGGAAGACCCTCTGAACTATAAGATCCTAGCTGCCATAATATCTGAAGGCCTGGAAACTGTTTACCAACAACCTGATCCAACCTTATCAGTGTGGTCTTATCCCAGGAAAGTCCCCAACTGATCGAATCTTCACAGTTTGGCAGATCCTGGAAAAAACCAAGAAGTCCAACTCGATACCCCCACCTATTCCTCGATTTCAAAGCCGCATATGACAGCTTTTATAGGGACAAATTATACCGAGCCTTGTCTAGTTTTGGTATACCAACCAAACTTGACCGTCTATGTAGTATGACGATGGAGAATTTAGGGTCTAAAACGACCTTACCGAAACATTAGATACCAAAAAACGAATGAGGCAGGGCGATGGCCTGGAATTTTTAATCTAACTCTTGAGCGGATTCTGCAAAACTTCCAAGCCAACACCAGAGGCACAATTTCCCATAATCTAGCATACGCCGACAATATGATGAGAACAGAAATTGGTACCAAGAAATAGAGGTAAATAGACAAAAAATAACAGTCAAGTTCGACACCGATGCGCAATGCAACGTGATTCCAGCCGCTTATCTAAAGACATTAAATCTACGAAAACAAAACAAAGTTAATCCCAACAAAAGCTTATTGCATTTGGCGTTACCAAAATCGACGTGCGTGGTGAAATAACCCTAGATTGTGTCATTTCGAACACTTTGAAAAAAATTAAATTTCTCATAGTGGATGATTCGCTGGGTTGTGAACCATGATTGTGAAGAATGCTCTCGAGAGATGCGTGTGGAATGAATCAACATGAAGAATAGCACATTCGAAGGATTGGGATCGAAATCCTAGGTTTTAATACTCCACACCAACGAAAATACGGCACGCAATTCTAAATGACAAAAAAAGAAATCGACGACATGATCAAGCTCTGACTTCTAATGAAGAAAGAGAAGGAAATTCCATTTCTCGGATACAAATGGTGCTCCATCTTATATGTCGGTATGTAAACATTGAATAATTTTTACATTTATCCACCGATTCACTTAGGAAGGCAAGTTTTAGAAACTTCAATTCAGTAGAATTTTACCCATGGATAGCTTTACACCGAAACTACGCGTCCAAATAGAAAATAGTCGTTGATTTGTGTAAGCTCAACGTCCGTATCTTCGTAAATATCTTGGCCATCAAGCACCATCAGCATGATGGTTAGGTGTTGTAGAAGGAGGATAGACTCTGATTGGCCTTATCTTGGCAATGTCGAGTCTTTGTTACTCTGACTACACATCAAATGTGCTTATTGTTACCTCCAAGTAGTAACCATCGTGTACTGGTCTCATCCGGATTTGACTTGCTAAATGATAAGTGCGAGTGTAGATAACAAGACGTAAAACAGTAACACTATAAACAGCCTGGTAAGAATGGCACGGAATGAGTACCCGGCCTGCCATTCCAGGCGAACCTAGATAAGCTGCTTTGACATATTCGGACAATAGGTTATCTAGGAATCTCAAGCGCAAGTCAACAGAGATGGTGACAGATGAACCGAAAGGCTATCCAATAAATTGGAACTGGCCCTACAGGTTGGGTTGTGCTTTGGGCTAACTAGCTAGCCCATGTTACGAAGCAGCCAATAGCGTCGGAATGGACTGATATTATTGTTGACGACCCTGCTAAACCAAAATAGGACAACGACGTTCGTTTCTGCACGTGGAATGTGAGAACATAAACAGGAGAGGTACAGGCGAACAGTTATCGGAAGCCCTAAACTGGTACAAAGCAGACATTACTGCCATCCAGGAAATACGATTTGATGGGTCGGGCAAAAATAGGATGAAAAACTAATATGGACCGCGTTATAGTGAGCAGAAACAGCAACTATACGTAAGCGGACTTGTTATAAGTGTCAGACTTAAGGCTGAACTATAATAGTCGGAAACAATCGGAAGCTAATGTCAAAATTCTACGTTAAGTTTTCTTCAGTACTCTCAATTACTCAAGTTGCTCATAATAGACTTTTGAGAATGGAATTGCAAACAATAAAAACAAAATTTCGTTGCTTAGGAACTTACAAATTTAAATGTACACAGCTGTTGAAGTGAAATGTAAAATTTGTGTATGAAAGAACAAAAGAAAGAGAAAGAGCGAATCAATTCGCTTTTTCGTAAGTGAGCAAAAGTGAACGAAAACTGAACGAATCGAAGCGAAAAGCTATTATGGTCGTACAATACAAATTGCATGTGTTCGCACAGTTACGGAAGTGGTCGTCCGCAACCATCTTCTATTATAGTTCAGCCTTTAGCCTAGAAGTCTTATGTTTCCAAGAAATCATTGTAACAATCCATATTAAGGCTAAATTCGCTAACATAAGCCTTATATGCGCTTATATTGCTTCACCGAGATCCTTGACAAAACCTATGAGCGACTACCGATGTACGATGTTAAAATCTTGTTGGGAGATTCTACACGACAACACGTCTGGCAACGGACTTAGGCTAATTGACTTAGCTACGGAACGAAATGCCACTGTAGCCAGCACACGGTTTCCTCACCCCGATATCCATAAGGGGACATGGCGGTCTCCAGATCAATGAAGGGTCAACCAATGATCGCATTGCAGTAGACAAGAGGAACGAACCCAATATTTTGGATGTCCGAATATTACCAGGGGCTAACATCGACACAGACCACTACCTTGTTACAGCCAAGGTAAGAATGCGGATATCCACCACGCCACAACAAACCAGAAATACTGTGAACAAATTTAATGTCGAAAGACTGCAATCGCCAGAGACCGCCAAGACCTTCGCGGAACGCGTATCCCTTAACCTCTCGATTCACACCACACCATCAGCATCTAATGTCGAAAAACAATGGGAACGATGCCAACAAGCCATTAACTAATGTGCTAGGTTTCTCGCGGCAACCAGTAAGAAACCCCTGATTTAATGAAGAATGCCGACAGATGCTCGAAGCCAAAAACGAGGCCTACAAGGCTAAACTGCAGGTGAAGACGAGAGCTGCCATTGAGCTCTATAGGCAACGAAGAAGGGAAGAACACCGGCTTTTCAGAAAGAAGGAAAAAGAGCAAAAAAAGCGTGCGATCGAGGATATAGAGAGGTGCCACTCCAGGAACAATGTTCGAACGTTTTACCAACGTGTAAAACGTCAAAGCCAAGGATACAAAGCTCAAACAGAATCCTGTCGAGATGAACAAGGAAATATCGTAGTTGAGACACAGTCAATGCTGAGGATATGGAAGAACCACTTCTGCAGACTGTTAAACGGCGATGACGAACAACATTCCGCTGTCAGGCAGAACGAACCATTCAATATTGGCAACGACAGCGAAAACTGCCAACCACCCGAGCTAAGTGAAGTGAGGGTTGCAATATCTAAACTCAAGTTTAATAAGGCCGCCGGAAATGATGGCCTTCCCGCTGAGCTTTATAAAGCTGGTGGAGATGACTTGGTAAGTAACATCCACCAACTCATAAGCCAAATCTGGTCGGATGAAAGTATGCCTGAAGAATGGAACCTCAGCCTCGTTTGCACGATCCACAAAAAAGGAGACGCTCTGAACTGCGCCAACTACAGAGGTATAATTCTCCTCAACATCGCCTACAAGATCATATCTGCCGTAATATGTGAACGCCTGAAACCGTTTACCAACAACCTGATCGGCCCTTATCAGTGTGATTCTAGGCCAGGAAAGTCCACAACCGATCAAATTTTGACACTTCGGCAGATCCTGGAAAAAACCCAAGAAGTCCAAATCGATACCCACTACCTATTTATCGATTTCAAAGTCACATACGACAGCATTTATAGAGACGAACTATACAGAGCCATGTCTAGTTTTAGTATACCGCCCAAACTAGTCCGTTTGTGTAGGATGACGATGGAGAATTCTCGCTGCACCATCAGGGTCGGAAACGACCTCTCCGACACATTCGATACCAAAAAAGGATTTAGGCGATGCGCTGTCATGTGAATTCTTAAACCTGATTCTTGAGAGGATTGTGCAATACTCCAGAGCCAACACTAGAGGTACAATCTTCCAAAAATCGGTGCAACTACTAGCATACGCTGACGATATTGACATCATTGGTAGGACTCAACGTGATGTCATAGCCACGTTTGCTAGTATAGAGAAGGAAGCCTAAGACTAAGACTAAGTATATGCTCTCAAGACGAAAGGACACACAACATCGACGAATTGGACAGAAAGTCACCATTGACAGATATAACTTTGAGGTAGTACGGGACTTTGTCTACCTCGGCTCCGCTATTAACTCTGACAACAATCCAACGAAGAATTGCTCTTGCCAACCAATGTTTCTTCGGGCTATGAAGGCAATTTAGTAGTAAAGCCCTCTAAAGACCCTGATTATCCCAGTCCTGCTCTTCGGCGCTGAAGCATGGACCGTATCAAAAGCGGATGAAGAAATCCTTGGTTGATTCGAGAGAAAAAATCTTCGAAAAATCTTCGGTCCCGTTTGCGTTGACGGGCTATGGAGACGAAGATTCAACCACGAACTATACGAGCTGTACAGCGACATACCCCTGGTAAAAAAAACTCCGCATTGTACGTTTAAGATGGCTAGGAACATGAAGAACGAATGGACTCCAATATTCCGGATCGCAGATTCTTCGATTTCCAGACAGACGTCGGGCGCAGTAGAGGAAGACCTCGCCTAAAGTGGCACGTCCACGTTCATTCCGGACTGTTAAAAGTTATTTAAGTTATTTTTAATTGAAAACTTCTTTAGGAACCGTTTTAACCTGTTTTTTACGTAGTGGACATAAAATTGAAAACATCTTCATTACATTTTTGTCGGGAACATTTCCTTGAAAAGCTCCCTCGATATTTTTGAAGTCTTTTTTCCTGGCTCCCTGCGATCCTTCAGAGAGTTGGCCTATTGGAGAAAAATCAGCAGAAATAACATCTGGGGCATGGATTAGTAGCTTATGCACAGTTGGAGGCATTTAATACTACGGATAAATATTGACAAAGTATTTGGCAGTATCGAGTGAACTTGAAATGGCTACCAATAGAGCATGAAATTTTTCAATCAATGTCTTATCGACACCCAAGATTTCAGATACCAAATTTGCGTTGCTAAAAAAATTACCCAGCAGGTTTAGCATTATTTGAGTTCCAATAACCAGGCTTAGGCTGACCAACAATAAGACCCATTCGATCTCTAAACTTCTTTTGTGTTCGAGCCTTATTTAATGCTACAACATCTTTATCCTCTTGACGAAATCTCGTTTTACTTCGGAGTTTTACTAAGGAGTTCGCTATTCTTATGTCTCCTATAAGTTTTTTCGCACGCGTTTGAATCCCATCTAGTAGGTGCAATATTGATTTTGGTGCACCTGACCAGACGTGGGCGTTGAATTCGAGTTTAGGGCGTATAAACGCTTTATATATTGTGGCCAGATCAGAGGGGGTGAAATATTTTTTACATCGATTTAGGAAACCTAGACATTTCGCTGCGTTTTTAGCGACTTCGAATATGTGGTCTTTCCAACGTAAGTCGTTACTAACACACATACCTACCATGGAATATGGCTCTAGATTTTGGTTTCGCTTTAATGACAGAAGACAGCATTGTATTTTGGAAGAATTGAATTCCACTCTGTTGGATTTATCCCATTTGATAATGCTGTCAAGGTCGGAATTCAATGAGCTTAACATATTTTATCGTTTAGAGTCCACGTTCGAAGGTGAGGGACGAGGACCTGAAAACGAATATGAGAAGCTGAGGGTACTGTCATCAGCGAAGGAATCAATTGGATTAGAAGTTGCAGACAGGAGATCATTTATAAAAATGAGAAAGAGAGTCGGAGACAAAACTGATCCTTAAGGGATACCAGCATTTATTTGGTGATTTGCAGACTTGAAGCCGTCCAAAACAACTTGAATTGAACGTTTCGAAAGATAGTTTCTAATCCATAGAAAAAGTTTTTCGTCGATTCCAAGAGCACGCATTTTCGACAATAGGGCTTGATGCCAAACCCTGTCAAATGCCTTTGAAATATCAAGCGCAACAATCTTGCTTTCGCCACCATGGTGGATTGATTGGTTCCACTTTTCGATGAGATATGTCATCAAATCACCAGTAGACCTGTTGCTGCGAAAACCATATTGCCAGTCATTGAGAAGTTTTCAAGTTTCGAGATATTTCATAAGCTGACGGTTTATCAGCGTTTCCATGACCTTGGAAAGAAGGGACGTAAGTGCAATTGGTCGGTAGTTGGAGAGAGAAGAAGATTCGCGTTTTTTGGTACAGGCTGGACAAATGCTGTTTTCCATCTACTCGGAAAGAGTCCTGATGGGTAGGATAGATAGAAAAGCTTACGCAGTGGTTTTGCTAGCGTAGAAGTACACCTCTTCAGAATAATGGGGAGTATACCATCTGGACCAGCGGATTTGTGAATGTCAAGATCATATAAAACTCTTGCAACTGTACGAGTACGAAAGTGAATTTGTCCCATAGAATGATCTACGTTCTCAAGTACAGGAGGAGACTGAACACAATCTGGCAATGTAGAATTGGCTGCGAAATGCGCAGCAAGCAGATTGGCTTTGTCTAAAGAGCTGACAGCTGGAATGTCATTGTGAATGAGCGTTGGAACTGATGATGACGCCGAATTGTTTTATATTTTTAACAAAAGACCAAAAGTTTTTACTACCTCTGGGACATTGTAAAATTTTTTGCCACAACTTTTGGTCATAGAGGAATTTGACAGGCTTTAAATGGGCATTACAGTCATTTCTGGCTTGTTTGCATTTTGTTCGGTTTTCCTCCGTTGGGTTGGTCTTTGCAGCTCAAGTCATACCACCCTTCTGCCTTTGGTCTGCTACTCTTAATTCTGTTGGGAATAAAAGATCTCATACCAAAGAGAATGATGTTTGAGATCATATCAGCAGCGGCATCCACGTCACTATCGAGGAAACATAGTGACCAGTTAAAATTCCTAAAAAAAACTGTTTAATGCTTCCCAATTGGCTTTCTCGTATTGCCATACAGTTTTTTGAGAATTTGCTCCTTAAGGTTTGGGCTTCTATAAACGAAACAGTAGTGGATTAACATTAGAACATTGGCCGTATTGAGGTTGAATTTGGTAGGCTACGTCACTACGTATATATATGGCGAAACCGCGGTGAAAAAAGAATAATGGCTCAAAGTTATATACAGGTAGGGTTAATTCTGATAAGTCAGAATTCACCCCCACCTGTGTTTCACTTAGTTCCAAAACAGTTGGTTTATATTTACAAATGTGGACGTATGCAGAAAAAAGATTTGACTTCAACTCACGAACATTGCAAACGTCCACTGGAAGCTTATAGCCCACATGGAAAAGGCACTCAAAAACCTGAACCCAACAGTGCAGCACACGGCGCACAATGGGGCAGAATGCCCTAAAAGTTGGCATCAAATCAACCAACAAAGCTAAGAACTTGAAATTTGGCATTATTACTCTTGGTGCCAATGCCAATACATTCCCAAAGTAACTAATGGTCACGCCCACTTTTTGAAAAAAAAAACTTTTTTTACTAAGAAAACATTTTTTATACTTAGGTATACTTAAATAAAATAGTTTACAAAAATTCTTCATCGCTCTCATTGATCTCCAATTCACAAGCACTTTGGTTTGGTGGCGGTACAATGGGGGATAAGAGCAAATCAATAGCTTCTTGTGGTAAATGTTGCATTTTTTTGTTGTTGGAATCCTGCGCATACTTGTTAACAACGGATCTAATGATAACAAAAAAAAATTGAAAATGTCCACGTTAGTATTTTCTCGACTGTTTTTTCGTGAGTGATGCTCTCCGTACTTTTTAAAATCTTTATTGCTGGCTTCCTGTGCTTCTTCGCTTAGCTGCCCAATGGGCAATAAAGCCGATGAAATTATCTCGTTGCAATGAATAAAGTATTTGTGGACGGTGGGTGGCATATAGTACCAGGGGTACTTATGTACGAAATATTTCGCAGTTTCATGTGCAAATGCTTTAAATTTCGGAGTATCAATTTCATGGCCACATGAAACAACAATTAATATTATATGCATTTTTTTAATCAAACACAAATCTAACTTTGTTATATCTGCTGAAATTTCTGCATTTTCGAAAAACCTTCTTGCAGTATTTCCGTCATTGGAATTTCCAAAACCAGGCTTCGGTTTATCAACAATCAAACCCAAACGGTTTCGAAATTGCCGCTGGATTTCCTGTTTTGTTTTGCCAACGACTTTTTTATTTTCTTCTCCTCTAGCCTGCCATTGTTTTATTTTTAATTTATAGGAAAGGTGAAGAAGGCATTCAAAAAAACGGATCCATCCATGCAACACGGATAAACCAAATTCCAAATTTTTAGTTTTAACTGGTCTCTGTATCATTTCCTCGACCGAATTAGATTCTTTTGATTTGGCATCGCAAATATAACATTTTTGTGTGGAAGAGTTTTCAGTGATGGCATTACAAACCTTTCCATCAACCATGGCGAATATTAATTTGTGTTGAACGAAAACAGTTTCTGCACTAACTGTTACCATGCTTGGCTGGAGGTCCTTAATTTGGTTATCTACTCTTTGCTTTTCAGTCACGGATACTGCGGGTGTTTCTTTAATAAACTCAATTTTAAGAGGTCTACAATATCTGGTTGAGCTTGGACGAGGATTCTGCCAGATTATTTTTACACCAGAAACTAAACGAAGAGGGACGAGACATGTGATAAGAACAGCTGAATCATCTGCGTCGAGTCCATGGAAAGCTTGCTTATACGAACTGTGACCAGAGCTTCCATCAAAGCCCCATTTTGAGTATAAGTATACATTTTTTAAGTTCTTCGGGGCTTAGTAAATCGACCACGTCTTTTTGGACAGTAACTAAACGTTCAACAGTCAAGTTAAGCAAGCTTTGCAAATCTGTACTTACAGAAGTCTCCGAAATACTTATTTTTTCAGGTTTTGGGTATAAGGTAGAAGGGAATATTTTAGGAGCTTTTGACCTAATGATTTCATACTGAAACCTAGACAGGTTTGCCTCAACAATCAAAGCCAGTGCTTCTTCTCCAGTCATTGAAGTGGGTTCAATGGACTCATCAGCATTACTTGGAATGGTGGTTATTTCTCGAATTAGTTTTGCAGTCTCCGATTGTCCAGAAGCTTTTAAACTCATTTCAGACGCATATGTCAACTCGGCAAGAGACGTGGATTTTCTTAACTCTTCAGTTTTGTTCTATCTGATCCTTCTTAACGAAATTGTTGGACGACCACGTTTCAAGCTTGAAGAACTTGTACAACTGAACAGAATGGGCGTATTAAGCCAAGCACTATTTTTTTTAAGAATCCTGCCTCGACTTGACAAGCTTAATCCCAGCGCTGTTTAAATTTTGTTTTAATATCATTAATTTTTGTCTTAATATCGTTTTGAAATGTACCACCGCAATGAACCTGTCTTTCCATTTCTTGTTTTAAGAACTCGATTGGGCTATCTAATCCCTGGCAATTTGAATCCTTCATTATATTGTAAAGGTTTTGCCTTGTAATAGACACGATTTTGGAAGTTGTTCGGCCTAAAAAGCAAATTTAATAAATATATAAGAAAAAATATCAATTTTGTTCGAGAGTGACGTCACCAACAAAAAATTTAGACTACACAAAGGGGAGCATATCGGAGCAAAAAAAATTGCATATTCTGAAAATAGACAAAACACTTCACACAACGACATATAAAACTTTGCGGAGTTTTACGGACAACACAACTAAAAGATTAAGGACTTTAGTTTAATGCGAAAACAACACGTTTTTTTTACACTTTTTCTATTCCATGGCAAAAAAAAATATATCGATTTAACTAACGGGTAATAAATAGAACACAATTTACAAAAGTAACTCAAAACACAAAAAAACAGGTCTGCACTTGATGGAAAAAGGAAACAAATGCTCCATTTGTGTAGATCTGCTGAAGATCACGTGATCCTAATTACTGTTCTCTCTCTCATTTCTAATTCTCTATCATGTTAAAAAGAGAAATAAAGCGTTAGTTTATGACAACTCTCAACTTCATAATTTGATTTTCTGCCAAGTATTGGGGTATTCTGCCCCATTGTGCGGCGCAAGAAGAATTGAAGTGTTACTATCAACTAGATCGTTCTGGGTGACAAAGAAAAAAAATATAACAAATTTTACAAAAATATCCATTGGAATGTATTATAACGGAAAAACAAATTTGTATAGGTACTCATCTCACTCAATTAATTTTTTTGAGTTTATTCCGACTCCATCATATAAGCTGCCCCAATGTGCGATGTTATTCGCAAATCTGATACTTTTTCGTTTCATAAAATCCAATTGACAACGTCAGAAAAGAAGTTTCACTTAAAAAAAAATTGACCGACATTTTGACCTTCAGGTGCTGGATTTACAAACGTAGGTTTAGAGATCAGAAGAACGATGTTGTGATCCATACATAATTGTAAAAAGCCGGTCTTTTATTTTATTGTATCAAACAACAACATCAACGCCATCTATTGGTTCAATAAATGCAAATATATCAACGTGTCATTTGGCTTGCTTTATCTACCTCCTCACACATTGTAAGACTCTGAAAGTCTCCGGAACCGACATCCTAACTCCAACTAATCACCAACTCATAAGATTTGTATTTTATCAAACAACAAAATCAACGCCATCTATTGGTTCAATAAGTAAAAATGTATCAACTCATCGTTTGGCGTGCTTTATCTACCTCCTCACACATTGTAAGACTCTGAAAGTCACCAAAACCGACATACTCACTCCAACTAATCGCCAACTCATAAGATTTGTATTTTATCAAAAAAACAAAATCAACGCCATCTGTTGGCTCAATAAATAAAAATGTATCAACCTGTCGTTTGGCGTGCTTTATCTACCTCCTCACACATTGTAAGACTCTAAAAGTCTCCGGAACCGACATACTAACTCCAACTAATCGCCAACTCATAAGATTTGTATTTTATCAAACAACAAAATCAACGCCATCTATTGGCTCAATAAATAAAAATGTATTCCCTTGTCGTTTGGCGTGCTTTATCTACCTCCTCACACATTGTAAGACTCTCAAAGTCTCCGGAACCGACATACTCACTCCAACTGATCTTAAACTCCTCCATTAATTGGATGTAACTGTCGACTGCATTTAAAACGGCATAAGATTGGATACATGAACCGGATACATGCAGTGCAACAATTCGCATGAACGCAATTACACACACCATCTCCGTTTTATTTGCGGCATTCGCGACTAATGTGCTCCACACGAATTCCTCACTTATCGCAACTTCTCTAGACTAGGGTCTACACACAAGGGGCAACTCAAGTCGTAATTGCTTAGGAAATTTAAATTCATTTCCATTTTTTATCAACTTCTCACGAGCTATCAAGTGAAATGTCTTTTCGAAGCCTGCACGCATGCATTGGCCATTTGGCATGATGGGTGAAAATTTTTAAGGCACATATAGAGCCTCCGAGTTGGAGCAAACTGTCACTTGCTAATTGATTCCTTATTTTCCCTAGCAAACAGGTCTCATCGCAGTTGTGCAGTATCTATCGAAAATGAAATTCCACTCTCCACCAACCGACGATACGGCTGGTAAAAAGCGATTACCGTCTCCACCGTGTGCATCCTAATTACCTGCGCTTTTTACTGCCCCCCCTGTCGTATCTGTCGTTGTGTGCAGAGCATGTTACCGCCTGGATAATGATTTTGCGAGTTCGATTAGGATGGTATGGTGGAGTTTTGAGGAAGACGACGCGACAACTGTGCGCACATTTCTAACCAAGGAATACGAATAATCATAAATCGCTTGCACTTGACGATGTCATTGGACGTGAAGGCAGGCACATTCTTGGCGTTCTCTCACGCTCCTCCGATGGAATCGTGGTTTTTTATTTTTTTTTATTCTTTGCAGCCGGCCTCGACCAGAACCCATTAAGCTGATAATATCGCTATAAGACTTGCATAAGCACACAACCAGGCGAAAGTGTAAAGACGCGATTCGATTAGTGTCAGTGACTATGGACATTATCACATAAAAATTCTTTTTAAAACCGACGTGGAGGTGAATTTTAATTTTTCATATTTAAAAATAAATAAATTTTTGAATTTTTTTTATTGAAAATAAAACGTGAGCCTTAATTAAAAGTTACGTGACGATTCGCTGATATGATCAATCGGTCGCGGCGCTACCAGTTGGTTGGTTCGTTAGTGATACGAACATTTTGAAAAGTAATAATTCTGGAGAACAGTTATAGTGTTATTACACGATTTTATAGATGTAGATACATACTTGTCGTTGTTCTATTAAAATGTGATAAATAAATGGTATGCGGGGAGAGTACATTCACCTCGAATGAAGTAGAGGGTGAAGGAGCTGTAGCTGATGCTATCTTATTATAATGGGCATTTTTTACGAAAGCCCTCAATTGGTCAACGGCTGCGCTCATATCCAAAATGGGCTACTGATATCGGTATTCTGCGGCCCGCTGTCCTTGACCCTGGGAACAAGGGCCTGGACCTATACGTTGGGGGTTCTGCATTACCCATCCACGGGAAAAAGCTTATGTTACGAAGCAACCAATATCCTCGGAAAGGACTGATATTATTGTTGACGACCATGCTAAACGAAAAAAGGACAACGACGTTCGTATCTGTACCTGCAATTTGAGAACATTAAACAGAAGAGGTGCAGGCGAACAACTAGCGGAAGCCCTAAACTTCTACAAAGCAGACATTACTGCCATCCAGGAAATACGATGGGATGGACCGGGCAAAAAGAGGATGAAAAACTGTGACATCTACTACGGACCGTGTTATAGTAAGCAGAAACAGCGACTATTCGGATGCGGATTTGTTATAAGTGCCAGACTTAGGCAAGAAGTCTTATGTTTCCAAGACATTAGCGAACGCATAGTAACAATCCGCATCAAGGCCAAATTCGCCAACATAAGCCTAATATGCGCTTATGCTCCGACGGAGGAAAAAGATGATAAACCGAAAGACTGCTTCTACGAGCTGCTTGACAAAACCTGTGAGCGACTACCAAAGTACGATGTTAAAACCGTGGTGGGAGATTTTAACGCAAGGGTAGGAAGAGATGACATCTTTAGCAGTATTGTGGGAAAATATAGCCTACACGACAACGCGTCTGGTAACGGACTTAGGCTAATTGGCTTTGCTACGGAACGATATGCCACTATAGCCAGCACACGGTTTCCTCACCTCGATATCCATAAGGGGACATGACGGTCTCTAGATCAATGAACAGTCAACCAAATTGATCACATTGCGATAGACAAGAGGCACGCATCCAGTATTTTGGATGTCGGAACGTTCCGAGGGGCAACCATCGATGCTCGCAGCCAAGAACGAGGCCTACAAGGCTAAGCTGCGCGTGATGGCAAGAGCTGCCATAGGCTCTATAGGCAGAGAAGAAGGGAAGAACACAGGCTTTTCAGAAAAAAGAAAGAAAAGCGCGCGATCGGGGATATAGAGAGGTGCCACTATAGGAACGATGTTCGCAAGTTTTAGCAAAGTGTAAAACATCAAAGCCAAGGATACAAGGCTCGAACAGAATCCTGTCGAGATGAACAAGGAAATATCGTAGTTGAAACACAGTCGATGCTGAGGATATGGATATACTTGTTCAGACTGTTAAACGGCGATGACGAACAACATTCCGCTGTCAGGCAGAACGAACAATTTAATATTGGCAAGGGCCGAGAACTGCCAACCACCCGACCTAAGTGAAGCTTAATAAGGCCGCCGCAAATGACGGCCTTCCCGCTGAGCTTTATAAAGCTGGCGGAGATGACTTGGTAGGTCAAATCTGGTCGGATGAAAGCATGCCTGAAGAATGGAACCTCAGCATCGTTTGCCCGATCCAAAAAAAGGAGACCCTCTGAACAGCGCCAACTACAGAGGCATAAATCTCCTCAACATCGACTACAAGATAATATCTGCCGTAATATGTGAACGCCTGAAACCGTTTACCAACAACCTGATTGGCCCTTATCAGTGTGGTTTTAGGCCAGGAAAGTCCACAATCGATCAAATTTTCACACTTCGGCAGATCTGGTTAAAACCCAAGAAGTCCAAATCGATACCCACCACCTATTTACCGATTTCAAAGCCGCATACGACAGCATTTATGGAGAACTATACAGAGCCATGTCTAGTTTTGGTATACCGTCCAAACTCGTCCGTTTGTGTAGGATGACGATGGAGAATTCTCGCTGCACCATCATGGTCGGAAACGACCTCACCGACATATTCGATACCAAAAAAGGATTTAGGCGATGCGCTGTCATGTGACTTCTTCAACTTGATTCTTGAGAGGATTGTGCAAAACTCCTGAGACAACACCAGAGGCACAATTTTCCAAAAATCGATGCAACTACTAGCATACGCCGACGGAATTGACATCATTGGTAGGACTCAACGTGATGTCATAGCCACGTTTGCTAGTATAGAGAAGGAAGCGGCAAAAAATGGGTTTAGCAGTAAATGAGGGTAAGACTAAGTAAATGCTGTCAACACGAAAGGACACACAACATCGACGAATTGGACAGAACGTCACAATTGACAGATATAACTTTGAGGTAGTACGGGACTTTGTCTACCTCGGCTCCGCTATTAACTCTGACAACAACATCTCTTCAGAAATCAAACGAAGAATTACTCTTGCCAATCGCTGTTTCTTCAGGCTAAGAAGGCAATTTAGTAGTAAAGCCCTCACTTGAACTACTAAGGAGATCCCAGTCCTGCTCTACGGCGCTGAAGCATGGACCGTATCAAAAGCGGATGAAGAAATCCTTGGTAGATTCGAGAGGAAAATTCTTCGAAAAATCTTCGGTCCCGTTTGCGTTGACGGGCTATGGAGACGAAGATTCAACCAAGAACTATACGAGCTGTACAGCGACATGCCCCTGGTCAAAAAACTCCGCATTGGACGTTTAAGATGGCTAGGACATGTAGAACGAATGGACACCAATACTCCGGCTCGCAGAGTCTTCGATTCCCAGCCAGACGTCGGACGCAGTAGAGGAAGACCTCGCCTCAAGTGGCACAAGTAGAAACCGACCTCAACCAACTTGGAGTGCGCAACTGGAGGCAGTTAGCTAAGGACCGGGCTAATTGGAGAGGTATGGTGGTTGAGGCCCAGGTTCATTCCGGACTGTAGCGTCACTTAAGTAAGTAAGTAAGTAAACGACTCATTTTAGAAGCTTGTCATGACGAGGAGGTATGTACTCATGCATAAGTTTCAAACTTTTTCAGGAGGACCCTTTAAAAACAATTTTAGGTGTTTACACTTTCGGGATGTGTTACATGAGGCGTGTTTTTTTAGGCGTTCTGTATGCACTCAGAAATGTTCCCTTTACAAACCATAAATAGCAATTTAATCTACTAACACATTAAAAAATCTTTTAAATTCCATTGGTACTCCATAAACACAATCCAACTGTTTTAGAATTTACTGCCTAAAAGGTTCAAATTCCCTAGTGTAATTCCAATGTCTATTACAAGAGATTGCCGTTAAAATATTTCCCTCATCAAAACATTCCTACACTCCGGCAAAGTCCTTGACCTACCTACCACCCTGCTGCTGCTGCAAAAAAAAACAACAAAATAGAGCAAGCAAAACAGAAAACAGTTACAGATTATATCAAGGGACGGTCTATGCTTTGATATTCACATCCACATATCCAAATTAGCATACATCTGTCTGACGATTTGCCTGCCTAAAGCTTCCGAATACGTTTCCCCAGTTACAGTACTTAAGAGTATTAACATTATGCGAAACCATTTCCCATTGCGCCGCACAAGAAGCCCTTTTCGCAAAATTCCAAAAACCACTTCACAAAGCAAATCACCAACCCAACTGTGAAGACATGCCCCAGCGCAAGTCCCAGCCCCAGAACCCAGACCCACAATATGCACACACAACTTTTCCAACCGTATCTAGACTACAAAAAAAAAAAGACTATCGCACACGCCTACTCTACGGAAAATTTGATTGATTCCCAACATTTAGGTCAAGGATAACAAGGATTAGCACTCGTTTTTTCCATTATCTTTAACCCGTATATCCATCCATGCGATAAAATGTTAACAAAGACAAAGCGACGAAAGTTTCCGTTTTTTTTTTTCGTTGTTTTTGTTATTTTTGCCCGCACCCACAAACCACATCCGTGCTGCCGGCACAATATCCTTTTTCAGCATTATAGGGGTAAACATAATCCCATCGGGTCCCTAAATATAATTCATCCAGCTAAAGGCAAAACAAACACCGAAACTCCTTAACCCGAAGTGATTAAGGAGTTTTCATCAAAGAAAGCTCCACGACCAGGGATCAGAGGGTGATAGATAAAGATTACTCGGGTCAACCGGGCTATGTATGCAAACAAACGCACAAAAGGATGATCCTTGAGAATCGATAAAGTTGCTTACTAAGCCGCTAAAATGATTCATAAATTTTATACTTAAGGTTGATCCTATGTCCTGATAATAAAAAAGGACCCCTATAAGGAATTTTCATCCTTCGTCACCAAAGAGATGGATAATAAATCCTGTAAATAAATAATAAGGACCCGTTTCGGTGGTGTAAAGTGAATTCGGAAATTCCCACTAATGGATTAGGTACTTCCGGAATTTTTTTTACAGCTATGACAGGTCAGGTTAGAATGTGTGTGCATAAACCGGAACGTGTAGATACTTTGCATAACATAAACATCCCATGAGTCAGAGATGCACTCCACTGTGACCAGCAGCAGAAGCAGAAGAAAACAAACAAAAAAAAAACCTTCACAACACCTAGGGTAGGATTATTTAATTTTTCTCATAATTAATCACCACTGCAGGCGAGATGGTGTCTGCAATTTCAAATGCAATATCCTTTGGCCCGGTATCATCCCCCACCCCGGGGCGAGAGTGCACTTAATTATACCTAGGCCATGTTTTCAATGTCCCGAGTCAGCTGCAGTCCACACAACTGGTTTCGTTGCTAAGTGCACTCTCGCCCGAATGTTGGGTATCCAATCCACATGCCATTTTCACACAAATACATCGGCAAAAATGCATCTTTTACCATTCAGATACTTCTTCAATTTGTTATCGATTAATTGGTTAACATGTTTTGACATTGCAAACAAAATTACTTACAAAAGATACTATCCGCAGTCGTCACCACTTGTTGCTGTTGCTGAAATAGCCACCGCGTGTGTTTGTGCTTGGCTATATGATGTTGACACTTATGGTGTATCTATAACCAATCAATAGGGTATGCCCTCCTCCTTATCATGAACACACAAAACGGTGAAAAACTAATTAATCGACTCGCGCAAATGGAATAATTATCGCAAAGATATTTTTTTTTTATATAACACACTACTGCACTCTGTATTCCAACGATTTGAATTTAGATGCACCCGCACTGCAACGTGATCACGAATATTTTGTTTTGTTGTTGTTGGCGATTGAATTTTTGCCAAGAAATTTAGCACACACCACCGCGGAAGATACGCCGCACCTAGCTACACGCCGACGATGTCAAGTTCAAGGAAAACGGATAACGCACTGCGCTGGTTTAATATGTCCGGACTACCACAACACCGAACACATACACAGCCACACTCTCGATGATGGACTTAAGAACTGAATTTATGTTTTTTTTTCTATCTATCTATCTATCTTTTTGTCACAACGGAAATTTATCTTTTTTTTCTAATCGAAAGCAAATTATAAACAAAAAAAGGAAAAAAAAAAAACTTAACGGTAGGAAAAAATCCCAAAACAAAAATTTTTCACTTCAACTTTTTTTTTGTTTGTTACATCATCACACTGTGCGGCCAGGACTTCTCGAACTCTTTAGATGGTGCAGCTTTTCCGGACCATTTCTAAACTCATACTGAGCAGGAATCTACAATTGAGTTGCTCTACCACCGATAGAGATAGAGTGCGAGTGCTGCACAAAAATTACTCATTGTTTGGGGGTGTGTGTGTGTTGAAAAGATACCCCGGGCCCCGACAGTTAACATTCGGATTTGACAAAGAATTGAGTTGAGTGGAAACGATAGCGAGGTTTGTGTGTGTTCGAAGTGTGTTGTGCGCGCGTTGCGCTCTATGCATTTTCCACTCAAACCTGGTTGTGGAGTGACCCGTGTCAAGGTGACAACCTGTTGCAGATACAATTGCAGAGCGCACAATCTGCGTTTGAAAAGTTACATTTTTTTTAGAACAACAAAAAAATTGTATCTCCGTTTGAAAAAAAAAAGAATTTGATTTAGAAGATAAAAGTAGGTAAGGTAAGGCCCGTTCTTGCGCGGCGGCGGTTGTGGTGGTGGTGGGTCAACGGATTCTGTGTGTATCTTTCGTAAATCTGCACGCGGGTGACACTCTGTTTTCGGAGGAACGTTGCAACCTAAATGATTTATAATACCGGGCTATCTTGGATGGGGTTTATGGGTCATTTGTCTTCTTCTTCTTCTTGCTGAATGTGTGTATGTAAATACGTACCGTGTACCAATAATTGATTGCGTAACTAGAGCTGGGAGTGGGTGGGAACTGGACTGTTTGGCAATAATTAAAATATGGATTTCTGACGACATAAATTTTACGTCAAACTGACATCCGTTTTGGAGCCTGTCGATGGCGGTAAATCATGCAAATTAAGTCATCCCCGGGGGAAAATTGACGCATTCGACGGGTTGGAAAATGGAAGACATTTTCGCGAAGGATTTTAAAGTCGGTTGGTAGCTTTGAAGGTTGTTTGCAGGTTAAATTTTAAATTTTTCGCCACGTTAATGTCGTTAACGGCGAGTAGGGTAAGTGATTTGCTTGGTAGGTATATAGTGCGGTCTATCAGAGAGACGTCGACAGTGATGGGGCTATTCTTCCTAAGAAACTTTTATCAGATTGTGAGGATTACAAACATTTTGAAGATGAAGGATAACGAAATTAAGGAAATGAAAAGTGTAGATGGCGGCTCAATTGTACGAAAGGGGGCGTAGATTTTGATGAAGCGTTCGTATGTGCATACGAGTATTTATTGTTGGGGAGGGTTTTTTGGAAATTAATTGAAAAGTTTCATACAAAACTTTTGTAATTTTGTTCTTATTTATGTATATATGGCCTTTGGGCATAGGCATGAGGGTAGGTATATGCATGAAGGAAGGTATATCTTACAAGGAACACGAGCTTATGACCGTACAAGAGGAGGCCAAAGTTGTTGCAGTGGTAATGGTTTCATTAGTCCATGCTGCGACGGTAAGGTAATATCTTCAACTGAACTCTTAAGTTACTTCCAGAAGCTGATGTTGAGGTGGATACCGAAACGTCGACTATTACGCAAATCGTTTGCCATAAAAGACTGCCATCTACATTATGCCGACATTAGTCAGCACCTTCTGTGAATGTCTAAAGCTGAACTATTTTCCCAAAGCGTGGCGTGAAGTGAACGTGATATTCATTACCAAAGTAGGGAAATGCAGTCATATTACTGCGAAAGATTACAGACAAATTAGTTTATCCTCATTCCTTTTGAAAACTCTGGAAAGACTACTAGATATTCAAATACGTAGTAACTTGTATAGAGGATATCTATCCCCAAACCAGCATGCTTATATCAAAGGCAAATCGGTAGAAACTGCCCTGCATGAGGTAGTTCAAACAATTGGAATATCGGTATATCAGAAAGAATACACAATAGCAGCCTTCGTAGATATAGAAGGCGCCTTTAACAACGTAAAAACGGAAGCCATCGAGATGGCACTCGAAACAGCAGAAATAGATACGGTTATCAGCAAATGGATCATAACCATGCTGAAAAAGCGTATCATTTCATCCTCGTTGGGCGAATGTACCAACAAAATAACAACGACAAGAGGTACTCCACAAGGGGGAGTTCTTTCTCCGCTTCTTTGGCTACTGGTAGTCAATGACGTATTAAAGAAACTGGAGATCACCGCTGCAAAAACATTGCCCTATGCAGACGATGTTGTTCTCATGGCATGTGGGAAATTCCCATCGACTTTAAGCGCAATCATGCAAAATAGCCTAAACCTACTCAGCAGATGGTCAGAACCATGCGGCGTTGGTGTAAATCCGAAGAAAACTGAAATAGTATCCTTCACTAACAAAAGATCATTCTCAGAGTTTGTGTCACCGACTATGGGGGGTCCACCCTCTCACTGTCCTCAAGTGCCAAATACCTTGAGGTGATATTTGATAGCAAGCTAAACTGGAACCCGAATATCAACGAAAGGGTTACGAAAGCTAACATTGCACTTTCTAGCTGCAATAGAATCTGTGGTAGGAAATGGGGTCCATCCCCGAAGGTCACGAAATGGTTAAACAAAGCTGTTGTCAGACCAATTCTAGTCTGGTGGAATTCCATGAAAAAGATGAAGCATTTGACCGCATTAACAAAAGTTCAAAGAACAGCATGCGTAATCATAACAAGAGCCATGCGCACCAGCCCCACAGCAGGTTTGGAAACAATTCTTAATCTCCCCCCAATCGACCTACAGTTGATTGGCACAACAGCGAAAAGTGCAGCACGTCTCAAAGAAGCGGGTAATCCGTGTATCAAACCCTTTGGTCAGAATACGAGAATGGGATATCTGACTAACCCATCCAATATCACGAATGGTTGTCAAATACTGTGTTATCCAACACTGAAATATGAATCCATACTGATGGATATAAAATGGAAATAGGAGTGGGCTCTGGGGTCTACTGCGATAAAATCGGGTTAGCCACATCCCTTCGACTAGCAAACTCGTGCAGTGTATTCCAAGCAGAGATCCTAGCCATACTCGAAGCTGCCGAACCGGCCAGAGTATTGGACATATCACAAGAGGATATCTCCATTTACGTAGATAGCCTTACTTACTTACTTAAGTGGCGCTGCAGTCCGGGATGCCTCTCCAATTAGCCCGGTCCTTAGTTAACTGCCTCCAGTTGCGCACTCCAAGTTGGTTGAGGTCGGTTTCTACTTGTGCGCGCCACTTAAGGCGAGGTATTCCTCTACTTTGTCCGATGTCTGGCTGGGAATCGAAGACTCTGCGAGCCAGACTATTAGTGCCCATTCTTACTTCATGTCATAGCCATCTTAAACTTCCAATGCGGAGTTTTTTTTGACCAGAAGTATGTCGCTGTACAGCTCCTAGAGTTCTTGGTTAAATCTATGTCTCAATAGCGCGTCAACCCCAACGGGACCGAAGATTTTTCGAAGACTTTTCTCTCGAATCGACCAAGGATTTCTTGATCCGCTTTTGATACGGTCCATGCTTCAGCGCCGTAGAGTAGGACTGGGATGTTCAGGGTCTTCTATAGGATCTCCTAAGTAGTTCGAGTGAGGGCTTTACTACTAAATTGCCTTCTTAGGCTGAAGAAACAGCGGTTGGCAAGAGTAATTCTTCGTTTGATTTCGGACGAGATGTTGTTGACATCACGTTGAGTCCTACCAATGATGTCAATATCGTCGGCGTATGCTAGTAGTTGCACCGATTTTTGGAGAATTGTGCCTCTGGTGTTGTCTCGGGAGTTTTGCACAATCCTCTCAAGAATCAAATTAAAAAAGTCACATGACAGCGCATCGCCTTGCCTAAATCCTTTGTGGTATCGAATGTGTCGGTGAGGTCGTTTCCGACCCTGATGGTGCAGCGAGAATTCTACATCGTTATCCTACACAAACGGACGAGTTTGGGCGGTATACCAAAACTAGACATGGCTCTGTACAGTTCGTCTCTATAAATGCTGTCATATGCGGCTTTGAAATCGATGAATAGGTGGTGGGTATCGATTTGGACTTCTTGAGTTTTTTCCAGGATCTGCCGAAGTGTGAAAATGTGTTCGGTTGTGGACTTTCCTGGCCTAAAACCGCACTGATAAGGGCCGATCAGGTTGTTGGTAAACGGTTTCAGGCTTTCACAGATAGGCAGATAGGATCTTGTAGGCGATGTTGAGGAGACTTATGCCTCTGTAGTTGGCGCAGTTCAGAGGGTCGACTTTTTTATGGATCGTGCAAACGAGGCTGAGGTTCCATTCTTCAGGCATACTTTCATCCGACCAGATTTGGCTTATGAATTGGTGGATGTTACTTACCAATTCATCTCCGCGAGCTGTATAAAGCTCAGCGGGAAGGCCGTCATTTCCGGCGGCCTTATTAAGCTGGAGTTTAGATATTGCTATCCTCACTTCACTTAGGTCGGGTGGTTGGCAGTTCTCGGCCCTTGCCAATATTAAATTGTTCGTTCTGCCTGACAGCGGAATGTTGTTCGTCATCGCCGTTTAACAGTCTGCAGAAGTGGTCCTTCCTTAGCATCGACTGTGTCTCAACTACGATATTTCATTGTTCAGCCCGACAGGATTCTCTTCGAGCCTTGTATGCTTGGCTTTGACGTTTTACACTTTGGTAAAACTTGCGAACATTGTTCCTGGAGTGGCTCCTCTCTATATCCTCGATCGCGCCCTTTTCTTGCTCTTTTTCTTCTTTCTGAAAAGCCGGTGTCCTTCTTCTTTGCCTGTAGAGCTCAATGGCAGCTCTGTTATCCTCGTAAGCCTCGTTCTTGGCTGCGAACATCTGTCGGCATTCCTCATCAAACCAGGGGTTTCTTGCTGGTGGCCGCGAGTAACCTAGCACATCAGTTGCGGCTAATCTAATGGCTTGTTGGCATCGTTGCCATTGTTCTTCGACATTAGATGCTGGTGGTGTGGTGTGAATCGAGAGGTTAAGGGATACGCGTTGCGCGAAGGTCTTGGCGGTCTCTTGCGATTGCAGTCTTTCGACATTAAATTTTTTCACAGTATTTCTGGTTTGTTGTGGCGTGGTGGATATCAGCATCCTTACCTTAGCTGCAACAAGGTAGTGGTCCGAGTCGATGTTAGCCCCTCGGAATGTTCGGACATCCAAAATACTGGATGCGCGCCTTTTGTCTATCGCAATGTGATCAATTTGGTTGACTGTTCGTTGATCTGGAGACTGCCATGTCCCCTTATGGATATCGTGGTGAGGAAACCGTGTGCTGGCTATAGTGACATTTCGTTCCGTAGCGAAGCCAATTAGCCTAAGTCCGTTACCAGACTTGTTGTCGTGTGGGCTATATTTTCCGACAATACTGCTAATGATGTCTTCTCTTCCGACCTTTGCGTTAAAATTTCTCAGCATGATTTTAACATCGTACTTTGGTAGTCGCTCATGTCAAGAAGCTCGTAGGAGCAGTTGTAGAAGCAGTGTTAGTTGTATCATCTTTTTCCGCCATCGGAGCTTATGTTGGCTTATGAGGCTTATGTTGGCGAATTTGGCCTTAATGCGGGTTGTTACAATGCGTTCGCTAATGTCTTGGAAACGTAAGACTTCTTGCCTAAATCTGGCACTTATAACAAATCCGCATCCGAATAGTCGATGTTTCTGCTCACTATAACACGGTCCGTAGTAGATGTCACCGTTTTTCATTCTCTTTTTGCCCGGTCCATACCATCGTATTTCTGGGTGGCAGATATCTGTTTTTAAGCAGCTTTGTTTCTGTTTCCGCTATTTGTTCGGCTGCACCCGCTCCAGTTTAATGTTTTCACAATCCAGGTGCAAATACTATTGTCCGCACTGTTATTATTGAAGCCCCATTCTTATATCAGTCCATGGCCGTTTAAGAGGCTCTGAGTGTTTACCCCAAAGTGATCATCTCATTCATTGTCATACGTATTTCACATTTTTAATTTCACTCCTTTTTGCGAATTCCTGGATGCATGATCGCGGTTGACTGTTCTGAAACCAACCGCAGTCAGTTGAACTTGAACTGCATTGAGTGTTCCGGGTATCTCCACAGAACAGAAAATAATCTTGAAAAATTCAATTGCTCGACACGAATTCCTGAAATGTTTCCACTTAAGTTGAATTAATTAACAAAAAAAATATTTTTTTTTGTTTCTGGGGTGGGTTTGTTTTTTTTTTACTGATAAATTATTCGTCGATTGAACTTTTCAAATTTTGAGATTAAATTAACGCTGTTGCACAAAATAAATTGTTTACAGATATCTTTAAGGGTGTGCGCTTAGATTATCTGTTCTGATCAGTTCCATGATTAACTTTAAGACTTCTAGATACATGAGTTTGAATTTGTTTTTAAAAAGTAAGTCAGGCAAGTGTTGGTTAGCTCTTAATAAAGGTCGTAGAGGCGTTTTTGACTAAGAAAATAATTAACATCTTCGGCTGATGGCCACCATTACTCCGGCCTGCAGTTACAGACGTTACACGCAGTAAATGAAGAGAAAATATTAGTTGGCGCCCTCAAATAGAAGCCGACCACAACTAGCTTGAAATGCACAACTAGAGAGAGTTAGATAGGAAACGAGCTAATTGAAGAAGGTTGAGGCCTATGTTCACCTGAAATATTGCACCTCTTAAGTAAGTAAGTATATTGACAATAGAGGAAGACAATGGTCTAAGTTCTACACAATTTGACGGAGTCGTACCCTGTCTCTGAGTACCTGTTGGTCCAGTGACCTAGTGGTTAATTCGTTTTACTATAGAGTGGTCCAACCATAATGCAAGAAGTTAATTGTGAATCATACCTTAACGTCAAGTTTCTTGCTCAACTTAATTTGACATTTCTTTGTTTCAGTATTTGACAAACTCAACCATGGAGAGGTACAAAATTCTGCAGATTGTTGAGGCCTTTTACGAAAATGGGCGTTCAAATCAAAATGTATTTACTGATTTTTTTTGGTCAGCATAAGCGACCAAACGTGCGCAAATCTAAGCAAACCGGGTCTGTAGGAAATGCGAAAATATCTGTGCATGCTCGTTCTGCGGAAAACATTGCTATTGTTCGCAATAGTGTGGTGGAACTACCGTCAAACTCGACTCGTCGCCGTGCCCAACAATTGAACATATCACGAACATCACTGATGCGAATTTTGAGTAAAGATTTGAATTAACACGCTTACAAGGTTCAATTGACTCACGAGCTGAAGCCTACGGATCATTTTAAGCGTCGGCGTCGTCAATACGCCGAATGGTTTGTTTGACTTTACAAAGAAAATCATCTTCAGTGACGAGGCACACTTTCACCTCAGTGGATTCGTTAACAAGCAGAATTGCCGCGTTTGGGAAAATGAGAATCCAAGAGTGATTGTTGAAAAGCCGATGCACCCACAAAGAGTGGCAGTTTGGTGCGGTTTATTCGCGGGCGGCGTCATCGGGCCGAACTTCTTCAAAAAAAATGGGGTCCGCAAGCAGTTATCGTGAATGGTATTCACTATCGCGAGATGATAACGGACTTCTTGTGGCCAGAAATTGAGGATATGGACCTGGGCGATATGTGCTTCCAAAAAAATAGTGCCGCCCTTGCCACACAGCTAACGAAAAAATGGTCTTTGGGTCAACTACCCACCCATGGAAAAAAATCATTGATACGAAGCAACTAATAGCCTCGGAAAGGACTGATATTACTGTTGACGACCCTGCTAAACGAAAAAAGGACAACGACGTTCATATCTGCACCTGGAATGTGAGAACATTAAACAGGAAGCCCTAAACTGCTACAAAGCAGACATTACTGCCATCCAGGTAATACGATGGGATGGGCCGGGCAAAAAGAGGATGAAAAACTGTGACATCTACTACGGACCGTGTTATAGTGAGCAGAAACAGCGACTATTCGGATGCGGATTTGTTATAAGTGCCAGACTTATTCAAGAAGTTTTACGTTTCCAAGACATTAGCGAACGCATTGAAAGAATCCGCATCAAGGCCAAATTCGAAAACATAAGCCTTATATTCGCTCATGCTCCGACGGAGGAAAAAGATGATAAACCGAAAGACTGCTTCTACGAGCTGCTTGACAAAACCTGTGAGCGACTACCAAAGTACGATGTTAAAACCATGGTGGGAGATTTTAACGCAAAGGTAGGAAGAGATGACATCTTTAGCAGCATTGTGGGAAAATATAGCCTACACGACAACACGTCTGGTAACGGACTTAGGCTAATTGACTTCGCTACGGAACGAAGTGCCCCTATAGCCAGCGTTTTCCTCACCTCGATATCCAAAAGGGACATGGCGGTCTTCAGATCAACGAATAGTCAACAAAATTGATCACATTGCGATAGACAAGAGTATTTTGGATGTCCGAACATTCCAAGGGCCTCAAAAGGGAAGAACATCGGCTTTTCAGTAAGAAGAAAAAAGACCAAGAAAAGCGCGCGATCGAGGATATAGAGAGGTGCCACTCCAGGAACGATGTTCGCAAGTTTTACCAAAGTGTAAAACGTCAAAGCCAAGGCTACAAGGCTCGAACAGAATCCTGTCGAGATGAACAAGAAGATATTGTAGTTGAGACACAGTCGATGCTGAGGATATGGACGAACCACTTCTGCAGACTGTTAAACGGCGATGACGAACAACATTCCGCTGTCAGGCAGAACTAACCATTCAATATTGGCAACGACAGCGAAAACTGCCAACCACCCGACCTGAGTGAAGTGAGGATAGCTATATCTAAACTCAAACTTAATAAGGCCGCCGAAAATGACGGCCTTCCCGCTGAGCTTTATAAAGCTGGCGGAGATGACTTGGAAAGTAACATCCACCAACTCATAAGCCAAATCTGGTCAGATGAAAGTATGCCTGAAGAATGGAATCTCAGCATCGTTTGCCTGATCCACAAAAAAGGAGACCCTCTGAATTGCGCCAACTACAGAGGCATAAGTCTGCTCAACATCGCCTACAAGATCCTATCTGCCGCAATATGTGAACGCTTGAAACCGTTTACCAACAACCTGATTGGCCCTTATCACTGTGGTTTTAGGCCAGGAAAGTCCACAACCGATCAAATTTTCACACTTCGGCAGATACTGGAAAAAACTCAAGAAGTCCAAATCGATACCCACCACCTATTTATCGATTTCAAAGCCGCATACAACAGCATTTTTGGAGACGAACTATGCAGAGCCATGTTTAGTTTTGGTATGCCGCCCAAACTCGTCCGATTATATAAGATGACGACGGAGAATTATCGCTGCTCCATCAGGGTCGGAAACGACCTCACCGACACATTCGATACCAAAAAAGGATTTAGGCAAGGCGATGCGCTGTCACGTGACTTCTTCAATTTGATTCTTGAGAGGATTGTGCAAAACTCCAAAGCCAACACCAGAGGCACAATTTTCCAAAAGCCGGTGCAACTACTAGCATACGCCGACGATATTGACATCATAGGTAGGACTCAACGTGATGTCATAGCCACGTTTGCTAGTATAGAGAAGGAAGCGGCAAAAATGGGTTTAGCAGTAAATGAGGGTAAGACTAAGTATAGCTGTCAACACGAAAGGACACACAACATCAACGAATTGGACAGAACGTCACCATTGACTGATAAAACTTTGAGGTAGTACGCTATTAACTATGAAAGCAACATCTCCTCAGAAATCCAACGACGAATTACTCTTGCCAACCGCTGTTTCTTCAGGCAAAGAAGGCAATTTAGTAGTAAAGCCCTCACTCGAACTGATCATCCCAGTCCTGCTCTACGGCGCTGAAGCATGGACCGTATCAAAAGCGGATGAAGAAATCCTTGGTAGATTCGAGAGGAAAATTCTTCGAAAAATCTTCGGTCCCGTTTGCGTTGACGGGCTATGGAGACGAAGATTCAACCAAGAACTATACGAGCTGTACAGCGACATGCCCCTGGTCAAAAAACTCCGCATTGGACGTTTAAGATTTCTAGGACATGTAGAACGAATGGACACCAATACTCCGGCTCGCAGAGTCTTCGATTCCCAGCTAGACGTGCGTCGGACGCAGTAGAGGAAGACCTCGCCCTAAGTGGCGCACACAAGTGGAAACCGACCTCAACCAAGTTGGAGTGCGCAACTGGAGGCAGTTATAGCTAAGGACCGGGCTAGTTGGAGAGGCATGTTGGTTGAGGCCCAGGTTCATTCCGGACTGTAGCGCCACTTAAGTAAAGTAGTAAGTAAGTAACTAGTGATGACTTATAGACCTGAGTGCCTAGAGACAGTCGGTGTTCCATTTCGCTTTAACAAGATTAAGGTTGATCGTGCCTTGGAAACAACTAGGAATTACCTGAAAGAGCAATTAAAAGAATTTTGTGGAGTCGGTTCTGTTTATATTAATATCACCGTGAGCTAAATTAACACAATGGTGTAGGTGGAGTGTTGTTACCTCCAAATCTTCTTTTAATCTAGTGATAGACATATTTTCAAAAAATTCTTGGAAGTTAGTAATTTAGTTTGAGAAAATCAAAAGCTTTTTCTTAGCTTTTACTGCACGCAATATAAATGAGCTAAGCTATTTGTTCTACAGACAAGATCCCTACGATAAACAAACATCAACCTATTTTATAAGAAAAGACACCTTTAATCCCTTAAAATACACAAATCAGATACAAACTCAAGTCTATTAACGACGTCCACAAAAAGCCCCCTGCCTCATTAAAAGGTGTCATACATCGCACATCTTATGAACCTGCTGTCAACCTATTCATTACACCAACTGCATTCCTATCCTATAGCTAAATCCATAGTTAATCCTTCCCCACATCGCCTCATGTATCCACCATGCCTCTGACACATTCCTGACATCTCATACAACACACGACGAAAATTCCCCAATGCCTTAAGCCGAAAAATTTGCCACATCCCTGTTTACAGATAGTTGGGAAATTCCCGGCACATCAAGACAATTACTTGGTGTTCCGGAGCCACCCAAATGACTTTTTATTGAGTTGATCTGCAGTGTAGGCCTTAGGCCTTCGGCCTTTCTGGTTGTTTTGTGTATTTAATTATAAATTTTAGGGTTCCTCTCTGGTGGCTTTTGTTTTCTTCTTCTGCTTCGTTTTATGACTCTCAGGTCGCGCGTGCCGCTTAAGGATGCCATCCACCGTGCATACAGACGACGATAATCATTAAATTGTATTTTTAGATCTTCGGATGTGTACGGCATTCCTTAGTTTTGTAAAATCTCTTTAATTACCTCTTTAACCGTACAAGGCAAAACATGATGGCCGTGAACAAATTACCACGACGACTACATACGAAAACCGGGAATGCCACCCACGGGAGAGTGTATAAATAAAGGGATGAGAGTGCACATATGAATGGCAGCTAAATCCCCCTCCAAAAAGAACTGCTAAAATGGATTAATCTACTTGAACGGGAAATAAATATTCCGTCAAGTGGATATGAGCATTTAAGGATGCACTTGGATGCGTGCTCTTTCATGGGTTGAATCACTCAAAGCCGATAAAAAGGTTTGATAAGAACAATGCAACAGAAGAGAATTCCCGAAATAGTTGGTTTTTCCCATGAATAGGGCGGCCTATCCCCGATTTACTTGTAATTCGAATACACTTCACGTATTTGGATTTAATGGCTCGCTTTTTGAATTCAGAAATTCAGATCCAATCAAGTGATCAATAACATGCCCCCATGACGAGACGCACCCACAAATTGGACAAACACACCATAACACACGTAGGTAGGGAACATGTTTACATGCATCAAAGATGTGCATCCATCGGATGGCCTGTCGGATGTCGGTTGTTGGATGTTCTCACCTGAATTTCTTTTAACACGTCGTTCCTTCTCACGGAGTTCTCGTTGGTTTATCGAACATCTCAATCGGTTGGTGTAGCTGATGATCGACAAGATCTACACATTGGACGTTTCGGTAGCCGCTGGGCACCCCATGGAGGTACTTTCGACATAATTTTGGGAATATAACGAGTAGGGAATTAGGTCGCGCATATTTTACAGAACTTCAGGGGGTTATTGGTTGATGCTATCGAAGTGGATTGTGTTTGAATAGGGTATTTGGATTTTTGTTTCCGTTAATGGATGGAAAAGTAATCTTTAGAGAGGGGAGCCTTTTTCGGATAAGTGGGGCTCCCCCCACTCAACAGTGAATTAAGTGGCCATGATTATTAAAAATAGTTCACTTTGCTGCACAAATTCCCAGTGGGCGAACTGTCAAACACTGATCTGGATTATCCAAGCAATTTCAATGAGCTGACTCTGAGTACAAATTAGGCAACTACTGGGTACCTTGTACCCGAACCCCAGATTGGTTTGCAAACCATTTAATATCAGCGACCGAGAAGACTCACAGTTTCAGCTCAGACAAATTGTCCACCTACCAACTAAAAGCCTCAGGAAGGAATGATTTTAATCCTGATGACCAACGGTTGAAGAAGAAAGACATACACCTGGCATGTTAGACCATTTAAAGGTGCAGAAAAAAAAATCGTGCCAGCCATAAACTGGTGCCAGCCTTCTAGGAAATACGATTTGATAGACCGGGGAAAGTGACGATGAAATACTTCGACACTTACTACGGTCCGTGCTATAGTCACCAGAATCAGCGACTATTTGGGTGCGGACTTGTAAAAGACGACAGACGAAGGCATACTCACTTAATTAGCACTACAGTCTGAAATGAACCTGGGCCTCAACCAACAGGTCTCTCCAATTAGCCCGGACTATTGCGCACTTCAAGTTGGTTGAGGTCGGTTTCTACATGTGCGCGCCACTTAAGGCGAGGTCTTCCTCTACTGCGTCCGACGTCTGGATGGGAATCGAAGACTCTGCGAGCTGGAGTATTGGTGTCCATTCGCTCTACATGTCATAGCCATCTTAAACGTCCAATGCGGACTTTTTGTTGACTAGGGGCATATCCACTTTTGACACGGTCCATCTTTCTTACGAGATGTTGTTGTCCCGTACTACATAGTAGTTATATCTGTCAATGGTGACGTTTTGTCCAATCCGTCCATGTTGTGTGTCCTTTCGTATTGGCAGCATTTACTTGGTCATACCATCATTTACAGCTAAAACTATTTTTGCCGCTTCCTTCTCTAAACTAGCAAACGTGGCTATGACATCAAGTTGAGTCCGACCAATCGTCGGCGTATGCTAGTAGTTGCACTGATTTTTGCCTCTGGTGTTGGCTCCGGAGTTTTACACAAACTTCTGAGGAGTGAAATTAAAGAAGCCGCATGACAGTGCATCGCCTTGCCTGTCGGTGAGGTCGTTTCCTACCCCGACGGAGCAGAGTTAATTCTCCACCGTCATCCTGCACAGATGGAAGCATTTGCGCGGTATGCCAAACTAGACATGGCTCTGTACAGTTCATAACGCCTTACAATTGATGAATTAGTAGTGGATATCGATTTGGACTTCCTGTTTTTTTTTTTCTAGATCTTTCGAAGTGTGAAGGTTGGATCAGTTGTGGACTTGTCTGGCCTAAAACCACAGTTATAGCAGTCGATCAGGTTGTTGGTAAACGGTTTAAAGCGTTCATACATTACGGCAGATTTGATCTTATAGGCGATGCTGTAAAGACTTATGCCTTATGCAGTTCAGAGGGTCTCCTTTTTCGGATCAAGCAAACGATGCTGTGTTACCATTCTTCAGGAACACTTTCATCCGACCAGATTTGACTTATGAGTTGGTGAAAGTTACGTAGCATCTCAACCGGATTTATAAATCTCGGCAACAAGTGGTTAGTGGTCCGAGTGGATATTGGCCCTTCGAAATGTTCGGACTTCCAAAATACTGGATGCGAGCCTCATGTCTATCGCTGTGCTATCAATTTGATTGACAACTCGTTGATCTATAGTGGCATTTCGTTCTGCAGCGAAGTCAATGAGGCTAAGTCCGTTGCCAGATGTGTTGTCGTGTGGGGTGTGTTTTCCGAAAATACTGCTAAATATGTCTTGTCTTCTTACCTTTGGGTTAAAATCTCCCAACACGATTTTAATAAGCTCGTAGAAGAAGTTTTTTATAAATTCATCTTTTTATTCCGTCGAACGTGAGCGCATATAAGGCTTATGTTGGTGAATTTGGCCTTGATGCGGATTTTTACAATGCGTTCGCTAATGTCTTTGAAACATAAGACTTCTTGTCTTAGTGTGGTACTTATAACAAATCAACATCCGAATAGTAGCTGTTTCTTCTCTAAACAATACGGTCCATAGTAGAAGCCGCAGTCTTTCATCGTCCTATTGCCCGGCCCATTACATCGTATTTCCTGCATGGCAGTAATGCCCCCTTAAGCAGCTTAGAGCTTCTGCTAGTTGTTCGGCTGTGCCTCTCCTGTTTAATCAGTCCTTTTCGAGGGTCTTGGTTGCAAGATTTTTTTTTGTCGTCGGTGCGTTAACAAAATGCACAACACACAACCTGTAGGGACAAATACAATTTATTGGATACGGGGACACGTCACCATCTCTGTTCATAGTGCCTTACTAACCCCTAAGATTCCTTGATGAACCATTGTCTGAATATGTCGGAGCAGCTGATATAGGTTGTTTACATTGTCCATCCTAAATAGGATTGTAGACGCCACTATGACTTTGTTTGGGAATTCCTCCGCTGTCGTCTGGTGAGGGTTTTTGATAGGCGACCTTGCCATTAGCTAGTTTTGTTCCACGAGTGGTATTTTATTTACCACCTATCCCGCATATCTGCAAAGGATTCCTATATCCACCACCCGGGAACGCGTCCATTGGCATACTTCATACTCCAGAACAGACTCCGTGAAAAAAATCGAACACGAGGTTTAAATCTATCCTAAGATTACGAGGACGAAGAACTCTAATAAGGTGGGTCTAGAAATTCATTTCGTCTATCGGTCTTTGGTTCTGGATTTTAAACGGATTAAGTTCAAATTTTATATGCCAAGTTTTTGGAGTAATACCCAGAGGGGTATTAACAATCGATATTGCAGTTCTATAGTTTGTGGTACCTGTTGTATAACGGTTTTGGTAAAATTGATTTTTTTTCGACATATTTGAACACCAGGTTTATATCCAAGACAGATATAACCGCAATTCTGGAGATAAGATGGAAAGAGGATCAGGTGTAATGAATTGAAACAGTTGCGACATTTACAACAGCTGCAACAAAAGATTGCATGTATTAGGATGCGGATTCGTCGTGGGAAACCGGATAAGGACAAAAATTATTGAATTCAAGCCGATAAGTGTTCAACTTTCTGTGATCCGCATCAAAGCTACGTTCCAAAACATAAGCCTAATATGTCCACACGCCCCTACTGACGAGGCTGAAGATCCCATCAAGGGGGAGTTTCATGACTTCCTGGATGGAGCCTACGGAGCCTATCAGGAGTATGAGGCAAAAGTTATACTCGGGGATTTCAAGACTAAAGTCCGAAAGGAAAACATCATTGGGGGTCTAGTTGGTAAGCACCGAATCCACGAAACGCAACGGCTACCGAAAAATCGATTTAGCAGCAGCTCGTAATACGGTGATAAGTAGCACTAGGTTCCAAGGCTAAGGATCCACACAGCAACCTGGCGCTCTCCTGACGGTCGAACCGCCAACCAAATCAACCATGTGCTAATCGATGCGAGGCACGCATCCAACATCCTAGACGTGCATACATTCCGAGGCTAAATTCAGAGCTCGACTGTCCAACGAGAATAAGCTGCGAATTGCCCAGAACAAGAAATTCTACGTTGGACGCCTTAGCACACCTGGACTGGAGTAGCCAAGGCCTACAACGAGCGCCTGAGTATGAAACTCTCCTCTGTGCACTCACCTACCACAGACGCCAACAATTAGTGGTATCGCGACATCATCAAGGAGGTAGCCGAAACCGCTGTAGGGTACCAGCTACCCCCGAGAAAGAGCCCGTGGTGAATGCGGGTACAGGAAAAAGGTGACAGAAGATGCACACAAGAAAGCGTTGCTGGGCAAAACAAGGGCAGCGAGAGAAGAGAATACAGCCAGGAGAAGGGAGGAAAAGAAAAACCTGCGTAGAATGAATAGGGCTTCCGGAGTTTTTATAAAAAGGCCAATCAACTGGCTGCTGACTACAAAACCGGAACGCAGGCTCTTCGAGACAGCGAAGGAAACCTAATCACCGAAGCGCAGGGAATAGTAGGTGTGTTTAGCAGCATTTCCAACAGCTGCTAAATGGGCGTCAGGTCGAGAGAGTGATAGGGCAAGAAGATAACCCACGTCCAGTCAATGACAAACTAGTTCCACCACCTAGTATAGAAGAAGTTTGCCTAGCTATAAAAAAGCTTAAAGGCTTAAAAACAAGACCGCAGGCTCTGATGGCTTACCAGCGGAGCTTTTTAAATACGGTGGTGATGTTTTGGTAGGGAGCATGCACCGAACCTCAACCAAGTATGGGTGGTTGAAAACATGCCCGATGACTGCACTATCAGCTCCATATGTCTAAAAAAAAAAGGCGATCCTATGTCTTGCAAGAATTATCGAGGCATATCCCTGCTTAATGTCGCATACAAGATCCTATCCAACATACCGTGTGAACGTCTAAAACCGTTCTGCAACACACTAATCGGCACGTACCAGTGTGGCTTCCGGTCCGGCAGATCGACTATAGACCAAATTTTCACACTGAGGCAAATCCTGGAAAAGACCAACGAATTTCAAGTCGAAACTCACTACCTATTCATCGACTTCAAAGCCGCGTATGATAGTATACATCGTCAGGAGCTTTATATGGACGATGGCCGAATTCGGACTCCCGGCAAAACTGATTCAGCTATGTCGCGAGACGCTGGAAAACACGCGCTGCAACGATCAGTTTGGAAGTAGCTCCTCTGAACTATTCCAAACATGACACTGGAGGCACTATTTTCAACAGGTCCGTCCAGCTGCTGGGCTATGCGGACGATATTGACATCATCGGTCGCTCCCAACGTGCCGTGATAAAAAGGGTTCACGGCGATTGAAGAACAGGCGAAATCCGTTTGCCTTGAAGCAAATGAGGACAAGACTGAGTACATTCTATCAGCAAACAAACAAGCATCTGTCAACCGCCTAGGACAAAACGTCACTAATGATAGCAGCAATGTAGTTAAGGAGTTCACCTACCTCGGAGTTGACATAAACTCCACGAACGACACCCTAGTGGATATCCATTGAAGAATTATCCTAGGAAACCATTGCTACCTTGGTTTGGCGAAACCAACGGGGTTCAAAACTCCTAACTCGAAGGACGAAATGTGTCCTCTACAAAACCCTTATCCTGCCAGTTCTGCTTTATGCCTTTATGGTGCCGAGTGCTGGACGATTATCAAGAAGGGAGAGCTGATACTGGGCTCCTTCGAAAATACTTCAGCCAATTTTTGGTCCTGTGCACGAGGAGGGCGAAGGGAGGAGAAGATACAACCGCGAACTCTATGAGTTGTACCAAGATGTGGATGTAGTCCAAAATGACAAAACACGTCGACTACATTAGCTCGGCCACATCGAGCGAATGGACAAAAATGTTCCAGCTAAGAGGATCTTCGAATCCCAGCCCCCAGGTTCGAGAAGGCAAGAAAGACCGAACCTCGGTTTCAAAGACCAAGCCATCGCTGATGCCAGAGCGCTTGGTCTAGACAACTGGAAGCAGCGAGCCAGGGATCCTAGAGGATGGAAGGCTGTAGTGTCTTAGGCAGAGACTCTTTACGGGTTGGTATGTAATTATTAGAGATACACTTCTGAGTCCACACCCTACGACCATTGTAATGAATTGTCAGGTCGTAATGATGAAAAATATTTATTTGGTTAGACAACATGTATGGTGAAGGTGGTCGTAAATATCGAACTTCACTTACCATGATACCCAAACTCATACGTCCTTTATCGAATTCCTTATCCCTGAAACAGTTGTGTAACTCACCAAATATCAAACAAGAAATTAACTGTTCGATATCAACCTACTGTCGCATATCGGTTCCTTTTGTTTTTCCATTACCACCGATATAGATTTTGCTCGGGTCCTTGAGTACCTTAATTTCACGCTTGACTTTCCCTTAGTACCTGTGAAAGTTACGAACAACATAAAGGAAAACAAAAAGGTTACGCCTTAGCCTAACAGCGTGATTATTGTGCGCGCTTCAATGACTTTAATGAGCGGTGCTGGCCTAACAACTCAATGCGTAATGGGAAAACACACCCTCGGCGGCGAGGCTATTTGTAAAGATCGACAAGCGGCAAACATCAATTGCATGGATCTACCACAAAGTCAATTGATGTAATGGAGTGACATGGCAGGAACACCCCCCGAGAAATTAGCCACATGGCGCTAAGAAGATCGATGGCGCCTGGAAAAGTCTTTCTCCACTCGCTTCGGCGTGACTTCCTGAATCAACAGAGGAGTTCGGTTTGCCAAGAGTCTTTTCATGAGATGACTACATAAGCGATTTGCATCAAACGATTCCGATTTGTAAGGTGACGGGTTAGCCTGTGTGATGGTGGACCTCACATATTCCATTCGATAACAGGTGTTCCGATATACGCGTAGATATACCTCAATTGGAAGGCAAAGCAAATTATAAGGCGGAACGTTGCCAAATACCACAGAAGGAATTTCCTGGGCTGGGTGCCCTCCCACGGAGGACTCCTTTTTTTTAATGCAATTTAATCACACAGGTTTTAGAGTCTTTCCTGGATGTCGTAAGCCATCGCATAAATTAGTTCCCCATGGTATCGATATTTCCAAATCGATTTATCCGAAGGAAGTGGGTGCGACACCTTTTTAAATTTTATTTTATGCGTGCTCCATTATTTGCTCTCTCCCTCTCTCTTTCTTTCGCAGAATTAGAGGTAATTTATGCACGGTGACGCTCCTTTATATTCGTTATCGGAACGACTAGTTTTAAACGGTATTTATGGAGATTGGTACTTTAACGATTTTTTTTTTCAAATTGACATCATTTGAAACACTCCTATGGGAGGGAAGGCTCTATGGTGGGTACTGTATCAGCGTGGATAATTGGGGGAGATTCTGAGTTCTGACTGACTTATGGAGAGGTACCCAGCCCCAGAACATCTTGATATCCAGAGTGTGGCTATATTTTGGAATTATTTGGAAATACCTCTTATGAACAGAATCTGTCAATTGATATTGGTATGCCAAAAAGAAAGTTAAACGCATCTTTCTTTAAAATCATTGGGTTGGGTGTTGTATAGAACGAGGGATCTTAAAATCGCCTGAACCATTTTATTCACCAGGAAAATAGTAAAGGAAAATAGTACAACAACGGTCGTATCTGGATCCGGAATGTTAGGACACTTTACATAAGTGCTACAGCCAAACAATTATCCGATGCCCAAAACTGCTTTAAAGTGGACATTACTGCCATACAGAAAATACAATATGATGGGCTTGGCAAAAGGAAGGTACAAAACTGTGTCAATTTCTCCGGACCAGCAGAATCAAGGACTGTGATCATGAAACAACTACAGATATGGCTTTGTGCATGTTGGGTTTTGCCGTGAGCTTCAATGAGGTGAGCGGCCAAATGGTAGGCAATGGAATTATATTCGCTGATGCCTACCAACTCCGATTATCAGCCTTTCGTGGCGACCGCAAAGTGCTAGTACCATGACCGTCAATCCCTGTGCAAAGTCTTGAAATGAGAGCGGGACGAAGACGTGTACTCACGCCAATGCACATAATATTCCATTCAAGATGGCAGCGGAAAAACTCCCTAGATAGAGTCATCGGTGGCATCTATAGTCTCAGTTAGGACGGACAAAGTGAATAAGCTAAATGAGCTGCTTCGACATATTCGGACAACAGGTCATCTAGGAATCTAAAGGGTTAGCCAGATCCTATGAACAGAGATGGTGGAGAAAGAGCTGAGAGGCCAAAGGCAGAGTTCAATCCTGTAGTGGACATATTCGGACAAGAGGTCATCTAGGAATCTAAAGGGTTAGCCAGATCCTATGAACAGAGATGGTGGAGAAAGAGCTGAGAGGCCAAAGCCAGTATTCAATCCTGTAGTGGACATATTCGGACAACAGGTCATCTAGGAATCTAAAGGGTTGATGCCCCCGTGTTCTAGGGTGTCCTAGGGGTATCTTATAAATTGTATCTGCCCCTCCAGGTGGTGTGTTGTGCTTTTGGTTAACTACTCACCAAAAAAAATTGTTGTAGCAAAGTAACCAAGAGCCTCGGAAAGGGCTGATTTTAGTTTTGACGACTATGCTAAATAAAAACTGACAACGTTGTTCGTATTTGCAACTCTGTATCTGTATGCGAAAACATTAAACAGGAGAGGTTCAGCCGAATAACTATAGCAGAAGCCCCAAGCTGTAACAGGAAATACGATGGAATGGACCAGGCAAAACGGACGGAAAACGGTGACATCTACTACGGACCGTGTTATAGTGAGAAAAAAACCGACTATTCGGATTTGATAAAGCGTCAGACTTTTGCTTTCCAGACATCAGCGAACGCATTGTAACAATCCGCATTAAGGCCAAATTCGAAAATAAGCATTTTATGCGCTCAAGCTCCGATGGAGGAAAAGGACAGAGGACAGCAGGAGATTGTTCGTCATTGCAAAACCATTCAACATTGGCGACGACAGCGAAAACTATCAACCACCAGACCTAAGTGAAGTGAGGATAGCAATATCTAAATTCATGCTTAACAAGGCCGACCAAAATGACGGCCTTGCCGCTGAGCTCTACAAAGCCGGCGGAGATGACTTGGTAAGTACCATTCCCCAACAAATTTTATGCGATGAAAGTATGCCAGAAGAATGGAACCTCAGCATCGTTGCACGATCCACAAAAAAGAAGACCCTCTGAGCTGCTCCAACTACAGAGGCATAAGTCTACTTAACATCGCCTACAAGATCACATCTGCCGTAATATGTGAACGCCTGAAACCTTTTACCAACAACCTGATCGGTTCTTTCATGTGTGGTTTTAGGCCAGGAAAGTCCACAATCGATCAAATTTTCACACTTCGGCAGATCCTGGAAAAAAACTCAAGAAGTCCAAATCGATACCCACCACCTATTCATCGATTTCAAAGCCGCATACGACAGCATTTACAGAGACGAGCCATACAGATCCATGTCTAGTTTTTGTATACCGCCCAAAACTTGTGCGTCCGTGCAGGATGCTGATGGAAAAGTCTTGCTGCTCCATTAGGATCAGAAACGACCTCACCGACACATTCGATACCACAAAGGATTTGGACAAGGCGATGCACTCTCATGTGACTTCTTCAATCTCATTCATGAGAGGATTGTGCAAAACTCCCGAGCCAACACCAGAGTCACAATTTTCCAAAAATCAGACATCAGTGGTTGGACTTAATGGGAAGTCATAGCCACGATTACTGGAATAGAGAAGGAAGTACATCTCGTCACAACAAGCACAATATCTATACAGCGACATACCTCTAGTCAAAAAAAAACTCCTCATTGGAAGTTTTAAATGCCAAGGACATGTAGAACGAATGGACACCAATACTCCGGCTCTCAGAGTCTTCGATTCCCAGGCAGACGTCGGACGCAGTAGAGGAAGACCTCGCTTTAAGTGCCGCGCACAATTAGAAACCGACCTCAACCAACTTGAAGTGCGCAACTGGAGGCTGTTAGCTAAGGACCGTGCTCATAAGAGAGACATGTTGGTTGAGGCCCAGGTTTATTCCGGACTGTAGCGCCACTTATGTAAGTAAGTACCCTATCGCTTGTAAAGTTTTGGTCCGTGAATGGTATTGTATTCTCCATCTTCCCTGTATACTTACAGTTTGTACAGAGTTATCGTCATCCAAAGACGCGTTTGATGAAACGCCAAGACGCATATTGCTAATGTTATCCACAAAGGGAGCATGCGGCGTCATTGCCAACATAATACAAGACGGCAGAAAAAATAAACGGAGCTCAAGGAAACGGAAATCCTAGACAATAAATCCTGAAATAACAGCATTCCTTTGTAGGGGAGGTTTTTTTCATGTGTTAAAATGAATGTCCTGACTGGCGGTATAGTAGGGGATAAGGCGGTGTTTTAGCCACGTACACATGCTGCAGCATGCAGTCAACCACGGGTTACAGAGTATCTACAAAGGACTTCACCCTTCCAGCGCATTAAAAAAAAAGTCGAACGCGTAAGATAAAAATGATAACTTAAGCAAATATTGGGATAAGGCTGACGAAACCATATGTAATGCCCATTTAAAGCGTGTCAAATTCCTCTATGACCAAAAGTTGAGGCAAAAATTCTTCCATCTTGTGTCGCAGAGGTAGTAAAACCTTTTGGTCATTTGTTAAAAATATAAAAAAATTCGGCCTCATCATCAATTCCGACGCTCATTCACAATGACATTCCAGTTGTCAGCTCTTTAGACAAAGCCAATCTGCTTGCTTCGCATTTCGCAGCCAATTCTACATTGCCAGATTGTGTTCAGTCTCCTCCTGTACTTGAGAACGTAGATCAAATTCACTTTCGAACTCGTACGAGTTTTATTTGATCTTGACATACACAAATCCGCTGGTCCAGATGGACCATCATTCTGAAGAGGTGTTCTTCTACGATAGCAAAACCACTGCGTAAGCTTTTATCTATCCTACTCATCAGGACTCTTTCCGAGTAGATGGAAAACAGCATTTGTCCAGCCTGTGCCAAAAAAAGGCGAATCTTCTTCTCTCTCCAACTACCGATCAATTGCACTTACTTCCTTTCTTTCCAAGTTCATGGAAACGCTGATAAACCGTCAGCTTATGAAATATCTCGAAACACGAAAACTTCTCAATGACCGGCAATATGGTTTTCGCAGCAACAGGTCTACTGGTGATTTGATGACATATCTCACCGAAAAGTGGAACCAATCAATCCACCATGGTGGCGAGATTGTTGCAAGATTGTTGCGCTTGATATTTCAAAGGCATTTGACAGGGTTTGGCATCAAGCCCTTTTGTCGAAAATGCGTGCATTTTGAATCGACGAAAAACTTCTTCTATGGATTAGAAACTATCTTTCGAACTGTTCAATTCAAGTTGTTTTGGATGGTTTCAAGTCTGCATCTCACCAAATAAATGCTGGTGTCCCTCAAGGCTCTGATTTGTCTACGACTCTCTTTCTCAGTTTTATAAATGATCTCCTGCCTGCAACTTCTAATCCAAATCATTCCTTCCATGATGACATTACTCTCAGCTTCTCATATTCCTTTTTTCCTAAACGCCAAAATACGTTAATCTCCTTGAATTCCGACCTTGACAGCATTATCAAATGGGGTAAATCCAACAGAGTGGAATTCAATGCTTCCAAAACACAATGCTGTCTTCTGTCATTAAAGCGAAACCAAAATCTAGAGCCATTATCCATGAATGGCACTTTCTTCGAAGAAACCGAAAAGCTTTCCATGCTAGGTATGTGTGTTAGTGACGACTTACGTTGGAACGACCACATATTCGAAGTCGCTAAAAACGCAGCGAAATGTCTAGGTTTCCTAAATCGATGTAAGAAATATTTCACCCCATCTGATCTGGCCGCAATATATAAAGCGTTTATACGCCCTAAACTCGAATTCAACACCCACGTCTGGTCAGGTACACCAAACAGCGTTACCAGATAAATTTTGTTAAACCTGCTAAAGGTAGGACGAAAAACAGCAAAACCTGCTAGACAGAAGTGAAAAAAAAATGCTAAAAAAACTGCGATCGATTTTTCCTTGAGAAATACGTTTTTATTTGTAGTTCAAAAAATACATAAACAGTTACATTTGTTATTGTTATTATATAAGATGATAATTTTTAAATTTATATATGCACAAAGTTATTAAATAAAATCGTTCGGAATCTTTATAGAGAATCTTTTGAATTTATTGAAGTTGCCATTTTATTTGTTGGAACAAAGTTATAACAGCCTTCACCTTAAGAAAACCCCTGCTTTACTTGTAAAGCACCATTTTCGTTTCTGAAGCGATTACGGTTTTTAGTTTTTAACGAATTTACCTGCGAAAATATTGTTTCACAAGCAGTATTAAATGTCGGTAAGCATAAATATTGCAAATTTAGTTATTGTTGGATACTTATTGTTGTTTACTGACATTTCCGTTAATTTTTTTTATCAAAATAGTGAGTATTGGCATAATCGCTTTGAACTATAATGTTGAATTTGTTTACCATAGGTAAAATGTAATCCATAGCATAAAAGGTATTATTATACTGTCATAAACTGTTATTCACGCTATTAAAATGTGTAATGCGCCGTACAAAATAAAGCCTGCTCAGATGGCGTGCCTGTGGCTTGTGTCTTGCATCGCTGTCAAAAGAGATATACATTTCTTGCTTGAAGTTGCCCTCGATTCAACTTCAAGCTACAGATTCACGAAGATACACATAGTGTAAGCGCTTATGGGTTGCCTTGTTTTTAACTTGTCACACAGCTGCAGATATCGGCTACAGATACGCATTCTGATCGGCCCTCAATACTAAGAATTGTATCGGTATAAGAGTCAATCTTTTATTTTTGGCAGCACTGGGTGGAATCAGCCTTATGCATTTTATTTTTGTTTGTTTCGTTAAATATGAAATACAGTTTTTTAATCAGGCGATAGTTGCGGCGTCTACGAGGGTATATTAGGGAGAGGTATGCGATTATTGAGGACAGTTGTTTTTTGGACAAGGTGGGTGGACACTAGAGAGAGATTCGGTGAATAGTGGTACGCGTGGACGTGCGCTTAAAGAATCGTGGCAAATTGCGCCAAATTAAGTATACATATATTAAAGAAAATCGTCGTCGGTTATTTTAAATAATTCCAAGTGAATGCAAACTGTGACTCTTATCATCTTTAAAAAAAATAAACAACGAGAGAAACCCAAAAAAAAAATTATTAAACAAAATTGAATTAGCCAGTCCAACCACGTGAATATCCGAAACCAATTTTAAGTGCCAAAAACTCTGTGCCCCCATAAAAAAAGAAAACGCATTGTAGAAAAAATAAAAAAAATAAAAAAAAAACGTTGTTAAAAGTGCTACGCAAGTAAAAAAAAAAATCTGCTGGCGACCACATGCAGAAAAAGAACTAACACGCTAGATATTTAACAAAGTGAAAAAAACGAACAATAAAAAAATTAGGAAGGCGACAACGTTCCTGAAAAGAAGGAAGAGGAGTCTCGAACCCTTCCAGTAATTCCATCACCACCTGTTCATCAGCACCATCATCATCTTCGTCGCTGTAGTCTTCGCAGTTATAGTTGGGTCACACTCCAACAATAAAATACATGAAGTGTAGAGAATATATATACATATATATAAATGTTATATAGAAGTCAAAATTTAAAATTCTTGTAAAAAAAAGGTGTTCATTTAAGATAAATTTATTTCATGAAAAGAAAAGTTCCCAAAATTGGAATTAAACTTAATTGCTTAACATTTTTTTTTATTAATTGAAATTAAAGTTTATTATTTAAGAGTTTTTTTTAAAAAAGAAAAAAAACTAATTGAAAGTAAAATTAATTTAGAGCATACAAAATTTTTTTATATAAAACAAAAATTAATTACTAAAACCTGAAAAGAAGAAGAAACTTTAAGTTAAAACTAAAATTGATTAATTTAACCTGTAAAGAAAAAAAAAGAAACCTTAAAGTAAAACTAAAATTGATTAATTTAACCTGAAAAAAAAAAAGGAAACCTTAAATTAAAACTAAAATTTGTTGATTAAACTTGAAAAGAAAAAGAAACCTTAGAGTGAAACTAAAATTTGTTGAAATAAATCTGAAAAGAAAAAGAAATTTTAAATTAAAGGTTTCAATTTAAAACTAAAAGTAATTATATAAAACAAAAGAAAAAGGGAAGATTTAAATTGATATTTGATATTTAAAAACTAATTTTATAAATATAAATTTCATTGTACATAAATACTGTTTGTTGTGTGTCCGTTATACATTTTCTTTTTTTCATCCTACGCGTAAGCAGTAACAGCGACATCCATCCATCGTGCACGCTGGAGGAGGCGAAATCACCATATCGAAGCGTAGAAAGACGCTGAAAGAGGAGAGAAAAGAAGAAGGGTAGGAAGTTCTTGTTGTGTTGTTTTTTTTTTGTACAGTATAATGAAAAGAATAATTTTTATTTTATTTAAATGAAGGTTTCGAAGTTTTTTTTTGTAATAATAAAAAAAAAAAAAAAAAAATGTTCGTTAGATATAATAAATATTTTTCATGTGAAATTTTTTTGAAGTAAACATGTTGCGATAGTTTTTTTTTCAATGAGAGTAATGGGGCAGAAGCAGTGATGTGGAAGTAGGGGGAAGTTTATTTTTTGTGATTTTCTTTGCAGCATTTTAGGGGTTCTTCATATTCGGCCGTAAAGAACCAATGGAGTGGATAGTCGAGTCCACATGGGAGGGTCTAAGGCCAAGGTTCCAGGACATCTTGGGAACCATCATTTTATTTTTTTTATCTATATCTTTCTTTTCGAAATTATTAAGTCTGGTCTGTTATTTTTTTTTACTCTCTTTATTTTTTTTTTGTTTTGTTTTATTAAGATTTTTTTTTGAAGACACGTAATAAATCGTATCGGTTTGATAAGGTCAGGCAAAAACCCACCCCGTCGGCGAGCTAAGCCGTGCTATACGCAAGACGTGTCATCCGCCTGTCCCCTTATCTTTCCCCCTCTCACAACCCGAACCATAGCCGACGATCGGTGCTTGGTGAGATGGTTCAATTTTGAGGGGAACGTCTGCCAGAAAAGGTGAGTGGTTAACACTCAGCTTGGTGGGCGTTCGCTACAAAAAATAAATTCGTTTGGGACAGATTTTATTGTTAAATATTCACCTTGGAAATACAGTTTTATTGCACTCCATTGTTCTATAATTTGATTGACGCAAGCATGTAGCGATATCCATCTAATGTCTTAGTGGCGCAAAATCCTATGCTTTTCTGTTTCAAAAACTCTTGGATTCTAAAAAATTCTCGTTGTCTTTTACTACTTTGAGAAAAGTATGATTAGACATCTTTGACCAATTGCTCAATGGATCTTGGCAATTTCTTACTGGCATGACTGACAGCTAGAGCAACCGAGTGACATACGCATTTAATAAATACACAATTTTGATTGAGTGTCGTTGTCCAAACAATGCCTATTATATAATAACTATCTGCACCCTTTCCTTTTGGAAATGCTACGCAGTTACATCAATAGGTATCCACCACACCGACACTACCCAAACAGCTGGGTTTACTTTGTTTGCTTTCTGACCCTAACTCTGCGTATTTGCATTTCTTCTTTGGGATCATTTTTCTTGATGATGATCGTGTATTCGTGTTTACTGTCGCCCAAACAATTAAAAAACATGTATAATTTTTTGTTTGTTTGAAAACTGCTGAAAACTGCTAAAATTTAAGAAAATGCTAAAAAACTGCTGCAGTCCATTTTCATGACCAAAAACTGCTAAAATCGCAGGAAACTGCTAAATCTGGTAACGCTGGCGTAAGCTTTTCTATCTATCCTACTCATCAGGACTCTTTCCAAGTAGATGGAAAACAGCATTTGTCCAGTCTGTACCAAAAAAAGGCGAATCTTCATCTCTCTCCAACTACCGACCAATTGCACTTACTTCCCTTCTTTCCAAGTTCATGGAAACGCTGATAAACCGTCAGCTTATGAAATATCTCGAAACATGAAAACTTCTCAATGACCGGCAATATGGTTTTCGCAGCCACAGGTCTACTGGTGATTTGATGACATATCTCACCGAAAAGTGGAACCAATCAATCCACCATGGTGGCGAAATCAAGATTGTTGCGCTTGATATTTCAAAGGCATTTGATAGGGTTTGGCATCAAGCCTGTTACGGCAGCCCTTCAGCACTTTGATAAAAAAAAAATATATAAAAAAAAAACAAATAAGTAACTAATCATGGAATGGTATTCTAAAATTATTTATTTGCCAAGAAAATACTGATAATAACCACATCCCACCCTTCTAACTACCTTACACGACTAATTTACCCGGCCCCCGCATGATCCTTACTCTGTCCTAAGACACCACCTTCCCAATCCATCGTTTTGCCGTCGGTATTTCGAATTTCCTATGTTCTTAAAAAAAAATGCATCCTATTTATCCGTCTTCCTGCGAAAACAACGTCATTGTTTAATACATAATCCCACTAAACTAATAATAACACCTCGGATATTTCTAATTGTTAAAACTTTAGTTTATACAATTGAGACATCTCCTACCCTCCCACAATTAACATACATATTTTAACTTACTAGCAAACCTCTTCATAATTTCTCCTGATCCCACGTCCCTCCCGCCACTCAAACATCACAACAGAACGTCTTTTGTGCTAATATTCGCAAAAGATCTTTCGGCGAATATGTAGGTAACTTTATATGTAGATACAGTTTGTCAACTAATTCTTTGCAAAGTAAAATAAGTCACACAATCTCAACTTCAACAACAAAAATATAAATAAAAGCGTTATTTTGGAAAATTTTGATTATCAATTATTGTTAAGATATATATAAGCTATAGATATGACAAGAAAAAATAAGAAAATTCCAATTCTTGTCAATTCTTGTCCAATGATATGTCAATAAATTCTTTGCAAAATGCAAACACTGGTTGAAAGAAGACCATAGAAAAACTAACGGGACCACAAATTTCAAAGCGACCGATGGCGTGTTTTTTTTCTAGTCTTCCTTGCATTCATTCGTTTTAAAATTTGCTTCGGTTCAGTCCACGTTTTTGTTAAATTGAGGATTTTTGCAATGCCTGGCAAACGCACTAAGGATAATTTGAAACAATTAGTTTACTTTCATTTTAACAAAGGAAAAACAGCAAAAGAGTTAGCTGAAACATATCAAATTAAACTAAGAACAGTTTATAATATTATTAACCGTGCGGAAAAAGAAAACAGACTGGAATTATACACTTCAAAAGGCAGACCACCAAAGCTCTCTCGGCGGGATTGTTCAAAAATTTTAAAAACTATTGAAAATAAATTGCAAACTAACCTCAGGGAGTTGGCGAATGACATCAAAACAGACTGCAAGAAGACCGTGTGCCATGAGACTGTGAAAAAAGTACTTAATTGACACAAGTACTCATCATATGTAGCAAGGAAGTAATGTGTGTGGGGTTGTATTTCTTCCAAAGGCGTTGGAGAGCTGCGCATATTTAACGACATTATGACAAAAGAGTTCTATTTAGACATACTTAAAAATGAATTGTCAAGAAGTGCGTACAATTTTGGCTTCGTTGATACAGAAAACAGCAGCAAACTCAAATACAAACTCTACCAAGACAATGATCCGAAGCACAAATCGCTGCTGTGTCGCACCTGGCTGCTTTATAATTGCAGCAAAGTGATTGACACGCCCGCCCAGAGTCCGGATCTCAATCCTATCGAAAATTTGTGGGCATTGCTCAAAAAAAGGGTGGCTAAACAGAGCCCTACTACAAAAGTTGAGTTGGTTAAATGCATAAATGAGGAGTGGCTAAAAATACCGGAATACTATGACATAAATGCACTTATTTCGTCGATGTCGCGGCGCCTCAGGGCAGTTATGGATGCTAATGGCGGACATACAAAATATTAGCCAATTATAGCTTCATGTTAAAAAGATAACCATTTTTTAAGATTAATGTTTGCATTTTGCAAAGAATTAATAGACAACTAATTTTTGCTGTTTTTTTTTTTATATGAATTTTGTATGTTTTCGTTTCTATTTTTTTACTTTTGTTAATTATTTTATTTAAGAATACATACTATGAAAAATATTGTGAAAAACTGAATATGAAATCAAGTGCCTTTCCCAATAAATAATTATGTTTAAGTTGAAATTGTGTGGTTTATTTAACTTTGCAAAGAATTAGTTGACAAACTGTATGTTAAATACAGTGATTGAGTGTAATTTTATTTGGCAACTTATTTTGATTAGGGATAATTCGTCAATTCTTAAGTATGTATATATGTATACTATATTTTTTTTTGGTAATTTATTTAGTACCTTACAATTGTACGTATGTTTATTTTTTTTATTAATGTTATTTGGATGTTATGATTATGTTTAGTGACTGCTTAAAATCAGTCATTGTGAATTGATCAACAACTAGACTAAGGCGAATTGAAGACATAAGTTCGAAGGTAGAGAGTGGACGATATAGGTGTCAAGAAATAGGCCGTGTTACAAGAGAACACCCATACAAAGAAAATTGGAAAGAAAAGAAATTAGAGACAAATAGGGAACGGTATAATGCAATGTACCAAGAGTCCAAAACAGCTGATTGATTATATCTGGTCAGTGCCCTCCTTTTTTTGCAAACATTTTACGATCGCGAGTGGCTTTTTTCCAACAGCTGTTAATCGCAAGCGCAAATAAAGGAGAAAGAAATTAGTTTTGAATACAGTGTATGCAAAAATATTTGCTACACGATTCTTGGGTGAGTTTTCTTGTGAAAATAAAAATGGAGGAAATTAATAGTGATCTTATTGGTATTAGGATTTTGGCGACGGTGTGTCAGTCAGACATTTTCTTTTGAGCAGCACCTTTCTTGAAGGAAAAAAAAAGAAGATTAAGTGCAGAGGTGGGTGGATCAATTTTGTGTATGTGTTCCTTTTTATCATTGATTAACACCCCATTTGTGTAGGTTCGAGGAAAGCAGAGTCTTCCGGAAAAATCGAGCCTCTGCTACCTATTTTGTGGGGATTTTTCCAACCCGTTCTGACGGCCGTCATACGGTGTCGTCAGCAACAAAGGATCCGTCGGTGGATACTGTATGAGGCAACTCTCCACCCAGCTTCAGCGATGAAAGTTTCCAACCCCTGAACATACGAGAAACGATAAACAGAAAAAGCGAAGTGAGATAGTGAGATAGTGGGTGCACCGTCACCATATTAAACCCCAATTTCAACATTTTGACGTGAAATAGATAGTTAAATTAGTTTAAGTATATTGTTTTTACCTAGTTTTAAGTAAATTTAGTTTAGTTTTGTCTTGGAAATTGTAATTAAGGTTAGGAAAGGTGAATTTCTGCATTTATTAAGTGTTTGTGCGCGTATTCCCGGATTGTGGATCATCCTCAGGAGTCTCCTTTCAGTGCTGCCGGCAGGACTTCGGGGGACGGAAGCAGGATAAGCGTGAGTAATAGTTTTAAGTTTTTATATGATTTTTTTTTGAATTTTTACCTTTTTAAGCACAGAAATCCTGTTATTTTAGTGGTAATTTTCATTTTTTTCATTTTATATTTAAATATAAATAATGGATCTATTTCTATTGCTCGTGTCGTGATTTTTGTTTGAGAAAAAATGGTTTAATACAGTTCGTTGGTGGTGTGTGGACGGTGTTTCGGGCCGTCCATTGGTAAATTGACAATGACTTGACATGACAAATTACAAACGACGACTGGACTTGACATTGACTTACGATTTCTAATTTTCAGGACTTTGTGACTGGGAGGTGATTAAGGGGCTATCTCTCATAAACGTGGCCAGAGGGATAGCCATAGGAAGTCTTTTGGGACTTGAAGGGCGGGAAGGCCAGCCTTTGCCAATAACAACCGGCATTTTTTGGGATCGAGGCGAATCTATACTGCTGATGAACATTGAAAACAAGTTTTCCTAATCGTTTTTCAGTGGTATAGACATAGGTTTTTGATCATTTTCTTTTCAGCTTTTTCTTGAATCTATCTTTTTCCTTTTAAAGTCCTTTTAAGTCCGTCCGTGGTCAACATAGAGTAACTTTCTTCTTCCTTTTTTTTATTTATATATGATTCTGGCACGAACAAAAATGTTTGTTGAGCTGGGATGTTTGGTGAGAGGGCAAGAATTACCCCCGTCCGACGAGTTAAGCCGTGCAACCACAAGCGTGCCATGCCCTTCTCTCCAACATCAAGGATGCCTCCGTGGCCTACCTAGACTCACAACAAGCCCTCTTGTCGAAACTGCGTGCATTTGGAATCAACGAAAAACTTCTTCTATGGATTAGAAACTATCTTTGAAACGTTCAATTCAAGTTGTTTTGGATGGTTTCAAGTCTGCAACTCACCAAATAAATGCTGGTGTCCCTCAAGGCTCTGATTTGTCTACGACTCTCTTTCTCAGTTTTATAAATGATTTCCTGCCTGCAACTTCTAATCCAAATCATTCCTTCCGTGATGACATTACTCTCAGCTTCTCATATTCGTTTTCAGGTCCTCGTCCCTCGCCTTCGAACGTGGACTCTAAACGCCAAAATATGTTAAGCTCATTGAATTCCGACCTTGACAGCATTATCAAATGGGGTAAATCCAACAGAGTGGAATTCAATGCTTCCAGAACACAATGCTGTCTTCTGTCATTAAAGAGAAACCAAAATCTAGAGCCATTATCCATGAATGGCACTTACTTCGAAAAAACCGAAAAGCTTTCCATGCTAGGTATGTGTGTTAGTGACGACTTACGTTGGAACGACCACATATTCGAAGTCGCTAAAAACGCAGCGAAATGTCTAGGTTTCCTAAATCGATGTAAGAAATATTTCACCCCATCTGATCTGGCCGCAATATATAAAGCGTTTATACGCCCTAAACTCGAATTCAACACCCACGTCTGGTCAGGTACACGGTACACCAAAATCAACATTGCACCTACTAGATAGGATTCAATCTGTGCTGCCAGTTTAGCGCTTTCGGCGCTAAATCTAGCGCTTTTTAATGCGTTTAAGCGCCTAAAATATTGTTTTAACTCCTAGCGGAATTTTTAGCGCTTTTCATTTGCTAATTTATAGCATTAACTTGTATCTGCAAACTCCACTCGGAAAAATGTATTGCTACAGTGGGAATCCCCGGTTAGAGTGGGAATCCCCGGTTAGAGTGGAAATCCCCTACGTTACCGTTGACAGCGCTATACAAATCAATTAAAAAAAATCCTTTGCTTAGTGGTGTTCATTTGATTTGATGGTGTAAATTTGGTGGTGTAAATTTGAATTTATAATTTTTGTTATGGAAACGCAAAAAAAAGTATACAAGCAGCATTATAAAGTGGAGTGGGAGCGGAATCTCAAATTCAAAAATTGGCTGAAACCTGTTGCAGGCAAAAGTACCAGAGCCATGTGCATTTATTGCCGAAAAGATTTTTCAGCAAAGCTTTCTGACATTGAAAGACATAGCAATAAAGATAAAGATCACAGTAAGCCCTTTATAGACAAAAATCAGATGAAGATTATTATTCAAACGCCAAAAATAAATGCAACACATCAGGCAGAAGCTTCTTTGTCTATGTATGTAGCTAAGCATTCTGCAATTATGTCAATTGATCATTTGACTGATTTGTGCAAACATAGATTTAATGATTCAAAGTGTGTAAACGGTATGAAGCTACACCGCACGAAGTGCGCTGCAATAATTAGAGAAGTATTGGGCCCTCATTTCATGAATCTTATAAAAGCTGATATCGGAACTGGATCTTACAGTTTAATTATAGACGAATCGACTGATATATCAGCAAAAAAAAATCTCGGAGTGGTGGTCAAATATTTTAGTAGGAGTGATCACAAAATAATTTCAACCTTTCTTGGGCTTGTGCAATTAGAAACCTCAAATGCCGAAGGAATTGTTTCCTCATTGTTAACCTTACTAAAATATTGTGATTAAAATTTAACAAACCTAATTGGAATTGGTACTGACAATGCATCTGTTATGGTCGGTGCAAATACAGGAGTTCATACAATTTTAAAAGAAAAGCACCATCTAACGAATTTGGTTTTGGTGAGATGTGTTTGTCACTCTATTCAACTGGCCGTTTCACGTGCATCCGTTCAAACCATACCCAGAACTATTGAGTTTTTGCTACGAGAAACGTATAACTGGTTCAAAATTTCACCAAAGCGACAAAATGAGTATAAGCAAATATATGAAACTATTAATTGTGGAAATGAGCCGCTAAAAATATTAAAAACTTGTGATACTCGGTGGCTCTCCATTGAACCTGCAGTAATTCGAATATTAAACCAATGGGACGAACTAAAACTTCATTTTGGACTATCCAGGGGCCTATTTCATAAAACCACAAGTGTTGTACTTGTAGACTTGTAACTACAAGCGCAAATAAAGTATGGAGTTGTAATATTGTGTTCCATAAACATTTTTCCTCGCTTGTAGTTCGGCAAATTCAAATTATATGTGCAGCGGTCTAAATTCTACAAGTCTACAAGTGTGTAACTACAAGTTAACAATTAATTGCGGGGAACTACAAGTCCGCAGCATTTCTCATTCTTCTTCTTTCTTTCTTTCATTCTTTGTTACAATTACTTTAGCCATAGTAAAAAAAAAATTGTGCCGTTTATTAAATGCCGTTATTACATGTAAAATCATGTTTTGGTGCACTTATTGAAGCTCATTTCTATTAATTTTATCATCCGGTCGGTCACTAAAATATAAGAGTTTAAAATGTGCTCCAAAGAAATAAAATTGTTACTTCTAGAAGAAATCGAGAAAAATAAAATAATTTTGTTTGGTTCTTTTTCCGATAAAATCACGAAAAAAGAAAAAAGTGATATTTGGATGCAAATCCATGAAAAAGCTAAGTCGAATGGTTTTTTTTGTGGAAAGTCGTGGAGTTATATTCGCGATGTTTTTTGGACCAATATCAAGCGGTGTACTATGGTAAGTACCTACATATGCTAATATTCCAATAAAATGTTTGTTAATTATTTACTTTATGAAAAGGTCAAGGTCGATAACAGAAAAAAGACGGGCTCTGGCGGTGGACTTGACGCACGGTTGAATGAAATTGACAACAAAGTTTTGGACATATTGGAGAAAGATGCTCCCGATATTATTGGCCTGCCAGTTCCCGAATCGCTTCATGATGATGTGACTAATGAGTCTTCTGGTATTTTTGAAGAAACTGAACTTGATATGGAAAATCAAAGATTTCCTTCGCAGAGTACAAGTTGCAGTAGAAAGAGTAAAAAAAATCCATCAACTTCGTCTGGTAAAAAGAATTGTGTACACAAATGTACTAATATTTTAAATTGCCTTTATATTTAGAACCCAAAAGGAAATATATCCTTGACGACGAAATTGCACAATTGAAGAAAGAGAAGTTAGTGTTGGAGATCGAAAATTTAAAGAAACAAAACAAAAAACTAGATATGGAAATTGAAAAGCTGGATTTGGAAAAAAAGATGCTAAGCAATAATTTGATAGAAAAAGAGTGTAGTATTTTGACAATAAAAGAGTATTGATGCATATAATATGGATTTTTATTTTTCAAAACTATTGCCTAAACGAATTTATTATTTCCTGTCTACGTGTTATCCCACCTTGTGTGTTAAGTGTAGTGTTTTCTATTAATTGGTCTGCTTCATCTTCATCTTCTTCGTAATTTTCATCTTCATTTAAAGTATGTGAAGTTAGATTACAAAGCGTTACACAAACTTTTATTATATTGCAGGCGTATATGGGATTAACTCTTAACTGTTGTAGACACGGAAATTTTTCTTTCAACACACCAATTGCATTTTCGATGAGTCGCCTTGTTGACTTATGTGCACGGTTGAACCTTTGAACTGCGTCATCATCTAAGTTGTTATTTTGTGGTGTTATTAGCCAATCTGTACAACCATATCCGGAATCCCCTAGTAAAATCGATCGTGAATGCGGCCTCCAACCAGAATCCATCTTAGAACAAGCACACTGTTCCGCAGTACCCTTGCATCATGAACTTTTCCTGGCCATCTGGCACTGACATAGTAAAAGCGCAAGTCCGGGCCACATACAAGCATACAATTAATTGAGTGGTTTCCATGTCGATCAACGAAACGATCTTCATACTCATTTGGAGCGTCTATTTTTATCAAAGTTCCATCAATGCATCCAGCAACATTTGGCATTCCAGCAATAGAATAAAATTTTTCTATCACTTCCGAAGTATTTGTTGGCCAATTTACCTGATTAGCGAATACACTTTGGTTGATAGCATTGACAACTCTTTTAATTACACGACAAACCGTTGCCTTTGAAACTCCATGCATATCAGCTACACCATGATATTGAGACCCGTTACCTAGCCAATGCAAGGCTAGTAAAAGTTGCTGTTTAACTGACAGAGCATGATTACGATTAGTTTCATGTTGTATTAACGGTCCAATGCTTCTTAGCAATGTCTCGAAAGCGGAGAAGTTAATTCTAAATTTTTCATTAAATGTATGATATGTTAAAATATCAAAATTTATACGCTCTTTAAAAATTCGCGGTTCTCGTGTCTGATTACTTTCGTAGTCACTATCGTCACTGCTTGATATCATTTTTATTTTAAACTTCTTGACCACACGTTTTGTAAGCACTAATTTTGAACCACGAATAAACAAAATTGTTGCAGCACGTGATTTTATAGTCCCTCTACTCTTGTAAGAAATTCACTTGTAGTTACAAGTTTGTCACTAATAATTTTTTGCACAAATACTTTTATGAAACAGAAAAGTTCGCCGCAGTTGTAAATTCACTTGTAGTTACAAGCCTGGCACACTTGTAGTTATTATTGAATCGGAATTCTTTATGAAACAAAAATGTGCACATAATTTACAAGTTACAAGTGAATTCACAAATAATTATTAGTGTTGTAGTTTTATGAAATAGGCCCCAGGCAAAATTGCTATAAAGCTGAAATATTATATGATATGTTTTGTGATGAGCAAAATAAAATGTATATGATATTTTTACGATCCACATTAGATAATGTTCAGAGAGCAGTTAAAATATTTGAATATAAATCGTCTGACCCGACATTACTCTATAATACGCTTTATGATTTAATAAAAACTCTTTGCTTGAAGCTTGTTATCTCGAAACCAGGATTGGAATTTGAAAAAATAAATATTGCCGAGAACTTGTCACCAAATCCATATCTTGGATATATATTTGAGAAAGAACTAGGTGAAGCTGTTATTAGTAATAGGGAGAAACTGGGTATTAAAAAAAAAGTGCGTTGATTTCTTGATCAGTCTCATAAATGAACTACAGTTGAGGTTACCAGAGAATTTAAAATTGCTTCAGAATTCAATGTGTCTTTCAGTCTCTATGATTATGTCAGATAGAAGGGATATGCAAAAATGAATAAATTTGCTCGAAGCACTCGGCTATAAAGAAGATATCGACATTATTCAACAACAATGGCAAACTATTAATCTGCAAACATGGTGTTGTACTCACGACACGGTCGAATTTTGGGCCGAAGTTGGACAATCGAAGGACGCTAGCGGAAATTGTCCTTACGAACAGTTGTATGAAGTTGCGACGAAAATTATGTCTTTGCCGCATTCGAATTCCGATGTAGAGCGAGTATTCAGCACTATGAATATAGTTAAAAATAAATTAAAGAACTCGTTGTCTTTGGAGACAATAAACGCAATATTACATATACGATTGGTTTCAATGGCGAAAGGATTATCATGTTTTAACTACGAATTTCCACCAGAAGTATTAATGAAGATAAGCACGGACGAAAAATACAAAATGCAGCTCCAACGACAAGATGAAATGGAAGCAGAACCAGGAACTTCGACTACTATGCAAATTGCAGAAGCGGATGAATTTTCGTTAGGCGAAGAGAGCGAAAATGACTCAGATTTTTAAAAAAAAAATTGCATAATTTAAAGAAAAATTAATAAACAAGAACTAAAACCTGAATAAGTTGTTGTTATCTTTCTCCTTATAAGATTTTCAGATCTAGCGCTTAATTTAGCTCCTAGTTTTCGTCGAAAAAAAATATTTAGCGGAATCTAGCGCTTTTTGTTTACTTTTTTAACTCCTCGTGGGAAGAACGACCTGGCAGCCCTTTAGGAGACATAAGAATAGCGAACTCCTTAGTTTCGCTCGATCTAGGTCGAAATATCTCCTGCCTTACCTTGTTTTATCGCCATTTTAACGACCAATGTTCAAATGAAATAGCCAGCTTCATTCCTTCCATCCAACATTTCAGCCGCAATACTCGTTACGCAATGAATGCAATCAGTTTACCCTCAAGCCTATCATCGGATATAGAGATTCGTACATAAACCGAACAACACGAATGTGGAATGCTCTACCCAACTCTGTTTTTCCTTTCCATTACAGACATTAAAAAACAATGTACATCGGTGTCTCCTTTCTTTTTATCCCAAATTTCCTTAACGCCCGCACTATGTTAAAACATATAAAGGACATTCATAACCCCTTGAGTACGCGCAAAATATATAAAAAAAAATTAATATCACCCACAGCACAGATATAGGTGTATCATAGCACTTGTCTCCATGAATCGTATCTAATGCTAAAATAAAGCTTGTTATTCTTACCCAAAGAATTATGCTGATTGATGTTGATTCTGTGTACCTCCTGCCTACACATTCATCTCAATATATAACAAAAATCCATCTCAGACGTCGATGGATTTCACTGTACATAGCAAAATACATTTACCTACACGTACCAACGAATACATGTAGAGTGCCCCACAGCATACTGCTCATGGCCAGGACAGGGATAACTTAAATTTCAGTCACGAACCACTCGATAGAGCGGCTTTTTAAAAAAGAAGGCACACGCTGAGACACGTGTATCGCAAACCGGAATGATTCAGCGTCAAGTTAATTTATTCCTCAGTTTTCCTTATATTCAGATGCGATGATGCTCAGATACGCAGTATGGGTTCGGGTTCGGTTAATAGGCAAAATGTAAACGTGCAAACATCATCCACCAACGACTTCTGTATCGCGATAGTCAATTATTTATTCGTCAAGCATGCAATCAATTTCGTATTGTTTATGGATATGCGTTGACCAAAGCTATTCATCAACATTTGACCTTGTAGCTACTCAAATGATTGCTAACATCCCCACCACAATTATACATTTTCCAAGCCCATGCCTTAGATCTCTCACAACCGCAGATATAAATTTTCCAATTTCCCTTTCATAAGTTTGCAGAATTTTCATGTTATCCTGTCATGACCACAATAATTTTGGTGCTCGCTAGAAAGTACAAATCTGGACTTTAACCAACCTCAACCTTTTATCCAACAAATCCCTAGCCGTCGGCAATCCAATTACGCACTCAATCCCCAGGCTCTGTGGAAAAGGTGTACCTTTCTCCTGGATGGCTGTGTTTTGTTTTCCGTGAAATCCCTATGGTCAAAAACCATCAAAGCCAATTAACTATCAATTTCCGTGTAATCAGGAGTCCTTTTCCCCACGCTCACCCCAAACTCGAGTGGGGACCAATTAATTTCCCTGCTTTTGGTCTCCTGTTCAAACGTGCGTCGGTCGTTTGGTCGACATCACCAACAGCACCGTTGACCAGTTGGGATGGTTGGGATGATTGGAATTCTTGTATCTATTAGATACTTGTGGCAATGCAATTACGCACGTACATCCACATGGAGGGGAACATGGAAAAGATGTGTTCGCTGTGCGTACAAGATCGATTAATCGCTTAACATGTTCTGACATATAGGACAAACTATCCTAGCTGGCTGGGTGTTGCCGACGTGTTTTATCTGTCAATAGATGGAAGGAGCTGCAAAAGAGGTAACGATAGGGTAGACACAATGATTGTTTATCTTAATTCGATGAAACATGAAAGGGATTTTAAATAATATAGGTAGCTGTGTGTGTGTCAGGCATGGCACATGATATTTAATTAATTGTATGACTCCTTGATTCGGACGGTTGAAATGTTGTCGTATACTTCGCATTTCTGGTGCTCGCCTCTGAGAAACTTTCGCATATAACGATCATTAACCATTGAACTGATGAGGAAGTGCATGAGGACATAGAATACTGGTTTTGGTCAACACATCGGTCACCACAATGTCAAGGCTAGGTTTTATGGATTGTTGTTGGTCTGATGAGGCGTCAAACTCGTATAGATATGTGTGGGTCATTATTTACTTACTTACTTAAGTGGCGCTACAGTCCGGTATGAACCTGGGCCTCAGCCAACATGCCTCTCCAATTAGCCCGGTCCTTAGCTAATTGCCTCCAGTTCCGCACTCCATGTTGGTTGAGGTCGGTTTCCTCTACTGCGTCCGACGTCTGGCTGGGAATCGAAGACTCTGCGACCGGAATATTGGTATCCATTCACACTACATGTCATAGCCATCTTAAACGTCCAATGCGGTTTTTTTTTGACCAGGGGCTGTACAGGTCCTGTAGTTCTTGGTTGAATCATCATCTCCATAGCCCGTCAACGCAAACGGGACCGAAGATTTTCCGAAGAATTTTTCTCTCGAATCGACCAAGGATTTCTTCATCCGCTTTTGATACGGTCCATGCTTCAGCGCCGTAGAGCAGGACTGGGATGATCTGGATCTCCTTAGAAATTCGAGTGAGGGCTTTACTACTAAATTGCCTTCTTAGCCCGAAGAAACAGCGATTGGCAAGAGTAATTCTCCGTTTGATTTCTGACGAGATGTTGTTGTCATAGTTAATAGCGGAGCCGAGGTAGACAAAGTCCCGTACTACCTCAAAGTTTATCTGTCAATGGTGACGTTCTGTCCAATTCGTCGATGTTGTGTGTCCTTTCGTGTTGATAGCATATACTTAGTCTTACCCTCATTTACTGCTAAACCCATTTTTGCCGCTTTCTTCTCTATACTAGCAAACTAGGCTATGACATCACGTTGAGTCCTACCAATGATGTCAATATTGTCGGCATATGCTAGTAGTTGCACCGATTTTTGGAAAATTGTGCCTCTGGTGATGGCTCGGGAGTTTTGCACAATCCTCTCAAGAATCAAAGTGAAGAAGTCACATGACAGAGCATCGCCTTGCCTAAATCCTTTTTTGGTATCGAATGTGTCGGTGAGGTCATTTCCGACCCTGATGGTGCAGCTAGAAATCTCTATCGTCATCCTACACAAACGGACGAGTTTGGGCGGTATACCAAAACTTGACATGGCTCTGTATAGTTCGTCTCTATAAATGCTGTCGTATGCGGCTTCGAAATCGATAAATAGGTGGTGGGTATCGATTTGGACTTTTTGGGTTTTTTTCCAGGATCTGCCGAAGTGTGAAAATTTGATCGATTGTGGACTTTCCTGGCCTAAAACCACACTGATCAGGTTGTTGGTAAACGGTTTCAGGCGTTCACATATTACGGCAGATAGGATCTTGTAGGCGATGTTGAGCAGACTTATGCCTCTGTAGTTGGCGCAGTTCAGAGGGTCTCCTTTTTTGTGAATCGGGCAAACGATGCTGAGGTTCCATTCTTCTGGCATGCTTTCAACCGACCAGATTTGGCTAATGAGTTGGTGGATGTTGCTTACCAAGTCATCTCCACCAGCTTTATAAAGCTCAGCGGGAAGGACGTAATTTCCGGCGGTCTTATTAAGCTCGAGTTTAGATATTGCTATCCTCACTTCACTTAGGTCGGGTGGTTGGCAGTTTTCTCTGCGTTGGCAATATTAAATAGTTCCTTCTGCCTGACAGCGGAATGTTGTTCTTCATCGCCGTTTAACAGTCTGCAGAAGTGGTTCTTCCATATCCTCAGCATCGACTGTGCCTCAACTACGATATTTCCTTGTTAATCTCGACAGGATTCTGTTCGAGCCTTGTATCCTTGGCTTTGACGTTTAACACTTTGGTAACACTTGCGAACATCGTTCCTGGAGTGGCACCTCTCTATATCCTCGTTCGCGAGCTTTTCTTGCTCTTTTTTCTTCTTTCTGAGAAGCCGATGTTCTTCCCTTCTTCTTTGCCTATAGAGCTCAATGGCAGCTCTCGTCTTCACCTTAGCTTGTAGGCCTCGTTCTTGGCTGCGAGCATCTGTCGGCATTCCTCATCAAATCAGGGGTTTCTTGCTGGTGGCCGCGAGAACCCTAGCACATCAGTTGCGGCTGATCTAATGCCTTGTTGGCATCGTTGCCATTGGTTTTCGACATTAGATGCTGGTGGTGTCTTGTGAGTCGAGAGGTCAAGGGATACGCGTTGCGCGAAGGTCTTGGCGGTCTCTGGCGATTGCAGTCTTTCGACATTAAATTTTTTCACAGTATTTCTGTTTTTTGTGGCGTGGTGGATATCCGCATCCTTACCTTGGCTGCAATAAGGTAGTGGTCCGAGCCGATGTAAGCCCCTAGGAATGTTCGGACATCCAAAATACTGGATGCGTGCCTCTTGTCTATCGCATTGTGATCAATTTGGTTGACTTTGACTGTTCGATGATCTGGAGACCGCCATGTCCCCTTTGGATATCGAGGTGAGGAAACCGTGTGCTGGCTATAGTGGCATTTCGTTCCGTAGCGATGTCAATTAGCCTAAATCCGTTACCAGACGTGTTGTCGTGTAGGCTATATTCTCCGACAGTACTGCTAAAGATGTCGTCTCTTCCTACCTTTGCGTTAAAATCTCCCAGCACGATTTTAACATCGTACTTTGGTTGGCTTATGTTGACGAATTTGGCCTTGATGCGGATTGTTACAATGCGTTCGCTAATGTCTTGGAAACAAAAGACTTCATGCATAAGTCTGGCAATTATAACAAAAGCGCATCCGAATAGTCGCTGTTTCTGCTCACTATAACATGGACCGTAGTAGATGTCACAGTTTTTCATCCTCTTTTTGCACTGTCCATGCCATCGTATTTCCTGGTTGGCAGTAATGTCTGCTTTGTAGCAGTTTAGGGCTTCCGCTAGTTGTTCGCCTGCACCTCTCCTGTTTAATGTTCTCACATTCCAGGTGCAGATACGAACGTCGTTGTCCTTTTTTTCGTTTAGCATGGTCGTCAACAATTATATCAGTCCTTTCCGAGGCTATTGGTTGCTCTTCGTAACATAAGCTTTTTTCCGTGAATGGGTAGTTAACCCAAAGCACAACCCCCAACCTAGAGGGCCAGGCCCTTGTTTTAACCCTAGGACAGCGGGCCGGAAAAATACCGATGTCAGTAACCCATTTTGGGATATGAGCGCTGCCGTTGACCCATTGAGGGCTCCTCCGCCACCAACGCTTTTCCAACACCCTGGCTCAGTATTGGAAATCCCTATAGACCTGGTGTTCAAATATGTCGAAGCAGCTCATATAGGGATTACACTACCAGTTCGATCAAACTGGAAGTGTAGGCGCAACCGTTGACTTCATCTAGGGAATTCCTAGATTGCCGCTTGAGAGTGAGTGCCTTATTGAGAGCTTCTTCCCAAAATCATTCATATGTACATGTGTTCTACTCACACTATTGTTGGACCTCCAATATTATGCCGAATCCAAAGGGCTGAGTTAAGATAAATTTTGTTTTAACAATTGCAGTTGATACAACTCAAATGATCTGTCAGATCATCTCGAAAAGTGGATCAGTAAAAAGCTTTTTTCTGCAATAATCATGGCGCCCCTGAGCTCAGAAATAAATTTCCTCGATTTAGTAACGTTGTTGTGTAATTATATGAGGCCTGAGGCAAAAGCAGACAAGCTTACCATCTCCGTTCGATATTATCACCACCTCCAGCTAGCATTGCTTAAATCTTTACACGACAACCAAATTAAGCCTGCAAACTCCTCTTGACAAAATTCCCAAATAAAAACAAATTTTTACCAACATTTGTACAAAAGCTATGAAGCACCTGTGCTCATTTTATTGCGAGAAGTTTTCATCTGCTTAACGATATCACTTAATCTCTAGGCTTACATGCTAATAAGTTGCACCTTGTTCTAGTATGTACACGACTATATCTAACAATAAGTATAAATTAATTTAAGTTATCAAAACTGCTTAGCCTAATCGATTTCGTTCGATTGATCAACGGCAACACTGGTACTCTGAGTGAGCTTTGCACATGCGCCTTCTTGCGCGTCGATGGATTTATCGTTTATGTGGGTTAGGGTGAGAGTTTAGTTTTTGTAAGATGTTTTCCTTCGATAAGGTCACAATTCCATCTAGTCCTCTTTTGTCGCCATTTTTACAGTCTTCTTGGCAAAAGTGACTTTCTTTGGCGGATTTAATTATCCCCATCCATTTGTAGCTCTTTATTTCTGCGCAAGAATTTCCTAACCATGGATTCGGATGCCCAGGAGAATAGCGCTAAGAATGTGAGCATGTTGATGAAGTGAATGGAAACGACGTAGCTAGTTGCATCGGTGATTATTCCTGAAAGAGAAGGACATCCGTTAAGTCCGTCCTAACATTTAAGCCTTAAAAAAAAACTCACCAATAATTGGTCCACAGGCAAGTGTAAATATTCCATTTGAGATCAACTGAAGTCCCGATGCAGCTGGAAGCCTCTTCAGTGGCACATAACTCGGTATGATCAACGGTGCGAAGATCGTTCGTAGGGCCTTGCCAACACCAATCAATGCAAAGACTCCCAACAGGATATTATAGGACCTAATGTGAGCTACACACGCCCGCCCAATAGCTATGAGAACAATTCCAAAGGCAAATATAATCCTATTGTCCAACTTGATCTTCTGCAAAACGAATGGTCCAAAGAATCGTACGAATAGATCCACACCTCCGATGATCGACATCGCCAAGGAGATCTGCCCATCGGTGAACTTGAAGTCATGCAGGATAAACGGTGTTAGGACAGAGAAGTTGATTTCACCAAAAAGGATGATGGTCATGCCGACGAGCAGGTTCACAAAGGTAAAGTCATTCAGTAGATCCAAGTCGAAGAATATAACGATCTTTTGCCGCAAAGTTAAAGGCTTCTCGATGACGGCTGCAGCGGCGTCTATCTTTTCCTGCTCCTTCTCGGCTGCAATTTGCTTTTGCATCAAGAGCTTCTCTTCCGCACATGTGCACTTAAACTCCTCCTTTCCAAGTTTTGAGTAGATGCTAGCTTTACTGGCATACCGATCATGATCCTCCTTCTCGCGGTTGAAGTAGTTTGGCTTGGTGAAAGCATCCGACGGAAGGGTCCTTGGTTCACCTTGTGCGTTACTCGAGATACGCCTTTGGAGTTTCCTCGGTCCGTTGATATCAGAGGCCAGTGAGAGCTTTGAACCATACCAACCATCGTTGGCACGTGACAACATTGGAGTGCAGGGCTCGGTGATTTCGTAACCAGGTCTATCTGCATCATCGTCATTGAAGATGTACTGACTGGAGAAGATACTGCGCTTGCGTTTCTTAGCCTGGCAGTATTTACACTCATACTCGGGTTCTGGTTCAGTCAAGGCTTCCTCATCGGGTTTTGGTTGTGGTTTGACATGCTTCAGCACTGGTTGGAGTACCATACCGGCCACGATAGCATTGAGAGATATAGCTGCCAGAATTAGAATGGTTCCTCGGACGCCATATGCGTACAAAGCTGCAGTGGTTATGTGGGGGAATATGATGGGTCCAAAGCCGGTGATTGTCCATGAGTAACCAGTCGCTTGACGGCGTTTATTTCGGAAGTAGGTGTTTACAGCAAGTGATGTAGCTGACATGTTGATGCCCATTCCAATTCCTGAAAAAAAGAAAAACGTTTTAGAAAATCCGTTAGAGACAGTAGATTTCAATTTGCTTACCAAAAATAACGGCAAAAAATATTATGAACTGTATGAAGGTTGTGCAAAACGCTGATGCTGCGATTCCTGTTACAATGAATAAGCCGCCAACTATAGCGACTTGTCGGAAGGTGTAACGTCGAAACATTGCTCCGTTTAGAAGACCTGTCAGCGCGGAAACAGCCATAACGATGTTGATGATTGTACTAATCTCGGATCCTTTGAAGCCCAGGCTGTAAAGACGTTGGCGGTAGACAAGTCCATATTGTTGCAGGCAGGGGAAGATTGACAGCTGATAGAAGATAGAGAAGGAAGTCATGAATACATAAGTTTTGTAAGTGGAATAGGGTTAAAAGGATATGTAAAGCTAATCGCATTTAAGCTAAGGCCTGAATGTCAAAACAATGTTATGTCATAAAATTGCAAAAGAGGTTTGATTTGCTGGTTTTAATCATATGAAGGAGTGGCATTAAAAAAATAAAAATATTAACTGGCGCCCAACATTTGGATTAATTTATTTAAATTTAAAAAAAAAAAGATTTTTATGGGACTATGTGGGAAAAGATTTGGTTTCGTTTAGTAGCACTTCACGTTACGTTCTTCAATTGTATGAATGGTAGCAGGAGGTCGAGGATTTCATAGTCTTGAGTGGAATGGCGCCCGAAACGAGGGGAGCCATTCAACGTGGGATACAGAAAGGTTGGTTGTTCTCACGATGTCCATGGTAAAGCCAAATAGTTAGAAAGCCACCAAGTTATCTTACTCGTGGGACCAAAATGACAAACACAAAATAACTTTAGAAGTTAAAGGGTCTGGCACTTCCAACCTCAAAAAAAAAGGCTTATAAACATCAAAATATTAGAAAGTTCTGAAAGACTCTTGTTGATATATGATACAAACACTGGGGACTATATACCCACTTACCATATAACAAAAACGTATATGAATACAAAAGACCTCTGTAAGAATGATGTGGCAAAGAGGTACATGAGGCCTGCACTTCCTTAGACTGTGTTTTCTATAAATTACTATTATTCTTTCAGGACCGAAAAAAACTTTCCGGTAAGTCTGTGAAGGACGTACTTCCACGAACATACAGGGTTTACAGCGTTCCAGGTGGATTTGATTTAGTTGCCATTTTTGCGTCATGTCATCATTTTTGCGTCATGACTTATCCATAGCGACTTAAATTAGTCACACGATTCGTATACTACTAGGTGGGCAAAAAGTCATCATCAGATGCCGGCAAATGTCAATTCTAATTTGACATTTTTGAAGCAAAAGTTGTCACCAAATCGCGTCTTATTGCGTAGAAGTAGAATTGGAATTTGACGGCATCGGCAACAATTTAAGGAACTTCCGATAGAGTGATGACTTTTAAGTCATCTTGTATTATTGCTTAGCACCAAGGCTAGATGCATATAGTCTATGTCCTCCAGTGCACTATAGCCGCGTTAAGATATTTTTTTCCGGAGTTGTACGTATATTCGTCAGAGATTTAGAGATCCTTAAGTTTTGAATGTCCAATCGATGTAGCAAGTGTTTGCCCTCGTCGTGTAAAGATTCCTCGTTTCCTCTGAGATGTTTGGATATTCGTCAAATATTCAGCGATCCTTAAAAAATGAAATGTCCTATCGAGCTAGAAAATTATTTTTCCAGCGTTGTGTTTGAATACTTTTCAGAGATTCAACAATCCTTAAGACTTGAATGTCCAAAAAATACACATATACAAGTTTTTGGCGCAACAGGCTCGTTAGTACCCAGGGCCAGGTTTTTCTCGCAACCATTCATGTGTGCGTGTGTACTTTTTGCATGATGGACCTCCTGTTTTATGCCGAATCCGAACGGCTAAGTTAAGATAAGCATTTCTTGACAATTGATACTACTCCGGATGATTTGTCAGATGACCACGAGAGGAGGGCCAGTAAAAAACCATTTAGGTGTTAGGAACCAAGCCCAGATCTTCTGTGCGGTAGTTCATCGCACTAACCATCGCGCAACTGAGCCCGTCTATATCCAATCGAACTAGAAAAATTATATTTTCTCTACACCGTATCCCTGTATCCTCTAAAGATACATTTTAATTTTAAACCAAATGTGGTACTTTCGACAAGACATTCCCTTAATGAATGCGTCCTCTTGCCATTCCCGCAAATGTCAATTCTGACACGCCTCACAACATATGCAATATTTTCTCATTGCTTTCCAAAATTGTCCTAAAAAATAATTTCCAATTACATGTGCCGCATATTCTCATTTTATGACACCATATCGTGTCAAAGCTATCTTTAGCCAAAGCATCTGTTTAAATATTCATTTCACTGTTCAGCAATAAAACGAACCAACTCGTATTATACCTGTTTACATAGATACTATCCCTCCATTTTATGACAACCCCTTGAAAGACGCAACGTACAAAGTACTAAAGATGCCCTAAATTTTGGAACACACTCATTGGTTATCATCTCATGTCGCACGTGTCTATGTTCAATGCGCCTTCACATGAGAAGTGTTTATTTTTAGGAATGAACAACTCTTCATCATATTGCGGCAATACCACCCACGGGAACAACTATCCAAACATTTATGCCGGTGTAATCCTAAAACAACAGATGGAGGAGTACACCACGACTCAACTGGAAATAGCTTAATCTCGAGAAAGAGAGAGGATTTGAATTAATTTGAAGCAGCTGAAGTGCCGCATATGCTTACACAATTACGACAGATACGTCAAGTGGATACACCATCCATGAAATTTTGAAAAAATTCCCTTAATTAAGGAAGGATGCATTTGAACTTCCTCAAATGACTCCACTTAGACATGCATTAAGATTTCCCAACCCCAAATATTGGTACCACATTAATTCTTAGATGTCAATCTTCCCAATCACATCCCGTCGTTGATCCAAACACCCACCCATATCAGCCTTTCCCTAATGTACTCGTATCCGTTCCACCAAAAAAAAAAAAAAAAACCGCTCTACACATTCTTTTAACGACTCAATTTGTCTGGATGATTCGTGTCACCTCGAACACCTACACATGATATTGTAAACCCCAGTCTTGTACTTACATTTGAAAGACCGGCAGCAACACAGACAGCCCAGCCCCAGCCTCCATCAGGGGCAACGAAATTTTCACCTAAATCGCTTTTATCGCGTCGCTTCTTCTTCGGTTTCGTTGTCTCATTGTACACCTTGACATTGTTGTTCTCTGTCAGTTTGGTTTCATCCATTTTCTGGTGGTTCTTCTTTAATCTGAAATGAAAGATGGTGGTCATGGTAAGTGATGATAGTTCAAGCTTCAAGGTAACGTGGTCAAAGGAATGTTTACACAGGGGGGGTTGTCACTCGTCAGTATTGACAGTTGACTTCTTCGTTTTATGTCAGACCCCGTTTATTTGCAATTTTGTTACACATTCGTAAATATCCGCAATGACGACGTAATCAGAAGCACTAATCTCAGATATTAAAACTGGTTATGGGGAAAAAAAGAAGAAGTAAGCCAACATCTCGTAGATAGTTGTTGCCATTAAAAAGGAGGTAAGTCGGTACCCCCTACAATGTCGGTAATAACTTGGCAAGTATTTAATTTATGCTCGTTTGGCACTTCCCCATTCGACAAGACTTAATTTGATGTGCGGTTTGATGTCATTTGAGGCTTGTTTACGACCTGGTTAAATGAGGCTTGCGTGCTAACGACCCCAATCTTGTTTATTTAATTTTCAATAATAATTACGGATTAATTGAGGCGATGGGGAGGGCTAGAGCATGTAGTTTGTTATTAAAAAATAATATACCAAAGCAAATGTCTTTGTTGAGGCTTAAAATTATGAGAGTTTCTGTTTAATTATAGTCTTGGGAGTTTATGGGTTGAAGCTTTAAGGCATGAACTATTAATGGGTTTGTAGAGTCTTGTTTCATTAATTTTTATGAACCCATTATTCTAAAATAGAAAACAATTAAAAAGGCTTAGTCATCACTTTCGACTGCGACTGTAGGAATAGTGGGGGTCAAAAGTGATCGTCTAGCATGTGAATTTTTTTGGGAAAGAAGTAACAATCAGGTGGGTAAACATTAATTTTATATCGCAAATGCTTAAAGGCTTGTAGATACGTGATATCTTTTTTTAAGTCTGTTTGAAGATAGGGTTTTCGAAAGTTTCTTATCGATTGCATAGCACACACAGGATTATTCAAAAGCTTCAATTTGTTCATGAATTATGTAAAAGAGCTCATTCCTAATGAAATAGCGTCACTTGCTTTACAGCCGATGTGATGCTGTGATATTAACAAAAAAAATACGTTGAAAGGAAAGTAGCGATACTCAAGACTATGATCATAATCGTCTACATTGGCTTAATAATTTACCTTAAAAATCTTTAAGAAAAAAATTACAAAGGAGGAAAATATGACTGGGTACGGAAAAGCTCGCACATGTATCTGTTAAACTACTAATAGCGTATAATGGACCCACGAGCAAGCACGTGCAAGTAACAAATGCCTTAGACGAATTTCGCGACAAGAATAAGATTCGTTGTTACGGTAAATTTTACCGCAGCAAGTCTCACGCTCTATCCCAAGTATCCTTTCGGTCCCTCTTTTAATTATGGTCGCTAACCAAGAATCTGTAGGAAGTTATGGGCAGCCAATGGTTCATTACCTTCAGACTCTGAGAAGGCAACCCAATATAGGTCTAACGAGTGCGACAGGGGAGTCCACTAAGGATGAAGAAGTCCTAACTCTGTTCGGTTCAGCCCCAACGAGAATTGGGAGATTGCCAACAGAGCAACGCCAAACAAAAGCGTGAGACAGGAGTCCACGGGAAAATGCCGTCGAAGTCCAAAGGACGTGGGAGACTCGCGATGGCCAATATCAGACAGGAGCGGTCTGAGCAGTTCGATGGATGAGGAAGGACGAAGTTCTCTTTCCAACCAACGTTGGAGCAACGGAGGAGCAGCAGAGGCGTGGGGCGCCCAAAAGACATCCCTCCAATAAAGCCGCAATACATAAAGTCAGGATCGCTGTCCAATAGAGGACGATCTCTTTCAGATAAAGCAACGGAGGAGAAAGCGAGGTGTTTAGGCGGACGGCCAGAAATAAACACCCTCGCCACAACACAAACACAACATTAAATGCATATAACATCACAAAACATGTCTACAACACGGATGACAGAAGGTAATGTCAAAAAAGAAACACCGGGCATGTCCACAATAATTGGACACATCGTTAACCTCAATCAAAGACTGTGGAATGGCTCAGGCCCAACCTAAAAATACATTCGATTTATAGGATGGCACCCGAATGACACATCCCTTACTCCAAAATTTCACGCGCAACAACCAACGTAGTTCGCGAAAAATTGTTTTATTGTATGGCACTCTCCTCCTCTCTACTCAATTCTCACCAAATCCTAAAATGAGCAATAGCCTCCTCCCCCCTTACAGATGTGTACGTCCTCACGTTACTCCTCAGCGATAGTTAAATTGGTCACGTGGGTCGTCGTAAACGTGCCGACGTAGTAGTAGCGTAGCGAACGAAATGTCAACCAAACATAAGCATTGGCGGTATATGTCTGTTTGACACAAATAGTTGTCCGATGTGCAGAAAATCGCAAGGCCACGTGTGAACGGGGGTAACACACTAGTAAGCGCAATTAGACTTACTAGTGCTGAATTCCAAGAGACAATGTAAAAGGGACTGAACGGGATCGATGCTGGACAATGAAATCGGTTCGAACAAAGGAAGTCACTTCTTGGTGATCCTAATTGTGGAAAAGACGTGAAAATTTTATTTGGAAAGACGTGTGACGAGACTAATGACGAAAAACTACCTTCTACCGTGTGTATGATCTATGTTTGGTGACAGATTCATACCGCGGGAAAATCGGTAGCACTGTCAATTGTTCCTACTTTGAAGCATCTCAGCTGGCTTCAAAGTAGGAACGCTGGCCCTACGAAATACTAATGACTGCCTACAGCCTGACGTGCTGGGAGTCTTAGTCAACGAAGAGGTAACACTCCCTGCCAGTATTGGAGAATTTTGTGCAGCCATCGAAAAAAGTGTAGAACAACAAATCAGGGTTCTGATGGATTACCAGCTGAATTCAACTACGGAAGTGTGCATGCAGCAATCCATCAACAAAGTCAGGATGGATCAGAGATTTCCGATGACCGCGAAATCAGCTCCATATACATATGTATCTACAAAAAATAAGATGCCATTTCATGCACCAACTATCGAGGCATATCCCTGCTGAGAGTAAGATGCAACACACTTATATGTGGCTTCCATGTCTGCCATATTGACTTTGCAACACATTTTCACAGTTTGCCAAATCCTGAAAGAGACCAATGAATTTCAAGTCGAGATACCCCATATTTTCATAGATTTCAAGGCCGCGTATGGGAGTATACTTTGCCTAGAGCTCTATAAAGCGATGGCCGATTTCGGGATACAATCAAAACCGACACAGCTCTGTCGTCTTACGGAGGGACATGCGATGAAACTTTCAGTGTGAAAACAGGTCATCTGAACTTTTCCAAGTAAAGGGTCTTCCAATAAGGAATTTCGAACTTTGACAGTTAATAGCCGCCATATTGTTGAAGCTATATCTGTCAAATTGGTTTCATTTATTCAGTCTGTTTTGCGAAATCATCAGGGACGGACATAGTGTTCAACAACACGTGCAAATGATAAAATGGTTTCATCAGAATGAATATGGTTCGGGTAACGTTCCACCCGCTTTGACCATTTTACGGTCGCCGTAATCGTCCTACCGAGAGGACTATTTGCATTGTGGTGGATAAACATGAGTTAACTGTTTCGATAAATGATAAACCAATACCTGCACATCGACAAAACGAAAAGTTCGTGAGATTTTGCAGGAGAATCCGAGGCAGTCGATTGTATGTCGCTCAGAAGAACTCGGGCTTTCGCAGACCACAACTTGGCAACTTCTCTGGATGAGCACTGGAGCAGTTGGAAACTGACCCCAATTTTCATCGAAAAATATTTTTTTAAGCGATGAAGCGCATTTCTGGATGAATGGGTAAGTCAACAAACAACATTTTCGAATTTGGGACGATACTAATCCACATGATATCCAAGAGCGTTCAATGCATCCCGAAAAAGTCTCAGTTTGGTTTAAATTTTGGGCTGGTCCATATTTCTTTAAGAACTACGTTGGCCAGGCCATTACCGTCAACGGCGAGCGCTATAGGTTGATAATTGCCAACTTCTTTTGGTCTGAATTTTATGATATGGACAACAACGACATGTGGTTTGAACAGGACGGCGCTACGTGCTTAATGAAAGACCCAATATGTTCCGGATTCCGACAAGATGACGTTCTATCCCGCGATTTCTTCAATCACGTTCTAGAACAGAAAGTGCATAGGTCAGAAGTAAATACGGAAGGCACCTTCTCCAACTAATCCGTCCAGCTACTGAGGTACGTATACGAAATCGACATTATTGGTCGTTCTTGAGGAAGAAGCGAAACGCTTTGGTTTTAAAGCTAACGAGGACACGACAAAGCATATCCTATCAACAAACAGAGTACTGTCGACGCAAAACCTTGGACAAAATGTCATTGTTAACAGCTACAATTTTTACTCAACATCAACCTGCCGAATGGCACTTTAGTGCAGATACGACGAAGTCTAATCCTAGGAAACCCATGCTATTTCGGCTTAGCCAAACAAACTTTCAAAAGAAAAATTCTTCGTAGAATTGTTGATCTTTTAGCGAAGGGAAATGGAAGAGAAGATACAACCGCGAAATGTATGGGTATACCAAGTTAAAAACACGTAGACTACATTGCATCAATATTCAGGTTCTAAGAGACCAGGAAGACCGATCCTCCGATTTAAGGGTCAGGCAATCGCGGATGCCAGAGTTCTTAGACTGAATAAATGGTAGCAATGTGCCCATAATCGTAGAGGATGGAGTCGATGGGTCCTGGGTCAGTTTGATCCTGCACTAATGCACTAATTCGCGAAATTCGTCTGCCAAAGATGAGTTCTTGTGCACGGCGAGGAATCGACTACCTCGAATGCATTCTTCCACCAGACAGAGCCGATGTTTCGGCCTAATCTGGCGTTGGAGACTCGACTTTGAAGGCCATCGCATCAGCGTTTTGACTAACGAACACCCAGTCTTTTAACTTGCCGTAGCAATTGGTCATCGTTGTCTGCTTGGCCATCGCAGTTCTGTCTTATGGTGACTTAGCATGGAGTCTGGCAAAGAGGTTAAAGATATCTTCAAGTTTCGAACCTCCAAAAGATATACAATCCCGTCTTCGTTGACAGGCTTTGGAGTCAAGCTTTAGTCCAACCCAGACAAAAAAATACTGTGTGCTGTTCCCCTTACTATGATAGGAAAAACCATTATCTTTCGGCGGTTATAGTCTTCCAATATGACTCGGGAAGACAACGTAGTAAATGAGGACATCGTCTTAGAGTGCAGCCCAATTAGTAACCGAACTGGCCTAGCGTGGAGTGCGCAAGTGGAGGTTGGTGGCCTCAGACCAGGGTTACTAAAAAGGCATGAACGTTGCGGACCACGTTCACGTTAGACTGTAGCCGGATAAAGGTAAGTAATGTTAAAATCAATCAAATTAGCTTCTAGATTTCATTTCCGCAGTGCAAAACGCTAACTAAAACAAATAACAGACAATTACCGCCAACAAAACAGGATGTCAGCACAACATTTGACACCAAACCCTACAAAAACTATCATTCAACGCAGAAAATCAATTACTACCCCCTATCTAGGTATAATTGTCAAAACGAAGTTTTTCCATTTTTTATTATGAGACAGCCCTTGGATTCGTAAAGAGCACAAATGGCTTCTTTATTGAAATACCATCCTTAGATTCGCTCCTTTGATTTTGTTTTCAAATCAAATTTGAATTTGAAGTTTATAAAGTACTAGCTGTAACCCAAGCCCAATAGATCTTTTAGGTCGACGTGCATCTTATTGCTTCGGCAAGTCAGAATTTATTAAAAAAATAAAAAGCTGTAAACCAGTGCGCTTCGCTACATATTTTACAAAATTGGTCAATTTTTGGGATTTATGTTTTCGAAATTTTCTTTTTTGGGATTTTGGGTTTTCAGGATTTCAAGTTTTCGGGATTTTTCATTTTCAGGATTTCGAATTTACGGGATTTTAAATTTTTTGGGTTTTCGGGATTTTTTATTTTTGGCATTTTAAGTTTACGGGAATTTAAGTTTTTTTGGTTTTCGGGATTTTAGGATTTTCGGTATTTTAAGTTTTCGAGATTTTGGGTTTTCGGGATTTTTTATTTCTAGGTTTTCGGAAATTCAGAATTACGGGGTTTTGGGTTTTCGGGATTTTAAGTTTTTGGGTTTTCGGAATTTTTGATATTCCGGATTTTGGGTCTTCGCGATTTTGGATTTTTGGGTTTTGGCTGTAAACCAGTGCGCTTCGCTACATATTTCACAAAATTGGTCAATTTTTGGGATTTAAGTTTTTGAAATTTTCTTTTTTGGGATTTTGGGTTTTCAGGATTTCAAGTTTTCGGTATTTTTCATTTTCAGGATTTCGAATTTACGGGATTTTAAATTTTTGGGTTTTCGGGATTTTTTATTTTTGGCATTTTAAGTTTACGGGAATTTAAGTTTTTTTGGTTTTCGGGATTTTAGGATTTTCGGTATTTTAAGTTTTCGAGATTTTGGGTTTTCGGGATTTTTTATTTTTAGGTTTTCGGAAATTCGGAATTACGGGGTTTTGGGTTTTCGGGATTTTAAGTTTTTGGGTTTTCGGAATTTTTGATTTTCCGGATTTTGGGTCTTCGCGATTTTGGATTTTTGGGTTTTCGGGATTTCACGTTTTTGGGTTTTCGCGATTTATAATTTTTGGGATTTTGGCTTTACGGGAATGTAAGTTTTTTGGTTTTCGGGATTTTAGGATTTTCGATTTTGGGATTTTTTTGGTTTAATTTTTGGGTTTTCGGTATTTCGGGATTTTCAAGACATTCAATATTTTAGTGATACATATGTATATGTATCTGGCAGTAAAGGTACCACGACTACATATTCCACCAGTAAGTTTTTTTTGGTTTTCGGGATTTAAGGATTTTCGGTATTTTGGATTTTCGGGTTTTCGGAATTTTCGATTTTTGGGATTTTTTTGGTTTTGGATTTTTGGGTTTTCGGGATTTTTGGGTTTTCGGTATTTCGGGACTTTCAAGACATTCAATATTTTAGTGATACATATGTATATGTATCTGGCAGTAAAGGTACCACGACTACATATTCTACCAGTAAGTTTTTTTGGTTTTCGGTATTTTAAGTTTTCGAGATTTTAAATTTTCGGGTTTTCGGAATTTTCGATTTTTGGGATTTTTTTGGTTTTGGAATTTTGGGTTTTCGGGATTTGTGGGTTTTTGGTATTTCGGGACTTTCAAGACATTCACTATTTTAGTGATACATATGTATATGTATCTGGCATTAAATATTTACTTTGTATGTTAGGTACCACGACTACATATTCCACAACCCCCATTTTCTACTCTGCTACTCAGATTAGCAATTCATATGCTCACTATAAGTGTCAAGACTGTGGCTTTAAAGGTACTCCAGATATTTTGTTCTTGTATGGGAGGTGCCATGCCTTCTTTTCCGATCCCGCCATTTCTTTTGGACAAAAATTCAAGATCCTCACTATTATAGTGTTCCAGATATATGACATTAAATATTTACTTTGTATGGGAAGTGATACGCCTACTTATTCCACCACCCCTATTTTCTACTCTACTTAGATTGGCAATTCATATGCTCACTATAAGTGTCAAGACTGTGGCTATCATGGTACTCTAGATATTTTGATCTTGTTTGAGAGGTGCCATGCTCACTTTTCCGATCCCGCCCATTTTTTGTACGACGGCTGAAAACCACAACCAATATGTCTGGACAAAATTTCAAGACTCTCACGATTAAGGTGTTCCAGATATATGACAGAAATATTAACTTAATATTGGAGGAGGTTCTATAACCGTTTTGCCGGAAATGCCACGCCACCTTGAGATATCAAAAAAAAAATGTAGCCTATTGCCCCTTCGAGATATGCAGCTAGGTCCTGTGAGAATTTTGAGAAAATCGGTTTAGTGGTTTAGCCAGCCATAGACTCCAAACAAACATAAAAACAAAGATACAGTCCATTTTTAAGGAAAGATTTTCAGAACTTGAGGGCTTCCCGGCAACCACAAGTTAAATTGCGTATTGGGCAAAATAGTGTCAGAATTAAACTCCAGTAGCTTTCACATCGAAACTTATGAGTAACAACTATTCAGATCAATCTAGTTCAACTCCACCGACTGATTTTTAGAAATTTTCCAAAAAGATTACCAAAGGTGTTTGAGGTAAAATAACCCTGTCTTCCCAACTTCTTAAGAGCCAATAAATTCAACGGCTTCCAATTCTAGGTACTAAAACTCGGTATTATACCAAAAGTTCCCTTCCAAACGAATACTCCGACAAAAACATCAACAAAATATTGCTCCACTTCTTCAAGGGATTACCACGACCACCCCATTATTAATAATTATCTCTCATTAGCCGCCATAAATTATGCACCTACACGATTTCATTTCCATCGAAAGAAAAAACAAAAAACAAAAAAACATACCTCAAGCCATCTACACAGGTTCATTCCAACATGCAAGTCATGTGAATGATATTAAACGTCGAATCCGTTTAAGCGGATTCCTTTCACGAAGTCACGTACCGTGGGTTCTAATGACGTGCTTAATGGTGACGTATCTTTGAATATTTCTTTAAAATTATCGTACACGCTTTCTGAAACGATAAGCCTATTTTGGTCATTCTAGAATAAAACAAAAAAAAACATCAACCCTTGAACATAAAATCCGTGATAAGTGCAATTATGTACTTTTTTGGAACATTCTGACAAATCACGTCATTTAAATTGATTTACTCGTGGATTTTTGATGTTTGTCTTAGACAACAGATGTGACCAAATGATTCGAGGAATTTTGAAACAATTCCGAACCCACAAACAGGTGTTAGATACGAGTTGAAATCTCCGATCATGTTTTTTTGTCACCCATCCGCATGAGTTATTGAATCCCCATGCAGATTCGTTCCTGGAAAGTGTCTGTACCTGTCCATGCTCCTCGACTCTTCCTTGCACTATAGACTTAAAAAAATCCGATCGTATCTCATGCCTGGATATGCATATTGTTGTCATGAGATACGATCGCCAGAATTGTATCTGACATTTAACAACTTCTATAAAACGTGTCTGGATCTATGTTGCCTTGGATCAACATAAATTTCGAACGTCAGCAAGGGGGGGGGATTAGTACTTTTGGATCGAATGACGAGCAAAAGTTCAAGACCTCCGGTATGTTGGATCTTTGGCTCCATGTCGACAGTTCATGTTTTAGTGTTATGAATGGGCTTCATTATGCAATGTCTCTTTGTTGTTTTATTATTTGTTTGTGATGGGATCAGACATTCTGTCATCCATTCCATGGGTTGGACCAATTAAGGTGGCTGCAAATATTGGGACAAAGGTCCCCCTACCTTTGTGTACGTTTGTCTATAAACTCAAGCTAATCCTCGTCTTGTGCTTTTACCGTTTCGGGGGGAATCCGTCTCGTAAGTCAATACAGTGGGGGGGTCGAGCACGAGATAATGGAAAACCCAATAAGTCAAGTCAGATACATCGTATTTGTGTGTGTGTACACAGTGTAAACAAATGTAATCCACAGATAAATATTTTTCTTATTTGACTCGGGTGTGTGTTTTGGGCTCACTTTACCGTATGTCGTAGTCGTTGTGCTCTACGGTTTATTACAATTTCAATTTAATTAAATTCATTCATGTGCGGGTAAGAAGAAAATCCTTCGAAGGAAACCTTGACTTCCTTTCAACTGGATTGTGTATTGTGAGTAATAAATTCCGGGAGTTAAATGGCAATAAACCTTAGGCTAATCTTTTCATCATTGAAGGTCAATGAAGGTTTTTTTGTTGTGTTTGAAATGGGAAAACTGTTGCGGCAGCAATTCGTATCTAAATGATGACTTCTGCTAAAAGTCAGCTTGTCTGTCTAATGGTGTAATCTTGAATAAAGATAAAACTAACAGCTGTGTTCCTTGAAGTTAACTGTGTAAATTGATTTAGATATTCATTGCAACAAATTATTTTATTGCATTGCAGCAAATTAGTTTATTTGCGGTTTACGGGTATAATTTGTGTTCAGATACTTTTTGTCCGATAAACTATTAATCTTTAGTAGGTTTAATAATTTGTTTGTATTTGCATTTTTTTTATTTCCCTAATAAAATTATTTAGGTGTTTAGAACCATCTGAGATAAGGTCTCCGATTAGGGCTGTCGCTTTAATATGTTTGTATGGGAGCATTATTCTTGTTTTGAACCTTGACTCCAATAATGAACCCTTATTCCTGAAAATGAATGACAACGTCACATCGAAGAAATATGCAACCTTGGTTGGGCTACCCAAATTCGAGGGAGATAACATAAAATCCTGAAAAAAACCTCCAAGTTGATACCCATCACGTATTAATGGACTTGAAAGGTGCGTACAATAGCGCTTATAGGGACGAATTATACAGAGCCTTGTCAAGTTTTGGTATAACGATTAAACTCCTTCCTCTGTGTATGATGAAGATGAAAAATTCTTGAAAAAAGTCTCAACGTCGGCAACGACCTAACCGACACGTTCGATGTGACTTCTTGAATATCATTCTTGAAAGGATTGTGTTTTCACACTAAAGCACGTATTCCTTTTCAAGACGACAGCTAACAAATTCCTAAAATGAAGTCAACGGTGACATTTACGCATCGCAATATTTGTAATTTAGGAATCTTCAGGGTTAATCAGGCCCAATGAACATGAATTGTAGGGGATAAGCACTAGTGGATACCGATGATACCGTATCTAAGGGGTATCTAATATATTGGAACTTGCCCTCCAGGCTGGAGATTCTAAATCACAGAAAACCCGTACTGTCCCGAGGAACTATAATCCTTAATAAGGAATGATAAGAGTGATAACGAATTGACGAACAATTCAAACGAAACAAGGGCAACGACATTCGTATCTGTCCCAGGATTATAAGAACGCATAACAGAAAAGTTGAAGCCGAACAACTAGCAAAAGTTCTAAGCTGCTACAGAGAAGATATTACTGCCATCCAGGAAATACGATGGGATATACAGGCAAAAGGACGATGAAAAACTGTGACATCTACAATGGTCCTTGTAATAGTCAGCAGAAACAGCGACTATTAGGATGCGGACTTGTTATAAGCGACAGATTTAAGCAGGAAGTTGTATACTTCGAAGACCTAAAGCCCTTGAAACTCAAATTCGCCAACACGCTTCGTAAAAAGGCTGCGACCTTAAGGACTGATTTTAAGACCTCCGGGACGAAACTAGCGACTACTAAGTACGATATTCATATCGTTCAGAGATTTTAACGAAAAGATAGGAAGAGAGAACATCTTTAGCAATATTGTTGGAAAACTTAGCCTACACGACATGTCTGGCAATGGACTTAGGCCAAATGACTTTGCTGCGGAACGAAATGCCACTATAGCCCGCACAGGGTTCCCTCACCTCGATATGCATAAGACTACATGGACGTCTCTAAATTAATCGCATTGCAATAGATCAGATACATCCATCCAGTATTTTTGATATCCGAACCTTCCAAGGGGCTAACATGGACGTGGACCACTACCATGTTGGAGCCAAGATAAGACTGCGGATATCCACTGTGCCACAACAACTGAGAAATACTGTGAAAATGTAAAAAATCTTCAATTGCAATTGACCATCAAGTCCTTTGTTGCGAATCCCTTCACTTCTTGATTAACACCATACCACCAGCATCTAATGTCGAAAAACGATGGCGACGATGTCAAAAAGCCATAAGATCGGGCCATACTGATATGCCAGACTTCTGCTCACACTATTAAGAAACATCTGCTTTGATGAAGAATGCTGACAGATGTACGCAGTCAAAAATTAAGTTACAATGCAAGGCTACAGTTGAAAACGGGATCCGCCATTGAGCTTTAAAGGCAAAAAAGAGGGAAGAATATGGGCTTTCAAGAAAAAATAACAAAGAGGAAGAAAATTGCGCGATCGAAGACATAGAGAAGTGCCACTCCAGAAAAGATGTTCTTCAGCTTTACCAAAGTATAGAACAAGGACAAATTGTAGGACACAGTCGAGCTGAGGATATGGAAGATCCACTTCTGCAGACTGGTAAGCAGCGATGACGAACAATCTTCCGCTATCAGGCAGAAAGAACCAATCAATGGCTACGACAGCGAAAACAACCAACCACCCGACCCAAGTTTAACAAGACTCCCGAAAATGACGGCCTTCCCGTCGAGGTTTATAAAGCTGATGGAGATGATTTGGTTATTAACATTCACCCACTCATAAGCTAAATTTGGCCAAATGGAAGTATGCCTGAAGGATCGAACCTCAAGAAGATCCACAAAAAGGAGACCCTCTGAACTGCGCAACTGCAGAAGCATTAGTATCCTCAACATGGCCTACAAGATCGTATCTGCCGTAATATATAAACGCCTGAAACCGTTTACGAACAACCTAATCGGCCCTTATCAGTGTGGTTTTAGGCCAGGAAAGTCCACAACTGATCAAATCTTCACACTTTGGCAGATCCTGGAAAAAACCAAAGAAGTCCAATTCGATACCCACCACCTATTTATGGATTTCAAAGTCGCATACTACTATACAGAGCCATGTCTAGTTTTGGTATACCGCCCAAAACTCTTTCGTTTGTGTACGATGACGATGGAGAATTCTCGCTGCTCCATCATAGCGACGATATTGATCATCACATGACATCATCGGTAGGACCTAACGTGATGTCATATCCGCGTTTGCTAGTGTAGAGAAGGAAGTGGCAAAAATGGGTTTAGCAGTAAATGAGGGTAAGACTAAGTATATGCTGTCAACGCGAAAGGATACACAAGATCGACGAATTGGACAGAAAGTCACCATTGACAGATATAACTTTGAGGTAGTAAGGGACTTTGTCTACCTCGGCTCCGCTATTGACTCTGACAACAACATCTCGTCAGAAATAAAACGAAGAATTACTCTTGCCAAGCGTTGCGCTGTTTCTTCGGGCTAAGAAGGCAATTTAGTAGTAAAGCCCTCACTCGAACTACTAAGGAGATCCTATATAAGACCCTGATCATCCCGATTCTGCTCTGCTGCGCTGAAGCATTGACCGTATCAAAAGCGGATGAAGCGTTTTGAGAGAAAAAGTCTTCGAAAAATCTTTGATCCCGTTTGCGTTGACAGGCTATGGAGACGAATATTCAACCACGAACTATACGAGCTATGAGGTGACATACAACTAGTCGAAAGTCTGTAAAGATGGCTAGGACATGTAGAGTCTTCGATTCCCAGCTAGGACATGTAGAGTCTTCGATTCCCAGCCACACGTCAGACGCAGTGGAGGAAAACATCAACAAAACATCAAGCGTGCAGAAGTAGAAACCGACCTCAGCCAACTAGAAGTCCGTAACTGGAGGCAGTTAGCCGGGCTCATTGGAGTGGTATATTGGTTGAGGTTTCTTCCGGAGTGTAACACCATTAACTTATTAACTTTGAGATAGACATCTCTTTCGAAATAAAATGAAGAATTACTCTGGGCTGCTTTTCCATCGGGCTTAGAAGGCAATTTTGTAATAAGGCTCCCACTCCAACTACTAATGGGATTCTACATAACAGGCTGATCATCACAGTCCTGCTTTTCGGCGTGGACCCTGATTATCAGCCATATGGGTTTCGAAATACCTACTACGCTGAGCTTGACTCTAAATACAAATTTTTGGCTCAACAGGTCTGATAGTATACAGCCTTGGCACAACCATTCATGTGTGCGTGTGTACTTCTGGCACGATGGCGGGACCTCCTGTTTTATGCCGACTCTGAACGGCTAAGTTGAGTTCAACTTTTCTTGACAATTGATACTATTCGGATGATTTGTCAGATCATCACGAGAGGAGGGCCAGTGGAAAATCATTTAGGTGTTAGAAATCAAACTCAAACTTTCTGCGCGGCAGTTCATCGCACCATCATGCCACTAAGCCCGTAACGCTGAGCTGTGTAACCTATTTATGGACGTTTGCGCTGGAGCAAATTGAAAAATCGAGAGCGGTTGTTTTTTCAAAGCTTTCGATGTGACACTTCAGTCAGGTTGATCCTGTTAAGTACGCCATCAAATATTTTGCAGCTGGATGTCAAGCATTCTTAAATATATTTTCTACTGCAGAATTGACATCTTTTATGGCGAAAGGCAACCGTATTCTTGTTTTAATAATAACGGTTCCTACTCGGATAGCTATTAACAAAAATGACCCTCCCATTAGCACTGTTCACCAAAAAAAATCCGTTCTTTATTCGAAAACCAGCCCAGTTCCATCTCTATTATAAAGCACGAATAGGACCAGGTCTTGAATGCTATTCAGATGTTTGTTGTTCAGCCCTAAACCACTGTAGATACTGGACGCTATTCAAAGTCCGATCAGGCTGATAGGGCCAATAGCTAATAAATTTTCCCGGGAATTGTTCACTTATCAGCAATGCACATCAGATTGCTCAATGGTAACAGTTTCCCAGGAAAAGTCGGATCAGTGTTATTTTTCGCGATAGGCCTATATAAATCCGTTTTATATACAAATCGAGTAAACTCGTCTCCTACCTTTCAGCGAAAACCGAGACCTTTGACTTTTGTTTAGTGAGAGTATCCATATGTTCGATAATATTCCGCGAAGAGTGTATTGATTCGAAAACCACTAGAAACAGTTTTTGTGACAGGACCTGGACCAGGACAGGACCAGGACCTTCTGGAGCTATGATCTGAGAAATCATCCAATTACTATCAACTGTGTTAAGAGAAGCTTACCACAATCAAAGAGTATAGACTACATAGAGTACGCATTACAGATAAACATTTTGTAGCCGTTTCAGACGCAGGCGGTAAGTGCGAAGGGGAATTTTCGTCGTTCTTTATGCGGCGGCTGTGCTCGTGGTTGATGCTTGGGTATCAATGTGAACACTGGGATATCAATATCAGTAAATTTTTAGTTATATCAGATGCGTACTCTATGTAGTTCTATACTCTTTGCCTCAATTCAGACGTACGGATTCAGCATTTGTTGTGGCTGGTTATCGAGTCGATGCTGGCATGCTGGTTCCGGCTTTCTACTAATCGTAAGTCGTAGGCCCTTGACTTGAACACATTACAAAATCATGCCACTCTTAGGGCTACCGATGATAAAAACCTGCCTTGATCTTCTTACTCGCCTTGATGCCAAGTTATCATGCAAGAATAACAAAAGTAACCATGAATAGATGTGAGAAAAAGATACACCTTGGGTCCGAACACTCTGAACGAGCCTGTTGTGCATTTAAATTGACCAAACTAACGCAAATTGAGAGTTTTATAGATTCGCTTCTTATGAGTGAGACGTATTTGGATGGCTTTAAAAAAAGTCCACAAAGAAGGAAGGTAATGCAATCAAATGGAGGAGATCACTCAAAAAACTCGACTTTTCGAAAGTTTCTCGAAATTATTCAGAAGCACTGTAAGAATCTGTACATCAAGGTTTAAGGGCCGCCCAGAATGCGTATCCGATGCTTGTAGCTGAGTAAAAAGTTAAAAACAAGGCAAGACTCGTAAGCACTTAAGGGCCGATCAGAATGCGTATCTGTAGCTGAGTGAAAAGTTAAAAACAAGGCAACCCGTAAGCGCTTAAGGGCCGATCAGAATGCGTATCTGTAGCTGAGTGAAAAGAAGAAGAAAAACAAGGCAACCCGTAAGCGCTTACACAATGTGTATCTTCGTGAATCTGTAGTTTGAAGTTCAATAGAGGGCAACTTCATGCAAGAAATGTATCTGTCTATTGACAGCGATGCAAGATACCAGCTACAGATATGCATTCTGAGCCGGCCTTTACAAGATGTGCATCTTCGTGAATCTGTAACTTAAAGTTGAATAGAGGGCATCTTTATGCATCCTTTATGTATCTCTCTTTTGACAGCGATGCAAGATACAAGCTACAGATATGCATTCTAAGCAGGCCTTTACTTAAAGTGATTGAGCCATCTGGAAGTAGTATCCACGACAAAAAAAACTATTGAAAGATTTTAAATAAAATTTATTCTCCAGTTATCCTGGAAATATCCTACATCTGCAGCTAAAAGCGATTGCCATTCGCCACCATGCGTATTTCGTAAACGCCATCTATTCGATTCTGTGAATTTTCCAACCTCTTACCTCATTTTCCACCGTCGCGTCGCATCGCATCATCTTCAAAGAATGTTATTCCAAACCACATCAACGTCAGAGAATTGCAAAATCTTCCTAATTACTGTCACGTCCGAAATGGAAGTCTCGAGTTTTCATAATACGGCTTTGCTGTGGTAACAATTATATACCCTTGCCATACACAACGGAGAGCTAATTGGTCGTTTTGTGTGATAAGCCATGACCTATGGTAAGGGATGCGGTTCCGTCTACGAGCCAACTTAATGAGGGCGGATAATTTGAAACCACAAACCATTTTGTTTGTAAACATGGAAACATCGGCTGCATAGATGTCGAACAAAGCAATTGTTATGACGACGGGATGGATTTTTTTTTTCTGCACATATTGTCAGTTATAATTTGACGAACTCATGTGGTATAAGCTTGATAAAAATATGATAAGTAAACACTACGCAACACATAATAACTACTTAGTTGCTATAAACCATTGAAGGTTAAAATCAATCACTTGTAGATACATGCGATAGACATCGCTATGTGATTATTTTTTAAAGGTATTTTTTGTTTCCACAATTAAAGGCCAATCTTATCACTTATCAGGGTATTTTTATGCTTTGTACATGCTGCGATATTGAGACTTTAACTGTACAACCACTTGAAATATAAATTGAACTCGCAACTCTATACAATCGGTATTGTTCGTTAGCGATCGTGTTGTGCAGTTTGAGCGTGTATCTATGCATCTATGATTGGCGGTATACTCCATTTTGATGTGTGGGTACACTGATTCAAGTTCTGAACAAACAATTGTTTTATTAAAATTCGCAACTCCCCGTCATCTGATGATAATGACAAAGGTGTGTGTGTATGCATGATGTAATATCCGTGTAAAGTTCTACGTGTCCATACAAGGCGTATTAACTCATTGGTGAGTCGCAGATACTCGTAAATCAATTTGTTATAGTACGGAAAAATGTCGGTTTGTTGTCTGCTATATCCATCTATTGATATATGGCATTCCATGCTACTCTTAGCTTCGCATAGTTACAGTGCGTTCGAAAGTGGTTGGCCTTTTTTTTTTGTTCATTCAACAACCCCATTGTGACAATTTGTATCTGTGTGAGTTGGTAATCATTTTGATAATGTTTTTTTTTTCTTTGTTATTTTTATACTCCATTGACATACTGACGTAATTATGTAGCACGGATTTCACAGTTTTTATTGTGATTAGTAAAAAATACCTACTGCAAACAGTAGTAGCTAATTAAAATCTTTATCGTATATATGTATCTTTATCGGTTGGTTGGGCTATAATCGAAATTAAATAAGGACAGTGACACTTGAGGAAGTGGTGTTGGTGAGCGCTTAGGTTAGGGTAGAGTGGCTGCCTTCTTAAATCTAGCTTGGGCCAAATTGGGCCACTCCATTTGACTCCATCTGAGATTTGATTTTCTGTTAGTATGCTGCGCTAGTAAGCTTTTGCATGTAGCGATAGGAAAACCGTGTCGGGTATGACCTTACAGTTCCCTGGAATGTCACTATGCCCCGGCACCCAGCAAAGGTGAATGTTAAACTCCTCTGACATCTTTTGCAAAGATGAGCGGCAATCTGGGGTTGAGTTTATTGACACTGATGTCAGGGATTTGATAACCGCTTGGCTGTCTGAGAAGATGCTTATATTCTTACTTACTTACTTAAGTGGCGCTACAGTCCGGGATGAACCTGGGCCTCAACCAACATGCCTCTCCAAATAGCCCGATCCTTAGCTAACTGCCTCCAGTTGCGCACTCCAAGTTGGTTGAGGTCGGTTTCTACTTGTGCGCGCCAATTAAGGCGAGGTATTCCTCTACTGCGTCCGACGTCTGGCTGGGAATCGAAGACTCTGCAAGCCGGAGTATTGGTGTCCATTCTTTCTACATGTCCTAGCCATCTCAAACGTCCAATGCGGAGTTTTTTGACTAGGGGTATGTCGCTGTACAGCTCGTATAGTTCGTGGTTGAATCTTCGTCTCCATAGCCCGTCAACGCAAACGGGACCGAAGATTTTTCGAAGAATTTTTCGCTCGAATCGATCAAGGATTTCTTCATCCGCTTTTGATACGGTCCATGCTTCAGCGCCATAGAGCAGGACTGGGATGATCAGGGTCTTGTATAGGATCTCCTTAGTAGTGTGAGGGCTTTACTACTAAATTGCCTTCTTAGCCCGAAGAAACAGCGGTTGGCAAGAGTAATTCTTCGTTGGATTTCTGACGAGATGTTGTTGTCAGAGTTAATAGCGGAGTCGAGGTAGACAAAGTCCCGTACTACCTCAAAGTTATATCTGTCAATGGTGACGTTCTGTCCAATTCGTCGATGTTGTGTGTCCTTTCGTGTTGACAGCATATACTTAGTCTTACCCTCATTTACTGCTAAACCCATTTTCGACGCTTCCTTCTCTATACTAGCAAACGTGGCTCGTTTGTTGAGTCCTACCAATGATTTCAATATCGTCGGCGTATGCTTGTAGTTGCACCGATTTTTGAATATTCTGCCTCTGGTGTTGGTTCGGGAGTTTTGCACAATCCTCTCAAGAATCGAATTGAAAAACTCACATGACAGCGCATCGCCTTGCCTAAATCCTTTTTTGGTATCGAATGTGTCGGTGAGGTCGTTTCCGACCCTCATGGTGCAGCGAGAATTCTCCATCGTCATCCTACATAAACGGACGAGTTTGGAGTTTGGACCAAAACTAGACATGGCTCTGTATAGTTCGTCTCTATAAATGCTGTCGTATGCGGCTTTGAAATCGATAAATAGGTTTTGGGTTTCGATTTGGACTTCTTGGGTTTTTTCCAGGATCTGCCGAAGTGTGAAAATTTGATCGATTGTGGATTTTCCTGGCCTAAAACCACACTGATAAGGGCAGATCAGGTTGTTGGTAAACGGTTTCAGGCGTTCACATATTACGGCAGATAGGATCTTGTAGGCGATGTTGAGCAGACTTATGTCTCTATAGTTGGCGCAGCTCAGAGAGTCTCCTTTTTTGTGGATACTTATATTCATTGGCGGTTATTACAATCTCTTTCAGCCAAGATAAGGCTTCATTGATCGCCATGACTTCGGCCTGCAACACACTGCAATGATCAGGAAGAGGGAAAGATAGGCTGAGGTTGAGCTATTCGGAGAAGACACCATCAGCACCCAATCCGTCATTTGTTTTGGAGCCACCGGTATAAAAATGGTCATTTTTCACAGGTTCGTTAATTTCCCATGACGATCTTTCAGGGATTGTGACCTGGAAACACTTATCAAAGTTTAAGCTGGTAAGGGTATAATCGGTATTTTTAGGAATATTTGTATCTTCGTTAAGAATTTTTGAGTTTCTATATGCGACCACTGTTGGATTACTAAGTTTGCTGCTATTTGTTTACCAAAAATTTCAAGAGGTAGAAGGTTGTCTAGTTCTACTGAGGGTGTTGCAGTTCTTTGCACATTGGCTAGCTTATTGCTATTTGCAGCTATCTCTAGCGCTGTCCACCATACTGGTACTCCATAGGACAAGTCACAAGTCTACAGTCCGGGTGGAGTTGCTACTTTCCCATCCGGCGCGCCCCGAGTCGGCAGTTAGAAGAACTCTCTGCAAATAGAGAAATCGAGAGCTGTTGTCCTTGATAATTCCAAGGCTTTCGATCGAGTTTGGCATACAGACTTCCTCAAACACTCTCCGGCTGGATGGAAAACTTTCTTAAAGACAGATCTTTGAAAGTAATGACGGATGGCGTTTCCTCAGACAGATTCTTTATAAACGCTGGATTACCTCAAGGATCAATTCTCTCACCAACTCTATTTCTTCTGTTTATTAATGATCTTTTGAGGATTTTTAGTTTTGCAGATGACAGTACCTACACTAATAGTGTCTAACTCGAACGACACGCCTATTGCCGCTGTTGGTGCTTACCAGGGTACTCATTCTGTAACTTTCAAAACGATAATCGTTGACGATAGTGAAGGAGTCTATTAAGGTACGTAGTGTGTAATTTTTATATTGAGCGTGTGCAAATGTATAAAAATGTCAAAAAATCTCCTTCACAAGGATTATCGTTTTGAACGTTACGGAATGACTACCCAGCATAGAACAAATCTGCTCTATAAATGAAGACTTACAATAGATGATACAATGAAGAAAGTAAAACTTAGTTCAATGCAGTATCGGTCTTACAACCGAAGTGTACATATAGCCAATGTGTGATGCGAGGTTGTACTCCCTATTTTACGCCTATATGGCTTTCTTACAGGACTAAAGTGCAACTGTCGCTTTCTCTACTCTTTCTGTTTTGTTCCATTTAAGCTTCCTGTCCAAAATAAGTCCCAGGCATTTTGCTTTGTCTGAGAAGGATAGTTCGATTCCGTTTAATAACGAAATCAATTTGATGAATTTCATCAAATTTTAGTTCAGTCTTGTGGAGGTTAAATACGCAGACCACAACTGGCTGCCGATTTGGAAACTATGTGCAGTGTTTTCTGGAGAAGTTCGAGTATATTGAAGTGCTTCCCTGAGACTGCGATAGAAACGTCATTCGCACGATCGAAGAACCACCCAGTTTTGTGTTAAAAATCCGTCTGTTAAATATCAAATTAATCAACATTCCAAGTTAGTGACTTTTAGACATGTTTGCGCTGAAATGACCGCTCCCGAATTAACGTTGCTAAAGGCAGCTAGTTCGCCGCTGTCGCGAAGAGCTCAAGGTTCTCTGCTCACAGCATAATGCTGATCTCTGCTGGGTTCCTGGTCACAGGGACATAGACGGCAACGAGATGGCCGACGAACTGGCAAGAAATGGATCTGCTACAGATCATGATCTGGCACTACAAACGGTAGAACCACCACTGTGTAACCTCAGAGAAAGAGTGGAATACAAAACCCGAATGAAAGCCAATACCAGGTGGAAGTCATTGACTACCTGCGAAATATCTCGGAAGCTCTGGCCAGAATACAACGGAAACCGAACCAAAAAACTTTTGCGGTACGACAGAAGCTCCTTATCTAAACAGGTAGGGGCTCTAACTGGTCACAACTTTCTCAGAACCCATACAATGAAATTAAATCTCAAGGATGACGATATCTGTAGAGGCTGCGGCGATGAGGAAACACACGAGGATACACCGCACTTCCTCTGTCACTGCCCGAGTCTCTGTCACCTGAGGAACAGAACACTTGGAAGCTACTACTTCCAAGACATCCAAGAGCTATCCGATATTCCATTACCCTATCTTTACAGGTTCCTACGAACATCAGGAGTAACCCATAGTAACGATAAGGAAGGACGTAATCCCACCAAGGGTATCACAATGGGTCCACATGGACCTAAGTGTGGCGGAATAGAGAATCCTCTACTCCACCAACCCGTAAACCTAACCTAAGGAACTTTCAATGTCCAGAAATGCAACCAATGTATACTCCTTGCAGCACCGCTACTTTTTGAAAATGCGTACTAATGTGTGTAGAGCTGTTTCTACAGATACAGATTTGCCCATGCAGTACGCATGTTGTGATGTAGATAGCAGATGTTCATCAATACTACTGCGGAGATGAATGCCAATCAATCTTTTCAGGGTTTTCGGAAAGAATGATGATCAGCTGATCGGTCTCAGGTCTTTCGGATTGACGTGAGAGCTTTTCCAGACTTGGGTATGAATACTACTTTCACTTCCCTACAAACCTTGAAAATGTATATCAGCTCGATACAGCCCTTAACAATAGCTGCCATCCATGGTAGAATGAGATCTAAAGAGTGCTGTAGCTCGGTTGGTAGAATGCCATCAGGTCCCGCGGATTTAAAAGGGTTTGAAACTGTGTACTGCCCTATGTATTTTGTCTTTTGTAAAAAGACTCTGCCAGCTGATTAGTTTTATTGATACCGTCTTGGAAAGCTTCCTAGGACTTAGGAGCTACCTGGAAAATGTGTATCCATTCCTTGCTTGAAGTCGTCCATGTGACATCTGTTTTTTGAGATACCTGGGAATACCTGGGAATATTTGTGTATCCATTCCTTGCTTGAAGTCGTCCAAGTGACATCTGTTTTTTGAGATACCTGGGAATATTTGGACTAGTGGAGGGGATTTTTCGGAGTCCAGACGCCTCGGAAGTCTCTTCTATTTTATCACAGAAGCATGCTGCGCTAGTAAGCTTTTGCAAGTAGCGATAGGAATACCTATTGCAGAAGGCGAGGACATCTTGTCGACCTCGGAAGTCTCTTCTATTTTGTAATAAGACTCTGCCAGTTGATTAGTTTTATTGATACCGTCTTGGAAAGCTTCCTAGGACTTAGGAGCTACCTGGAAAATGTGTATCCATTCCTTGCTTGAAGTCGTCCAAGTGACATCTGTTTTTTGAGATACCTGGGAATATTTGGCCTAGTGGAGGGGATTTTTAGGAGTCCAGACGCATCGGAAGTCGCTTCTATTTTATCGCAGAAGCATGCTGCGCTAGTCAGCTTTTGCAAGTAGCGATAGGAATACCTATTGCAGAAGGCGAGGACCTCTTGTCTGTTACGGGGGATGAACATCGGTTTATTACCAATATTGCATAGAATAATAGCCCTTTTCAGCTCTTTTCATTACAACAATATATTGTTTCAATGAAATTAAACGTATCCAGGTAACTTATAAAAGGCTCACTTTGATTATGGTATGCTTATCAGGTCAAAGATATTTTCATCATGAATGTTGATAAAAAATTGCAATAAATTTCATTCAACAATGTTCAAGGATTCTAAAGCAATAAAATTGTTTTTTTTTTTTACAAGCTTATCTCAATCTGTTAAAGTATCTAAACAGTGGATCCATTAAAATCTCGATGCGCATTTATTAACTTCTTCATAAAAAATGTTAATTGTCGCTTTAATTGTTTTTTTTTAAATACTGTGCTTAAAGTTAATTTGTTGAATATTGTGACTGGCTTTAGGGTAATTATGACGTTTTGAGATGTACGTACAATTTTCTGCTTAGTAAAAGTAATTTCAGAAAATTTTATTTTCTCAGTTTCAGGAACAACTGCGCCGCTGCATAAATTCCCGGGTTTACCCATGAACTTCTCATTTACTATGAAGATTATTATAAGTAACGGGTGATTTTTTAGCTGGTTTTGTTTTGGCAACACTGGTTTTGACAGCTGACGTGTGTTTAGTACCTTGTGTCACTGTCAAACAGCTTCAGTTTGGTTTGCAATTTAACCATGGATCGTCTTACAAATGAACAACGCTTGCAAATTATTGAATTTTACTATCAAAATTCGTGCTCAATTCGAAATGTTCATCGCGCGCTGCTTCCATTTTATGATCGGCATTCTCGACCTTCTGAGCAGTCTATTCGGAAGATTGTGACCAAATTTCGCACCAAATTTACTTTGTTGGACATTAAATCACCAACACGTTTACGTACTGTGCGTAGTGAAGAAAATATTGCGGCCGTATCAGCTAGTGTGACAGAAGACCGCGAAATGTCGATTCGGCGCCGTTCCCAGCAGTTAGGCCTTTGTTACAGCACTACGTGGAAAATTTTGCGGAAGGATTTGGGCGTAAAGCCTTTTAAGATACAGCTGGTGCAAGAACTAAAGCCAGCCGACCTACCACAACGCCGAATTTTTGGTGAATGGGCTCTTGGAAAGCTGGCCGAGGATCCGCTTTTTTATCGAAAAATTGTGTTCAGCGATGAGGCTCATTTTTGGTTGAATGGGTACGTAAATAAGCAAAATTGCCACATTTGGAGTGAAGATCAGCCAGAAGCATTGCAACAGCTACCAATGCATCCCGAAAAAGCCACTGTTTGGTGCGGTTTATGGGCCGGCGGCATTATTGGGCCATATTTCTTCAAAGATGATGCGAATCGAAGCGTTACTGTCAATGGTGAACGCTACCGAGCGATGTTAACAAACTTTTTTTTGGCCCGAAATGGAAGTTCTTGACTTGCATGATATGTGGTTTCAACAAGACGGTGCCACATGCCACACAGCACGCGAAACCATGGCGCAATTGCGAGGCGAGTTGTCAGTGAACAGTTAATTTCACGTTTCGGGCCGGTCAATTGGCCGCCTAGATCGTGCGATTTGACACCATTAGATTATTTTTTGTGGTGGTATGTCAAGGCTAATGTCTATAGGGACAAGCCCGCTTCGATTGACGCACTGGAAGCCAACATCCATGCATTCATTCGTGAGATACCGGCCGATATGTGTGAAAGAGTATGCCAAAATTGGACTCAGCGGATGGGCTACCTGAGACGCAGCCGCGGTCAACATTTGCATGAAATTATCTTTCAACATTAAATTGCAAGGTTCAAAATATCGATTCAAATAAATATTTCATTCATTTTTTCGAATTTTTTGTGTTTTTTTTTTTTTAAAAAGTTCTAAACCTCTTAAAAAATCACCCGTTAGTTATGTCCCGTTTCTAAGATCATATATTACGTACATATCATACTTCATCCAACATACAACTTGCATTAAAAATCTTCAGGATTCTGTTCAGACCTTGTAGACATATATTTTCAATAGCGCGCTCTTATTTCGAAAAGCCGGTGTTTATTTTCCTTTTTTTACCATTAGCGGCTCTCACTTTCACCTGCTTCTTTGCCTTGTAGGACACATTTTTGGCTGCGAGTATCTGTCGGTATCCTTCGTCAAACCAGGGAATTCTTGCTGGTGGGCGGAAGAATCCAAGCAAATCTGTTGCTGCTGATATTATGGCCTACTGACATCGGAGACATTTTTTTGATAAGGATAAATGCTTTTCTGAAGGTTTTTCAAATAATTTTTCTCTCAAGACGACCAAGAATTCCTTCATCCGCTTTTGATATGGTCCTCTCCTCCTCATGACCCTTCGGTTTCTGCCAAATCTTTCTGGAACTGTTCACATTACTTCATGGGGCTGTAATCATATGCCCTATCAGAGTGACTCAGTATCGTTGGATTGCTCTTCCCATCTTTTTTTTTGTACTGAGAACTGGGTCTCGATGCAGATTTGGTTCCTGCTCTGCTTCTTGGCCAGAATCGGCTCGTCTGTTTTTCGAGCCCCAGAGTTCTTGCTAATTCTGTTTTATAAGCTCTTTAGTCTAAGTCGTAGCCGTTGTATTCCACTGTCCGTCTTTTTGTCATAGAGGAACCTATTTCCTCTCTGGCACTTTCTACTTCTTGGGTAACTTGTGCTACAACAATGAGCTTGATATGATCCTAAGACAAAAAGGACGGCTGGTTCCCTCTCTGATCTTGTTTTGTCTAGAGTTGCGCGTCTCTAGACGCAGCTGCCAGCAGGTTTTTTTTACTTTCCTGTCGAAGTGCGTCTGTCCAAATTTCACATCCGTAGAAGAGGATGAATGCGTCCATCAAAAGCCTTCGATTACTGGCCGTTGAGCTCCGTAAGTTTGCCATCAGCCTTCTCATTGACAAGGTCATTTATATTCGATCGCGTTCTTTATCTGGTGCTTGAAACTAAAGTTTTGTTGTGATGGTCACACCTAAATACTTCACGATGCGACGCCTTTGCTTCTTTTTGCCTACTGGCTGATTTGTAAGTCGATTGATAAATGAAGTAACTGGCATTTATGGACCATAGAGGGCCTCAAACTTTGCTTCTCTGTTCATTTGTGTGACGAATTTTTTTTTTGACAGAAAGAAGAGGCCGAATCCGAACGGCAATTTGAGAAACTTCTCATGACAGTGCAGCTGTTGTATGGTTGTCAGACTATTGCAAGAGGTGGAGCATTAAAAAAAACTTACTCGTCGTCACTTTCGGAATTTAAGCCAGGGATGATATTCTGCAGCCAGTCTGAGACCGTGTCCTTTGTTTTACCATTCTTTGTGCAATATCTGTATCTTCTGCCATTATCACGCGGCGATATTATCTGCATACCCCACCAGGATGGTATCTGAGGTTATCACCAAGCGAAGAATGCCATCATAGGAGATGATCCAGAGGTCAAGCCTCAAAATCAAACCTTGCGCTGCTCCAGAGGTGGGATGTTGAATGTGTTTTCGAGGCCGTTCAACATTTTATCCATCTGGCTGAGTTAAAGGCGTTGATGTCCAGAGTTGACAACAATATAATCTTCCCCGTTGGGTGATTTGAGTAGCCCTAACTACTTCTTCCATTGCTTCCATTGATCGTAAAGTGTCCTTTTCTGAATCTTGCTGAAAGCCAGCTAATGGGAAGTTCGCTATTCTTATACCTCCCATAAGGCTTTTTATCACGGGTTTGAATCCTATCTAGAAGCTGCAATGTTAGTTAGGCTTATTGGGCTTTAAACCAAGTTTGATGTGAAAACGCTTTATATATTGTGGTCACAACGGCAGGGTGAACTATTTCTCAAAACGATTTAAGCCTTTGCATTTCGGAGGGCTTTAAGAGACTTCGAGTATGTTGTTGTTTGAAAGAAGATCGTTACTAACACACAATGCGCGGTGATTATGCACGTATTTACAAACCTTGTTGATTTTGGAAGCGCTATACGCACAGCGTTATGATGGTTGTTGATTAGGGTATTTGGAATGAAGAATTCTAAGCACACCAGTATGATTATGTGCAGCCTTTTGGTACTGTTTTCGTAGCTGGAACCACACCTTTCGTAAGCCTTCCGGTTACGCCGAAATTTCGTTAGTTACTCATTCGTTGGAGGCTTAGCTTTATGTCCTTGATTGAGGGAAACCCGTAGCAGTTAAGTGCAGGGTAATAACGGGTGATCCAAGTAGAGATACTTTTTTCAATAGCCTTTTTTGACAGATCACGTGTGAGTCGTGTCATGCTGTCATGTTATTTTTGTTTAGTATTGTTTGGCATTTCATAATGGAAAGACTTGCGCGTGAACAACGTTTACAAATTGTTCACGTTCTGTGAGGAATGTGTTTCGTGCACTTCGCTCAACTTATGGTCAACATAATCGGCCTACTGAGCGTACTATTCGCAACACCATCACCCATTTTGAGACCCAGCATTCATTATTGGATAATATTCGACCGAATAGACCTGCCCAGCACGCTGTGAAGAAAATTTAGCGGCCGTAGCTGAGAGTGTACACGAAGACCGTAGAGAGACGATTCGGCGCCGTTCGCAGACGGACTGACGTATGGAACGACTTGGCGCATTTTACGTCAAGATCTTAAATTGAAAGCGTACAAAATACAGCTTGTGCAACAACTGAAGCCGCTCGACCTTCCCAAGCGGCATCGCTTCGCTCTATGGGCTCTTGAAAAGTTCCAAGAAGATCCGACGTTTTCGAGGCAAATTTTGTTTAGCGATGAAGCCCATTTCTGGCTCAATGGGTATGTAAACAAACAAAATTGCCGCATTTGGGACGAAGAGCAACCTGAAGAGATTGAAGAACTGCCACTTCATCCAGAAAAAACAACGGTTTGGTGTGGTTTGTGGGCCGGTGGAATCATCGGTCCATATTTCTTTAAAAATTATGCCGGTGCGAACGTAACCGTCAATGGCGACCGTTATCGTGCCATGATAACCGACTATTTGATGCCTGAAATTGAAGCTCGTGATCTCGGCGACATTTGGTTTCAGCAAGACGGCGCCACTTCCCACACATCGCATCAATCAATGGACTTATTGAGAGAACATTTCGGTGAGCACATAATTTCACGTTTTGGGCCGGTCGATTGGCCACCAAGATCGTGTGATATCACACCGTTAGACTTTTTCCTGTGGGGATATGTAAAGTCAAAAGCTTATGCCTACAAACCCGCTTCGATTCAGGCCTTGGAGGCAAACATCACGCGTGTCATTCGCCAGTTACCATTCGAAATGCTCGAACGAGTGATCGAAAATTGGACTCAACGGATGGACCATCTGCGACGTAGCAACGGCCAACATTTGATAGACATAATCTTCAAAAAATAAATGCCAAAGAATGTTCTTTCAAATGATAGTAAACATTCTCCATTAAATTTGAATTTTCTTTTTTTTTTTTCTTTAAAAAAGTAGGGAACCTCGAAATGGATCACCCGTTACCTCCGATCTGAGATTATCCACTTGCTACTTGCTTGTCATAATCAGACTTCTTTTAACTCGAAATATGTAGTTCATAAAACCCCAAAAAAACAAAACTTATCAATTATCAAACTTATCAAAAATCAATGTTCGAAATATGATAAGTGCCTACGTTTCAACAACCGATTAATTTTTCATCATATCCAGGGTCAGAGTCAAGAGTTTCATTCAATGACAAATCTTCAAAACGCTTGACGAATTATGTAATTAATTCATAACCGAATTTTATCAACCCGCTATAGACGGCTCATCAATTGGGCAATTACCATTTGATTGGTTTACCATCACCCCAGTATCTAGCATTTGGGGATACGCGCAAAGTCGTAAAGTTGAATCACTTTCATTTGATTCTAAGCATTCTGGCATTTCTGGCTGATTACGCGCTCATAAAATTATAAAATTCATGGAACTTTGATCTTTTTGCGCAGTGCAATTAGACTGAAACCCCTTTCTGTGTTAAAGCGCATTTCCGAGATGCGTTGTCACGAGAATAATAAGATCGACTGAATGGATGCATATTCGTCCGAAAAATTTAACATGAGCGAAATTCCAATCACATCACTTGTCACTTTATCAGCCGGCTCATGTACATGATCCCGACTTGTTATCGCAATTTTAATGAATCGCATGGGATTGGTGTTGTATAATATCTTATCTAAATTATTCGCATGCATAATATTTTCGGAATGTTTAACAAGCGTTAGACTTACATGGAAGTGTACCTGGATTCGTGAATGTGAATCGGGTTTTATTTTGTTTGAGGTTACAAACGTATATGTAACTAACACAAGTAATCAATTAAAACATGGGCTAAGGTGGTATGGATTTATCGGGCAATTGGGATTTTTTTATACTATCTTGTTGGGATAGATAGTATTTTATGAGCTATCTGTTAATTTTCGATTAATAGGCACTCTTTTCGATATGAAATATGATGAAATTCAGGGCGACATGACTCATTTACAGGGTAAGCACATTTATGTTCGCTCATTTGGTTTTTATGGACTTAATTGAACCGTTTATATCGATTTAATGGCAATAGCGCAATGGACTGATATATTTTTCAAATTTGTTTCAAGGTTTTTCGTTTTAAAGATCGGGAAATAAAAATACGGAAACATGTAGCCAAAATACCAGAAACACTATGTTGGCTTCGATTTTGTTTCAGTTTCATGCTCCAACCAGCAAGAAACCTTTGGTTTGATTAAGAATGACAACAGATGCTCGCAGACAAGAACGAGGCCTACAAAGCTAAGCTGCAGATGAGGATGAGAGATGCCATTGAGCTATATAGGCAAAGAAGGAAGGAAGAACAACGGCTTTTCAGAAATAAGAACAAAACGAGAATGAAAAGCCCGCTATCAAGGGTTTAGAGAGGTGCCACAGCAGGAATGATGTTCGCAAGATTTGATAAAGTGTAAAATGCCAAAGCCGCAGTGATATAAGTGTCTAACGGAATCCTGCCGAGATAAACAAAGAAATATCGTAGTTGAGACACAGTTTAGGTTTTGGATATGGAACAACTACTTCTGCTGACTTTTAAAAGGCGATGACGAACAATCTCCGCGAACCATTCTTTATTAGCGACGACAGCGAAAACTTGCAACCACCTGACCTAAGTAAAGAGAGGATAGCAATATCCAAACTTAAGCTTAAAATCCATCGGACATGATTTGGTAACTAACTTTCACCAACTCATAAGCCAACTACGGATGGTCGGATGAAAGTATGCCTGAAGAATGGAACCTCAACCTGCCTGATCCACAAAAAAGTAGACCACCAACTATAGAAACATAAGTCTCCTCAACATCGCCTACAAGATCCTACCAACAACCTGATCGGCCCATATCAGTTTGGTTTTAGGCCAGGAAAGTCCACAACCGATCAAATCACCACACTTCTCCAGATCCTGGAAAAAAAACCAAGAAGTCCAACTACCTATTCATAGATTTCAAAGCCGCATACGACAGAATTGATAGAGACGGACTATACAGTCCCAAATTTAGTTTTGGTATACAGCCTTATCTCGTCCCTCTGTGCAGGATAGCGATGGAGAATTCTTGCTGCTTCATCAAGGTCGGAAACGATCTCACCGACACATTCGATAACAAAAAGGGATTTAGGCAAGGCGACGCTTTGTCATGTGCTTCTTTGATCTGATTCTTGAGAGGATTGTGCAAATTTCCGGAGCGAACACTAGAGGCACAATTTTCCAAAAATCTAAGCTAATTGTATGCTGTCAACACGAAAGGATACAACATCAGCGAATTGCATAAGACGGCACCATTGACAGATATAAATTTGAGGAAGTAGGGGACTTTGTCTACTTCGGCTCCATTATTAACTCTGACAACAACATCTCATAAGAAATTAAAAGAGGAATTACTCTTGCCAACCACAGCTTCTTCGGGCTTAGAAGGCAATTCAGTAGTAAATTCCTCACTCGAAATGTTAAGGAGATCCTACATAAGACCCTGTACATCCCAGTACTGATCGACGGCGCTGAAGCATGCGCCGTATCAAAAGTGGATGAAGAGATCCATGGTCGTTTTGACAGAAAAGCACTTGGAGAAATCTTCGGTTCCGTTTGCATTGAAGAGCTATGGAGACGAAGATTTAACTACGAGCTATACGAAATGTACAGTGACATACGCCTTGTCAAAAAAAAACTCCACATTGGTCTTTTAAGACACGGGAACATTAGAGCGAAGAGACACAAATAATCCGGCATCCAGAGTCGTCGAGTCCCAGACAGACGTCCCCGTTTTAGTTTCAATCTGTTCTTAATATTTTGTATGATCATTTCTAACCTTAATTATGGTTGTTCCTTCTCGTTGGTGATTTTAATGATAGAATTTCCCAGTAATTCGCTTCGTTCAAAAACTTTCCAATGATAGCTAGAACTAGACTTGTATAGCTATTACTAGTCCCTTAGAAAGTTTTGACTTTAAAAATAAGATTATGCGGTGAAGAGAAAGTAATTGAGATCATCAAATGGACTTTCTTAGTTACTTCCGTGGTTCAGTATATCTTTTACAACTACTGGTATCTTCTCCGACAGGCTTAACCTCAGCCTATATTTCTGTCTTCCTGATCATTGCAGTGTGTTCCGGGCGGAACTCATGGCGATCAAAGAAGCTTTATCTTAGGTGACAGAGAATGTAATATCTGCCAAGGATATTAACATCTTCTCAGATCCCGGAAATTAGTGTCAACAAATTCAAAGACAACCCTAGGTTACAGCTCATCTCTTGAAAAGACGGCAATCAGTTTAAGATTCACCAATGCTGGGTGCTTGGGCATTGCCCCAGCCCAAGCACTGACATTGCAGTGAACTGTAAAGCTGATGATCTTGGTACAACATGTCAAATAACCAAAGAAAAGCTGGATTTAAGAAGATTGATTGATCTCACTCGCTAGACCATACATAAGTGCATCACCATAAGTCATCACTGGACACTGTCTTTAGACAGGATCGCAGAGAGGCTAGGCCTTCATTCAAACGATTTCTGCAGGAGATGCGTGGATGAAGAGGAAAAAGAAACAATTCTTAATCTTCGTTGTAGCTGTCCAGCCCTATCAAACAAAACAAAGCTACATGCTGGAGCTTTCTACTCAAAAAATCTTAGCGATTTAACAAAAACGGATGTGACAAGTCTCCTCCGTTTCATTTATAGCTCAGATTGATTTTCTCAAGGGTAACAAGGAGAATGAAGTGTGCTGTCGAATCGCTGGTAGCCACTAGCCTAACGTGATATCTCACATCAGGAACCGAAAATTTATTTAATTAACTGGAAATTAAATTTATTGGCTTTTTCCTCACCTCAGTCCTCACCCTTTATACGTTTCATGAAAAGAATTCTTCAGTTTTGTTGTAAATTAAGAAAATTGTTGTTTTGACGGAAAAATGTCGCTTATGCTGAACATTTTGTACCACTTAATCAAAAAAATCATCAGCATACACATCGGAGGCAAATCTCAAAGCGATCCGTATGTGATACTCGCCTAACGGGTCATTTCAATGATAGCTGCAAATAGTGCAATTAAAGCCTTATCATTGTGTTAGAATTTCAGATTGTTCCAACGGATAGAATTAGAAGGTTTTCCATGGTATAAAGGGTCTTTCTTTAGCGACTTGACAACTTCAAACTTTCAGTGTGAACGCATTCTTAAACGGATTACCGGTCAATGTCAAAATATTCAGAAAAAATCAACATTTTCATGTTTATGAAATACACGAAGGAACAACGTTTAAAAAATAATAAAAATTTACTACCAAAATTCCGAGTCGGTGGTCGCAACTTTATAGAGTGTTAACGCCAATTATCGACTGTAATTCTCACCCCAGTAGACAAGAAATTCATAGTCTAAGTCAGGGGTTCCTAAAGTGTGCGCCGCGGAGCCCTGGTGCGCCGTGAAAGGCAAAGATTTTGGTTTGAATAAAGCCAAGTCTAGAGGTAGAATTTTCAACCACTTTTTCGAGCATTTGGGGCCGTATGTCGGCAATAACGCCACGAATGTTGGCTTCCAAGTGCCTTAACGTTTCTGGTTCGTTGGCGACTTCACATATCCCCAAAGAAAATAATCCAATGGGGTCAAATCACACGATCTTGGTGGCCGATTGACAGGTCCATTCCGCGAAATAATGCGCTCTTCGAATGTTTCCTTCAATAATTCGATGGTGACGTGCGCTGTGTGGCATGTTGCGCCGTCTTGTTAGAACCAGATCTCATCCAAATTCATGCCATCCAATTCGGGAACAAAATTGTCGGATATCATGGATCTATACCGGTCTCCATAAACGGTAACTGACTCTCCAGCATCATTTCGGAATAATTATAGCCCAATGACTCCACCAGCCCATAGAGCACACCAAACAGTCAGTTTTTGTTGATGTTGTGGCGTCTCAAGGGTCTCATGTGGATTCTCTTCACTCGAAATGCGGCAATTTTGCTTGTTGACGTAGCCATTCAACCAAGAATGAGCCTCATCGCTGAACAAAATTACGCGATGAAAATCAGCATCGAGATCAATCTCATTTCCGGCCCATACACCAAAATCACGACGCATGGTCTCGCGGTTTTAATTCTTGCACAAGCTGGATTCGGAAGGTCCTAAGCCAAAAAAAAAAATTCCATAAAGTTGATGGACAAAGCTCCAATTGCTGTGCAAGGTGGCGAATCGATTCATTCGGGTTCTCTTGAACACTTTGCCCTATAGCGGCAATTGTTTCTTCGGTGCGCAATGTTCGACATCTCTGCGGATGCTATCACAAAGAGTAAACGTAGTGCGAAAACGATCCATGGTTAACCGAATTATAATGGACAGAGCTTGCAGTAAACTTCGCGAACTGAACCATTATTTTCGAAATAAATTTGCACGCGTTGTTCATTTGTCAACCTGTTCATGAACATGATGAAATGGCAAACTAAACTGAACACAAATGACATTAGAGTTGCCCGATTTGACCACGAAATGTCAGTTTTATATCTAATCGAAAAACCAACCTCTAAAAAAATCACCATTTATGAATTGATGGTACACCATCCATGTCTGGCTGGTGGACATATTGCATCATCCATAGGGATGCCCTTGCACCAAATTCAATGAGCTCTGATTTGAACCAAGTACTAGAATGTGTCATTGGTGTAGTAAAATACATAAAAACTAGGTAGCTAAAGGCCAGACTTTAAAAAAAAAACTATGCACAGATATGTGAGCTGAACATACGGCCCCTGCTGTATTACTGTAATTCCCGATGGCTTTCACGTGGAAATGTCTTATTTCGTGTGATCGAATAACATTAAGAAATTCGAACTTTTTTACAACAAGAATGAGAACTCCATATACTTTGCTGAATCAGATTTTTTGCTAAAACCACCATAATTGTGCATATTTGAAAAACTTAATAAATTGAATCTATCTTTGCAAGGCAACAACACGCACGTCATTCTGAAACTATTGGAGAAGATGAGGCTTCTAATGAACTGGTTGTCTCACAAGACCTGATGGCCCTTTTTACGGAACACCTTTCGAAACTCATCGAATGGTTTTCAAAATACTTTACAGATGATGATGTCGAAAAGTTTGCCACGATCCATTTCATGTACAAGCTACACCAGAATTCACATCACACGAAGAAGAGAGTCTCACTGAACTCTCTTGCGACAGCAGTCTTAAAACTAGATTCAACGGTTCCGGTTTAATGGAGTTTTGGTTATCGATTAAAAATGAATACCCAAATTTTTTTAAATTTTTATTCCGTTGGCAACATCTATTTCTGAAAAGCTGGATTTTCAGCTGTAGCTGTAATCAAAAGCAAATATCGCTCGAGGATCAATGTGCAGCAAGAAATGAGAGTAGCAGTGTCAAGCCTTATTCCCCGCTTTGAAAAACTATGTGGAGATCACCAGACCAGTAATTTATTTTTGTGTTTCATAATGCGGATGTTTTAATTTGTTCCTTTCTATCAATTATTTGATTCGACTGTTTCTTTTTCAAAACGCGCCGCGTTTCGGTTTTCGGTGCGCCGCGGACAGAAAAAGATTGGGACCCATTGGTCTAAGTCAACATACTAAATCAGAACAGAATATTTTCTGCTTCATGTTGCCATGCCATTAAAACTACGTTTTGTACGAAATGTGGAGAATATTGCTGCCGTAGAGGCATCCGTCGCAAACGAGTCAATTTAGTCAATTTCACGGCTTTCTCAAGAATTGGGTCTTTCCCAGACCATATTATGACGAACTTCGCGTAAGAATCTTGACCTACACCCTTAACAGATCAAGCTGATTCATGAACTTAAGCTACTTGATCATATGAAGGGACGTACGTTTTCGAATTGGGCTCTGGACATGATGGAAGAAAATGAAGAATTTCATTGCAAAATCATCTTCAGCGATGAAGCGCATTTTTGGTTAAACGACTTCGTCAATACAGAGTCTTTGATTCGCAGGCAAACGTCGGACGCAGTAGAAAGACCTCGCCTTAAGTGCCGCACGTAAGTAGAGACCGACTTGGAGTGCGCAACTGTAGGCAGTTAGCTTAAGACCGGGCTAATGGAGACATTTTGGTTGAGGCCCAGGTCCACTCCGGACTGCAGCGCCACTTAAGTCAATAAGTAGGCTTCGTCAATAAGCATAATATGCGTTACTGGACAGGTGCTTCATGAAACAGCACTTTTCATCCGCAAAAAGTCACTGTTTGGTGCGGTTTTCATGCCGGTGGTGTCAATGGGCCGTTTTTTTTTTTCGATGAAATGAAAATGACCGCTACGTTACAGTAAATGGTATTCGCTACATGGACATGTTGGAACGTTTTTTCTTTGGCCAATTGCATGAATTGGACAGCAGTGATATTAATGAGTAAAGATACATAGAGTGCGCATCTCATACAACGAAAAAGTTCTATGTGGGGTGTTCAAATTGCTATCCCAACATAAAACAACAACATAGCCGATGCATACGAACGATGACTTACCGCACTAACCGCTCGCGCCTGAAGCGGCTAAAAATGGATACTCTATGTAGTTCTATATTCTTTGGTGATATATAGTTCCAACAAGACGGTGGCACGAGCGACACAGCCTTGCAACAATTGAGTTACTGAAGTCTCAGTTCTGTGAACGTGTTATCTCGAGAAACGGACCTGTCGATTGGCCGCCGAGATCGTGTGATTTAACGCCTCTAGGCTTTTTTTTATAGGGCTACATTAAATGATTGGACTATGCCAACGACGTTAGAGGAGCTCAGAGCCAAAATTAAAGAGAAATAGTAGGCGTATCTGTCGAAATGTCCGGCTAGTCATCGACAATTGGGTTCAACGTATCGACCGCTGCAATACTGCATACATTCCCGTGGTGGACATATGAACGAAGTCGAATTCCATTCATAAATGTTTCGATAGTAATTCAAGCCAATAAATTGTTTTTTTTTTTTAAATATATCTCAAGTAGTTTGCTTTTAATTTAAAAAAAAACTTGTCAAGTCCTTAATTAAAGACCCTTTATTAGGCGTGTTTCACTTACGGAGATGGGGATTTGTAGATAAGTTGAACACGATTATTATGTCGCAACACAGTTGCTGAAATGCCACTTCAACAACGGAGAGTGGCATGGCTCCCCATTTTTCAGGATCTAAAAAAATATTGCGTAATATTTTTAAAGACGAACATGTAACATTTTATGTCATTAAAATTGACTTCTCACTTGGACATTATGAGATGTATCCGAAGTATCTAAACTATCATTAAGCAATTGTATGACTATATAATAATGTACCGTGTAATTGATTGACTGCGAGGTTACACAAACAAATTATAGTACTAGGCTGACTATTGAAACAGGTTTTCTAGATGAAAATGCGTATTTGAAATACACAAAGAAAGATACTTCAATTGACAATAGTTTACATTTTAAAAACAACGCAACGTAAACGTTTATCAAATCAATCGAATTGTCCAAGGCATAGTATCTTAAAGTTTGTAGTCGCAAGCTCTTATCTAACATGCGCTCTTCAAAAACGATTGCATAACCCAATTCAAGGATTTTAAAGATTGATTTGAAATCAGAAATGAGGTTGCAGAATTCTCAATTGTTGTGCGAAGTAGACGTAGATACTTTTGCATTCAAGTGGAGTCTCGACATCATGTACTTGTTGAAGTAGGTAGATATAGTAATGACGTAGCTTTTTGTAAAAGCTATGTAATTCCGTAATGAAATTGGTAATATCAAGTATAAATGTAATAGATAAGACAATTATTGTTAAGCTTCAGATAAGTTGTTGGATCAAAAGGGGGCTTACCGTCTAAATTGTTTTTTCTTACAACAATCTATGTATCTATAAGTGGGTGCTTCCTTGACGAATAACGAGACCTACCATTTCATGCTGAATCATGGAAGAGTTGAAATAAGCTTTTGCTTGAGATTATAGTCTTATCAAGTTATTTGCTATTTATGGCGAGCAAACTATGCTTGATTCCCATACTTTGCTCGCCATAGTTTGCTCGCCAAGACGTTTTTATTGACCACATTGCAAAAGAAAGTGGTAGAATTTCCGTTCGCGTAGATACTCATTTCCCCAGCGTAAAATTGAAAAAAACGTTCTTTTACTATACAATAAGAAAAGAAGAAATAGTTGAGATTTGTCCAATTAGAGCGAAGTAAATCGCTTTTCTACTCTTGAACAACTTTGGGAAATATTGAAAATTTATTTCAGAAATAGGTGCTATTTTGCCCAAATAGTGCGTTCATTGGAAAATAAATTTTGGCCGAAATTAAGCATGTACCGCTCCTGCTGTATTCCAGGTTTTTTTTTAATTCGCACCGCAAGACTCACCGATGAGAATGGGGCTGCTGTGGACGAAAGTATTCAATTTTATCAGAACATCGACTCACCATATATATAAACAACAAAAATGTTTAGGCTCCAACCTGTTCCAAATTTTGAAGTGACTTCGTAATTGAAGCCAAAAGATCGCTTCTGTTACAAGCTTGCTTCTCAGCCTGAAATTTGGACAGCTATTTATTTTTTCTGTAGAAGCGCAACTTCATATCCGCGTTATTCATCAAGTTCGGAATTATTCTAACATTTAGCTAGGAATCTAAGATTGCTTACCGGAGGATTAGTTTCCACTTACTTTACATGTCATCGCCAAAGTCCAATGCGGAATTTTTCGACTAGCTCTCTGTCGGTAAAGAACTCGTAAATTTTGTGATCTCCAGCAACGAACACGGGACCGAAGGTTTTTTTTCCGAAATTCCCACATCTCTGAAACCCACAGGTGATTGTCGGAAAGCCAACTGCAGAGAGTAACTGCTAGGTGGGCATGTCGAAATGTTGGCATCATTGGTTAATTTTATTTGGAAACTACTTTCGGACACGTAATATCGGTCAAAAGTGAGCGCATAGACCCATGATTACTGAATGCTTATTGGCGACTGGAATTAAATTGGCGACATTGACCTGGAGCCAAGCGGCAATCAAATCCCTGGGATCCGTCTCTATTAAGTCGAAATCAGCTCACGAATGCCTCTCCTAATGAGAAGGCAGAGCACCTCTTCTGGGTACCGGACCACAGAGATATAGCAGGGAACTACAAGGCGGAGGAGCTTGCCAGACAGGGCACTACCCTTGATTTTCTATCGCCAGTAGAAATGTTAGGTATGCACATAGCTACATGGAATTCCCAAAGCAAACTACCGATGGATAAACAGCACAATGTCTCAAATATCCAGTCAACTCTGGCCAAACTATAACCAGAAGCTGAACAGATCAAACATCAGCACCATAATCAGTGACCTTACAGGATACTGCCATCTAGGCCTAGGCCTCCTCTGCTCTTGTCCAGCAAAAGAAAAAAAACTAACAATGACTACCTCTTTGATAATCTAGGTGAGCTGGCCTAGAAACCCCCTCCACTTAGTAGTCAGATCTTAGTGTTTCAATTAGGCAAACGATCCACGTGGTACCGCAATGGAACTTTTCTGGTATAAGTGTGCACGCGCATTACTTGCAGCCAATGTAGCAAACTAACCTGTCCCTGGTTTAAATCTCAAAAGTAACAACAACGGACTTGTTTTGACTGTCATGACGGCTAATCCGCCATTCAGAATCGGCGTTAAACTGAAGGTCCCATTCTTTGTGGTAAAAATATAACTTCCCAATCCCATACACATATGAATATCGAATCTAGGTTTGAGGCTCTGTATCTGTCATCACTCCTGCAGCTACACATGTGGCCATGTTCATTCCGCAATCTAAGTGTGTAGATAAGTAATGAAAGGAACACAAAAGAACAACTAGTGTTCTTCTTCTGACGTGAAAACGCCTATTCTATCGTTATACTATTAATCGGTTGAATTTTTTTTTTGGTGACACAATACCGTCAGATTTTAGTCGGTTATAACTACGAGACTAATAATCCAAAAACAAAAGTTGAGGACACAGAAAATAGACCATGTATTTACGTTTTAGTTTCGTGATATTTATTTTCCATTTGACTTCATCGAACTAACGAAGGAGCATGATTACGAATTAGATTTGTGTAGTGTGTGTGTGTTGTATCGTGTGGAAACGCGTTCAAAGTGTTGCAACAGCACCGCAAATTTTTTAAAGCTTAAATTGGAGCGTCTAGATGACATCATCAGATAATTCCAAGGAAAGAATGCCCTTGTCTTAGTTTTAATCTTAAAAAGCTATATATGTGCGAACGCATAAAAAAGGCCAAAATATCTTTCTTTACGTCTAACCGAATATTCCGACCTGTCTGGTAGCAATCCAGAAATGAAGGCACCCATCTGAAAAACATGACAAACGAACGAAATTATAGTATTTGATCGCGCTACTAGTGCAATGAGAACCACACCAACAGCGGGACTGGAAACCATCATAAAACTACTACCCCTAGATCTTTACAAGAATCTTCAGCCAACAGTGCACCATGAATCAGCCAGCTCAACTGCTGGAAAATTATCTCAGGAGAACACGCTTAAATTCTAAACAGATACCTGTATCTGCTGAATACATGCTGCCTCACTCTGACTTTCAAAGACCTTTCTCCTGCATCTTTCCAAATATAGAGGAGTGGGAGACGAACGAACTGGGCACGGAAACCATATCCATCTATATTCATGCTACAAAAATGAACGTAGGAACGTTGGAGTGGGAGTGTTGTTCGAAACAGCAGTGTCTTCCAGTCCAGGATATATTGGCAGTAGCAGAGCCAGCCAAAGCGACTTCAATGCTGTCGACACCACCAGATGATATCACCATCTTTATTGATAGTAAGGCTGCAATTAAAATAACCTCTGCTCTCGAGATAAAGTCGAAACTTGTGAAGCGTTGTCGTGAAGAGCTAAAGGTTCTTGGCATCCAAGATAATGTTTAGCTCTCCCCGGACACAGATTCCTACAGGGCAATGACATTTCTGTTGACCTGGTGAAGAAAGGATATGCTACCAGCTTTGATCAGGCAGGTCAGCCAAGCAAACAGAAAATACTGTGTATCGCCAAAAACAGGGGTTACTCCCTCCCCACCTGTGAAACATCTAAGAAGATATGGCTCGAGCATGATAAAGTCAGAACCCATAAACTTCTTCGAAGAAACAGGATATCTGTTTCCACACTGGTGGGGATACTTACTTGACATAACATACTCAAAAGCCAAAAACTGAAAATGCATCTTATAGGTGATGTAGAGGTTGCGGTGATGAAGAAATACACGAGGATACCCTCCACTTTCTTGTGCCACTACCCACGCCTCCGTCAACTCAGAAAAATAACTTTATGACCTCACGAATCTATCCGAAATCCCTCTCTCTAATCTTTTCAAGTTTGAAATAACATCTGAATGGCTGGAAAGGTACTAATAATGGACAATAACAAAGTATGGAGCCACTCCAAAGGGCATCCCAGTGGGTCTATATTGACCTAAGTATCAAACCGCCTACTTCATCAACCCAATAACCTAACCTAGCATGGTCTTAACTTCCTAGACGTATGGCCGACGCTAAAGATACAGACGAAACCGACCCGAAACAAAGCTAAGTATTAAGTAGAATCGACCTTCATATTGGTTGACGTTGAGGCGTAGATTCATGTCAAATCGTAGCATCATTTAACCATCTATCAGTCTTCAGTTCGGATAGCTCTTCTTTAAGTGAACCTAATTTTTGTCTTCCATAAGCAAAGCTATGGGCGTATCGCGAGCTGTAGAATTTCTAAGCGCCGCGGCCGTGTAAAATGTCAATGGAAACTGCAAGCAAAGAAATTAACTAAAAAGACGTTGGTGTGGGGTCCACGATCACCCCTATTTAAGCATTAAGATAAGGATCTTCAAGAAATTGATTGAAACCTTTAGACTGTTAGTTGCATTACAGGGATGATCAGGATGTGAATCAAATAAGGGCCTGTTTTTTGTGCGAGATCGTCCTTCACGATGAGCATGTTAGTTGAATATCCATAATATTTTAGCATATCCCTCACATGGGCTTTATGATCAGGATGTAAGTCGAATGATAGCTCTTTTTTAAGTGAACCGAAGTTTTGTCTTCCATAAGCAAAGCTATGGCAAAACAATCCTTTCTTAGTGACAGTTTTTCAATGCGAGATCATTCTAGTCAAGATCAGGATGTCAATCGGATATCCCTTTTATTAAAGTAAAACCATCGAATCTAAGGAGCAGTTTTTCAATGCGAGATTATCCTAGTCATGATCAGGATGTCGGTCGACTATCTCTTACATTCTAACATAACAATCGCCTCTAAGGGACAGATATAAAACAAAACTAAGCTGGAACTTTCACATAAACAGCAGAATTCGAAAAGCAACCAAAGCTTTCTGGGCTTGCCGAAGCATGTATGGTAAAACATTGCGAATCTCTCCAATGACCACACACTGGATCAACACGATCATGGTCAGGACCATTATAACATACGCCTCAGTAGTATGGTGAAACAAAGTAACCCAAAAAACAACCGTAAATAAATTAAACAAGATACAACGGCTTGCCTGTCTGGGCACTTTCGGAGCCATGCGTACCTGTCTCACTGTGGCTATAGAAGCCTTAAAAGGACTAACACCCCTCCACATCTATATAAAAAAGGGTCAATTCGCAGCTCAGCAAGTTTGACACAATCGAAAGAGTTAAACTTTAGCAATCACCCAGAACTAAATGAACTTCTATCCGAACATCCAGAACTTGACATGATCTGTGCGGCTACACACCGCTTACCAAAGATACTATGCTTCAACAAAAGATTCTCAACGGAGATCACAACCAGAGAAGGATGGGATAGCAATAACCCAACAAACTGCCAAAACGGCATAAAGTGGTATACTAGTGGTTCTTAAATCGACTCAGGGGTAGGAGCTGGTATCCATGGACCAAATCGGAACGTCTCAATACCTATGGGGAAAAAAGCCCCGGTGTACTTCAAGCAGAGCTCCATGCCATCAGAAACCTGGGAACAAAACTTCATACTGGGAGAACATGGCAGGCCTAAGACAGGCCAAAAGAGCTATTCAGCCCTTCAAAACAAGATACTAAATCTTCCCAGGCCCGATATCAAAAACTTAGATGGCTACCTAATGGGTCACCATGGTCTGCGATATCACCTAAATAAAATTCATTTAGTTGACTTACCGGAGTGCAGACTATATCTAGAAGAAGACGAAACAGCCCAACATATGTGAATGCTTGGCCCTTAACAGTATAAGAAGTGAATACTTCTTTAAGGAAACTTTAAGTACCGAAGAACTAAGGAAATCCTCTGCTGAATGTATTATCAGCTACATTAGGAAAGTTGAAGCGCTACTAACCTAAACAGACATCCGACGGCAAGCACAATAGATCTTTTAGATCGACGTGCATCTTATTGCTTCGGTAAGTCAGAATTCAAAAAAAAGGACAGATTTCCAGTGCTAGATCGTCCTAGCTGTAATCACGGTATGCTTAGAATATCTCTATCTCTCTTGTATCTCTTGTATCTCTTGTATTGTAGCAAAAAAAAAGTGTCAAAGTTTATACGGGGTTTTTCAGCAGGGACGCTACAAAAGTAGAGCTTCAGGGATAGCAAACGACGCCATATTTCTTGCCGCTCTTTTGACATTTCTCTTCAGTAAGGTCTGCCATTTCATGATGGAAAGATATACGAGCCAACAACGAGTCGAAATTATTAAAATTTACTACCGAAATTCGGAGTCAGTGGCCTCAACGTTAAGAGCGCTACGTCCAATTTGTGGTCGTCATAATCGTCCTAGCAGATCAACATTTGAGCGTCTAGTGGAAAAATTTGAATCCACAGGCACAGTACAAAATGTTCCCGTGCCAGGAGACGAAGAAGTGCCCGTAGTGTCGAGAATATTGCTAACGAGGCTTCAGTTGATGAAAGCCTAAATGTGTCTCTCACACGACGTTCTCAAGCGTTGGGCATCTCTGTGACGTCGTTGTGGCGAAAAGATCTTGGCCTACATCCTTACAAGATTAAATCGACGCAAGAACTGAAGCCGCTTGACCATCAGAAGCGTCGTATGTTCGTGAATTGGGTTGAGAAACAACTTGAAAATGATTCGGATTTTCATCGAAAAATCATCTTCAGCGATGAGGCTCATTTCTGGCTGAATAGCTTCGTCAATAAACTCCATGAGTTATCATTGTATCCCGAAAATATTACGGTTTGGTGTGGTTTATAGTCCGGCGGCGTCATTGGGCCGTACTACTTCAGTGATGATCAAGACCGGCACGTTACTGTGAATGAGAATCGCTACCGTTCAATGATAACCGAATATTTTTGGCCCCAATTGGATGATATGGACATGGAGGACATGTGGATCCAACAGGACGGCGCCACAAGCCACTCAGCGAATGTCACAATCAATTTATTGGAAACCAAGTTTGGAGAACGTGTTATCTCACGAAATGTTCCATTCGCTTGGCCGCCTCGGTCGTGCGATTTGACGCCGTTAGACTATTTCCTGTAGGGCTACGTCAAGTCTATGGTCTATGCCAACAAGCCAGCGACGATTGATGAACTTCGTACGAATATCGAACGTGAAATTGCAGCACTGCAGCAGTATCGGCCGATTTATGCTTGAAAACCGTCGAATATCGGGTTCAGCGTCTGGACTTCTGCAAGCGTGCCCGTGGTGGCCATGCAAAAGAAATCGAGTTCCATACATAATGGCATCGAACTTCACAGGAATAAAGAATTTTTTATTCACAGGAATAAAGAATTTCATTGATATCCAAAACCGTTTTTGTTTTATATAAAAAAAAACTTTTGTAGCGCTCTTATTGAAAAACCCTTTATCTGCAGCAGGCATGTTAGAACGTTTAGCAAAAAAGTTGCATCCAAACAACTAGCGGAAGGCCAAGCAGACATTACTGGCATTTAGGAAATACAAAGGGAAGGTGTCACATCTACGACGGGCCAAGTTATAGTGACGGTTGGTAAATTGTTATAAACGACAGAAATATACAAGAAGTTTTTAGATTCGAGGACATTAGCGAATACATCGTAACAATCACCATCAAGGCCAAATTTTTGCCACAATAAGCTTTATAGTTTGTTAGACAAACATTAGTTAACCCAAAAACATTGATTTGGCTTAACTCAGCACTGAAAAACGGAGCCCAATAAGGCCTTTTTGGGTGGCATGTATAAACATACACTTCACGTGTGTCACCATAAAAAAACGATCCCCACCCCCCACGATCACTTAATAAATACGGTAGGTAAAAACAGATACTAAAACCAAATCTTTCACCACTGTAAACACGTTCAATTCCTCACACAAAACCACGGCAATGACAGCCGTAAATGTCAAACCAATTCTCAGCGATCGTAAATCCCAAAAAGACAATAAAAATCAAACTATTTTTTTTTTCTTTCAAAATTAGTCCATAAATCACCAAATAACCACCTTCCCCGAAGGGTATGTAATTAATTTAAATTGTATCTTATCCGTTGAATAACGAAATTACACTTGAAAATGCACTCCACACATACAAACAAAAAAAAAAAAAACTATCTAAAACGCGCCATCAATTAATTGATATGTGAGAACCTAGAACTGAGAACAATAACACATTTCAATTTAAACAAATTAAGTAACAAAATGACAAAGCTATAAATTTTTTGTTCTTGTTGTATTATTAAGTATCTCCGCTCCTCCTCCCATCATACCAATCATCATAAGCCACTTTGCCGCACATGTGTCTAATGTATCTGCGTATGTTTCGATAGGGGAAAAAAAAGAACAACCAATCACTTAGCGGGATCACTAAAGGTCAATCTACAAATATTCGCCTATTGTAGATTTTAAATATTAAAACATTTAAATTCACACAGATACTCTAATTGGGAAAGTTTTTCTTAATTTTCTTATATCACACAAAATAATTTGCTATAACGTTTTGTATGCAAAATTATTTTTTTTTTAATTTATTTAAGCGATTAAAATGCACCTCATCGATGTCAGAAAACTAATTAAACCGCCAACACTGTCGGTATATCGATGACAGATACAATTATTTTTTTTTCTTCAACAGATATTGACTTTTGTTACATAAGAACACGGATTTAATTAAATTTAATTGATTTGGGGGAAAACGCACCTTTTTATTTTATCACAGATGGGGATTGAATTTTTTTTACTTAAACACCGTTACGATCGTTTAATTTATTTTTTAAAAAAAAATATTTTTCTTTATTTTTCGTATCTTAACTATTTGAACTTGAATTTTTTTTTAAATGCACTTCAACTTAAATTATCACTCTTTTGCGGTGTATCGAGAACTATCGCGTCCAATCCGCTACAATGAAACTTCAATACTGACTCGATTACAGAGGCGCAACTAATTTTTAATAAAAACCACAGAACTTAACCAAATGGTATATAACGATGCAGATAGCACTAGCTACATCAACTTGTTTTACTTTAACCGCACTGAGTCGAGCTACAGAGTCACAGATACTCCCATATATACTTGGTTGCTCGCTCGCGTATTCAGCTACTTTGGCTACGTAACTGATATTTCGCTGCGGTGAGTTGTTGTTGGATACCCGGCCGGCTCGGTACGTTATCTTTTAACAATTTAACACTTCATCAGAACTCAAATGAAACTCACAAGCTCTGAGATATCACACACGGCCGAACACGGAGTGGAGAGCATCGAAGACTGGCACTGGAGTGAGAGTGTTTCGTTTTCACTCATGAGAGTGAGTGTTGTATCTTTTCTTGTGTATGCTTTTCATTCATCATTTCTGAGGTCTGTGTCAATTTGTTGGTTTATTTTGGTATCGATCGTGTGCTCTTGCTGTGATATCTGATAGTGATCGTTGGAGTCATTGGGAATATTGGAGCTTTCAAATGACGTCAGATCAGAGAAAGATCCTATCCGAGGAGGGTAAAGTACTGGCGATACACACGAGTTGTCACTGTCAGTGATATACACAGCTCGGGAAGTTTTTAAAACTGCATGACGATCGGCTTAATGTATTCCGATCAAGGGCAGCTTAGGAGGGGAGTCGTTCGACGACGGTTAGGGTCATTAGCACAACGTCACTAATTGATTTTTGCAAAATTTGTTTTTAATGTTGATGTTACCACTTTTTACTTAATTATTTCATGTAGATATACAAACGTAATATATTCACTTTATATGTTTTTATTATATGTTTTGTGTATCTTTGTATCTTCCTGTACTTTGTTCATTCTTTGCGCGTTGAAAAAGCCAACCGATCGATTAGTATCACTGCCTATCTTTTTGCGATAGATAAGAAAAAACTTGTTGAACACTCATTTTGCAGATAATAATTTAAATTTTAGGTATTTCACAATTTTAATTATTTATAGACAATGGACAGAAATATGTGCAAAGTAATGGTAATTAAGTATTAATTTGTGCAAATAAAATAAATGATTTCTTGATTTTATTTCTCAGAAAAGCTTAAATCGGATTTGGCTCTTATTTTTATGAATTTAAATCGTATGCGTCTTTAATTAGGCAGACGTTTTCACAAAGAAAAATAATTGGCAACCGACTTATTGTGCTTTTTTATTTCAAAACGAATTTATGGACCATGAGGTGTAAATTTGTAGCGAGAAATGAAAATATCTACAGTCAACTGGGGAATTATTGAGTGATTTTTAATGAGTGTTCAAGTCTCTCAAAATGTATTTCTCTTAATATTTCTGCCTAATATTATGAGCTAAAGTAGTGATTTTACTGTTCACATGGTTTTTTTAAATAAAAAAAAATTAATTTAGGGCAGAATTTGACAACCCAAAGTCCACGATTTTTTCAAATTATTTACTGAAGCTATATACAAAATAGCTTTACCAATACTTACTTACTTACTTTGCTTAAGAAGTGCTACAGTCCGAACTGAACCTTGGCCTCAACCAACATAGCTCTAAATAAACCCGCCCTCTAGCTGCCCATTCCAAGTTGGTTGAGGTCGGTTTCTACCTGCGCGCCACTTAAGGCGAGCTCTTCCTATATTGCGTCCGAAGTCTGGCTGGGAATCGAAGACCGTCTTAAACGCCCAATGCGGAGTTTATTTTTACTATGGACATGTCGCTGTACAGCTCGTATAGTTCTTGGTTGCATCTTCGTCTCCATAACCCGTCAACGCAAACACGACAGAAGATTTTTCGAAGAATTTGTCTCTCAAAGCGACCAAGGATTTCTTCTTCTACTTTTGATATGGTCCGTGCGCCGTTGAGCAGGACTGAGATGATCAGGGTCTTATATAGGATCTCCTTACTAGTCCGAGTGAGGACTTTACTACTAAATTGCCTTCTTAGCCCGAAGAAACAGCGGTTGGCAAGAGTAATTCTTCGTTTGATTTCTGACGAGATGTTGTTGTCAGAGTTAATAGCGGAGCCGAGGTAGACAAAGTCCCGTACTACCTCAAATTTATATCTGACAATGGTGACGTTCTGTCCAATTCTTTGATGTTGTGTGTCCTTTCGTGTTGACAGCATATACCTAGTCTTACCCTCATTTACTGCTAGACCCATTTTTGCCGCTACCTTCTCTATACCAGCAAAGGTGGCTATGACATCACGTTGAGTCCTACCAATGATGTCAATATCGTCGGCGTATGCTAGTAGTTGTACCGATTTTTGGAAAATTGTGCCTCTGGTGTTGGCTTTGGAGTTTTGCACAATTCTCTCAAGAATCAGATTAAAGAAGTCACATGACAGCGCATCGCCTTGCCTAAATCCTCTTTTGGTATCGAATGTGTCGGTGAGGTCGTTTCCGACCCTGATGGAGCAGCGAGAATTCTCTATCGTCATCCTACACAAACGGACGAGTTTGTGCGGAATACCAAAACTAGACATGGCTCTGTACAGTTCGTCTCTATAAATGCTGTGGTATGCGGCTTTGAAATCGATAAATAGGTGGTGGGCATCGATTTGGACTTCTTGGGTTTTTTCCAGGATCTGCCGAAGTTTGAAAATTTTATCAGATGTGGACTTTTCTTGCCTAAAACCACACTTATAAGGGCCGATCAGGTAGTTGGTAAACGGTTTCAGGCATTCACATATTACGGCAGATAGTACCTTGTAGGCGATGTTGAGGAGACTTATGCCTCTGTAGTTAGCGCTGTTCAGAGGGTCTCCTTTTTTGTGGATCGGGCAAACGATGCTGAGGTTCCATTCTTCAGGCATGCTTTCATCCAACCAGATTTTGCTTATGAGTTGGTGGATGTTACATACCAAGTCATCTTCGCCAGCTTTATAAAGCTCAGCGGGAAGGCCGTCATTTCCGGCGGCCTTATTAAGCTTGAGTTTAATTATTGCAATCCTCACTTCACTTAGGTCGGGTGGTTGGCAGTTTTCGCTGCCGCTGCCAATATTTCTGCCTGACAGCGGAATGTTGTTCGTCATCGCCGTTTAACAGTCTGCAGAAGTGGTTCTTCCATATCCTCAGCATCGACTGTGTCTCAACTATGATATTTCCTTGTTCATCTCGACAGGATACTGTTCGAGCCTTGTATCCTTGGCTTTGACGTTTTACACTTTGCTTAAACTTGCGAACATCGTTCCTGGAGTGGCACCTTTCTATATCCTCGATCGCGTGCTGTTCTTGCTCTTTTTTCTTCTTTCTGAAAAGCCGGTATTCTTCCCTTCTTCTTTGCCTATAGAGCCCAATGGCAGCTCTCGGGTTCACCTGCAGTTTAGCCTTGTAGGCCTCGTTCTTGGCTGCGAGCATCTGTAGGCATTCCTCACCAAACCAGGGGTTTCTTGCTGGTGGCCGCGAGAAACCTGCCACATCAGTTGCGGCTGATCCAATGGCTTGTTGGCATCGTTGCCGTTGTTCTTCGACATAAGATGCTGGTATGGTGTGAATCGAGAGGTTTACGCGTTGCCGGAAGGCCTTGGCGGTCTCTTGCGATTGCGACTTTAGACATTAAATTCATTTCATTCATTCATTCACAGTATTTCTGGTTTGTTGTGTCGTGGTGGATATCCGCATCCTTACCTTGGCTGCAGCAAGGTAGTGGTTCGAGTCGATGTTAGCCCCCCGGAACGTACGGAGATCCAAAATGCTGGATGCGTGCCTCTGTGATCAATTTGGTTGACTGTGTTCTGGAGATGGCCATGCCCCCTTATGCATATCGAAGTGAGGAAACCGTGTGCTGGCTATAGTGGCATTTCGTTCCATAGCGAAGTCAATTAGCCTAATTCCGTTACCAAACGTGTTGTCTTGTAGGCTATATTTTCCGACAATACTGCTGAAGATGTCTTGTCTTCTCTTCCTAGCTTTGCGTTAAAATTTCCCATCACGATTTTAACATCGTACTTTTGTAGTCGCTCATAGCTTTTGTCAAGGAGCTCGTCGCGTCGACGGAGGCTTATGTAGGCGAATTTGGCTTTGATGCGGATTGTTACAATGCGTTCGCTAATGCCTTGGAAAGATAAGACTTCTTGCCTAAGTCTGGCACTTATAACAAATCCACATTCAAATAGTCTCTGTCACAATTTTTCATCTTCCTTTTGCCGGCTCATCCCATCGTATTTCCTGGATGCCAGTAGCAGTTTAGGGCTTCCGCTAGTTGTTCTCCTGTACCTCTCCTGTTTAATTTTCTCACATTCCAGGTGCAGATACGAACGTCGTTGTCCTTTTTTCGTTTAGCAGGGTCGTCAACAGTAATATCATTCTGATAACATTTTGATAACTTATTGAGAACAAAATCACCCCACACGGAGTCAAATTTAATCCTGCACTGAAAAACTGCTTCATGAATTAACTCGAGAATGAATTTAATCCAGGATTAGTTGACACTGGGTTGACTCAGAGTTAACTCAGCACTGAAAACCCGGTCAAAGCTATTATAAAGCCCGGTTTTTCAGTGCTCAGTTAACTCTGTGTTAAGCCAGAGTTAACTAACATCGGAAGAAACTTAATCCGGAGTTAACTCATGAACCAGTTTTTCAGTGCAGGATTAAATTTGACTCCGTGTGGGGTGTTTTTGTTCTCAATAAGTTATCAAAATGTATAAAATCTGCAACAGCTCAGTTATCAGCTATTTGGTTTATTTTTCCCAATACAAATGAAAAGGCATTTGTCCCGATCTTACAAGTCCTTTTCGTATTAAAACAGTGCAACTCAATATTTAAAACAGTTTAGAGTCGCTGAGATATTAATATGAATATATCGTACACGTATTTAGTTTCTAAAAATTTAATAAAATGTCCGCACAAATCCAATTGAAAATAATTATTTGTTTGGTATTTTATCATCTGCCAAAAACATCTGACCATTTAATCTCAGTGTTAACTCACCAAACTTGCTGAGCTAACTCGAAGTTAACTCTGGAATTAAATTGACGGAAAAATACTTTCTCGAGTTAAATCGAGTTTAATCCCGAAACTAGGATGATCTCGCACTAAGTAGAACACGCATGGTGTGAATTATTTGTTTACCATCAATGAGGTGGTTGGTGTTAATGCACGGTTGTCACCGAATTTGTATTTGCCCAGTGTACGAGATGTCCTGTGACTGTGATGTCGATAAAAGTCGAAGTTGAGTTCCTGTTTTGAAAATAAAGTAAAACATAAAAAAATGGTCTTCAGCTGTCATACATTTTGTCCCATTTGACGAAATAAACTTGCAAGTCATTGCCATATCTAGACAGTCAATGTCAAGCTTTCACTACATCACTTAATTTCGTAAAAAAACAAAAACCAATAATTTCCAAAAGACTTTGCACCTTTATCGCCAATGATCACCAATTATGTAGACAAAAAAAGCTCTTCACACACAGATAACATACTCACCAATACCCCAAGGAAAAATTCCAATTACCAACCTATCATCTGCAGCGTCACGCTGATGGCACATAAAACCAAAAATACAAAATTAATAGCAATTCGTCAGCACCGCGCCGTGTGTCGTCTTTAATTTTATTGGAGTGCGCGCATTTGTCAGCGCTAGCATGTGGAGATACATTTTTTTATCTAATCCATCTTTTGTCATCGTCCACATATAATTTTGATAACGTGTAAACGCACGCGTTACACGATCAAATTTACCACAAACGAATGCATACCAAAACATATCAATCAAAGTTGTTAAACTGTTTGTCCAGATGTACACGTTATCGTAGTCGAGAATGTATCTAGATATGCAAGTGCGGGCTCCATGCTGATGGCGCCTATTTATAAGTAACCGACGCATTCCCATCATGGTCCGTTCCCGACAATTGAAGTCAATTTAAATCAATTGAAGTGCTGGCCAGTGCAAGTGTATCGCACGTCTCGCCGACCGATATCGGTTTCATTTGAAAAACCGTGAAACCGGGGGTGTTATTAAGTTAAGCGTATCTTTGTACCTTGAGAGTGCTAATAAATCCGAGGTGGGTGACTAACAAGATTAACGTCATCATCTGGCGTTTTGGTAGCACAAAAACTTGGAAAAAATGTGCCTTATCATGGGCGTAGTTTGCTAAGGCTTATCTAGATGTTTGAGTGGTGTGTACTGACCTGTCAGATGCTAGGTTTCTCTTCGTCAACCCTGCATTTGTTTTTTGGTACTATAATTTGCACAATGCGACAGTATGATTATTTTTTTTTGGCTCGGTGAGTGATTCGAAAGATTTAAGCCGAATTCATGCTATACCTGGAATGTTATATGGGACGTGTGCTGCTTACTAGGTGTAGAGTGATGGTGATGATGAGTAAGCCTGCCGACGGCTAATTTGTGCGTGATTACGACAAATATGACAATGACTTGCACGTTTTTATGGATTACGGGGAACTTTAGGCACTTTCTTCAAGGTATTGTTGGTTTTTGGTTGTTGTGTTTGGTACATCTGTGTTGTCATTGTTGACATAAAGCTTTTGCTTCTTTTGTTGTTCATAAATTATAAAAGAGCCTTAATCAAACAGTAGCGATGAGCGGTATACCCTTCTATGAATTAACGCTATTCCCATAGACTCTCTTGAAGGCAAACTGTACTCCATTCGATGGAAGTCCCAATGTAAGCCGCGTTCATTGAGAAAGATTAATTGGTGAAAATTGCTTCCTATTAGTGTTGGAAGTGTATCTATGATCGGCAACACGCAATCGCTCATGAAGTTTAATTGTTTGTTGTGATCGCTGATCCAATAACGGCAACCCTTACCACAATTAAAGGCACTTCCGCGCAGTTTAACGATGAAATCTATGTTTGGGTGCTCTCTATGGTATAAAGATATTTCAGAAGATTAATGACCGTAGATAGGGCATAACATGTTTGCTCTGGACAGTTCAATGGAATAGTGATGTTGGATCCATTTTGTCCCTTGAAAACCATTTTTTTGCGTGAAAACGTCCATTCTTTTGTTACACTGATACTCGGTTTTTTTGTGTGACAAAATACCGTCAGATTTTAATCGTTTATAACTACGAGACTAATAACGCGAAAGTAATAATTGGACACAGATTGGAGAGATCATCTATGTATGTGTTTTATGCGTAATATTTGTTATACCTATGGCGTCATCGAACCTGGTTAGGAAAATTCGGGTAAAAATTTTTTTTGTGAAAAGTTCAAGGTTCTGGTGGTGGCCCTAAATGAAGCAATAAAATAAATCGCATGAATGATAGTGAAACATTTTCTATCATATGACTCGAACTACGTCTGTTTTTTAATTATAGCAAACACATCGGAAAGTCTATAAATGCTTTAGAGTAAGTTAGGTTTCTGAGCGTTAATGGAACTTAATGTGACTCATTTCCGAGGTCCTTTTAGCCCTATTCATGCTTATCCTATCCCATAGGGATATAATAGTTTGGATATTAAGTTTGGTCTGTGTGGCAGATAGAGGAATCCTCTGCATGTAGGGTAGGTGGGAAATAAAATACCACTTGTGGACCAAAACTATCTAGGGATAAGGTCCCCTATCAAAAAAAACCTCCCCAGACGACAGCGGAAGAATTCCCAAGATGGAGCCAACCGTGGCGTCTACAGTCCAAGTTAGGATGTACACAGTAAACAACCGATATATTCGGAAAACAGGTCATCTAAGAATATCAAGGGTTACTCAGGCATCTTGAACAGAGATGGTGGCGGAAGACCTGAGACTAAGTACATGCTATCAACAAACAAATAAGCATCTGTTCACCGCCTAGGACAAAACGTCACTATTGACAGCAGCAATTTCGAGGTAGTTAAGGAGTTCACCTACCTCGGAGTAAACATAGACTCCACGAATGACACCCTAGTGGAGACCCGACTAAGAATTAGCCTAGGAAACCGTTGCTACTTCGGTTTGGCGAAACAACTGGGTTCAAAACTCCTATCTCGAAGGACAAAATGGGTGCTCTACAAAACTCTAGTTCTGACAGTTCTGCTTTATGGTGCCAAGTGCTGGACAATAAGGCAAGAAGGGAGAGCTGATGCTGGGCTTCATCGAAAGAAAAATACTTCGGCGGATTTTTGGTCCTGTGCGCGAGGAAGGCGCAGATACAACTGCGAACTCTATGAACTGTATCAAGATGTGGATGTAGTCCAAAAAGCCAAAACACGTCGACTACATTGGTTCGGCCACGTCGAGCGAATAGACAATAATGCTCCAGCTTCGAATCCCAGCCCCAGGTTCGAGAAGGCAAGGAAGAACGAACCTCCGTTTTAAAGACCAAGCTATCGCGAATGCCAGAGTGCTTGGTCTAGACAACTGGAAGCAGCGAGCCAGGGATCGTAGAGGATGGAAGGCTGCAGTGTCTCAGGCAGAGACTCTTCACGGATCGGGAGCCCGATAAGTAAGTACACACTTATGGACAAAATTATTGCTACGAAGTAACCAAGAGCCTCAAAAAGGACTGATTTTGTAGTTGAACACCACGTTAAACGCAAAACGGACAACGGCGTTCGTATCTGCACTTGGAATGTGAGAAAATTAAATAGGAGAGGTGCAGGCTCTGTATAATTCGTCGCTTTAAACGATGTCATCCGGATTTGAAAATAGATGTGTTGGGTATCGATTTTGATTTCTTAGACTTTTTCCAGGATCTTCCGAAGTGTGAAGAATTGATTGTGTAAGTATATTCATATGACTACTTCGTGTGTTATCGCTTGTCTGTTGTTTGAAGTGGATGGTATGAATAATTAGATATGAGCCTGACCATACATTGCGCCAATTCTTATCATATAAAATACGACTAAAATACAGAAATACCTTATCCGTGTCCACTATCATTTAAACCAACCGATACTTCTCCATACCCAAACTATTTATACGCCCGATGTTTCCCGGCACCCACCATAACCCATACGATTCTTAAACATTTTAACGGTGAATCCAAAGATTTAATCTTCTCGCTCTACGATCAGATAGAAATTCTTTAGATATAGATAGAGATACTGGTTTAAAAGTAGTTTAGCTGATACGATCGATAACGTCACTGGGCTATCCATCCATCGAAGAGATCAATTATAAATAAAAAATGTAGGGCCTGCAGGACTATGGTCTTTACGTCATATAAAAAATTCTGAAGATAATTCGACAGAGGTTTATTGATATATTTGTTAGTTTATTCTTCTTACCCGCTCACGCGGTAACCTAGGCTAATAATATTAGGGATCGTAATTGAGATGCTGACATTACTGAATGTGTTTTTAAAAATAATATTTCAGCTGTTCAGGATATGGAAATTGTTCGTCATCGACGTTTAACATTCTTTAGAATTTTTTTTTTAATATTCTCATCAGCGAATGTTCTCTCTTGTTCATCACGACAGGATTTTGTTAGGGCCTGTATCCCTGGTTTTGATGTTTTACACTTTGGTAAAGGGTATGCAAATCTTTCATGGAGCGGTACCTCTCTATGTTTTGGATTGCCCACTTTTGGGCATTTTTCGTCTTTCTGAAATGTCTGTGTTCTTCCCTTCTTCCTTGCATAAGTTCTCTATATGTTGTGTCGTGCCAACAACTAGCAAAAGCCCAAAGCTGCTATATAGCAGACATAACTGCCATTCAGGAAATATGATGGATATGATGGCCGTGCAAAATGAGGTTGAGAAACTGTGAAATCTACTATGGACCGTGTTATAGTGAGCAGAAACTGCGACTGTTCGGATCCGGATTTGTTATAAGTGTCAGACTTAGGCAATAGTGATGGCAACTGGACACAATCCTGTACGGACACACTCAACCTCCTACTAAAAACCCATTTTCCGGGATGTACCCAGAGTCGAGACAGTAATCAGGTGACCCTTAACCCTTCAACGACTCTCACAGCTCCAGAAGAAGTCATAACTGAAGGAAAAATAAACTGGGCAATTGATACATTCTCTCCCTTCAAATCCCCAGGAAGCGATGGAATATTTCCAATTATGCTCCAAAAGACAAAAACCCTGATCATACCAGTCCTCACACGACTGTTCAAAAGCAGTATAATGTGTGGCTATATTCCAAGGGCTTGGCGAGAAGTAAAGGTCGTCTTCATTCCCAAAGCAGGTAAATCTAGCCATACAACTGCAAAAGATTTTAGGCCTATAAGTCTTACGTCCTTCATTCTGAAGACTTTTGAAAAACTAATGAACATATACATTCGTGAAAAACTTAATTACAATGATATCTCCCCAGCCCAACATGCTTATACAAAGGGCAAAGGACTTGAAACAGCACTGCATGACGTTGTCAGTGCTATAGAAAAGTCTCTAAAAGACAAGGAATACACACTCGCAGCATTCCTAGATATTGAAGGAGCTTTCAACAATGTCAAAACATGCGCAGTGGAAAGGGCATTGCAGAATTCCAACGTTGACCAGGCACTCACTAACGTGATTGTAAGTCTTCTCAAAGAAAGGAATATCAAGGCAAAACTGGGCGACACTGAACTAAAAGTAAACGCCTCAAGGGGCACACCACAAGGAGGAGTCATCTCCCCTCTACTATGGGTTCTTGTCGTTAATGAAATACTAATGAAATTCAAAAACAGGAGGGTTTAAGGTAATTGCGTACGCAGACGATGAAGTTTTGCTTGCGACAGGCAAATTCTTACCAACCATAAGTGAGCTGTTAGAAAACTCGCTCCGGACACTCAACACTTGGGCAAAGCAATGCGGCCTTGGGGTCAACCCCCAAAAAACCGAGCTTGTGCTGTTCACAAATAGAAGATCAATACCACACTTCGAACCACCAGCTATAGAAGGAATACCCCTTAAAATAGCTGAAAGTGCGAAATATCTGGGAATAATTCTAGACAGGAAGCTCAATTGGAAACTTAATGTCAATGAAAGAGTTAAGAAAGCAGCAAATGCTTTCTACGCATGTAACCGAATATTCGGCAGAAAGTGGGGACCTAGCCCCAAAATAATCCTGTGGATGTATACGGCTATCGTGCGACCAATACTCACATATGGCAGCATAGTCTGGTGGCAGGCCACAGACAGAGCAACCAACTTGAAGCAAATGACAAAAATACAAAGACTAGCGTGTATAGGGACAACCAGTGCGATGAGAACAACCCCAACCTCTGGATTGGAGGTGATTCTGAATCTGCTGCCCTTGGATCTATACATGCAGGAATCAGCTGCCAAAAGCTCCTCGAGGATCAGCCAAACAAACAGCTGGATCCCGAGCCTCGCTGGGCATGCGCAGGTCCTAAAGAAATACTGTAGGGAGCGTAGTAAACTCTGACTATCTATCTCCCTATCTAGACTTCGATCGACCCTTCACCTGCTCGTTTCCGAGCAGAGACGAATGGGACAAGAATGAACCCACAAAATGGAAATCGATATTCATCTTCACAGATGGATCAAAGATGGACTGTGGAACAGGTGCTGGCATATTCTCAGAGGAATTAGTTATACACAAATCAATCAGGCTTCCTGATCATAGTAGTGTGTTCCAGGCTGAGGTGCTAGCAATCGCTGAAGCGGCTCATTTGGTGTCAATAATGGAAATACCACACAGTGATATCACCATATTCATTGACAGCCAAGCGGCTATAAAAGCAGTATCTGCTATCGAAATTAAATCAAAGCTAGTTCGCCGCTATCGCGAAGAGCTCAAGGTTCTCTGCTCACAGCATAATGTTGATATCTGCTGGGTTCCTGGTCACAGGGACATAGACGGCAACGAGATGACCGACGAACTGGCAAGAAATGGATCTGCTACAGATCATGATCAGGCACTACAAACGGTCGAACCACCACTCTGTAACCTCAGAGAAAGAGTGGAATACAAAACCCGAATGAAAGCCAATACCAGGTGGAGTCATTGACTACCTGCGAAATATCTCGGAAGCTCTGGCCAGAATACAACGGAAACCGAACCAAAAAACTTTTGCGGTACGACAGGAGCTCCTTATCTAAACTGGTAGGGGCTCTAACTGGTCACAACTTTCTCAGAACCCATACAATGAAATTAAATCTCAAGGATGACGATATCTGTAGAGGCTGCGGCGATGAGGAGGCACACGAGGATACACCTCACCTGAGGAACAGAACACTTGGAAGCTGCTACTTCCAAAACATCCAAGAGCTATCCTATATTCCATTACCCTATCTTTGCAGGTTCCTACGAACATCAGGATGGCTGGATAGAGTGGAGTAACCCATAGTAACGATAAGGAAGGACGTAATCCCACCAAGGGTATAACAATGGGTCCACAATGGGACCTAAGTGTGGCGGAATAGAGAATCCTCTACTCCACCAACCCGTAAACCTAACCTAACCTAACCTAACCTAGGCAAGAAGTCATATGTTTCCAAGAAATTAAAGAAAGCAAGAAGTCCAAATCGATACCCGCCACCTATTCGTCGATTTCAAAGCCGCATACGACAGCATTTATAGAGACGAACTATACAGAACCATGTCTTATGTAAGTATACCGCCCAAGCTTTTCCGTCCATGCTGGTGGAGAATTATTGCTGCTCCATCAGGGTCGGAAACGACCTGATCCTGATCATCCCAGTCCTGCTCGAAGGCGCTGATGCATGGACCGTATCTAAATCGGATAAAGAAATCCTTGGTCGTTTTGAGAGAAAAAAATCGTCGGTCCCGTTTGCGTTGACGAAATTTGGAGATTCAGCCAGACGTCGTACGCATCAGTAGAGGAAGACCTCACCTTGAGTGGAGCCCACAAGTTGAAACCAACCTACACCAATCTGTGGTACGCAAGGGAGTTAGCTATAAGGACCGGGCTAATTGAAGATGCATGTTGGTTGAGGTCCAGGTTCAGCCCGGACCGTAGCGCCACTAAAGTAATCAAGTAAAGGACCAATAATTGTTGACAAATTGACGGTTTTCCAAAAAACTTCTAGGTTTTGATTTGATCAGTATTCATACCCAAATGACAATCTTAATTTTTTTTGTGATATGAACAACGTAAGCGTTGATAAACATGAAAATGAAACCCTTACCAGATCCAAGTGAAGCTGAAAACAAATTCCGCTATCATCATAACTTAATTGATGTTTAAATAGCAAACAGTCATATAAATTTAACGGCAATCTTCTCGATGTACACATCGTAAAAGATACAAAGTTATTCACCGTTTTAAAATTAAGTTGCAATATGTTAGTCAAACAGATATAAGACCTCTTTACGAGGTGCTAATCACTGGTTAAAATAAAAACGGAAATTACTCATAAGTGTCAAGTAAACTAAATTACTTTATTACATGACAGGTTGCTAATTTGGATGCGAGATAACGTGATTTGTTATAACGGTTACTAAGCGTCACTCATATATTCGGGTAATTACGAGTAAATTGACAATGATTGTGGGTTTGGTTTAATTTGGGTGGGCGGAAATATTTGGCATAGATATCAACATCAACTGCGTACATATTAACATTTTGAAAGGGAACACCAAGATATTCTGTCCCTTAACGAAATCTATGCAATGACTGAGTGAAATTATCTTCTTTATCCTGACGAAATACAATTTTCACGTCTCCTATTAAAGGGTGTACATATTGCTTCTATTGGATCTGTCTAGGCCTGCCAATGAGAGGAGACGATGCAACCTAGCTAATTTTTAAATGTCATATGCTGTATCTATGGGTCCCCCCGCCAGGATACACTTTTCACCAATAAATAGTCTCCAGCAATTGGTGGTCATATAGAATTCAATGCGATTTCGTGAAAAACAAGCGTTTTCACTTGGGTGATCCCTACCAACTCGGGCTATGTCTCCCAGGAACTACCTGAAGACCACAGAATCACTGGGTTCCTATCACCATGAACATAGATTTGGTTTGAAACACTTTGTTAAGTTTTTGCGGCATCAGATGACAGCGGAGGGAAACCTATCGTTACACTAAAAACCCTCTTTCTTTAATAAGACTACAGTGGATGTATTCCCAAAACGAAGTCAACGATTGTAGGAAGTGGCGGTTCAGCACGAACCCAAGTAGGACTTTTGTTACCACGAATCGTGTGACCTTTATTATGATGAAAGTTGTGGATGTGATACAGGCGATCTCTAGATCCAGCCTTTGAGGTTCAGAAAACGGTTAAGATCTTGTATCCTTTACCCGAGATATCGCTAAGGTTGTCGAAGAATTGTTGGTCTTATGCCCGCAATCTGGCTCTTGCTAGTACCGGACATTTGCAGATGAAATGCGATCCCTAGTTTGGCGGCATGGTCTCCAATTGGCTAGTGCCCCGTGACTATCGCCGTAATTCTTGCGATATCTGGGGGGATTCTATTTAGTAGTTCGTTTGTTGTGTTCTTGTCGTAGGAATTTGTTAACCTTCGCCATTTGGATTCGGTATTCTTGAGGAAGTATGAGTGGGTTTCTGCCTTAATCGCAACTAGCGCGATATGGACCCTTGCCGCATTTGAGCCGTGTAGAGCTGAGCCTTGCCTGGCCAGCTCGTCTGCACGCTCGTTTCCTTCAATGTCACTGCGCCCTGCAACCCAGAGAAGTGTGACCCTGTAGCGTTCGCCCATAGACGGGCAAGTTCGTTGCAGCATTCATGTATCAGCTTTTAGGATATGGTAGCCGAGTTGAACTTGAACTTAGTTGAACTTAAAGGCCGCTTGACTATCTGTGAGGATTGATGATAGCAATATTTTGCCTTTTTGTATAGTGTCACGCCAAAATAGCCCCAGTAGCGTAAAAGCAAGTGGAGGATCCCTGATTCAAAAAGTTCCAATAGTGACAAAATCTATTTTGTTTCACTACCCCACATCTTGCAAAAGCCGGACAAACATCCAAGATTATCATTGTCATCAGAAGCTTCTTAAGCGCTGAATCCTGTAGTTGATACGGGTGGCCCGAGTCCAAGGGGTGGATTATAAAATGTACTGTCGGTGTAACTTCCTTAACTTCTTCCCTTCTTCTCTGCCTATAAAGCTCAACGGCAGCTCTCATCTTCACCTGCAACTTAGCTTGGCCTCGTTCTTGGTTGCGATCATCTGTCAGCATTCCTCATCAAACCAGGGGTTTCTTACTGGTGGCCGCGAGAAACCTTATACATCAGTTGCAGCTAATCTAATGGGTTGTTGGCATCGTTGCCATTGTTCTTCGACATTCCATGCTGGTGTATGGTGTTTATCGAGTGGTTAAGGGATACTCGTTTCCTGAAGTCCTTGGCGATCTCTTGCAATTGCAGTCTTTCGACATTAATTTTTTCACAGTATTTCTGGTTTGTTGTGGCGTGGTGGATATCCGCATCCTTACCTTGGCTGCAACAAGGTAGTGGTCCGAGTCGATGTTAGCCCCTTGAAACGTTCTGACATCCAAAATACTAGATGCGTGCCTCTTGTCTATCGCAATGTGATCAATTTGGTTGACCGCTCGTTGATCTGGAGACCGCCATGTCCGCTTATGGATATAGAAGTGAGGAAACCGTGTGCTGGCTATAGTGGCATTTCGTTCCGTAGCGAAGTCAATTAGTCTAAGTCCATTAACAGACGTATTGGCTTTATTTTCCGACAATACTGCTAAAGATGTCTTCTCTTCCTACCTTTGCGTTAAAATCTCCCAGCACGATTTTAACATCGTACTTTGGTAGTCGCTCATAGGTTTTGTCAAGGAGCTCGTAGAAGTAATCTTCAGCTATATCGTCCTTTTCCTCCGTCGAGGAGTGAGAGCATATAAGGCTCTCTGGCGAATTTGGCCTTGATAAGAATTGTTACAATACGCTCGCTAATTTCTTGATAACATAAGACTTCTTGCCTAAGTCTGGCACTTATAACAAATCCACATCCGAATATTCGCTATTTCTGCTTACTATAACACGGTCCATAGTAGATGTCACAGTTTTTCATCCTCTTTTTGCCCTGCCCATTCCATCATATTTCCTGAATGGCAGTAATGTCTGCTTTATAGCAGCTTAGGGCTTCTGCTAGTTGTTTGGTTGCACCTTTCATTTTAATGCTCTCGCATTACAGGTGCAGAGACTAACGTCGTTGCCCTTTTTTCGTTTAGCAGGGCCATCAACAATAAAATCAGTACTTTCCGAGGATCTTAGTAACTTCGTAGCAATTTTTTTATTTCCATGGGTGGGTAGTTAACCCAAACAAAAACCCCCATTTCCGGTAAATATAGCACTATCCACTGTGTGATCGTCATAAGCCTTTTGGCAACACGCTTATCGGCACGTACCAGTGTGGATTGAAGACTGCTTTGTCTCAGGCAGAGACCTTCAATGGGTCACGAGCAACCATTGTCACTGGGTTTGATGTCATACTGACAGCAGAGCTGCTTACATGTGCTACAATTTTGTGTCGTAAATTATGGACTTGAGGATATGATCTTGCTTCATAGCCCGCAGACCTCAGCCACAAGAGATGTCATCACTAAGAACTTTCGAAAAAGCAAGCGTGTTACAAGTCTTATCGTTCAAGCAATAGCTGGGTTGCTGAAAACGAGTAAAAGGTGAATCTTCATCTTCATTTTTTTGAAGGTACCTGCCCGGTGCTCTCTTAAAAAATAACCCTTCACTTAGGGCCCACTACGTCCTATACACAGATTTCTCGAACAGGGAACTGGAATGCTCGTGCCGTTTTATCAGAGGCTCTTAATGCTTTTCAAGAGAGTAGATATGAAAGACCCCCAAGTTCCACGTGATGGACGATGGACCAAATCTACTGGCGAACTCAAGCAACCTCTCTTTCTTACTTACTTATGTGGGTCTACAGTCAGGAATGAACCGTATTCACCCAACACGCGCCTCTAATTAGCCCGTTCCCTACCTTACTGGCTACAGTTGCGCACTTTAAGTTGGTCGAATTCAGTTCCTACAACTGTGTCCGAAATCTGCATGAGAATCGATGACTATGCGAGCCGGATGATATGCAAGTTTTTATTCCTTATCCATCTCATACGTCCAAAGCGGTATTTCGTTACCATAGGTCTATGTCCAACTTAACCTCAACATAATGCATTCTTACATTTAATCGAAATTACTTACGCGATTAATTCAATTAATCAAACATCAAAATAAGGTCAGTTTCAAAGTTGTTCCATTTGCCTCAAATCGTCTTTCCAAAGAAAAACAAAAGAAAAACTGCAATCAGACCTCTCAGCCTTTCCCCTCCAACAAGCGATAACATTGCGTACTTCATCTAGAAAATGTCGCGCATTTTCAATCAGAAATCAAACGAAACCATCGGAAGTCTGCGCTATAAAAACAAATCCACCGCGACCGCAGGCACACTTTCATCCGAGTTGCATCGAGAAAATATAACTCAACTTCACACAGAATGACTCAACTCACAAACAACACTCAATTGACGATCAACTGCCTAAGACTATGCAACGAAAAATTGTTACCAAACACGATCACGATAATAATGAAACATACATCCAGGCTGAAAGATTCATTTAAATATTTACATTTATTTATTCAGTTCGATTGTCTTACAATAGTCCTCAGCGCTAAGGACCTCCTCTCAAGCAAATAAAAAATTTATTTACAATTAAAAAAAAATTAAAAACAACAACAAAATAATAGTCAACATACTATACAAGAATTTTTGGTCTTAATCTTAAAACAGATATAGAAAGTCTATTTGAACTATTTAGCTTCGGTTTGCTTAGCTTCCGCTACCTCTGAGGCGACCTCCTTCTTTCGCCTGCACTTCTTGTACATATCCTCACCTATCCACGCGAACACAACGAAGAAACACATTCCATTCATCCAGTGGATCGTGAACGTATAGTTGGTGGCATCTCGTACCAGACCTGAAATTGAAACATATTCCAGTTAGACCGACTTATCCATCACAAGGACACGCCCAACTTACCGATGATAGGACCACAAGTCAGAGTAAAGATTCCAGTGATGAGCAACTGTAGACCTGCTGCTGCCGGCAGCCTCTTCAAGGGTACATAACTCGGAATGATCAGATTATAGAAGACAACCCTCATTGCCTTGTTGATGCCCATCCAGCCGAAGCAGAACAACATAACCGGGAAGCTTCTAGTATGCGCCACAACAGCTCTTCCCATTACCATGCCGACAACGCCGATCAAGAAGAACACTTTATTGTCACACTTCATCTTTCCGGTGACAAATGGAATCAGGAATCTCACCCCCATGTCTGTTGCCGCCAAGACAGACATAGCCGCCGCTATCTGACCATTGTCGAACTCAAAATCACTCAGAATAAATGGCGTCAATATGGCAAAGTTGATCTCGGTAAAAGCGATCAGGGTTAGACCAACGGCCAGATTGACATAGGTAAAGTCCCGCAGCAGATCCAAATCGAAGAAGACAGAGATCTTCTGGAAGACGCTCAGATCCTTCTTCTCCACTTCAACTTCGAATTCCTCGCGAGATTTTTGCAAGAATTCCTTCTCCTCTGGCACTGGTATCTCCTTCACTGGCTCCATAAGCGGTTTTGTCATCGAAAATGAAAGCTTTGGAGTTCTTGGCGGAATCGCTGGTGTATTGGCAGGGGTTGCTTCCGTTGTCTTATAACTCGATATAGAGCTATGACGGCGACGATATTGGGCCGAGTCAAGTGATACTTTCGATCCGTACCAACCGTCATTAGCTCGAGACATCATTGGTGTTTCCGGATCTGCGGTATGATCCAAAATCTGATGGTGATCTAGTTCGACTTCAGAGAGCTTTCGCAGAGCTTCGGCGTCTTCTTGCTTCGTTTTCTTTACATGCCACTTAACTGGCTGATAGACAAATGCGCAGGCGAGATTATGCAGTGACATGCCGCCGTAGAAGAGGACTGCTCCAGCGACACCATATTCCACCATGAGTAATGTAGAAAGATATGGCAGGACAATTGGGCCCAAACCGGCTACGGTGAACTGATAGGCAGTGGCAGCTCGCCTTTTGATTTTGAAGAATGTATTGACGGCTAACGATGACGCGGATACCATGAAACCACGTCCAATGCCTGGAATGGGATTAAAGTGAGTTTGTGATAGGCTGATGCTAGGTTTAGGAAGACTTACCGTACATTACGGAAATGCCCATAAGGTAGAAAATGAATGAATCAGCAAAGACTGTCATTGCGAGTCCGATGAAAATTAAAAGTGATCCGGTAATGGCCACTTGTCGGTAGGAGAATCTTCTGAATAGTGGGCCGTTGAAGAGACCTGTGAAGAGGGAAAATAAAGGTTTAGCTTTAGACGCATGTTGACAAAAACAGAGAAAGGAATTTCCGTCTTCTTGATCAGAAATAAAACAAATGAAATATTTGCCATAAAGGGCCCATACAGGGACTCTAAACTAGCTTCTTGATGCTTTTGTGCGTGTGAAGTTATATTTCTGGCACAAAGACTGGGACTCCCTATTTAAAGCCGTCTCCGAATAGTAGATTTGAGAAGCTTCTGATGTAAGTTTAATACTCTTTGATGTTTCTACTTGCTCCCTAGTCACAAAGAAGCTATGGAGATATATCATCTAGCAGATACGATGAACTACCACAAGTCCTAAGCTGCTACAAAGCAGACATTACTGTTATCAAGGAAATACGAAGTGACAAGCTGAGTAAGGGGAGGTTGGACACTTTGTGAATATTATTAGGCTCCGTTTTATACGCCGAATGCAGGTCAAATAGGCAACAGATATTAGGCTTACAGTCTTAAGTTACAAAACATCGGTGAACACATTGATATAACCAGCACAAAGTTTATGAAGAGGTGTCACTTCCGGATAGGATTCAGTGGCCCGGCAGTTAAAAAGCGCGGAGTTTAAATAACGCAAGTCAAAACACCTATGCTGTGTTTACTGCCACACTAAAACTGTCATGAGAAGCTTCTTAAATTTGACGTTCGGAATCGGCTTGAAACAGGAGGTGCCATTATTTATGGCGAAAATAGAACTTCGCACACATACATAAATGGAGAAGTTAGGTTTGGAGCTCTGTATGGGCCTTTAATGACGGACTTTTAGTTTATACGACATCAGGAGTAATATTGTGAAGTATAAGATACCAAAATCAAAACGACGAACAATCCCAAAATGGAATCCCACCGACATGAACAGGGACAATTGATTCACAGGCTGAGAATATGAAAGCGACGCGGCTGCAGTCTTTTGCTGTCAGACATTTAATCTTGTCAAGGACAGGAAAAGCAAGTGTATATTGGAATATCTAAGCTAAAGCTTAACAAGACTGCATAAAAGGACGTCTTTCCTGTGAAGCTCATAAAAGGTGCGAATGTGTACTTATATGAAACATTTATTGGAATATGATATCGTGCTTAAAGTTACTTATCCGTGAACTTCATTATCGGCAGCTGGAGCTCTGTATTGCTTTTCAAATAACCCCACAAAAAAATTACGGATAGGTCAAATCTTTAGATCTCACACGTCCAGGGTATTTATATTGCAGAGACTGAATTCTTTGATTTGCAGAATTCTTTGGCTTCAACAAGGAGATGCACCATGCCTCTCCTTGTTGAAGCCAGTTACCGTGCAGACCTTTGTTGGGGCAGACATTATGCGACTTTGAGTCATTTACTGTTTCTTTAAAGAAAATATAGCACAATGATAGCTTTGGCGAAAAATGCAGGCCCAAACAGTCACTTTTTAGTCATGCGATGGTGTTTCATAGATCTCTTGTAGATTCTCCGATCCCCAAATACGACAGTTTTGCTCCAAAATCCAATGACAAAGATAAAATCAATCTCATCGACGTAGGCGTTCGGAAGAATTTCCGAAACGAAAGTCAGTTTGCTTTCGAGGTATCCACTGCATAACAAAATAAATCGCATTCGATGGATTTCGCAACAAATCTCATTCGGTCAACTTCGGAAGAAGTAAAAGTCTTAACTGTCCAAAATTGTTGACTTAACGCATTATGCGACGCGATCATGTGCTATCATTTTTTTCTGGAAGATCTGTCCGAAATGAAAATCGAAACGGAAACCTCGGTAGATAATTCTCCGATTTGGAATTAAATTTCTTCCGAACGGATACCTCGATAGGCCTGAATATCTGAAAATAGAGTCAGCTTTTCAGAAAGAAGAAAAGAGGGAAAGAAAAGCGCGCGATCGAGGATATATGGAGGTGCCACTCCAGGAACCATGTTCGCAAGTTTTACCATAGTGTAAAACGTCAAAACCAAGGATACAAGGCTCGAACATAATCCTGTCGAGATGAACAAGGAAATATCTTAGTTGAGACACAGTCGATGCTGAGGATATGGAAGAACCACTTCTGCAGACTGTTAAACGGCGATGACGAACAACATTCCGCTGTCAGGCAGAACGAACCATTTAATATTGGCAAGGGTCGAGAACTGCCAACCACCCGACCTAAGTGAAGTGAAGATAGCAATATCTAAACTTAATAAAGCCGCCGGAAATGACGGCCTTCCCGCTGAGCTTTATAAAGCTGGCGGAGATGACTTGGTAAGTAACATCCACCAACTCATAAGTCAAATCTGGTCGGATGAAAGTATGCCAGAAGAATGGAACCTCAGCATCATTTGCCCGATTCACAAAAAAGGTGACACTCTGAGCTGCGCCAACTATAGTGGTATAAGTCTCCTCAACATCGATCCTATCTGCCGTAATATGTGAATGCCTGAAACCGTTTACCAACAACCTGATCGGCCCTTATCAGTGTGATTCTATGCCAGGAAAGTCCACAACCGATCAAATTTTCACACTTCGGTAGATCCTGAAAAAAAACCGAAGAAGTCCAAATCGATACCCAACACCTATGTATCGATTTCAAAGCCGCATACGACAGCATTTATAGAGACGAACTATACAGAGCCATGTCTAGTTTTGGTATACCACCCAAACTCGTCCGTTTGTGTAGGATGACGATGGAGAATTCTCGCTGCTCTATCAGGGTCGGAAAAACGATTTAGGCAAGGCGATGCGCTGTCATGTGACTTCTTCAATTTGATTCTTGAGATGATTGTGCAAAACTCCCGACCCAACACCAGAGGCACAATTTTCCAAAAATCGGTGCAACTACTAGCATACGCCGACGATATTGACATCATTGGTAGGATTCAACGTGATGTCATAGCCACGTTTGCTAGTATAGAGAAGGAAGCGGCGAAAATGGGTTTAGCAGTAAATGAGGTTAAGACTTAGTATATGCTGTCAACACAAAAGGACACACAACATCGACGAATTGGACAGAACGTCACCATTGACAGATATAACCATGAGGTAGTACGGGACTTTGTCTACCTCGGCTCCGCTATTAACTCTGACAACTCGAACTGCTAAGGAGATCCTACATAAGACCCTGATCATCCCATTCCTGCTCTACGGCGCTGAAGCATGGACCGTATCAAAAGCGGATGAAGAAATCCTTGGTCGATTCGAGAGAAAAATTCTTCGAAAAATCTTCGGTACCGTTTGCGTTGACTATACGAGCTGTACAGCGACATACCCCTGGTCAAAAAACTCCGCATTGGGCGTTTAACATGGCTAGGACATGTAGAACGAATGGACACCAATACTCCGGCTCGCAGAGTCTTCGATTCCCAGCCAGACGTCGGACGCAGTAGAGGAAGACCTCGCCAACCTCAACCAACATGGAGTGCGCAACTGGAGGCAGTTAGCTAAGGACCGGGCTAATTGGAGAGGCATGTTGGTTGAGGCCCAGGTTCATCCCGGACTGTAGCGCCACTTAAGTAAATAAGTAAGTTGCTACGGCTAGGAATCGAACCCAAACCCTCTGCGCTGTAGTATATCGCACTAACCATCACGCGACTGAGCCACTAACAAAGTCGTTTAATCAAAAATGCGCTTCATCGCTGAAGATTATTTTGCGATGAAATTCTTCATTTTCTTCCATCATGTCCAGAGCCGAGTTTGAGAACTACGTCGCTTCATATGATCATGAGTCAGCTTGATCTTGTAAGCCAAGATCCTTACGCAAAATTCGCCATAATGTGGTTTGGGAGAGTCCTTATTCTTGAGAAAGATGTGAAATTGACTGATTTGGCTCATTTGCGACGTACCCCCTCTACGACAGCAAACTTCTCCACATTTCAGGCAAAATGTAGTCTAACTGTCACAGAAGCATCAAGCAGAGAATATTCTGACTCAATTTTTTTCACAAGAATTCCTTGTCTACTGGGACGAGAATTACGAACGAAAATTGGCGTTAACGCTCTTAAAGTTGCGACCACCGACACGGAATTTCGGTAGTAAATTTTAATTCTTTGTAAACGTTGTTCCTTCTTGTACTTCACCATGATGAAATTGTTGATTTTACTGAATATTTTGATATTGACAGTAATATTGGTAATCGGTTTAAGGGTGCATTCACACTGAAAGTTTGAAGTTGTCAAGTCGCTAATGAAAGACCCTTTATATTCCATAGTGGCATTATTCATTACAACTGCAACAATAGTGCTAAACATGTACACTAGTCGGCATAAGTATTTTGACGAAATAAAAATCGTGCATTTTTGAGTTTAACTTCTAAATGGCTTGACAAGATTTCATGTTTATTTTTTCATTTTTATATATAACTAATACAAACTTAAAAATAGGCAAACAAATATTTTTTCAAAGAAGTCAAAAAAGATATAAATTAATTTGTAATTTCGTGTGTTGGCATAAGTATTTTGACAAGTATATAACTCTAAGAAAAAACATTTTAAACTTAACAAAAGTAAATAAATAAAGAAGAATTTAGTAAAATATATAACCTCCTTTGGTTTCCTTTCAGAAATCGTCTCCTCTCTGGTTTTATTTAAAGAAACTGTTCTTTTGCGTTTCAAAAGAGACCAGACGTTTTCTATTATATTTAAATCTGGACTTTGAGGTGGCCAGTCCAAAGTGGCAACACCAACATCCTTCAAAAATTTAGTTATCATCCGGGCTTTGTGGCATGGGGCATTGTCCTGTTGCAGGATAAATGATTCACCAATAAGCCTACCTCCGGAACCTTGATTCATCGAGCCGGTGATAGGAACCAATTCACCCAGGCCATTATACGCAACACATCCCCAGAACATGACAGAGCCTCCACCATGGCTCACTTTTTGACAAACGGGGCGTCTTTTTTGCCTTTCTACCTTTGGCAATCTAACGTAAAATTTGTTTTTTGATGAGTTATACTCAAAGGAGCTTTCATCTGTCCATAGAACGCTTCTCCAGTACTCCTTTGGCTTGTGCAGATGTTCCTTTGCGAAAGACAGTCTTTTAAGCTTGTTTACCTTTGATATGTACGGCACGTCCTTAGCTTTAAATGTTTTAAAATCTCCTTCCATTAAACGTCGTCGGACAGTGCGCTCACTGATTGGATTCGTTGCCGTCAAATTCCATTGATTTGCAGCAGTTTGAGGCTTCAGGAATATATTTCTTTTAAATTCCCGTAGAAGGGTTCGGTCTTCAGTGGGCGTTGTTTTGCGCTTAGCACCTGATCTCATTAGGTTTGTGATGTCATTATGCTTTTTAAACTTATTGATTTGATAGTGCACAGTTTGACGCGACACATTAAACTCACTTGCTATGTCTTTTACTGCCGTTCCAGCGTTAAACTTCGCTACCATTGAAGATCTGACAACCAAACACAACTCAGCCGTTTTACCCATGGTTTTTAATAAATTTTAATAAAATTTTTTTTTTGTTATCAACGTTTAATGTAAATTAAAGTTAACTACACAAGTTTTTTGGTTATCACGTGCTCAAAACTGTTAAAATATTTACACAAAGTTTCCGTCAAAATACTTATGCCACGTAAAAATTCTTTGTCTGCATGCGTTCTTATCAGCAGAAAGAGAATGCAAAAGGTAAACAATACAAAACTTGGCATGCATAGAGCTAAAAATAGATTCTTTGTTTCGCGCATCATTTTTGCACCGTTGTTTTAACCATACCAAGCAAAGTTAGTCTCAATAGTCACAAAAAGGTTTCGTCAAAATACTTATGCCGACTAGTGTATTCCCAATTCTATCCGGAACACATAAATTAAAATCTTAAACTACCAACAAAATGAAACAAACCGGAAAACATACGTCAAACAAATTAAATTCCTATAACCTAAAACCTCCTCAGCTAATCAGACCCATGATCGATAGACAGATCATATCAATTCATGCATATTAATAGAACTTGACATTCGCAGTGATCAATCAATTGATTAATGCCATCATATCAGTTTAAATCTATTGGCAGCGATTTTTGCGATCGATTGTTATCGAAACGATCGCCGATTAAGCATTTTATGGTTTATCTATGAAGAAGTTTTTTTTTAATGAAGATCGACAATCTTAATGGCAATGTGTCATGAAAAGTGCTGGAAATAATTGCTAATTACATGATTAAGTCCTTACCTGTACAAGCCGAGACAGCCTGCTGGGTATTGATGATGGTTGTCATTTGTGAGCTACTTATTCCTATGTTAGTAAATTTATCACGAAACAGAATGCCAAACTGTTGCATTATGGGAAATGTGACTAACTGTAAAGAAATAAATAACACACACACACAGACACATGTTGAATAAATGCCAAAGTGTAAAAATAATTAAATCTACTGTCACACTTACAATACTTATTCCAGATGCAATGGCTACCAGCCAACCCCAGCCACCATCTGGTGCAATAAAGTTCTCGCCTAAATCGCTTTTATCGTGACGTTTCTTCTCGGCCGGGACCGGCATCGTCGGTTGACGTGGTGGCTTTGGCATGGAATTCGCTTTGTAGATGTCAAGTTTGAGTGGAATTTCTGTACCGTTGCCATTTTTCGTATCGTCCTTGTCCATGTTCCTGAGCTGACTTAAGTGAAATTACATTCGATAAGGATGTGCTTAGTGCGGGCATAAATTCTGAAAAAATAAAGATTTCATTAAAGTGGGTTATTTGGAGAAAAGATACATGTTGAGTTGTTTTTTGTATTCGCTAGCAATTATTCGGGATGTTTTTTGGTAATAATCTATACTCTGTTCAACAAGAAAAAAAACCATGGTGTTATCACATACTGTCACATGTCATTGAAAATACAGCATTAAGTGGTTATGCTGTATTTTAAATGACATGTGACAGTCATTACAGCTTTAGATACATCATTTCGTTCGTTGACCGCCATTCAATTTCGTTGCGCCTATGAATTACAGGGTGGCATAAAATTCTCTTTCCTATGTAAAAAATTAATAAATCTTTTACTTATAGATATTTTTAAGAGACATAAGGCTTGGGAGATTTAGGATAATTATTTTTGAAAATAGCCAGTCAATAATTTATACGGCGTAAGTGCACGGCTACACAACCGGATTTGACTTGCTAAATGATAAGTGCGAGTGTTGATATCAAGACGAAAAACAGCAACACTTTAAACAGCCTCGTCAGACTAATGGCGCAAGAACCGAAAGGCCAACGGCAGCGCTCAATCCCGTAGTGAATACTGATGTCCTAGGGGTATGTAATAAATTGGAACTGGCCCTCAAGTTGTGCTTTGGGTTTACTGCCCAGCCATGGAAAAAACTCTTACAAAGCAACCAATTACCTCGGAAAAGACTGATGTTATTGTTGACGACCCAGCTAAACGAAAAAAGGACAACGACGTTCGTAACTGCACCTGGAATGTGAGAACACTAAACAGGAGAGGTGCAGGCGAACAACTAGCGGAAGCCCTTAACTCCTACAAAGCAGACATTACTGCCATCCAGGAGATACGATGGGATGGGCCTGGCAAAAGGAGGATGAAAAACTGTGACATCTACTATGGACCGTGTTATAGTGACATTAGTGAGCAGAAACGGATGCGGATTTGTTATAATGCCAGACTTAGGTAAGAGGTCTTATGTTTCCAAGACATTAGCGAACGCATTGTAACAATCCGCATGAAGGCCAAATTCGCCAATATAAGCCTTATATGCGCTCAGTCTCCGACTTTAAAATCGATTTTAACGCAAAGGTAGGAAGAGCGGACATCTTTAGCAGTATTGTTGGAAAACAAACCCTACACGACAAAACGTCTCGTAACGGACTTAGGCTAATTGACTTCGCTACGGAACGAAATGCCACTATAGCCAGCACACGGTTTCCTCACCTCGATATCCATAAGGGGACATGGCGGTCTCCAGATCAACGAACAGTCAACCAAATTGATCACATTGCGATAGACAAGATGCACGCATCCAGTATTTTGGATGTCCGAACATTCCGAGGGGCTAACATCGACTTGGACTACCACCTTGTTGCAGCCAAGGTAAGGATGCGGATATCCACGACGCCACAACAAACCAGAAATACTATGAAAAAGTTTAATGTCGAAAGACTGCAATCGCAAGAGACCGCCAAGGCCTTCGCGCAACGCGTATCCCTTAACCCCTCGATTCACACCATACCACCAGCATCTAAGCATCTAATGTCGAAGAGCAATAGCAACGATGCTGACAAACCATTAGATCAGCCGCAACCAATGTGCTAGGTTTCTCGCGGCCACCAGCAAGACACCCCTGGTTTGATGAGGATTGCCGACAGATGCTCGCAGCCAAGAACGAGGCCTACAAGGCTAAGCTGCAGGTGAAGACGAGAGCTGCCATTGGGCTCTATAGACAGAGAATAAGTGAAGAACGCCGGCTTTTTAGAAAAAAAGAAAAAAAACAGCGCGATCAAGGATGTAGAGAGGTGCCACTCCAGGAACGATGTTCACAAGTTTTACCAAAGGGTAAAATGTCAAAGCCAAGGATGCAAGGCTCGCACAGAATCATATCGAGATAAACAAGGAAATATCATAGCTGAGACACAGTCGATGCTGAGGATATGGAAGAACCACTTCTGCAGACTGTTAAACTGCGATGACGAACAACATTCCGCTGTCAGGCAGAACGAACCATTTAATATTGACAGCGGCAGCGAAAACTGCCAACCACATGACCAAAGTGAAGGGAGGATAGCAATATCTACACTCAAGCTTAAAAGGGCCGTCGGAAATGACGGCCTTCCCGCTGAGCTTTATAAAGCTGGCGGAGATGACTCGTTAAGCAACATCCACCAACTCATAAGCCAAATCTGGTCGGATGAAAGTATGCCTGAAGAATGGAACCTCAGCATCGTTTGCCCGATTCACAAAAAAGGAGACCATCTAAACTGCGCCAACTACAGAGGCATAAGTCTCCTCAACATCGCCTACAGGATCCTATCTGCCGTAATATGTGAACGCCTAAAACCGTTTACCAACAACCTGATCGGCCCTATCAGTGCGGTTTTAGGCCAGGAAAGTCCACACCGATCAAATTTTCAAACTTCGGCAGATCCTGGAAAAAACCCAAGAAGTCCAAATCGATACCCACCACTTATTTATCGATTTCAAAGTCGCATACGACAGCATTTATAGAGACGAACTATACAGAGCCATGTCAAGTTTTGGTATACCGCCCAAACTCGTCCGTTTGTGTAGGATGACGATGGAGAATTCTCGCTGCTCCATCAGGGTCGGAAACGACCTCACCGACACATTGGATACCAAAAAAGGATTTAGGCAAGGCGATGCCCTGGCATGTGACTTCTTTAATTTAATTCTTTAGAGGATTGTGCAAAACTCCCGAGCCAACACCAGAGGCACAATTTTCCAAAAATCGGTGCAACTACTAGCATACGCCGACGATATTGACATCATTGGTAGGACTCAACGTGATGTCATAGCCACGTTTGCTAGTATAGAGAAGGAAGCGGCAAAAATGGGTTTAGCAGTAAAGGAGGGTTAGATAAAGTATATGTTGTCAACACGAAAGGACACACAACATCGACGAATTGGACAGAACGTCACCATTGACAGATATAACTTTGAGGTAGTACGGGACTTTGTCTACCTCGGCTCCCCTATTAACTCTGACAACAACATCTCGTCAGAAATTAAACGAAGAATTACTCTTGCCAACCGCTGTTTCATCGGGCTAAGAAGGCAATTTAGTAGTAAAGCCCTCACTTGAACTACTAAGGAGATCCTATGTAAGACCCTGATCATCCCAGTCCTGCTCTACGGCGCTGCAGCATGGACCGTATCAAAAGCGGATGAAGAAATCCTTGGTCGATTCGAGAGAAAAATTCTTCGAAAAATCTTCGGTACCGTGTGCGTTGACGGGCTATGGAGAAGAAGATTCAACCACGAACTATACGAGCTGTTCAGCGACAGGGGTAGGTCAAAAAACTCCGCACTGGACGTTTAAGATGGCTAGGACATGTAGAACGAATGGACACCAATACTCTGGCTCGCAGAGTCTTCGATTCCCAGCCAGACGTCGGACGCAGTAGAGGAAGACCTCGCCTTAAGTGGCGCGCACAAGTAGAAACCGACCTCAACCAACTTGGAGTGCGCAACTGGAGGCAGTTAGCTAAGGACCGGGCTAATTGGAGAGGCATGTTGGTTGAGGCCCAGGTTCATCCTGTAGCGCCACTTAAGTAAGTACGCTATTTTCATTACAATAAGTTCTGCGAATCTTCAACAATTTCATGAGGCGATATCGTTTTGGTTGCAGGTTTTGGAAATCAAACTATAATTGAGGAAGCCTTCATTGGCAGAGAGTGTTTTACCAGAGCCTGTGAAAAACTTTACTCCAACAGGTTTAGGATTCGGCTACCTTTTTAATTATTCCTCAACATTGAGATACCAGTATATTCGCCTTGCAGTGGATGTGTTCTGTTAGTGTTATGTCAATTCACTCACACATACCCACTTAAATTCTAGTAAACCGTATTTAAAATGGACTTGTTCTCATCTGTTTCAGCCAGGGTTTTCTACAAGTAACATCATTTTTTTTTTTTACAATCTTACTATTAAACATTTTTTTTACCGAAAATCAAACAAACCCTGCAGATTTGAACTTTGGACGGCTTATTGATATCCACCTTTGAAATGGATAAATTAATTTAATTTTTATTGCTTTGTTCCATTTTTTCCACTCAAAGGTTTATAATAGGACAATGGTCAGTAGATTTCAGAATTTATTTATTACTCAACAAAGACACCATTGCAGGTGACAACATTATTAATCTTTACGATACTACCGTCAATAACTGCGTCCTTAGATGTTTCCGCTTTTAATGACCAAGTTATTTAGATAAAATTCACGTGTTTATTTTTAGCGCCACATCGGGAAATAAATTAAATTATTTATTAATTTTGTAGAGGTCAGGTAAATGGCAGTAGGTTGATATAACAAGATTGTAAAACGGCTGTTATCAAACGCGCTAATCTGCACGTCTACAATGCTTTAATTTATGTGTTGGATTTAAAATGAAAGGAATGCATAAAATATAGGTTAGCTAAGATCTAAAAAGAAATTATAATCATAGCTCAAAATTAAAGGCCTAAAAATAGATTACATACACACGGACGGTTGGATGGACAGACATGGCAAGATCGACTCAGCTAGATGTTCTGAGATGATCTATCTAACATAAATTGTGTCCCACAATTCGCGCAAAATTTAAAATTTTGAGCCATTTAACAATATTGTGTTGATAATGGGAAAAAGATAACAATGTGACAGCTGACAGTTCGGGGTTGGTAAAAATTGAGCGCGCTATACGAACAACGCATTTTCATTGTTGAGAAATTTTTTAAAAAAAAAAATTAAGGTTTGTCAGCTTCAGTCCGCAATTTTAGTACAAAATATGGCGGTCATAGTGATTTAAATCCATCAACTGTGAAGACAATAATTTAAAAATTCAGGGAGACTGGATCAAAATGAGATCTTTGACACTCTGGAAGACATGTCACAAGTCCAATAATACCCAAATTCGAGCTTTCTCACAACCATTCATGCGTCCGTTTGTACTTCTTGCAAGATGGCGGCCGACTCCGACCGGCTAATTAGTCGCACGTCGTTCAACAGAAAATATAGAAGTGGTTCGGTAACGTATTCAAGAATTTGGCATATCAAGAAGCTCTATACAGCGAATTATCACGAAAGACTTAAAAGTTCAATTGACATTTTTTTTAAAATAAAAACGTCCCAAAAAGTACGTTTTTTTTATTAAAAACGCCCCAAAAAGTGGGCGTGGCAAAAAACATTATATTGACGAATGCAGTAGGCGGATTTTAAAAATGTTTACACTTGTTCTGGTGACTCGGACAAGGATCCTATGTACCAAATTTCATTATCCTAGCTCAAAATTCAAGGCCCAAAAATCGGTGACGAACAGACAGACGGACGGACGGACATACGGACGGACGGACAGACATGGCTAATTCGACTCAGCTAGCTATTCTGAGTCGATCCATATACTTTGAGGTATATGTAGCAAAATTATTTCTCTATGTTACAAACTAAGTATCAAAACTAATATACCCCTATGGGATAGGGTATAAAAACGTGGTTGGTGCACTAAGTACGGATCAAAAATATCTTTATCAGATATGTCAAGCTGTATCAACTGTACTCCTGAGCTGGCAAACCGTCAACCTGGAAAATAGCTCCCTCGAGATGTCTAACATCTGCTAATCGCATTCTCAGATATTATGTTGGTACTCTCAATCCATTAGAAAATTTGATATATGCTTGTCAACTACGTCGTTAGAGTATACGCTCCAATTTGGTTCCAAATCAAGCGAAAGACGTCTTTTAAGGATGAAGCCAAATATATTTTCCAATTAATAATGTTATGTGGTAGTGTCTAAAAATGGTTTTTATATAAAAACGCCCCCAAAAAGTAGGCGTTAAAATGGTCCATTGACGAAATGTTCATATTAATTTTACCAATGATTATGCATCAACATTTTTTTCGAAAATTTTAAAATTTGACCGGAAAAAGTTTTTCTTACTGAAAACGCCCCCAAAAAGTGGGCGTGGCAAAAAACTTTATAAGGACGAAGTATAGATATTAGGATTGCCTAAATATGTTGTTCAGAAACTTTTTCCAAATTCTTTGCGGTTTTTCCAAAAAATACGTTTTTCCTACAAGGGGGCGTAGCAGTGGGCAGACTTCAAAAATGTTTACACTTGTTCTGCTGGGAGCAACAAAGAGAACGTGTACCAAATTTCATCCTTTTAGTTAAAAATTTAAAGCCCAAAAACTGGTGACGGACGGACGGACGGACATACATGGCTAAATCGACTCAGCTAGCGATTCTGAGTCGATCCATACACTTTGAGGTATATGTAGCTAATTTATTTCTATATGTTACAAACTATATATCAAAACTAATATACCCTTATGGGATAGGGTATAAAAATTCCCAATGAGGTTTTTCAATGATAGCTAGAACTGTGGACCCTAATGCTATTTCACTGGCACGAGCGTTTTCTTTCCCCATCAACTTCATTGGGCCTGTGTTTGAACAGTTGGATATTTGTAAAGTGACGAATAAAATATGTTGACAAATAAAAAAACTGATGCTAAACAAATGATGAAAATCCAAAATCCATATGAATAAAACACCCGCACGTGCAGACAATTTTTTTCATAAATTAAATAAACAAACTTCCAATTCTGTTGGAAAACTATAAAATTTGTAAAACATTAAAATAGAATCGTTGAGTGATTATGTGTATTTGAGACTATTTAAGTGAACTTTTTAACAAAAATAATTTTTGTAGCATGTTACTAAAAATAACACCAGCATCAGCAAGTGTAGCATCTGAGGGCGGCAGATGAATCAACAAACGATCTGTATGCGAAATTCTGAAGAAATAGGCGTTTGGGCAGATACACAATATAAATATCACCTGATACGTATCCTTTAAAAGAAGAAGGGTTACGTGGGTGACTGATAGCCGACACACAAACCAATCCGCTGGACCTTAAGCCCTTATATTTTTACGTTCCTTCAATGACATAGATATACATTTTCTCGAATTTCGATGGCTAAATGGGAATAGACCTTCCATATTCATTATTTGAAATTAATCATATGAGCTAACAACCATCTTGTATCCTGAAGCTAAGTACGGTTCGAAACAATACATCATATCATATCAACCAAGTTTCCATCGATAATTTGCTTACGATGCAAAAGTTAAAGTTCATGGAGCACTGACAAAGTCACGACCACGAGACAGAGGATGAAGATCGTATATGGAGAATATTTTGTATGGAAGCGAGTCGGTGGTGGCCAATGGGTGAGGTAGAAATGTTTAAGTACGAAAGTTCGAAATGAATGTGATAAAAGTGTTTCGGTCCGTTTTCAAAAAGCCTGTAGAGGACTTCTGTTTGGTGTTGCTAGTCTACCATCGAACGCGTTATCGGGTGGTGGAAAGATGAATCCTCTGCAAATATGTGGGATTAGGTGTTCCACAACGCGTGGACCAAAACTAGGTAGCGGTAAGGTTTCCTATAAAAAAACCTCCACATATGACAGCGGAAGAATTCCCAATTAGTAGTCAACGGTGCTGTATAAAGTTAGAATGGGTAAAGTAAACAACTTAATTCAGCTGCTCCGACATATTCGAAGAACAGGTTATTTATGAGTGGTTAGTCAGGCCCCTTGAATTAAGATGGTGGCAGAAGAGCAGAGAGACCAACGGCTGCGCTCAATCCCGTAGTGGATACTGTTGGTCCCGTGTCCTAGGGGTATCTAATAAATCGGAACAGGTCATACCTAATAGCTTGTTATGAGAGAGACAACAGTCCATATAACAAATCCCTCCAAATATCAACCAGACACAAGGACAACGACTAACGAGTATGCACCTGGAACATACGCACGCTGTACACACGGGTACAAGCAGTACAAGGTAGACATTACCGTGATCCAGAAAATACGTTGAACAGGATCTGGAATACACTAACAAAAAACATGCAACATTTATGCCACCCATGGCTGCACATGTTAAGATACGCAATCGAATTAGGACAAGAATAATCGACTTTAAGCCGGTAAGTGATCACCTGGCTGAGATCGGCATCGGAGAAACATTTTGCAATATCAGTCTTATGTGCACACGCCCTAACCGATGAGTCTGAATACCCTATAAAGGAAGAATTTTACAACCTAGGAGCCTCTGATATGCTATATGGAAATCGTACTAGGGGACTTCAATGCGAAAATCGGTAAGAAGAACATTTAATGAGTCTTTTTTGGAAAGCACAGCATCCAGGTAACGACAAAAGATAATGGAAGCACTGGTTCCTACGACTTCGAATCCCCAATACCACAAAGCAAACGTTCTCCATATGGTCGAATCGCCAACCAAATCGACCATGTGCTCATAGATGCGAGGCACGCATCTAACATCGTGGATGTACACACATTCAGTGGCACAATCGTCGATTCTGACTATTTTTTCGTCCCAGCCAAATTCAGAGCCCGACTGTCTAACGAGAAGAAGCTATGAATAGTGCAAAAAAAAACTTCACTTTGGACGCCTTAGTGAGTCGGAGATTGTCAGAGTCTACAAACAAAAACTGATTGAGATAATCCTCGTTGTAACTTCATCATTCACAACCCAGTGGATACAGTATCGCAATATCACCAAAGATGTAGCCGAACCTACCATAGGATACCAGTCAAAAAAAAATTCTTTTTGGCCCAACAGGCTCGTTAATACCCAGGGCCCAGCATTCTCACAACCATTCATGTGTGCGTGTGTACTTCTTGCACGATGGCGGGACCTCCTCTTTTATGCTGACTCCGAACGGCTAACTTGAGATAAGCTATTCTTTACAATTGATACTACTCGGATAATTTGTCAGATCATCACGAGAAACGGGCCAGTGAAAAATGATTTAGGTGTTGCTATAATTCATTTAAGCCCCATAAATCAGCGGGCCCTGACGGCATAAACCCTATCAAGTTACAAAAAACTGCTAACCACATAATGCCAACACTGCTTACCATCTTCCGTGGATGTCTTAAACTAAACTACATACCACAAGTGTGGCGTGAAGTTAAAGTTATATTCATATCGAAAGCAGGTAAATGCAGCCACACTGTAGCGAAAGATTTCAGACCGATAAGTCTGTCTTCCTTCCTACTGAAAACGATGGAAAGATTACTCGACATCCCAATAAGTAGTAACCTGACTCCAGGTTACCTATCTGTAAGCCAACACGGCTATATATAGGGCAAATCGGTGGAAACGGCTCTACACGAGTAGTTCGTACAGTAGAAAATTCACTGCATTACAAAGAATATACGTTAGAAGCCTTTCTAGATATAGAAGGAGCCTTCAACAAAGTTAAAATTGAACCAATTGCTGAGGCACTTGCCAAAGCTTAAATAGGAACGGTGTCAAGCAATTGGATCTCAACCATGCTCAATAACCGGATCATTTCGTCAACAATAGGCGATTGTACCAAAAGGATCACAACGTCAAGAGGTACCCCCCAGGGAGGCGTACTATCCCCACTCCTCTGGCTATTAGTAGTCAACGAGGCACTTAAGAAGCTGGATATCACTGCAATAAAAACAGTGGCTTACGCAGATGACGTAGTCCTCATGGCGTGCGGAAAATTCCCATCGACACTGAGTGAAATTATGCAAAGAAGTCTCAATATACTCAGCAAGTGGGCAAAATATTGCAGAACTGGTTCTCTTTACTAACAGGAGATCGATCCCAACATCCGGCACCGTCTTTGGAAGGTTCAACCCTCTCAATGTCAGCAAGCGCGAAATATCTGGGGGTGGTACGTGATAGTAAACTGAACTTGAATCTAAACGTTGAAGAAAGAGTAAAGAAAGCAAATATTGCCCTCTATAGCTGCAACAGAATCTGCGGCAAAAAATGGGGCCCATCCCGAAGGTTACAAAATGGCTATACACAGCTATTGTCAGGCCAATCCTAACATACGGTTGCTTGGTCTGGTGGAGTGCTATGAAAAAAGCAAAGCATATGACCAAACTAACGAAAGTTCAAAGGACAGCATGCATACTTACGAAATGGCATTTTTTAAGAAACAATCCAAAACATAACACCAATTGACTTACAAATCAATGACACAGCAGCAAAAAGCGCAGCAAGACTCAAAGAAACGGGCAATCTACTCATGAAGCCTTTTGGCCATAGCTCAATATTAAAATCAATGTCATATGCGGATGCAGCATCTGACTTCATTGCCCCATACCACGACTTTGATATTAATTATTCTATCAGAATACCAAGCAGAGACGAATGGTCTTCAAACAATGTGTTATCTAACATAGAAATAGGCTCTGGAGTCTACACTGAAAAGATCGGGCTAGCTACATCCCTGAGATTAACAAACTCGTGTAGTGTATCCCAAGCTGACATCCTGGCCATACTCGAAGCTGCCGAATTGGCTAGGGTATTACATATGACATATCACATGAGGATATCTCCATCTACGTGGATAGTCAAGCGGCCATTAAAGCTCTGGCATCCAATATATGAGTAAAATCACTCTGCCGCGAAGAGCTCCAAAGTCCAAATTATCTGGGTGACAGGACATAATGACATTATAGGAAATGAGAAAGCAGACGAGTTAGCCAGACTAGGATCGTCCAGTTGCATTCCCCTAGCTGATAAAAGGGTCAATCCCCCGCTAGCATCTAAAAAACATGAAATAACCAAGCACACTCAAAAAGCACCATAACAAGATGGCAAAATACAATCACTTGTATACACACAAAATCTCTCTGGCCGGAGTTAAGCGGCAGCAAACCGAACAAGCTAATAGCTTTGAACAGAGCATCCATTTCTATAGCGGTGAGAGTGATAACAGGTCACAACCTGTTGGGTAAGCACTCCAATAAGATAAAACTGACTGGTGCGAACCAACTTTGCAGGAAATGCAGCAGAAAAACCTGCGATCAGTAGCAGCCGTTTGAAAATACTAGGCAGCCTATACTTTGACGACCTACCAGACCTGACGACTATCCCAATAGCGAAGATAGTCCGCTTTTGTAGCAGATCAGGATGGAGCAGCTACCTCTTTGAGGCTGAAGGAGCAACACAGACCAGCACCGCATAAATATCACTATCGAACTTAACCAGGTATCCTCTTTCTCTATTTCAGGTTACTTTCTTCGAAGGGTATCGCTATGGGCCCACGTAGGCCTATGCGAGCCTGACGACTCACTCGAGCGTCAACAGCCCATCTAACCTAAACTAACCTAATACTCCGGCTCTCAGAGCCTTCGATTACCAGCCAGACGTCGGACTCAATAGAGGAAGACCTAGCCTTAAGTGGAGCACACAAGTAGAAACCGACCTCAACCAACTTGAAGGCCTATAAAAATAATTGCATGTGGGAATTAAATTTGTGTGCCTTATAAAGGGTCCGCCAAATAACTTTTTTTTTTTAAAAATTCTATAAAAAAAACTACTGAATATTTTCTCAAATTCCTTTTATTTTATTTGAAAGTACAATCCTTCCGGTTAATAATGAAAAATAATTTCATTCAAATGGCTGTCTCGGCTGGCCATGCAGTAGCCTACACGATCGGTCCAATTTTTAAGCACATTATCGATTGTGTGCAGCTGTATTTCACCAATGTATTGTCCTTTCAAGTGTCAATTGTCTCTGGCTTGTCGGCATAACACTTATCTTTTACGGCACCCCACAAATAATAGTCCAACGGTGTCAAATCGCAGCTCCGAAGTGGCCAAACGACATCAGCTCTGCAGCTGATAATGCGATCTTCAAAACCAGGGCGCAAAACATCGAGTGTAGCTTCGGCTGTGTGGCACGTAGCGCCGTCCTGTTGAAACCAAATGTTGCCAATATCCTTCTCTTCAATTTTTGTGAACAAAAATTCGTTCAACATGGCCCGAAAACGATCGCCATTGACTGTAACGGCCACTCCTTGCTCATTTTCGAAGAAAAATGGCCCAATTATGCCTCTGGACCAAAATCCGCACCAAACAGTGACTCGTTTTGGGTGTATCGGCTTTTCAATGTATGCGTGCGGGTTTTCTGTGCCCCAAATGCGACAATTTTGCTTGTTTACATACCCGCCAAGATCAAGATGAGCTTCATCTGAAAAGATAATTTTTTTTGGCAAAATCGGGATCTTCTCTAAGTCGATCGCAGGCCCACTTAGCGAAGCGAAAAGGCAATGGATGGTCAGTTGGCTTCAACTCCTGAACCAATTGGACTCTGTATGGCGTCATACCAAGGTCTATATGCAAAATTCGTCTCAATGGTGTCTCCGAAATGTTCAATTGTTGAGAACGACGGTGAATTGATGTTGATGGCGCTTCACGCACACTTTCTGCCACAGCAGCAATATTGTCGGGTGTACGCACTGTTTTTGGCTTTTCACGCTTTGGTTTATCGATGAGGATGCCAGTTTCTTTCACTTTTCTCACAAGATAACGAACATACGGAGTTCGGTGCTTTTCTTCTTCCAAAATCCGTACGCAATTTTCGCACACATTCTGCAACATTACCCTGATTTTCAAAGTAATGTCGCAATATTTCCCAGCATTTTTCAAGCGTATACACAACCATATTTGTTCAGCGGAAGGATGAAACTAATTATCTGTCGAATCAGACATGAGCTAAGTGTTACCATTCACGAAATAAGCATTAGTTGATAAAAAAAACGTTAGATGGCGGAACCGTTAGAAGAATAATCGTTAGTTGGGAAAAGCTTATCTCAACTTAGCCGTTCGGAGTCGGCATAAAACAGGAGGTCCCGCCATCGCGCAAGAAGTACACACGCACACATAAATGGTTTTGAGAAAGCTAGGCTCCATGTTGCGCCAAAAATTTGTATTTTATTTTTTGTTTGATTAAGCCACCTCCCCTTTACAAGGCCTTCCTATAAACTAATTTGCAATGTCAAAGGCTGTTTGTAATAATTTAATTGCAATTTCATGACATAACTTTTCTATAATTCTGCTCCTCTTCTCACTCTTCTCAGGGTCCATTTGAGTTTCCACATTCGCATGTACCCTATAAAGATGTGATATTAGCATCGCTGAGCATTAATTAATTGCCCTCGCATTATGTCATTAAATAATTTGTATGCTCTCTACAACTTATTTCCCGTCTCTCTCTCTCTATATATGTAAGGTATCATTAAGTACTCATAACAATTAAAGCCCCGTCAATTTAAACGCCTCTACTGTGTACATAAGCCGTCATTGTCATAATGACTTGCGAATTTCAACTTTGTCTGTCATTATCTGAGCGCATGCAATATTTGCATTCAATCAATCAGCGAAGTTTTTTTTTCCATTTCATTTAGGAAGACCTTGGCTCTTGTACTTTCATGATAAAAAGCTTAATTCAAAAAAAATGTCATAAAATTGCAGAATCATTTAAAAAAAACAAAAATTGTGATTGAATACTTTCATTGAATTACCGCCGTTTCAGGTTCCATGTCATACAGGGGATAGTTATCGCGCTCAAAAGTAAAAATAATTTAATAACGTCCACCAAAGATAGTGGAGGCCATACCGTCAAATGCCTTCAAGACAAATAGGTCCCAACAATCTCACTCTGACTACACGTCTTTCCGTTATTGTATCGATTAAATATTTAAAAATAAAAGCATATTGCTAACGCCGTTATCGGTGTGCTTATTAAATTGAATCATAGCCAATGTTTGGGGCTGCATAATGATAGTCTTATAAGCCTTGGCTGGGAAAGAGGAAACGTTACAAAACAAACATTGGAATCATTGTAGGGAGAGGAAAGTTAGAGGTATTCAAGGTTATGACAACAGAATTTGTCAGCCTTTCGACCAAAATGTCTTGATATCGTATCTTATCGGGAATAACTTTCGATTAAGGACTATTAATAGGAAAAAATGCTAACATGGTATAAGCCGTTCTAACTTGATGTTGACAGGTTAGACTGATTGGTGATAGCATGATGGATAGGTAGAGTGCAAAAATAGTTTCGTTTTTAGTTTGTAGTTCGCCATCTATTGGGATTAGTTAGCATTTTTGTACATTTACATTCAATTACTTTTCAGCCAATATATTGTATGAACAATAAAAGGCTCTTATGGACCCAGAGATATGATTTTTTCTTACAACAGGTGAATGACTTTTCCTGACAGTTGTTAAGTCTGCTCAGATGATTTTTCTGATCATCAGGGGGAGGGACATGGAATCTAACCCAAACCGTCAGTGTTCGGTGCCGTGACATTGTGCCAAGTGTCAATATACTTACTTACTTAAGTGGCGCTACAGGATTAACCCGGGCTTCAACCAACATGCCTCTCCAATTAGCCCGATCCTTAGCTAACTGCCTCCAGTTGCGCACTCCAAGTTGGTTGAGGTCGGTTTCTACTTGTGCGCGCCACTTAACGCGAGGTCTTCCTCTACTGCGTCCGACGTCTGGCTGGGAATCGAAGACTCTGCGAGCCGGAGTATTGGTGTCCATTCGTTCTACATGCGCGAGCCTTCTTAAACGTCCAATGCGGAGTTTTTTGACTAGGGGTCTGTCACTGTACAGCTTGTATAGTTCGTAGTTAAATCTTCGTCTCCATAGCCCGTCAACGCATACGGGACCGAAGATTTTCTTCGCTCGAATCGACAAAGGATTTCTTCATCGGCTTTTGATACGGTCCATGCTTCAGCGCCGTAGAGCAGGTCTGGGATGATCAGGGTCTTATATAGGATCTCCTTAGTAGTTCGAGTGAGGGCTTTACTACTTAATTGCTTTCTTAGCCCGAAGAAACAGCGTTTGGCAAGATTAATTCTTCGTTTGATTTCTGACGAGATGTTGTTGTCAGAGTTAATAGCAGATCCGAGGTAGACAAAGTCCCGTACTACCTCAATGTTATATCTGTCAATGGTGACGTTCTGTCCAATTCGTCGATGTTGTGTGTCCTTTCGTGTCGACAGCCTATACTTAGTCTTACCCTCATTTACTGCTAAACCCATTTTTGCAGCTTCCTTCTCTATACTAGCAAACGTGGCTATGACATCACGTTGAATCCTACCAATGAAGTCAATATCGTCGGCGTATGCTAGTAGTTGCACCGATTTTTGGAAAATTGTGACTCCGATGTTGGCTCGGGAGTTTTGCACAATCCTCTCAAGAATCAAATTGAAAAAGTCACATGACAGCGCATCTCCTTGCCTAAATCCTTTTTTGGTATCGAATGTGTCGGCGAGGTCGTTTCCGACCCTGATGGTGCAGCGAGAATTCTCCATCGTCATCCTACACAAACGGACGAGTTTGGGCGCGGTATTCCAAAACTAGACATGGCTCTGTATAGTTCGTCTCTATTAATGCTGTCGTATGCGGCTTTGAAATCGATAAATAGGTATCGATTTGGACTTCTTGGGTTTTTTCCAGGATCTGCCGTCATTTCCGGTGGCCTTATTAAGCTTGAGTTTAGATATTGCTATCCTCACTTCACTTAGGTCGGATGGTTGGCAGTTTTCGCTGCCGTTGCCAATATTAAATGGTTCGTTCTGCCTGACAGCGGAAGATTGTTCGGCATTGCCGTTAAATAGTCTGCAGAAATGGTTCTTACATATCCTCAGCATCGACTGTGTCTCAACTACGATATTTTCTTGTTCACCTCGACAGGATTCTGGATCGACTCAGAATCCCTAGCTAAGTCGATTGAGCCATATTTGTCTTTCCGTCCGTCTGTCTGTATGTCATCGATTTTTAGGCCTTACATTTACAAAAATATGTTTCGGTAAAATTTTCAAATATTCGAATAAAAAAACTTTTCGATCAAATACTTTAATAAAAACATATGAGAAGGCTACAATCCACTGTGCGGATCGTTGAATACCCTATCCCATCCTATCTGTAAAACTAAAATCCCCAAAAAGTGGACATGGCTGAAAACACGATGTGGATAAAATTAAGAATATGACATGGTGACAACAAATTCTTCAGACTGCTTATAAAAAACTTTTACGGTTCTACAAAAGACAAGGTTTTGTGGGGTAGGGTATAAAAATGGGGTAGGGTATAAAAATTTATATAAAAACGCCCCCAAAAGGTGGGCGTGGGTTAAAATGGTATATTGATGAAATGTTCATATTTATATTACTAATGATTCTGCATCAAAATTTTTGTAGAAAATTTTAAAATTTGACCGAAAAACGTTTTTTATTAAAAACGCCCCCAAAAAGTGGGCGTGGCAAAAAACTTTATATGAACGAAATACAGATATTCAGATTGTCTAAATATGTTGTTCAGAAAGTTTTTCAAAATTCCTTATGGTTTGGCCAAAAAATACGTTTTTCTAAAAAGGGGGCGTGGCAGTGGGCGGATTTGAAAAATTTTTACACTTGTTCTGCTGGGAGCAACAAAGAGCACGTGTACCAAATTTCATCCTTCTAGCTCAAAATTTAAGGCCCAAAAACTGGTGACGTACGGACGGACGGACGGACGGACGGACGGACAGACATGGCTAAATCGACTCAGCTATCGATTCTGCGTCGATCCATATACTTTGAGGTATATATAGCTAAATTATTTCTCTATGTTACAAACTATGTATCAAAACTAATATACCCCTATGGGATAGGGTATAATTAATATGAACATTTCGTCCTTAGACGCACTCTTTTTGGGGGCATTTTCCTAAAAAAAAACATATGAGAGGCCACAATCCGCTACAATCCGCCCCCAAAATGTAGGCGTAGGTGAAAATGATCTATGGACAAAATGTTTATATTACCATTTCGGAAGTATTTGCATCAACATTTTTTTCGAAAGTTTTAAAATTTGGACAAAAAGCGTTTTTTACTAAAAACGCCCCCAAAAAGTGGGCGTGGCAAAAAACTTTGTATGAACGAAATATAGATATTAGGATTGTCTAAATATGCTACTCAGACACTTTTTTGAAATTCCTTACGGTTTGGCCAAAAAATAAGTTTTTCTAAAACACTTGTTCTGGTGGCATGGACGAGGATCCTATATACCAAATTTCATTATCCTAGCTCAAAATTTAAGGCCCAAAAACCGCTGACGAACAGACAGACGGACGGACGGACGGACGGACGGACAGACAGATATGGCTAATTCGACTCAGCTAGCGATTCTGAGCCGATCCATATACTTTGAGGTATATGTAGCAAAATTATTTCTCTATGTTACAAACTAAGTATCAAAACTAATATACCCCCCTATGGGATAGGGTATAAAAAATCGATCTTGGTTTGTTCGGATGCTTAAAACTCGAAAACGACTGGACCAAATTGGATACTTCCTTCTGCGGATTTGTTCTCAACAGGTGGCGCTGTAGGCAGTCATTCCATTTGATAATGGCAAAACAACGTTTGACGGGCCAGCCTGTCTTAACTAAAATTAACATTTTTCAGTTTTTTTAGTATAATTATGTAGTCTCTAAATTGTAAAAATAATGGTTGACTTAAATATAAATAAAAATAAAAAATATCTCAACTTTGAATTTTCGCGCCATCAAATAAAAAAATGCTATAAATTTTGCCAATGGCCCCTAATGTCAGTTCTGTTTTGACATTTGTGTAGTAAACACATGCGAAATACACGTTAAAAAACAATGTTACGCTACACTGCTCCAGAACGCGGAATATTGGTGACTATTTACGTGAATTTCGTCGCAGATTTCCTAGCCGTCCAACGCCTACTGGTGAAACACTGCGACGTTTAGCCGCTCGCCTCGAGAGACTGGCACAACACGAGGTGCTGCAGGCGTGGTAGACCCCGGAGTAGCCGTTCTGCAGAGAATATTGCTGCTGTAGCCGAAGATGTCATGGAAGCGCCGTAGACATCGACCAGACGACGTGCCACGCAAATGGGTATCAGTCGACGGTCTTTACAGCGAATTTTGGTACAAGATTTGAAGATGTTTCCGTACAAAGTCCAGACGGTGCATCAGCTGTTAGCTGCTGACCGCCAATCGCGTCTAACATACGCTCAAGCCATCCTTAATCACCACCAAGAGGAAGATCATTTTTCATCAAAAATAATCATGAGTGATGAGGCCCATTTCCATCTTAGCGGGTACGTAAATAAGCAAAATTTACGCTTCTGGGGCACTGAAAATCCGCGTGTAACCCACGAAGAGCCATTACACCCGCTCACTGTATGGTGTGCTGTTTTCGCTGGAGGAGTCATCGGACCTTTTTTCTTCGAAGACGTCACGGGCCAAACGGTTACGGTGAATGGTGAGCGCTACAGAGCAATGATCAACGAGTTCTTTTCGCCGCAACTTGATGAATTGGGATTGGAAAACATGTGGTTCCAACAGGACGGTGCAACGGCAGGATGCATTTCCAGGGCGCCTAATCTCCCGTTTTGGCGATTTGCACAGGCCAGCAAGATCGCCTGATTTGACCGCTCCAGACTTCTTTTTGTGGGGCTTTTTGAAGTCGCGGGTTAATGTCAACAAGCCTCAGACTCTTGCAGCTCTTAAAGACAATATCCGTCAAGAATGTGAGGACCAAAGTGATGGAAAATGCCATAAAAAGGGCTCAAATGACAATCAACTGTGGCGGCGGCCATTAACATGACATCATATTCTCGACTTGATGTAAAAAAAATTAAAAAACCAAATAAAATTAATCCACAAGAAGAATCAAAGTTTTTAATTTTTTTTTTAATTACAGCCAAAAAACATCGGAAGGTTATTTTTGCCCCACCTTGTACTTTCCTATTCTACGTATACTGGGGATGTAAAAACAACTCCATCTAGATGTCAACTAAATTGACAAATTGATATTTTTTAACCTTTCTGTTAATCCATTATTTTCCTGTCTATCACATGAGTTACTTTTAAAGCCAAAAGGGGTAACTAAATAATTAACTGCATTTCATTCTACAAATGAAGTCGCACCACTTCTACACTCGTGTAGATATTATTCAACGCGCTTTAGAAGCAAATAGAACGTGTTTGCAATTGCAAGTATGTCAAACGTGTGAAATAAGACTTCAAGCGGACTTAAACGATTGTCACATTCAGCATACAATGCGCTGCATTGAAGAGCCGGTTTTATTGTATTTACTCTCGAATTTGCAAACCTTCAAAGCATTTATTGCAATTAGCTGATCTGTGTGTTTCTTAGTTGACAAATCTGAATATCGACTGTCTTGAAGGAATACAAAGAACAGTAGGGATGGAAAAATTATTTTTATTTCGTATCTAATATCTTTATGGTAGCATTCAGGGGTAGAACTGAACTAAGAAACAGTGAGAGGAGATTTGCTTAATAAGCGTGCCTTAACATCCCATGCAGAGACGGGCTAAGAATATCGCTAAATGAGGCAATACCATCCAAGCATGCTAATGTGTTTTTTAACCTTTCTGGGGAGCTATATAAGGCCATCATAATTTAGCAGGATCTATCAGATTTAATGCTACATAGGACAGGTTTTGCAATAAAGACTTATCCATTTAAATTTTAACACAAACCCAGAAAAGAGTGCTTAGCAGAAGATCGGGTATAAAGTCTCAGACCTTGAGGCATTGAGTAAAGGCTACAACTTCACAAAACTAAAAAGGCTGTAGAGAACAGCCAGTATAGGCACCACGGGAGCACTGAGGTCGTCACCAACGGATGCCCTTACTGTGTCGTGCTGGCACAGCCCGCCATATGTTTTTGTTCTTGTTTTTCATGTGTTTTCATGCACACCGCCCGCCCGTACCATGAAGCTATTGAGCAAAAGTTTCTGTTTTTTGTTCTCAATGCCTCATCTGTATAGAATTCATAATCTTTGGTAAAACTCAAGGAGTCAGGCCGTATGGCACAGTAATATCCTGGACTCGTTACCAAACGCCATGGTCACGTTTCCAACAGACTACATCACACCTAGACTAAGCTTCAAGAGAGGCTTCCACGTAGGTTTTCCTACCAGAGTTCAGTGGAAGAGGAACGAAGTAGTAACAGATTTCGACACCAACGAATCTAAAGTAAACTGTGATGTGGGGTCCGGAGTCTACTGGGAATCACTGAAAATATCTATATCATACCGCCTTCCGGATTTTGCCAGCGTATTCCAGGCGGAACTACTGGCTATCCGAGAGGCTTGCATGCTACTGGGGCGTGACACTACGAAAAAGCAGAATATTGCTATCCTCCAAGCTGGTACAGGAATGACGGAACGAACTTGCCTATCCGGGCGAACGCTTCCGGGTCCCACTTCTCTGTGTTATAGGGCACAGTGCCATTGAAGGCAACGAGCATGCAGACTAGCTGGCCAGACAAGGCTCAGCTCAATTGCGTTAATGGTCCATATCCCGCTAGGTGCGGTTAAGGAACAAATCCACTCATACCTCCTTAAGAAGGCCGTCTACAAATGGAGAAGGCTAAAAAATTGCGTCATATCGAAGAAGATATGGCCTTCCTATGACAAGAACACAACAAACGAATTACTAAATAGAACCGGCCCAGATATCGCAAAAATTACGGCGATAGTCAAGTGGCACTGGCCAATTGGAGACCATGGATCAAATTTTCGCACTGACTAGTATTGCCAGAAGATATATTGAAAAGAACAAGAAGTTGTATGTGTGTTTTGTTGATTTCAAAGCAGCGTTTGATACAGTCAACAGGCAGGCCTTGATTCATAAACCGGCGTTGCTCGGAGTATCTACTAAGTTCTTAACTTTATATCTTAAATTTCTGTCTTCATCAAGTACAACTGTATGGGATGGTACTAAGTTGTCAGATTGGTTTGATACATCTGCAGGTGTTCCTCAGGGTTGCATTTTGAGCCCTATTCTATTCGCTCTGTTCATTGATGATATATGTAATATTCTACCTGGAGGCGTATGCTTTGCCGGAATCCTCATTAAGGTCCTTCTTTACGCTGACGACTTGGTGCTGTTGGCTGAGAACCCCTTTACGCTTCAACTCCAAATAAACAGACTTCAATCGTACTGTGAGAAATGGGATCTCCATATCAACGTCCTAAAAACGAAGATAATGATCTTTGAGAGCCGCCAAAGGATAGACTGCGTGAGGAATCGTGGCAACTGAACAACGAGCGGATTGATGTAGTACGTGAATTCAAGTACCTCGGAGTGTTGTTCACATATAACTTAAACTTCGGCAAACACGTGAAAGAAAAATGTAGTGAAGCTAAGTTGGCTCTTAACTTGATGTGGCCTCAATTTTTCGCGAATCAAGAGGTTGATCTATCATCAAAATATCAAGTGTTTAACGCGACTGTCAACACTTGCTTGTGCTACGGTGTACAGGTCTTTGGAGTTAGCTCCTTTGATGGTTTTGAAGCTGTCCAGAGATATTTCTTCAAACGATTACTACGATTACCGAACTCAACACCAACCTATGCCATACAAGTGGAGTCGGGGCTTCCACCTATTTACATCCGAAATCTGAAAGCTCATTCGGACTATTTGATAAGAGTGATGAAGAGAAGTGGAAACAGTATCCACAAATCAATTTTAGCTCAATTAATACAGAAGCATTGCTCCATTCAGGGAATGGAATCAGATGGCGTCAACACAAAATCTTGCGGTATCTCTATCTGCAAATAATGTAAGCGAATGGCAGGATATATTTGCTTTGATCATAGCTAACGTTGATGACATCATTTATGACCAGCACCTAAGGAGAGCATCATCATCAGCATCCAGATTAATTTACAAAAACTTAAACCACCAATTGTTAACTGCAGAAAACTACTTCAATACCAAATTCAAGCCTGAAGTTATAAGCACCATTTTCAGAACCAGGATTGAAATATTGAACTTGAACTATATTCCTCATAGATCCAACCAACAGCAAATTTGCAATCTTTGCAATAGACGAGAAGTAGAAAATACTTACCATTTCATTGCGGTGTGCCCAATTCTACAAGAAATCCGACGTTTATATTTCCAAGAAAGTTTTCTGCCTTTAAATAGTCTCTATGAAATTTTAGATGGAGCTCGCGGTTGGTCAACCTTGTTTAAATTTGTCAAACATGCACTGAGCTATCGTAATAGCTTTTAGAAAATACTTTCAGTTCTGCAAGTTATTATAATATTATCTTACTCGTATAACTATAATTTGTTTATATCATTTTCTTTTTCATGTTCTTTTAACGAAATGTCAAATCCGGCAGACGGCAGAATTGTCATGTCCGTATTCTTAAGCAAAAACATTGTACATACTACTTAAAATGAAAAAAAAAAATAATAAAGAATCTATATATCTATCTATCTATCTATCTACAACATCTGATCCGTTTTCGAAATCTCACAGCTAACATGAGGAAGATCAGAATTGATAGACAAATTGTTGTAGATTCCAATTCGATGACCAGCTCCTACAATTTTTTTTTCTGCTGGGCGGGTCAGCTAGTTCTCTATACAAGAAACACGATTAATACCATTTAGGTGCACATGATCAACATAAGTTGGAAACGTCGGAATTTGGTTCTTCTTCTTGGGGTTTCAAATGTCTGCTTCGTATAAATAGTCATGCATTTCATTTTTTTTATTGCTACTAGTCTTAGACTGATCACCAGACTGTCGGCTGAAATAGCGCATGTACGTATAATCATAATGAGAATCTCAAAATACAAGATGAGTCAAAACGTGTTGACTGAACTGAACCATTATTGTTTGCAATATGTCTCGTTGCACACGTATATAACGCCGAAATAATCCAGTTAATTATCTCTTTCTCATTATTGGCGTAGGTGGCGACATTTTAAAAAAAATCACGTACATGACACCTATCATATTCCAGTGATACCTCTGATTTAGACGACTGGTACTCCTACATCGTGAAATCAAGATGAGTCATAGTATTCTACGACGAAGAAGTTCACTTCGTTTTAAAAGATCAGATTCCTGCAAAGCTACACAGGCCGTTTTTACTTCCTCAGAATACGTAGTATAGGGAAGTATCGTGTTAGCGATGAAATTCAAAGTGAAGCGGCTAGCCCTCCTCTCGTGATGATCTGAGAAACAGTCCGAAGAGCATCAATTGTCATGAAAAGCTTAGCTGTTTGGAGTCGGCATAAAACAGGAGGTCCCGTAAACGTGCAAGAAGTACACACGCAAACATGAATGGTTGTGAGAATGCTAACCCTTGGGTACAAACGAGCCTGTTGGGCCAAAAAATTGAATTTATATATTTTTTGGAGTCGAAAGTCTGAAGGGTGGAGGCTGGAGACTGTGATCTGGCACCTGCTATTGATCTTCAACTTGAATTTTCAACTTTTTCGGAAAACTTTGCAAAGATTTCAGGTATGTGTGTTGTTGGCTGTTTTGCTGAGGAGTTTTCGGAATTTGATTTCTAGCACTAACATTAGCTTTGTCCACATCCAAAAAAACTTTTTTCATAGAATTGGGTATTTTACTAGGGACGGCCATCCTATTAAAACCAACTCTGTCAAATCAAATAAAGCATTGAAAAGCCTATACTTCATTCGCATTACGTGATATTTATCTTCCTCACAACATCCCTGAGTCGACTATGACAGATTGACCGAAAAACGTAACCGCATGTTTATTTAGTGAAGGAAATCAAAAAGTTTAATAAACATTCAATTTGACTTACTTACTTAAGTGGCGCTACAGTCCGGGATGAACCTGGGCCTCAACCAACATGCCTCTCCAATTAGCCCGGTCCTTAGGTAACTGCCTCGAGTTGCGCACTCCAAGTTGTTTGAGGTCGGTTTCTACATGTGCGCGCCACTTAAGACGAGGTCTTCCTCTACTGCGTCAATTTGACTTGCAAAACTTATAAGTGCGAGTGTTGATAACGAGACGAAATACAGCAACACTATAAACAGCCTGTTCAGAATGACTGACACCGAATATCGCGCTTGCTTTCCTCAGGTGAACATATGGGTTGACGACCATGCTACACGAAGAAAAAGAACAACGCCGCGCTGGTCGCATCTGCACCTGCAATCTGAGAACATTAAACAGGAGAGGTGCACGCGAACAGCTTTCCGAAAGACCTAAGCTGCTTTAAGGCAGAGATTACTGCCATCCATTAAATATTATGGAATGGGCCGGGCAAAAAGAGGATGAAAAACTGATAGATAGATAGATATATTTTTATTCAGATAATTTTGTAAGTTTACATGGTCTGAGTTACCGCACATTACCTTATACAGAGATTTGATACCTAATCGCATCTTTCTACTGAAATTGTTTAATATTTGTGGTAAAGAAAATAAATTAAATAAACATAATTTGAGGAAAAAAAAAAATTAAGAAAAAAACCTCATTTAAACAGCAAAAAAAAAAAAAAATTAATGAATAAATAAATGAATTAATAAATATGTAAAATAAATATATTAATAAATAAATCAATAAAAATGAATAGATAAAAAATAAATAAATAGATAAGTAAATAAATAAATAATTAAATAAATAAATATATAACAAATAAATAAATTAACAAAAAAAAATAAACAAATAAATATGTAATAAATAAATATATAACAAATAAATAAATAAATAAATAAATAAATAAATAGACAAATAAATAAATAAATAAATAAATAAACAAATAAATAAATAAATAAATAAGCAAATAACAAATAAATATTCAAGTAATTTCTTATACATATAACTAGATTGAAAGTGCTAAGAGATATTGCAAGAATTTCGACTAGGAAAAAAGATTTTTTACTAAAGTGTTATCAGAGTGACCGCATCGGGCCTTAAATTTTGCCATAAGAGTGTTTATTCTTTCAGAAATCAATTCAACATTCGCTCTTTTATGTAAAACTCTTGTAGAGAAATACCATGGAAGATTAAGCATCATTTTTAAAAGTTTATTTTGTGCTATCTGTAGCTTCGCAATATGGCACTTGGCGCAATCACCCCAAACCTGGCATCCATACAGAATTATTGCTTGAAATATGACTTTATGTAATATCAATTTGTTTTCAGTTGATAACAATGACTTCCTGTTTATAAAGGGATATAAAAGTTTTGTACTTATGTTTATTTTTTTCAGCGTTTCGCACACATGTTGATTAAACAATAGCTTTGAATCGAGATGAATTCCTAAGTATTTTACGGAAGAGTTCCATTCAATTGACACATTAGCCACTCGTAAGTGATTGGAGGGAATGTAACATGCTTTCCTTTTTCGTGTGAAAAAGATGGCTTGTAACTTTTCAATATTTAACTTTATTTTCCACTTAGTAAAATAGCTTAAAAGTATTTCTAGCGCACTGGAAATATTCCTCTCGATAATGAGAGGATATTCATGCGATGTAAATACAACAGTGTCATCCGCGTAAATAGCAATACCACAAAGAGGTGGATAAGGAATATCAGATGTAAATACATTGTACAATATAGGTCCGAGAACAGAGCCTTGTGGAACCCCAGTGTTAAAGTATTTTATTTCAGACTGAACATTATTAACAGACACACTAAAAGAACGATTACTTAGGAAACTTTGGATTATTTTACACAAAAAGTACGGGAAATTGAAACCAATCATTTTAAAAACCAGACCGTTATGCCACATAGAGTCAAAGGCTTTTTCTATATCAAGCATAACCATGCCTGTGGATTTTTTTTGAAAGCGTTGTTCTTTAACATGTTTGACTAATCTTAAGGCCTGGTGGGTAGTGCTGTGAGAGTTTCGGAAACCAAATTGTTCATTTGGAAAAATGTTATGATCCGAAATAAACAGCATTAACTTTTCCTTAATAACTTTTTCTAATAGTTTGCTTAGACTGCTAAGCAGACTAATGGGCCTGTAACTTTCGACTTTATTGGGAGGTTTGCCAGGTTTGTTGATTGGGATAACTTTTGCAAGTTTCCAAGAATCTGGGAAATAATTTATTTTCAAGCAACCATTAATAATAAATTTTATAAAACTGATGCCAGCCTTGGGTAATTCTTTTAAATAAAGGTTGCTTATTTTATCAAACCCAGGTGTTTTTCTTGCTTTGAGAATACTTAAGTGAAATTCAACGTCGTCGTCAGAGACGAAGGCGCTTTGTGGAGTATCAATATGTGACATATTAAAGCTATTTATTTGGTTATTAACCATGTCGATTGTGATAGGGTCGCTTAGATTCTCTGACACTAAGTGATTTTTAGAAAAATTGGAAGCAAGCTCATTTGCTTTGTCATCATCACTATAAATGTCATTTTGCAAAGGTGGAATCTGTCTATTTTTGTTTTTGATAATTTTAGCAATATTCCAAAAGGGCTTTGCATTTTTTTCTAGGTTCTTAAGTTTTTTATTCCAAGTAATGTTACGTTCATGGTTAATAAGCATTGAAATTTGTTTATTTAAATACTTCAATTCATCCTTATGGGCGGGGTGCCGATATCTTTGCCAATTTCTTCTGGTTGAATTTCTAATTTTTATCAAATCTAAGATATGATTTGGCAATTTGGGAAACCGTTTGGTTTTTTGGACTTTAGGTACGGATTCATCAAACGAATGAAGGATGTTACGGGAAAAATATTCCACTGCAACATCAACATCGTTCTTTGAAAGTACAAATTCAAGGTTTGTAGGAAAGTTTCTTAAATTTAAGGTTATTTTTTTCCGATAAAGTGCCCAATTTGCATTTTTAAGATCTGATATATATTCAGTCTTACATTCTCTGGAACAATTAAATGTACATAACACTGGATTATGGTCCGAACTAAGAGAACACACAGAAATTGGTTGAGATAACTGACTAGAAACATTACTTATAAAAATATCAATCACAGATGGACGTTTACGGGAACTATCAGGTACGTAAGTTGGTGTTGAGGGATATGAAATGGTGAGTGAGAAATCATTACAAAGATTTGACAAAACAGTTCCCCAGGCGTTAGCCCTACTGCAACCCCAGTTTCTATTTCTACAATTGAAATCTCCACCAATAATAAAATCTCCATTTGTACTGAATAGTTTTCTAAAATCATTCGCGAGCCCTATTTTTTTGTTATTATTTATTCTACCACCCGGAAAATATGCGCAAATAAGAGTAATACATTTACCATCACTAAGGTTAACTTTGATTGCAACGTTCTCTATGAATTTAGTTCGTATGATGGGTAAAAGGGAATGTTGAACCGATCTTCTGATAAGAATAGCAACCCCACCACCACTCCTTCCTCTTCTGTCAACACGATAGCATTTGAAGTCAGCAGTTGATAAATGACATGTTGTCGTTAACCAAGTTTCGGTAACGAATGCAACATCAACGTTTTTGGTATGTAGGAAATTCAAAAATTCTACTTTTTTCTTGCAAATACTCCTAGCATTCCAAGTACAAATATTAATATTAGAACAAAGCATATTACTTGACATTAGAATATAAAAACTTAGTCGCTAAATGTGCGATAACATTAAATTGATCAACTTTTGTTTTACATGCACCTAATTTTGAAATCATTTCCATTACTAAATCATTTAATTCCTCCGTGGTGAATAAAGTGTTATTGATATTGCTGGACATACTGTTGTGTTCAGTAGTAGAATTTCCCTCGAAAGCTTTTTCCCAAGATTTCGCTGACTGGTGTATCACGCCAGACGATTGCTCTGCTTTGTTGTTCTGACTCCGGGGCAGCGGAGGGAAATCAGACATAGAATTGATTGAGATCGATTCTCTTTCACGATTTAATTGTGTGTTTGGAGGCTGTGAGCGAAAAGACCTAATTGTTCGTTGATCCGCTGAATGTGGGCGAGAGTGTCTATTGGAGAATTTTTCTCTCAACTCGAGAAACTTTGTTCGGCTGACACAAGCTGGATCAGAAGCTTTATGATTGCCATTGCAATTGGCACATTTCAGTGAAGTTGTGTTGGTACAATCAGCTGTTTTGTGAGATCCAGCACAATATACACAATACATTCTTATATGACAGTTTTTTTCGCCATGGCCAAACATTTGACAATTGTGGCATTGGGTTATTTTATTTTTTAATTTACGATGCATACCCCAATTGATTTGCGTGTGCAAGATGGATCGAACACGCTGTTTCAATTCATTGAATTTGATTGAACCATTTTCAAACGAAATTAAATAAATAATGTCGGTATAATGATCATAATTTTTTGTAATTTTTTTAACTTCCGTGCATTTTAAGTTTATGTTAATCAGTTCGCTCTTCAAGGTGTTATTGTCTATATCACACATACCATACATTACGGCTTTGAAAGATTTTTCACATTTTCTGTCATGGGAAAAAAATTGACAGTTTTCCTCTTTTAATTTTGTAATCAATTTGTTGTACGTTTCTAATGTATAGCACGTTATTTTGATTCCAATAGAAAGTTTTTTGACACAATAGTCAAGTAATTTATTAATTTTCATTAAGGAATGCACATATTCACAGCTTTTTTGTAATAATTTAATAGGTGGCACATACACTTTCTTAGATTCACTTGGCGAAATTACTTCGTCCATATCATCACAGTCACTATCTGGTAACGTTTGTAGAGGGCTGAAAAAATTCACCCTGGGGTCTTTTGGAGTTTTTGGTGGCATATTTGCTCGGATTTTCTTACCGAGGGACATATATTTGCCCTCGGGATCAGGGGATCGAATGCGTTTCGCAATTTTGCACTTCTCACAATTAGATCACGAATTAGATCAGGCGCGCTCGAAAGCTCTAACCAGACTGATGAAAAACTGTAACATCTACTATGGACCGTGTTATAGTGAGCCGAAACAGCGACTATTTGGGTGCTGATTTGTTATAAGTGACAGACTTAGGCAAGAAGTCTTATGTTTTCAAGACATTAGCGAACGCATTGTAACAATCCGCATCAAGGCCAAATTCGCCAACATAATCCTTATATGCGCTCATGCTCCGACGGAGTAAAAAGATGATATAACTAAGGATTGCTTCTACGAGCTCCTCGACAAAACCTATGAGCGACTACCAAAGTACGATGTTAAAATCGTGCTGGGAGATTTTGACGCAAAGGTAGGAAGAGAAGACATCTTTAGCAGTACTGTCGGAAAATACACCACAACACGTCTGGTAACGGACTTAGGCTAATTGACTTCGCTACGGAACGAAATGCCACTATAGCCAGCACACGGTTTCCTCACCTCGATATCCACAAGGGAACATGGCGGTCTCCAGATCAACGAACAGTCAACCAAATTGATCACATTGCTATAGACAAGAGGCACGCACCCAGTATGTTGGATGTCCGAACATTCCGAGGGGCTAACATCGACTCGGACCACTACCTTGTTGCAGCCAAGTTAAGGATGCGGATATCCACCACGTCACAAAAAAACAGAAATACTTTAAAAAAAATTTAATGTCGAAAGACTGCAATCGCCAGAGACCGCCAAGACCTTCGCGCAATGCGTATCCCTTAACCTCTCGATTCACACCACACCACCAGCATCTAATGTCGAAGAACAATGGCAACGATGTCAAAAAGCCATTAGATCAGCCGCAACTGATGTGCTAGGTTTCTCGCGCCCACCAGCAAGAAACCCCTGATTTGATGAGGAATGCCGACAGATGCTCGCAGCCAAGAACGAGGCCTACAAGGCTAAGCTGCAGGTGAAGACGAGAGCTGCCATTGAGCTCTATAGGCAAAGAAGAAGGGAAGAACATCGGCTTTTCAGAAAGAAGAAAAAAAGCAAGGAAAGCGCGCGATCGAGGATATAGAGAGGTGCCACTCCAGGAACGATGTTCGCAAGTTTTACCAAAGTGTAAAACGTCAAAGCCAAGGATACAAGGCTCGAACAGAATCCTGTCGAGATGAACAAGGAAATATCTTAGTTGAGACACAGTCGATGCTTAGGATATGAAAGAACCACTTCTGCAGAATGTTAAACGGCGATGACGAACAACATTCCGCTGTCAGGCAGAACGAACCATTTAATATTGGCAACGACAGCGAAAACTGCCAACCACCCGACCTAAGTGAAGTGAGGATAGCAATATCTAAACTCAAGCTTAATAAGGCCACCGGAAATGACGGCCTTCCCGCTGAGCTTTATAAAGCTGGCGGAGATGACTTGGTAAGTAACATCCACCAACTCATAAGCCAAATCTGGTCGGTTGAAAGTATGCCTGAAGAATGGAACCTCAGCATCGTTTGCCCGATCCACAAAAAAGGTGACCCTCTGAACTGCGCCAACTACAGAGGCATAAGTCTCCTCAACATCGCCTACAAGATCCTATCTGCCGTAATATGTGAACGCCTGAAATCGTTTACCAACAACCTGATCGGCCCTTATCAGTGTGGTTTTAGGCCAGGAAAGTCCACAATCGATCAAATCTTCACACTTCGGCAGATCCTGGAAAAAACCCAAGAAGTCCAAATCGATACCCACCACCTGTTTATCGATTTCAAAGCCGCATACGACAGCATTTATAGAGACGAACTATACAGAGCCATGTCTAGATTTGGTATACCGCCCAAACTCGTCGCTGCTCCATCAGGGTCGGAAACGACCTCACCGACACATTCGATACCAAAAAATGAGTTAGGCAAGGCGACGCGCTGTCATGTGACTTTTTCAATTTGATTCTTGAGAGGATTGCCACGTTTGCTAGTATAGAGAAGGAAGCTGCAAAAATGGTTTTAGCAGTAAATGAGGGTAAGACTAAGTATATGCTGTCAACACGAAAGGACACACAACATCGACGAATTGGAAAGAAAGTCACCATTGACAGATATAACTTTGAGGTAGTACGGGACTTTGTCTACCTCGGATCCGCTATTAACTCTGACAACAACATCTCGTCAGAAATTAAACGAAGAATTACTCTTGCCAACCGCTGTTTCTTCGGGCTAAGAAGGCAATTTAGTAGTAAAGCCCTCACTCGAACTACTAAGGAAACCCTATATAAGACCCTGATCATCCCAGTCCTGCTCTACGGCGCTGAAGCATGGACCGTATCAAAAGCGGATGAAGAAATCCTTGGTAGATTCGAGAGGAAAATTCTTCGAAAAATCTTCGGTCCCGTTTGCGTTGACGCGCTATGGAGACGAAGATTCAACCAAGAACTATACGAGCTGTACAGCGACATGCCCCTGGTCAAAAAACTCCGCATTGGACGTTTAAGTTGGCTAGGACATGTAGAAAGAATGGACACCAATACTCCGGCTCGCAGAGTCTTCGATTCCCAGCCAGACGTCGGACGCAGTAGTTTCATTCCGGACTGTAGCGCCACTTAAGTAAGTAAGTAAGCTCAAAATTTAAGGCCCAAAAACTGTTGACAACGGACGGACAGACATGGCTAAATCGACTCAGCTATCGATTCTGAGTCGATCCATATACTTTGAAGTATATTTAGCTAAATTATTTTTCTATGTTACAAACTATGTATCAAAACTAATATACCCCTATGGGTAGGGTATGCAAAAAACTGTAATGAGCATACAGTTCAACTAACAAGCAAAACAAGTAAGAGCTTGTACGGTCGTTCCTAGGCATGTGATATCGAGCCAAAATAAAAAAGAATTGTTGGAACCCATGAGCATACAGTTCAACTAACAAGCAAAACCCTTTTTTGGTACAATATTGGATATAAAATGATCTGTTAAACTATACTATAATGATTATTGAAAAGTAAATTTAAATTTTATTTTAAAACAATTTTAATATTAAAAAAAAAGAACAAAAAATTTAGTAAATTCATTATAGGTACCCTGGTAACTCTGGTCAATTTCCGATACATTGTTATGTGCCATCTCTCAAACGGTCAAATTAAGCCATTAAAACTGCAAGCAGTCTCAAGTCGAAAGCGACATGCACTTCGATATCTGGGGAAGGCAACAAACCCACAAAAAGTAAACAAACAATCAAGAGAAAGTGGCACAGCTTCATTGGGTCCATTAAATAAAACTTGTAAATGGCAGACGCGTTTTTATAATTACTCCAATCTCAAGCCATCGTTCCATCGACCCGATCTTGTTGCAGTTGTTGATTATTATTTCTGTGTTGTCTTCCTTTTTTTGGCGAAGCATTGCAAAGGCCAGTCCATAAATGAACAAAAAAGAATCGGACAAAATGAAGGATGAGAGAACCGAACGGCGTCCACTTAGTGACCGAGTCTGAGTTCAGTAAATTAAAAAGTCAGCACATCCTTTTATTCGTTTTTTTGAAGTTGAATTGTAAGCGTATGCAAAAAACCGGACTTAGCAGATAAAGAAGATGTATGAGTACTACTGCAGGTTTTTAAAATTGATTGGAAACATTCTGAGTGATAAAGATCATTGGGCCTTGGGGTTCAAAGAACCCACAATTGTCCACAACATGTCACTGTTTGAATTATGGGCTGGGGGCATGTTTGGAAAATGAGGCAGGTCAAGCAGTGATTGTTACTGTTGATCGATTTTACGACATGTTTAGCAAGTTATTTCTGCATAAATTGTTTTTGCTAATCTATCTAGATATTGAACTGCTAGTTATTCAACATTTTAGCAGTTTAATGACTCTCACAGAGACAGATTTCAGTGAGAGTCATATTGCAATATTGAGAAAAAGAGCTCCATTTCAGAAAATTTCGTTCTTAGACCACCTGTGTTCAGGGTGATTTTTAAGCGTAGTTTTTTTTTAAATCGAATAAAACACTCAAATTTGCATCATATATTCAAAATGTTTATTGTAATCGATAAATAGGCCTTTGCCATTTAAGTTTTTAAGACAACTTCGTGTAAATGTTGTCCGCGGCTCCGTTTCAAATGGTCCATTCGGAAGGTCAAATTTGGCGTTACTTTTTCGAGCATTTCGGCCTGTATTCCACGAATTACGCGTGTAATGTTATCCTGAAAGGTCTCAATCGTCTTCGGCTTATACACATAGACTAACGATTTTACATAACCCCACAAGAAATAATCAAGAGGCGTTAAATCGCATGATCTTGGCGGCCAACTCACAATGCCATTTCGAGAGATAAGCAGCTTACCCATTTTGTCCTTCAACATTTCCATTGTTTTACGAGCTGTGTGACACCGTCTTAATGAAACTTGAAACCACACGTCAACCAAGTTCAACTCAGAAAACTGCGGCAAAATAAAGTCTCGTATCATGGCTCGATATCGTTCGCTGTTGACGGTAACGTTTCTTCCACGGTCATCTTTGAAGGAAAATGTACCGATGAAACCAACAGCCCATAAACCAACCCAAACTGTCGTTTTTTCGGGATTCATCGGTAATTCTTGTACGACATGTGGCTGTTCATCACTCCAGATGCGACAGTTTTGCTTATTTACGTATCCGTTGAGCCAGAAATGAGCCTCATCGCTGAACACAATTTTTCGATAAAACAACGGATTTGCATGAATTTTGATAATAAATTTCAATTATTTGCAATCCTTTCTCCTTTCACTTTAACAGCGTTCTCACTCTAGCCTCTCACTATCAACTCCTACTGTCACCTCCACGCTGGTGACTGGTGGATGCCTAGTACCTCGACTGGAGATGGGGTAACAAACCCCTGTGGAAGGTCGTTGGTGGTATCAAACGAGAAAGGGGGGAGGAGTGTCCTCTCACTAAGGCACTCACTTTCAGGCGGCAGCGGAAGAATTCCCTAGATGGAATCAACGGTGGCACCTACAGAGAAGAAGCTGCGAACTGCCCAGAAGAAGAAATTCGACGTTGGACCCCTTAGCACATCCAGAGCTTACAGTAAGCGCCTGAGTATCAGTGGTGCCAGTATCGCGATATCATCAAGGAAGTAGCCGAAACCACTGTAGGGTACCAGCCACCCCCGAGAAAGAGCCCGTGGTATGATGATTAATGCGTGTACAAGAAAAAGGTGACAGAAGATGCAAAGCGCTGCAGCGCAAAACAAGGGCAGCGAGAGAAGAGTATCGAGCCAGGAGAAGGGAGGAAAAGAAGACCCTGCATAGAAAGAAGAGAGCCTACGCAGCCTCCCAGCTCAAGGAGATAGAAGAGTCGCGCGATCAGAACAACATCCGGAGGTTTTATAAAAAGGCCAAGCAACTGGCGGCTGGCTACAAAACCGGAACGCATGCTCTTCGAGACAGCGAAGAAAACCTAGTCACTGAAGCACAGGGAATAGTAGATGTGTTTAAGCAGCATTTCCAACAGCTGCTAAATGGGCATCATGTCGAGAGAGTGATGGGGCAATAGAAGTTGGCCTAGCTATAAAAAAAAGCTTAAGAAGAACAGGGCCATAGGTTCTGATGGTTTACCAGCTTTTTAAATACGGTGGTGATGTTTTGGTAAGGAGCATGCACCAAGTATGGGTGGGAGAAAACATGCCCGATGACTGGACTATCAACTCCATAAGCCCCATCTAAAAAAAGGCGATCCTATGTCTTGCAAGAACTATCAAGGCATATTCCTGCTTAATGTCGCATACAAGATCCTATCCAACGTACTATGTGAACGTCTAAAACCGTTCTGCAACACACTAATTCAATGTGGCTTCTAGCCCGGCAGATCGACTATAGACCCAATTTTCACACTGAGGCAAATCCGGGAAAAGACCAACGAATTTCAATTCGAAACTCACCACCTATTCATCGACTTCAAAGCCGCGTATGATAGCATACATCGTCTGGAGCTCTATATGGCGATGGCCGAATTCGGAATCCGGGCAAAACTGATTCAGCTGTGTCGCGTGACGCTGGAAATCACGCGCTGCAACGTACAGTTTGGAAGTAGATCCTCCGAACTATTCCAAACATGCACCGGAATTTAGCAAGGAGACGCGCTATCATGTAACTTCTTCAATCTCGTACCGGAGCAGAGCAAAGGGAGAGCTGATATCGGGCTCCTTCGAAAGAAAAAATACTTCGGCGGATTTTTGGTCCTGTGCACGAGGAGGGTGAATGGAGGAGAAGATACCGCGAACTCTATGAGCTGTACCAAGATGTGGATGTAGTCCAAAAAGCCAAAACATGTCGACTTAATTGGCTCAGCCACATCGAGCGAATGGGCAATAATGCTCCAGCTAAGAGGATCCTCGAATCCCAGCCCCCAGGTTCAAGAAGGCAAGGAAGACCAAACCTTCGTTTCAAAGACCAAGCCATCGCGGATGCCAGAGCGCTTGGTCTAAACAACAGGATGGATGGCTGCAGTGTCTCAGGCTGAGACTCTTCACGGGTCGTGAGCCCGCTAAGTAAGTAAGTTGTATGGAGAGTTCCACTGTCCATCTGTCCGTCTGTTTCACTCATGTCCACTGAGATTGTGAAAAGTAAATACTATTTACATTTATTGCCCTTAGGCATTGTAAATGTAATTAGATTACATAAACAACCATACAGATATATCATATAGTTATACCCATCCAACCAATCAAAACCATGCTCAAATTCAAGCCCCCAACATACGTTAGATTAAAAAAATCCGGTTCAAAGTGTTTGCTTGAATAATAAGTAAGCATTTATAATCCAAACCCATAACAAGCTGATTATAATTTTATTTTTTGTTTATTCTATCTATAGGTGGTAACCTTTGCCCAAAATAGTGTCAAAAAAAATCTTTAATAACTGTTGGCAGCAAGTTGACAATTGGCATGCGTATAGATGACATAAAATTTATTTCGTATCATCTAAAATGTTCTTTTATAACTTTGATAACAATCATGAATATTTGTGACTGACAAATAATTATATCTGGTGGTTTTCTTATTTATTTTTATTTTCAATTTTATTTTTTGAATAACAAAAAGTAGTTCAAACTGATTTAAACTGTTGACATATAGCGTTTTCGATTGGGATTTTTAGATTTACTCTCAGATTTCAGATTTTACCCGTCCCAATCGAACATTAAAGAGGTTACTCTGATTTTCCGTGTGTGTTAGTGTGCCATTTGACAGCTTATTGTTTATCTTTAGGCCGCAATTATAGCTATTAGCTATCAATGAAAACCATCATTTGAAATTTTCTTTTACTTTTTTATACCCTATCCCATAGGGGTATATTAGTTTTGAAACATAGTTTGTAACATAGAGAAATAATTTAGCTACATATACCTCAAAGTATATGGATCGACTCAGAATCGATAGCTGAGTCGATTTAGCCATGTCTGTCCGTCTGTCCGTCCGTCCGTACGTCACCAGTTTTTGGGCCTTAAATTTGAGCTAGAATGATGAAATTTGGTACACGTGGTCTTTGTTGCGCCCAGCAGAACAAGTGTAAACATTTTTGAAATCCGCCCACTGCCACGCCCCCTTTTCAGAAAAACGTGTTTTTTGGCCAAACCGTAAGGAATTTAAAAAAAAAGTCTGAGAATCTTAGTTAGACAATCGTAATATCTATATTTCTTTCATATAAAGTATTTTGCCACGACCACTTTTTGGGGGCGTTTTTAGTAAAAAACGCTTTTTGTCCACATTTTAACACTTTCGAAAAAAATTTTGATGCAAATACTTCCGCAATGTAATATAAACAGTTTGTCTATAAATCATTTTCACCTGCGCCCACATTTTGGTGCCATTTTCTTACAAAAACCATTTGTATACCCCATCCCAAGGCATTAGCAATAGAAATACGTTGTTTTTTGTCGAACCACAAAAGATTTTGATAAAGTGTCTGAGCAATATATTGTGACAATGTCATTTTCTGTACTTCATCGCCATAAAGCCTATATTTTGAGGATATTAATTTTAAGGATGGGATGGGATAGGATATTCAACGATCCGCACAGCGGATTGTAGCCTCTCATATGTTTATAAACTCAACCACTGGCGAGTTGGTGTCAAAAAAAAGCTTATGAATTTTAGAACATGATTATCCAAAAATATTTCAATTTCTAATTATAGTTTTCCCCGAAAATCACTTTTTAATCATCAAACTGCGAAATGCAAACTTCAAATTGACATATTAAGTCAGATCTTAAATGTTTTTGGTGTAAATCTGACATGGAATCCAGATTCTTCACAAGTACTCTAGAGTAAAATAAGAGTGCTTTTTGTATCCCAATCGAAAACGAAAAAATAGATCTAAAGTAAAAAAAGAGTGCTTTTTGTATCCCAATCGAAAACGAAAAAATAGATCTAGAGTAAAAAAAGTGCTCTAGAGTATAAAAAGAGTGCATTTTGTCTTCCAATCGAAAACGCTAATAGATATGACACGATTTGCGTATGATTTTGAAGTATATGCATTAAAAAACCAATGAGATTTGAATGTAGTCTAATTCATCATGTAGTCATTGAAAGAAATCATCAAAAATATATCGATAGTACATATTCAAACATTATATATCAACATTTGTCGATTTTTTTAAAAGAAACAGCGACTTTGAAAATGCCCCCCCATTAGGAAAATCAATAAAAGCAGAGAGTTCATTCACTTTTAAAAAGTTTGTAAAATCTACCATCAACTTAAATTATTTATTTATTTTATCAAAGTGTTTATATATACAAATTTGTTTCCTCAGTCAAATAGCGAAACAATAAATTTTAAAACAAATGAATGAATGCACATCAAAATTTTAGCAGAAAATATAAAAATAATAAAAATCAAATAAATTGTAACAAATTTTTTGAATAAAAAATGTTTTCAAATAAAAAAAAATATAAAAATAGAATTTTGCCATTTAATTCATTTTCATTCATGTTTTTGCTGACGATCTTAAGGTACATTCACACTGCATGATCAAATGTTTTCGTTTGATCGCGGGATAAAGTATTTAAGATGAGCATGCTTTCTAAACAAAAAAAAATGGTATGCCTTGTCCGAACGGCTTATTTGAGATAATATGCTTTTATATGACATCGAGACAAAATAAATTATTAAGCATTTTTGATAGAAAAATTAAAGGGAATTACCCGATATTCTTTTTTCTAGAACGAACATGAACAGGGTGGTCAAATGGTAGGCAATGCGATTATAGTTTTCACCTACTTACTTACTTAAGTGGCGCTACAGTCCGGAATGAACCTGGGCCTCAACCAACATGCCTCTCCAATTAGCCCGGTCCTTAGCTAACTGCCTCCAGTTGCGCACTCCAAGTTGGTTGAGGTCGGTTTCCACTTGTGCGCGCCACTTAAGGCGAGGTCTTCCTCTACTGCGTCCGACGTCTGGCTGGGAATCGAAGACTCTGCGAGCCGGAGTATTGGTGTCCATTCGTTCTACATGTCCTAGCCATCTTAAACGTCCAATGCGGAGTTTTTTGACCAGGGGCATGTCGCTGTACAGCTCGTATAGTTCTTGGTTGAATCTTCGTCTCCATAGCCCGTCAGCGCAAACGGGACCGAAGATTTTTCGAAGAATTTTCCTCTCGAATCTACCAAGGATTTTTTCATCCGCTTTTGATACGGTCCATGCTTCAGCGCCGTAGAGCAGGACTGGGATGATCAGGGTCTTATAAAGGATCTCCTTAGTAGTTCGAGTGAGGGCTTTACTACTAAATTGCCTTCTTATCCCGAAGAAACAGCGGTTGGCAAGAGTAATTCTTCGTTTAATTTCTGACGAGATGCTGTTGTCAGAGTTAATAGCGGAGCCGAGGTAGACAAAGTCCCGTACTACCTCAAAGTTATATCTGTCAATGGTGACGTTCTGTCCAATTCGTCGATGTTGTGTGTCCTTTCGTGTTGACAGCATATACTTAGTCTTACCCTCATTTACTGCTAAACACATTTTCGCCGCTTCCTTCTCTATACTAGGAAACATGGCTATGACATCACGTTGAGTCCTACCAATGATGTCAATATCGTCAGCGTATGCTAGTAGTTGCACCGACTTTTGGAAAATTGTGCCTCTGGTGTTGGCTTTGGAGTTTTGCACAATTCTCTCAAGAATCAGATTAAAGAAGTCACATGACAGCGCATCGCCTTGCCTAAATCCTTTTTTGGTATCGAATGTGTCGGAGAGGTCGTTTCCGACCCTGATGGAGCAGCGAGAATTCTCCATCGTCATCCTACACAAACGGACGAGTTTGGGCGGTATACCAAAACTAGACATGGCTCTGTACAGTTCGTCTCTATAAATGCTGTCATATGCGGCTTTGAAATCGATGAATAGGTGGTGGGTATCGATTTGGACTTCTTGAGTTTTTTCCAGGATCTGCCGAAGTGTGAAAATTTGATCGGTTGTGGACTTTCCTGGCCTAAAACCACACTGATAAGGACCAATCAGGTTGTTGGTAAACGGTTTCAGGAGTTCACATATTACGGCAGATAGGATCTTGTAGGCGATGTTAAGGAGACTTATGCCTCTGTAGTTGGCGCAGTTCAGAGGGTCTCCTTTTTTGTGGATCGGGCAAACGATGCTGAGGTTCCATTCTTCAGGCATATTTTCATCCGACCAGATTTGGCTTATGAGTTGGTGGATGTTACTTACCAAGTCATCTCCGCCGGCCTTATAAAGCTCAGCGGGAATGCCGTCATTTCCGGCAGCCTTATTAAGCTTGAGTTTAGATATTGCACTCAGGTCGGGTGGTTGGCAGTTTTCGCTGTCGTTGCCAATATTGAATGGTTCGTTCTGCCTGACAGCGGAATGTTGTTCGTCATCGCCGTTTAACAGTCTGCAGAAGTGGTTCTTCCATATCCTCAGCATCGACTGTGTCTCAACTACAATATTTCCTTGTTCATCTCGACAGGATTCTGTTCGAGCCTTGTATCCTTGGCTTTGAGGTTTTACACTTTGGTAAAACTTGCGAACATCGTTCCTGGAAAGGCACCTCTCTATATCCTCGATCGCGCGGTTTTCTTGCTCTTTTTTCTTCTTGCTGAAAAGCCGATGTTCTTCCCTTCTTCTTTGCCTATAGAGCTCAATGGCAGCTCTCGTCTTCACCTGCAGCTTGGCCTTGTAGGCCTCGTTCTTGGCTGCGAGCATCTGTCGGCATTCCTCATCAAACCAGGGGTTTCTTGCTGGTGGGCGCGAGAAACCTAGCACATCAGTTGCGGCTGATCTAATGGCCTGTTGGCATCGTTGCCATTGCTCTTCGACATTCGATGCTGGTGGTATGGTGTTAATCGAGAGGTTAAGGGATACGCGTTGTGCGAAGGTCTTGGCGGTCTCTTGCGATTGCAGTCTTCCGACATTAAATTTTTTCACAGTATTTCTGGATTGTTGTGGTTTTCACCTACCGTAGATATTAGATCAACCCCTGTGTAAAGGGTGGATGGCTGCAGATTGGTGGCTTGGTGGATGCAGAAGTGTAGAAGTGGGTGCAGTGAAATAAACCCCACGGCATACTTGCCGAGGTCTCTCGGGTTCCGTACTAGTATCACTGCATCCGGGAAAGTGTTTAAAAGGAAATTCAGGGTATTCGCGCAGGATTCGGTCCACCCTCTATCTAATCTTCTCAGAAAAGAAGGGTTGGAGTGTTCCTTAGACAGAATTTTTTTAAGCCTTCAGGGTTTCAATAGAATAGCACTATCCAGGGCCCCCTATTGGATGTTTTTATGGTTTTTTTATACAGACTTATAGTGCTTACACACCGAATCATAAACTGAGTTTTTGGCAAAAAGTTTACGTAAACCACTGGATGCTTTCACACCGACTCTGACCAGGTTTTGTTTGACATTTTAATCAGCTGTGAATTGTGATACTAGCTGCACCATTTGTTTGTGAAAATATTCTTATTGTATAATAAATGAATTCTAATATAATCAAACTAATATTAGCATTTGAAGTTCAAAATTAAACAAATCTAAAGATTTTGACAACAGTTTTTGACTCTCAAGTCCGCCGCTTGTTTTGTTTTTATATCATCTGGTGTGTAAATTTCTGAAAAAAAAACATTTGTTTTGACAGCGAGTTCATCAGCTGTTTTGTGGGACGTATGGAACACGTGTAGAATGTATGAAAAGGTGTGTTCTTTCCAACAACCTACAACGTGATGACGTCTGCGAAGTGGTTATGAGAAGGTTACGTCGTAACCTACTATGTTTTGAGAACTGACAATGTATGAGAAAACTCGGTTTTCGATGAAGGTTTCAGGTGTTTTTGCGAAAACTCAGTTTATGATTCGGTGAGTAAGCACTATTATATAGAGAGTCTTTCTCTAGCTGCCAGAAGTTGTGTTTGTGGCAGATATTGAATATCAATCTGGTCATCTGCCTGAAATTGGAGAGATCTTCATTCCAATATTTTTTGCTTCTCTTAACTGAACACAAGGCTTTGTATGCAAAGTTCATCGCATTCTCAAAAGTCTGTACTTTTGTCTCCAGTTCTTCGATTGCAAGGGTGTTTGTGATAGCTTGGGTGATAGTGCCGGAGGAGATCTAGGGTCTTGGGACACAATGGCTGGACAGACATGCCACTCACTCTTCATGGCGGGGTTCGGGGTACGTTACAACTCATTGTTTTCTTTTCTTTTTTTGAAAATGATAATAAAATAATGAAAATAACGGTAACAACAGCGATATACAGCTCATTTCTAATGAATGGTCGATAAGAAATCAGTTACTAAACAAATATCTAGTGAACTATGATATCATAGATATTTTCGGAGTAAATTCAAAATTGATTACACACGCAAACGTTGCACTATCATTTTTTTCTAGAGGATTTAAATGGAATTAAATGATAGGCGTATCAATGAAAATGCTTAAAGCAAAGGCAATGCAAAATAATAAAATTCCAATCAGTGCAATTGAAACTGAGCACAAAATGCATCCACTTCAACCCACTTAGGATTCTACGTGCATGACTAGTACGTTCATTAATTTGAACTCTATTGGCAACAGATATTATCTAATGTATACAAGATACAAAAATTTATTTCTAGGGACAGTGAAGCCTATTCTACCCACGTATACCAAACTAAAGATACGGGCTATATTTTTCCAACACATGATTCTGCCAAAATACTTAATTCGACTGAAAATAAAACCAAAAATCACAATTAAACCGTGGAAGCCCCAATTAATTCCACACTTCCCGGCTAAAGCCCACTGAAAAATTTATCTCCGTTTGTCAATCAATGCCAAATGTTATCACACATATTTGACGCATTTATCACGCATGAAATTTCGCTTAGTAATTGTGTCTCTAATAAATCAAATCACTCTGAATAACTAATTGGCTGCGGGCAATGTATCTAAGCAGCCAAAACACGTGTGGCAAAATTTTCACCTGTCCTTGTGTGTGTGTGTGTGTGTGTGTTTGTTGTTTTTCCAAGTTTTGTTTGAATTTGGATATTTTTGAATGTATTTTCACGGTCGCTTTTAAGTTTAAAAATAAGTTCCTGTTTTACTCCGAAAAAGTTTGTTTGGATTTCTAAAAATATGTATACTGCACAAACGGTAATTTTAAATTCAAAATATTACAACTTTAGTTTCGTCTGTCACAGACACTGACACAATATCAATATCACTAATCACTTGAATTTTATAATTTATTTTCTTACATAAACACACGTCAAACGTTGGTAATTAAATTTTCGCCTCTTGATGAGGTTATCTGTGACACTTTCTCGCGACACAATTCAGAATTCAGACGATAAAAATAGGGAAAAATAAATAATTGCTAGCGATACTAAAACTAAAATACTCTTCGATTCTAGATACGATCTAGTAACATACCACGCTGTCGGACGACAACAGGAAAATATTGAAATTTTTTTTTTACAACGGCTAACACTAACTAAACTCAAGTCCGCGCGTCAAACCAGACAAAACTAAACTGAATGAACCGAACGCGGGAATGATGAAAACAATTGGCGCGGTCTGAATGTTTTTTTTAGCGACTATCCGACTATCAGCCTTTCCAAACTGATAATCGCGATTTTTATTCGCAAAAAGAAAAAAAAACAAAATTTATTGAGATATTGGAGTTTTTTTTTTGAATTGGTATTGGGCATGTGTAACCACTTTAAGTATCTTTTAGAACCGGAACGGTATGCATGGGGAGCAATGGGTTGCAGAAATATATTGCAAAGCTCTCTCTTTCTCTCTTCATCGGTGTTCTCTCATAGACCGTCTTTATGGGCTTGTTAATTATGGACAGTATACAATATCGATGCGATATCGTGGTAACATGTGTTCGGAGTTGTTGAATTTCGCATTTATAAGTGCCTACCGGAATCAGACCAAAACGAATGAGGAGATACATGTACGGTTGTTGGTTTTTTTTGTTTAAGAATCTACTTATCACTTGATAAGATTGTAATATTGTTTTTTCTGTTTTGTTTTGTTGGGGGCAAGATCAAAGTTTGCGGGCAGTTTGAAATATTTTTCAAGATAGGTACGAAATAAAAAAAAGTTCGATGACTTTATCGAATTTTATCGGTGGTTTTACAATTATTAGTGGAACATAAAATGTTAAACAAAGCCTTTTGTGCGGTATTTCGAATGAGAATACGGATATATCAAGTTGGCAAGGGACTATTTTTTTATTGTGTAAAACAAATTCGGTTTAGTTGTAAAGTAAGGCGGAAATTAGTGTATATATCAAGTTGTTACCAATATCTTAAAACAAGGAAACACATTTTTTTACAATCTTTGTAATATCTTTATTATTACTTGCATTTTTTTTTAATATTCACCAAAACGGCAAAGATATAAGGAAAATGGCTTTTCCGAAAAATTCGGACTAAATGAATACTTACTTACTTAAGTAGCGCTACAGTCCAGAATGAACCTGGGCCTCAACCAACATGCCTCTCCAATTAGCCCGATCCTTAGCTAACTGCCTCCAGTTGCGCACTCCAAGTTGGTTGAGGTCGGTTTTATTTTTCCGTGGGCTGGTGGAAATCTTCATAGACACGATGAGCACGTGCCCAAAGTAGTGTGAGATTTTTCCTCACTTAAACCACCACCCATTTTGTATTTCTATTGCAACTAAGTATTCGACTTATCCAGCAATTTTTTTATCACGAGTATATAATATGTTTGGCAGGTAACTTTCCTTTGAGGGTTCCTGCTTTTCCGCAATTTATAGAGCGGTTTGTTATTATCGGGCCAAATCTAAGGGTTTAGTTCATTGAAGACGCCGCAATATATTTCTTTCTTCAAGAATTTGGAGGACTGTTGTGTTAACGTGTCCTAATAAACGTTTTTTATGTTTTCGTGCAATTTTTATACCCTATCCCATAGGGGTATATTAGTTTTGATACTTAGTTTGTAACATAGAGAAATAATTTTGCTACATATACCTCAAAGTATATGGATCGACTCAGAATCGCTAGCTGAGTCGATTAAGCCATGTCTGTCTGTCTGTCCGTCCGTCCGTCCGTCCGTCCGTCCGTCTGTACGTCACCGATTTTTAGGCCTTAAATTTTGAGCTAGGATAATGAAATTTGGTATATAGGATCCTCGTCTCTGCCTACAGAACAAGTGTAAAAAATTTTGAAATCCGCCCACTGCCACGCCCCCTTTTAAGAAAAACTCAGTTTTTGACCAAACCGTAAGGAATTTTGAAAAAGTTTCTGAACAACATATTTAGACAATATTAATAGCTATATTTCGTCCATATTTTGCCACGCCCACTTTTTGGGGGCGTTTTCAATTAAAAACTGTTTTCGGTCAAATTTTAAATTTTTCGAAAAAAATGTTGATGCAGAATCATTAACATTATTAATATGAACATTTCGTCTATATACCATTTTAACACACGCCCACTTTTTGGGGGCGTTTTTATATAAAAACCATTTTTATACACTACCCCATAACATATGCAGGAGAAAACCTTGTCTTTTGTAGAACCGTAAAATTGTTTTGTAAGGAGTCTGAAGAATTTGTTGTCACTATATCATTTTTTCTATTTTATCCACATCGTGTTTTTAGCCATGCCCACTTTTTTGGGGATTTTAGTTTTATGGATAGGATGGGATAGGGTATTTAACGATCCGCACAGCGGATTGTAGCCTTCTCATATGTTTTTGTTTTATCTTTAACCGCGGGAATACCCAGATCTCTGCGTAAATCTTCGTTCCTTAGGTACCACGGCGCATTGACGAATGATCTTAACATTTTGTTTTCAAAAGTTTGTAAAATGTTTAGATTCGTTTCACTGGTACAACCCCATAGTTGTATACCATATGTCCAAACCGGTTTTAGCACTTGCTTGTATAATAACAGCTTGTTATCAAGGTTAAGCTTCGAATATGTTCCGAGCAACCAGTACAGTTCTCTGTATTTATTCTTAAGTTCTTCGCATTTCTTTTTTACATGCGACTTCCATTTTAATTTTGAATCGAGTGTCATACCGAGATATTTCGCTTCATTTGCAAACGGGACTCGAACCGTTAATACGAAAAATCTACATGGATCGATTTGCTCTCATTAAGTGCAATCCGCCAGGATTTAGTCCATTCATTAACCTCGGTAAGAGCGTTTTGTTATTTGATATTTGTTTCCTCTATTGTTGTGCCAACTGCTAAAATAGCAGGATCGTCAGCAAACGTTGCAACTATTGCATCGTTTGTTTGTGGGATATCACGAGATAGGGGGTACAGGATTGAATTAATAATTAATTTCGTCCGTCTTGTTTGCAACTCTTTAGCAACTTCGCAGCCGCGATAATTTGCCGGATGATTGCCTTTACAGTTAATGCAGATAGCAAGAGTTTTCTTATCTGACATACAATCTACCGTCAGATGATTTCCGGCACATTTTACACACCGCGGTTCTTTTTGACAATAGCTTTGCGTATGATTGTATCCTTGGCAGCGCATGCACTGGGGAACTAGTTTGGAATCCTTACGCATAGGCTCTATTTTTACAACAATATTAAGTATTGTTTTTATTTCATAAAATTTTGTTCAAACTTTCTGTTCTATCGAAGGTGAGTATAAATAAAGGAAGACCACGTTTTATAACCTTTCCTTCGCCATCTTTTTGCTTTTGGTCTCGCTTGACAATGTTAACGGCATCTATGACTATATATTGCCTGTTTTTCAGATCGTTTACAATGTCATCCTTTAAGCACGACGCATGCAACCCTCTAGCTACAACGCGTAAAGGCCTTTCAGATATATTTTCAAAGGAATACCATTCTATTTCATCGGTATTAAGCTTGCGAGATAATAGACGGTAACTTTCAGGGTCTTTAACGCAGACTTTCCATGTATTTTTTCTTAGCGAAGTTACTTGGTAGCCCGATAATGATAACGATTTTAGCAAGGTATGCAACTTGTTAAAGTCGTCAATACCGATCACATTAATTGGCGGTGGGGGACGTTGTTTTAGCTGTTTCGCTTTGTTAATAATCTCTTTGTCGCGGTTTATTATTTCAGGAGAGGATACAGCTTTCCTCGTTTTTACTGGTCTTTTCTTTAAGATCCAGTCAGTTTCGCGACTGAGTTCTTCTTCATCCGTGTGTTATTCCGAATTCACGGGGCCGTTTGAACTTGGTTTTGGCTCATTAGGTATTTTAAATGAACTCTTCAGAGTCATATTTTCTTCCTTAAGATGGAGAATTTCTTTACGAAGCTCTTCGCAGAGCAGTTCGACATTGTTAAGCCTTGTTCGAAGAACGTCGTTTTCATTGAGTCTCGTTTTTCGTGGGCTGACACTTCAGGTGTTGTCGAGCTCCTTGAGACACATATATTTTTTTGAGATCCTGATGTAGGTGACCTCGTTACCCTTGAACTTTTCCCGAAAGATTTACACATTTGCAATAATTGGCTCTCCCCAGAATCCGTAGAGCCGACCTCCGTAGAGGGTGGATTTTCCAGTGAAACTGAATTGCCACCTAGGGTATTAAATCTTTTCGTTGCACTCATTGCAATTTTGTTGTTTGTATACGCTTTACACTCGGTATACGGGGAGTGGATTTTAGTCGCCTTCTACGACAGGCATGCCTTACCTCGGGTATATTCTGACCCCTAACCCGAAGGGGTTAGGTTACTTGTGCGTGCCACTTAAGGCGAGGTCTTCCTCTACTGCGTCCGACGTCTGGCTGGGAATCGAAGACTCTGCGAGCTGGAGTATTGGTGTCCATTTGTTCTACATGTCCTAGTCATCTTAAACGTCCAATGCGGAGTTTTTTTTACTAGGGCTATGTCGCTGTATAGCTCGTATAGTTCTTGGTTGAATCTTCGTCTCTATAGCCCGCAAACGGGACCACATACTTTTCTCTCAAATCGACCAAAGATTTCTTCATCAACTTTTGACACGGTCCATGCTTCAGCGCCATAGAGCTGGACTGGGATGATCACGGTCTATATAGGATCCCCTTAGCTTTACTACCGAATTGCCTTCTTAGCCCGAAGAAACACCGGTTGGCAAGAGTAATTTAATTTAATTTCTGACGAGATGTTGTTGTCAGAGTTTTGCCGCTTCCTTCCTATACAACCAAACGTGGCTATGACATCACGTTGAGTCCGACCAATGATGTCAATATCGTCGGCGTATGCTAGTAGTTGCACCGATTTTTGGAAGATTGTGCCTCTGGTGTTGCCTCGGGAGTTTCGCACAATCCTCTCAGGAATCAAATTAAAGAATTCACATGACAGCGCATCGCTTTGCTTAAATCCTTTTTTGGTATCGAATGAGTTGGTGAGGTCGTTTCCGACCCAGATGGAATAGCGAGAATTCTCCATTGTCACCCTGCACGGACGAATTTGGGCGGTGTACCAAATCTGGATATAGATCTGTATAGTTCGTCTCTATAAGGGCTGTATGCGGTTTTGAAATCGATGAATAGGTGGTATCGATTTGGACATCTTAGGTTGTATTCAGGATCTGCTAAAGTGCGAAGATTTAATCAGTTGTAGACTTTCCTGGCCTGATTGGCCCTCAGCAGTGTGGTCTTAACACTGCTGAGGGCCAATCAGGTTGTTGGTAAACGGTTTCAGGCGTTCACATATTACGGCAGATAGGATCTTGTAGGCGATGATGAGGATATGTATGACCCTGACAGTTCAGAGTTTCTCCTTTTTTATGGATCGCCAAAGATGCTGAGGTTCCATCCTTCAGGCATTGTTAGTTGGTGAATGTTACTTACCAAGTCATCTCCGCCGGCTATATAAAGTTCGGCGAGAAGACTCCAGTGGCCTTGGTAATCTTGAGTTAAGATATTGCTATCCTCACTTCACTTAGGTCGGGTGGTTGGCAGTTTTCGCAGTCGTTGCCAATATTGAATGATTCGTTCTGCCTAAAAGCGGAATGTTGTTCGTCATCGCCGTTTAACAGTCTGCAGAAGTGGTTCTTCCATATCCTCACCATCGACTGTGTCTCAACTATGATATTTTCTTGTTCATCTCTATGTTCATCATGTATCCTTGGCATTGACGTTTTACACTTTAGTAAAACTGCAAACATCGTTCCTGGAGTGGCACCTCTCTATATCCTCGATCGCGCGCTTTTCTTGATTTTTTGTCTTCTTTCTGAAAAGCCGGTGTTCTTTCTTCTTCTCTGCCTATGCCAATGACAGCTCTCGTCTTTCCCTGTAGCTTAGCCTTGTAGGCCTCTGTCGGCATTCGTCATCAAACAAAGGGTTTCTTGCTGGTTGGGCGAGACATCGTGTTAATCGACATATGGTGTTAATCGAGAGGTTAAGAAATACGCGTTCTGCGAAGGCCTTAAATCTTGCGATTACAGTCTTTTAAGGTTCATTTTTTTACAGTATTTCTGGTTTGTTGTAGCGTAGTGGATATCCGAATTCTTACCTTGGCTGCTACGAAGAAGTAGTCCGAATGTCGTTCAGAATGTTCCGACATCCAAAATACTGGATGCGTACCTCTTGTTTATCTGGAGACCAACATTTCTTGCATTGCCCGCGGTGAGGGAACCGTGGGTTGGCATTTCGTTCCGTAGCAAAGTTATTTAGCCAAAGTCAGTTGCCAGAAGTTTTGTCTTGTAGGCTGTGTTTTCCGACAATAAAAGAGAAGATGTCTTCTCTTCCTAACTTTGCGTTAAAATTTCCCAGAACGGCTCTTACATCGTACCTTGTAGTAGTAGTAGTAGTCGCTAGGAAGTTTTGTCAAGGAGCTCGTAAAACAGTCTTTCCCTATAATAAGCTTTGTCCTCCGTTGGAGCGCGAGCGTATATATATATCTTATGCTGTCGAATTTTGCCTTGATGCGAATTGTTCTAATGCGTTCGCGTATGTCTTCGAAATATAAGGCTTCTTGTCTAAGTTTGGCACTTTTTACAAATCCGCATCCCAATAATAGCTGTTTCTGCTCACTGTAACACGGTCCGTAGTAGATGTCACAGTTTGTCATCCTCTTTTTGACCAGCCCATCTCATCGTATTTCCTGGATGGAAGTAATGTCTGCTTTGTAGCAGCTTAGGGTTTCAGCTAGTTTTTCAAGTTTTTCAACGACGTACGTCGTTGTCCTTTTTTTATTTAGCATGGTCAGTCCTTTCCGAGCTATTGGTTGCTTCGTAACTGTTTTTTCGGTGGATGGGTGGTTAACCCAAAGTATAACCGCCTACTTGGAGGGCTAGTACCAATCTATTAGATATACCCCTAGGACAATAGCCATCAGTATCCACTACGTGATTGACCGCTGCAGTTGGTCTTTCAGTTCATCCTCCACCATCTCTGTTTAAGGGACCTGACTTACCCTTGAGATTCCTAAATGACCTGTTATCTGAATATGACGAAGTAGCTCATTTAGTTTATTCAATTGGTCCAACCTAACTAGAACTGTAGATGCCACCGTTGCGTTGACTCCATCATGGGAGTTCTCGTTCGTTGCTGCCTGAAAAGAGAATAGATATGTGTATTAGTGTGAGTACATGTCTTCTGCCCGCTCTCATCTGCTGCCGCCAAGACTTTGCACAGGGATTAGGATCATATCAACTGGCAAACTTTAAGACACTCAGCGGTCACCGCGTGAATTCTGAGAGTCGGAGTTGATAGTCATCAGCTAGGTGAAAGCTCAAGGCTTCATATAATCACACTTCCGCAACCGCACTTTGCCTATCTCAACAAGCCGCATTTCATATTATCCATCCATTACTTTATCTACTCGTAAACAACAAACAAACGTTCTGTAATTCTACGCACAATGTGAGAGGCCATTTAAAAAATATTTTTGAATCTATGTCATCTTTACTTGGTTCTCTTGGATTCAACGCAGTGTGCAAAAACATAGATAGGTTAGGTATAGTTGGATACGTCATGTATGGAAATACAGTTGCTGTTGCTGTTTTGTTTACTTTTGTGCAAGTCTATTTGCACATCTCTGTGTACACACCGACGCTTTCCATTGACAAAAATTAATTAAATAAAGTTGTAGCACTTTTAAGCAGTGTTTGTAGATTATTCTCGTATCTACTATCCGTAGATGTGCTTACTAACACATATAGCAAAGTTCAAGCAAATTAAACGAAAATGTAAATAATTTTTACATGCCCTATCCACTTAGTATATGTAAGGGGTTACCTTGTATGAGAGGTTTGTAACAGACTGAATAGTAATTTAAATACACGTTTCGTTAAGGATATCGATTGTCGGCAACGTCCAGCCTTTCATTTTGAGCCATAATAATGAAACGTTGTATATTACTTACATAATAGCCTCCGACCTGATAAGGGTATCTGGCTAAGTCAATGCATGCCTTCCATCCTCTTCGATCCAGAGTATTATAATTCTAGTCACCATGTTCATGCCCTGACATCCATGATCGCTTGATCCTAAAACGGGTAATTCGTTTTTTTTTTTATTTTATCGCCTTGATATAAAAGCTGCAATTCAAAGAGTCTCTTAGTCTTGCGCTTGGCTGGAGTATTCCTGTTCATTCGCTCAATGTGACCAAGCGAATGTAATCGACGTGTTTTTACCTTTTGTACTTAATACATCCACATTTTGGTGCAGCCCATCAAGTTCACGGTTGTATCTTCTCCTTCATTCGCCTTCCTCAGGGCCGAGGAATTTTTCGTTTTTGCAACTTTTGCCCAGCATTCGGCGCCATAAAGTCGCCATAGGATTATAGAGTCCATAGACTACGCATGCATGCATGTGCAATCACAAGTATGTACAATAGGGTGACCACATAAAAATGTCAGAATTTTGTTCGTCTGGACCCCACAAAACGCTTCCCCTTTCCAGATATCAAGGTAGTCGAAACTTGAGTTGGGGTTTTTACATAATTTGTCTCCGAATTAACATATTTTTGTAAAAAAGTATTTCGGAACTCCATTTTCAAACATAAAAGAAAGACCGTTTGACCAGTTTAGGGATTGTGGTTTTACCTCAGCCTCATGTAGTTTCATTTGCAAGTGGCGTTAAAAAAAAATTTTAAACATGAAATTGTCCATTCCGACAGAAATGCCACAAGAATTTGAATAGCTACTCTAGAAGCACTAAACCTTGACTTGAGTACAAAGTCTCGAAAACTTTATTACATTATAGAAGGCAAATTTTCAGAGAACAATAACTAAAAATTTTCGAGATAAAGTAAACATTCCTGAAAAAGAGCCGGTGGTTGTCCATTGGGACGGTTAACTTTTACCGGGTGTTTTAAAAAATGAACAATGTGAGCGAATAACTATTGCTATTTCATATGGCGAAAAGGGAGTTCCTGTAACAGCAAACAGCTCTGGAGAGGAGCAAGCCGTAGCCGTATGCCTACAGAATGGGGTCTTTCCAACACCGTCAAGGCGATGTGCTTCGACATAACAGCATCCAACACGAGAAGACTCAAAGCAGCATGCGTCATATCGGAGCAAATGTTAGGAAGAGAATTGTTATACAGGGTAGCGCACCAATTGTGCTACAATAAGAAATTCAAATAACTTTTTTTTTAATCGATGTATTTCATTTTTTTTTTATTGTTTAGAAAATTAAATTTTATTTTAAATAGTTAGTTGTTTTTAAAGATTATAGATCGCAAATGACCTCCACGCTCTCCCACGCATATGCGGCACCTGATCAAAAAATTATTCATTGCGGCCTGAAGAGTTGAAGTTGGGATCGCCTCAATTATTGTCGTTATGGACTGCTTTAATTCAGTTAAATTCCTGGGCTTCGTTTTATACACCTCTTGCTTGACATAACCCCATAAAAAGAAGTCTGGTGCAGTCAGGTCAGGTGACCTTGGGGGCCAGCGAAGAGTGGAGTTCCTAGAAATTAATTTGTTTGCGATTTTTTTGTTTAGCTCCGCCATAGCTGGTCTGGCTATATGTGCAGTTGCTCCATCTTGCTGAAACCAAACGCTGTTGAATGGTAGATATACGTCTTCGGCGCAGTTCTGGGTAAAAAAACTCCTTCAACATCTTTAAATAACGGTCCCCAATGACAGTAACGGTTACACCGTTTTCTTCAAAGAAGTACGGCCCGACAATACACCTTGATGAAACTGCGCACCACACAGTGACTCGTTCTGGGTGCAGTTCCGTCTCATGGAGCATTTCTGGATTAGACTCTTTCCATATACGGCAATTTTGCTTGTTTACATTGCCGTTAAGATCAAAATGGGCCTCATCAGACATGAACAAACAATTGATCAATGTGTTGTCTTCTTCGGCCATTGATATCATTTTTTGGCCAAATTCCAGGCGAACAGGCAAATCCTGAGGGTTTAACTTGCTAGTAATTTGGACTTTGTACGGAAACAAGTTTAAATCGTCATGAAGTATCCGTTGTAATGACCGTCTACTAACTCCAATTTGCCCCGATAAGTTTCGGGTCGAAACGCTCGGATTGGCCTGTATTGCAGATGCTACTGCTGCGATTGTATCCTGAACCCGAACATTGGCATCTCGATGGTACGGCCTTCGTGCGATGCTTCCAGATTCGGCAAACATGTTTACAAACCTCATAATGGTCCATCTACTCGGGGGATTACCGCCAAACTCCCGCCTAAATTCCCTTTGGACGGAAATGACGGACTGCAAAGCATGGTACCGTTGCACTATCCAAATTCATTTCTCCGTATCCCAAGCATTCATTTTTATAAATCTAAATTGTAACCTACAAAATAAAAAAAATAAGCCGATTACTCACACAGAAAAAAAGTTATTACGTTTTATTTTTGTAGCACGATTCGTGCGCCACCCTGTGACTTGGCGTCACCATATCTTGGAAATTCTGTTAAGAGGCATATTCCATACAAAAATGGGATCAACCACTGGAACTCATCCAGACATTTTTAAGAGATTCTTTACTACGTGGCCCAAGATAGACAAAGGAAAATACGACACAGGTATCAGTGAATATCTAATACAAAAGCAGCTAACTCCAGAAGTAATTGCAAATGTTACTGCAGAATTCGAGACCAAATTAACTGAGAGCCACCCCAGAGATGACTGCAAGAAGCTATTGCAGTTGGCTCTCGTTTTTGTTGGATCACTAGACGGAAATGTTGTGGGTTTTAAAACTTCAGGAGCCATTCATCACGCTAGGTGGATGGCAAAGGCTATTAACTGCTTAAAAATATTAATTTTTCGTCGTCAATTTAAGATGTCTAAAGAAGAAGAAAGATCTGGGTGTGCCGTTTCTGTTTTCCTAGCTAAAATTTATTTTAAAGCTTGGTTCAATGCTCTAAAAGCTTTTCTTGCACCAAAGCAAGATTTAGGTATTTTGCATTGTCTGTTAGACTATAAAAAATGTCACAACGACATTACAGAAATAGCCCTGACCAATTTTTTTTTGTGGTATTTGAATGTAAAGTTGGTTGGATTATCGTTTTTAATCCCACCATTACAGACGATAAATAGTTGTTAATGGCTAATAAATTGCTCAGTAGCACAGATGACCAATCAGAGCACGCTAGGGTTGTAAATCCAAAAGTTAGGAAAAAATTAAAAGAGGTAGTTGATATTGGTAAATTTACTTACTAAAGAAACGTTTACATTATTTGACCGATTTAATATATAAACTGATTTCCTAAGACAACACCTGGCCTCAAAATAATGACTTCCAAGAAGGTTTGGAAATTGTCAAACATTATAAGTAGTTAATGATATGAATGCGAGTGATGTTAAAGTAATACAGTACTGTCTGGGTAGCGTGAACCATTTATTGCACAAGCTGTCCATACTAACCAGGTTGTTCACATTATCCAATATTTTACCCAGCAAGAAAAACATACTTCGACAACAGTTTAATTGTAGTTTCTTTTATTTAAAATAATCTTTAATGCATGTCTGTTTTTTTTATTTGCCAGCACCTTCTGCACAGCTTTTTCACGCATTTTTTTAAAAACAAAAATATCTGAATAGTCAGACGTATTTTCTTCAGCCCACTCTATCCCCTTATCAAAAATCTGAATAGCTTCTGATGCAGTTATTTTGGTTTGATTCTCAGTTTCGTCAATTTCATCTTCATCAGATGTTATAAGTTCGCATTCATCTTCATCTTCATTTGGCTCTATTGTATCTTCAATTGCGTTCCATGTGTTGATATCCGTAACAGTCGGTGTTGCCTAATTTACATAAATCAATTGATATCTATGATTTAATTTCTTAATCATATGAAACAAACCTCTGGGATAATAATTTGTAGCAAGTTTTGCAATTCATTGATTTCTTCCAATTGCTGATGCCTTAACTTGTCTCTTAATAAATTAAGAGGGGTATCTTCCTCTTCATCTGAACTTTGTGTTTCGATGTGATATGTACAAATCTGTGGTAGAATATTGCGCCAACATTTTTCAATAACATCTGGTTTTAACTGACTCCATGCTATTGCGAATAAAGAAATTGCGTCTTTTATAGTCAACGACTTTAAGAAATTAAAAACATCTTTTTTTCCAACAGCTAATCGAAGGAGACTTTTTCTATAATACAGCTTTGTAATACGAATTGCATTTTGATCCATTGGCTGAATCAATGGTGTCACGTTTGGTGGCATGTACATAGTGAAAATAGAGCTATCATCTGTTTATAAAAAGGCCTCCGAAGGATGACATGGTGCGTTGTCGAGTAGTAAAACAGCTTTTATCGGCAAACCTTCTTTTCGTAAGAAATCTTGCACCTGTTAAAAAATGTATGAGCCTATTTATGTACACCAATAACTTTTCATCATGCGTCTTACCTGAGGGACAAATAAATTATGAAACCAATCTTTAAAAATATCGGTTGTCATCCATGCGTTCTTGGAGCTACGGTAATCAACAGGAATGTCAACATTTTTGAAGCAACGAGGTTTCTTAGATTTTCCAATGATCAACGGCTTAATTTTGTGAAGACCAGTAGCGTTAGTGCATGCTAAGAATGTAATTCTGGCTTTTTCAACTTTTCTACCTGGAGCAGTTTTTTCTTCTCTAGCCACATACGTTTTTTCAGGCAACAACTTCCAAAACAAACCCGACTCATCAGCGTTATAAATTTGGTTCTGAGATAGCTGAAGTTCATGGATAGTCTTCCCGAAATCATTTTTGAATGGTGCAACTGCGCTGTGATCGGATGAAAGTTTCTCTCCACAGATTTTAAGAAGCCGAACACCAAAACGTGATTTAAATCCATCTAGCCAACCAGAACTAGCATTAAAGGCTCCTTCCTCTTTTAGTTTTTTATGCAAGAGTTTTGCTTTTTCTTTGAGCATCTCACCACCAACAGGTAGATTCTTTCGACGCTGCTTTAAAAACCATTTATACAGCACCCGTTCCATATGAGGATACTCACCCTGTTTTAAAGTTTTTCTTTTGAGCGAACTGATTTGGCTAGTGGCCACCACTTTAAAGAGTTTATCCTTATTTTTCCTTATGGCCGAAATTGTTGATTTAGCAACACTGTATTCCCGGGATAAAATTGATGGGGCTACACCCCTTTCTAGTTTCTCGATAACATCACATTTTTCTTTCAACGATAAGAACTTTGGTTTTTTAGTTAACATTTTTGCACTGATAAATAAATAAACTTGATATGCCGAAAAACGAATTGCACTGACAAAAAGGATACAAACCGGAGCTAGTTTCACGTTTTCAAATTTGAATCGTTTTTTTGTATTGCAATCAGTACAGACTATATGAACAAAAACGGAGTATGCGATGCAAAAATGTATTTGTACGTGTGTGTCAAACTACGATGTTTAAAAAAATGGAAATCCCCGAAATGGAAGCATAAATTTGTTGTTCATGCTATCGAGGTTTTTGCTGTTCACGCTATAGAGTGCTCTGTATAAAACAATTGGTGTTCATGCGAGCCAAGTGTTCACCTAGCCCAGTGTTCACGCTACCCAGACAGTACTGTAGTCGACTTTAACAACCTTCTGACAAAAGATGAAGATCAAAAGCAATATGTCTTGTAAGTTGTAAGCAAATGCCGAGCAATATATCCTGACGTTTCAAAAACAACTTTAACAAAACCTCTAGAATAGATTAGATAACTATTTAAAATTATTAACTCATGTAGGTACTACGTCTATATCTTTTCTGTGTCTGTTTGTATGTATTATATACATGATTTTTATATTTTAAAATAAAAAATGTAATTAGACTTATCCGTATTACTTGTTTTTTTTTATTATATTTCTACTTTAAACTCAAAAATATACCAAAAACATCAAGTGCAATCACTATATTGAGCATGCGTGCATGTGTAATGTGTGGCCCCTCTTAGAATCCAGTAGAGCCAGCAACTGTTATTTCGAATCAAGTGCTTTTTTCTCAATTTATTACACCTAACTAAAATTACATCGATGTCCGAAGAAGAATCTTCGTCGAATCTCCAATGTGTCCATAATGGAGTTGATGCTCAGAACTAAGATGAACTCTTTACATACCCCATAGTTGTTAGAATGTACTTTGTTTCTTCGGCTCAGTTTTTCAGTGCGAGATCATCCTAGTTTCGGTATTAAACTCGATTTAACTCGAGAAAGCAGTTTTTCAGTCGATTCAACTTTAGAGAAACTAAATGCAGATCTCATAGACTTGAAATTGTTTAAAATATTGAGTTTAACTGTTTTGAGAAGAAAAATACTTGTAAGTTTGCGACAGAAGTATATTTATTTATTTGGGGAAAAGGTAGCTGATAAAATGATAGCCGAGAAAAATCGATAACTCATGAGTGCTACCAAATTAAATCACCACACACGGAGTCAAATCTAATCCTGCACTGCTTCATGTGTTAACTCTAAATTAAATTTATTCCGGAGTTAGTTAACTCTGGGTTAAATCAGAGTTAACTCAGCACTGAAAAACCGGGCCTTAGGAGCATATAAATTGTCTAGTCCTTGTCAACTACAAGACTAACTCCTGTCGCCTGTGAATGCTTCTAGAACGACGCACGTGGACGCGCGTTGTGATGTCGATAACTTCTGCGTACCTCAGTAGTTGGATGAATTTATTTATTCCATATTGGATGGATACTACGCGGCCTTAAAATCGATGAAAATATAAATTATCTCGACTTGAAATTCGTTATTCTTTTCCAGGATTTGCCTAAAGGTAGCCCTAAACGACGAACAATGTCGCCGAACCTGCTCGTGCTAGCTGTTAGCGAAAATTTTCGATTTTTTCGTGTTCGTTGGCATCGATGTTCGCCGTATAGGGCCATGTTCGCGAGCAAATGTCATTTTTGCTGTGAATATATAAATAAATCACCATTAGCGCAACCACTTGCGCTTCTTTATGGCACATTTTTACGGTATGAAGAATCAACATGAAATGCAAATGAATGCTCGCCAAATATGTTCGTCGTGTAAGAGATAACGCAAACGAGCATGTTCATCGTTTAGGGCTATCTTAATTGTGAAAATTTGGTCCATTTTCGATCTGCCAGGTCGGAAGCCAAACTGGTGCATGCCGATATTTGTGTTGCAGAAAGGTTAAAACGTTCACTCAGTCCGTTGGATGCAGAATTTAGCAGGGATATGCCTCGGTATTTGGTGCAAGACATGAGATCGATCGGTTTATTTTTAGATCGAACCATCCAGACTTTGTTGATGGCGCATGTACCTTTCTATAGCAATACCTCCGTATTTGAAGAGTTCTGCTGCCCTGTTTTTCCTCCATTTTCGTTTTTCTCGACATTAGGTCCAATTGGCGGCCGCTGAAAATTAAGCGCGTTGCTACTTTGAAGCTGCTTTGAAGTCTGCTGCCAATGTTTTGGTTTTCTTGTTCTTCTTGTCGCGAGACTCTTCGATTTCCTTGAGCTGGAAGGCTGCATATTTTCTTTTCTTTTTCCTACGCAGGATTGTATTTTCTTCACTTGGTTCCTGGTTCGGTACTCTTCTTGTGCGGAGCGTGTTTTGCATTGAAGCGCCTTGATTTGTGCCTCGGGGGTGACTGATAGCCTATGGTGGTTTCGGCTACTTCTTTGATGATATTGCGATACTGTATCCACTTGGTGTTGACATTTGAGGATGATGAGTGAACAGCGTGGAGCCTATCACTCAGTTGTTGTTTGAAGACTCTGTCAATCTCCAGCTCACAGTTGTAAAGTGAGCACATGGTCGATTTGGTTGGTGGTTCGACTATCTGGACGTCGGTCGTTACGATACTTTGTGGATTCGAAGACATAGTACTGCTGATAACAGTATTACATGTTGCCGCAAAGTCTGCTAGTCAGAAGTCATTGTATTTTATCATTTAAATGAGCCTGTGCTTTCCGACAGATTCATGTTTTTGAGTACCACCCTAGATGTAGATACCAGCATTTATAAGTTCCAGTGGTCGTTCTGGGTCTGGTTGGTATTTGAAGGGATCCGTTATCCGAGGCTGTTGTACCTTTCATAACCAGTTGTAAGGAGGTTACCAATAATTTATTGGGAACATTTTTCAAATTTCCCTACATATTTCTAAGAGTAGGAGTGACATTTTCAGAATTCATCATCATAGCTAAAAAAAAAATATAAAAAAAATGATGCAATTATCAATGACTTACAGATGGACAGATTGATAGATTCAGGAAAAGATCCAGCCGTTTACGTTAGTTAGTTAGTTAGTTAGATTGGCTGTTCGTACAAGACGACACAGTTTGCGCTAGGGTCCGCCGTTTTGATGCCAAATACTCGTGCGGTTAAATGTTGGGTCTTGTTGTAAGTTGGCGTGTACTAAATCCAACCAGTGGCAATAAGGAAGGCGATCAGTTTTTTGATATGTTTATCAGAGAGCTCGCGGATGTTGTCAAAGAAAGGTTTGCCTAGAGTTCGTTGTCTTACTCTTGACAGAGCCGGGCATTTCCACAGAAAATGAGTTTAAGTTTCCTTCTCACCCACCTCCTTGCAGCTGCGACAGTTGGTGTTGTGGGGTATACCCATTCTAACAGCATGGTCACCGATGGGCCAGTGCCCTGTGGTAATTACTATCACCCTGGAGACTTCCTTACGGGATCTGCTTAAGAGGTCGCGTGTTCTTGTCTTGTACCGTGGCCACATATCTCTATATATATACCCACTGAGGTTTCGCCACCTATGTTCTGAGATTGCCGATTGCACGTGAGCAAGGAAGGGACGAGCCCAGCCTGGCTAGGGCATCAGCATGCTCGTTTCCATCTATGTCACTGTGGCCTGGAACCCATATGAGAGTGATACTGTACCGACTCCCAATGGAGGCCAGTTCGTTCTGACATTGAAGTACTAGCTTTGATAACGTCGATGCCGAAATAATCGCCTTAATAGCGGCTTGACTGTCAACAAAAATAGCGATATTTTGTTTGGGAGTACTATCGTGTTCAATCGCGTGACAAGCCTTCCTAATAGCCAACAATTCCGCCTGGAATACGCTGGAGGAATTAGGGAGGCGAAACGATTTTTTTTATTTTTAGTGTGTCCGAGTAGACACCTGCGCCTACTCCGCAGTCCATTTTGGAGCCGTCGGTGTATATGAGTGTGTCGAAATCTTTTTCAACCACTGCGTTTTTCCAAACCTCTCTAGTTGGAAAACCAGCGGGGAAGTGTTTGTGGAAGGTCAGTTTGGTATCATGTAGTCGGTATGATGGTCAGCTAGACCTGCTGCCATTGAATCTAGGATATTGCTATGCCCATAGGGCTTTTTGAACCAGCAGCCGGATTCTTTGAGCCTGACTGCACTGCACATTGCAATGCCTTTGATATGGATGTCTAGAGGGAGAAGATGAAGAGGAATCGTTAAAGCATCAGTGGGACATGGGCTCATGGCCCCAGTTGTACCGCAGTTCTTTGTGCCCTCTTAAGTTTGTCAATGATGTACCCTTTACTCACAGAAGGCCACCAGACTAGTGCCCCGTAGGTGAGTATCTGCCGAACAACAGCGGTGTACATCCAAAGTGTCATCTTTGGTTGTAGGACTCATCTTTTGCCAAAAGTTTTTCTACAGGCATAGAAAGCTATAGGTACATGCTTTCTTAACCCTTTGTTCTATGTTGGTTTTCCAATTTAGCTTGGTATCCAGGATAGTCCCTAGATATTTGGCATTGAATGAGAGTGAGAGCGCTTGTCCATTAATTCGGGGGAGATTAAAGGCTGGTATATTGGTCTTCGTGGTGAAGAGCATCATTTCCGTTTTGCTCGGATTAACACCCAGGCCACAGCTTGTAGCCCAAGTACTAACAGAATCCAGAGAGTACTCCATGATTTCGCTTATCACTGGAAGAAACCTTTCTGACACTAGAATCACTACGTCGTCCGCGTAGGCCACTGCCTTAATCCGATCCCGATCAAGTCGGACCAGCAGTTTAATTATAACGATAAGCCACAGCAGAGGAGATATCACACCACCCTGTGGTGTACCTCTGTCAGCATATCGCGTTAGGATGCTGTTGCCTAGTGTTGATTGAATGATTCTAGACCTTGGCATGAATATAATCCATTGGCTAAAATGCTTTTCTACACCAGTTACGGTTAGAGCCTCTAGTATGCTGTCAGTTTGTACATTATTGAAAGCCCCTTCTATAGCAAGGAAGGTGGCTAGGGTGTAATCTTTCGATGGTCCCTATCACCTCATGCAGAGCGGTTTCTGTCGATCTACCTTTGAGATATGCGTGCTGTGATGTGGATAGTGGTGATTCATTCAAATGCTACGCACATGGATGTCAAGGATCCGCTCTAGGGTCTTTAAAATAAAGAAAGCTAGGCTAATGGGCCTGGAATCTTTTGCAGATTCATGTCCACGTCTACCTGCCTTTGGTATAAAAACTACCCTGACACGTCTCCATGAGTGTGGAATAAAGTTTAATAAAATGCAGCTTCTATAAATTGGCAACAACCACGGTATTACAGTGTCCTGTAAGTTTTGTAGCATGATCGGCAGGATGCCATCAATGCCCAGGATGTCTTTTCTTTGGCTATGATAGATTTGATATTTTCCCAAGTTGCAGGGTCCGCGGGCCGAGAGTCAGCAGATGCTGGCGGCATTTCTTTGCAACCCGGGAAGTGTGTGTTCATAAGGATAGGTAGAGATTCAGATGAAGTCTCTGCCCAGCTACCATCCGACTTTCTTATTAAGGATGGGTTTGAATGGTCCTTCGCTAAGATTTTGCTCAGTCTGGAAGAGTCTTTAAGGGTATTGATGGATTCGCAGTATTCCTGCCAAGATTCTTTTTTGGCGTTACTAATAGCCCACTTACGTAGTTCTTCGCATCTCATTCGCCTGTAAAACTTAGCAACACAATTTTCAGCTGCCATCATTGCCTACTGGTAATTATTCTTAGATGAGAGCACCCGTCGCGTCGGGACTTCGACTCTGACACATTGCCTCAATATATAAAAACAGAATAAAATATTCCTCCCTTACCTTTCGTCACAGATGTCCTCAGTTTAATAGATCGGTCAATTAACAATTATATGCGCAATAATTTTATTTCTAAAAATGTATCTCCAATCTGCATGCCGATACAAACAGGTTTAAACCATTCACCCTAGATAAGGATATCCGCCGTAGTCCAAAGAACATTGGTATACCAGCCCCCATTTGCAGTTCAAAGTCCAAATTCGAATCGCATTGGTATTTATCTTTTACATTACTGGCATTGGAGCCCCTGTACTGTAAAACTCCAAGCACAATATAATTTCATTACTCTTGGAGGCTTGCTGCGTCACGTTTATATTCAACGGTCAAATTACTGATACGGCTTGATAAATGTGTTTAGGGTTTACTTATCGGACACGTTGGACACGTTTATACCATGATAAGTATGGGTGTAGTCAGCCGTGGTATTTTCTCGTTTTTTTTTTAATTTAATTTATTTTATTTTATTTTACTTTATTTTATGAACAAGATGATGCAGATATTTTAAAAAGAAGTGGGCATGTGCGCGTATCACTTGAAAAGAAACAACCTATGCGTGGTGCTTATCTTTTCATCATGTCAATTGATTCATACTCCCAAAAGTATGGCATGCAATTATTGTATTTATTATTGTGTTTCAAACAATGTGTTCAAAATGTGTTGCATACTTGTAGGAGTTAAATAAAATATATTCTGGTGGAAAAGATTTTTTCGTTGCCGCTACTGTTTCAGTTGTTGTAACGAATTTTATGACTATTTTCGAATGCAAATGCGATTGCAACTGCCCATGCAAGGTTTCCACTGCTATTTCGAGTTAGGAATAGTATCCCATATCCATATCAATACAACTAACATTAGTTTGTAGTACAAAGCAGGCATGAAGGCCTGTGGCAGAGTACAAACCGTTGCCAGAGTATCAACCGTTTTAACGATCTTGGCGAAAGTTAAACCAAATTTTAATGCTCCAATAATAGAGTAGCCCCACTAAAGATAGACAGAACAAAATAATTCTTGTTGCCCAAGTTGGAGCTTACTGCAGCATTCTTAGCTGCGCGTTTGTGTTCCAATCTTAAGCGTTCTCCAAAAGTTGATGTCAGGGAATTCCACCTATGGACAGATTCTCGGATAGCTCTCGGGTACTTACTTGCTTAAGTCGCGTTACAGTCCTGAATAAAACTGGGCCTCAGCCAACATGCTTCTCCAAGTAGCCAGATCCTTAGCTAACTGCCTTAGTCGCGCACTTCAAGTTGGTTGAGGTCGGTTTCTACTTGTGTTCGTCACTTAAGGCGGTCTTCTTCTACTGCGTTCGATGTCTGGCTAAGAATCGAAGACTCTGCGAACCAGAGTATTGATTTCTATTCACTTTGTCTTAGCCATCTTAAACTTCCAATGCGGAGTTTCTGAGACTAAAAGTATGTCACGATACAGCTCTTGTATTTCTTGTAGACCGACGATACGACGGATACGGTTCACGATTTAGTGCTGTAGAGCAGGACTGGGATGATCAGGGTCTTATATAGAATCTCCTTAATGGTTCGAGTGAGGGCTTTACTACTAAATTGACTTCTTAGCCCAAAGAAACAGCGATTGGCAAGAGTAATTCTTCGTTTGATTTCTGACGAGATGTTGTTGTCAGAGTTACTAGCGGTCCGAGGTAGACAAAGTCTAGTACTACCTCAAAGTTATATCTGTCAATAGTGACGTTATGTCCAATTCGTCGATATTGTGTGTCCTTTCGTGTAGAGAGCATATACTTAGTCTTACCCTTATTTACTGCTAAACCCATTTTTGCCGCTTGGCTATGACATCACGTAGCTATGACATTACGTTGAGTCCTACCAATGATGTCAATATCGTCGGCGTATGCTAGTAGTTGCATCAATTTTTGGAAAATTGTGCCTCTGGTGTTGGCTCGGGAGTTTTTCACCATCCTCTCAAGAATCAAATTGGTATCGAAGGTGTCGGTGAGGTCGTTTCCGACCCTGATGAAGCAGCGATAATCCTCCATCGTCATCATACACAAACGGACGAGTTTGGGCGGTATACCAAAGCTAGACATGGTTCTGTATAGTTCGTGTCTACAAATGCTGTCGTATGCGGCTTTGAAATCGATAAATAGGTGGTGGGTATCGATTTGGACTTCTTGGGTTTTTTCCAGGATCTGCCAAAGTGTGAAGATATGATCAGTTGGGGACTTTCCTGGCCTAAAACCACACTAATAAGGAACGTTCAGCTTGTTGGTAAACGGTTTCAGGCGTTACGGCAGATAGGACTTTGTAGGCGATGTTGAAGAGACTTATGCCTATATTGACACAGTTCCGAGTTTCTCCTTTTTTGTGGATCGAGCAAACGATGCTGAGGTTCCATTCTTCAGGCATACTCACATCTGACCAACTTTTGCTTACGGGTAGGTGAAAGCCACTTACCAAATCATCTGCCCAAATATTTTGGGTGTCATCTTGACAGAAAACTCAACTGGAACCTAAATGTGTGCGAACGCATAAAAAAGACCACAGTAGCTTTCTATACGCGTAACCGAATATTCGAAATAACTGAGGGTCCAAACCCCAGGATTATCCTATGGATGCACACTGCGATAGTAAGACCTACATTAACATATGGGGGGCTTGTATGGTGGCAATCCACAAATAAAGTCACCTATCTGAATACTATGACAAAGGTATGAAAACCACACCTACAGCGGGACTGGGAACCATATTAAACCTGCTACCGCTAGACATTTGCATGCAAGAATCTGCAGCCAAATGTGCTCCGAGAATCAGCCAGCTCAACTGCTGGAAAATAAACTTAGGAGGACACGCTCAAATTCTAAAAAGATACCTATGCTCACTGTATCCACTGACTACATACTGCTTCACCCTGACTTTCAAAGACCATTCTCCTGCATCTTTCCCAGTACATCGAAGTGGGAGTGGAACGAACTGGTCACCGAAACCATATCCATCTACAATGATGGTTCAAGAATGGACGTATGCTCTGGAGCTGGAGAGTTTTCAAAAACACTAAAGCTAAACAGCACTGTTCATCCCCCTGAGCACAGCAGTGTCTCTTCCAGCAGTGAGTATCAATATTATATTGGCAGTGGCAGAGGCAGCCAAAGCGACCTCAATACTGGCGATACCACCAGATGATATCAGGCTGCAATAAAAGCAATCTCTGCTTCCGAAATAAAATCCAAGCTTGTGAAGCGTTGTAATGAAGTCCTTGGCATCCTACATAATGTTAAGCTCTGCTGGGGGTCCCCAAACACAGAGGCATACAGGACAGTGAAACTGCTGATGAACAGGAGAGAAAAGGATCTTTCTCCAGCATTGATCAGGCAGACCAGTCTGTTAAACCGCCACTAAAATCACGGGTGAGACAGAAAACACTGCAAAAAAACAGGTGGAACTCCCTTCCCGCCTTCGAAACATCCAACGGGATGTGGCCAGAGTATGACAAAGCCAGAACCCGTAAACTACTTCAATGAAACAGGAAATCGGTTTCGACACTAGTAGGGATACTCACTGGACTCAACTTACTAAAAATCCACAAACTGAAAATCATCTTAGATGATGACCTTTGTAGAGTCTGCGGTGATGAAGAAATACACGAGGATTCCCTCCCATTTCTGTGCCACTGCCCAGGCCTCAACCAATTGAGAATGGGAACCTTATTAAAATACTTTTTCGACGACCTCCAGAATCTTTTTAGGTTTGCAAAAACATCTGGATGGCTGGAAAGGGACTAAAAACAATGGACAGTAACGGGCATCAAATGGGTTCATATTGCCCTGAGTGTGACGAGGGAAGACGCATGTTGCCTACCTCACCAACCTAACCTTACCAAATCATATCCGCTTGCTTTAAAATGCTCGACAGGAAGGCCGTCATTTGCGGCAGCCTTGTTAAGCTGGAATTTAGATATTGCTATCCTCACTTCACCTAGGTCTGGTGGTTGGTAGTTTTCGCTGTCCTCGGCAATATCGCCGTTTAACAGTCTGATGAAGTGGTTCTTCCATATCCTCAGCATTCACTGGGTCTCAACTACGATATTTAGAGCATTGTATCCCTGGACTTAACGTTTTACACTTTGGTAAAGCTTGATCAATTTTGGAGTGGCACCTCTCTATGTCTCCTACAGCGGACTTTTATTGCTCTTTCCTTCTGAAAAGCCCTCGAAATGTGAGGGCATCAAAAGTACTGGATTTGTGCCTCTTGTCTATCGCAATGTGATCAATTCACCGTTCGTTGATCTGGCGACCTACATGTCCCCTTTCGAATATCGTGGGGAGGAGACATGGGTTAAGTGGCATTTCGTTCAATTAGCCTGTATTCTGAAGATGTTTTGTCTCCCAGCACGATTTTAACATCTAACTCCGGTACTCGCTCATAAGATTTCTTGCCTAAGTCTGGCTCTTATAACAAATCCGCATCCGAATAGTCGGTGTTTCTGCTCACTATAACACGGTCCGTAGTAGATGTCACAGTTTGTCATCCTCTTTTGCCCGGCCCATCCCATAGTATTTCGTGGATGGCAGTAATATCTGCTTTGTATCAGCTAAGGGCTTGTTGTTTGCTTGTACCTCATGTTCTGTTTAATGTTCTTACATTCCAGGTCGTCAACAATAAGATCAGTCCTTTCCGAGTCTCTTGGTTGCTTCGTAAGAGTTTTTTCCGTAAGTGGGTAGTTAACCAAAAGCAAACCCCCAACCTAGACGGCCAATTCCAAGTTATTGGATACCCTTATGATACAGGGCCATCAGTATCCACTACGGGATCGAGCGCTGCCGTTGGTCTTTCGGCTCATCCGCCACTATCTGTGTTCAAGAGGCCGACTTACCATTAAGGTTCCCAGATAACCTGATGTCCGAATATGTCGAAGTAGCTCATTTAGGTTGTACACTTTGTCCATCCTCACTGGGACTGCATACGCCACCGTTGACACATCTTAGGAATTCTTTTGCTGTCGTTTTGGAAAAGGACTAGCTATGCTTTAGTGTTTTGGTCGATGAAATCATATTTTAGCTCTCCCTTTTTAGAGTGAGGGTATTAGCTTCAAGAGCTACATACAGCTGCTTAAACCTTAGTGTGAGAATAATTAACTATTTCAGGAAAAAGATTACAAATCCAGAAATAAGATAGCTCGATTTTTAAGCACTGAACTGAAATGTTTGAACTAACGTTTAATTGAATATCCGCCAGATGGCATTTAGTCAAGTTTTGACATATTTCTCGATTAAACTACTTATACGTATACTATACAAGAATTGTTAGTCTTAATCTTAAAACAGATATAGAAAGCCTCATTGAGCTATTTAGCTTCGGTTTGCTACCACCTCAGCGACCTCCTTTCTTCGCCTGCATTTATACTCGGCCAACCATGCGAACAACACGAATAAGCACATTCCATTCATCCAGTGGATCGTGAACGTATAGTTGGTGGTATCTCGTACAAGACCTGCGATTGAAACATATTCCAGTAAGACCGACTTATCCATCACAAGAACACGCCCAACTTACCAATGATAGGACCACAAGTCAGAGTAAAGATTCCGGAGATAAGCAATTGTAGACCTGCTGCTGCCGGAAGTCTCTTCAATGGCACATAACTCGGAATGATCAGATAATTGAAGACAATCCGCAATGCCTTGTTTATGCCCATCCAGCCGAAGCAGAGCAACAATACTGGGAAGCTTCTAGTATGCGCCACAACAGCTCTTCCCAGTGCAGTGCCGACGACGCCGATCAAGTAGAATACTTTGTTGTCACATTTTATCTTTCCGGTGACAAATGGAATCAGGAATCTCATGCCCATTATCGAACCCAAAGTCGCTCAGAATAAATGGCGTCAAGACGGCAAAGTTGATCTCGGTAAAAGCGATCAGGGTTAGACCGACGGCCAGACTCACATAGGTAAAGTCCCGCAGCAGATCCAAATCGAAGAAGACAGAGATCTTCTGGAAGACGGTGAGATCCTTCTTCTCCTCCTCGCGAGATTTTTGCAAGCATTCCTTCTCCTCTGGCAGTGATGTCTCCTTCACAGGCTCCATTCTCGGTTTTGTCATGGAAAATGAAATTTTTCGTGTTCGCGGCGGAATCGCTGGTGTATTGGCAGGGGTTCTTTCCGTTGTCTTATATCTCGATATGAAGCTATGACGGCGGCGATATTGGGCAGAGTCAAGAGATGCTTTTGATCCGGACCAACCGTCATTAGCGCGAGACATCATTGGTGTTTCCGGATCTGCAGTGTGATCCAAAATCTCATGATGATCCAGCTCGACTTCAGAGAGATTTTGCAGAGCTTCGGCGTCTTCTTCTTTCGATTTCTTTACATGCCACCTAACTGGCTGATAGATAGATGCGCAAGCGAGATTATGCAGTGACATCGCACAGTATAAAAGGACTGCTCCAGCGACTCCATATTCCACCATGAGGAATGTAGAAAGATATGGCAGGAAAATTGGACCTACCCCGGCCATGGTCCACTGAAAGGCAATGGCCGATCGCCTTTTGATTTTAAAGTATGTATTGACAGCTAATGATGACGCGGATACCATAAAACCTCGTCCAATTCCTGAAATGAGATGAGATGATGATTTTGTGATAGGCGGATGCAGGTCGAGGAAGACTTACCGTATGTCACGGATATGGCAATAAGAAAGAAAATGAATGAATTAGCAAAGACTGTCATTGCGAGCCCGAGGAAGATTAAAAGTGATCCGGTAATGGCCACTTGTCGGTAGGAGAATCTTCGAAAAAGTGGACCGTTGAAGAGACCTGTGAGAAGAGTAGAGAAAGGTTAAATTTAAGGCGCATGTCGGCAAAGCAAAAGGTAACCGAATCGTAAGTAATAATCAAAATCGGTGCCATGAAATAACGCCGAATTCCAAAATTTGGTGTTATTTCACTTTATGAAAACGAAATAATTTTCATGTTCGGCCTTATTTCACTTTGCCAGAGTGAAATAAAGCCGAGTCTGCCATATTTTACTTCGCATACATAAAATTTCGGAACCATTCAAATCCAAATCCAATAGTGAGCCCAAGCAGGGGGGTTCATACTTTGCATACATCAGAGTGAGAGTTTGGGTGGTAGCAAAGTTTAAATACCATGCTAGCCCCTGCAACCCCACTTCCTGGGCTCACTGTTGGATTTGGGCTGTGTGTGAGGTTGGATGTATTGAAAAACAAGCTCCACCAACATTAGAGCCCAAGCTACGGTTGCAGGTGGGCAGCATGCCCCCCACCCATCTTCAAACTTTTCAAAACTCGCACTCGTATGTGTGCAAAGTGTGAATCACATCTCTCTGAATTCGGCTTTATTTCAGAAGAAATGTTTGGCGTTATAAAGTGAAATAACGCCGAATTTTGGAATTCGGCTTTATTTCGCCGGTGTTATTTTCCGGCATCAAATCTTGTATCAAGGTGTTTGTGGTCGAACTCCTCCGAAACGACTCGACCGATTTTTATGAAATTTTTTGTGTAGGTATGAGAATAGGTCGTTAAGAATCTTTTTTTAAATATCTACCCACTGGCACACCCAACTTTTCAGAAAAACGATGTTTTTGGTTAAATCGTAAGGAATTTTGAAAAAGATACTGAGCAAGATATTTGGACATTCTGAACAGCTACATTTCGTCAACACAAATTTTCCTGCCACGCCCAGTTTTTTGGGGCATTTTGCGTAAAAAAATGTTTTCGGTAAAATGTTATCATCTGGAATGAGTTCACTATGGCACACAAACAAAAAAAATAGCGACAAACTATTCGGCGGCACTCTGTTACTCCTTTCAGGTAATTTCAGAAAAACAGTTCTGATGAGATCAATAATACTTGAATGATATATCGCCCTTGCGGCGTAAAATTGAAAATATCCAGCTAAAAATTAACATGCGCGTCAAAATGCTGCAATATCCATCTGCTGACACATTCTCGAAAAAATTGCTAGATATCATCGATGCTGTCCATGAAAATACTGGCTGCATAAAATTTCACAACGATTTCTGCACAGCTGTTGGTACAAAAAATGCTCCCATTGACCGCATATTTACCGATATACGCACACAATACAAAAGTCATGCGTATGTGGCAGAAAAAGCCATTTTGGCAGCAACAGATATTAAAGTCGACGATTTGAACTTCAAGATACAGAAGTTGTAGCCAGGCGAATTGGTATCATACAAATCGGTCGATCTGAAGCTGTAAATTATCCAACAGAGTTTTTTAACTCACATTTGCCATACATGTCACCACACCTTCTACGAAATTTGGATCTTCCGTTATTTTATTTCCGAATTTGAACCCACCACGGGTTCATGTGCAATGGTCATTCAAAAATTAATGAAAACCGTTATCGAAGCCACCATTTTGAATGGCAAATTCTGAGGCGAAAATATTCTGCTGACAAGCATCCAATGATCCAACAGACGCCACAGGACGGTATTTTGACCTAAAACGTGGCCAAAAATCAATTTTATCAACATTCCCTCCCAGGATAAAGACTGTGTCCATGTAGATAACCAGGCTACACTTTAGTGAAGTCGATCTATAAATTGATCACCCCTGTTCGGGACATCATCAGTTGCAACTAGCACTAATGGAATAAGCACGAGTTTATTTGCGATTAAAAAAAAGATTTTCGGGCTCAATGGCGCGATGAACTGCCGCGCAGAAGGTCTGGGTTCGATTCCCACCCGTAGCAACACCAAAATGATTTTTCACTGGCCCTACTCTCGAGATGATCTGACAAATCATCCGGGTAGTATCAATTGTCAGGAAAAGCTTATCTCGACTTAGCTATTCGGATTCGGCTTAAAACAGGATGTTTCGCGATCGTGCAAGAAGTACATACGCACACATGAATGGTTGTGAGAAAGCTGGCTACATTTGTTAAAGACTTGAATAAAACTCGCTCCTATAATACATTAAAACCCTATTAATCGAGTAATCGAGATGGTATTAAACTCATTGACAATGACAAATTGACAACCAGTCAAAATTCGTTTTAGCGAAATGTTGGATGTCATGCGCTTCTTTACCGACAATGTCACACTAAAACACAAATATGACGCCTATATGTGTGCTTAATTTAAATCATAGAGCTTCATCGTCTGCCTAACCACTTTTTTGAAACATATTTTCAGGCGCACAATAGAAAAATTGCATCGATAGGTTAGTTTGAAAAAAACTTCTGCCAAACAACGATGTTATAATAAAATGCTAAATGGTTTTAAAATCAAGGAAGGGTATTTAAGGGGTGGATGATTCCGCTGGTTCAAATGAAAAACTTTCGTTTTCTGTGTTTTTGTATTTTTTGTAACTTATTTTATTTGTACAGTGTTTGTCCGTTTTACAATTTTGTGCTGTGGTTTTTGTTCTGTTTGCTGTTTTTGTATGGTGTGGTTGGCGCGGCGGTTATAAAGCGAATGCCTGAGCGAAATGGTGGTGGCGTGCACAGACACAAAATGACCCGTTGCCACATGTTCCGCACAGCGTGAACATTGGGAAGTGTCTCTCTCTGTGCACCGCCAGTGCTGCCACTTTTCGCTTGAACAAAGAGGATAATAGATCTGGTAAGATATTCAGAAACACAGCTTACACCACACTACATCTGGAAACGGTGTAAACTTAAACGCCCGACTTTGCAGCAAAAAGAAAAGCTACAAATGTCAAGGTGAGGTAACCGTGTCCTGGTTATGGCTCACCTCGACAACTTTAGGGGACATGGCGTTTTATATACCACCAAACTAACGGGTGATTTTTTAGCTGGTTTGGTTTTGGCAACACTGGTTTTGACAGCTGACGTGTGTTTAGTACCTTGTGTCACTGTCAAACAGCTTCAGTTTGGTTTGCAATTTAACCATGGATCGTCTTACAAATGAACAACGCTTGCAAATTATTGAATTTTACTATCAAAATTCGTGCTCGGTTCGAAATGTTCATCGCGCGCTGCTTCCATTTTATGATCGGCATTCTCGACCTTCTGAGCAGTCTATTCGGAAGATTGTGACCAAATTTCGCACCAAATTTACTTTGTTGGACATTAAACCACCAACACGTTTACGTACTGTGCGTAGTGAAGAAAATATTGCGGCCGTATCAGCTAGTGTGACAGAAGACCGCGAAATGTCGATTCGGCGCCGTTCCCAGCAGTTAGGCCTTTGTTACAGCACTACGTGGAAAATTTTGCGGATGGATTTGGGCGTAAAGCCTTTTAAGATACAGCTGGTGCAAAAACTAAAGCCAGCCGACCTACCACAACGCCGAATTTTTGGTGAATGGGCTCTTGGAAAGCTGGCCGAGGATCCGCTTTTTTATCGAAAAATTGTGTTCAGCGATGAGGCTCATTTTTGGTTGAATGGGTAGGTACGTAAATAAGCAAAATTGCCGCATTTGGAGTGAAGATCAGCCAGAAGCATTGCAACAGCTACCAATGCATCCCGAAAAAGCCACTGTTTGGTGCGGTTTATGGGCCGGCGGCATTATTGGGCCATATTTCTTCAAAGATGATGCGAATCGCAGCGTTACTGTCAATGGTGAACGCTACCGAGCGATGATAACAAACTTTTTTTTGCCCGAAATGGAAGTTCTTGACTTGCATGATATGTGGTTTCAACAAGACGGTGCCACATGCCACACAGCACGCGAAACAATGGCGCAATTGCGAGGCGAGTTTGGTGAACAGTTAATTTCACGTTTCGGGCCGGTCAATTGGCCGCCTAGATCGTGCGATTTGACACCATTAGATTATTTTTTGTGGGGGTATGTCAAGGCTAATGTCTATAGGGACAAGCCCGCTTCGATTGACGCACTGGAAGCCAACATCCATGCATTCATTCGTGAGATACCGGCCGATATGTGTGAAAGAGTATGCCAAAATTGGACTCAGCGGATGGGCTACCTGAGACGCAGCCGCGGTCAACATTTGCATGAAATTATCTTTAAACATTAAATTGCAAGGTTCAAACTATCGATTCAAATAAATATTTCATTCATTTTTTCGAATTTTTTGTGTTTTTTTTTTTAAAAAGTTCTAAACCTCTTAAAAAATCACCCGTTATCATTAACATAAAAAAATGCAACCATCCAGCATATTTCCAAAAGCTAACTGCGGAATCCAAGATATAAAGAGGTGACATTTCAGGAATCATGATTGTAAGTGGTGGTGATTTAGTATGTCTGAAGAATCGAACCTCAGCACCGTTTCCACGATTCACAAAATGGCGCCACTACAAAGGTATTAGTCTCCGCAACATCGCCTACAAGATCATATCTGCGTGGACGCCTAAAACCGTTTACCAACAATCTGATCGGTTCTTATCAGTGTGGCGTTAGGTCGGAAAAGTCCAAAACTGATCAAATCTTCATACGGGCAGATCATGAAAAAAACCCAAGAATTCGACACTTACTACCTATTTATCGATTTCAAACCTGCATATGACGGAATTTATAGAGCCGAACTATACAGAAACATGTCTAGTTTTGGTATTCCACCAAAACCGTCTGTACAGAATGACGATGGGAAATTCTTGCTGCTCCATCAGGTTCAGAAACGACCTCACCGAAATATTCGATACCAAGCAAGGATTTAGGAAAGGCAAAGCACTGTCATGAGACATCTTTAGTCTCATTCTTGAGAGGATTGTGCAAAACTTCTGAGCCAACACCAGAGGCACAATCATCCATAAATCTTGCATTTTGCGTCTTGACTTGGGTCTGCATATGTACAAAATTCAACTGTCCTAGGAGCTGAAGGTAAACGACGAGACGTCTGTTAGCTGAATGGGCTCTTGAGCAGTTGAAAATTGACCCTAAATTTTCATCGAGAAAACATCTAGATTCCTAGATGAATGGGTACGCCAACAAAGAAATTGTCTAATTTGGGATGATACCAATATACATGATATCCAAGATCGTCCAATGCATCCCGAAAAAGTCACTGTTTGGTTTGAATATTGAGCTGGCGGCGTCATCGGTCCATATTTCGTTGAGAACGGCGTGCGATTCGAGGGCATGGTCATCTCATGTGTATGTGATGAACTGCCCACCGAAATCGTGCGATCTTGTGGGGTTTTTTGAAGTCACGGGTCTATGCGAATGAGCCACAAACCACAACGGCCCTCAAAGTCAACAAAACACATTCCATCGGTCAAATTCAGCCGGATTTATGCGCAAGACTCATGGGAAATTTGACATTTTGGATTCGTGCCACGCAGAGAATCCGCTGTGGACATTTCAACGATTTTATATGTTTTCCATACATAATGGCATCTAACCTCTAACCTAACTTAACCTAGTGCCTATCTTAGGTTAAGTTAGGTTAGAGTGGCCGCTAGCGAGTCGCAAGCAAACTTAGACCAGTTGTTGATCCATTGTGATACCACGTGCCCCATTTTCGGAGGCGCCTGTAGTCGTACCTGTGGGATGAGGAGGAACTGCTTTGCCATTCAGCATCTTGTAGACCTTGAGTTTGATGGAATCAAACCGATTACAATCTTTAAGGGGAAGAAGGAAGAGTGGGGTTGCTAGAGGCTGTTATTTGTATTATTTCATCCACATTTGAACCTCAGCTGGGATCCAGGTACGCGATCGTTGAAGATTTGGGATGTCAACCTTTACAACCACCTCTAGTTTCGAGCCAGGCCACCTTGCAGATTTTGACTATGGCAGTGCTGTAGAGATCAAACGATCTCTGATCTACTTAATGTGGCCGTGATGCCAGCCGGCATCGCGACAACTTGGTGAAGGCGCCGGATATTCGCTCACTATACTGAGAAGGACTGTGGCCATCTTGGAAGGTACCAGCTTCCATCGTTCTGGGGAAATTGTACCGTCAATGTCACTGCGGTCGATCATCGCCAGCATGATGTTGCCTTTGAGTACTTCACTGAAGGATCTAGATCTAGCGTTGACGGGTTTAGAGTGATATTTGCTACTTATCACTTTGGCCCGTTTGGAGACCTACGGGGTTTCCTCCAATGATCACTGGCGCTTGGATGTAGTATTCTTGGTCTCTACAGTGGCAACTTTCATAGCCGAAGCTAGTTTCACCTGTTAATCGGTCGTATTATATTCCTCCGGAATCTTTTAGAATTTCCATGTACCTTGCAGCTGCGCTCCGTTGTCTGTAAGGTACCTTAGGAGGGGAATAGCTGCGTGCTTGTAGCTTTGCAACACTTTGCTTCCAAGATTCTCTTTGACTAAGGAGCATCGAGTGACTGCGAGCTCAAGGCAGTACTCCTCCGAGGTGTCCTTAAGGGACTCGCGTTCAAACCCCTTAGCGTCACGCGGCTATTGGTTGGGATAAGGGACTGCGAGCTTGAAGCTTTGCAGTTCGATTTCCCTCCTAGCTCTTCAGGAGCAACTCCAACTACAGGTTCTGTGGTCCTGCTTCAGGCCGATTTAAAATTAGAACCATTCATGATGGTCCCACTAGTGGCGGAGAAGGAGGCCCATCTATACAGAGATCCGCAGTGCGCAGGTATGGCTAGATAATCTGAAAGTCACCAGGTATTCGGATACTTCGTTCGCGACCGAGCTTTTTGATTGTGTCTTCAGTCAGTCTGATTCTCGGCAAGAGTCGTGTGACACCTTAGTCTGATCCAATGGTGGTTGGATTTTATTATGCTTTCAGGACGATAGATCGAATAATCACTGACACTTTTCCCAAACTGCTAGCTTAACAGTGTCTTTACATTTTTCAGTGGGGACTACAAACTTCGGAGCTCTAAATTGTGCGTAACGTACTGAAACTGTATTGGATTTAACTTAGTAATCAAGAAGCCTTTGTGAGCTTGTAAGGTCTTGATGTCAAGGTTTAGATAACAATCGAAGCTGTAAATTTTGGAATTTGCAAATCCATAGCTTGTAATACCACCGTGTTAAGGTTCCCAATATCGGAATTACACTCCTCGCTAAAAATATTTCGATTACTAGGATTGCTATTACATGAAGTTGAAATCGGTACCAATTAGTATGCGATAAATTTTTTTTATGGACTTCATGAGACATGGGTAAGCTAAACGCTGATTCGTCAATATGTCATCGAACAATTTTTCGATTTCGACGTTAAAATGGTTACCGGAAGATGGCGGCGCGTACGTGCAACTACAAGCTACCCCTATGATATTGACATCAATGGTCGGACTCAACGTGATGTCATAGCCAAGTTTGCTACTATAGAGAATTAAGCGGCAAATGAGGGTTTAGCTGTCAACAAGAAAGGATACACGACATCGACGATTTGAAAAGAACGTTACCATTGACAGATATAACTTTGAGTTAGAACTTGACCTTGTCTACTTGAAAGCTATATACTCTGACAACAACATTTCGTTTCCTCGGGCTATTAGGGAGATTCTATACAAGATCGTTATCATCCTAGTCTTCTTTTACGGCGCTGAAGCATGGACCTTATCAAAATATCTTAGGTTCCGTTTGCGTTGACGGGCTATAGAGACGAAAATTTTACCAAAAACTATAAGAGCTGTACCCCGACATACTCTAATGGGCATCAATACCCCGGCTTGCAGAATAATCGATTCTCAGCTAGACGTCGGACGCAGTGGAGGAAGACCCCGCCTTGAGTGACTCGACAAAATAAACCCTACCTCAACCAACTTAAAGTGCGCAACTGGAGGCAGTTGGATAAGGACCGGGCTAATTGGAGAGGCATGTTGGTTGAAGCCCAGGCTCATTCCGGTTAATAAAGGGACTAAAATTTTATCCACCACTTACTTATCGGGCTCTGCCTGAGACACTGCAGCCTTCCATCCGGTCTTCCTTGCCTTCTCGAACCTGGGGCTGGGATTCGAAGATCCTCTAGCTGGAGCATTATTGTCCATTCGCTCGATGTGGACGAGCCAATGTAGTCGACGTGTTTTGGCTTTTTGGACTACATCCACATCTTGGTACAGCTCATAGAGTTCGCGGTTGTATCTTCTCCTCCATTCGCCCTCCTCGTGCACAGGACCAAAAATCCGCCGAAGTATTTTTCTTTCGAAGGAGCCCAGTATCAACTCTCCCTTCTTGCTTATCGTCCAGCATTCGGCACCATAATGCAGAACTGGCAGGATAAGGGTTTTGTAGAGCACACATTTCGTCCTTCGACTTAGGAGTTTTGAATCCCAGTTTCGCCAAACCGAAGTAGCAACGGTTTCCTAGGGTAATTTTTCGACGGATCTCCACTAGGGTGTCATTCGTGGAGTTTATGTCAACTCCGAGGTAGGTGAACTCCTTACCTACCTCGAAATAACTGCTATCAATAGTGACGTTTTGTCCTAGGCGGATGACAGATGCTTGTTTGTTTGTTGATATCATGTACCAAGTCTTGTCCTCATTTACTTCAAGGCCAACGGATTTCGCCTGTTCTTCAATCGCCGTTAATGCTTTTATCACGGCATGTTGGGAGCGACCAATGATGTCAATATCGTCCGCATAGCCCAGCAGCTGGACGTACCTGTTGAAAATAGTGCCTTCCGTGTTAACACGTACCCTGCGCACTATCTGCTCCAGTACGAGATTGATGAAGTCACATGATATCGCGTCTCCTTGCCAAAATCCGGTGCATGTTTGGAATAGTTCGGAGGTGCTACTTCCAAACTGCACATTGCAGCGCGTGTTTTCCAGCGTCACGCGACACAACTAAACCAGTTTTGCCCGGATTCCGAATTCGGCCATCGCCATATAGAGCTTCTGACGATGAATAGGTGGTGAGTTTCGACTTGAAATTCGTTGGTCTTTTCCAGGATTTGCCTCAGTGTGAAAATTTGGTCTATAGTCGATCTGCCGGGACGGAAGCCACACTGGTACGTGCCGATTAGTGTGTTGTAGAACGGTTTTAGACGTTCACACAGTACGTTGGATAGGATTTTCCATGCGATATTAAGCAGGGATATGCCTCGATAGTTCTTGCAAGACATAGGATCGCCTTTTTTGTAGATGGGGCATATGGAGCTGATAGTCCAGTCATCGGACAACCACCCATACTTGGTTGGTGATTCGGTGCATGCTCCCTACCAAAACATCACCACCGTGCTTAAAAAGCTCCATGGGTAAGCCATCAGAATCTGCGGCCTTGTTGGTTTTAAGCTTTTTTATAGCTAGGCCATCTTCTTCTATACTAAGTGGTGGAACTAGTTCTTCATTGACTGGACGTGGATTATCTTCTTGCTCTATCACTCTCTCTACATGATGCCCATTTAGCAGCTGTTGCAAATGCTGCTTAAACACATCTACTATTCCCTGCGCTTCGGTGACTAGATTTCCTTCGCTGTCTCGAAGAGTCTGCGTTCCGGTTTTGTAGCCAGCAGCCAGTTGCTTGGCTTTTTTACAAAACCTCAGGATATAGTTACGATCGCGCGACTCTTCAATCTCTTTGAACTGGGACGCTGCGTAAGCCCTGTTCTTTCTAAGCAGGGTCTTCTTTTCCTCTCCTCTCCTGGCTCGATACTCTTCTCTAGCTGCTTTTGTTTTGCGCTGCAGCGCTTTCTTGTGTGAATCTTCTGTCACCTTTTTACTCTACACGCATTCATCATCATACCACGGGGCTCTTTCTCGGGGGTGGCTGGTACCCTAGAGTGGTTTCGGCTACCTCCTTGATGATGTCGCGATACTGGCACCACTAATTATTGGCGTCTGTGGTAGTGAATGCACAGAGGAGAGTTTCATACTCAGGCGCTCACTGTAGGCTCTGGCTACTCCACGTGCGCTAAGGCGCCCAACGTCGAATTTCTTCTTCTAGGCAGTTCGCAGATTCTTCTCAGTCGAATTTAGCCAAAAATAAGCCACTGGATACATTTAAGCTAGCTGTTGAACTGGTTCAAATTTTGAAGACTCTATTCACCTATACTTAAAGCTGGAAAACCAGCTGACAGCCCTCAAAGTTATAGACCAATAAGTCTTCTTAGCAGCTTAAGTAAAATGTATGAAAGAGTACTCAAAGAAAAATTGTCAAATTTTATTGAGGAAAATAAAATATTTCCGAATGAACAATTTGGATTTAGACCCCATCATAGCACGTCCCATCAAGTGTTAAGAATTTGCAATACCATTAAAAGAAACCGGACAATAGGCAAATCAACTGGTATGATATTGCTCAATATTGAGAAAGCATTTGACTCTGTATGGCACAATGGTCTTGTTTATAAAATGCTAAACTTAAATGTACCTATCTATATTTGTAAAATTGTCCAAAGTTTTTTGTCAAGTCGTTGTTTTAGAGTGTATGTCAACAATAATGCGTCTAACATAATTCACTTTTATGCTGGTGTGCCACAAGGCTCAGTACTTGGTCCGATTTTATATAATTTATATACATCGGACTTTCCATGCCTGCCGGAATGTGAAGCGGCTATTTATGCTGACGATACTGCGATATTTTCGTCGCATGAATTTGGTCTGGACATTGAGACAAATCTTAATAATGCGGCGAAAATATTAGAACAGTACTACACAAAATGGAAAATAAAGCTTAATGCAGGTAAAAAAAAATATACATGTATATTTATTTATTTATTTATTTATTTATATATTTATTTATTTATTTATTTATTTGTTTATTTATTTATTTATTTATTTATTTATTTATTTATTAATTTATTTATTTATTTTTTTAATTATTATAATTTTTTTTTTTTATTGAGGTTTTTCTTTTCGTTGTTTCCTCAAAGATTTGTTTTCTTCAAAATAGTATAAAAATGTTTATATTAATATTTAATTATTCCCCAGTAGAAAGATATATTGTATCATATCTCTGTATGTAAATTGTGCGGCAATAAGCTTTATTTGTTAACTTAAAACGAAATAAAAAATATATCTAAAAAAAATATATCTATTTACCACACCAATGTCAAAAATTATTCACTGGCTTACATTTTAACGCAGTTGGCGACCTGAGTAAGTAATTATGCTGTCACAATATTTTATTATAAAATACCGATGGTACTTGTTTTACTCCCTCTAATATAGGTGGCATCCTTTTCCATAATACACTTCTTGCTCATTGGCAACTCATCATTCTAGTACAATTCAAAAATCGTCTTTGTTCACTTTCGCGAATTCTCTGTCACCACTCATCCGCTGCAAGAGTACAAGAATACCACACACAACCACCAACCATTGTTGTGTTTTCTCGTGGACAAAGAGAACTCTCATGAACAAGTCAACAACAATACGGTTGACAAAGGAAAAACAGATGACGACGCTTTGCTTGCAGAAGATGATGACGAAGGGGATGACGATGACGAACGACCATGCGCTAACATCGTAACCGGTTACGTAAACGAGTCCCATCAGCTGGTGCCTGCACCTCGTTGTAGAGGAGAGCAAAACAAGTGACTGAAGCAACAGATTGTCGTCGCAGTTGGTTGCAAATTGCGATGCGGCCTCTGAAGCCTCGAAGATTTGTTTATCTTGCGTTGGTCGACTGACCACTTTGTGATTGGGAATGAAGAGGTAGGCGGCTGTTGTCAAGTGATTGGACATGCATTGGGATTACCTACCAAGGTTATTTATTTGACAGCGACATGACGTAGCAGAGGCGGAAAGGTATATAGACGTGGGTTTATTAGATTGGGTACCTTACATGTTGTGGTCTTGTCTGCAGGAATACAATTTATCGCAGGATGTCGATAACATTTTACTTTCGATCCTTAAATGGTTAGTGAAAGCAGGATGTGTCTATCTAAATGCAAAGTACCGAATGCAATATCATTTTCATTTTGTTTACTTCTTCACTCATGTCACATACATGTGTCATTGTCTGATGTCTCACTCCCATTGGATGGTGGTGTGGTGTACTGGTGTGGTGGAAGTTTTCCGAGAGAATTTCCCACCCAATTAGAATTTTCTCTTAAAAAAATAATTTTTCAGAGCGAGCCTTTGTTTTGCGTTGTTCTTGTGTGCAGCGTTACCAGATAAATTTTTTTAAACCTGCTAAAGCTAGGACGAAAAACTGCAAAACCTGCTAAACGAAAATGTAAAAAAATGCTAAAAAAAACTGCGATCGATTTTTCCTTGAAAAATACGTTTTTTTTAGTTCAAAAAATACATATACAGTTACATTTGTTATTATATAAGATGATAATTTATAAAAGATGAAGTTTTTAAATTTAAATATGTACAAACAGCCGTATTTATAAAAGCCTTTTAGAGGTTGCCTAACTTTAGGCAACCTTTAAGTACTGCCTAAGTGCAAAATCGGTATTTATAATTGATTTTCACCTTTAGGCAACGTTGCCTAAAGGCCGCCTAACTTTAGCGCGAGCGAACCCTGCCTAGAGGCTGCCTAAGGAATTTTCATTTCATTTTCATTTTGACGTTTACGAGAATTTCAATCTGGAAATTTATTTTGAGATATTGTGTGGTGGTTTGCAATGAAGTGAAAATATTTTAATAAGAATGGACCCAAGCTACATTTCATTTGCAAATGATTTAAGTGTATATTATAAATTCATACATGCCAACTAGTAGGAGACCAAAAATATACAAAACGCTTACTCGGTGATGGGGGCTATGCCTGCTCCAACATTCTTTTCACTCCACTGTTGAATTCTCAAACTAATTCCGAACAGCAATATAACATTGCCCATATAGCTTCATGTTCTTCCTTTTAGATATTTGTTTACAAATAACATGTGCTGTCAAACCCAACAAAAAAAGAAAATCTGATGTAAACAAAGTACAAGAATCTGAATTTTTATACCCTATCCCATAGGGGGGTATATTAGTTTTGATACTTAGTTTGTAACATAGAGAAATAATTTTGCTACATATACCTCAAAGTATATGGATCGGCTCAGAATCGCTAGCTGAATCGAATTAGCCATGTCTGTCTGTCCGTCCGTCCGTCCGTCCGTCCGTCTGTCTGTTCGTCAGTGGTTTTTGGGCCTTAAATTTTGAGCTAGGATAATGAAATTTGGTATATAGGATCCTCGTCCGTGCCACCAGAACAAGTGTAAAAATTTTTAAAATCCGCCCACTGCCACGCCCCCTTTTTAGGAAAACCTTTTTTTTGGCCAAACGGAATTTCAAATAAGTGTCTGAGTAGCATATTTAGACAATCCTAATATCTATATTTCGTTCATACAAAGTTTTTTGCCACGCCCACTTTTTGGGGGCGTTTTTAAAAAAAAACGCTTTTTGTCCAAATTTTAAAACTTTCGAACAAAATTTTGATGCAAATACTTCCGAAATGGTAATATTAACATTTTGTCCATAGATCATTTTCACCTACGCCCACATTTTGGGGGCGTTTTCTTACAAAAACCATTTGTACACCCCATCCCAAGGCATTAGCAATAGAAATACGTTGTTTTTTGTCGAACCACACAAGATTTGGAGAAACTGTCTGAGCAATATAATGTGACAATGTCATTTTCTGTATTTCATCGCCATAAGGCCTATATTTTGAGGAAATTAATTTAAAGGATGGGATGGGATAGGGTATTCAACGATCCGCATAGCGGATTGTAGCCTCTCATATGTTTTATACTAGATTTGTAAATTCCACTACTTCTTTTGACATAAACTTCGCATAGTTAGGCAGCAATGGAAAATCGATTATAGATAAGAATTTAAGCAACGTTGCCTAGAGGTAACTTAAATATTTAGGCATGCCTAACAAGGCAACCTCTGAGACCCCGCCTAAGGAAATCTAATAAATACGGCTGAAAGTTATTAAATTAAATCGTTCGGAATCTCTATAGAGAATTATTGAATTTATTAAAGTTACCATTTTATTTGTTGGAACAAAGTTATAACAGCCTTCACCTTAAGATACCCTACTTGCAAAGCAACATTTTCGTTACTGAAGCGATTACGGTTTTTAGTTTTTAACGAATTTACCTGCGAAAATATTGTTTCACAAGTATTAGATGTCAGTAAGCATAAACATTGAAAATTTAGTTATTGTTGGATACTTATTGTTGTTTAATGACATTATATATTGGCATAATCGCTTTAAAATACAAGGTTGAATTTGTTTACCGTAGGAAAATGTAATCCATAGCATTAATAGTATTATTATACTGTCATTCAAACTATTAAAAATAAATTCGTTTGTGACAGATTTTGTTGTTAAATATTCACCTTGGAAATACAGTTTTAATGCACTCCATTGTTCTATAATTTGATTGACGCAAGCATGTAGCGATCGCCATCTAATGTCTTAGTGGCGCAAAATCCTATGCTTTTCTGTTTCAAAAAAAAAAAATCTTGGAATTCTAAAAATTCTCGTTGGCTTTTACTACTTTGCTCAATGGATCTTGGCAATTCCTTACTGGCAACCGAGTGACGTACACATTTAATAAATACATAATTTAGATTGAGTGTCGTTGTCCAAGCAATGCCTATGTAAATAATAAATTAACTATCTGCACCCTTCCCATATGGAAATGCTACACTGTTACATCAAAAGGTATCCACCACCGACACCACCCATAAACAGCTGTGTTTACTTTGTTTGCTTTCTGACCCTAACTCTGCGTATGTCTTCATTGGAATAATTTTCCTTGAAGACGATCGTGTATTCGTGTTTACTGTCGCCCAAACAATTAAAAACATGTATACATTTTTTTTTTTTTGAAAACTGCTGAAAACTGCTAAAATTTAGGAAAATGCTAAAAAAACTGCTGCAGGTCATTTTCATGATCAAAAACTGCTAAAATCGCAGGAAACTGCTAAATCTGGTAACGCTGCTTGTGTGTACACATTGTTTCTTACTTGCTTTGGTTTTGTTTTCGTGGTTGTCGTTGTTTTCTTTGCTTTGCTGGCTATTGTCGTCGGTACGGTGTGTGACTTTTGAGTCTATTTACACTCGAATAATTAAAAGCACTCAATACACACGTCCAATTTGATGAAATGTATGGCTGATTGAGTTGGATGAACTGTGGGTGTTACTCAGGCAGTGTTTCCAATGCATGCAAATAATTTTGTGGTTATTTTTATTTTTGTTCTTAGATATAATATTATTTACTGGTTGACCCTAGTAGTCCATGAATTTTCAATTACAGTGAAATTCCCAATTACAGTGAAATTCCCAGCTCCCATAATAGGACAAATTTCGGCTATACTCACTTTGCATTGAGTTTTCCATACAAAATTATGTCTGAGGGAACGGAATATCCGTCATGCTGTCCTCAGGTGAACATATGGGCCTGGCCTTCCAGGTTGGTGGTTGTTCCTTTGGTTAATTACCTACTCAAGAAAAAAAAAACATGTTGTTTACGATCATGCAAAACGAAAAAAGGACAACGACGATCGAATCTGTACCTGGAGTGTGAAAGCATTAAATATGAGTGGTTCAGGCAACAACCAGCGGAAGCACTTAGCTGCTAAAACGCAGACAATACTGCCATCCTGGAAATACGAATGCATGGACTTAACAAAAGGAGAACGAAAAACTGTGACATCTACTACGGACCGTGTTAAAGTGAGCAAAAACACCGACTATTCGGATGTGGATCTGTTATAAGTGCAAGACTTAGGCAAGAAGTTTATGCCTTAAATACATTAGCGAACGCATTGTTATAACACTGCTCCTACGAGCTCCTGGCAAAACTTACGAGCGACTACCGAAGAACGACTTTAAGATCGTGCTGGTGCCAACACCGACTCGGACCACCATCTTTTTGCAACCAAGGTAAGAACACGGATATCCACCACCTGATCGTCCTTTATCATTGTGGTTTGAGGCCAGGAAAGTCTAAATCTGACCAAATCTTCACACTTCGGCAGATCCTTGGAAAAACCCAAGATTTCAAAGCCGCTTAGGATAGCATTTATAGAGAAGAACTATAACGGGTGGTCCAAACACAAGTTTTCTTTGGCTGGCTTCGCAGTAGCCCATTCTTTCACTTCAATTTTCCAAGACCTTGTTGATTGTTTCGGGATGTTGCTCACGGATTGCTTGGACGATATTAAGTGCTTGAATCGTTTTCTGATTGTTGGCATAACATCGGTACTTCACGTTTCCCCACAAAAAAAGTCCAAAGGGATCAAATCGCAGCTCTGAGGTGGCCAATTGACATAAAAGATCGATTTTGGCATAGGGTGTGTGGTATGGTGCCCCATCCTGCATGAACCAGAGGTCGTCGAAATACATGTCTTCAATTTGAGTAAAAAAAAGACCGAAAGTTGTTCCCACTCTCATTTTCGAAGGAAAATGGTCCAGTTCTCTCCACAATCCACACCAAACTGTCACTCTCTGTGAATGTATCGGTTTCTCGACAATAACTAGCAGGTTTTCGGAGCCCTAGATGCGGCAATTTCGTTTGCTAAAGACGCCCAAAATGGCAGAATTCTTCTCAGGCTAGTGCGTGAATGTCGAGCCTTTAAGATCCATGGCGAGTTGATTTTCGTCAATTGGAGTCTCATACTCTCGGCTACAGCAGCCACATTCCGTCTGTGCGCACCGTACGACGACGAGGACCATGAGTGTTGTCCTCTAGCATACTAGTCTCACGAAGATTTTGCACAAACTTGCGTACAGCAGGCACAGTGGTTGCTTCATTTCTACCAAAACGTTTTTTTTTTTCAAATGCAGGCTGACGATGGAGAATTTTTGCTACTCCATCAGGCCCAGATTAGGGTTGGGCCCCTAGTGGGCGCGTACTCTGGTGGTGGATAGAGGGAGCCGCAGTAAAGTGAAGTTTCATTCATTCGTTACTAAGTGATCTGCGGTGAATTGCAGTTTACTGTAAAAACCCATCGTGAACCAATCCAAGCCGACTTCATGTAGTTCCACGTCCACCAGGCTTTTGTTACATGAACAAGTCGTATAGACAGTATGTGCAATCAAAAATTGTTTCTAGATGGCCCATGAATTGGGAGAGTTACTTGGTATTGCTGCTTATTACTTACCTTGGTTAGTAAAAAAATATGAGTAACAGAATTTTCCGGACTGGGTTTGCTAAGGAACCCATAAGAAAAATGAGCGGAGTCTCGTCTTGACTTGTCTTAGCCTGAATTTGAGGTAGGCCCACTTGTGGGAGATCGTGGTGATTGTGGTTTATCCCAAAGGCTGGGAGCGTATGATATTCTAAAGTTTGTAGTAGCTTTAGAATACAAGAGGTGCAGATATACCTCAGAATGAAGTTCGTGCCTGGTATTATGATTTTCCAAATGCACTGATATAATGTGTCCTTTATTGGGGTGTTAACCGATACTTTTCTATGGTTCCGATATGTGGGTAGGCCCACCGTGAAATAAGAACTTCAATTGCTAGGTGTTCATGTAAAGCATACCTACATTATCTGCTCCATCAGGGTCGAAAACTAACTGACCGAGACATTCAATACCAAAAAAGGATTAAGGCGAGGCGACGCTCTTTCATGTGACTTCTTTAGGAAGATTAAGCAAACCTCCCCAGACATGATTTCATTGCCATGTTTGCTAGTTAGAGAAGAAAGCATCAAAAATGGGTTAAGGTGTAAATGAGGTTAAAACAAAGTATATTCGGCTAACTCAAAAGGACACACAACATCGTTTTGAGCGGAAAATCTTCGGTCCCATTTTCGGTGACCGGCTGTGGAAAAGAAAATTCAACCAAGAATTTTACGAGATCCTCAGCGATCTAGCGGTATTTGACGTTTAAATTGGCTAGAAAATTTAGAATATATGGACCCCAGTATTCAGGCTCTTTTCGGAGTCTGTCTTTGATTCCCAGCCAGACGTCGGACGCAGTAGAGGAAGTCCTCGACTTAAATAGCGCACAAGTAGAAACCCACCTCAACCAACTGGAAGTGCGCAAATGGGGGTAGTTAACTAATGACAGGGCTAATTGGAGAGGCAATGACTAAGGCACAGGCTCGTTCTGGACGGTAACACCACTTAGGTAAATAAGTAAACTAGTTCAAATCTTTATAAATAGATATTTGTCTGCAGTGGCTTTCTGCTTCCTTGTCCAAACAAAGATTTAAACTTATTGGACGAAGACGAAACCTTGCTGAAGTAAATTTGCATGTCAGATGAAGTCAATTTTTACCTAAACGTGGATGGAAATAAGCAAATTTTCGGAGAAAAAATGTTAATTGCAGCCAATTGGAGTTAGATTCTGGTGTGCCATCAAGCTGCATTGTAGGGCCATACTCTTTTGAACTGTGACTGTAACCGTCACTGAAGCTCTTTAATTAAGGACGGTAAGTTATTTTGCTTTCCGGAACTACCCCATAGGAGAATGTTTTAATGCAGCAAAATTCATCAGCACGCTGTATTATTTTCGAAGACAATATTTTTCGTTTGTTGACCAGAGTCCAGATAATTTTCGAACATTACCACTAAAATAAAATACTTAGTGCTAGTACCGAAATGGTATCATTTACCCCGTCCCACAGCAACACTGCTACCACCACTCAATTCCACTCGACTCAACACAACTCAAAACAGAATATCATGGATAAGAGAATCCGAATATGGAACAAAGGCAAACCAACAACAAAAATAAACTTCAGTCGGTGGACTGTGGACACCAAACACCAAAGCCGAGCAAAACAGAAACAGCTACAAACTCAGTCGAGAAGTAAACCACCACCGCAAACAATTTTTTAGTCATCAATGAGCTGTGCAACTGGTTGCGAACGCGAAAATCGCCCCGCGAACAAGTATCTAAACGAATTCGCTTCGAGTGTTTATTTTACTCTCCATAACGTAACATAACATAACATTATTCTGCTTTTCATTTTTTTTGCGTGTATTTGGTTTCGGTGTCTCCCTCGCCATATCGCAGCTGTAATTGAGTGAGAGTGCGTTCATAATCATTTTTGACAACAAAAATAATTCCCGATTATCGACGAAATATAAAAAAGTAAAACCCACCACCACAACGACTGAGTCGATTATTTCACGGCATACCGCTCTGATGCCAGCCGTACCGCAATCACAATCGCGCACGTGAAATACTTGCCTTTGTTCGTCTTCGGCTTTTCACATTCACAGTCATATTGTCGCCAGTGACAGTCATTCAGTCAGCTGGGACTATTTCAGTCCATTGATCGTGTGACAGTTTTCTTTCTGGTTTTTCGCGATCGCGACTTTTTCGAGATTTTCTCCACAAAAAAATAAAAAATTTCAAAAAGAAAACAAGGTCGTTGTCCTTTCGAGTTCGTGTGAGTGTGTTTTGTTTTCAATTCAAGTGCCTACCCTAAAGTGTCATCATTATCCTGCCAATCGATAGGTTTATAAATGGAAAGCTTCCAAAACACCGTCACTGTCGAATTCTCTCGCAATAGTTGCATATCCTTCAAGCCGATCAAGTACAAGTTTAGTGGTAAAAACTTTTTGACGATTTTTTAAGAAAAAAAAATAAGAAAAAAATTTAGTTTACCTAGTGTAACAAGTGCTTTAGTGCCAAAATAAATCCTGCAGCGTTGCCAATTACAAAGTGATCGATCGGCATTTTCTTTGTTTTTTTTTTTAATTGTTTCCCGTTGTCAATTTTTACTCACCGAAAATAATCCACCCACCGATTGTTATAAATTGAAACCAAAACAAAACCGGGGAAATTCGTCAAAAGTCAGACAGCCAGCGCAGCGATCACCAGGAGAACGATGAATAGAACACCGAAAAAAGTCGCCCCCGATGGCGGATGGGGATGGGTGGCGACATTCGGCGTTAGCCTTATAAATGTAAGTACCACACATAGACAAATTGTTTTTGTTTCCTTTATGATCAATGTCCGTGTTGGAGGTTGTTTCTAGTTTCTGTAGCCGCTGCAAGTTGTCTTGGGTGTTTTTTTTTTCTCTTCTGTTTTGATTCTTTGTTTTCCATGAGTGTCTTCATTTGTTATGATCAGGCAGTGACTGCGTGAACAGTGATCACTGATCATGCACACATACAGACGGGAAAAGTAAAAAATGATAAAAAAAACATTTTTGTTGAAGAGAAACTCACAAAAAACACAATTCTGATGGATTGTAGAAGAATGCCATGGTGTGGGGAAATAGATACAAAGGATTTCCCTATTCAGATAAAATTGCTTTTATTTTTCATCAAGGATTTTTGTTGGTAGCAAATTTTTGTAGGGATTTTTATGCGTGATAGGGATCAGATCAAATCACAGGGCAGGTAAACGAACCTGTCAGAATAGAATGGCAGTTTGGTTGGGTTAGAATTGATTTATGGAGTAGAGGATCTAGGATGTCCTATGCATTAAGTAACTTTACGAGCAAAAGGGATAATTACGCTTAATTGCTGAGTGAGTCAATGAAACGTGGAGATCTTGGTTTTTTATATAACAAAAAGTGTAACAGATGGCTAAAGTTCCCTACAGTGAAATATTTTCATATGACTGTCAACAAAAGGTCGAACTAGGTAGGTAGATGCCCAAGAACTTTTGAAATTCTGTCGGAATAACACCTGCAGTCTGTCAGAATAGTGCAAAATTCTCTATTTTCGTCATAAAATTTTTGTGATTTCTAAAATGTATCTTCGGTTTAAAGCAGATTGGGTGGCGTATGTACCTACATAGAAATTTGGGACTTTGATCAAAAATGTCCTTATTCAGTTTTTTTTTAAATTCTTACTTGCGAAGCAGTAAGATACACATCGACATTAAAGATCTATTGTGCTTGCCGTCAGGTTAGTAGCGCTTCTACTTTCCTAATGTAGCTGATAATACTTTCAGCCGAAGATTTTCCCAGTTCTTCGGGACTTAAAAATTCCCTGAAGAAAGATTCCCTTCTCATACCGTAAAGGGCCGGGCATTCACATATGATATGTTCGGCTGTTTCGTCTTCTTCTAGACATAGTCTGCACTCCAGTGAGTCGACTAGATGGATTTTATTTAGGTGATATCGCAGACCATGATGACCAGTTAGGTAGCCTACTAAGTTTTTGATATTGTGCCTGCGAAGATTTAGTATCTTATTGGCATCTGCCTTGAAGGGCTGAATAGCTCTTTTGGCCTGTCTTAGGCCTGGGATTTGTTTTGTTCCCAGTTTTTTTTATTTATGGATGATTTGGGGACTGCACAGAAGGGTTCAGGTCCAATGAAGTGGGTTTCCGAACCTTTTCTGGCTAGTTCATCAGCTTTTTCGTTACCTTCAATCCCCTTATGTCCGGGGACCGACCATAATCTGGTTTTGTTCCTGGAACTGAGTGTTTTTAGGGAATTGAAGCAGTGTAGTACTGATTTGGATTCAATATTGTGTGAGCTAAGGGCTTTATAGCTGCTTGACTGTCCGTGAATATATGGATGTTGGCGCCTTTAATGACTGAATTGTGTATGAGGTTTGCGCATTCTTTAATGGCATGGAGCTCAGCTTGGAATACACTAGAGTTTTTTCCCATAGGTATTGAGATGTTGCTGTTCGGTCCATGTATGCCAGCTCCTACCCCTAAGTCCATTTTAGAACCATCCGCATACCACTTTAGGCCGTTTTGGCAGTTAAGTGGGTTATTGCTGCACCATGCTTCTCTGGTTGCGATATCTGTTGAGAATATTTTGTCGAAGCATAGTGTCTTTGGTAAGCGGTCTGTAACCGCACAGATCATGTCAAGTTCTGGAAGTTCGGATAGAAGTTCTATTAGTTTTAGGTGTTCGCTAATGTTTAACACTTCCGCTTGTGTCAAACTTACTGAGCTGCGAATTGCCACATTTTATATAAATTTGGAGGGGCGTTAGTCCTATTAAGGCTTCTATAGCCGCTGTGGGACTGGTACGCATAGCTCCGGTAATGCCCAGACAGGCAAGCCGTTGTACCTTGCTTAATTTATTTATAGCTGTTTTTTGGGTGACTTTGTTCCACCATACTATTGAAGCGTATGTTAGAATGGGCCTGACCATCGTGTAGATCCAGTGTGTGGTCTTTGGAGAGATTCCCCAGGTTTTACCATACATGTTTCGGCAAGCCCTCTATTTTGATAAATCTGCATCATAAATTCATCAAAATGTAAAAAAAATTCTCCACAATGATATTCTGGGCATGGCCAATTGGCCCGAAGGATGACGAGTTGAAACACAGGCGGAATAGAAGGTTTTCTGATCTGGTTTGACAAGCTTCTGTATTTTAACAAAAATGTAGATGAGTGTCTGGCCAGGGCTAGGGGGCTTATGCTCCGACAAGAAGACTGTTTCAAAGCAACTACAAACTTCAACCTGATTCAAGGGTGAAAGTCATTTGCTACATGGCTCTCATAAGGCCAATCATCGCTTACGGTTGTCCCGTGTTGTTGAATGTAGTACCAGCCTACATGGGAATGATACGGCTGTTTGAGAGGCGTTGTCTCCGATCCTGCTTAGGATTGTGCCGAACAATAGACTCCGAGTACATAAAATATTATCGCAATGAGGTCCTTTATAATAGGGCTCAGCTGAACAGAATTAACAATTTCCTTAGTAAGATGATTCGAAGGCACGTCTTTAGGGCAATGGCTAGCGACATGTCTTTAAGGCAATGGCTTGCGACAACAGCCTGATCTTCATGGCTTACTACCCCAATGACACATACATGGAGAGCACGCTTATGTCGGGCTTTATTCCACCAGAGGCATTCGTTTATATCGATTCTTTAGGGTAAGTTCAAGAAAGGAACGGTATACCGGTATTATACCACCGCCTCCGTGACGCGCGGGACAAGCGGTTAATCTGCGAGGGTTGATTCTTCAGCTCCATAGCCGGTCAAGGCAAACGGGACCGAACAATTTTTCTATCAAAACCATCAAGGATTTCTTCATTTCCTGTTGATAGGGTCTATACCGTAGCACCGTTGGGTATTACCAAAGAGGTATATAACTAGACGCGGGCGGTAAGTGCGAAGGAAATTTGCGTCGTTCGTATGCATCGGCTATGCTGTTGCTTGATGCTGGTATGGCAATGTGCACACTGGGGTATCAACATCAGTACCCCTCACAGTAAATTTTCGTTGTATGAGATGCGCACTCTTGTAGTTGTATACTCTTTGGTATTACTTGGATGATTAGGGTCTTATATAGGACCTCCTTAGTGGTTCGAGTGAAGGCTTTACTACTGAATTGCCTTCTTAGTCCGAAGAAACATTGGTTGGCACGAGTAACTCTATTCCTTTTATTTCTGACGAGATGTTGCTGTCAGAGTTAATAGCGGAGCCGCGGTAGACAAAGTCCCGTACTACCTCAAAGTTATATCTTTCAATTGTAACGTTCTATCCAATTCGATGTTCTGTGTCTTTTCGGGTTGATAGCATATACTTGGTTTTACCCTCTTTGTTCTCCATACTATAGCAAACGAGGCTATGACATTACGTTGAGTCTGACCAATGATGTCAATATCGACGGCGTACGCTAGTATAGCTGCTAATTTATGGAAGATTCTGCCTCTGGTTTTGGTTTGGGAATTTTGCACAATCCTTTCAAGAATGAGATTGAAGAAGTGACGCGTTGCCTTGCTTAAATCCTTTTTTGGTATCGAATGCGTCGGTAAGGTCGTTTCCGACCCAGATGGAGCAGCGATAATTTTCCGTCGCCATCCTGCACAGACGGACGAGTTTGGGTAGTATCCCAAAACTAGACATTGCTCTGTATAGCTCTTCTCTTTAAATTCTGGCGCATGCGGCTTTGAAATCGAAGAATAGGTGGGTGGCATCGTTTTGAAGTTCTTGGGTTTTTCCCAGGTCTGCCGAAGTGTGAAAATTTGATCAGTTGTCGACTTTCCTGATCTAAAACCACACTGATAAGGGCCGATCAGATTGTTGGTAAACGGTTTCAGGCGTTCACATATTATGGCAAATTGGATCTTGTTGATGTTGAGGAGACCAATGAATCTGTAGTGACGCAGTCCAGAGAGGAATCGTGGAAACGATGCTGAGGTTTCATTCTTCTGGCATACTAACACCCCAGAGAATAAATTTTATCTGAATAGGCATCGAGAAGCCTAGCAGATCAGTTGCGGCTGATCTGATGGCTTTTTGGGATCTTAGGCATTGTTCTTCGACATTAAATTGTGGTGGTGTGGTGTTAATCGAGAGGTTAAGGTATATTTGTTCTGCGAAGGCCTTGGCGGTCTCTTGCGCGATTGCAGTCTTTCGACATTAAATTGTTTCACATTATTTCTGATTTGATGTGGCGTGGTGGATTCATACCTTGGCTGCAACAAGGTTGTGGTCCATGTCGATGTTATCCCCTCGGAATGTCTCTAGTCTATCGCAATGTGATCAATTTGATTGACCGTTCGTTGATCTGAAGACCGCTATGCTCCCTGACAATTATGGAGGTGAGGAAATCATGTGCTGCTAAAGTGCCATTTCGTTCCGCAGAGTAACGTACGATGTAACGTTGTAACGTACCCCTAACGCTCGTCCCACTTCGATAATGACATCTGGTGAGCAGATGTCGAAGTAGAAGGTTACTAGAGAGGAAGGTCTGACCACGCTTACTGCTGATCATCGCTCACTTAACGAGACTCACACTAGGGTTGACCCTCTAGCTTAAGTCCATTGCCAGATGTGTTTTGGTGTAGGCTGAGTTTTCCGACAATACTGGTTAGATGTCTTCTCTTCCTACCTTTGGGTTGAAATCTCCCGGCACGATTTTAACATCGTACTTCGGTGGTCTTTCATAGGTTTTGTCAAGGAGCTCGTAGAAGCAATCTTTAGCTACATCGTCCTTTTACTTATATTGACGCATATTATAAGGCTTATGTTGGCGAATTTGGCTTTGATGCGGATTGTTCCAATGCCTTTGTTAATGTCTTGAAAACGTAAGACTTCTTGCCTAAGCCTGGTACCTTTAACAAATACACATCCGAATAGTGGTTGTGTCTGATCACTACAACACGGTCGTTTTCACAGTTTTTCAATCTCTTTTTGCCCGGCCCATCGCATCGTATTTCCTGGATGGCAGTATTGTAATGCTTTTGAACAGCTTAGGGCTTCCGCTGCACCTCCCTTATTTAATATCTCACATTCGAGGTGCAGATAAGAGCTTCGTTGTCTTTTTTTTTCATTTTGCATGGCCGTTAACAATACAATCAGTCCTTTCCGAAGCTCTTGGTTGGTTCGTCACAACAATTGTTTTAACCCAAAGCACAATCCCCAACCTGGAAGGCCAGTTTAAATTTATTAGATACCCCCAGGACACGAGGCCATCAGTACCTACTACGGGATTGAGTGCTGTCGTTGGCCTCTCTGCTCTTCCGAAACCATTTCTGATCAAGGGGCCTGACTAACCATTGAGATTCCTAGATGACCTGCTGCCCGAATATGTGGGAGCAGCTCAAGTAGGTTGTAGGTTGTTTGTTTTGTTTTTCCGTCCTAACAGGGACTGTTGACGCCAACGTTGACTCCATCTTGGGAATTCATCCGCTGCCGTCTGGGGAGATTTGCCAACAGCTAGTTTTGGTCTACAAGTGGTATGTTATTTCCCATATACTCCTCATATTTGCAGAGAATTCCTATATTCGTCACCCAGGACGCGTCCGATGGATGACTAGTAACTCCGTACGAACGGTGGCATCAATGTGGTCACGTGTGGTTGGACGCTGCCTCGTAGACTTAACGGTCATTTGTAATTGGAATTAGGTCCAATAATGACAATCAGATAGACTAGCTTAACTAGGGCTGAAGGCTCTTTCGGACACCCGGAGCAACACACCAAAACATCATCACTTTACAAAGCTAGCCATATCCTATCTTCTTTTCAGGTAGAAATTTAAATGTTTGAAGGTCAACGCTAAGGTCAGGCCTATGGCAGCTTGACGCATCATCTGATCGTCAACAACCTATGAAACCTACATATAACGAATATCGCGGGTCAGAATTAAAACGTACACACCTGATAACACAAACAAGCAACTCATGGGTGTGCCTTTCCGTAGCATGGTACTCAGTAAAAGTGTTCCGATAAGTAATTCACTTTATGAATTTTTTTTATCAAAAGATGCCTGTCGATCCAACCAACATCCCATTTTCTGATAAATTTGTGACCCTGACTGTTGTAATTATGCACGCCAATGGAATGTGTATGAAATAAGTTTCCTTCCGGTGCGCCTTCATTACGCGCACTATCATCACTTTCAAAGGCTAAAGCTTATCGCCTCTAAACAGCCATTTGATGACTTATATTCTGATAAAAACGATTCGGATTACATGCATAAATTGCGCGTCACCAAAGTGCCAGTTACTGTATTACATGTCATGGTATGCCCGATGTCATTTCTCATATACACATTGCACATGCCAAATGCCAACCGAACCACCATCTATTTATGCTTGTATCTGTTAATGGTGGACTTGTATTGGTTTGTGTTTATTTATTTCTTCCCTATCCCGATAAGCACACTTCTTTTGAGGTCTTAACACGAACGTTGTCGTTGCGTGATTTTTGATTAGCCCGTGCAAATAAGGTTTGGCGTTTATTTTTTTTATTCATAAGCTAAGGTGTAGCTGTAGCTCATAAATAGTATGAGCACGTGTGGTAGTTGGTTGGGTAGCCTGACAAATGGTGGTGTTTGGATTTGAAATTAATCTTTCATAAGTATAGCCGGCTTATCGGATAAGATAGCTTTTCTAAATGGGGCTTTTGGAGACTGGCGTTAATGCTTTGCAATCGAATATGAGTATTAAGTCGGGTTGGGTATGAGGTATATCTAGATGACATTTAAGTGAATAATAATTTTGTACCTGGAGAAAGTAAAAGATACCGAAAGTGATAAGCGAAATTTTGCACTCCGATTTATGTACTAAATTGCGAAATGAATCATTTTTTAAGCGAAGTTTTTTTTTTTAAATCGAATAAAACACTCAAATTTGCATAAAATATTCAAAAGTTTTAATTGTAATCGATAAATAGGCCTTCGCCATTTACGTTTTAAAGACAACTTCATGTAAATTTTGTCCACGGCTCCGTTTCAAATCGTCCATTCGGGAGGTTCAATTTTGCGTCACTTTTTCGAGCATTTCGGCCTGTATTTCACGAATTACGCGTGTTATGTTATCCTGTAAGCCTTCAATCGTGTTTGGCTTGTCCACATAGACTAACGACTTCACACAACCACAAAAGAAATAATTAAGAAACGTTCAATCGCACGATCTTGGCGGCCAACTCACAGGGCCATTTTGAAAGATAAGCTGCTCACCAAATTCATCCTTCAACATTTCCATTGTTTCACGAGCTTTGTGGCATGTGGCACTGTCTTCATGAAACCACATCTCAACAAAGTTCAACTCAGCCAACTGGGGCAAAAAAAAAACTCTCGTATCATGGCACGATATCGTTCGCCATTGACGGTAACGTTTCTCCAACTGTCTTCTTTGAAAGAAAAATGGACCGATGATGCCACCAGCCCATAAACCACACCAAACGGACGTTTTTCGGGATGCGTCGGTAATTCTTGAATGGCATGTCTCTGTTCATCACTCCAGGTCCAGATGCGACAGTTTTGCTTATTTACGTATACGTTGAGCCAGAAATGAGCCTCATCGCTGAGCACAATTTTTCGATAAAACAGCGGATTTTCCCATTTTTCACAGAGCACGAATATTTCTAATAAATTTCAATAATTTGCAATCGTTGATCTCGTTTGTAAACTTACTTACTTCCTTACTTAAGTGGCGCTACAGTTCGGGATGAACCTGGGCCTCAACCAACATGCCTCTCCAATTAGACCGGTCTTTAGCTAACTGCCTCCAGTTGCGCAATCCAAGTTGGTTGAGGTCGGTTTCTACTTGTGCGCGCTACTTAGGGCGAGGTCTTCCTCTACTGCGTCCGACGTCTGGCTGGGAATCGAAGACTCTGCGAGCCGGAGTATATGCGTCCATTCGTTCTACATGTCCAAGACATCTTAAACGTCCATTGCGGAGTTTTTTTGACCAGGGGTATGTCGCCAGGGGTATGTCACGAAAGGACTCACAACATCGAAAATTGGACAGATGGTCACCATTGACAGATATAACTTTGAGGTAGTACGGGACTTTGTCTACCTCGGCTCCGCTATTAACTCTGACAACAACATCTCGTCAGAAATTAAACGAAGAATTACTCTTGCCAACCGCTGTTTCTTCGGGCTAAGAAGGCAATTTAGTAGTAAAGCCCTCACTCGAACTACTAAGGAGATCCTATATAAGACCCTGATCATCCCAGTCCTGCTCTACGGCGCTGAAGCAGGGACCGTATCAAAAGCGGATGAAGAAATCCTTGGTAGATTCGAGAGGAAAATTCTTCGAAAAATCTTCGGTCCCGTTTGCGTTGACGGGCTATGGAGACGAAGATTCAACCACGTACTATACGAGCTGGATGATCAGGGTCTTATATCCTTGGCTTTGACGTTTTACACTTTGGTAAAACTTGCGAACATCGTTCCTGGAGTGGAACCTCTCTATATCCTCGATCGCGCGCTTTTCTTGCTCTTTTTTCTTTTTTTCTGAAAAGCCGATGTTCTTCCCTTCTTCTTTGCCTATAGAGCTCAATGGCAGCTCTCGTCTTCACCTGCAGCTTAGCCTTGTAGGCCTCGTTCTTGGCTGCGAGCATCTGTCGGCATTCCTCATCAAACCAGGGGTTTCTTGCTGGTGGCCGCGAGAAACCTATCACATCAGTTGCGGCTGATCTAATGGCTTGTTGGCATCGTTGCCATTGTTCTTCGGCATTAGGTGCTGTGCTGGTGGTGTGAATCGTTGCGCGAAGGGAAACGCGTTGCGCAAGGTCTTGGCGGTCTCTGGCGATTGCAGTTTTTCGACAATAAATTTTTCGCAGTATTTCTGTTTTTTTTTGTGGCGTGGTGGATATGCGCATCCTTACCTTGGCTACAACAAGGTAGTGGTCCAAGTCGATGTTAGCCATTCGGAATGTTCGGACATCCAAAATAATGGATGAGTGCCTCTTGTCTATCGTTATGTGATCAATTTGGTTGACAGTTCATTGATCTGGAGACCGCCATGTCCCCTTATGGATATCAGAAACCGTGTGCTGGCTATAGTGGCATTTCGTTCCGTAGCGAAGTCAATTAGCCTAAGTCCGTTACCAGACGTGTTGTCGTGTAGGCTATATTTTCCGACAATACTGCTAAAGATGTCTTCTCTTCCTAACTTTGCGTTAAAATCTGCCAGCAGGATTTTAACGTCGTACTTCTCTAGTCGCTCATAGGTTTTGTCAAGGAGCTCGTAGAAGCAATCCTTAGTTATATCATCTTTTTCCTCCGTCAGAGCATGAGCGCATATAAGGCTTATGTTGGCGGATTTGGCCTTGATGCGGATTGTTACAATGCGTTCGCTAATGTCTTGGAAACATAAGACTTCTTGCCTAAGCCTGGCACTTATAACAAATCCGCATCCGAATAGTCGCTGTTTCTGCTCACTATAACACGGTCCGTAGTAGATGTCACAGTTTTTCATCCTCTTTTTGCCCGGCCCATCCCATCGTATTTCCTGGATGGCAGTAATGTCTGCTTTTTAGCAGTTTAGGGCTTCCGCTAGTTGTTCACCTGCACCTCTCCTGTTTAATGTTCTCACATTCCAGGTGCAGATACGAACGTCGTTGTCCTTTTTTCGTTTAGCAGGGTCGTCAACAATAAAATCATTTCCGTGATCGCTTGATTCTGAAACTGGAGGTTCGGTGTTCCTTGTCGTATCGATTCAAAGATTCTCTTGACTGCAGAACGTTGCAACTATGAATTTATTGCAAAAAAAAAATGGATTACTGCGTGGCTATATATTTTTTTTTTATCAATTTGACTGTAGTCATGATCTTATTTGTACTTTCAGTCAAAAGATGAAGCAATCTAATTGAAAAGTACGGATTAAGTCAAAAACCAATGAATTTTCGAAACATCTTCTTCCTCATTCCACACATGTCGTGTCGCTCGACACTTTTCTCAGTGAAAAGATGAGATGCCTATAATGGTCACAAAAAAATTAGATTTTCCATAGGTATTTGATCCCAAAAATGACTCATAAGAACTAAAGTACAACCGGTGGCCTGATTATTGTTTAAAAAGAGAATACAATGACGTATCGTCTTTTCAAACAAGTGGATGACACATAACGATCTAAATATCGATTAAATTTAGATACGCCAAAGTTATTACGTAAAAATAGTCACATTGCCAATAATCTAGTTTTTGGAATCTGAATCTGGATCAAATATTTTTAGTGACTTATCACATGAATCACTAGTTAAAGTTTAAAGGTAAACAGGTTTGTTTTTATGTGGAACACTTTTAGCCCCTCGAAATGTCAGATAAGTTTTCTTATCAATTATTGAGTGCACACTATTGTCTTGGTCTTGAAAACTTACTTTTAAAAATCGTTTGAATCGAGAGAAGTTCTTACTTTTGTGGAATGAGCTTGAGCTTCATCAATATAAACGAACCAGGTTTCCTGGGTGAATGACAGATAATGCAAGATGGACAATAAGAAATTTAAATGAAAAGTATTACAAAACAAAACAATCAAATCCCTTATCAAATATAAAAAGTCAATTTTTTACGTCACTCATTTTCAATAAGAGAAATTTGTGAGCTACACGGCATGCGTGGAATGAGGAAGGGGATGTTTTTAATTTTGCTTGTCACGCTGGTATCATTTGAGCGATTGACTTGATGTTGTGTATTTTTAAAATTGTTGACAACATCTTGGATATTGACTTCAAAAATGTTTTTCAAGCTGTGGGTCCTATTGTAAAAAAAGAGGAAATCCTCTAGGTGAACATAATTTCAGTTTTCGAAAGACCACCACAGTCTTTAATGCCATTTTTGATGACAATTTTTTTTAACTTTTTCGATGTAAGGCTAATTTATGGGAATCAATAATCCTTCAAGCTAACGAACGGAGGATTTTTTCGGTAAACCTTTCTTAGGTTTTTCCATGAAAACAAAAGTTAGAAACCTTTAGATTAGAAGAACGTGCAACCTCTTTGATGTTTGAGATACGTAACTTAGGAAATGTCCGATGATATGTTTGATTGTTAGTTATGTTTAAGATAATTATAAAGAATTTCGAATGATAAAAGGTGAGATAATTATTCCACTCCCTAAATGATTTTAGAAGCTTCTGTAATAAAAGCTAGTTCTCTTTGGCAAAGAAACGGGAGAAAGGGTCAGCTATTCGAATATCTAATTCGTCGTTTCTACAATTTAGGAGGGAGGGTGAGGGGTATTTTAGACAATTCAAAAACCTTATTGAATCCGTTTAATTTGTAAAACTCGATCAAGGAAGCAGTTATGATTTATTGCTAAAGAGAACACAAAACAACGTAAGATATTAGAAACGCAACCACATACACAGGGTGAGCCATAATGAAGGTGCCTATCGAAAAGTACCACAGATTTTACAAAAATGGTGTCCTAAAAGGTGCTCCAACAGTCCGGAGGTTTTGATCAAATCGAACAATAACGTCTGGGGTTATAATTGTGTATGCAAAGCTGTGTCTTTAAAAATTTCGACTACAAGTCTGTATGTAAGAGCCAAAGACTAAATGGTTAGCGGGACTAACTAAGTTTATGATTTGTGTTTAGAGACTTGGATTCATCTTTGATTCTAGTTGGACGTAGATTTAACGAACTGACTATTTATACAGATAGATCAAAGATACAAATAAAAATTTTTGACGCAACAGTCTCATTAGTACCCATGGCATAACTTTCTCATAACCATTCATGTAAGCGTGTGCATTTCATGTAGAATGCCGGGACCTCCTGTTTTATGCCGAATCCAAACTGCTTAGTTGAGATAAGCTTTTCTTGACAATCGATACTACTCGGATGATTTGTCCGACCATCGAGAGAGGAGGGCCAGTGAAAATCATTTAGGTGTTGATACGGCTGGGAATCAAACCCAGTACTTCTACGAGGCAGGCAGTTCATCGCACTAACCATCGTGTCACTGAGCCTCTCAAAGAGCATAAATGGACTGTGAAAACGGTGAAAACACAATTGTTGCACATATTGGAGTTCTAAATCGGCTTAAGGCTACATTGGGGCAATATGAACTTACTTAGTTACTTAAGTGGCGCTGCAGTCCGGATTAAACCTGGTCTTCGAAAAAACTTGCATCTCCAATTATCCCGGTCTTTTGCTAACTCCTTCCAGTTGCGCACTTTAAGTTGGTTTAGGTCGGTTTCTACTTGTGTTCGCCAGTTAAGGTGAGGTCTTACTCTACAGCGTCTGACTCTTCGAGCTGGAGTATTGGTGTCAATTCGCACTACATGTCCTTGCCGTCTTTAACGTCCAATGCGGAGTTTTTTTTTTGACTACGGGTATATCGCTGTACAGCTTGTATAGTCCTTGGTTGAATCTTCGACTCTATAGTCCGTCACAAACGGGACCAAGGATTTCTTCATCCGCTCTTGATACAGTCCATGCTTCAGGGCCGTAGAGCAGCACTGGTATGAAAAGGGTCTTGTTTAGGATCTCCTCACGTTTAGTCCGACAATATCGTCGGTGTATGCTAGTAGTTGCACCGATTTATGGAAAATCATCGACGTATGCTAGAAGTTGCTTCGATTTTTGGAATTTTTTTCCTCTGGTTTTGATTGAAGAAGTCACATCACCTTGCATCGCCTTCTCTAAATCCTTCATTGGCATCGAAAGTGGCGGTTAGGTCGTTTCCGACCCCGATGGAGCAGCGTGAATTCTTAATCATAATCCTGCTCATTTGGGCGGCATACGAAAACTGGACATGGGTCTGTATAGTTCGTCTAACTCAATGAATATGAAGTGGGTATCGATTTGGACTTATTGGGTTTTTTCCAGAATCTGCCGAAGTGTGAAGCTTTGATCACCAATTATAAAGGATACGTTCATTCGACCAACATTTGGTGAATGTTACTTGCCAAATCATTTCCACCGGCTTTATAAAGCGTTTACAAGAAGGTCGTCATTTCCGGCAGCCTTGTTAAGCTTAAGCTCACTTCACTTAGGTAGGGTGGTTGGTAGTTTTCGCTGCCGTGCCAACATTGAATGGCTCGTTCTGCATGACAGCGGAATGTTGTTCATCCTGGCCGTTTAACAGTCTGCAGAAGTGGTTCTTCCATATCCCCAACATAGACTGTATCTCAACTACGCCCAGGGGGGTTGGGCCCCTACTGGGCGCGTCCTCAGGTGGTGGATATAGGTAGCCGCAGGAAAGTTAGTTTCGTTAATTCGTTACTTAGCGATCTGCGGTGAATGTGGTCATAGCAATTTACTGTGAAAGCCCATCGTGAACCAATCCAAGCCCACTTCATGTTGATCCACAACCATTTGGCTGCTATAATTCGCCGTAAGGACATTCTTTGTTCGGTAACCGACTAAAGTTATGTCCGAAAAGGCGAGGCAGTCAAGCTCTTTTTGTTGAATGAACAAACGTGTGTTCAATGAACAACTATAGTAAATGGTGCATGAAGTGGGAAAGTTACTTGTTGTTGCCACTGATTACTGCCTGATTAGTGGTGGACTTAGTAACTTCGAGACCGGACTGGGTTGTTATGGAGCCCATAAGGAATCGGTGTGGAGTCTCACCATTGACTATAGAATGGTACCACGGGAATCAGAGCCCCTAGGACAATGTCCTAGACTGATTTTGAGGTAGGCCCCCTTGTGGGAGTATCGTGGTGGCTGTCGGTTGTCAGAAGTTCGTTAAAGCGTATGGCATTCTAAAGAGGGTGACTTTAGAATGCAAGAGGTGCAGATAGCCTCGACTCCTCAGCAAGGTTGAAGTTCGTGCCTAACACATGATTTTCGAATTGCTACCAATGGAGTGCGGCCTGCGTTGGGGTGCTAACCACACTTAAAAATGGTTGCGATATGTGGGTAGGCCCACCGTGAGATAAGAGCCGTAAAGGCTAGGTGCTCACGTTAAGCCATCTTACATTATCTTGTATCTCAACTACGATCTTTCCTTGTTTATCTCGACAGTATTCTATCTGCGCCTTGTAACCCTGGCTTTGACGTTTTAGACTTTGGTTAAACTTGCGAACATCTTTCCTGGAGTGTCTTCGATCACGCTTTTTTGGCCTTTTTTCTTCTTTCTGAAAGGCTTCTTTGTCTTGTAGGCCTCGTTTCTAACTGCGAGCATCTGTCGGCACTCTTCATCCAAGTTAGATGCTGGTGATATCGTGTTAATCTAGAGATTAAGGGCGGTCTTTTGCATTTGCAGTCTTTCGATATTGTTTATTATTTGTTGTTAGGCCTAGTTTAGCTAACACTTTTTTGTTAAGGGTCCTAACATTCCACATCCAGTCATAAACGTCGTTGTTCTTATCACAATTTGGATGGGCATCAAAAGTAAAGTCGGTTCTTTCTGAGGCTCTTGGTGGCTTCGTAGCAATATTTTTTTAACGTGAGTGGATATTTCACTCAAAACCCGTCCATCAACATCTAGGCCCAGATCCAATTTATTAGGTACACCTGTACACCATCAGTATCCACTACAAGATTGAGTGCTGCCATTGGCCTCTCAGCTCTTCCGCTATCATTTCTGTTCAAATTGTCTTACTTACCCTTGAGATTCCTTGATGATATGATTACTGATGTACTTTGTCCATCCTAACTGGGAATGTAACCGCCACCGTTGATTCCATCTTGGGAATTCTTCGGCTGACATTGCAGACTGTAGGGATGATAGGTACGTTAGATATATATCGGGATATCCAGAACTTTGAATAAATCTGGTATCATCTGGTAATCACCCGGATTGGGTGTGACCTAGTTACCTAGTGAGTTATTTACCTAAGTTTTTATCACTGCCCCACCTCTTGCGAAAATCTAAAAAACATACAGGAGCATAAGGCTGTCATGAGAAGCTTCTTAAATTTGCTATTCGGAATCGGCGTTAAACTAGAGGTCTTATTTTTTTGTGGCAAAAATGAGTTTAGGTACGCCACTGGGGCCACTTTGATGATGGTGAGAATGGCGCGGCTATACTCGTCGGACGAGGGTAGTTCTTGCAGCCTCACCAAAACATCCTAGCTCTACAACCACAAATGAATGGAAAGGCTAGGAAGTAAATGTCAAATATTTCTATTTTTGGTCACATCATATTGGAATGCCCCTTCAATCGTTTAAGTTTATCCTTACCCGCCATAAACAATAAATGGTCGAAGAATTTTACAGAATTTTAGCTTTCAGATGCTTTATCATTCTATAGGTTAGGTTAGGTTGTAGTGACTGCACGCGATGCGCCTGCACACTTAGACCATAAAGGTCCGTTGTGGTACCACGTGAATCCGTCGACTTCCCTGTATTCGTTCGTCTAATTGAACCATTCAGAGCTAACTATGTAACGTTGGAGGTTTCCGACATTGATAGTGGCCAGCTCACCAAGATTATCGAAAAAGTAGTCTCCCAGATGAAGTTTCCTTTTTCCTAAGAGAGCTGGACAAGAGCAAAGAAGGTGAGTAATACTTTCCTCCTCTTCCTTCTCTCAGGAAAAAGGGAAGCTTCATATGGGAGACTACTTCTTGGATAATCTTGGTGAGCTGGCTACTATCAAAGTAAGAAACCTCCTTCGCTACATAGTTAGCTCTGAATGGTTCTGAAGTCATTGCTGAAAAGGTAGAATGTCAAAGATAAGCTCATCTGCTTTGCAATTCCCTGGTATGTCTCTGTGACCCGGCACACAAAAGAGGTGGCTTCCGGGGATTTGATTTCTGCTTGTCTGTCGCTGAAGATGTTAATATACTTCGTGAATAATACATTACTCCTCGGCCAGGACAAGGCTTCTTTGATTGCCATGATATCCGCCTGAAAAACTCTACAAGGATCAGGAAGGCGAAAGGATATGCTTAGGCTAAGCAAAAAAAAAACAAATTTTTGGCGCAACAGGCTCGTTAGTACCCAGGGCCTAGCTTTCTCACAACCATTCATGTGTGCGTGTGTACTTCTTGCACGATGGCGGGACCTCCTGTTTTATGCCGACTCCGAACGGCTAAGTTGAGATAAGCTATTCTTGACAATTGATACTACTCGGATGATTTGTCAGTTCATCACGAGAGGAGGGCCAGTGAAAAATCATTTAGGTGTTGCTACGGCTGGGAATCGAACCCAGACCTCCTGCGCGGCAGTTCATCGCACTAACCATCGCGCCACTGAGCTCCTTAGGCTTAGGCTTAGGCTAAGCACTTCTAAGAAAACACCTTCACCCACTCCAGATTCTGTTTTAGATTCATTCGTGTTTTAGACCCATGGGAATCAAGCTATTGGTTCCGATCGTATCCGACTCCCATTCAAGACGACTCAAAATGGTTGTTCTGAAGTTATGCTCAAATCTGTGTTGGGTTGTGGTGTGGTTGGTGTTTTCTGAATGTTTAGGTGATTCAGAATCATTGCGTGTTCATCCTAATTGGGTGTCCATTGTGACGAGGTTCTCAGTCTAATAGCTGCACAAGCTGCGGTCTGTTTACCGTAGATATCAAGGGGCACTAGATATAGGATAGCCTCTAGGGCTGCGGAGGAGGTTGTTCTTAGAGATCCGCTAATGCATATGCAAGCTGATGTTTAAACTTTACCTAGTAGGTTGCCATCGGAGGCTGTTTCTAAACCCGTCCCCCAGGCTAAGAGACCATACAGGAGTATGGGTCTAATGATAGACACGTTAAGCCGGAAAGAGATATGTGGTTGCATACCATTTGCTTTTTTACAAGAGTATAAGGCTACTGTGGCGGGCTCAGAGGTGCGATGGTTAGTGCGATGAACTGCCGCGCAGAAGGTCAGGTCTCTATGGGTATTAAGGTATTTGCCTGATACAGCTAAAGGCACCTTGAATCCCTCTCTTTCTAGATTTACTAATAGCTTGTTGACCACTAGATTCCAGAGAAGAAGAGACAGAACGCCCCCTTCCAAGGTTTTAAGCAGAAAAGAAGATTAGACTGATCGGACGGAGATCCTTCGGATTTATGTGAGAACTCTTTCCTGCTTTGGGGATGAATACAACCTCTACTTCTGTTCATGTCTTGAGAATATGTACTAACCGTATACAGCTGATCATGATGGTTAGTATAGCCATGGTAGCAGGATCTCAAGGTTGTATTGGAGTTCCGCAGGTATGATACCATCTGGTCCAGGGGATTTAAATGGTATGAAGCTCTTAATGGCCCAAAGATGGTTTTTTTTTGTGGTGATAATATTGGCATGTGGAATGGATGTACCGAACAACTCTGGTTCGGTATCCAAGATGTTAGAGGAGCTACCTGGAAAGTGGGTGTCCAGAAGTAGGTCAATGGTTTCCATGCTGGAGGTGGACCATCTGGTTTGAGTAGGTAGTTATAGGTGGATTGATGGAGAGGATTTTACGGAGTCTAGAAGCCTCTGACGTTTCTTCTATGTGACCAGTGACCACAGAAGGTGCGCCATGATGCTATTTTTTCCTTACTCAACCTGCCTTGTAAGTTTTGAGAGAAAACTTGTATTAGTCCGAATCTAGTGTCTCTTTGGAGCTCTAGGCTTTGTTGGCCTGCAATTTTTCCTGAGGGTGCAGAGTTAATAGTTCCATCATGGAGGCTTGGCCTTCCCTCGGAGGCCTTCTGTGATAGAAGAGTTGAATTTTAGCAATTTGGCTTTCAAATGCTCTATGATTGTATTGAAAGGTTATGATTTAGATATCTACTAACTGCCTCCCTAGTTCCTATGGCGATGCATTGAAATTACACTGGTCATGCTGGTATATTGACCCCAGCTCTCTTCCATGTAGCACAAGGGTAGAGCTGCATAATTAATAAATAATGTACGTACCCACCCTATTTGATAACTTAACAACTACCAATATGTGCACATCTGAATGAGTCATGATTTCGCCCGGAATGCAATCAATCATCACCCTTAAAAAGGACTGAAATACCATCAACCTTAATCGGTTTTTTTTTATAAAATGGACTACACTACTACTCCTCCATAATCTCCAGCCATCCATTATATTTTCCACAACTATTTCCACATTTTGTTTTGCCATAAAAAAAATTAAAAAAAAAACTCTCAAATCAAAACCGATCCACTCAACCATTAAAAAGCCAAATTCCTACAATAGATAGCTTTCTTTGCAAAGATAAACAAAATGCGCCTTTTATCGCAGCCACTGGGGATTCGGGAATTTGTAATTTATTAGACCTTTGGTCAGAGTAAACTTTAGCAAAAAATTTCCCAAAAAAAATAAACTTCAACTAGGTACGCTCGGTTATTTATAGTGTATCTACATTTTATCGCTCGTAATGTAGCCATATGAGCGGTTAAGACAACACCAACAAAAAAGTGTTTGCATTTTTTTTTTCGTCAAAAGCCCTTATCTACTCCGTCGCAGTATTTGTGATTAAAACACGAAACGAATGTCCTTCAGTAAATCATAGACAAGCATGATACCACGCACATTCCTACGTCACCGCGTCGCGTCTGTTTCTGACCAAAAAAAAAGAAATATACAGCTGCGGCTTTTATATTCCAAGATAAGGCCTAATTTGCTTAAATGCCAAAATAGAGCCCCGTTGATTAAACGAAATTACTTTTTAATAAATTTTACTAAATCAATAATTACCTCCATCTGGATGGAATGGGTGCCATATCGTTGGTGTTTGTGTTGTGGTTTTACCCCTCTGACTTGAGTTCAGAGGCACTCTCGTCACTTGATGAAGTCATGAAAGTAAAAAAAATACAGGCAAGCTGAAAGCACACCTACACACACATAAATCTGCTGTTGAAGATATCTAGAACGAAAACAAACTTGATAACGGAAAATACAAGAAAAAAAAAAAACAAATAAAGCGAAAAAAAAAATCAATTGATTGCCAGAGATATGATTTGTTGATTGCCGGTAGCAGTGCCGGTGATTGGACACTAACTTACTTACTACCACTACAATTACGTAACGTAGTGGTTTGCACATTTTACCTTGTTTAAGGTGATGGGTTTATTTATACCCTAGGATCTAGGGTGCATTCGCAATGCCGCATTGATACTTGAGCTATGACACAGAGAAAGACTGTGAAGTTGTCATTCAAAAAGTGTTAAGGGCCGCCCAGAAAGCGTATCTGTAGCTGATGCTTGTAGCTGAGTAAAAAGTTAAAAACAAGGCAAATCGTAAGTGCCTTCAAAATGTGTAGGTATCTTCGTGAATCTGTAGCTTGAAGTTGAATACAGGGCAACTACATGCAAGAAATGTATCTCTGTTTTGACAGCGATGCAAGATACAAGCTATATAGCTATGCAATCTTAGCAGGCCTTTAGTGTTTTTCTTCTGTGACATAAATGACACATGAGTACATGACAGATTTTCTATTTAAATGCGGCGAATTCATTTAGCGAAGAAGTCGCTCTCAAAACATAATGACAGACAAAACACTGAAAATCGCAACATGGAATGCAAACGGTCTTCTTCAGCACATATCTGAATTGAACGTATTTCTAGACATCGAACATATAGACGTCTGCCTGGTGTCCGAAACACATTTCTCAAAAGGACACAGTCTTGATAATAAAATACCAAATTATATATGTTACCATGCTCTGCATCCAGCTGACAAAGCTAGAGGAGGATCGGCTATTATCATAAGAAAGAGCTTAAAACATTATGAAGAAGCTGAGTTCACTAATGAAAATATGCAAGTAACTACAATAAGTATTGGTATAAAAAAGAAAGAGCTCAAGATATCAGCAATATATTACCCCCCAAGGTGCTCTCCAACAGAAGAACAATATGCAGAACTCCTAAAACTGCTAGGACATAACTTTCTTGTTGGTGGTGACTTTAATGCCAAACATTCCCAATGGGGATCTAGGCTTATTTCAACAAAAGGCAAAAGGCTTTATCAAGCATGTCGCAAACACAATGTGAATTCTTTTCCTCTGGATCGCCTACATACTGGCCATCAAATCCTAACAAAATACCAGACCTTATTGACTTTTTCGTAGCTAAGGGAATTAAACGGAATCATATAAGTGTCGAAGGTAGTACTGACTTATCGTCAGACCATACCCCAGTTATCTTGTCACTAAGCGAAACGCATATCGAGAAAAAAAAAAGAAATCCAAAGCTTGTGAACAAAAGAACAAACTGGACACAATTCAGAGAAAAACTTGAAAGATTTGTTAACCTAAGATCTCCTATGGAAACAAATGGGCAAATTGACCATGAAGTGGAACAATTCATTGCAGATATTCAACAGGCGGCAGAGGAAAGCACTCGAATTAGTTCAAATAGAAGAAATCCAGAAACTAAATACCCTGTTCAAATAATGGAATTAATAAAAGCAAAAAGAAGAGCTCGAAGAAAATGGCAAACTACGAGGTTCCCCGATGATAAGACAGCTTTTAACCGTCTTAACAATGACCTTCAAAAACGAATTAGTGAATTCAAAAATGAATCACTTATCAGTTTCCTACAAAATCTAACGACGGATGCGTCTAAATACTCCTTATGGAAAGCATCTAAATACCTGAAAAGACCGCAGTTACAGAACGCACCATTAAAATCACAAGACGGAAAATGGATCGGAAACCCGAAACAGAAGGCTGATCTCTTCGCAGAACACCTTTCGAGGGTTTTTAAGCCGTTCCCATCAAGTGCTCCAACTGAAGAAATGCAATTCATTGATAGAAACGACTAATGCGAAATTCCTATTGTCACACTCAATGAAGTAAAAAGCGTATGTCAACATAAATTGTCGAACAAAAAAAAACCAGGGTACGATTTAATAACTGCTCAGGTTTTGAAAGAATTGCCACCAATAGCTTTTCAAAAATTTCAATTTATTATAAATGCATGTCTAAAGCACCGATATGTGCCGCATCACTGGAAAATTGCTGAAGTCATTGTAATACCTACAATAGGAAAACCTCCAACTGAAGTTTTCGAAAAATTGCTACTGAAAAGACTTAGCAAAATTATAGATGAAAGAAGACTCATTCCGAATCACCAGTTTGGATTCAGGAATAAACATTCCACGATTGACCAAGTGCATCGTATTACGGATGTTATAGAAAAGGCACTGGAGGAAAAACAAGTCTGTTCGGCTCTATTTCTAGATGTTGCTCAAGCCTTTGACAAGGTTTGGCATGAGGGACTTGAGTATAAATTGCATAGGGATTTACCAAGACAGTATTATGAATTACTAAAATCATATATTTCAGACCGACTCTTTAGGGTTAGATATGAACAAGAATACTCAGAACTTAAGAAAGTCGAAGCAGGTGTTCCGCAAGGAAGTGTCCTAGGACCAACCCTGTATCTGTTATATACTAGGGATATTCCAGTGGATAACAATGCTTTCATGGCTACCTTTGCCGATGATACAGCAATACTGGTGCCTGAAAATAACGTTCTGAAAGCAACAGAAAAACTGCAGAATGCAGTCAATAAAGTTCAAAATTGGACGGAACAATGGCTGGCGTATCAAACTCAATGAGACAAAATCCACTTAACTTCACTAATAAGAAGATTAACAATGTTCCCTTATTCATTAACCACCAAGCTGTACCTTACGCAAATATGGCTAAGTACCTTGGAATGAATTTGGACGCGAAGTTAAAGTGGAAAGAGCACATCAAAAAGAAAAGAGAAGAACTGAACCTAAAATATAGAAAAATGTACTGGTTACTGGAAACACAGACCTTTCCATACAGAATAAACTCATGCTATATAAGCAAGTACTGAAGCCTGTTTGGACGTATGGCATCCAATTATGGGCCTGTACTAAGAAAACAAATACAGAAACCATACAAAAATTCCAAAACATAGTCCTTCGTGGAATAGTAAATGCCCCTTGGTATATTAGAAATAGCGATTTGCACCTTGATCTACAAATCAACATGGTTACAGAAGAAATTAAAAAACACGCTATATCACACAATCAGCGTCTACAAAATCATGAAAACTCCGAGATGGAGAGAGTCCTAAATGTACGAAACAACATAAGGAGATTAAGAAGAACCAAGCCTCATGAGCTTATGGCCTAATTATATGGGAAAATATTACATTTGTATATCTTCCCCAAAGCGGTTTAAAAAATAAGAAAATAAAATGTGTCGTCGATCTTTCATAGATTGGTACTGATTTTCGGGTGGTTTTTGTGCGGTAAAATCCCACACTACTTGATACCGTGAACTATCCACAAAAAAAAAAAACGAGTGGTGGGTGCACGACTGGGTCGTACGCAACTTTCTCTTTCACAGCGAGTTGGGCGTTAGATCAAATAGTACGCATTTTGATTATTGATGCTAAAAATGATATAAATAATGTCGAAATGTGCTTATACGAACGTTTACTCCGAAATTTGAAAAAAATCGATGTCAATGTGAATAATAATGATATTCCGTTATTGGCCAAAACTGAAAATTCCGTTTAGTGATAGTTGGGCCAAAACTAATTATGTGGAATTGCTTCAAGCTGTAATAGTAGTAAATAGCTATATTAAATTTCATTCAATTTGACATAATAGTTTTAGTTTAGAAATTATCAATTTTACTTATATGGCCTAAATGACAAAATCCGTTATATGGATTTTCTCGAAAAAACTGGGTACGCAGTTTTGTCGAAGCTAATATGGTTATAGTTTATATAAAGTTTAATCAAAATCGTTAGAGCCGTTTTCGAGAAAATTGAAGTTATGTGTAATTTGTATATGGCAGGTACCGTTAATAACATGGCTAAAAGCAAACAAAAAAATGGCCTAGAATTATGACTAAAACAAGCTTGGATACGAAATTTGAAGAAAATCGGTCTAGCCGTTTAGGCTGGGGAGACCATTACGGACAGACGGACCGACGGACCGACGGACGGAATTCCAAAAACCACTTTTTTAGGCTCCGCTATCATCGTAATGTTAGAATCAATCAAAATCTCGAGGTCGAAAATTTTCACGAAAACAATATCTTTCTCTTTGTAAGAGAAAGTTAAAAATTTAGGCGAAATTTATTGGTGGAATAATTTTGTTTTGTTGTATAGTTAGGTTAGGTTAGGTTAGATGAGCTGTGGACGCTCGGGTGAGTCGTCAAGCTCGCATAGGCCTACGTGGGCCCATAGTCATACCCTTCGAAGAAAGTACCCTGAAATAGAGAAAGAGGATACCTGGTTAAGTTCGCTAGTGATACCTATGCGGTGCTTGTCTGTGTTGCTCCTTCAGCCTCAAAGAGGTACTTGCTCCATCCTGATCTGCTACAAAAACGGACTATCAGCGCTATTGGGATGGTCGTTAAGTCACTTAGGTCATCGAAGTAAAGGCTGCCTAGTATTTTTTAACGGCTGCCACTGATCGCAGGGCAGTGGCATAGTAGGTGTGAGACCTCTTCTTCGACGTCAGGGTCGCTGCATTTCCTGCAAAGTTGGTTCGCACCAGTCAGTTTTATCTTATTGAAGTGCTTACCCAACAGGTTGTGACCTGTTATCACTCTCACCGTTATAGAAATGGCTGCTCTGTTCAAAGCTATTAGCTTGTTCGATTTACTGCCGCTTAACTCCGGCCAGAGAGATTTTGTTGGTTACTTGTATTTTGCCATCTTGTTATGGTGCTTTTTGAGTGTGCTTGGATATTTCATGTTTTTTAGATGCTAGCGGGGGATTGACCCTTTTATCAGCTAGAGAAATGCAACTGGACGATCCTAGTCTGGCTAACTCGTCTGCTTTCTCATTTCCTATAATGTCATTATGTCCTGGCACCCAGATAATTTGGACTTTTTTCTGGTTACAAAGAGCCTTCAGCTCTTCGCGGCAGCGTTCAACTACCCGTGATTTTACTATATTGGATGCCAGAGCTTTAATGGCCGCTTGACTATCCACGTAGATGTAGATATCCTCATGTGATATTCCAATACCCTAGCCGATTCGGCAGCTTCGAGTATGGCCAGGATCTCAGCTTGGAATACACTACACGAGTTTGCTAATCTCAAAGATGTAGCTAGCCCGATCTTTTCAGAGTAGACACCAGAGCCCACTCCCACTTCCATTTTAGATCCGTCGGTATAGAATGCTATTTCAATGATAGATAACACATTGTTTGAAGGCCATTCGTCTCTGCTTGGTATTCTGATAGAATAATTAATATCAAAGTCGTGGTATGGGGAAATATAGTCAGATGCTGCATCCGCATATGCCATTAATATTGAGCTATGGCCAAAAGGCTTCATGAGTAGATTGCCCGTTTCTTTGAGTCTTGCTGCGTTTTTTGCTGCTGTGTCATTGATTTGTAAGTCAATTGGTGTTATGTTTAGGATTGTTTCTTAACGTCCTGTGGGGCTAGTGCGTATGGCTCCTATCGTTAGTATGCATACTGTCCTTTGAACTTTCGTTAGCTTGGTCATATGTTTTGCTTTTTTCATAGCATTCCACCAGACCAAGCAACCGTATGTTAGGATTTGCCTGACAATAGCTGTGTATAGCCATTTTATGACCTCCGGGGATGGGCCCCATTTTTTGCCGCAGAATCTGTTGCAGCTATAGAGGGCAATATTTGCTTTCTTTACTCTTTCTTCAACGTTTAGATTCCAGTTCAGTTTATTATCAAGTACCACCCCCAGATATTTCGCGCTTGCTGACATTGAGAGGGTTGAACCTTCCAAAGACGGTGCCGGAAATGTTGGGATCGATCTCCTGTTAGTAAAGAGAACCAGTTCTGTTTTGTTTGGATTTACACCCAGCCCGCAATATTTTCCCACTTGCTGAGTATATTTTGCATAATTTCACACAGTGTCGATGGGAATTTTCCGCACGCCATGAGGACTACGTAATCTGCGTAAGCCACTGTTTTTATTGCAGTGATATCCAGCTTCTGAAGTGCTTCGTTGACTACTAGTAGCCAGATGAGTGGGGATAATATACCTCCCTGAGGGTACTTCTTGACGTTGTGATCCTTTTGGTACAATCGCCAAGTGTTGACGAAATGATCCGGTTATTGAGCATGGTTAAGATCCAATTGCAAGAAACCGTTCCTATTTCAGCTTTGGTAAGTGCCTCAGCAATTTCTTCAGTTGTAACTTCTTCAGTCTTACTGAACTGTATAAAGTATCTTTATTGTGTAGGTCGAGAGGTAAGAGATGCAATAGCACAGTAAGGGAATCCGCCAGCGTAGACCTCAGTGCGCCCGTGGGTGCTATACTGGCTGTTATATGCAGCCTTTTCAGTTTTGAGAGGTTGTAGCGCTTACTCAATGCGGGCCACCATACTAGTGAGCCGTATGTGTCATCTTTGGTTGAAGTTACTTGTTTCCAAAGGTTTTGCTGCAAGCATACAAAGCACCAAACGCCTTCCTTAGTAGGTGTTGCTAGGGCTTAACATTTTTTCCCTGCTTCCTTCTCTATACTAGCAAACGTGGCTATGACATCACGGCGAGTCCGACCAATGATGTCAATATCGTCGGCGTACGTTAGAAGCTGCACCGATTAATGGACGATTGTGCCTCTGATGTTGGCTTGAGAGTTTTGCACAATCCATCAAAAATGAGATTAAATAAGTAACATGACAGTGCATCGCGTTGCCTAAATCCTTTTTTGGTATCGAATGTGTCGGTAAGGTGGTATTCGAACCTGATGGTGAAGCGAGAATTCTCCATGCACAGACAGACGAGTTTGGGCGGTATGCCAAAGCCAGACATGGCTTTGATACCCACAGGTGGTGGGTATCGATTTGGACTTTTTGGTTTTTTTCCAGGATCTGCCGAAGTATGAAGATTTGATCAGTTGTGGACTTTTTAGGCCTAAAAGTACACTGATAAGGGCCGATCAGGTTGTTGGTAAACGGTTTCTGGCGTTCATATATTACGGCAGATAGGATCTTGCAGGCGATGTTGAGGAGACTTATGCCTATGTGATTGGAGCAGTTCAGAGGGTTTCCTTTTTTTTTGGATCGGACAAACGACCAGATATGGCTTATAAGTTGGTGGATGTTATTTATCAAGTCACCTCCGCTTGCTTCATAAAGTTCCGCGGTAAGTCCGTCTTTTCCGGCAGCCTTGTTAAGCATGAGTTTAGATATTGCTGTCCTTACTTCACTTAGGTCGGGTGGTTGGTATTTTACTCTGTCGTGGCCAATATTGAATGGTTTGTTCCGCCTGACAGCGGAATGTTATTCTTCATCGCCGTTAAACAGTCTGCAGAAGTGGTTCTTCCATGTCCTCAGCATCGACTCTATCTCAACTACGATATGCCCTAATTCATCTCGTCCGAATTCTGTTCGAGGCTTAAATCCTTGGCGTTGACGTTTTACACTTTGGTAGAACATCGTTCCAGGAGTGTTACCTCTCTATATCCTCGATAGCGGGCTTTTCTTGTTCTTTTTTCTGAAAAGCCGGTGTTATTTCCTCCTTCTTTGCCTATAGAGCTTAATGGAAGCTTTCGTCTTCAAATGCAGCTTACTTTTGTAGGGCTCGTTCTTGGCTGCGAGTATCTGTGGGCCTGGGCATTTACATTACACCAAGGGTTTCTTGATGGTCTCTTGCGGTGCAGCCTTTCAACATTAATTTTGTTCGCTTAGAAGTTTTTCAAGTACCTCGTAGAAAAAGAGGATCTCCCGTTTAAAACCAAATGCGAACGGCTTATTTGAGATGCTTCTCATGACGGTATTACTCTTGGTTGTTGTCTGACTTTCGCAAGAGGCGGAGCAGTGAAAAAAACTTAGGTCATGTCACTTCGTAAGTCCTGACTAACCCTTGAGATGCCTAAATGATGTGCTGTCTGTCAAAGTGGCTCATTTAGGTTTTTCACTTTGTTCATCATAAATGGGACTGTATATGCCACCGTTGATTCCATCTTGGGAATTCGTCCAAACCGTGCCTTAATGTGACGACAAATCGCATATCAACGTTGGTTCTAACGTATCCCCAGCATCGACTGTGACCCAACTACAATATTTCCTTGTTCATCTCGACAGGATTCTGTTAAATGTTTCTTTCACACCAACAACTGACAATCTAAGCACATAATCGACGACCTGATAGTGCATTCCTCACATTGAACCTTCTCTCATCGTTGGAAAATGTAATCAGCGTCAGAAAAGACACTTCAATATTTCACAGCGCTAATGAAGGCCACATTGTGTTCAGAATTCACAAACGACGCTTCTGTCAGACACACGCCATGTGAACCTGACTAAATCGATACGAATGTCGTTACTCTTATCGGTGCGGCAGTCACCACTTTTGTTCATTCCGCACCGATGCACAATAGAGGTCGTGGCCTCCCCAAGTCTGCAAAGCCTTTAAAACTAACAATCAATAACTGCTTATTGAATATTTTCCTATCCATTGGTTTGTCCTTCGACATCACACTGTCAAGGTTATTCCCGCCATCTGTTCACATTTCATTTTTGGTTGCGGCACTCCTTGGCCCCCCCAACAAAGTAATCAAAGTGTCAACGTCCAACCTGCTTAGTCCACCCTCCATTTGAAAGGACTAGATGGAATTGACATTTTGATTTATTCTCATCCTGACATCCGTTTAACTTTATATGGTGTGACAAAAGCGGTGTCAACGTCAGCCAACCAGAGAAACAACATCGACCACGACTGTCATCATTAGGTTGATGACCGACACGGCTAAATGGTACGCGTTCCACAATTACACTTTCTGTGGCAATGACAACTACTGTATCTGCACAAAGTGGGTTGACAAAAGTCCACCTCAAAGTGGATCGACCAGTAAAACATCACACACACACGCTTAGTCGCGGAAAACTGATTTTTCACGAGGGAAGATGAGGAGGAAATATCGTGTCGAAATTATGAACACACAAAGGGAAGCCAACAAAATTAGCGTGTCGTGGTAAATATTTACATAGTTGTATCTAGATACTTACATGACTGTTTGGCTTTGTCGCTGTGGGCATCTTGGACTCGTGAGAAATAAACCATTCGGTTATCTGTTTCGTGCAACTGAGTCAGACTCATCGGCGGGCAAAGTATCTATGTGTATGGCGTACCTATGTAGATAATGTCGACTCTTTGTTTTCTTTTATTTTTTTTTTCTAGCTTTTTGTTTCCATTCAGTTAGACTTTTCCTTTTATGATTTTGTGGGAGACTACAAGTCTGAGAAATTTTGACATTTTCTTCGGCATAATCTTAATCTTATCGATTGGCGGCGGCATAAAAATACTGAATTGATAGTAGAATGGGGTTAAGGAAGGCTCAATTCTGGAAGGTTAATTTTTAAATAAATAACGAAAAAAACATTCAATTGAATGTACCTAGTGACAGCGGATATGGGATATTATTTAGGCAATCGAATTGGTTTATCTCTATAGAAGCGGATAGAGGAACACTCTGCCGATATCCAAGGTAGGTGGGAAATAAAATACCACTCCTCGACTACTACTAAAAAAACCTACACAGATGGAATCAAGGATATGATAAACCTACTTGAGCTGCTCTGACATATTCAGACAACAGGTCCTAAAGGAACATCAAGGGTTAGTAAGGCCCTTGAATGGAGATGGTAACTGGTAACAGATGAGATGGATTGTATCTGGTGTTCCATATACGGGTTATGCTTTGGGTTAACCACTTAATCACGGAAAAACCCTTTTGATACGAAGCAATCAGAAAAGAAAAAAAGAAACAAAATGCCAATATACTCTGAACACTGTTTCCTCACCTTGATATCATATAAGGGGACATTCCGGTCACCTCCTTAATTGTCAAGCTTTCAGGATCAACCGTCATGTTGGAGAAATATTTCCGGTCTTGAGCCGTTATCTCTTCGGCGAAGATAGCCAGCAGATCTGCTGTTGATACCAGACCGACATAAGGGTCGAAGATAACATTAAAGTGGACGAGTATATCGTTGGTGTCATCAGTCCTAAACATCAAAAGGCTGGTTAAGTTTGAGAAAGTTTAGAGGTCATTTACGAACATACCCATCTAGAGCTAAAATTTCAGTTCCCTCGAAGGACTCCCTAAGATCTGACCTTCTTAGCAAAAAATTTATTCGCTCTCTGTAATCCCGTGATTTGTGCTGAAACCTTATCGATGTTTGATCTGCCAGATCCATAGACCATTTGTCATTGATCACTCTAAACTTGCCGCGGAATGTTCTATCTGGCAGGGGCTCTGGTCTGAAGTAGGTATCTGTTGGATGTCAAAACAGTCAGTATGGATTTGTTAATGGGCAATACTGACTACCTTCCTAATTATTGCGCGGTAGGAAGGAAGAACTGTCTACCTTCCTACCTACAGCGCGGTAGGAAGGTAGTCAGTTCAAAACTAAGCTCAACAAGGCTGCAGAACTGACTACCTTCCTACCTAAACCCTGCAGCCTTGGTGAGCTTAGTTTTGGATGCTTTCAAAGAAGGAAGCCCTTATGAACTCCGAAAACTACATAAGTCATCTCAACATCGCTTACCAAATCTTATCTGGTACAGTCCGGGAAGAACCTGTTTTCCAACCGCCCAGTTGTAAGCTAACTGCCGTCAAGAAGGCGAGGTCTTTCTCAACTGCGTTCAAAGTCTGAATGGGAACCCGTCCAATTCGAATGTTTTTGTGAGGTCATTGCCAAATCAGATGAAGCACCTAGAATTCTCCATTGTCATCCTCCTCAGCTGTATCCTTTGTTATCTATTCCCTTTCGTAGTAGCGTTTTGTAGGCTTATATTGTCGAATTTGGCTTTGGTGCGGATTGTTACATGACCTTCGATGTCGTTTATAACAAATCCGCATCCAAATAGTCGCTGGGCCTTAGAAGATGTCACAGTTTCCAAACTCATTATCAGTTGTCCAAACTGATTATCCTGATTATACATTTCCATCGTATTTCCTGGATGGTAGTAATGTCTCTGCTTTGTCACAGATTAATGGTAAATCTAGTTGTTCGGCTGAACCTATTCTGTTAAATGTTCTAAAATTGCAGGTTCAGATACATTGGCCTTTCTTCGCTTAGTATGTTCGTCAATAGTACAATAGGTGGTGCAAAAGTTGTCACTAGATGCTCTTTGGCTGTTATATTTCTCATGAATGAAAAACAAAGCAAAACCTTTTGGATTCTGTATTTTTGACGTCTTAATTTTGTTTTGCTTTAAGTCGAGAAAATGTTATTGACCAAGTATGACCGCCAGAATTGATGACTCTAATGGCCCAGTTTATGAATAAGACCTACCACTCTAGCTAGAACTTTTGGCGATGGTTCCTCACGTTCTTCACAGATATTCTATTTGAGGTTTTAAAGATTATGAGGTTTGTTGATATAGTCTCGTGAGTTCCAACCCACAAACATTTTGCCGGTCAGTGCAAATCGCCAAAACGAGAAATTAGGCGACCCATAGTGCGGCCCTTAGAATTTCGGTTGTAGCTCGTGCAGGCTTCTTGACATGAGTCTCATGATTTCCAACCCACAAAATGAAGTCTGGAACGGTTATATCAGGCGATTTTGCAAGCCAATGCAAATTGCCAAAACGAGAGATTAGGCGACTCGTAGTGCGGCCCTTAGAATTTCGGTTGTGACTCTTGCAGATGATCCATCCTGTTGGAACCACATGTTTTACGGTCCCAATTTATCCAATTGATGAAGAAGAAAGTCGTTGATCATGTCTCTGTAGCACTCGCCTACTAAAGTAGTCGTGGCCCGCTGCGTTTTTGAAAAAATAAGTTCAAGCATGCATGGCGGATGTAAGGGCTCTTCGTGGGTTATGCGTGAATTTTCGGTGCCCCAGAAGTGATAATTTAGCTTATTCTTATATCCATAGAGATGAAAATGGTCCTCGTCGCTCATGATGATTTTCCGATCCCTCGTTGTCGAGATTCAGGATGATTGGATAGCAGGTAACATACGCTTGGCGGTCAACAGCTCACATATTACAGTTTTTCACCAGAATTCTCAGAAAAAATAGAGCGTTGGACTACTAATCACTGGGTCCCTGATTCAAATACCAAAAGTGACAACACCTAAGTTGTTTCACTGCTCCACCTCTTGCGAAAATCAGAAAAGCATCTTACAGTTACACTGTCGTGAGAAGCTTCTCAAACTTGCTGTTCGGTTTCGGCTTTAAGCAGGAGGTCCTCTTCTTTTTGGCAAAAGCAATAACTTCACACACAGAAATGAAGAGTAGAAGCTTGGTTTCAGCCTCTATATGGGCCGTTAATATCAGGTATTTCAAGTTTGAAGTGAAATTCCTCTTGAAACGGTGTTAATGGTTTTTATGAAACGAAAAAGTGTAACGAAACAGAGATAACTATAAATTTAGGGTTTAGGCTGTGAGAGAATGATATAAAATGTGTTTCTATATTGTTTTCCTATCCTTTGTTTCCACATTGTGCCATGGTTCGTAGCGTGCCCACTACTCTACAGTCGTATATAGTTTCACTTTTACCGCGTGTGAACTCACACTCGATTTTTTCTATTTTCTATGTAAAGAAGATTCACAGATGTAGATAAGAGTGACATCTTCAAAAACAGCTGTGAAATTCTCCACAGAACGGCTGCTCTTGGGTGGCGCTCAGTGGCGTGATAGTTAGTGCGATGAACCGCCACGCAGAAGGTCTGGGTGCGATTGGATAGAATGGTTGTGAGAAAGCTAGGCCCTGGGTACTAACGAGACTGTCTTTTTGGCTTCTCTTGGGTTGGCCAAACCTGGCAGCATCTTGTGTTGTCCCATACTCTTCTAGACAAGTGACTAAACCTCATGATTTTTGTCGAGTTGGTAATGGAACACCGGGAAATCTGCGCTGAAATTCACGTTTGGCCAACACCACCGCCGAATAATTCCGCAATGAAATCGAAACAATTCATTCCTCGTTCTTGTTGACGTGTATTTTGTATCATGCTTCATATTTCTACTTCACAAATGTCAAAGTAGAATTGACATGTGTCGCCATCTGCAGAAATTGTAGCATCTTCCGATAGGATGTTGATTTTTGCGCCACCTTGTAACGGGTCCGCCAAATAACTTTTTTTTTGAAAATGCTATAAAAAAAAAGTACTGAATATTTTCTCAAATTCCTTTTTTTATTTGAAAGTACAATCCTTCCGGTAAATAATGGAAAATAATTTCAATCAAATGGCTGCCTCGGTTGGCCATGCAGTAGCCCACACGATCGGTCCAATTTTTAAGCACATTATCGATTGTGTGCAGCTGTATTTCACCAATGGCTTCACGAATATTGTCCTTTAAAGCGTCAATTGTCTCTGGCTTGTCGGCGTAACACTTATCTTTTACGGCACCCCACAAATAATAGTCCAACGGTGTCAAATCGCAGCTCCGAGGTGGCCAAACGACATCAGCTCTGCGGCTGATAATGCGATCTTCAAAAACGGGGCGCAAAAAATCGAGTGTAGCTTCGGCTGTGTGGCACGTAGCGCCGTCCTGTTGAAACCAAATGTTGCCAATATCCTCCTCTTCAATTTGTGTGAACAAAAATTCGTTCAACATGGCCCGATAACGAATGCCATTGACTGTAACGGCCACTCCTTGCTCATTTTCGAAGAAAAATGGCCCAATTATGCCTCTGGACCAAAATCCGCACCAAACAGTGACTCGTTTTGGGTGTATCGGCTTTTCAATGTATGCGTGCGGGTTTTCTGTCCCCCAAATGCGACAATTTTGCTTGTTTACATACCCGCCAAGATCAAAATGAGTTTCATCTGAAAAGATGATTTTTTTTGGCAAAATCGGCATCTTCTCTAAGTCGATCGTAGACCCACTTAGCGAAGCGAAAAGCATTTGGATGGTCAGTTGGCTTCAACTCCTGAACCAATTGGACTTTGTATGGCGTCATACCAAGGTCTTTATGCAAAATTCGTCTCAATGATGTTCAATTGTTGAGAACGACGGTGAATTGATGTTGATGGCGCTTCACGCACAATTTCTGCCACAGCAGCATTATTCTCGGGTGTATGCACTGTTTTTGGCTTTTCACGCTTTAGTTTATCGATGCGGATGCCAGTTTCATTCACTTTTCTCACAAGATAACGAACATACGGAGCTGACGGTGCTTCTCTTCTTCCAAAAAACGTACGCAATTTTCGCACACATTCTGCAACATTACCATGATTTTCAGTAATTTCGCAATATTTCCCAGCGTTGTTCAAGGGTATGCACAACCATATTCTTTCAGCGGAAGGATAAAACTTATTATCTGTCAAATCAGACATGAGCTAAGTGTTACCATTCACGAAATAAGCACTAGTTGAAAAAAAACGTTAGATGGCGGACCCTTTATAATAATAGCTTTTCGAGGATTTTGGAAACAATAAGGTTTTTTCGCAAAAGCAGAATCCCCAACCTGGAGAACCAGTTCCAATACATTTTATTCCCCTGGACACTGTCCATTAGTATCTACTACGGGGTTGAATGTTGCCATTGGCATTTCGGCTCATTCTCAGCCATCTCTGCGCAATCAGCCTGACTAACACTTGAGATTCCTAGATAACCTGTTGCCCGGATATATCGGAACAACTCAAATAGAGTCTTCAAACTGTTTATGAAAAATTCATTCAGGGAAATACCAATATACGGACATTTATGGAGCTAAAAATTCGGCAAATGGGCACATTCAGGCACTTCGCCGAAACGCTGGCGAGGAGCTATATGGTAAAAAGTGACCAACGTTCATCTACAATGTCGTCTCCCACTTGACCAATAACTATCTAATAAAAAACCATTAAAATGTCCAAATAATCCATAAAAAAGGGAAATCATGTCGTACCATTTTTAGATTTCTTAAAACAAAACTTCGGGTGAGTGCTTTTAAGCCTCCCTGTACAAACAATTGACCTATTGTCTACAAATTCTTATCTGTAGATAAATCGTGAAAACAAATCAGTCTATACGCGACTGAAATAATAACTCCAACATGCTCCTAGAAATTGTCTAACCACAAAATTAACAACAATCTCTGATGTCATCGATTCCAAGCAACTCTCCCTCTAGCTCGTAACATTTAGCTCTTATGACAGTATAAAAGCAAATTCTAATAAAAACCGTTTTATAACTATTGAGTCGTAAGAACAAAACACCAAAGCACTACCAAACGCCCCATAAATGCGTGTTACCAAATGTGACACACTCTCTAGCACACACCACTAGACGGACGACCCATGCTATATAATCAAAGATGGCCGCCTGTGTTTGGGTAACCTCCAGCTGTGAGTAAAAATTAAATTATACCGCTTTTTTGTGTCATTTTCCTCATTACATTTTAAATTGAATGAAATCTGAAATATTTTCTTCAGAAATTGATTTGTAACCCAACCCTCCCCATTCTGACTGAGTATCTTTTGTTATGCAAGAAAAGGATTTAAGTATCTATTGGCAATAAAATAAATTTCCCAATTGAAATCAATTGATTTGTGAGACTATGAAAGCTTGAAGCCCCTATCTGCGATGAAAAGATTGACATCGAAAATGCTGGATCTTCGTTTCGAGATGAATTATATTGCTTAATTAATGATTCAGTGTTTGATGCTCGATGCATCAAAGAGATTTTCCATTTGTGAGTGTGTATGTGTGTATAATTGTATATAGATGGGAAAGTTTCCAACTAAAATAGAAAAGGAAAAACATTCCATTTTTGTGCGCGTATAAAAGCATTTTGCTTGGCTGTCGGAAAATCGCAGTTTTCTGGAGCAGAAAATCTGCACACTCTTGAATTTAATTTCACTTTTAGCGAGCAATGGACGCGACCGACGGTTGTTCGAGGAAGGCGCACTTTGTTAGCTTCGTTTGGGCTGTGTTGCGTTTCCTTTTGTTCAATGCAATTGTGAATGGTATTTGTGATAATGAGCAGCAGCACCAACACACAAACGGAATGCGTATTTGTTGGTCGAGGAAAAAGGGGGTCAAATCTAATGCATAAGCAAGTAATGCGGTTGAGATTTCCATTTCTTGGAAGAACTAGCGTAGGCATTGATAGTTGAGTTGAGTGGGGTAAAACTCGCGTCATTGTAAAGTTTTTCCAAGTCAAGTTCAGGAGAAGGTGGGATGTTCTAGGAACATGACGCTGGGGGAGAGAAATTGCGAAGGTGGTTTCATGCTGTTTGCTATTTCGCTAGATATATCTAACGGGTGATTTTTTAAGAGGTTTAGAACTTTTTAAAAAAAAAAAACACAAAAAATTCGAAAAAATGAATGAAATATTTGTTTGAATCGATAGTTTGAACCTTGCAATTTAATGTTTATAGATAATTTCATGCAAATGTTGACCGCGGCTGCGTCTCAGGTAGCCCATCCGCTGAGTCCAATTTTGGCATACTCTTTCACACATATCGGCCGGTATCTCACGAATGAATGCATGGATGTTGGCTTCCAGTGCGTCAATCGAAGCGGGCTTGTCCCCATAGACATTAGCCTTGACATACCCCCACAAGAAATAATCTAATGGTGTCAAATCGCACGATCTAGGCGGCCAATTGACCGGCCCGAAACGTGAAATTAACTGTTCACCAAACTCGCCTCGCAATTGCGCCATTGTTTCGCGTGCTGTGTGGCATGTGGCACCGTCTTGTTGAAACCACATATCATGGAAGTCAAGAACTTCCATTTCGGGCAAAAAAAAAGTTTGTTATCATCGCTCGGTAGCGTTCACCATTGACAGTAACGCTGCGATTCGCATCATCTTTGAAGAAATATGGCCCAATAATGCCGCCGGCCCAAAAACCGCACCAAACAGTGGCTTTTTCGGGATGCATTGGTAGCTGTTGCAATGCTTCTGGCTGATCTTCACTCCAAATGCTGCAATTTTGCTTATTTACGTACCCATGCAACCAAAAATGAGCCTCATCGCTGAACACAATTTTTCGATAAAAAAGCGGATCCTCGGCCAGCTTTCCAAGAGCCCATTCACCAAAAATTCGGCGTTGTGGTAGGTCGGCTGGCTTTAGTTCTTGCACCAGCTGTATCTTAAAAGGCTTTACGCCCAAATCCTTCCGCAAAATTTTCCACGTAGGGCTGTAACAAAGGCCTAACTGCTGGGAACGGCGCCGAATCGACATTTCGCGGTCTTCTGTCACACTAGCTGATACGGCCGCAATATTTTCTTCACTACGCACAGTACGTAAACGTGTTGGTGGTTTAATGTCCAACAAAGTAAATTTGGTGCGAAATTTGGTCACAATCTTCCGAATAGACTGCTCAGAAGGTCGAGAATGCCGATCATAAAATGGAAGCAGCGCGCGATGAACATTTCGAACCGAGCACGAATTTTGATAGTAAAATTCAATAATTTGCAAGCGTTGTTCATTTGTAAGACGATCCATGGTTAAATTGCAAACCAAACTGAAGCTGTTTGACAGTGACACAAGGTACTAAACACACGTCAGCTGTCAAAACCAGTGTTGCCAAAACCAAACCAGCTAAAAAATCACCCGTTATCTTGTACAAAACGGGTCTTATTTAGTTTTTTTTATAACTGGGCCCATGTGATATCATCACAATCTTATTAATATAAACCTGCAGATGCACTCTTATACTCAGAAAGTCGACTTGTTAACTACGAAACTTTGTGTAATGTTAGTTCATTTAAGCTGAGTATCCACATGCCCTTATATTTGCACAGTTTGACAGTTTTTGTGCCTGTCAATAAACGACACTATTGCCTGTTTATTTTCTTCTATGTCAGTTGTTGGTGAATGCAGTTGGCCAGTTGTCAGTGCGCTGTGCTACTTAGCGCGGGGTCCCTGGTCAAATCGGAACTTCGTAAAGAGCTTGACCAACCACATCTGCCTTTCGGAATCCACTTTCAACAGGAGTTCCCCTCCATTGTGGCAAAAATAAAACTTTCCACATAGAAATTAATAGATAAGCTAGGTTTGAGGGCCTTTGTGGGGATTAGGTGCCTTTGAACTTCCAACTGACATTTTTTCCTCTATAAAGTTCAAATTTCCAATTTCTAGAAGCAATGGCTTGTAATGGCCCTTTTTTGTAATTGTGCCCAGAAGTTCAGCCTGTTTTATAACATTTGGAGGTAAATACACAGGCTTTATAGAGGATGAGAAGGTATATCAATTTTTTTTTTTAATTCTGACTTGCCTAAGCAGTAATATACACATCGACCTAAAAGATCTATTGTGCTTGCCGTGTTTTTTTTAGGTTAGTAGCGCTTCTACTTTCCTAATGTTGCTGATAATACTTTCAGCCGAAGATTTTCTCAGTTCTTCGGGACTTAAAAATTCCCTGAAGAAAGATTCCCTTCTCATACCGTAAAGGGCCGGGCATTCACATATGATATGTTCGGCTGTTTCGTCTTCTTCTAGACATAGTCTGCACTCCGGTGAGTCGACTAGATGCATTTTATTTAGGTGATATCGCAGACCGTGATGACCAGTTAGGTAGCCTACTAAGTTTTTGATATCGTGTCTGTGAAGATTTAGTATCTTATTGGCATCTGATTTGAAGGGCTGAATAGCTCTTTTGGCCTGTCTAAGGCCTAGGATGTTTCCCCAGTATGAAAAACATTTGTTTTGTTCCCAGTTTTTTTATGACCAGATTTATGGCTGATTTGGGGACTGCACAGAGGGTTCAGGTCCAATGAAGAGGGTTTCCGAACCTTTTCTGGCTAGCTCCTGGATTAAACCTAGAGCGATGTTCCCTTCGGCACATCTTTGGTTGTAACTAGGTGTCCGAGGCACCTATAGCTCGGTGCAGCACATTTAGTAGGGTGGTCATCGTTTCCTACCGTGCTCAGGGTTTCGTACCCTATAAGGCTTGTTGTCGCCTCTTCTCCGTAGGATACCCTGTTGAGAGAGACCTTCGTCCCTATCTCTCAGACCGTTTTTTCGCTGTCCGTGTTTGGTCTAAACTGTTGCTGGTTGAGGTTTACGTTGCTTGTACTGGGGGCGTTTGGCGATACTGTCGTAGGCAGTGAGCCAGTCTTCTTTACATCGCTTCCGGCGGCAGTACTAATACTAGCTACTGGTTGCGACGAGCTGGCGCTTGTTTTTTGTGACGACTTTTTCTTTGTATCAGTGTCACTATATTTTGGGCCTGAATTGCAAACTTGTCGGATCCCTTAAGGATGATCTTGATTTGTCCAAATCTATATGAGACCATCCCCTTGAGCTCCGCAAACCTACGCATCGCACTCTCGTTAATTGCAAAGACCATGACGTCTTTCTCGTCCTATCTTTGCAGAACTCTCCACGTTCTCGTATTCAGGTCTTTGTTTTGACCGTCTAGTATTGCCAGTATCCTCTCATTCGTGACTCCGGTACTCAGGAAGAAAGCTCTGACAACATGTGGTTTCGGAAAGTCTTCCTCTCCCACAAGCATTACTTCCAACTCGCATTTCTCCTTCAGTTTGAGGAAGTTGGTTTTCATCCACTCGCTCTGAAGTGGTGATGTCCGCACATGCTAACAAGAGCTATCCGGCTTTGAAAGTTGTCCCGCGGAAAGCTGGCTTTGCATCCCCGTCGCGCAGTTCGATCGTGATGTCCATAATCCTCTCTTGTATCTGAACCATTTGCTCATTTCTGAGAGGATTGCTATCGATATCGACTGGTACGACACCCAATCTGACATAGCTCGATATATCTCTATAGGTGGTTCTGTCAGAGGTTGTTTTCCCAGTGCGAGCTCGTTTCGCTTCGGACTGAGGTGGTGTGTTATCCTCAGATCTCATGCGTTTGGCTTCTTGAAGAGCATCATCTTTTGTTTTTGCAATGATGCGGGCTTGCTCTATGCTGCAAGCTCCGTCCATTTTATGGTCGACATAATCGTCCATCAGAGCAATTAATTTGGTTAACCATGGATCGTTTTCGCACTAGGTTTACTCTATGTGATAATACGCATCCGCAGAGACGTCGAACAGTGCGCACTGAAGAAACAATTGCCGCTGTAGAGCAAAGTGTTGAAGAGGACCCGAATGAATCGATTCGGCTCCGTGCACAGCAATCAGAGCTTTGTCCATCAACTTTTTGGATGATCTTGCGCAAGGATCTTGGCTTACGAACGACCTTACAAGATCCAGCTTGTGCAAGAATTAAAGACCATGCAATGCGTCGTGATTTCGGTGAAGGTGCCGAAAATGAGATTGATTTCGATGCTGATTTTTAACGCAAAATTTTGTTCAGTGATGAGGCTCATTTTTGGTTGGATGTCTACATTTTTCAGTGCGTTTTGCAGTTTTGCATTTGTTTCTTTGACAGTTTTTCCTATCAGCGGCGAACCTGGGAAAGATTATGTAATTTTGGCAATAGCATACGGTCAATGCAATGACAATCAATTTGACGGTATATCCATTGCATTGCATGAAGTGGCGCTACATCATGCCTCTCGAATTAACCGGATCCTTAGCTAACTGCCTCTGGTTGCGCAATTCAAATTGGTTGAGATCGGTTTATACTTGTGGGCGCCACTTAAGGCGAGGTCTTCCACTATGAGGTCAATATCGTCAGTAGATAGTAGTTGCACCTATTTATGAAAGATTATGCCTCTGGTGTTGTCTCGAGAGTTTTGCACAATCCTCTCAAGAATAAAATTAATGAAGTCAATTGCCAGTGCATCGCGTTGCCTAAATCCATTTTTTTGGTATCGAATGTGTTGGTGAGCTCATTCCCGAATTGATGGAGCAGCGAGAATTCTTCATCGTCAGCCTGCACAGTCGGTATACCAAAACTAGACACGGCTCTGTATAGTTCGTCCCTATAAAGGCTGTCGTACGCGGCTTTGAAGTCGATGAATAGGTGGTAGGTATTGATTTGGATTTCTTGTGTTTTTTTCCTGGATATGACTTTGTCAGGTTAACTAAGACAATTTTAGCACTGAGATTGACACATACAAGGTCAACATTGGCTAAATCAGTATTCGTACAAGAAACGAGCTTATCGGAAATCAAAAAAAATAATTTTATTCGCTCAGCGATATAAAGTCGCCAGGGTTTGGCGGAATCAGAGCAGGAGATTTTAAAAGACACGTGGACTTATTCACACTAATATTGTGCAAGTTCGTTTACCTTAGCATGAATTAAAACCCTGAAAACCGCTTTAGTCCGGCCAATATACAAAGTGGTACCAAAAGCGAGAGAACCAATTACAGGCCAATATCAATATTGCCGATAGTTGAAAAGCGCCTTGAAGAAGTCATAACAAAGAGGCTTCATGACTTCATTTCTGAAGAAATCCCTAATACATGCAAGCCAGTAAGGATTTCAGAAATATAAGAGTATTGGCAAGCTGATAGGGGAGTTTTTCAATTGCATCAACTAGAGCCTTAACAGAATCCATCATGTTCTCGTTCTGTTCGTGGATTTCGGTAAAGCTTTTGACACGCTGAACCATGTAAAGGTAATAATAGTACTTGAATGCATTGGCATAATTGGTTGTCAGATTGGCTAAATGAATACCTGAACAACAGGCCATTTTGTGTCAAGATCAACCAGACATATAGGCAAAAGGAGCGCGTGCAATATGGAGTCCCTCAAGGATCAAAATTGGGCCCAATCTTATTTATCCTATACACCAACGAGCTGCTATTATTCAAAAAGGGCATACCATCAAGAAGATACGGCAACAGTGGTACGACACAGGTCTTTGAATACGGCAACAGAAATAATGCAGGAGGGGTTTGATAATGCGGTGAAATGGTGGCATGATCACGGGCTAACGATCAACTCTTCAAAAACTAAGAGGATGCATATAAGAAGTCCAAAGTTCAAGGCTTCTCAGCAACAAATACTTACTTACTTACTTACTTAAGTGGCGCTACAGTCCGGAATGAACCTGGGCCTCAACCAACATGCCTCTCCAATTAGCCCGGTCCTTCGCTAACTGCCTCCAGTTGCGCACTCCAAGTTGGTTGAGGTCGGTTTCCACTTGTGCGCGCCACTTAAGGCGAGGTCTTCCTCTACTGCGTCCGACGTCTGGCTGGGAATCGAAGACTGCGAGCCGGAGTATTGGTGTCCATTCGTTCTACATGTCCTAGCCATCTTAAACGTCCAATGCGGAGTTTTTTGACCAGGGGCATGTCGCTGTACAGCTCGTATAGTTCTTGGTTGAATCTTCGTCTCCATAGCCCGTCAACGCAAACGGGACCGAAGATTTTTCGAAGAATTTTCCTCTCGAATCTACCAAGGATTTCTTCATCCGCTTTTGATACGGTCCATGCTTCAGCGCCGTAGAGCAGGACTGGGATGATCAGGGTCTTATATAGGGTCTCCTTAGTAGTTCGAGTGAGGGCTTTAGTACTAAATTGCCTTCTTAGCCCGAAGAAACAGCGGTTGGCAAGAGTAATTCTTCGTTTAATTTCTGACGAGATGTTGTTGTCAGAGCTAATAGCGGAGCTGAGGTAGACAAAGTCCCGTACTACCTCAAAGTTATATCTGTCAATGGTGACGTTCTGTCCAATTCGTCGATGTTGTGAGTCCTTTCGTGATGACAGCATATACTTAGTCTTACCCTCATTTACTGCTAAACCCATTTTCGCCGCTTCCTTCTCTATACTAGCAAACGTGGCTATGACATCACTTTGAGTCCTACCAATGATGTCAATATCGTCAGCATATGCTAGTAGTTGCACCGATTTTTGGAAAATTGTGCCTCTGGTGTTGGCTTTGGAGTTTTGCACAATCCTCTCAAGAATCAGATTAAAGAAGTCACATGACAGCGCATCGCCTTGCCTAAATCCTTTTTTGGTATCGAATGTGTCGGTGAGGTCGTTTTCGACCCTGATGGAGCAGCGAGAATTCTCTATCGTCATCCTACACAAACGGACGAGTTTGGGCGGTATACCAAAACTAGACATGGCTCTGTACAGTTCGTCTCTATAAATGCTGTCATATGCGGCTTTGAAATCGTTAAATAGGTGGTGGGTATCGATTTGGACTTCTTGAGTTTTTTCTAGGATCTGCCGAAGTGTGAAAATTTGATCGGTTGTGGACTTTCCTGGCCTAAAACCACACTGATAAGGGCCAATCAGGTTGTTGGTAAACGGTTTCAGGCGTTCACATATTACGGCAGATAGGATCTTGTAGGCGATGTTGAGGAGACTTATGCCTCTGTAGTTGGCGCAGTTCAGAGGGTCTCCTTTTTTGTGGATCGGGCAAACGATGCTGAGGTTCCATTCTTCAGGCATATTTTCATCCGACCAGATTTGGCTTATGAGTTGGTGGATGTTACTTACCAAGTCATCTCCGCCGGCCTTATAGAGCTCAGCGGGAAGGCCGTCAACAAATCTATTTTAGAAATATAACTCAATTAGCTGTCCGATTGAGATAGTTGAGCGCTAAAAATATCTTAGAGTCACAATTGACAGCAATTTTCTGTGGGGTTGACATATTGATGGCCTTAAAAGAGCTTTATACGCACTTACCCACCTTAAATCGCTTTCTACAACGTCTGTATTAAGACAGGTTTACTTCTCCTTAGTGGAATCAAAGTTAAGCTATGGAATACTTGCATGGGGTAATGCATCTGCAACACACATACAAAAACTTAAAAAAACAAAACAGAGCTTAGAAAAAGATATGTTTAGATAATCGTCGTAATGTTCCTGAACAAGAACGGTATAGAGTTCTTCCAGTGGAAGATATTTTAAAAATGACCCTTATCCTGGAGTACTATGACTATAATAGATTTTGCACACCAATTCTCCACGGTATCAACACTAGAAGACGGGCTCAAGGTATGCTTTATGAACCGAGATTTAACTACAACTACGGGACTACATTTTTGAAACGCAATCTTCTGCAGAATAGCCTTTATAAGGCTTCGCGGAAAAATTTAACAATTGTAAAATATCATCTGTGAATATAAATCACTTCAGAGCCCTTGTCAAAGTCGGACTAACATCCCAAGGTATAGAACTGTCAATAGGTTCTTAAATTTGGCTTTTGAAATCGGCTTCAAATATAAGGTTTCCTTGATATTCCAAGGGGGCGTGGCATTTCCGGCAAAGCGGTCATAGAACCTCCAATACTAAGTAAATATTTAATATCTGGAACACTTTAATAGTGAAAGTCTTGAAATTTTGTCAGGCATATTGGTTGTGGTTTTTAGTCGTCGTGGACGGGATCGGAAAAGTGGGCATGGCACCGCCCATACAAAAACAAAATATTTGGAGTATTATGAACGCCAGTCTTGATATTTAGTGTGAGCATATGAATTGCTAATCTGAGTAGTTGAGTAGAAAATTGGCGAGGTGGAATATGTAGGCGTGGCACCTCCCATACAACGTAAATCTTTAATGACAGATACATATACACTAGTCGGCATAAGTATTTTGACGAAATAAAAATCGTGCATTTTTGAGTTTAACTTCTAAATGGCTTGACAAGAATTCATGTTTATTTTTTCATTTTTATATATAACTAATACAAACTTAAAAATAGGCAAACAAATATTTTTTCATAGAAGTCAAAAAAGATATAAATTAATTTGTAATTTCGTGTGTTGGCATAAGTATTTTGACAAGTATATAACTCTAAGAAAAAACATTTTAAACTTAACAAAAGTAAATAAATAAAGAAGAAGTTAGTAAAATATATAACCTCCTTTGGCTTCAATAACTTTTTGAAGGCGTCTCGGTACTGAATCTACTAAATTTTGAAGAATCTCTGGAGATATCTCTTCCCAAAGGGAAGTGACCTCAGAAATCGTCTCCTCTCTGGTTTTATTTAAAGAAACTGTTCTTTTGCGTTTCAAAAGAGACCAGACGTTTCTATTATATTTAAATCTGGACTTTGAGGTGGCCAGTCCAAAGTGGCAACACCAACATCCTTCAAAAATTTAGTTATCATCCGGGCTTTGTGGCATGGGGCATTGTCCTGTTGCAGGATAAATGATTCACCAATAAGCCTACCTCCGGAAGGAAAGGCATTATCATTTAGGGTTCTTAAATATTGACCTTGGTTCATCGAGCCGGTGATAGGAACCAATTCACCCAGGCCATTATACGCAACACATCCCCAGAACATGACAGAGTCTCCACCATGGCTCACTTTTTGACAAACGGGGCGTCTTTTTTGCCTTTCTACCTTTGGCAATCTAACGTAAAATTTGTTTTTTGATGAGTTGTACTCAAAGGAGCTTTCATCTGTCCATTGAACGCTTCTCCAGTACTCCTTTGGCTTGTGCAGATGTTCCTTTGCGAAAGACAGTCTTTTAAGCTTGTTTACCTTTGATATGTACGGCACGTCCTTAGCTTTAAATGTTTTAAAATCTCCTTCCATTAAACGTCGTCGGACAGTGCGCTCACTGATTGGATTCGTTGCCGTCAAATTCCATTGATTTGCAGCAGTTTGAGGCTTCAGGAATATATTTCTTTTAAATTCCCGTAGAAGGGTTCGGTCTTCAGTGGGCGTTGTTTTGCGCTTAGCACCTGATCTCATTAGGTTTGTGATGTCATTATGCTTTTTAAACTTATTGATTTGATAGTGCACAGTTTGACGCGACACATTAAACTCACTTGCTATGTCTTTTACTGCCGTTCCAGCGTTAAACTTCGCTACCATTGAAGATCTGACAACCAAACTCAACTCAGCCGTTTTACCCATGGTTTTTAATAAATTTTAATAAATTTTTATTTTGTTATCAACGTTTAATGTAAATTAAAGTTAACTACACAAGTTTTTTGGTTATCACGTGCTCAAAACTGTTAAAATATTTACACAAAGTTTCCGTCAAAATACTTATGCCACGTAAAAATTCTTTGTCTGCATGCGTTCTTATCAGCAGAAAGAGAATGCAAAAGGTAAACAATACAAAACTTGGCATGCATAGAGCTAAAAATAGATTCTTTGTTTCGCGCATCATTTTTGCACCGTTGTTTTAACGATACCAAGCAAAGTTAGTCTCAATAGTCACAAAAAGGTTTCGTCAAAATACTTATGCCGACTAGTGTATGTATTACTAAAAGTGAGTGTTGAAAGTCCCGAAAATCAAAAATCCGGAAAACCCAAATTCCCAAAAATCCAAAATCCCGAAAACTAAAAAAGGCTGATGCTGAGTTTTCGGGATTTTAGCTTTTTAGTGTTATAGGTGGAATGAGATTGGATAGGGTACTGAAGGATTCGCACAGCGGATTGTAACCTTCTCAGAAGTTTCGTTGTGTAGCGAAGCGCACTGGGTTACAGCTGGTGTAATATAAATTTCGAGCAAATGTTACACAGTGAGGTCAATAACTGACACAACAAATTTGAGATTGTTTGCCTGATTATACAGCCGTCCATGGTTGACGTTAGTTCTTCTTGATTTTTTTTTTAAATGAATCAAACATTCTTGAAAGCTCCCCTTATTTTCCTTGTTTTAAAGTCATTAAGTATCCACAGAAATTTTATTTTTCTTATCCATTGACATATATCTGACACTTGATCTAGATTTCCCCCATTGCGTACTATGTATGTCTAGACAAGAAAATGTCTGCCTTAACCCATATAATCGTGTCATGAACTTACATGTATGTTTTGTATTAAATTCGAATTTGATTCCAACAGAATTATATGCTACAACATCGTTCAAGAGTCCCAGTTTATCGTACGGACGTGCTTAATATTCCACATTTTGGATTTATAACCCCTGGGTATGTCATCAAACTGCTTCCAAAGTGTATGGAGTATTATGAGACGTTTTGTGAGGGGGCGATGATAAATGTTGTCGTTCATTTGGTAAAAATGGAAATTCAACGGATAGATATAAGATACGAAATAATAACATCCTTTGCCTTTAACTATTATTCAAAAAGAAGCTTAGTGTCCTGGACAGGACAGTTTTTCATGACCTTTGAAGCGGAAATTTGAATTTGTTTTCTTTGATAGGATTTTGGTAGCGCCCATTATTGTCAGAAATCGATATTTATGAGAGGCATAATCAAAAAAAAAGGTTTACTGTCTTATTTATGTACAATTCATTATTCTTATGTACAAATATTTTTAGATTTATCAAAAAAAATTTGTTTCCGACACAATCTAGGTTAGTCTGTCAAACAGTTGAAGTTTTTCTTTGATTTGATACTTAAGTGTGGTTAAATATTAAGGGCCAATGTTGATTTTGAAAAAAAAACACAAATTATTTAGGAAATTATTGTCATTTCTTTTTATTATGACAATATTGGTATGGTTCAATTATGTATGGAATAAAATATCGGCCAAATGGCCGCCGCGACCTCGGCGGCACACCTCCATCAGATGGTCTAAACTTTCGATGACGCTGAGTCATAATTGAGGTTCTATGCCGCTAATGTGCCGAATTATCTCATCCTTTAGCTCTTGAATTGTTGCTGGCTTATCGACGTTCACCTTTTCTTTCAAATAACCCCAACGAAAGAAGTCCAGCGGTGTCAAATCACATGATCTTGGCGGCCAATTGACATCGCCACCACTTGAGATAACACGGCCATTGAATTTGTCGCGCAAAAGAGCCATTGTTTCGTTAGCCGTGTAGCAAGTGGCACCGTCCTTTTGAAACCACATAACGTCCACATCCATATCTTCCAATTTGGGCCATAAAAAGTTCGTCATCATCTCACGATAGCGAACACCATTCACACATGATGCCTGACCGGCTTCATTTTGGAAAAAATACGGTCCGATGATGCCGCCAGCCCATAAACCGCACCAAACAGTCACTCTTTGTGGGTGCATTGGTTTTTCGACAATCACTCTTGGATTCGCCCAAATGCGGCAATTCTGCTTATTGACGAATCCACTGAGGTGAAAATGTGCCTCATCACTGAAGATGATTTTCTTCAAAAATTGATTATCCACTGTTGCCATTTCTTGCGACCATTTTGACCATTGACGACGCTTGAAATGGTCAAGAGGCTGTAGTTCTTTGAGTCAATTGCAACTTGTAAGCGTGCAAATGCAAGTCTTTATGCATAATGTTCATCAACGACGAGCGTGAGAGGTGCACATTTACTTACTTACTTAAGTGGCGCTACAGTCCGGGATGAACCTGGGCCTCAACTAACATGTCTCTCCAATCAGCCCGGTCCTTAGCTAACTGTCTCCAGTTGCGTACTCCAAGTTGGTTGAGGTAGGTTTCTACTTGTGCGCGCCACTTAAGCCGAGGTCTTCCTCTACTGCGTCCGACGTTTGGCTAGGAATCGAAGACTCTGTGAGCCGGAGTATTGGTGTCCATTCCTTCTACATGTCCTAGCCATCTTAAACGTCCAATGCGGAGTTTTTTGACCAGGGGCATGTCGCTGTACAGCTCGTATAGTTCGTGGTTGAATCTTCGTCTCCATAGCCCGTCAACGAAAACGGGACCGAAGATTTTTCGAAGAATTTTCCTCTCGAATCTACCAAGGATTTCTTCATCCGCTTTTGATACGGTCCATGCTTCAGCGCCGTAGAGCAGGACTGGGATGATCAGGGTCTTATAAAGGATCTCCTTATTAGTTCGAGTGAGGGCTTTACTACTAAATTGCCTTCTTAGCCCGAAGAAACAGCGATTGGCAAGAGGAATTCTTCGTTTGATTTCTGACGACATGTTTTTGTCAAAGTTAATAGCGGAGCCGAGGTAGACAAAGTCCCGTACTACCTCAAAGTTATATCTGTCAATGGTGACGTTCTGTCCAATTCGTCGATGTTGTGTGTCCTTTCGTGATGACAGCATATACTTAGTCTGACCCTCATTTACTGCTCAACCCATTTTTGCCGCTTCCTTCTCTACCAGCAAACGTGGCTATGACATCACGTTGAGTCCTACCAATGATGTCAATATCGTCAGCGTATGCTAGTAATTGCACCGATTTTTGAAAAATTGTACCTCTGGTGTTGGCTCGGGAGTTTTGCACAATCCTCTCATGAATCAAATTGAAGAAGTCACATGACAGCGCATCGCCTTGCCTAAATCCTTTTTTGGTATCGAATGTGTCGGTGATGTCGTTCTCGACCCTGATGGTGCAGCGAGACTTCTTGGGTTTTTTTTCCAGGATCTGCCGAAGTGTGAAGATTTGATCGATTGTGAACTTTCCTGGCCTAAAACCACACTGATAAGGGCCGATCAGGTTCTTGGTAAACGGTTTCAGGCGTTCACATATTACGGCAGATAGGATCTTATAGGAGATGTTGAGCAGACTTATGCCTCTGTAGTTGGCGCAGTTCAGAGGGTCTCCTTTTTTGTGGATCAGGCAAACGATGCTGAGGTTCCATTCTTCAGGCATACTTTCATCCGACCAGATTTGGCTTATGAGTTGGTGGATGTTGCTTACAAAGTCATCTCCGCCAGCCTTATAAAGCTCAGCGGGAAGGCCGTCATTTCCGGCGGCCTTATTAAGCTTGAGTTTAGATATTGCTACCCTCACATCACTTAGGTCGGGTGGTTGGCAGTTCTCGCTGCCGTTGCCAATATTAAATGGTTCGTTCTGCCTGACAGCGGAATGTTGTTCGTCATCGCCGTTGAACAGTCTGTAGAAGTGGTTCTTCCATATCCTCAGCATCGACTGTGTCTCAACTACGATATTTCCTTGTTCATCTCGACAGGATTCTGTTCGAGCCTTGTAGCCTTAGCTTTGACGTTTTACACTTAAAAATCGAACATCGTTTCTATAGTGGCACCTCTCTATATCCTCGATCGCGCGCTTTTCTTACTCTTTTTTCTTCCTTCTGAAAAGCCGATGTTCTTCCCTTCTTCTTTGCCTATCGAGCTCAATGGCAGCTCTCGTCTTCACCTGCAGCTTAGCCTTGTAGGCCTCGTTCTTGGCTGCGAGCATCTGTCGGCATTCCTCATCAAACCAGGGGTTTCTTGCTGGTGGCCGCGAGAAACCTAGCACATCAGTTGCGGCTGATCTAATGGCTTGTTGGCATCGTTGCCATTGTTCTTCGACATAAGATGCTGGTGGTGTGTTGTGAATCGAGATGTTAAGGGATACACGTTGCGCGAAGGCCTTGGCGGTCTCGTGCTATTGCAGTCTTTCGACATTAAATTTTTTTAGAGTATTTCTGTTTTTTTGTGGCGTGGTGGATATCCGCATCCTTACCTTGGTTACAACAAGGTAGTGGTCCGAGTCGATGTTGGCCCCTCGGTATGTTCGGGCATTCAATATACTGGATGCGTGCCTCTTGCCTATCGCAATGTGATCAATTTGGTTGACTGTTCGTTGATCTGGAGACCGCCATGTCCCCTTATGGATATCGAGGTGAGGAAACCGTGTGCTGGCTATAGTGGCATTTCGTTCTGTAGCGATGTCAATTAGCCTACCAGACGTGTAGGCTATATTTTCCGACAGTACTGCTAAAGATGTCTTCTCTTCCTACCTTTGCGTTAATATCTCCCAGCACGATTTTAACATCGTACTTTGGTAGTCGCTCATAGGTTTTGCCAAGGAGCTCGTAGAAGCAGTCCTTAGTTGTATCATCTTTTTCCTCCGTGGGAGCATGAACGCATATAAGGCTTATGTTGGCGAATTCGGCCTTGATGCGTATTGTTACAATGCGCTAATGTCTTGGAAACATAAGTCTTCTTGCCTAAGTCTGGCACTTATAACAAATCCGCATCCAAATAGTCTCTGTTTCTGCTCACTATAACACGGTCCAAAGTAGATGTCACAGTTTTTCATCCTCTTTTTGCACGGCCCATCCAATTGTATTTCCTGGATGGCAGTAATGTCTGCTTTGTAGCAGTTTAGGGCTTCCGATTCTACTGTTTAGTCCACAAATTTCAAAACAGATTTGACATTGGCGGCCATTTGCAAAAATAAGAGCATCTTCCAATAGGGTGATCTCTTTTGGCCCACCTTGTATAATAAAATTATACTTAAAACTAACGCTGTAAACAATTGCCATGTGTCATGTTAATCTTCATTATTTCTCTGTGTCTCAAGCCATATCGATTTAAACAAGCACATCCTATTCAAAATGAGAAACCACACACAAACAAAAGCACATATCAAATAACGGACTGTCAAAACAATTTAGCTCAGTACACGCTACTTCATCAAAACGTCTAACTGTATGCACACAACCCTACAGGCCATTCCGACAAATGTCATCAATTTGTAAAAATTTGTTTTCATCCTCTCTCCATCAACTGGCCATGGGCAAAATTGCAACCTCGTGCAACCAGTTCTTTCTTCACAAAAAAAAAAAGAAATAAATATCCACACATGTGGACGTTGCATCACATGACATTTGAGATTTCCTAGCCAACTTCACCATCCACACACATCATTGCCGACAGCCATCTGTCAGGAGTTTTCAATAAATTCCCATGACGAATCCTCGACCTCGAGTAGCGCGTTATTGTACCGATATTCGAATTATTATTCCAATCTCCCGCTAATGGCAACCCCCATCTTCCTCATTGTAGCATATTCATAGTCGTTGTGTCATATGAGTTTGATTGTGTCTCCCCGCTAGCGAATGGTCTACAATTCAACTCAATTCCATTATGGCTTTATCCAATCGAGTCGCCAAACAATTAATTCAATTGACAATTAATTTCAATTGATCCATCCCTCGTAGTGCACACTGTTCCACTACACTCCACCATCCGATTGTGTTTTGAGTTACATTTCAATAAAAAGATACAAAAAAATCGAAAGTGATGCCAGTCGATGTGGCTTGCTGCGGTTGGAGTAGTGCTGCTTTGGACTTTGGCACTCTATATCCAACTCGTCGAGTCGAATCGAGTAGTGAACGAGAGGTATAAGACATAAACATCTGTGTTGGGGAAAGGGGGGCTAAAAGATACAAAAAAAGAGAAAAACTTAAACATAATGCTCACGCTTTCATCACGTGCTCGGTTGAACGGCACCGCTCGCTTTGAGTCATCACGAGATAGCAATTTACTGCGCTGCCGACTGGTTTGGCGTTTGGCTTTGTTGTCGTCTTTTGTTTTTGGGGCCAGAGGTGGCGCGCGTTAGTGGCTCCTCCATCTCCATGTGTTGGCCTCTTTTCAATTGAAATTAAAACATTTTTACATCTGCAACTGCATCTGCATGTATGCATAAGTTGAAGCTCGTGACTCGTATTAGTGAGACTATAGCGGCGGCCATAGTGTGCTATAATTAGCTAATACTGAGAAGATACTGACCGACTGACAATGAATAAAAAAAATGAATTAAATATGCGAATATAGTGACGAGTATACACGAGTAGATACTTTGGGTTCACACAATAATAAAAAAAATGCCGCACTAAAATTTTATGTAAATGAGTTCAAAAATTTCCGTCAACTTGAACAGTGTAAGTGTAGTCATTTTGGCAAATTTTATTTTCGTGGAAAAAATTAGAGCTCGGAATTTTAATTAACCGTATTGCCTGAAACGCATTGACATTTGATGGTGTATGACATATTTACAACATTGACATCAACGTTGGGTCAATTACTTCAATCAACTTCGGTGCTTAAGGATAGTGATGCGATTATATGAGGACACAAGCGTTCTCACTCTAGCCTCTCACTATCAACTCCTACTCTCTCCTCCACGCTGGTGACTGGTGGGTACCTAGAACCTCGACTGGAGATGGGGTATTAAACCCCATTGGTGGCAGCAAGCGATAGAGGGGGAGGAGTGTCCTCTCACTAAGCCACTCACTCTCAGGCGGCAGCGGAGGAATTCCCTTGATGGAGTCAACGGTAGCGCCTACAGCTCCAGTTTGATCGAACTGGTAGTGAAATCCCTAATGAGCTGCTTCGACATATTTGAACACCAAGTCTATAGGGATTTCCAATCCTGAGCCAAGGTATTGGAAAAGAGTTGGTGGCGGAGGAGCCCTCAATGGGTCAACGGCAGCGCTCATACCCCAAAAATGGGCTACTGACATCGGTATTTTTCCGGCCCGCTGTCCTAGGGTCAAAACAAGGGCCTGGCCCTCCAGGTTGGGGGTTGTGCTTTGGGTTAACTACCCATCCACGGAAAAAAGCTTATGTTACGAAGAGCAACCAATAGCCTCGGAAAGGACTGATATTATTGTTGACGACCATGCTAAACGAAAAAAGGAAAACGACGTTCGTATCTGCACCTGGAATGTGAGAACATTAAACAGGAGAGGTGCAGGCGAACAATTAGCGGAAGCCCTAAACTGCTACAAAGCAGACATTAATGCCATCCAGGAAATACGATGGGATGTGCCGGGCAAAAGAGGATGAAGAACTCTGACATCTACTATGGACCGTCTTATAGTGAGCAGAAACACGACTATTCGGATGCTTATTTGTTATAAGTGCCAGACTTAGGCAAGAAGTCTTATGTTTCCAAGACATTACCGAACGCATTGTAACAATCCGCATCAAGGCCAAATCCGCCAACATAAGCCTTATATGCGCTCATGCTCCGACGGAGGAAAAAGATGATACAACTAAGGACTGCTTCTACGAGCTCCTTGACAAAACCTATGAGCGACTACCAAAGTATGATGTTAAAATCGTGCTGGGTAGGAAGAGAAGACATCTTAAGCAGTACTGTCAGAAAATATAACCTACACGACAACACGTCTGGTAACGGACTTAGGCTAATTGACTTCGCTACGGAACGAAATGCCGCTATAGCCAGTACACGGTTTCCTCACCTCGATATCCATAATGACATGGCGGTCTCCAGATCAACGAACATTCAACCAAATTGATCACATTGCGATAGACAAGAGGCACGCATCCAGTATTTTGGATGTCCGAACATTCCGAGGGGCTAACATCGACTTGGACCACTATCTTGTTGCAGCCAAGGTAAGGATGCGGATATCCACCACGCCACAACAAACCAGAAATACTGTTGAAAAATTTAATGTCGAAAGACTGCAATCGCAAGAGACCGCCAAGGCCTTCGCGCAAAGCGGATCTCTTAACCTCTTAACCACCAGCACCTAATGTCGAAGAACAGTGGCAACGATGCCAACAAGCCATTAGATCAGTCGCAACTGATGTTCTAGGTTTCTCGCGCCCACCAGAGAAACCATTGGTTTGATGACGAATGCCAACAGATGCTCGGAGCCAAGAACGAGGCCTACATGGCTAAGCTGCAGGTGAAAACGAGAGCTGCCATTGAGCTCTATAGGCAAAGAAGAAGGGAAGAACACCGGCTTTTCAGAGAGAAGAAAAAAGTGCAAGAAAAGCGCGCGATCGAGGATATAGAGAGGTGCCACTCCAGGAACGATGTTAGCAAGTTTTACCAAAGTGTAAAACGTCAAAGCCATGGATACAAGGCCCGAACAGAATCCTGTCGAGATGAACAAGGAAATATCGTAGTTGAGACACAGTCGATGCTGAGGAATTGGAAGAACCACTTCTACAGAATGTTAAACGGCGATGACGGACAACATTCCGCTGTCAAGCAGAATGAACCATTTAATATTGGTAAAGGCAACGAAAACTGCCAACCACCCGACCTAAGTGAAGTGAGGATAGCAATATTTAAACTCAATCAAGCTTTACAAGGCCACCGGAAATGACGGCCTTTTCGCTGAGCTTTATAAAGCCGGCGGAGATGACTTGGTAAGTAACATCCACCAACTCATAAGATAAATCTAGTGGGAAGAAACTATCCTGAAGAATGAAACCTCAGCAATATTATCCCGATCCATAAAAAAGGGGGCATAAGTCCCATCAACATCGCCTACAAGATCCGTAATATCTGAACGCATGAAACGACCTGATCGGCCCTGATAAGTGTGGTTTAAGGCCAGTGAAGTCCACTTCTGATCAAATCTTCACACGTCGACAGATCCTAGAAAAAAACCCAAGAACTCAAAATCGATACCCACCACCTATTCATAGATTTCAAAGCCTTTATAGAGACGGCAGATTTACGACAGCTTTTATAGAAAAGAACTATACAGAGCCATACCTAGTTTTGGTATACCAGCCAAACTCGAAAATTCTCGATACTCCATCCGGGTCGGAAACGACCTCACCGACATATAAAAAAAGAGTTTAGGCAAGGCGATGCGCTGTCATGTGACTTCTTTAATTTGATTCTTGAGAGGGTTGTGCAAGACTCCCAAGCCAACACCAGAGGCACCATCTTCCATAAATCGATGCAACTACTAGCATACGAGGACGATATTGATATCTTTGGTCGGACTCAACGTGATGTCATATCCACGTTTGCTTTTATGTAGTAGGAAGCGGCAAAATTGGGTGTACGACCATGATTATGCTGTCAAAAGGAAGGGATACACAACGAATCGACGAATTGGACAGAGCGTCCCTATTGGCAGATATAACTTTGAGGTAGTAGGGGCCTTTTAGTAACTTTGACAACGGCATTTCGTCAGAAATTAAACGAAGAATTACTCTTGCCAACCGCCTAAGAAGGCAATTTAGTAGTAAACCCCTCACTCGAACTACTAGGGAGATCCTATATAAGACCCTGATTATGCCATTCCTGCTTACGGCACTGAAGCATAGACCGTGTCAAAAAAGGATGTAGATTCCTTGCTCTTCTTCGAAAAATCTTCGGTCCCGTTTTCGTTGACGGGCTATGTGGACGAAGATTCAACCAAAAGCTATAGGAGCTGTACAGCGACATGCCGCTGGTCAAAAACCCCGCATTGGGCGTTTAAGATAGCTAGGACATGTAGAACGAATGGACACCAATACTCCGGCTCGCAGATTCTTCGATTCCTAGCCAGACGTCGGACGCAGTAGAAGTGGACCTCGCCTTAAGTGGCGCATACAAGTAGTTTAAATTTTTTTTACATCCCTAGATATTTTTTCATTTTTTTTTTTTAAATCACCTACATCGGAATGTGTAATCCCACAAACCCCTCTGTCCTATTGCACAATCGGAGGAAAATTTTCCACACTCTGCCGTCTGTACGATTACAAATGCAAATCCCACCTTCAGACGATTGAGTGCTTTATTATGCGGATCCCATTACACTTGACACATTCGATGATTGATTACAATCAATCGTGACTTTGTTCGTTTCAATTACCGAAAACTCGCGATTAATCTAAAAATAAACATTTTGGGCGCCTTAAATCTAACCAAACAAATTCCCGTTACTTCTGACGTCAATCGGAAACTGGACCCTGTCCCACACTGCAAACTAATTAAAACCAAACCTATGGCACAAATGTCACATTAATTCGTTGGATCTATTGTACTTGAACTGGTCTTGAATGTATGTATCTATGCATGTACACAGTCCAATCCCATAAAGAGAGCTCCAGTCAGTGCCGGCTCGATCACATGACTGACTCGTGATCAAGTTTCTGTGACTCTTTTGGTCAGTGTTACTGGTTACCCAAAGGCACGTGGTTGAGTTGAAGTCGTCTTGCCATCTCCATACGCCAGAGGTGTCTTTAGCGTACCATGCTATGCCATGGAACGTGCCTGCTTTGTAAAACTTGCAAATACCGGGTGAAATTGACGGTCAGCTACAGTCCCCCACTGGTTGCACAAAGTTGGAGACAATTTACGATTGGATAACCTCTACGAGTCGTTGCTTGTTGCTCTGACGAAATGTGATGGAGTTATTATTTATGACGGTGTCGATGAGATTTGGTGTAGGTAGCTGTTGTAGGTAGTCGGCTTTGGCTAGTTAGTAGGTAGACATAGATACTTTAAATGGGGGATCTGGCGTGTGCCCAGTGGCGGTGGGCAGTAGAAGTGATTCAATTTGCCGCTTGCATAGACACCGACCGACCGCAAACACAAAGAGTGCTTCAATTTGTCACTGGTGTGTGTTGAGCGGGCCTTTAATGGCGGTATTACGTAGGTTAATAGCAGTTTGCGACTATGACGAGGTTTGTTAAATTTGTTTGATAAATGAAGGCGATAAAAAGTCGAGCAAACTTTTGTGCATTTGATCTTGAATGCTGAATTACAGGGGGATGGAATTCACATAAAAAATTGCTCTACAGACAAGAGATAAAGCCGGTTCACAAAAATCAAGGTCTTTGGCCGATCGGCTTAAGCTATTTTCTGTGGGGCTAATGTTTAAATGCCGAAAAGAATTTCTGATGAAGTGCAGTTTTAATCCAATTTTGTTGTATCTGACACTGCAGGCCCCACAGTACTTTAAACCTAGCTTTTCTATTTATTGCGTATGGGAAGTTGTGTTTTTGGCACAACGAATGGGACTTGCAATTGGACGCCGATCCCGATCGCCGAGAAGAGAATCATTCAATGACAGGTGTGTGCTATTGGCGATTGTCAGATTTTTGAGAGACTGAGTTGGGAAGGTGAAACCAACAAGTTTGATGTGGTGCCGAGGTAGACAAAGTCCCGTACTACCTCAAAGTTATATCTGTCAATGGTGACGTTCTGTCCCATTTGTCGATGTTGTGTGTCCTTTCCTGTTCACAGCATATACTTAGTCTTACTCTCATTTACTGCTTAACCCATTTTGCCGCTTCCTTATCTATACTAGCAAACGTGGCTATGACATCACGTTGAGTCCCACCAATGATGTCAATATCGTCGGCGTATGCTAGTAGTTGCACCGATTTTTGGAAAATTGTACCTCTGGTGTTGGCTCGGGAGTATTGCACAATCCTCTCAAGAATCAAATTGAAGAAGTCACATGACAGAGCTTCGCCTTGCCTAAATCCTTTTTTGGTATCGAATGTGTCGGTGAGGTCGTTTCCGACCCTGATGGAGCAGCGAGAATTCTCCATCGTCATCCTACACAAACGGACGAGTTTGGGCGGTATACCAAAACTAGACATGGCTCTGTATAGTTCGTCTCTATAAATGCTGTCGTATGCGTCTTTGAAATCGATGAATAGGTGGTGGGTATCGATTTGGACTTCTTGAGTTTTTTCCAGGATCTGCCGAAGTGTGAAAATTTCATCGGTTGTGGACTTTCCTGGCCTAAAACCACACTCATAAGGCCAATCAGGTTGTTGGTAAACGGTTTCAGGCGTTCACATATTACGGCAGATAGGATCTTGTAGGCGATGTTGAGTAGACTTATGCCTCTGTAGTTGGCGCAGTTCAGAGTGTCCCCTTTATATGGATCGGGCAAACGCTGCTGGGGTTCCATTCTTCAGGCATACTTTCATACGACCAGATTTGGCTTATGAGTTGGTGGATGTTATTTACCAAGTCATCTCCGCCAGCTTTATAAAGCTCAGCGGGGAGGCCGTCATTTCCGGCGGCCTTGTTAAGCTTGAGTTTAGATATTGCTATCCTCACTTCACTTAGGTCGGGTGGTTGGCAGTTTTCGCTGTCGTTGCCAATATTAAGAGGTTCGTTCTGCCTGACAGCGGAATGTTGCTCGTCATCGCCGTTTAACAGCCTGCAGAAGTGGTTCTTCCATATCCTCAGCATCGACTGTGTCTCAACTACGATATTTCCTTGTTCATCTCAACAAGATTCTGTTCGAGCTTTGTATCCTTGGCTTTGACATTTTACACTTTGGTAAAACTTGCGAACATCGTTCCTGGAGTGGAACCTCTCTTTTTTCTTCTTTCTAAAAAGCCGGTGTTCTTATCTTCTGCTCTACCTATACAGCTCAATGGCAGCTCTCGTCTTCACCTGCAGCTTAGCCACGCAGGCCTCGTTCTTGGCTGCGAGCATCTGTTGGCATTCCTCATCAAACCAGGGGTTTCTTGCTGGTGGGCGCGAGAAACCTAGCACATCAGTTGCGGCTGATCTAATGGCTTGTTGGCATCGTTGCCATTGTTCTTCGACATTAGAAGCTGGTGGTGTGTTTTGAGTCGAGAGGTTAAGGGATACGCGTTGCGCGAAGGTGTTGGCGGTCTCTGGCGATTGCAGTCTTTCGACATTAAATTTTTTCACAGTATTTCTGGTGTGTTGTGGCGTGGTGGATATCCGCATCTTTGCCTTGGCTGCAACAAGGTAGTGGTCCGATCGGTTTACGAATGAATCTCCATATTTCAAAGTACGTCCGAAGATAGGCTTGAGGGTAAATTGAATAGCATTCGTGCCATGGCGAGTGTTACGGTTGAATGTTTGAAGGGGCGGAATGATACTGGCTATTTCCTTTGAGCATTTCCTGTTGAAATAGCGGTAAAAAACAGTGCTAGGCGGGAGATATTCCTACGATGTTCAAGCGAGACTGTAAAGTTCGCTACGGTTGAATCTCCTATCAGTTTTAACGTTCGCTTTTGTATCCTTTTCAGTAGGTGCAATGATGTTTTTGATGCACCAAACCAGATTTTAGCTTTTGTATTCTTTTCAGTAGGTGCAATGATGTTTTTGATGCACCTAACCAGATTTTGGCGTTGAACTCAAGTTTTTGGCGTATATACGCTTTATATATTGAGACCAGATCAGAAGGTGAAATATTTTATGCATCGGTTAAGGAGATCCAGACATTTCGCTGCGTTTTTAGCGACTTCGAATATGTAGTCATTCCAACGAAGGTCGTTACTAAGACACATATTGGTTTTCCATCTCAGTTTCTTATCCAAAACCAGACCCAGGTACTTGCCTAATTTTGCGAACTTGAGACTGACGATATTAAGTTTAGGAGGGACAATGTGCGAGACTTTGTATTTACTGCTAAAAAGGACCCATTCGATTTTTATACCCTTTACAAAGTACAGAGAGACCATTTTGTAATAGTTATTTAAGGGTATATTAAGGTATTTCTCAGAGCTATTGGATCAGAACTACAAGGTGGCGCAAAAATAACCTTCCGATGTTTTTTGGCTGTAATTAAAAAAAAAATAATTTAAAAAAATAGTCACCAATATTCCGCGTTCTGGAGCATTGTAGCGTAACATTGTTTATTAACGTGTATTTCGCATGTGTTTACTACACAAATGTCAAAACAGAACTGACATTAGGGGCCAATCGCAAAATTTATAGCATTTTCTGATAGGAGGATTACTTTTGCGCCACCTTGTATATTTTCCCGTATTTTCTAAATCTAAAAAAAAAAGGAAGTGCCATTTTTCTGTATATTTGTATTTTTTTTTTTTAAATTCTAAAGCCCTTTTTTTGTGTCACAAAAGCAATCAAATTTTACCTGTAGTTTTATGTCATAGGTCCCATGATTTGCTGATCTGAAAATCATTAGAAAGGCCTATCAAAAATCAAACCTAAACCTGCTCTCGGCTCTTTCTAGAACTACGGACTTAATTGTTACGGCAATAACTAGTCATATCAAAGTCTCAATTGATAAGTATCCGGCATCATACTATTTGCATTTATCGTCATATTATTAGACCAAACATCATAAATAATAACTGGTACCCTCCAGTGCCATTAGAGCCCAATTACCCCCAATATTTCTGATTGGAAATACCGCTTGTTTTGGTCACATGCTACTCGCTGATACTGACGGTAATAAAAATATAATCGAGTATGAGATTTCATTTCACTCAACATCCACATGGATACACAAGCTGCTTAATCTCAGATGAGTCATTTTTTTTTTGAACATGCCACGAACATAATGTGAGATGGAAAATATTTTGTCAACAAAATTTTGCCAAAAGAAAGTGCCGCCATAAGGAAGTGAATAAAAATCACTCTTACTTGTTGTTCTCGTGCTTTTCTTAAAAAATTCAGAATTCATGAAAAAAAAAAGTCGCAAATAAGTGTCTCATCATCAATAATCCACGATGGTCATTACTTTCACTTCGAAAATAAAAAAAAAAAAAACAATGTTTGTGTAAAACAATCTTCAACGAAAACAAAGTACCTGACTCCCAACAAGGTTGCTGAAAAAGAAAAACGTTCTGAAGAGCACTCTAAGTTAACAAGTTTTCAGATAAAATTTTTATTTGAAGTGACAATGAAAAAAAAAAAAACCGCAAAACCTCATAATTCACTTGCACTTTGGGCATACCAAAGTACACAGTTTTCGAGTACCAATTTAGAAATTCATTCAGTTACCCCAAGTTGCATAACAAGGACTTCCCAAAAATAATTTGAGTTTTAAAAAAAAAAAAACTTGGTAATAACCCCTAGAGTGTTAATTAAAATGATGCCTTTGGCATTTTATTCGGACGTCTCCATAGCTAAAGTGAGATCACATTTGGCACTGGAGACGATGAGGCGAAATTTAATTTTCAAGAACATTTACTCAAAATATCCATGATATCATCTTGTGGGTGATTACAGTCTTCCGAGTCCTGTGTGTACGTGTGCCATGATGCTAACGATGTTTGTCATCATGGCGTGTATGTCACTTTAATCGATTTTGTGGATATAGGTAACGTGCGGAATGCTTTCCCCAAAAGATAGAAATTTGAGAATGATAAGGAGTGATGTTTTTAAAAATCTGACAACCTTGAAGTTCAGCCAATAAAAGGGGGTAATGGTCTGGTACCTTCTCTGGTGTGCGGGGGAGTATATTTTTGTGTGACAGCGTTTGGGGGCCAGGTTCATGTCAGACTGTAGCGGCACTTAAGTCAGTATGTTTGTATTTGTATCCATGGTGGGTGTTTTATTTTATTTTGATGGTTTCGCGCCCCGTGTTGCCATCTTGTTGAAGCTAAAGCTCTGTCAGACTATGCCATTCAAGAACGTAGAAGTCAGAAATCTTGTTTTCATAGCGCTCTCCATTGACGGTAACATTCTGGCTGGGATTGTCCTTAAAGAAATATGGGGCGATGATTTCATCTGTTTTATGGAAATGGGGATCGATGCGAAAATGATGGGGTCCCTGTCTCCCCGTGGGCATCAACGAAGTTATTAACTGGTCCCAATTGATATAAGATCCCTTCTTGGAATTTTTATTTACATTAAAAGGTATTCATTGTTCCGTTTGACAAATAATTCAAATTTCGCTGAATATAGGGGCTAAATAATTTGGGAACCATTTAATATAATTATTTTCGAACTGCGCGACGTCAAAAACGTCATTTCCCACACAAGACACAATAACTTATCGACCCATTCACACCAAACCTCAATAAGGTTTTGTTTGACGTTTTTTTTTTTTAAATATTTTTCAACACTTAGGACTTGAAGGTTATAAAACCCAGTGATGGAAGGAAGGAAAATGTTGTGTGGATATTTAGAGATTGGGAGTAGGTGGGAAAAGAGTGAGGTGACGATGCGCGGTAATTTTGAATCTTTTTAGATTGTAGTCATCTGGAAAAATTGAAGAAGGCAAGCTAGTCCATAATCGTGAAGTGTGGTTAAGAAATGATCTTCTAAATTTTACTGTGCGCCCGAGAACAGGCTCTATGCAATATGGGTGTGCGGAAGAAGCCGCACGAGTATTTCTATTAAACAGACGGACAGGCGGGATACAACTATATATTTCGTCGGAACATTTATGGCGAAAGTAACGGTAAAGAAGCGCAAGGCATCCAACATTCCGCCGGTGTTCAAGCGAATGAATTTCGCTACAAACTGATTGGTTGTCAATAAGTTTGATAGCATGATGTTGGACTCTGTCATGTAGGCTCAAGCAAGTTGCAGGAGCATCCGCCCAGATGTGCGAGTTATATTCGAGTTTTGGACGAATGTAGGCTTTATAGATATTAGCTAAATCCGATGGAGTGAAGAACCGTTTGCATCGTTTGAGAAATCCTAGGCATCTAGCACCACCTTTTGCAGCATCTATAACTTGCTGGTTCCAACGAAGGTCTGGGCTAATGTACATGCCAAGCATAGACAAGCCATTGGATTCCTCAACTTCAACTCCTTCTATTTTAATTTTAGCTACATTTGTATCCTGTTGCAGAGATAGGAGACAGCACTGAGTTTTTGACGCATTAAACTCAACCCGGTTGTTGGTACCTTAATTGATAATTGTATCAATGTCGGAGTTGAGTTCAGTTGACATTCGCTGGCGTTGTGACTCGACGACGTGGGGTTCTTGTCGCGGAGTCGTTAGAAAGTAAACGAAGTCAAGAGTACTGTCATCCGCGAACGAATGGATAGGATTACAAGTCAGAGAGAGAAGGTCGTTAATAAAAATTTAAAACAGAGTTGGTGAGAGGACTGAGCCTTGGGGTACTCCAGCGTTTGTTGAAAAGGGGGTGGAAGTTGACCCATCTAATACAACTTGTAGTGATCGGTTACTTAAAAACCTAAGCTTATTAACAAGAGCGCTATGCCACACTCTATCAAAGGCTTTTGAGATATCCAGAGCAACAATTCTACGTTCACCGAATTGGTGAAGCAACGATTCCATTTCTCACTTAGATAGACCATAAGATCACCTGTGGAACGTTGTTGACGAAAACCATACTGACGGTCACTAATGAGATGATTTTTTTCTAGATAGCTCATGAGGTGGTAATTGACTGTACCCTCCTTGACCTTAGTACTGACGTTAGAGCTATGAGTCGGTAGTTTGAAGGGGAGGTTTTATCGCCCTTTTTTGGAATTGGCTGAACATGCGCAAGTTTCCACCTATCTGGAAATATTCCTGCAGAGTACGAGAAGTGGAAGAGTTTGCGTACAGGTTTGGCCAGAGTGGAAGAACACCTCTTCAGCAGCGTTACCAGATTTAGCAGTTTCCTGCGATTTTAGCAGTTTTTGATAATGAAAATGACCTGCAGCAGTTTTTTTTAGCATTTTCTTAAATTTTAGCAGTTTTCAGCAGTTTTCAAACAAAAAAAAAGAGTTTTAGTTATTGATAATACCAATCGTTTATATTTTTTGTCAAGGCTTCGTGAAAATCTTGCATAGGCACTATGAGAGTACTGTCATACAAAAGTCAGGTTCTTATCAGAGTATATCTACTTACAGTGAGTAGGGACACTCTCGACGATTTTAAAATTTGAAGTAACGCTATGCCACACATACACGAGAAATAGACGGCAATAAGATAGTCTTGCAGTGAAAGAGAGATAGAAGAGGAGTAGAACTTTTTCGAAATGGGACACAGGGTGTGGCGTAAAAAAAGAGAAAAAATCAATTTGAAATTATTTTTTATTAAACATTTTATAATATTATCTTAACAAGTGTGCCACACTTAAATATTTTTGTTTGTTGCTTGTTTTTTTTGTTATCCTTATTAAACTGTTTAATTATGTGATAAACTCTAACTCGAACATAAAATTTGATGAGGAATTCCTTATTTTCATTTTTACAACAATTGTAAATAAATTCATTTTTCAAAATATTAAAAATATACATCTCAATTTTTTTAAGAAAATACATATTGGGAAAACATAATATAAATTTTTGTTCAAGATTCTCTAACGAGTTTAAGAATTCTTGAGAAGGTCGTGTTAATTTCGCACCCTCATATTCTTTAAAATCTGTAAATAAAGAGGAAACGTTAATTTGTGGACTCAATTTCAATTCACACTCGTGGTTTAATCGGTACCTTTTCAAAATATAACCTGCGAGGTAGTGAAATGCCGTTTCAATACCGAGGTCGACAGTTTTATAATCAGGTTCGGTTTTGAAAGCGTAAATCATATTGTCCTTATTATCTGGTGGTTCCAACTGCACTTCAATTTCTGGAAGTTGCAAGTTTGCAGTTGGCTCACAGTTCCCACGGGTAACATCCTCCATGTACTTAGCAGAAAAGGATCTTTTAAAAGAACACATGAATTGAAATGGAGTCAACAACTTATTATTTCCCCCTCTATTGCGTAAAACAGCAAATGTGTTTTCCAAGCAATCTTGATTAAGATTTCTTGTTAAGAGAAATTTAACACCGTCTTCTTTTATATCACTGAACATGCCAATTAATGCATTAATATTTTGCTGCCATCCTTTTATAAAACGCATTTTTTTAGTAACATTTCTTGAATTTTCAAAAAAATTTATATTCTCCAAAAAACATTAATTTCACCTAAAAAAAATATTTGATCCTGGTTTGCAAAAAATGGCCTTCTGAACTTTTTGGATTCTCGGAATTTAGATGAATTGAAGATATCAAATAATTTATCCATTTTTTCTATAATTTCAGCGGTATTAATAGCTGTTGTAGATACAGCACCTAAACTAGCTAAAGTATAAATACCAGCTGAAACTGTTGCACTTATTGTTTGAGTGGCAAGTCTCACCCTCATCTTTTGAAAATTATTTGGAAAAATGTGCTCATCTGTCAATTTGGGTGCCATTCTAAATGAATTATTTTTCTCCCTTAAATACAAATTCTCAACATCTCTCCAGTTTGCTTTCTTGTTATCTACAACAATATCATATTTCATAAAATTTCGCCAGAATGATTTTAAAAGATGAGGGGTATCGAACATATAAAATATTTTAGTATTTTCTACATAAAAAAAGGTTTTTCAAAAGGAATACCAAGAAGTCTATTTAAGCCAATGAAATTTCCACCTTGGTCTGAGATAACAAGCCTCGGTTTCATATTCACTTCTATTAATTGCTTAATACATTTAATTAAAATTTGTTTTAATGTTTTGGCTGGGCAAGCGGAATTGACAAAATGATACAGTAGCAACTGCTTGTAACGATGGGTGATACCCCTTACCATTACAACACCATTACAACAATAGCATAATTTGCAGCTAATGCAGTTTTATTCTCCCCATCATCTTCTAACCCAATAATTTCACCGCTATTTCTATTGAAATAAAGATGAGTTTTTAAAGAAATTTCATCTAAACATATTGAACAATTTTGGGCAACTTCTAGTAGAATCTGTAATTTAAGTTTTAAGGCATTAAATAAAGTCTTATGGAATCCAGGTCCAGAAGGCCAATTTTTTGTAAACCGTGTTAATGTTTTTTTGGATGGTAGATTTAAATTACGTTCCAAAAAGTAATATGAATTTGGCGATATAAAATAGATGCTTAAACAAAATTTTTTAAACTCGTTAGAGTACCTCCATCCTTTTGGTTTTTTTCGAAATTGTTTATATGGTTTTCCACAATGGTTGCTAATTCTTTAGGCAACATAATTTTTGTTTTTTCTAAATATGATTCCGTTAAATATTTTTCTTTTTTTAGAGACTTAATTTCTTTTTTTAAATTTGCACACTTCTTTCTTAAATAATGTACCTCTTCTCTTTCCGTGAAAGACGCCTGTGTCGATGTATGTTCTTTTTGTTCTACCATAAAGTTTAAACTCTCCTTCAGTTGGGTATCTTCTAGAGCTGTAGTAACGACAAAATAAATACCCGTATGTATACGTTACTCTAGGTTTGAGTAATAGTTAGAAAAATGTATATACTCGTTACATTCGTTACTTTACTTGAACCCTTAATTATTAGAATGTAAAAAGCGAAAAATAAGCATGCGATACAATAATGAAGTTGTAACGATTCCATGCGAGTAAAGACATTAGTTTGGGAGTTAAGAAACGTTGATTGGTTATTAATGTAACCCTCGTGACTCAGTAACGAATACATACCGTTTGCTACAGCTCTAGTATCTTCATTAATAGTAAAAGGTTTAGAGCCCTCTGCTTTGTTTGATGTTACTTCAGGATTTTCATTACCTAACAAACCAAAAATTCATAAATATTACCTCATTTTCAACTAAGGTTAAAGTTTACCTTCTGTTGTATTGGTAATATTTTTCAAAATGTTTGAATCAGGTATTGCCGACCATTTTAGGCGCAGCTTTGACTTGCCATACATATCTTTCGAGAAATGTCTCTCGCAGATCCTAAAATCCTTCGAAATTGGATTATGTAATAAGTGTTGTTTGTTGATGCAATTAAACCACTTCGCTTTTCTAAAAAAATTTAAGAAGTATAAAGTGGCCTTATATTTGTGGCTGTACGTTTTTTAATATTGCTTACCTCTCACTATTTTCCGGTATTTGAAAATATTTTACACCAACGTTTTCTTTCTCTCTCTTTCTCTTTCTTACTTATGGTAATGTTTTCCCATTGTGTAATTTAAAATTTTATTTTTTTTTTGCACACGCCAACACCCTTTTTATAAAAAAAAGATGGAATTGAATAAGTTTTGACAATTCAACTTCAGTACGCCTTTAAAACTACGGGTAAAAAAAATTTTAACAATCTCCCCTCAAGCATGCCTACGTAATTAGTGTGACCACAGCTATACAGTTTAGAACCTAAAAAGTGTTGCCAATAAAACTTAAAATCGTTCAATATGGTATAGAACGAAGTAATAGAAATGCAAAAATGTTTAATTTTTTATTCTGCAGTGAAACATTTATATTGAAGATTCATATATAAGCCTTTTTCATCAATAACCAATGACAAAAACAAAGAATCAAACAAACTTTAAAACTCAAACTTGGTAACCTGACCAAGTCAATTGATTTTTGAATAGCTGAGGGGAAATACTACCACACTGACAATCACTTCAGCCCGCCTTTAGAAAAGCATTATGGGAAATTTTCATTTATGTATCTTACGCAAAATTGCTAAATGCGATAGTGGTCGTTAAATGTGTTGTGTTCTCTTTTTTTTTAAAAGTGATTGCGCATAAGGATTAAAATCAATCCATTTTACCTGTTTACACTTATGCAACGTATTTGTTGTAGTATTTTGTTTGTAGTAGTACGAGTCGCATATGTATGGAGTGTGTCCCTACTCACTGTAAGTAGATATACTCTGGTTCTTACTGACTAAAACCACCTCCATTGGATATAAATTGCTAGTTACTGCAACTAAGATCAAACAATTCATCTTTTAGCAGGTTACAACTTTGTGTAGGTTAAAAATTTTTATAGGTTACTTTCAATTGAAAATTCCTGCGTGTTACGTAATTCGGGCCAAGTCCGAAGGTTTCGTTTTTTTTGTAGTCGAAGCAATAAATTGCTATCATCTCAAATTTTAGGTGTCTATATGTCCGATTAGTCGTTTTTTAAGCTTTCACGAAAAACTTCAAGTTTCATTGTAGAAATTCCGAGATCCCTATGGATGTCGTCGTTTCTAAAGGGTCCGCCAAATAACCTATTTTATTATTGAAAATGCTTTAAAAAAGAACTACTGAATAATTTCTCAAATTTCTTTTTTTATTTGAAAGTACAATCCTTCCGGTTAATAATGGAAAATAATTTCATTCAAATGGCTGCCTCGGCTGGCCGTGCAGTAGCCTACACGATCGGTCCAATTTTTAAGCACATTATCGATTGTGTGCTGCTGTATTTCACTAATGGCTTCACGAATATTGTCCTTTAAAGCGTCAATTGTCTCTGGCTTGTCGGCGTAACACCTATCTTTTACGGCACCCCACAAATAATAGTCCAACGGTGTCAAATCGCAGCTCCGAGGTGGCCAAACGACATCAGTTCTGCGGCTGATAATGCGATCTTCAAAAACAGGGCGCAAAACATCGAGTGTAGCTCTGTGGCACGTAGCGTCGTCCTGTTGAAACCAAATGTTGCCAATATCCTCCTCTTCAATTTTTGTGAACAAAAATTCGTTCAACATGGCCCGATAACGATCGCCATTGACTGTAACGGCCACTCCTTGCTCATTTTCGAAGAAAAATGGTCCAATTATGCCTCTGGGCCAAATTCCGCACCAAACAGTGACTCGTTTTGGGTGTATCGGCTTTTCAATGTATGCGTGCGGGTTTTCTGTGCCCCAAATGCGACAATTTTGCTTGTTTATATACCCGCCAAGATCAAAATGAGCTTCATCTGAAAAGATGATTTTTTTGGCAAAATCGGCATCTTCTCTAAGTCGATCGCAGGCCCACTTAGCGAAGCGAAAACGCATTGAATGGTCAGTTGGCTTCAACTCCTGAACCAATTGGACTTTTTATGGCGTCATACCAATGTCTTTATGCAAAATTCGTCAAAATCATGTCTCCGAAATGTTCAATTGTTGAGAACGACGGTGAATTGATGTTGATGGCGCTTCACGCACACTTTCTGCCACAGCAGCAATATTCTCGGGTGTACGCACAGGTTTTGGCTTTTCACGCTTTGGTTTATCGATTAGGATGCCAGTTTCTTTCACTTTTTTCACAAGATAACGAACATACGGAGCTGACGGTGCTTCTATTCTTCCAAAATCCGTACGCAATTTTCGCACACATTCTGCAACATTACCGTGATTTTCAAAGTAATGTCGCAATATTTCCCAGCGTTGTTCAAGCATATACACAACCATAGTCGTTCAGCGGAAGGATAAAACTAATTATCTGTCAAATCAGACATGAGCTAAGTGTTACCATTCACGAAATAAGCACTAGTTGAAAAAAAAAGTTAGATGGCGGACCCGTTAGTATACCACGGTGCTTGGACAATTTTTTCTAAGCACCAAGCACCAGAAAGTGAGTTCTAATGGCTGTAAGGGCGTCCCGACAAAGGCTTCTGGTTTTTTCCACTCCAAATTCGTCATTTTTGCTGGTGTACATATCAATTCAACCAAAAATGGGCCTCATTGGAGAACAAAATTTTGCGTTGAAATTAAGGATCAAGCTGAATCATGTTTTCGGCCCATTCACCGAAACTACGACGAGTATAATGGTAACGCCGTTTCAACTCTTGCACAAGCTGGAACTTATATGCTTTAAAACCAAAATCTTTCCGTAAAATCTTACACAAAGTGGATGGCCATAGCTCTAATTGCTGTGCACAATGGCAAATCGACTCATTCCGATTCTCCTCAACACTACCCTCTACAATGGCTAAAAACCTTTTTCCAATGTGTGTCGTCTTTGGGGGTGCGTATTATCCACCTTAGTATACAACATCATGTTCCGAAAAACTTGTTCAAATAGACGATTATATCGACCACAAAGTGAACGTAGCGCAGGATAAGTATGGCAAACCGAACCATGACTTTCAAAATAAATTTGCACAATTTACATGCGTTGTTCTGGCGTCAATCTTTTCATTGTAAAATGGCAAAACGTACACAAATCAACTTTCACCTGTCAAAATGAAAATCTGTAGAAACAGTGTTGCCAGATGCCAGTCACCATTTTAAAAAAAAACACCCTTTAATGCGTGTAAGAATCTTGGAAAATGCATGAAAAATGCATGAAAAAGGACTTATAGCCCCAGATATCTATGACTGTCCTATTGAGCTCGTTTGTGTCAGGATTCACCGGTTCAAATGCAAAGTATACCCAGACATTTTACATTCCTCTTACTGAACATAATCTTAGTTTGACAACATTTCACTAGCTTGCATTGAATGAACATTTGTTTCTAAAGAAATCTTTTATATTTTTTTTTTCTTATTTTTCTTAAATATGTCAACAATAATTTACAAAATCTTTTTATTTTCAGGTAAGTCTCAATGAATATGAAAAAGACATGATATGCAAGTAAGTACTAAAGGGAGCTTTAAGGGTAATTTTTTCTTTTCAATGCGGCAACACTTAGACATCTGACAGTTAGGCTAGGCGCGCAAATGCGTTTTTCGCCCCACGACTATGCCTCAAAAAGTAGAACACAAAACTAGAATTGCACATCTAAAAATTGCAACGATTAAAAGTCTGCGAATTTTCTTATTTTTCTGGCGATGCGATTATTGCAAGTTAACCAGGGCCATTTCGAGAGATAAGCTGCTCACAGTTTTCAACATTTCCATTGTTTCCGGAGCTGTGTGGCATGTGGCACCGTCTTGATGAAACCACATCTCAACCAAGTTCAACTCAGCCAACTGGGGCAATATCTGCTCAATGGTTTCGAGTGTTCAGTTAGTATGCCGTCTGCTATCGATCTGGTGATATTCCTACAAAAAATCATTCTTGATCTCTTTAATAAGCATGTTCCTTACAAAACAAAGCAAATTAAACATCAAGATCGACCATGGTTCTCAGCGGCGGTTAAAAACCTCATCTCTTTGCGTGATGTAGCTTATAGGCGTTGGAAGTGTTTTCGTCTCGAAGAGCATCACAGCGCTTACAAAGCCTTACGAAATAAGGTCGTTCGTGATATACGGGAATCAAAAAAACAATTCTACTCCTTACGACTAAACCCATCGCTTGCTGGGCAAAAACTATGGAGGAATATTAGAGAAATTGGTATAGGAAAACAGAAAAACATTACAGATTGTGACTTTGATTGTGATGAGTTGAATAAAAAATTCGCATCCGTGTCCACTGCTGACTCCACTGACCAGTGGAATTCCTACTCACGCTCCCATATCCATATTCAAAATGAACAACGCCTAAACACCTTTCAATTTTCTGCAACTGATGAAACCAAAGTGCTCGAGAGTTTTCGCCACAAAATCAAACTCCGTTGGCTTTGATGAAATCCATCCGACTTTTTTAAAAGCAATACTCCCATATTGCTTAAAATATATCACATATGCTTTCAACTCGATTCTTACGACCGGCGTTTTTCCTTATGTATGGAAACAGTCTAAAATTATACCCATTCCAAAAAGGGCACTAAAGAAGAGTATAGACCGATTGCAATTCCACCTCTCCTGTCGAAAATCCTAGAAAAGATAATGAACTCCCAGATTCGTGAATACCTTGATACTAACAGTTTGCTCTGCCCTGAACAGTCCGGTTTCCGTCCAAAACACAGCTGCACAACAGCTTTATTAAAAGAAGTAGAAGATATCAGGCAGGCAGTAGATGAAAATAATCTAACTTTTCTTACCCTGCTTGATTTTTCGAAGGCATTTGATACTGTTAATCACCGTATTTAAGCGGCAGTTGTAGGCAAAAACAACATCTCAACCTTTCTTCCCTTAAATATAGGTGTTCCACAGGGCTCCATCCTTGGACCACTTCTTTTTTCACTTTATATCAATGAGCTACCCAAATATATAAAGAACTCGTCCATACACATGTATGCTGATGATGTTCAACTATACAATAGCTGAAGAGTTGGTCTAGTTGAAAATGGTGCTTACGAAGTAAACGAGGACATCCAATCAATTTATATCTGGGCACAAGCAAACAGTCTTGCTCTTAATCTCTCCAAGTCCAAATGTATGGTTATTTCAAGGGTTAAAGTAGACACACCATTCTTACCTCCAATTGAGCTTAACGGTTCAGTTATCGAGTTTGTTGATACAGCAAGGAATCTTGGGGTCACATTCACAAATAATATTACTTGGGGCAATCATATACGTATCACTCTTGGTAAAATGTACGGAAGCCTCAGGATGCTTTGGGCCTCACAGCCCATAACTCCTCTTGCAACTAGGAAAATCATAGCTAAGACTCTACTCGTCCCAACTATGCTCTTTGGTTGTGAGATATTTAGTAACTGCAACTATGAGCTTAAGCGCAAGCCAGACTTAGGCAGAAGTCTTATGTTTTCAAGACATTAGCGAACGCATTGTAACAATCCGCATCAAGGCCAAATTCGCCAACATAAGCCTTATATGCGCTCATGCTCCGACGGAGGAAAAAGATGATATAACTAGGGATTGCTTCTACGAGCTCCTCGACAAAACCTATGAGCGACTACCAAAGTACGATGTTAAATCGTGCTGGGAGATTTTAACGCAAAGGTAGGAAGAGAAGACATCTTTAGCAGTACTGTCGGAAAATATAGCCTACACGACAACACGTCTGGTAACGGACTTAGGCTAATTGACTTCGCTACGGAACGAAATGCCACTATAGCCAGCACACGGTTTCCTCACCTTGATATCCACAAGGGGACATGGCGGTCTCCAGATCAACGAACAGTCAACCAAATTGATCACATTGCGATAGACAAGAGGCACGCATCCAGTATTTTGGATGTCCGAACATTCCGAGGGGCTAACATCGACTCGGACCACTACCTTGTTGTAGCCAAGGTAAGGATGCGGATATCCTCCACGCCACAAAAAAACATAAATACTGTGAAAAAATTTAATGTCGAAGGACTGCAATCGCCAGAGACCGCCAAGACCTTCGCGCAACGCGTATTAACCTCTCGACTCACAACATACCACCAGCATCTAATGTAGAAGAACAATGGCAACGATGCCAACAAGCCATTAGATCAGCCGCAACTGATGTGCTAGGTTTCTCGCGGCCACCAGCAAGAAACCCCTGGTTTGATGAGGAATGCCGACAGATGCTCGCAGCCAAGAACGAGGCCTACAAGCCTAAGCTGCAGGTGAAGACGAGAGCTGCCATTGAGCTCTATAGGCAAAGAAGAAGGGAAGAACATCGGCTTTTCAGAAAGAAGAAAAAGAGCAAGAAAAGCGCGCGATCGAGGATATAGAGAGGTGCCACTCCAGGAACGGTGTTCGCAAGTTTTACCAAAGTCTAAAACGTCAAAGCCAAGGATACAAGGCTCGAACAGAATCCTGTCGAGATGAACAAGGAAATATCGTAGTTGAGACACAGTCGATGCTGAGGATATGGAAGAACCACTTCTGCAGACTGTTAAACGGCGATGACGAACAACATTCCGTTGTCCGGCAGAACGAACCATTTAATATTGGCAACGACAGCGAAAACTGCCAACCACCCACCTAAGTGAAGTGAGGATAGCTATATCTAAACTCAAGCTTAATAAGGCCGCCGGACATGACGGCCTTCCCGCTGAGCTTTATAAAGCTGGCGGAGATGACTTGGTAAAGCATGGTTGAAAGCATGCCTGAAGAATGGAATCTCAGCATCGTTTGCCCGATCCACAAAAAGGAGACCCTCTGAGCTGCACCAACTACAGAAGCATAAGTGTGCTCAACACCGCCTACAAGATCCTATCTGCCGTAATATGTGAACGCTCGAAACCGTTTACCAACAACCTGATCAGCTCTTATCAGTGTGGTTTTAGGCCAGGAAAGTCCACAATCGATCAAATTTTCACACTTCGGCAGATCCTGGAAAAAACCCAAGAAGTCCAAATCGATACCCACCACCTATTTATCAATTTCAAAGCCGCATACGACAGCATTTATGATACGAACTATACAGAGCCATGTCTAGTTTTGGTATACCGTCCAAACTCGTCCGTTTGTGTTGGATGACGATGGAGAATTCTCGCTGCACCATCAGGGTCGGAAACGACCTCACCGACACATTCGATACCAAAAAAGGATTTAGGCAAGGCGATGCACTGTCATGTGACTTTTTCATATTGATTCTTGAGAGGATTGTGCAAAACTCCCGAGCCAACACCAGAGGCACAATTCTCCAAGAATCGGTGCAACTACTAGCATACGCAGAGGATATTGACATCATTGGTAGGACTCAACGTGATGTCATAGCCACGGACAGAACGTCACCATTGACAGATATAACTTTGAGGTAGTACGGGACTTTGTCTTCATCGTAGAAAGAATGGACACCAATACTCCGGCTCGCAGAGTCTTCAATTTGCAGCCAGACGTCGGACGCAGTAGAGGAAGACCTCGCCTTAAGTGGCGCGCACAAGTAGAAACCGATCTAAACCAACTTGGGGTGCGCAACTGGAGGCAGTTAGCTAAGGACCGGGCTAATTGGAGAGGCATGTTGGTTGAGGCACAGGTTCATCCCGGACTGTAGCGCCACTTAAGTACTCAACGAAATGTAGAATTTTCTTGAACATTTGCTGTTGTATGCAAACAGCATCGCACGTTACATCTATGGACGTAGAAGGTATGCATAACTCTCGATAACCTTTTAAAATTCAGAACAGTAATTCTGCTGCATAATGTCATGGAAACCCGTCAACCACTTTACTTATTTACCCTTATTCCTTTTTCGCGTTCCTTAAGAACTCTTAAACTTATACTGGCACGCTGTAACTATTTAGTTTCAAAGCGTCAATTTTTAATTCATGTTATTGAACTGTGGAATTCCCTACCTTTAACTATTCGATTAATGAGTCGCACAATCCAATTTAGGAGAACGCTCTGGCAACACTTCACGTCACTCTAATGATAACTTTTTTTCCCCTTCACTTATTTATTTTCTTTTTTATAAATACATTTAATTTTTTATTATTTTAAATTTTTATTTCGATCTCTTGTTATTTTAAATTATTTTTTGCCTTCTAGTATTTAATTCACACACAGTCTACTAATTGTAATCACTATATTGTATCTTTCTCGATTCTTTCACTAATTTAAAAGATCTTGTATCTTACAGTGTAAAGACTTTACATAATAAATAATAATAAAATAATATATCATTGCTCGATATCGGTCGCCGTTGACGGTAACGTTTCTTCCAAGGTTGTCTTTGAAGAAAAATGGACCGATGATGCCACCAGCCCATAAACCACAGCAAACTGTCGTTTTTTCGGGATGCATCGGTAATTCTTGTATGGCATGTGGCTGTTCATCACTCCAGGTCCAGATGCGACAGTTTTGCTAATTTACGTATACGTTGAGCCAGATATGAGCATCATTGCTGAACACAATTTTTCGCACGAATTTTGATTAAATGGCAGAGTATACTGAAAACTTTTCACTTTGACAGATGACGTTTGAACGCCATTACTTACCAACAAGCTCCACTTTATAAAGGATTTTTTGACGCAAATTATAATGGGCAAATTCATGGATTAAAATTAATCTTACTAGACTTCAAACAGTACTGCATGACGTTGTTAGCGCTATAGAAAAGTCTCTAAAAGACAAAGAATACACACTCGCAGCATTCCTAGATATTGAAGGAGCTTTCAACAATGTCAAAACATGCGCAGTGGAAAGGGCATTGCAGAATTCATGCGTTGACCAGGCACTCACTAACGTGATTGTAAGTCTTCTCAAAGAAAGGAATATCAAGGCAAAACTGGGCGACACTGAACTAAAAGTAAACGCCTCAAGGGGCACACCACAAGGAGGAGTCATCTCACCTCTACCATGGGTTCTTGTCGTTAATGAAATACTAATGAAATTCAAAAACAGGGGGGTTAAAGTAATTGCGTACGCAGACGATGTAGTATTGCTTGCGACAGGCAAATTCTTACCGACCATAAGTGAGCTGTTAGAAAACTCGCTCCGGACACTCAACACGTGGGCAAAACAATGCGGCCTTGGGGTCAACCCCCAAAAAACCGAGCTTGTGCTGTTCACAAATAGAAGATCAATACCACACTTCGAACCACCAGCTATAGAAGGAATACCCCTCAAAATATCTGAAAGTGCGAAATATCTGGGAAAAATTCTAGTCAGGAAGCTCAATTGGAAACTTAATGTCAATGAAAGAGTTAAGAAAGCAGCAAATGCTTTCTACGCATGTAACCGAATATTCGGCAGAAAGTGGGGACCTAGCCCCAAAATAATCCTGTGGATGTATACGGCTATAGTGCGACCATTACTCACATATGGCAGTATAGTCTGGTGGCAAGCCACAGACAGAGCAACCAACTTGAAGCAGTGCGATGAGAACAACCCCAACCTCTGGATTGGAGGTGATTCTGAATCTGCTGCCCTTAGATCTATACATGCAGGAATCAGCTGCCAAAAGCTCCTCGAGGATCAGCCAAACAAACAGCTGGATCCCGAGCCTCGCTGGGCATGCGCAGGTCCTAAAGAAATACATAGGGAGCGTAGTAAACTCTGACTATCTATCTCCCTATCTAGACTTCGATCGACTCTTCACCTGCTCGTTTCCGAGCAGAGACGAATTTGATAAGAATGAACCCACAAAAAGGAAATCGATATTCATCTTCACAGATGGATCAAAGATGGACTGTGGAACAGGTGCTGGCATATTCTCAGAGGAATTAGTAATACACAAATCAATCATAGTAGTGTGTTCCAGGCTGAGGTGCTAGCAATCGCTGAAGCGGCTCATTTGGTGTCAATAATGGAAATACCACACAGTGATAGCACCATATTCATTGACAGCCAAGCGGCTACAAAAATTAAATCAAAGCTAGTTCGCCGCTGTCGCGAAGAGCTCAAGGTTCTCTGCTCACAGCATAATGCTGATCTCTGCTGGGTTCCTGGTCACAGGGACATAGACGGCAACGAGATGGCCGACGAACTGGCAAGAAATGGATCTGCTACTGATCATGATCAGGCACTACAAACGGTCGAACCACCACTCTGTAACCTCAGAGAAAGAGTGGAATACAAAACCCGAATGAAAGCCAATACCAGGTGGAAGTCATTGACTACCTGCGAAATATCTCGGAAGCTCTGGCCAGAATACAACGGAAACCGAACCAAAATACTTTTGCGGTACTACAGAAGCTCCTTATCTAAACTGGTAGGGGCTCTAACTGGTCACAACTTTCTCAGAACCCATACAATGAAATTAAATCTCAAGGATGACGATATCTGTAGAGGCTGCGGCGATGAGGAAACACACGAGGATACACCTCACTTCCTCTGTCACTGCCCGAGTCTCTGTCACCTGAGGAATAGAACACTTTGAAGCTACTACTTCCAAGACATCCAAGAGCTATCCGATATTCCATTACCCTATCTTTACAGGTTCCTACGAACATCAGGATGGCTGGATAGAGTGGAGTAACCCATAGTAACGATAAGGAAGGACGTAATCCCACCAAGGGTATCACAATGGGTCCACATGGACCTAAGTGTGGCGGAATAGAGAATCCTCTACTCCACCAACTAGACTTCAATGGTGAATGCAAGTTTTGTTAGTATTTATATAATGGGTATTGTGAATATTGTGGCCCGTCCTCCTTTCAATTCTGATCTTTTTATCATATAGAGCGTTTCTATTATCAATTTGTCTATATCAACATAGGGTTCGATTATATTTAAATACCTACAGATACAACCGACTCGTTATCAGACATTATGCAAATTTATGCTCATCCATATGATCCATACTTCATTTTGGCATAAAAAACCGTCAACAAACTACAGTTCGTTAACCGTTGCGATTATTTGTTCGTTTATCGACCCATTTCTGGAGTGGATGGTGACTGGGGATGAAATGTGCACTACTAATGACAAACTCAAGCCGGCACAAATGGTGACCAAGCTATAATTGACGGGCAGTGAGGTTTTGCTATGTTTTTGGTGCGATAGTGTGGGAATCATCTACTATTAGCTTTTTTTTAATTTATGTGACCCAAATGACCATAAAAAAAGGTGGGTTAAAAAATAAAATTGGGTCATATGCTCACAGTCCCTAATAATGCGCTGTGTAAATCATCGCCTATACCATCATACCTATCTCTTATTATACCCTATCCCATAGGGGGGTATATTAGTTTTGATACATAGTCACGGTTGCCACTTGAAAATAAAATTTGTTACCAAAATTTAAGAAAAAGTGACCAAAGTACTTAAAATTTGAAAACGTTGTATGAAATACACCAAAAATCATAGAGTTTGTCATTTTTATACCCTATCCCATAGGGGTATATTAGTTTTGATACATAGTTTGTAACATAGAGAAATAATTTAGCTACATATACCTCAAAGTATATGGATCGATTCAGAATCACTTGTTGAGTCGATTAAGCCATGTCTGTCTGTCCGTCCGTCTACATGTCACCTATTTTTAGCCCTTTTAAGCTTAGAGAATGAAATTTGGTATATAGAATTCTTTTGCAGTGAAGCAAAACAAGTTCCACGCTCCTTTTTTTTTTAGGAAAACGTAATTTTTGGCTAAACCCTAAGGAATTTCTAAAAAGTGTGCGAGCAACATATTTACAGAATCTCTATATTTCGTCAGTATAAAGTTTTTTTCCAAGTCCAATTTTTGGGGTGTTTTTAGTAAAAAACGTGTTTCGGTACATTTTTAAAATATTTGATCATCTCGTGGATCTTGTTGGAGGAATGGCGAATGCGATGGGAACTTGAATTATTTCTGTGGGGTAGGACAATTATTAAGATACATTCCTGGTAAGAGGTGTCATTGCTATGCTGCTTCTGGATTGATGCACTTAGGTTGGAGTTTTTTTTTTTTTTTTGAAATCTTCACTTTTATTTCAGGAATATTTTGTTTAGGATGGCCGATTAATTATTACGTTGCAAAGCATGAAAAGGGATCTAAATTTGTGAATAGTCGGACATGTTCCTTTATAGACAGCTAGAGCTATGAAGGCAAAACGCTATCTATCATCTTCTCGGGACTTCTGAAGTGAGCTGGACCAATCAATATGGCTTCCAATTTCGCCTGGTCACTAGCATAATGGCTTCAGTTTGGTCGGTTATTTTACAATTATCACGTTCCATATGGGCCTCAAATTTTCTTAATATTCGTTGTTAAATCTTCATCCCTAAAGCGTAAATTGGTGGCACCAGTGATCTTCATTTCGGTCAAGCCGATTTTGGGACAGTTTCAATTCCTTACCTTATTGTCAAGCGGTTCAATGAACAGCAGGTTTAGGTATGTGATCAACTCATCAATTGGGTGAACATTTTTAGTAGAATGCTCCGCCCCAGCTGACGCAGAACAAAAGTTTATCGTGGTTCTTGATAATCACTTTTTTCCCATTGGGGGAAGACGAAATGCTTCATGCAACATAAGGAGGTGTTTTTTTGGAGTGAGTATTCCTGTGTATCCGACTCCCCTTTATGAAAGTTATACGTCAACTAATAACTCTTCCGGTCCCTTCGGTTTCCGAAATACTTCTGCGATTGCTCTTTTCTTTTTTCTAAGAACATGTTGAGCGTAGGTGGAGATTCGGTTTTAGCTCTGCTCCAAGTCCACTTTTTCGGGGCGTTTTTAGTAAAAAAACGTGTTTCGGAAATTTTTTAAAATATTTAAAAAAAAATTCGATGCAGGATCATTGGTTATGATAGTATGAGCATTTCGTCTTTAGATCATTTTAACCCATGCCCACTTTTTGGAGGCGTTTTCCTTCCCTACCCCATAGGACACGCAGGAGAAAAACGTTGTTTTTTGTCGAATCATAAAATATTTTGATAAACTGTCTGAGCAATATGTTGTGAACATTTTTTTCTATATTTCATCGCCATAAAGCCCACATTTTGGGGATACCTATTAATTCTAAGGATGGGATGGGACAGGGTATTTAACGATCCGCACAGCGTATTGTAGCCTTCGCATATGTTTGATTTAAAGTTTTCATACAGCGAGAGCGACTTTTGCTTTGTTTAAATACAAAATATTTTAAAATTTCAGTCATCTGTCAACAAATTCACAAAATCAAATGAAGAAAATGAGTATTTAGTCGTGTGTCGTGCGTCGTGCATGGAAATACTGTGCAGTGTTTTTACCTAAACATATTTATGCATCGTTTACATATGGTGAAAGAAAGTCGCATTCCATGCATTCAATTTAACTAGAACAAACAAATTAAAGTTCGTGTTTTTTTTTAATTTCCTTAGAAAAAGCGATCATGTGTACAAAAAAATTACCAAGCGACCAGATGAAAAAAAAGTTTCCAAATTTGGACGCAAATGACCAATGTGGCAACCGTGTACATAGTTTGTAACATAGAGAAATAATTTAGCTACATATACCTCAAAGTATATGGATCGCCCAGAATCGATAGCTGAGCCGATTTAGCCATGTCTGTCCGTCCGTCCGTACGTCACCAGTTTTTGGGCCTTAAATTTTGAGGACAATCATAATATCTATAAAGTTTTCATATAAAGTTTTTGCCACTCCCACTTTTTGGGGGCGTTTTTATATAAAACCATTTTTGTACACTACCCCATAACATATGCAGGAGAAAAACCTTGTCTTTTGTAGAACCGTAAAATTTGTTGTGACAAAGGCATTTTCTATGTTTAATCTCCATCGTGTCTTAAGCCGTGTCCACATTTTGGTGACATTACTTTTACAGATGGGATGGGAAAGGGTATTCAACGATCCGCACAGCGGATTGTAGCCTTCTCATATGTTTCAATATGAAATTCCCGAAAAAGTGAGCGTAGTTTATTTTTTTTTTATTTTTTTTAAAAGAACGACGTCTTTATTAAAGTTTTTCAATATTTCCCTGAAAATAGTTATATTAAAAAAAAAATGCCTCCAAACAATTGGCGTGGTACAAAATATTTGAAAGGCAAAACAAATCGATGACAAGAATATTTAAAAAAAAATTTCCAATACCTTTTACCCCAATGAAGCTAATGGCTGACCAACATTTGACATTTAAAGACACTCGTCTACAAAGCGAATTGTCCGTTTTTGTATAGAATTCAGTACATGTCTAGGGAACGAACTCCAAGCATGAGCAGAGGATATGGAGCTAGGCTGAGCCCAAAGAATACTTTACAATAGCGCTAATATGCCCATAATTTGTGACAAACTCGATCAAAAAGCCTTTGAAATAAGAGTTTTTCAACAGGGAAGCTACAAAAGTAGAGCGACAGGGACAGCAACCGACGCCATATTTTTTGCCGCACTTTTGACATTTCTCTTCAGTTAGGTTTGCCATTTCATGATGCAAAGAAGTCGAAGTCGAAATTATTAAAATTTACTACCGAAATTCGGAGTCAGTGGCCTCAACGTTAAGAGCGCTACGTCCAATTTATGTTCGTCATAATCGTCCTAGCAGATCAACATTTGAGCATCTAGTGGAAAAATTTGAATCCACAGGCACAGTACAAAATGTTCCCGTGCCAGTGAGACAACGAAGTGCCCGTAGTGTCGAGAATATTGCTGCCGCTGATGCTTCAGTTCAAGAAAGCCCAAATGTGTTGCGAAAATATCTTGGCCTACATCCTTACAAGATTAAATTGACGCAAGAACTGAAGCAGATCCTGGAAAAAAACTCAAGAAGTCCAAATCGATACCCACCACCTATTCATCGATTTCAAAGCCGCATATGACAGCATTTATAGAGACGAACTGTACAGAGCCATGTCTAGTTTTGGTATACCGCCCAAACTCGTCCGTTTGTGTAGGATTACGATAGAGAATTCTCGTTGCTCCATCAGGGTCGGAAACGACCTCACCGACACATTCGATACCAAAAAAGGATTTAGGCAAGGCGATGCGCTGTCATGTGACTTCTTTAATCTGATTCTTGAGAGGATTGTGCAAAACTCCAAAGCCAACACCAGAGGCACAATTTTCCAAAAGTCGGTGCTACTACTAGCATACGCTGACGATATTGACATCAGTGGTAGGACTCAACGTGATGTCATAGCCACGTTTGCTAGTATAGAGAAGGAAGCGGCGAAAGTATATGCTGTCAACACGAAAGGACACACAATATGGACGAATTGGACAGACCGTCACCATTGAAAGATATAACTTTGAGGTAGTACGGGACTTTGTCTACCTCGGCTCCGCTATTAACTCTGACAACAATATCTCGTCAGAAATTAAACGAAGAATTACTCTTGCCAACCGCTGTTTCTTCGGGCTAAGAAGGCAATTTAATGGTAAAGCCCTCACTCGAACTACTAAGGAGATCCTATATAAGACCCTGATCATCCCAGTCCTGCTCTACGGCGCTGAAGCATGGACCGTATCAAAAGCGGATGAAGAAATCCTTGGTAGATTCGAGAGGAAAATTCTTCGAAAAATCTTCGGTCCCGTTTGCGTTGACGGGCTATGAAGACGAAGATTCAACCAAGAACTATACGAGCTGTACAGCGACATGCCCCTGGTCAAAAAACTCCGCATTGGACGTTTAAGATGGCTAGGACATGTAGAACGAATGGACACCAATACTCCGGCTCGCAGAGTCTTCGATTCCCAGCCAGACGTCGGACGCAGTAGAGGAAGACCTCGCCTTAAGTGGCGCGCACAAGTGGAAACCGACCTCAAACAACTTGGAGTGCGCAACTGGAGACAGTTAGCTAAGGACCGGGCTAATTGGAGAGGCATGTTGGTTGAGGCCCAGGTTCATTCCGGACTGTAGCGCCACTTAAGTAAGTAAGTAAGAACTGAAGCCGCTTGACCACCAGAAGCGTCGTATGTTCGTGAATTGGGCTGAGCAACAACTTGAAAATGATTTGGATTTTCATCGAAAAATCATTTCTGGCTGAATGGCTTCGTCAATAAACAAAATATGCGGTATTGGTCAGGCAGCAATCCACACGTACTCCATGAGTCATCATTGAATCCCGAAAAAATTACGGTTTGGTGTGGTTTATGGGCCGGCGGCGTCATTGGGCCGTACTTCTTCCGTGATGATCAAGACCGGCACGTTACTGTAAATGGGAATCGCTACCGTTCAATGATAACCGAATATTTTTGGCCCCAATTGGATGATATGGACTTGGAGGACTTGTGGTTCCAACAGGACGGCGCCACAAGCCACACAGCGAATGTCACAATCAATTTATTAGAAACCAAGTTTGGAGAACGTGTTATCTCACGAAATGGTCCAGTCGCGTGGCCGTCTCGGTCGTGCCATTTGACGCCGTTAGACTATTTCCTGTGGGGCTACGTCTAGTCTATGGGCTATGCCAACAAGCCAGCGACTATTGATGAACTTCGTACGAATATCGAACGTGGAATTGCAGCAGTATAGGCCGATTTATGCTTGAAAACCGTCGAAAATTGGGTTCAGCGTCTGGGCTTCTGCAAGCGTGCCCGTAGTGGCCATGCAAAAGAAATCGAGTTCCATACATAATGGCATCGAACGTACTTTCACAGGAATAAAGAATTTCATTGATATCCAAAACCGTTCTTGTTTTATTTGAAAAAAAAAACTTTTGTTGCGCTCTTTTTGAAAGACCCGATACTTTAGGAAACAACTTTGAACAGTCCGTATTGTTTCTTCGTCGATGTTTTTGAAGTTGCAACTGGGTGCAAGTTCGAGTGCACACTTCATAAATACAATAGGATGAATCCGATCATTTGCTTTCCTACAGTCCAAAATGTCCAGGATGCGGCTTATTACCCGAATTTAAAACATTAATCCAGCAGTTGGCTTCAATTCTTGAACGAGGTACATGTTGTACGTTTGTTAACCAAGATCATGCTTCAAAATAAGCCACAACATTCCATAAGATATGCCCAAATACCAAGGTCTGTGACGAATTGATTCATCACTGTCTTCGCGAATACTCTCTGCTACTGCAGCAATATTCTCATTATTACAAACTCTACGCACTCACTCTGATTGGTGGATAAATGTCCAATAGTGTAAAATAGGTTCGGAATTCATTCAGTTGGAAGAACTATAATAATTTGAAGAACTATAAACAATTTTTAAATGAGCCCTGATTTTGGAAATAAGTTTCCGTAAATTGTAAGCGTTGTTCTGGCGGATACAGTGATACTAGGACGGAACCCGAGAGACCTCGGCAAGTACACACTGCACCACTCAGCAATATCACTTCAATAATTTCCGAGGAAAGGATTTCCTTGGATATTAACAGATTCTCTCCTTTTAAGTCTCCGGGACCTGACGGCATACTGTCAGTTATACAATGAACCCTACCCGTGGAGACACGCTCGATTGGTATTTATTCCGAATATATAGGCAAACGCAGCCACGAGACCGCGAAGGACTTCAGGCCAATCAGTCTAACCTCCTTTGTACTAAAAACCCTAGAGCGTGATCTGAACATCCACATGCGAAGATTTCTATAGAAGAATCTTCGCTATCCAAATCGCAGCATTCCTACCTCAAGGGCAGATCCACGGAAATTACTCTCCACGAGGTAGTACAAACAATCGAAAAATCCATACACTATAAAGAATACACTCTAGCCTCCTTCTTAGATATAGAAGGAGCTTTCAACAACGTCCTTACTGGAGCTATTCTTGAATCTCTGATCGAGCTGGGCATAGAGGTATCTATTAGCCAATGGATAGTCTCTATGCTCGAAACAAGAATTATCCAGGCAACACTTGGCAACAGTTATTTAACCAAATTTTCCCAAATCGGAACGCCACAGGGCGGCGTCATCTCCCCTCTACTCTGGCTAATGGTTATGAATAAAATTTTAGTTAAACTTGACGAGGAAGGTGTCAAAGTTGTCGCGTATGCGGATGACGTGGTGATACTAGGGTCAGGAAAAATTCCCATCCGTGATAAGTGAAAACATGGGGGTGCTCTAAACAAGGTTAGCAACTAGGCTGCAAATTGTGACAACACGGATTTTCTGCTATTTACCACCAAAACCAAAATATCCAATTTCTAAATCTAAATGGCCAACCATCACGCATGACCCAAAACTTACCTGGAAACACAACACCAAACAGTAAGGAAGTGAGGAAGGCGTGTGGCAGCGATCTTTCTTCAAAATCCGATTAATTGTGCTACGCGGTATGCCTAAGTCTGTTGGACGTCGTCGTGTCGATGTTTCAGGATCGGTTGCAATCCTTTCCCCAACAACCCGAATGTTTTCGTTCGAACATCCAAAACAGGGTCTGCCCAAACGCCTCACATCTCCAACGTTGCCACATTGTTGTTAATCTCTTCCTTTTTTTAAGGCTTAAAGTTATATTTTGATTTTGTCTGCAGCCTAACCTTGGCTCCATCTGTCGTTTTTCTTTGGCGAATAAAACCCAGAAAATCAGCTGCAGCCATCTGATGACGGTGACCCCACTGATATGATACTGGTGGTAAGACAGATAATCGAATATCGATTGAGGAAACTCGTCCTGTACCATGATTATTTCAAGTATATAAGAGTATATGAATATCTACATACTGTAGGTGGTACATGGACAAAGTTCGTCTGACTTGTGATATCCGTTTGATACCTGATTTGCAATATTTATCCAGTGTCACCTCAAAAATGTTCAGGAAAACCTATCCTGATCGATATGCAAATAAAAATAAAATTTCACAAAATCTCGTGAGGTAATTCCTTTTTTTCACTAAATTATCCATAACAAGTTAATTAAATATACAAATCCAACAAATGTCTAATCAACTACAAATTACAATAAACTACGCATGGATTATTTATAACTCTGTCAACTTTGTCAATTATTGAAATCGTAAGTACTCTTTATACGAGGCTTAGCATTTCCACATTTTCTATCAAAGTGAGTTATGGAATAAGGAAACTAATGACTTTTATTAGAATTGTTAATATTTATATCGCAATCGTGCCACAACCAAGGCTATTTCCAGACAAATGACGGAGTAAAAATATTTCACTCAAATTACCCTCACACCTTATTTTCCACCCAGACCAGTGCTCTGTACAAACGACGAATTCTACTTTCCCAATTGCTAATTGCATAGTCAGAGTCACCTCCAATTAGTTTTTTATCAATTGAATAATAAAAATTAAAAATCGTTTTCATTCTATAAATACGAAAGCTGTTTCCATGGAACAGTCCAACTGAATACCTGCGTTGATAAAGGTGCGACTTATGAGAGCAATTCAATGTTCTGAATTAGTTTTTGGGTATGTGATTTGTTGGCAACAGTTTAGGGTTTAATAATGGTCGGCCAAAGGTTTCTCGTGTTTTTGAAAAAAAAAAAAAAAAAAAAAACAGAAAAACTTATCTTTACAGCTTTTGGTGAAGTGGCATGTGTTTGTGATCTTTGATTTGTTTTTAAATTCATCGTGGAACAGCAGTTTATGATGTTATCGATTTTTTACGTAATTTACGACATAATAGGGGTAATATAACTGAGCGCCACGCGCCTAAAAAACTGATTGAAAACATGGTTTTAATATTATCATAAGGGATTCGCTGTTTTTCTGAAAAAGCGGTACCATCATTTTGAAGAAAGAAGCTAGGTTTGATGACCTATATAGGTCGTAAATGCCGGATAACTAAACGTTGTCTATACCAACAAGATGCGTTTGCTTCCTAGATAGCTAGATTCCTAGATTTGCTTCCTAGATAGCTAGATTCCTAGATTTGCTTCCTTTATTGGAACTTTGTGTCCAACTTGTTATTTTTGTCCAAAACTAATCGACCCTATCGAGGTATCCGTCGAAGCGGAAAATTCTGCGATTTTGTAATATTCGGAGGATTTTTGCTTGAAGGTATTCATCCGAATAGCTGTTCGGAATATTACTCCGACATTTTGTAACGCATCCCGGAAAATTGCATTGAAGTGCGTTCAGGTGCATTTCGTGCAATTTTTGACAGCTAAGTGTCATTCTTCTTCGATTCTACACACATTCTGCGAGGAATTTATTTACAAATTGAAGTGAAGTGAAGCCGTCGCGTATACTACTTACTTACTTAAGTGGCGCTACAGTACGGGATGAACCTGGGCCTCAACCAACATGCCTCTCCAATCAGCCCGGTCCTTAACTAACTGCCTCCAGTTGGGCACTCCAAGTTGGTTGATGTCGGTTTCTACTTGTGCGCGCCACTTAAGCCGAGGTCTTCCTCTACTGCGTCCGATGTCTGGCTGGGAATCGAAGACTCTGCGAGCCGGAGTATTGGTGTCCATTCGTTCTACATGTCCTAGCCATCTTAAACGTCCAATGCGGAGTTTTTTGACTAGTTGTATGTCGATGTACAGCTCGTATAGTTCGTGGTTGAATCTTCGTCTCCATAGCCCGTCAACGCAAACGGGACCGAAGATTTTTCAAAGAATTTTTCTCTCGAATCGACCAAAGATTTCTTCATCCGCTATTTTTTACGGTCCATGCTTCAGCGCCGTAGAGCAGGACTGGGATGATCAGGGTCTTATATAGGATCTCCTTAGTAGTTCGAGTGAGGGCTTTACTACTAAATTGCCTTCTTAGCCCGAAGAAACAGCGGTTGTAAGAGTAATTTTACGTTTAATTTCTGACGAGATATCGTTGTAGCGAAGCCGAGGTAGACAAAGTCCCGTACTACCTCAAAGTTTTATCTGTCAATGGTGACATTATGTCCAATTCGTCGATGTTGTGTGTCCTGTCGTGTTGACGGCATATACCTACTTATTCTTACCCTCATTTACTGCTAAACCAATTTTTACCGCTTCCTTCTCTATACCAGCAAACGTGGCTATGAGATCACGTTGAGTCCTATCAATGATGTCAATGTCGCCGGCGTATGCTAGTAGTTGCACCGTTATTTGGAAAATTTTGCAAAATAGTGCTGACTCGGGGGTTTTGCACAATCCTCTCAAGAAACAAATTGAAGAAGTCAAATGACAGCGCATCGCCTTGCCTTAATCCATTTTTGGTATCGAATGTGTCGGTGAGATCAGATGGTGCAGCGAGAATTCTCCATCGTCATCCTTCACAAACGGACGAGTTTGGGCGGTATACCAAAACTAGACATGGCTCTGTATAGTTCGTCTCTATAAATGCTGTCGTATGCAGCTTTGAAATCGATAAATAGGCAGTGGGTATCGATTTGGACTTCTTGGGTTTTTTTCCAGGATCTGCCGAAATGTGAAATTTTGATCGGTTGTGGACTTTCCTGTGCGGTTTTAGCCGCACTGATAAGGGCCGATTAGGTAGTTGGTAAATGATTTCAGTCGTTTACATATTACGACAGATAGGATCTTGTAGGCGATGTTGAGGAGACTGGCGCAGTTCAGAGGGTATCCTTTTTGTGAATGCTAGTTTGGATGCATTGAAAGCAAATAAGTCCCACAAGCAAAATGACATAAACAGCCGCGGGACTTATTTCCATTCGAACCCTGCGGGGTCTATTTCCCTTTTTTTTACTGTCACCTGGGGCTCATGTTCAGATTTTAAGAAATGTTTGATTAAATGGGATTTCTTATGTTTTTGTTAAAAAAATGAAGTTACACCTTTTATTTATCACGTTTTGTCGCCCGCACCTACATTTTCGACTGCGACTGCAGTAGAATTGTAGAATGCAGATGTACGCTTGGGATGCATTGTACGCTTGTATGTTGAGTTATAAAAAAATGTATGATTCCATTCCATGTCATCATGATTTATGTGATTTTACGTTCGTCGGAGGAGTAAATTTTTTTTGGTCGCCAATGCTTTACTTGATTCGATCTGAAATGAATTATTCTTTCGGATGCTGTATCCTTTTCAGAATGTGTCTGGAAATGTAAACACGCAATTGGGTTTTCTCTGGGTTGGGTACATTTGTCCGAAGACAAAATCTCCACACCCAAAAATTATTTCATAACAAGTAAAAAAAAAACACAAAACACTTAAAAAAACAAATTTAAACCTAAGCAAAACATGTTATTTTCGTTTAAAAAGTTATTTAACAAAAAAAAAATTAGTCATCACAATTATTACGAAAATAAATAGTAACAAAATTATTTTAAAACACTAACAATCAAATACTATTACCATCTTATATTCATTTAGTTACAATTTAACAAAAAAAATATATATGGACGCTATGGAATTTTTCTTTCTAGATTTTGTCTGATATTTTTTATATTTTACCATATGGAGATTATTTTTTATTATTATTTCGTACAACACCCTTTTTAAACAACAATGAATAATTCACAAAATGAATATTAACATAACGAAACTCTTAACCTCTATAAATTCTTAGTTCCGGTTTTTCACTGCTGAGTTAATCCAGAGTAAGCTAACTCTGCAAAATTGATTCTTGAGTTTGTTTTTCAATGCAGGGATATTTTTTGACTTCATGAGTGGTGAACGAGGGGCTCAGTGGCGCGATGGTTAGTGCGATGAACTGCCGCGCAGGAGGTCTGGGTTCGATTCCCAGCCGTAGCAACACCTAAAATGATTTTTCACTGGCCCTCCTCTCGTGATGATCTGACAAATCATCCGAGTAGTATCAATTGTCAAGAATAGCTTATCTCAACTTAGCCGTTCGGAGTCGGCATAGAACAGGAGGTCCCGCCATCGTGCAAGAAGTACACACGCACACATGAATGGTTGTGAGAAAGCTAGGCCCTGGGTACTAACGAGCCTGTTGCGCCAAAAATTTGTATTTTTTTGAGTGGTGAATTAATATGCTAACACGATTCAGAAAATCAGCTCAGTTTGTCAGCTGTTTTTTTTATAATACCAACAAAATAATTAAGAGAGGAACAATTTTTTTCAGAAATTTAGTTGTTGCTAAACAATTTGGAAGATACAAAAAAATATTATTGAGTGCGAGAAACGGCACTGGCTGACATCACCAAATTTATCAACAGTTTGTGGGGAACAAATAGGATGGGCGGTAACAGAGCAAAATACAATAAAAATTAAAAAAAAGTCGCAAAAACGAATTTTGCTAAAGAAAAGCGGAATATATTGTGGTGGTTCTGGTGATGCAATTGACAATGAAAATTTTTTACCCAATTTTAATAACCCACTTGAAAGAAGTAAACATATTTTTATTCGAAAGGCTTTTCTGGAAATATAAGAATTTTGACATATGACAGTTTGCTTTTCAAGCGACGATATGTCAGGAAGATAAATTTACGAGGGTGGATGCGCTGTGGAACGACGAAGATGAAAACATTCCAAATTAATCAAAAAAGTTCTGTAAAAGAATTTTTTTTATTTACAGGGTGGGTCATCTAGTGGTTTCTTTTTAAACCATAGGTAATTTTGACACTAGACGGGCTCAGTGGCGCGATGGTCAGTGCGATGAACTGCCGCACAGAAGGTCTGGGTTCGATTACCAGCAAAATTGCTAAAGATGTCGTCTCTTCCTACCTTTGCGTTCAATTCTCCTAGTACGATTTTAACATCGTACTTCGATAGTCGCTCATAAGTTTTGTCAAAGAGCTCGTAGAAGCAATCTTTCGCTATATCATCGTTTTCCTATGTCGGAGCGTGGACGCATATATGGCGTATGTTGTCTAATTTGGCTTTGATGACTTCTTGCCTAAGTCTGGCACTTACAACAAATCCGCATCCAAATAGTCGCTGTTTCTGCTCACTATAACACAGTCCATAGATTTCATAGTTTTTCATCCTCCTTTTGCCCGGCCCATCCCATCGTATTTCCTGAATGGCAGTAATGTCTGCTTTGTAGCAGTTTAGGGCTTCCCCTGGTTGTTCGCCTGCACCTCTCCTGTTTAATGTTCTCACATCCCAAGTGCAGATACGAACCTCGTTGTCTTGTTTTGTCTTGCATGGTCGTCAAAAGAAAGATCAGTCCTTTCCGAGGTCTTGGTTGCTTCGTAATAATGTTTTTTTTTTTCCTGAGTGGGTAGTTAACCCAAAACACAACCCCCAACCTGGAGTGCCAGTTGCAATTTATTCGATATCCCTAGTACACGGGGCCATCAGCATCCAATACGGGATTGACCGCTGCCATTGGCCTTTTGGCTCATCTGCCAATATTTCTGTTCAATGGCCCTGACTTACCCTTGAGATTCTAAATGACCTGTTGTCCGAATATGTTAAATGAGTTCAATTAGGTTATTCACTTTGTCCTTTGATCGTAGACGGCACCGTTGACTCCATCTTGGGAGTTCTTCTGCTGCTGCCTTCAAATAGAATATGAGCATGAGCGTGAGTACACGTCTTCCTCCCGCTCTCATATGCTGCCACCAAGACTTTAACAGGGGTGAGACCATACGGTCAAGGTACTAGACACTCAGCGGCTGCCACGTCAAAGCTGAGAGTGGGAGTTGGTAGGCATCAGCTAGGTGATAGCTCAGCCTACCAATTTTGTTTTATCTTCAAATTTTTTTAAACAGTTCTCGGGTGAGGAGAACCTATTACCCTCGAGGACGCCCTGTGACTATGCTAGTGATATTATTGGTTAATAATATTAAGACATCTCATTAGTTACTGCTCCCAGGACCCAGTACGAAGACCCAGCCGTTCAACCACAGCTCGATTTTTTTATATTAAAATACAGACACTCTTCGTTTGGGCAAAAAACTAAAACAGTTGACTGCCAAGTCATTTGGTATGCGTTTGTCTAGGGAAGTGGGTCATTTGGTCAATTTTATTAGTCCCTCATCTATAAATTGTTATTTTTATCACGCGTATTTTAAAAGGCATGTCTGTCTTTCAATAAACCAGAGCAAGGCGTGAACATGACAGCTAACTTCCATTCATCAAAAAATGAACGATCATAGCAATCTGAGGACAATAATTGCATACGCCCCTTCAATATGACCTCCCCCATCACTCCCACAAAAAAAAATATTCAAGTCAATCAAATTCTTAAACCAAACATCGTTATCGAAGACCATCATTGCCATTGAAAGCAATAACATCCATAAAACTCAATACCAAGTGCTATTCAAATTAAGTCACATGTGTTTGGTTTGCAACTTAATGCTTAATTAATCGAAAGTCTGATTGCAAAACATTTCAATTGCGAATAACATGTCTTCAAGGAAATAATAAAAAAAATTGTCAAACAACAAAAAATCCACATCGTTATCCAAAGTCATTTGCCAAAACGAAGTCCACATGGTGTACGAGAGTATGTTTTTCAATTCGACTACGAGGGAATGCTTTTAATAAAAAAATCAAATAGCGATTTTTTTTATCGCCCCCCATAAACTCTCCACACGACAAATTACAAATAAAAAAAAATTGAATACAAATTACAAAAATATCAACGAAAAACAACTGCAAACAGAAATGAGATGATAACGTCTCGACACATACCCAGAACATATTTAAGGGAATTATATCAATCGGTCGAAAACTCAATACGATGGCTTTAGGATTTATTGCTTTTTTTTGTCGAATTTATATAGCCAATAGCTTTGTTTTTGTATCGATAACGTCACACACATACTTTGGGAGTATTTTTTTATGATTTACTTTATTTTTGATTTTACCATCGTTAACAAAGCAATTAAACGGTTTAAAAAACAATTTCGAATAATGTAAGTCACCCCCTTCTATTTCGTAGTAAATTTTGACAAAGAAAGGAAAAAATTAAAGGAAAACAAAGAACCCAACACGGAAGATATGACAATCGATAAACTCAATTTCGATACACATTTACGATAACAAACACTTTTATCAGTCAGACAAATTGAACTGTCATCAAATGGAACCATTATTGACCACACCATCTATATTGTATGTTGGCAACACTTGGCTGAGCGATTTTTGTTTTGCTTTGCTGGTGTATAACCTTGTGTGACCAGAATTAAATTTTGACGGCCAAGGCCACGCTCACATTGGGTTTGCATGCACAATTCGCTCAAACAACACCGAAATGAACTTGAATGAATTTTTTGATTTCGCTTTTGTGGGACAATGAACTGAAATGAGTTACGGTAATAGGCTGGGAAATTTATTGCCAAACACATGGCAGACGACAAAAAAACTTTCGAGATAAAATTTAAAAATTTGGAGACGATTGTGGTAAAAATTCATTTAGAATGCATGTAAAAGGATGTAAATGTCATAAGACGGCTGATAGATGATGACAGCTGATCAATTGATTCAGTGTAGTCCGCAGAACATTTTGTGGATTTTTGGAGTCCAGCCCAACTAACAATTATTCCTCTATAACTTACTTACTTACTTAAGTGGCGCTACAGTCCGGAATGAACCTGGGCCTCAACCAACATCCCTCCCAATTAGCCCGGTCCTTAGCTAACTGCCTCCAGTTGCGCACTCCAAATTGGTTGAGGTCGGTTTCCACTTGTGCGCGCCACTTAAGGCGAGGTCTTCCTCTACTGCGTCCGACGTCTGCCTGGGAATCGAAGACTCTGCGAGCCGGAGTATTGGTGTCCATTCGTTCTACATGTCCTAGCCATCTTAAACGTCCAATGCGGAGTTTTTTGACCAGGGGCATGTCGCTGTACAGCTCGTATAGTTCTTGGTTGAATCTTCGTCTCCATAGCCCGTCAACGCAAACGGGACCGAAGATTTTTCGAAGAATTTTCCTCTCGAATCTACCAAGGATTTCTTCATCCGCTTTTGATGCGGTCCATGCTTCAGCGCCGTAGAGCAGGACTGGGATGATCAGGGTCTTATATAGGATCTCCTTAGTAGTTCGAGTGAGGGCTTTACTACTAAATTGCCTTCTTAGCCCGAAGAAACAGCGGTTGGCAAGAGGTAGACAAAGTCCCGTACTAGCTCAAAGGTATATCTGTCAATGGTGACGTTCTTTCCAATTCGTCGATGTTGTGAGTCCTTTCGTGATGACAGCATATACTTAGTCTTACCCTCATTTACTGCTAAACCCATTTTTGCCGCTTCCTTCTCTATACTAGCAAACGTGGCTATGACATCACGTTGAGTCCTACCAATGATGTCAATATCGTCAGCGTATGCTAGTAGTTGCACCGACTTTTGGAAAATTGTGCCTCTGGTGTTGGCTTTGGAGTTTTGCACAATCCTCTCAAGAATCAGATTAAAGAAGTCACATGACGGCGCATCGCCTTGCCTAAATCCTTTTTTGGCGTCGAATGTGTCGGTTAGGTCGTTTCCGACACTGATGGAGCAGCGAGAATTCTCTATCGTCATCCTACACAAACGGACGAGTTTGGGCAGTATACCAAAACTAGACATGGTTCTGTACAGTTCGTCTCTTTAAATGCTGTCATATGCGGCTTTGAAATCGATGAATAGGTGGTGGGTATCGATTTGGACTTCTTGAGCTTTTTCCAGGATCTGCCGAAGTGTGAAAATTTGATTTGTTGTTCGTCATCGCCGTTTAACAGTCTGCAGAAGTGGTTCTTCCATATCCTCAGCATCGACTGTGTCTCAACTACGATATTTCCTTGCTTATCTCAACAGGATTCTGTTCGAGCCTTGTATCCTTGGCTTTGACGTTTTACACTTTGGTAAAACTTGCGAACATCGTTCCTGGAGTGGCACCTCTCTATATCCTCGATCGCGCGCTTTTCTTGCTCTTTTTTCTTCTTGCTGAAAAGCCAATGTTCTTCCCTTCTTCTTTGCCTATAGAGCTCAATGGCAGCTCTCGTCTTCACCTGCAGCTTAGCCTTGTAGGCCTCGTTCTTGGCTGCGAGCATCTGTCGGTATTCCTCATCAAACCAGGGGTTTCTTGCTGGTGGGCGCGAGAAACCCAGTCGCGGCTGATCCAATGGCCTGTTGGCATCGTTGCCATTGCTCTTCGACATTCGATGCTGGTGGTATGGTGTTAATCGAGAGGTTAAGGTCTTCCTCTATAAGGCAATCAAATTTAAATTTCCACAAGCAATTATTTCTGTAGGCCTTATATAGTACTTGTACGCGGAGGTTGAGCCTTTTCGCAGCGATTGTTTGGGTAGAAGCCTGTTTAAGATATTATGCAGCATAAAATTCACAAGCATAACCGAAGTTATGATGGTATAACCTCTGTATGGCTGTTTTAAAGCTTCGGTAAGATGTTTCGGTAGAACTTCGCACGAAATTAATCTGAAGCATAGCATCGCTATTTGTAAGCTCTAAACATAGAAGAATGAAGACTTAAAAAAAAAAGATCGTAAAAGAGGTGAAATGATCGGGAAAAAGGTGAAAAGATCGGAAAAAGGTGATAAGGTCGGGAACCTACCGCAGAATGAGTCAACGCTATTCAAGTACTTCGTTGTTTTAGAGTACAGGCTAGTGGATCCTAGTAAAATGAGAGTTTTTATAAACTTAATTGCATTGAATTTCATATTTTCATAATAACGAATTGGGTTTTGATGGTTTGGATTTAAATTGAAATGAATAAAAGTATAAAAAAAAGTATAAAAAAATAGCTATTTTTTAACTTTGCGAAGGCTTGCAAATATTTTGGGAAAGACTTTGCGAAGCCTATAATTTGCTTCTGTCGGCAAGGAAAACATATTCGGCGGTTTAGTTGGTAAGCACAGACTAAAGGAAACGACAACAGACAACGGCTACCGACTAATCGATTTTGCAGCAGCTAGAAATACGGTGATAAGTAGCACTAGGTTCCCAAGGCTAAGGATCCACACAGCAACCTGGCGCTCTCCAGACCGCCAACCAAATCGACCATGCACTAATCGATGCGAGGTACGCATCCAACATCCTGCACACATTCCGAGGGGCAAACGTCGACTCTAACCATTTTCTTGTCGCGGCTTAATTCAGACCTCGACTGTCTGAGAAGAAGCTGCGAACTGCCCAGAAGAAGAAATTCGACGTTGGACGCCTTAGCACACCTGGAGTAGCCAGAGCCTACAGTAAGCGCCTGAGTATGAAACTCTCCTCTGTGCACTCACCTACCACAGACGCCAACAATCAGTGGTGCCAGTATCGCGACATCATCAAGGAGGTAGCCGAAACCACTATAGGGTACCAGCCACCCCCAAAATGACAATAAGATAAAACTGACTGTTGCGAACCAACTTTGCAGGAAATGCAGCGACCCAGACGTCGAAGAAGAGGTCTCACACCTATGTGCTTAAGCAGCATTTCCAACAGCTGCTAAATGGGCATCATGCAGCGAGAGTGATAGAGCAAGAAGAGAACCCATGTCCAGTCAATGAAAAACTAGTTCCACCACCTAGTATGGAAGAACAACAAGGCCGCAGGTTTTTATGGCTTACCAGCGACTGACCAAATACGGTGGCGATGTTTTGATAAGGAGCAGCACCGAATCATCAACCGAGTATGGGTGAAAGAAAACATGCCCGATGACTGGACTATCAGTTCCATATACCCCATCTACAACAAAGGCTTTCCTATGTCTTGCAAGAACTATCGATTTATATCCCTGCTTAACGTCGCATGCAAGATCCTATCCAACACACTGTATGAACGTATAGAACGCCCGCAGATCGACTTCAGACCAAATTTTCACACTGAGGCAAATCCTGGAAAAGACCAACGAATTTCAAGTCGAAACTCACCACCTATTTATCGACTTTAAAGCTGCGTATGAAAGCATATCTCCTCAGGAGCTCTATATGGCGATGTCCGAATTCGGAATCCCACCAAAACTGATTCAGCTGTGTCGTTTGACGCTGGAAAACACGCACTGCAACGTGCAGTTTAGAAGTAGCTCCTTCGAACTATTCGAGACAAGCATCTGTTTACCGCCTACGACAAACGTTCACCTACCTCGGAGTTAACATAAACTCCACGAATGACACCCTAGTGGAGATCCGTCGAAGAATTACCCTAGGAAACCGTTGCTACTTCGGTTTGGCGAAACAACTGGGTTCAAAACTCCTAACTCGTAGGACGAAATGTGTGCTCTACAAAACCCTTATCCTGCAAGTTCTGCTTTATGGTGCAGAGTGCTGGAAGGCTGCAGTGTCTCAGGCAGAGACTCTTCACGGGTCGGGAGCCTGATAAGTAAGTTAGTAAGTATAATTTGCTTCTGTAAGGCCTTTTATAAGCAAAAAGTATTTAAAGAAGTCTTATAGAACTAAATAGCTTCCCAAAACCGCGCCGATTGTTTTTCCATAAGACTTCAGGTAATACTGCTGGAGGGGAAATAGCTTCGATAGTGCTCTATCGAAGCGAAATTGTTAGTTTGGAGTTTCCCGGGGTAGGTGTTCTAATTTTAGTAAAAACGAGTTGTAGGTGCATGACTGGGTCGTACGCAACTTTCTCTTTCACAGCGAGTTGGGTGTTAGATAATTTGGTGAAGTTTTGTTGAAATCGGAAATGTGTTTGTTGCATGAATTTCAGTACATTTTGAGTTGATATTTTGTGTAGAAGGGAAGGACACCGGCTTTTCAGAAAGAAGAAAAAAGAACAAGAAAAGCCCGCGATCGAGGATATAGAGAGGTGCCACTCCAGGAACGATGTTCGCAAGTTTCACCAAAGTGTAAAACATCAAAGCCAAGGATACAAAACTCGAACAGAATCCTGTCGAGATGAACAAGGAAATATCGTAGTTGAGACACAGTCGATGCTGAGGATATGGTAGAACCACTTCTGCAGACTGTTAAACGGCGATGACGAACAACATTCCGCTGTCAGGCAGAACGAACCATTTAATATTGGCAACGGCAGCGAAAACTGCCAACCACCCGACCCAAGTGAAGTGAGGATAGCAATATCTAAACGGAAATGACGGCCTTCCCGCTGAGCTTTGTAAAGCTGGCGGAGATGACTTGGTAAGTAACATCCACCAACTCATAAGCCAAATCTGGTCGGATGAAAGCATGCCTGAAGAATGGAACCTCAGCATCGTTTGCCAGATCCACAAAAAAGGTGACCCTCTGAACTGCGCCAACTACTAAGGCATAAGTGTCCTCAACATCGTCTACAAGATCCTATCTGCCGTAATATGTGAACGCCTGAAACCGTTTACCAACAACCTGATCGGCCCTTATCAGTGTGGTTTTAGGCCAGGAAAGTCCACAACTGCTCAAATCTTTACACTTCGGCAGATCGTGGAAATAAAACCCAAAAAGTCCAAATTGATAGCATTTATATAGATTGACTATACAGATCAATGCCTAGTTAAGCATTACCGTCCAAACTCGTCCTTCTGTGCATGATGACGATGGATAATTTCCAATGCTCCATCTGGGTCAAAAACGACCTCACCGACACATTCAATACTAAAAAAAATAATAAGGCCAGGAGATGCACTCCCATGTAACTTCTTTAACATCATTCTTGAGAAGATTGTGCAAAACTCACGAGCCAACAAAAGAGACACAAGCTTCTATAAATCGGTGCAACAACGACGATATTGACGCCATTGGTCGGACTTAACGTGATGTTATAGCCACGTTTGCTAGCATGGAGAAGAAATTGACAAAAATGGGTAAGAGGCTGTAAACACAAAAAGACACACAACATCGACGAATTTGATAAAACGTCGCCATTGACAGATATAACTTTAAGTACGGGACTTTGTCTACCTCGGCTCCGCTATTAACTCTGACAACAACATCTCGTCAGAAATTAAACGACGAATTACTCCAGCAAACCGCTGTTTCTTCCGGCTAAGAAGGCAATTTAGTAGTAAAGCACACTCTACCTTACTTCTTAGATATAGAGGGAGTAACAGTCTTTTAAACAAATTTGCCCATAGAGGAACGCCACAGGGCGGCGTCATCTCTCTTCTACTGTAACTAATAAATACAAATACAAATTTTTGGCGCAACAGGCTAGGTAGTACCCAGGGCCATCTTTCTCACAACCATTCATGTGTGCGTGTTTACTTCTTGCACGATGGAGGAACCTCCTGTTTTATGCCGACTCCGAACGGCTAAGTTGAGATAACCTTTTCTTGACAATTGATACTACTCGGATGATTTGTCAGATCATCACGAGAGGAGGGACAGTGAAAAATCTATTAGGTGTTGCTTAGTTTAATCAGACAAGGAACGGGTCAAAGTAGTCGCGTATGCGGATGACGTGGTGATGGAAAATTCCCCTTCGGTCTTTGCTTGCAGCGAAACCTTTGAAAAGAAGTGGGTACTTCAACCAAAGATGACCTTGTGGATGTACACATATGTGGTTCATCCAATTCTCACATACGGCTAAATAGTAGGTGTCCCGCATTGAGTAAATGCTACAACCTCACAAAAAACTAAAAAGGCACCATGGGCGCACTGACGTCGGCGCCAACGAATAGTAAAGGCATTCGTTGGTGCTATTGCAACTCAGTAAGACTCAAGGAGTTACACCCACCCACAGTAAGCTTTATGAAAGACTTCCACGTAGGTTTTCCTACCAGATCTCAGTGGAAGAGGAACGAAGTAGTTAGAGATTTCGACACGGTCGTAGGGTCCGGAGTCTACTCGGAATCACCGAAAATATCAGTATCATACCGCCTACCGGATTTTGCCAGCGTATTCCAGGCGTATTAAGGCCCTCAACTCGGCTACCATATCCTCCCAGCTGCTACAGGAATGCCGGAACGAATTTGCCTACCTGGGTGAACGTTTCAGGGTCACACTTCTCTCGGTCCCAGGACACAGTGACATTGAAGGAAACGAGCGTGCAGGCAAGGCTCAGCTATACACGGCTTGGGCAAGGGTTCAAATCCCGCTAGGTGCGTTAAAGGAACAAATCCACACATTCTTCCTGAAGAAGGACGACTCCCGATGGAGAAGGTTAATAAATTGTGTCATATCGAGGAAGCTATGACCTTCCTACGTTAAGAACAAAACAGACGACCTACTGAATAGAACCCGCACAGACCCGCAAATATTACGGCGATATTCACGGGACACTGGCCAATTGGGGACCATTGGGGACCTAGGAATCCCATACAATCCCCAATGCCACAGATGAGGGAACACAATTTAGAGAGAAACACTTCCCCATCTGCAAGTGTCCGACACTAGCAAGAGCGTGCACTAGACCAACCATTCATCGACAACCTTAGCGACATCTCGGGTAAAGGGATACAAGATCTTATCCGTTTTCTAAACTCCACATGCTGGATCTAGAGACAGCCTGTATAAAATCAACAACTACCATCATAATAAAGGTCACACGAGTCGTGGTAACAAAAAGGCACATAAGTGCTACTTGGGTTCATGCTGAACCCCTACTACTACCTGGTAAAGCCTTCACAAGAACTACTAAGAAGATCCTATATTAGACCCTGACCATCCCAGTCCTGCTCTACGGCGCTGAAGCATGGACCGTATCAATAGTGGATGAAGAAATCCTTGGTCGATTTCAGAGGAAAATTCTTCGAAAAATCTTCGGTCCCGTTTGCGTTGACGGGCTGTGAAGACGATGATTCAACCAAGAACTATACGAGCTGTACAGCGACATACCTTTAGTCAAGGCATTGGACATTTAAGATGGCTAGGAAAGTTAGAGCGAATGGACACCAATTCTCCAACTCGCAGATTTCTATTCCCAGCCAGATGTCGGATGCAGTAGAGGGAGACCTCTCATTAAGTGGCGCGCAGAAGTAGAAACCGACCTCAACCAACTTGGAGTGCGCAACTGGAGGCAGTTAGCTAAGGACCGGGCTAATTGGAGAGGCATGTTGGTTGGGGCCCAGGTTCATTCCAGACTGTAGCGCCACTTAACTGATATTTTTGGCATTTTGGATAAAAATTGTAAAGTCTGATAGCTATCCAGGCGATGGCCATAAAATTGGGTATAAGTTCAGATTTACGAAATCTGCATGCTTGAAGTTGTTGTTGAATTTTGAATGAATATTTTGTTTAAGAGTGAAAAGATTATTTAAATGCTGGAATCACTAATACACAACGCTGCCAATAGTTTATATACGCAACGATCACTAAAAAAAAAGAAATTATGTCCTATCTAGAACGCGCATTATATCTATCTATTTATCAGTTTTCATATGACCAAGAGTCAACCCAACTCACATAAATTACAAAAAAAAAAGCGGTTCAACAAGAATATTGAGGGTTTCATTTAAAATTCTGTCTCGAGGTTGTTTTTGCGCTAATCCATGCACAGATGCCTAAAAATGTATCTCATAATTTATAAACAGAATATCTGAATAGATACATCAATAAACACCTCAATTAGGTGTTTACTTGTTTTTTTTTTTCTAAACACAAATTCTACTCTACAGCGCAGTAAAAGCCCTGCCTAATTAATATTCAACCTCAATTCGCAAAAAGATAACAAAAATGGATAAACAAATAAATTTTTTCAAATCAGTGGCAAAATACATGTTTCAACAGTTCTATCCAACGTCAATGGATGGTGGCTCCATAAAACCTCGAAAAAATCAATTTTAAATCAAATTTTGTATACAACAAGTGCAAGTATATAAGAAATTCAAAAATAGAAAAAAAAATGATCCAAAATGTAATTTATTCCAAAGTCATGATGAAAAGTTTTTGTTTTAAAGAAAAAAAACCCCAGCCTCATAGTTAGATACATATAAGGCAGGGCAATAAAAACTTGTCCACTTTGTCAGCCGTGCGGAACCAAGCTGACGACAAAATGTCTGAGTGACGTCAGCCCCATCTGAAATCCCCCCGACAATGTCTCGTAGCATTAACCCCGACATAGTCGTGTGTATCTAACAAATGCGTGCAGCTTGTAGGTGGCAAACAAATTAACGAGTCATCCCTGACACATGGAGTTCCTATGAAGGCCGTTGATATAAGATTGCAGGTCTCGTCATCAGACACGGAAGACGGGTTCATATATAAAATTACTCACAGAGATTGCCTTCCCTGGGGGTGGTTGATTTTGACGCCGTTACATCAAAATCGAAAATCCGAATCTCACAGATACCCCGACGTAAATGTATTTTTAGCCATCCGTCATTGAACCATTTGCGAACTGTATCATTTCGTTCACTTCCGCTGATTGCGCTCAGGAGGTAAAGGCAGAGGAGGATGTTTGTGTTGTTGGTTACTTGGGGTCTGATCAAAGGAGGAACGCATTGTTTACGGTGTTGTACTGTTGTGTAATGTCGCAAATAGAAATAGTTTTGAATTTTTGTTTGTTTTCGAAAAGTGTGAACAACGGAAAGGTCACTGTCAGACGGGGAGAAGGCATGCAAGTGTTGTTTGATAGACGACAACATTGCGGGGTGCACCTAACACTCATTGACAAGTGCAGACGATGACTTTGGAGTGAATGTTGTTATTTCATGAATAAAAATAGATTCGCGTAAAAAAAATAGAAATACTCAGGAAAAAATGTGCAACAGTCTTTGCAAGGAAATCGTATCGAGAGTGCAGCGGGGTCAAATGAAATCATGCGATGCGCGCATTGCAACTGAAAATAGACGGCAAATCGAGTGGACAGACACGAGACGGTAGAAATTGCGTAAAATGTTGGGGAGGAAGAGCTTTTTTAAATCGTTTTTTTTTTTAATTGGATTAGGAGGGTGCTGTCAGGAAAACAATTACGTTTGGATTGACTTTTTTATCGTTAAGTTCACTTGGATTTAATTGCTTCGATCATCCCTTTAAATTACAAAAAAAAAATGAATGAATTCCTTGACAACATGATGTTGTTTGTAACGGGTGATTTTTTAGCTGGTTTGGTTTTGGCAACACTGGTTTTGACAGCTGACGTGTGTTTAGTACCTTGTGTCACTGTCAAACAGCTTCAGTTTGGTTTGCAATTTAACCATAGATCGTCTTACAAATGAACAACGCTTGCAAATTATTGAATTTTACTATCAAAATTCGTGCTCGGTTCGAAATGTTCATCGCGCGCTGCTTCCATTTTATGATCGGCATTCTCGACCTTCTGAGCAGTCTATTCGGAAGATTGTGACCAAATTTCGCACCAAATTTACTTTGTTGGACATTAAACCACCAACACGTTTACGTACTGTGCGTAGTGAAGAAAATATTGCGGCCGTATCAGCTAGTGTGACAGAAGACCGCGAAATGTCGATTCGGCGCCGTTCCCAGCAGTTAGGCCTTTGTTACAGCACTACGTGGAACATTTTGCGGAAGGATTTGGGCGTAAAGCCTTTTAAGATACAGCTGGTGCAAGAACTAAAGCCAGCCGACCTACCACAACGCCGAATTTTTGGTGAATGGGCTCTTGGAAAGCTGGCCGAGGATCCGCTTTTTTATCGAAAAATTGTGTTCAGCGATGAGGCTCATTTTTGGTTGAATGGGTACGTAAATAAGCAAAATTGCCGCATTTGGAGTGAAGATCAGCCAGAAGCATTGCAACAGCTACCAATGCATCCCGAAAAAGCCACTGTTTGGTGCGGTTTATGGGCCGGCGGCATTATTGGGCCATATTTCTTCAAAGATGATGCGAATCGCAGCGTTACTGTCAATGGTGAACGCTACCGAGCGATGATAACAAACTTTTTTTTTGCCCGAAATGGAAGTTCTTGACTTGCATGATATGTGGTTTCAACAAGACGGTGCCACATGCCACACAGCACGCGAAACAATGGCGCAATTGCGAGGCGAGTTTGGTGAACAGTTAATTTCACGTTTCGGGCCGGTCAATTGGCCGCCTAGATCGTGCGATTTGACACCATTAGATTATTTTTTGTGGGGGTATGTCAAGGCTAATGTCTATAGGGACAAGCCCGCTTCGATTGACGCACTGGAAGCCAACATCCATGCATTCATTCGTGAGATACCGGCCGATATGTGTGAAAGAGTATGCCAAAATTGGACTCAGCGGATGGGCTACCTGAGACGCAGCCGCGGTCAACATTATATTTCATTCATTTTTTCGATTTTTTTGTGTTTTTTTTTTTTTTAAAGTTCTAAACCTCTTAAAAAATCACCCGTTATTATGAAGTCAACGTAATTTATTATCATGTCTGGCAACATCTGGGATCAGTGTGACCATAGTGGAATTAACTGAAACACATTTCAGGTAGACCACCGTATAAAGTTCAATCGAGCCAGAAATGACCGTAATGACCCCATCCAGAGGATAAAGTTTTGCCATGACCAAAAGTTGAAAGTACAGTGAGTGCAGTGACCAAGTGGTTAGTGCATTGGACTACTAACCGCGGGGTCCCTGATTTATCTCGAAACTGACAACACCGGCGTTAAACATGAGGTCCCATTAGCTGTGACAAAAATAATACCTCACACATAGAGGGTGATCCATTTCGAGGCTCCCTACTTTTTTTAAGAAAAAAAACACAGAAAATTCAAATTTAATGGAGAATGTTTATTGTCATTTGAAAGAACATTCTTTGGCATTTATTTTTTGAAGATTATGTCTATCAAATGTTGGCCGTTGCTACATCGCAGATGGTCCATCCGTTGAGTCCAATTTTCGATCACTCGTTCGAGCATTTCGACTGGTAACTGGCGAATGACACGCGTGATGTTTTCCTCTAAGGCCTGAATAGAAGCGGGTTTGTCGGCATAAGCTTTTGACTTTACATATCTCCACAGGAAAAAGTCTAACGGTGTGATATCACACGATCTTGGTGGCCAATCGACCGGCCCAAAACGTGAAATTATGTGCTCACCGAAATGTTCTCTCAATAAGTCCATTGATTGATGCGATGTGTGGGAAGTGGCGCCGTCTTGCTGAAACCAAATGTCGCCGAGATCACGAGCTTCAATTTCAGGCATCAAATAGTCGGTTATCATGGCACGATAACGGTCGCCATTGACGGTTACGTTCGCACCGGCATAATTTTTAAAGAAATATGGACCGATGATTCCACCGGCCCACAAACCACACCAAACCGTTGTTTTTTCTGGATGAAGTGGCAGTTCTTCAATCTCTTCAGGTTGCTCTTCGTCCCAAATGCGGCAATTTTGTTTGTTTACATACCTATTGTGCCAGAAATGGGCCTCATCGCTAAACAAAATTTGCCTCGAAAACGTCGGATCTTCTTGGAACTTTTCAAGAGCCCATAGAGCGAAGCGATGTCGCTTGGGAAGGTCGAGCGGCTTTAGTTGTTGCACAAGCTGTATTTTGTACGCTTTCAATTTAAGATCTTGACGTAAAATGCGCCAAGTCGTTCCATACGTCAGTCCGAGTTGCTGCGAACGGCGCCGAATCGACTCTCTACGGTCTTCGTGTACACTCTCAGCTACGGCCGCTATATTTTCTTCACAGCGTGCTGGACGTGGTCTATTCGGTCGAATATTATCCAATAATGAATGCTGGGTCTCAAAATGGGTGATGGTGTTGCGAATAGTACGCTCATTAGGCCGATTATGTTGACCATAAGTTGAGCGAAGTGCACGAAACACATTCCTCACAGAACGTGAATTTTCATAATAAAGTTCAACAATTTGTAAACGTTGTTCACGCGTAAGTCTTTCCATTATGAAATGCCAAACAATACTAAACAAAAATAACATGACAGCATGACACGACTCACACGTGATCTGTCAAAAAAGGCTATTGAAAAAAGTATCTCTACTTGGATCACCCGTTACAATGAATGGAAAGCTAGGTTTAAGATACTCTTACATACATACATTAAGTGGCGCTACAGTCCGGAATGAACCTGGACCTTAACCAACATGCCTCTCCAATTAGCCCGGTCGTTAGCTAACTGCCTCCAGTTGCGCACTCCAAGTTGGTTTAATTCGGTTCCTACTTGTGCACGCCATTTAAGGCGAGGTCTTCCTCTACTGCCTCCGACGTCTGGCTGGGAATCGAAGACTCTGCGAGCCGGAGTATTGGTCCAGTAAACGTCCAATGCAGAGTTTTTTTTGACCAGGGGTATGTCGCTGAACACCTCGTATAGTTCGTGGTTGAATCTTCGTCTCCATAGCCCATCAACGCAAACGCGACCAAAGATTTTTCGAAGAATTTTTCTCTCGAATCGACCAAGGATTTCTTCATTAGAGCAGGACTGAGATGATCAGGGTCTTATATAGGATCTCCTTAGTAGTTCGAGTGAGGGCTTTACTACCAAATTGCCATCTTAGCCCGAAGAAACAGCGGTTGGCAAGAGTTATTCTTCGTTTGATTTCTGACGAGATGTTGTTGTCAGACTTAATAGCGGAGCCGAGGTAGACAAAGTCCCGTACTAACTTAAAGTTGTATCTGTCAATGGTGACGTTCTGTCCAATTCTTCGACAGCATATGCTTAGTCTAAACATATTTTTGCCGCATCCTTCTCTATACTAGCAAACGTGGCATCACGTTGAGTCCTACCAATGATGTCAATATCGTCGGCGTATGCTAGTAGTTGCACCGATTTTTGGAAAATTGTGCCTCTGGTGTTGGCTCGGGAGTTTTGCACAATCCTCTCAAGAATCCAAATGAAGAAGACGCTGACAGCGCATCGCCTTGCCTAAATCCTTTTTTGGTATCGAATGTGTCGGTGAGGTCGTTTCCGACCCTGATGGAGCAGCGGGAATTCTCCATCGTCATCCTGCACAAACGGACGAGTTTGGGCGGTAAACTAAAACTAGACATGGCTCTGTATAGTTCGTCTCTATAAATGCTGTCGTATGTGGCTTTGAAATCGATAAATGGGTGATGGGTATCGATTTGGACTTCTTGGGTTTTTTCCAGGATCTGCCGAAGTGTTACTTAGTTGGGGACTTTCCTATCCTAAAACCGCACTGATAAGGGCCGATCAGGTTGTTGGTAAACGGTTTCAGGCGTTCACATATTACGGCAGATAGGATCTTGTAGGCGATGTTGATCTTGTAGTTGGCGCAGTACAGAGGGTCTCCTTTTCTTGTCGATCGGGCAAAAGATGCTGAGGTTCCATTCCATACATACTTTCATCCGACCAGATTTGGCTTATGAGTTGGTAGATATTACCAAAGAGTATACAACTACAAGAGTGCGCATCTCATACATAGAAAATTTACTATGAGGGGTATTGATATCGATACCCCAGTGTGCACATTGCCATGCCAGCATCAAGCAACAGCATAGCAGATGCATATGAACGACAAAAATTCCTCTTCGCACTTACCGCCCGCGTCTGAAACAGCTACAACATTTTTAGCTGTGATGCGTATTCTATAGTTATATACCTCTTTGATGTTACTTACCGGCTTTATAAAGCTCAGTGGGAAGGCCGTTATTTCCGACGGCTTGAGTATAGATATAGCTATCATAACTTCACTTAGGTCGGGTGGTTGGCAGTTTTCGCTGTCGTTGTCAATATTAAATGGTTCGTTATGCCTAACAGCGGAAAATTGTGCGTCATCGCCGTTTAATGGTCTGCAGAAATGGTTCTTACATATCCTCAGCATCGACTGTGTCTTAACTACGATATTTCCTTGTCCATCTCGACAGGATTCCTTGTATCCTTGGCATTGACGTTTTACACTTTGCGCATATCGTTCCTGGAGTGGCACCTCTATATATCCTCGAAAGCGCGTTTTCTTGCTCTTTTTTCTTCTTTCTGAAAAACTGGCGTTCTTCCTTGTCTATAGAGCTCAATGGCAGCTCTCGTCTTCACCTGCAGCTTAGCCTTGTAGGCCTCGTTTTTGTCTGCGAGCATGTGTCGGCATTCTTAATCAAAACAATTGTTTCTTGCCAGTGGGCACGAGGAATATAGCACAGCAGTAACAACTGATCTTACGGCTTGTTGGCATCGTTGCCATTGTTCTTCGACATAAGATGCTGGTGGTATGGTGTTAATCGAGATGTTAAGGGATACGCGTTCTGCGAAGAACTTGGCGGTCTCTTGTGCTCGCTATAGTGGCATTTCGTTGCGCAGCGAAGTCAGTTAGACTAAGTCCGTTGCCAGACGTGTTGTCTTGTAGGCTGTGTTTTCCGACAATACTGCTAAAGTCTCTTCCTACCTTTGCATTAAAATCCGCGAGCACGATTTTAACATCGTACCTTGCTAGTCGATCATAATTTTTGTCCAGGCGGTCCTAGAAACATTCTTTCGCAATATAATTTTTTTCATCGTCGGAGCCTGAGCGCATATAGATAAGGCTATTGTTGGTGAATTCAGCCTTGATGGGGATTGTTACAGTACGTTCCCTTATGTTTTGAAAGCATAAGACTTCTTGCCTAAGTCTGGCACCAATAACAAATCCACTATAACACTTTTCGTAGTAGATGTCTCAGTGTTTCATCTTCTTTTGTTCAGTAATGTCTACTTTGTAGCAGTTTAGGGATAGTTGTTCGCCTGCATCTGTCCTGGTTAATGTTCTCACATTCCCAACTATTCATTTGAGCTATCAACCGTTCTTCCACATAATCTTGAAGCTAAGAAATACAAAAAAAAACATCGAATCATCTCCAAAAATATTCCATCATTTCGATTTTTTAGTAGCGCAGCACTTTATTTTTCTAAGTATGAGTTCATTAAATATTTTTAAAATAGATTGAATGTATCGAATATTCAAATATCCGTAGTATGACAACACTTTGTCGGGACCTTTTGGTACCTTTTCTATCACGTGTTTTTCAAGTGTCTTAGATGTGAGCTCACGAGCGGCTCAACGTAACACAGCACTGACTAACTATTCCGTGAAAAAATATCCCGAGTTCTCCGCGTTCTTGAGGAGCTTAACGTCCCATGGATTATCGACTTGTATAATACATCTGTTTACTTCACAAATATCAAAACTAAACTGACAGTTGCGGCCATTTGTAAAACTCATATCATCTTCCGATTGGGTGATACAGTTTAGCCAACTTTGCTAAGACAGATCTTAGACATTCATGATGAAATGGCATTTTTGTGAAATCAGAACTTTTTCCGGTAGGTCAAAATCCTGTGAAAATGCTGGTACTGTATGGGAATCTGCGGCTTACATCTCTCGGTGCACATTATACAAAAGTGAAACCGATGACACAACCGGTTATTAAATTTGTTTCAACGAAAATCGTATTTTTAAATTCGCCACTTTAAGCCGTTTTCCAAATCGCATTGACATTTTTTTGTACACGTCCAAATGTTGAACAGAACAAAAAAAACTCTGAAATCTCCTAAAGAAAAAGCTTTTCGAGTTCATTTTTCTTTTTAATTAAACAAATTACAAAGGAAAAAATTGCACGATTCACTTCATACGTAATCCACTTATGGTTGATGAATTTAAGGACGTACCTGTTGTTAGATGCTTAGCCATATACAAAAAAAAAACACCACGTGCTAGCCCCCTCATTGTTTGAGGTAAACAAACCGCCCGTTGTTTGTATGGACCGATGAAAAGAAAAAAAAACCTGCTAAATGTTGATCCTCCATAAATTTTAAATAAAAACAGCAATCGTTTTCGCATACACAATCCAATTAGTGTTCCACTAAGAGGTTACAAAACCGAAGATGTTAACTAGCGAAATGTGTGTTATTTATGGAGAATCTAGAATACACACACCACTACACTCAGCAATTGCTCGGAAACGGGGAGTTGAAAACCCCTCAGCGTGCTAATAGTGTGTTCAAATATTATTTGGTGTCTAAATTGAATAACTGTTTATGTGCATAAATGTAGCAAACAGGAAGGCTTCGCCAAGTAGTTATATTTGTTACCTTTCCAGTCAATACTAGTCGGCTATTGGTTGAGATTATCTTAATTTTCGAAAATAGAATCCACTCGGACTTTGATCGTGTTAATTTAATCAAAAAACATTTACCTCGAAGTGTGTCGTCCAATTTAGGGTTTTTTTTTATATTGGTGTAGAAAAGATACCAAATTAGTAAACTTTTCTTTTAATAGGTCTGTTCCCGTACACAATAATATTTACTGATTCTTACTGATACTTACTGATTTTTACTGATTTTTACTTATTGCCGTTCCCGTACGCAAAAATAAGTAAAAGAGACAGCTCGCGAGAGAGCAAAAAACTACCCCTCCATAAAAATCTGTAAAAAAATTTACTGCAGAAATTTCTGTTGGTAAAAATTAGTAAACTGTCAGTTGGTATCTAAAAGTTACAACTCGCTTGTTTTGACAGATGATTTATGTCATTTGTTCTTTAAAAGGCATACAAAATATATAATTTTACTGTTTTTTACTTAAACGTGTTCCCGTACTTTTTGGTAATTTTCTCTCTTTCTGAGATAATTTACCCCCACTCCCAGAAATTTGAGAATTTACTAATTTTTACTGAAAAAGTACGGGAACAGACCTAATTTCTTGGCTCTAGGTTATTTGATTTACATAGTGACAGATGAATTTTACTACTTTAAGAAACCTCTGCTTCCAGGAGAGTAAAAGTTCCAAAGAAGAGTGGATAGGACTCAACCAATTGTATCAATTGTCAAAAAAATCTAATCTCAACTTAGCCGTACGTATTCGACAGGACGTTTCGTCATCGTGCAAGAAGTACACATGAATGGTGGTGATAAAAAGCTAGGCTCTGAGCACTAACGAACCTGTTGCGAGCCTGAAGGTATAGTGATAGAGGCTCCCGCCAGATCAGCGGGAAGGGAGATCATGGGTTTATAAATGTTAGTACGGAGAAGAGTCGGTGAAGTAGACATTTTTTCGAACAGATTTTGAACGATGGTTTAAAAGAAGAATGGTCGTGTAATAACATTCGTAGGGTAGAACCCTTGGGTAGGTAGGAATGATATTCTTTGAGAAAGAATGATTAGAAATATATATGAAGTAGTAGATTCTTCGTAATTAGACAGTCATATCCGGCAGGGTGAGAAGGAATCTTAGTTGTGGATAAATGTTGGATAAGCGAAAGAGTAGGTAAGGCGAAAATTATTGGAAGTAGAAGATCCGAAGAAAGAATGGTCGAGAAAGTTCGAATCGAAATTAGGGACGAATTGGTAAAAAAGATTTATTTGGGGAGATTTCTTAATCGGGAAGTGAGATCAGGCAGAAGGAGGATAGTGCGTTGATAGACTCGATTACATCCGAGGCAGTCAGATCAGGCGGAAGGAGGATAGTGCGTTGATAGACGTTAGACACGGTGAAGAAACAGTGATGTGGAAAATCTAACGACTCGCACCTCGGTCGGTGTGGGATGATGGACAGCTATGTATAAAGTAAAAAGGGATGATTGACAATGATGACTTATGGAGGCTTCTCAGTCTGTGAGCCTACTTACTTACTTAAGTGGCGCTACAGTCCGGGATGAACCTGGGCCTCTACCAACATGCCTCTCCAATTAGCCCGGTCGTTAGCTAACTGCCTCCAGTTGCGCACTCCAAGTTGGTTGAGGTCGGTTCCTACTTGTGAACGCCATTTAAGGCGAGGTCTTCCTCTACTGCGTCCGACGTCTGGCTTGGAATCGTAGACTCTGCGAGCCGGAGTATTGGTGTCCATTCGTTCTACATGTCCTAGCCATCTTAAACGTCCAATGCGGAGTTTTTTGACTAGGGGTATGTCGCTGTACAGCTCGTATAGTTCGTGGTTTAATCTTCGTCTCCATAGCCCGTCAACGCAAACGGGACCTTAGATTTTTTGAAGCATTTTTCTCTCGAATCTACCAAGGATTTCTTCATCCGCTTTTGATACGGTCCATGCTTCAACGCCGTAGAGCAGGACTGGGATAATCAGGGTCTTATATAGGATCTCCTTAGTAGTTCGAGTAAGGGCTTTACTGCTAAATTGCCTTCTTAGCCCGAAGAAACAGCGATTGGCAAGAGTAATTGTTCGTTTGATTTCTGACGAGATGTTGTTGTCAGAGTTAATAGCGGAGCCGAGGTAGACAAAGTCCCGTAATACCTCAATGTTATATCTGTCAATGGTGACGTTCTGTCCAATTCGTCGATGTTGTGGGTCCTTTCATGTTGACAGCATATACATAGCCGGACCCTTATTTACTGCTAAACCCATTTTTGCCGCTTCCTTCTCTATACTAGCAAACGTGGCTATGACATCACGTTGAGTCCTACCAATGATGTCAATATTGTCGGCGTATGCTAGTAGTTGCACCGATTTTTGGAAAATTGTGCCTCTGGTGTTGGCTCGGGAGTTTTGCACAATCCTCTCAAGAATCAAGTTGAAGAAGTCACATGACAGCGCATCGCCTTGCTTAATCCTTTTTTGGTATCGAATGTGTATGTGAGGTCGTTTCCGACCCTGATGGTGCAGCGAGGATTCTCCATTGTCATACTACACAAACGAGTTTGGGCGGTATACCAAAACTAGACATGGTTCTGTATAGTTCGTCTCTATAAATGCTGTCGTATGCGGCTTTGAAATCGGTAAATAGGTGGTAGGTATCGATTTGGACTTCTTGGGTTTTTTCCAGGATCTGCTGATTTCACAAAAATGCCATTTCATCATGAATGTCTAAGATCTGCCTTAACAAAATTACCCAAACTGTATCACCCAATCGGAAGATGATATGACTTTTGCAAATGGCCGCAACTGTCAGTTTAGTTTTGATATTTGTGAAGTAAACAGGAAAATTTGATCCTGGCCTAAAACCACACTGAAAAGGGCCGATCAGGTTGTTAGTAAACGGTTTCAGGCGTTCACATGTTACGGCAGATAGGATCTTGTAGGCGATGTTCAGCAGACTTATGCCTCTGTAGTTGGCGCAGTTCAGAGGGTCTCCTTTTTTTTGGATCGGGCAAACGATGCTGAGGTTCCATTCTTCAGGCATGCTTTCATCCGACCAGATTTGGCTTGTGAGTTGGTGGATGTTACTTACCAAGTCATCTCCGCCAGCTTTATAAAGCTCAGCGGGAAGGCCGTCATTTCCGGCGGCCTTCTTAAGCTTGAGTTTAGATATTGCTATCCTCACTTCACTTAGGTCCGGTGTTTGGCAGTTTGCGCTGTCGTTGCCAATATTAAATGGTTCGTTCTGCCTGACAGCGGAATGTTGTTCGTCATCGCCGTTTAACAGTCTGCAGAAGTGGTTCTTACATATCCTCAGCATCGACTGTGTCTCAACTATGATATTTCCTTGTTCATCTGGACAGGATGCTGTTCGAGCCTTGTAGCTTTGGCTTTGACGTTTTACACAAAAAAATCTAACATCGTTCCTGGAAAGGCACCTCTCTATATCTGCAGCTTAGCCTTGTAGGCCTTGTTCTTGGCTGCGAGCATCTCTTGGCATTCCTCATCAAACCAAGGGTTTCTTGCTGGTGGCCGAGAGAAACCTAGCACATCAGTTGCGGCTGATCTAATGGCTTGTTGGCATCGTTGCCATTGTTCTTCGACATTAGATGGTGTTAGTGTGTTGTGAGTCGAGAGGTTAAGGGATACGCGTTGCGCGAAGCTCTTGGCGGTCTCTTGCGATTGCAGTCTTTCGACAATTGTTTTCACAGTATTTCTGTTTTTTTTTTTGTGGCGTGGTGGATATCCACATCCTTACCTTGTCTAGAACAAGGTAGTGGTCCGAGTCGATGTTAGCCCCTCGGAATGTTCGGACATCCAAAAATACTGGATGCGTGCCTCTTGTCTATCGCAATGTGATCAATTTGGTTGAATGTTCGTTGATCTGGAGACCGCCATGTCCCCTAATGGATATCGAGGTGAGGTAACCGTGTGCTGGCTATAGCGGCATTTCGTTCCGTTGCTAAGTCAATTAGCCTAAGTCCGTTAGCAGATGTGTTGTCGTGTAGGCTATATTTTCCGACAGTACTGCTGAAGATGTCTTCTCTTCCTACCTTTGCGTTAAAATCTCACAGCACGATTTTAACATCGTACTTTGGTAGTCACTCATAGGTTTTGTCGAGGAGCTCGTAGAAGCAATCCTTAGTTATATCATCTATTTCCTCCGTCGGAGCATGAGCGCATATAAGGCTTATGTTGGCGAAGTTAGTCTTGATGCGGATTGTTACAATGCGTTCGCTAATGTCTTGGAAACTTCTTGCCTAAGTCTGGCACTTGTAACAAACCCGCATACAAATAGTCGCTGTTTCTGCTCACTATAACACGGTCCGTAGTAGATGTCACAGTTTTTCATCCTCTTTTTGCCCGGCCCATCCCATCGTATTTCCTGGATGGCAGTAATGTCTGCTTTGTAGCAGTTTAGGGCCTCCGCTAGTTGTTCGCCTGCACCTCTCCTGTTTAATGTTCTCACATTTCAGGTGCAGATACGAACGTCGTTGTCCTTTTTTCGTTTAGCATGGTCGTCAACAATAATATCAGTCCTTTCCGAGGCTATTGGTTGCTTCGTAACATAAGCTTTTTTCCGTGGATGGGTAGTTAACCCAAAGCACAACCGTTTATTAAAAAACAAAATTTACACAAACTGTCTTAAGACGATGTGATATCAATGTCATGTTCTATATTTCACGCCCACTTTTTGGGGAAATTTATTTTAAGGCTGATGGAATAGGGTATAAAACAATTTCCAGCGGATTGTAGCCGCCTCATATGTTTTATATTCTTTTAATGACCTTATGTCATTCTTTTTTTTTAAGTGTAGCGAAGCGCACCGGGTTACAGCGAGTTCAAATATAAAAACATCACATCACCGGTTTGGCATCACTGTTCCCACCCCCTCATCTAATCACATAGCAACCCTTGTTAAAGTAAACACAATCGGCTATGATTTGGTATTGGTCTACGGTCGCATGATTTCAAGATCAATAGAGATCAAGAGAACACAATTGAGATCAATAGATGTTTCTCGTGAATATCGTGTTTTCGTGAAATCGCAAATTCTGTTTGTACACCCGCTAAATTGTTGGTTTTCAATGTTAGTGAGTGATTGTGTAGTTTTGCTAATATTGTCTGTGACAACAGGCGTTCGGGTACGGTTCAGTAAATATGTTTTCGAATATACGTTGGGACTGTTCAAATTGCGAGTAGAAACGGTGCGAAATCGTTTATTTGTCTGCGAAAATGTCAATTTTATGTTCAACCAAACACATGGTAATAACTGAGAAAAGGTTTCGATTGTTTGTCTGGTTTGTATGGGACCAAAATAAATGGAAAGTACATAATTTGTATTGTAAATATCAAGTTTTTTTTTTTTGTAAAAAGGAGAGGTTGACGAACAGGTCTATTTAGTAAAACCAGTAGTGGGTGTATGACTGGATTGTACGTATTTTGACAAAAGATTTGCTAAAGCAGCATGCTAAGTATATGTAGGTCTATTCGATGTTTCATATCCATTATGTGTGAAATGTTTCAAAAGGGGTCTTCGCTTAAAGGTCCATCAACAAAATGACTTTTAAAAACATCGTAACCTAGAAGTTTTTTGAAAAATGTGTGCCAAAAACTTCAGTTTTTGATGAAAACTGTTGAAGAAGCAAGTAAGACGTAGATTTAGTAATGTTTTTTCAGCTTAACGACAAAATCAGAGCCAAATTACAATGATATGAGTCAACCTAACATACCAACAATTTTTTACTTTTAAATTCATTTTTATTTTTCATTCTCAAATGGTAGAATAACATAAAACTCGATAAAAATGATTGAACCTAACGTATCATTAACAACTCAACATTTTCGGACTAACCAATGTACCCCTATGATCAATGACATAACTTAGGACATCTGCTATAAACATCGTTTTGATAACAAAAAACCCCGAAAAGTTGGAGTGGGTTAAAATGATTTATAGACGAAATGTTCATGTTAATATTACCGAAGGATTTTTTTTTCAATTTTTTATAAAATATTTCAGAAAACCGTTTTTTACTGAAAACTTGCGGCCGCGGTAAAGTGGTATTGTGTTCGCCTGTTAAGTGGAAGGTTTCAAGTTGGATCCCAACCAAAATCCATAAATCAAAGAAATTAAAAAAAAAATTAACTTGAAAGTTTTGAGAATATAACGAACACAAAAGGCAATGACTGCCAGAAGTTAGTTCGGACACCACCCATGGAGTAAGTCTCCACTATATCCAACATATTTCCTATCACTCTCTTTCTTCCTATTCTCTAACGCCCACACTGTGGTAAAAACATTTAAAGTGTATTCATAACCCCTTGAGTGCTCGCAAATTGTAAAAACGCCTCCAAAAAGTGGGCGTTTCAAAAACGTCATACAGACGGTATATAGATATTGAGATTGACTAAATATCTGGTTTAGACATTTTTTCACAATTATTACGATTTGGCCAAAAACTAGTTACGTTTTTCTGAAAAGACGCCCCCTTTTCAGAAAAAACGTAATTTTTGGCCAAATCGTAATAAATGTGAAAAAATGTCTGAACCAGATATTTAGTTGGCAGTTGGCGGATTTCAAAAATGTTTACACTTGTTCTGCTGGGAGCAACAACAATCGCGTGTACGAAATTTCGTTATTCTAGCTCAACATTTTAAACCCAATTCCTGGTGTTGGACGGACTCACATACATGGCTAAATCGACTCAACTAGCGATTCTGATTCGATCCGTATAACTTAAGGTATATCTATATCAATCGAAATTATTTCTCTTTGATACAAACTATGTATCGAAACTAATATACCCCTATGGGATAGGCGCAGAGTGGTTGACATTCCAGCCATCATGGTAGTGCATTACGTTACGTTACCTAGATTCTTCCGATTCTTGGAAATTGAACAACTCTCGGCAAAGTTCTATGATTACTGGCCAAGCCACATCCCAAAGATTCCCTAGATAACTTAATCTATAAAATACATTGCTAGATCGCAGCTCTGCTCTGATATACTTTCCCCAATATTCAGCCACCAAAATTCGGTTCGATGCCTTTCTGTATAGGTTTTAACACGGTCCGATATCGTCGTGCTTAAATAAAAGAGCTCTGTAATAGCTCGAGCATTGTGGACGTACCCGTCACGGATCAGCCGCTTGTCTCGCGCTTGATGGTGGCAATGGTGCAATACCCGGATACCATGTATTTTTCTAACCAAACCTTTCGAAGTAAATGAATGCGTCAGGCGGATTGACCCTGTCAAAAGCGTACTCGGCATTTAGGTATAATTGTGCCCGAAGATCAGCCATTGGCCCTTGCAACGTGCCTTCGAATCACCTTAATATGGAAATCGCCAATTCTAATCAGCTGAACGGCATCGGATACACTGATACAGTATCGGAAACACCGCCTTTCAAACAGGCTTATCTTTTCAATGTAGAACGGCGCTACTGTTCACTGTTTGAAAGAGACTTTTTGTCAGAGCATAAGCCCACTTTACCCTATCCAGACAAGCATCTTTTTGCCCGGCCCATCCTATCGTATTTCCTGGATGGCAGTAATGTCTGCTTTGTAGCAGTTAATGGCTTCCGCTAGTTGTTCGCCTGCACCTCTCCTGTTTAATGTTCTCACATTCAAGGTGCAGTTACGAACGTCGTTGTCCATCTGCATTCTTGGTAAAATATAGGCACTAGTCCAGCTAGATGCCAAGATATTTAAATACACTTCTCGCTGCTAATGGTTGCCCTTGCTGTCCAAAGAATTTATTCCAGTTCCAGGATATCGCTAGAAGCCCTCAGCAATGAGGTTCTTAACAGAATTGTTTCGGTTTTTTTTTAAATTTATTTTCAACTTCCAATCACAAAATCTTTGTTAATGTTATCGAAGTCACGCTGCAAAAGTAGGTAGATGGCTTCGATAATCGGACCTGATCTGCATATGCCATCAGATCATCTGGGTAAGCTATAGCGTTTCTGAGGGAAGAAATAAACCAGTAACCAGAAAAAAATTCAAACGACAATATATATATACAAGGTGGCCAAAAGAGATTACCCCATTGAAAGATGCTCTTATTTTTGCAAATGGCCACCAATGTCAAATCTGTTTTGACATTTGTGGAATAGACAGATGATTACAAGTGAACAAGCCATGGAGCGTTACACTCCCCAAGAACGCGGAATAATCGTGTCTATTTTTTTGTGAAACAATTTGTCAGTAGTTTTGGCGCAGCGCGAATTCCGTCGCCGATTCTCCGGTCGTCCGACACCCACTTCGCAAACACTGCGCCGTTTGGAGACCAACCTTAAAGAGTATGGGACCACACGAGACGTTGCCAAGAGTGGTCGGCCCCAGAGCGCCGCTGTTGCCGAGGATGTCAAGCTGTCGCCGGAAACATGATTAGACGCCGTGCCTCGCAATAGACATCAGCCGGTCGTCCCGAAGGCGAATTTTGGTCAAAGACTTGCGCATGTTCCCGCATGGACGGTGCGCGCTATATGGCCATGTTAACCGAGTTTTTTTCTGCCGCAATTCGACGAATTTGGACTGGAGGACATGTGGTTCCAACAGGACGGAGCAACGGCACACACTGCGCGAGCCACAACCGATATTCTGAAGCGCCAAACAACATCGAATGACTTCTTTTGGCCCACCTTGTACATATAGACCCATTTCGCTCCTGCAGATAATTGGCCCTATCGAGATATCCGTCGGAGCGGAAAATTCTCCGTTTTTGTATGATTCGGAGGAATTTTGCTTCGATGTATTCTTCAGAAAATCTGTTCGGAATATTTCTCCGACATTTTGTAACGCATCCCGGCAAATTGCGTTCAAGTGCGTTCAGGTGCATTTTAGTGCAATTTTTGACTGCTAAGTGTTGATCACAGATCATCAATTCGGCTTTCGGGTCAAACATTCCACAATCGATCAGGTGTATCGATCATATAATCGATCATAGGTGAATAAGAAGCTCCAGAATGAAAAATGATTTGCTCTGGTGCTTCTCTAGACGTATCGCAAGCTTTTAATAAGGTTCAGCACAAAAGGCTAAGGTATAACCTAAGGACAATCCTGCCGATAAAATTATACAAAATACTTGATAATAGACTCGGAATTCAAAGAAATCTACTCCGGTGTTCCGCAAGGAGGCTTTCTCGGTCCAATCCTATTCCTGCTTTACGGCTATCATCGCAAGTCAGTAATGTGCCCATTTTTTGAGGGCGTTACGATCCAAAGAGGACAAATATCTTAACATTGAGTATTTTTTTTCTTTAATTTTGTGTTGGCCTTGACTTTTGCTGTGTATTTAGAAATAAAGACTACTTGCAGAACTGCAAAACTTACAAGGAATTGGAATTCCAACCAGGATAATGGAATCCCAACCCTTATGGAATTCAATGGGGCTAATTCAACAGATGAAATTTCTACATGCGAGTTATTTGCAGCGTATTTTAAATCTGTCTTTGAAGAACGAAATGAATCTACCGACAATAATTATTTCGAAGTAGATCCTATTGCTGATATTGGATCAATTTATTTAACAGAAATTGACATAATAAACGGAATTAAAACCCTCGAAAGTAAATGCAGTTTTGGGGTAGATGGTATTCCCCCTATTATAATAAAAAAATGTACTGCATTAGTTAGTCCATTGCTTAAGGTATTCAACCTCTCTCTTAAATCGGGCATATTTCTCGATGAGTGGAAGATTGATTATATCACTCCAATTTTTAAATCTGGATCTCGAAACAAAGTAACAAATTATAGACCTATCTCAAAGATTTCAGTTATACCAAAACTTCTGGAAAAAATAGTCAAAGACAAAATTTACTTTTACGTCCAAAATGGTATTAGTCATCTTCAACATGGGTTTGTTACTCGTAGATCTACGACCACGAATCTAACACTGTTTACTAAATATACCCTTGAGAGTCTTGAGGCCGGTACACAAATTGATGTTATTTATACTGATTTCTCTAAAGCATTCGATAAGTTGGATCACAAAAAACTTGTGGAAAAATTGAATGCTTTAGGTATTCACTCAAGACTCAATAAGTGGTTGTCCTCTTATTTGGCAAATCAAAAACAAATAGTCAAACTGGGTAATTCAACATCTCTACCCTTCAGTGTAAACAGTGGTGTACCTCAAGGAAGTCATTTGGGTCCTCTTCTCTTTATTTTGTTCACTAATGACATACCTTCTTTCATTAAACTTTCGAAATGCTTAGGATGTGCCGATGATTGGAAGCTTTACACTCAAATAAAATCTGTTAGCGACTGTGGAAATCTTCAATCTGATTTTCGAAATTTATTTCGCTGGTGTAATAAAAATTCTTTAACTTTGAACGTAGAGAAGTGCAAAACGTTTACAGCTTCACGTCAGCTAGATGATATTATGTTCACTTACGCAGGCAATGAAACTGTTTTAGAACGAGTTAATGAAATAACCGATCTCGGCATTCGTTTAGATAAAAAATTTACATTTACTTCACATTACGATGTAACAATATCAAGGGCAAATTCATTATAAGGTTTTTTGAAAAGAAATTCCTTTGATTTCAAAGACCCTTATACATTAAAATCAATTTATTGTTCTCTAGTTAGATGAATTATGGAATATGCTTCGGTTGTTTGGTCTCCTTACCATCAAACGCATATAGATAAGAATCGAGCGGGTACAGAAAAACTTTACCAGGTATGCTATCAAAAAATTAAACTGGTATGATGAATTACCTGATTATAAAACTCGATGCTTATTACTGGGCTTGCAAACTCTTTCTACTCGAAGGAAGCTAACAGGCGTTATGTTCATTAGGGATATTATATGTTCTCGGATAAATTCATCCGAATTGCTAGCTTGTCTTAATATTTATGCACCTGTGAGACACCTTCGCCCAAAAGATATGTTCATATCAAATAGGCACAGAACAGTTTATTGCCAAAATGAACCAATATCAAGATGCATCACATATTTCAACGAAATGTGCAGTTCTGACAAATGCGAATTTTCAAAAAGTAGATTAGCATTTAAAATAGATCTTTCCATATCTTTTCACTAACTTAACAATTTCACATCCCAAATACTAACAATCCTTCGCTAAGTCTATACTCTTCGAAAAGGTTTTTATTTTTTTTTTATTTTTTCTCTATGATTATAGAGTTTTTATTAAATATATATTTTTTTCTTCACTTTGAAGTTTTTTTTTTTAAGTTTAACTAATCTTTTTTTCAGGATTAATCTATTTTTATTATTAAGTCAAAATAATCTGTTAATATATACGAATATGGTAGATCAAATAAATAAATAAATAAACAAGGAGATTTTTGTTCTATTTTTTTCTGCCTGGAGATTTCTGCACGCTATAACCTATTTGTCTAGTGCTTTATCTAACAATAACAATATTTTTCAATGACCAAATGAATCTTAAGAACATCGTCTATGACACTAAGTTTTTATTGAGCAAATACGCTCATTTCGGTATTAAATGTGCAAATACGATCGAACTTTACTGATTTTTCCACACAAATTTAATTTTCCTAATGTGCTGATGCCATTACATTTGTGGGAAATATGGTTGCTAATGTGGTAAAACAATCGAACAAACCTAATTTTACATCTAAAATGTCAAATTGGAATTCATGTGTCAAAAAATGAACGGTTATAAATGCTAGTAAAAATGCTAGCATTCAAGACTTTCAAACTGAATAGGTAGACATTTTATAAGATTCTGACACTTCTATGTTATAAAAAATGTTTTTTTTTTCGAGTCTGCAAATTATACCACAATTGATGGTTCATTTATTGCCTTGTTTTTGCTTCCATTATTTAAGTATGTTCATACCTTCACTTCTTCCAGAACCTCCTCGGAGTATTCCATTTTAATGTCAACAACATATGAATATCCGCAAACGAAGTCTTTGCATATTCCGCTTACCCGGTTTTTAATGAAAATTTTATAATTGAGAATCGCTGTTTTAAAACAATTAATCCGCTTGGGTTCACCACAAATTGAGTTATTTAAATCCACTTTAAACGATTTAGAATTATTGGACTTTTTATTTTGTTTGTTTATAATATAAAAGTCAACAGTGACAGAAAATTCGAGAATATATTCAGCTGTCAAACCTGATGTGCAAACTTTGTAAGAACATCTTTTGAATGAACCAATGAGCTCATTTGAACTCCAGTGAGAACGTAGTATAAGTACCTACCAACTGTAATTGTCATAACTTGTCCTTACTCAATTCCTAATTACTTCCGAACTGCAAAAGTACACTCCAAAGTGTTATGTCATTTCAAAAGGAAGGAAGTTATATAAGTAATTCCAGTAAACAAAAAAACTAAATAAAATTAATTCGAATTTTTAAATTTACATACGCTAACAGCTTAGTATTCAAATTGATAACAATTTCATAAAGTGCACTCGTTTACATTATTATTGTCGCGTGACAAATACCTAACGTGCTGATTACATCATTCCAATCTATTTTTTTTTTCTGGTGTTTTGTAAAACGCACTGTTCCGTTTTGTTTTCCACTCTTGTTGTAAATTCAATTAGTTGAAATTATTTTTATAAACTCAATGCGATATGATTAAACACGCGATAGTCCGTCCATATTTGTCAATGTGACGTTTACACTTTCATTTTGGCGTTAATCGATTCAAATGTCATTGATTACTTTATCGCCTTCTTAAATGAGTTGTTTGCTTAAAGCTTTGCGAACTGAACATATATTTTCCCCTTGATTAATAGGCTGTTCCAATTTTATATTTCAAGAGGTCTGTCGCAAGAACGTATCTCAAGTTGGATGACAATACCGTTGCACGGGTGTTATTATCATTGATAAAAAAAACAAAAACAAACTCCGACATCGATAAACACTCATGTAGATACGACATGGTGTATTTGTCACTTTGTTGACAAGTCATTGACAGACATTTCGAATTAATCAGCGATTAATTCATTTACTCAAAATTAGCAACAAAACTTATACCGGTAGCGAAAAAAACACCGACAAACAACGAAATAGTAAAAAATAAAAAAAGTGATTTATACATTTGGTTTGCCGGGTGTTGTTTACGTAATTTTTTTTTCGACACAATATTTGAACGGGGAATTAAAAATTCTTTTCGTCACTGTCTTCGTGCTGACAGTAGGTATTTGAAGTTGTGCCAATTTTTTTTAAGTGGGATTTTGATTTGTCTGCGATATCTATTGTTGTTTGTTTGCAATATTGTCTTCAATTAAAACAAATCATTTATAAACAAAGTGCCACCATTGGACTTTGAAGTTTCGTTAAAACTCGACAATTACTGCAATATCTGATGTCGATTTTCAGAATCGGATTAAGCAAGAATTTTCCACTTAAATTGGATAAATTTGTGGTCATATGCATATCTCGAAATTTTTATTTTGTTGTGGTTTTTTTATGTTTTGTTTAATTTTTATGTGTTGTTGGAGATTGGTTTGATTTGTTTTTTTTTTATTTTCTGGGCCGTAACACTGAGTCATGAGACCGACAGGGGCGGCGTATTGTCTCGTTTTTTTTTTTGTATTTTTCGACAAATTAATACAAAATATTCCTAGTATCTTGGAAAATTTTCTTCAATTTAACGTGTTTTTGACAAATGAAATAAATACCTAGATGTATCTTGGGAAATTATTTTAAAATGGCAATCGCACACGCGACTCTCCATGATAAACGAACAGTTTTATGTAGTTATGGCGCCTATGAGATGGCAATTTGTATGGGTGATTGATGTGCGGAAAACCACATTGTCATATATATTTGCTCCTAATTGAATTTGCGTTTATATAATTTTTTGATTAGATTGCAAATTATTCTTAGCGAATTGGTGCTAATTGATTATGAGGTTCTAACGAGTAAGGTTTACAAATCTCACTTTATTGATATGAAATGGTTAAATGATTAAATTTCACTTTATAAACCAATTTTTTATGACAGTTTGACATCTACATAGTTGAATCGTTTTGACAAATTCAGAAAATTATGTCATTTATAAAATATATTACAGCTACCTTAATCAGTAGCACGAGACATGTCAATTTTGCATATATTTACAGCTCTTTCCATGTAATTCACATTTCATGTAATATCGGGTGATTTTTTTAAACGTAGTTTTTTTAAAAATCGAATAAAACACTCAAACTTGCATCAAATATTCAAAATTTGTGTTGTAATCGATAACTAGGCCTTTGCCATTTACGTTATAAAGACAACTTCATGTCAATGTTGTCCGCGGCCCCGTTTTAATTGGTCCATTCGGAAGGTCCAATTTTGCGTCACTTTTTCGAGCATTTCGGCGTGTATTCCACGAATTACGCGTGTTATGTTATCCTGTAAGGCTCGATCGTGTTCGGCTTGTCCACATAGACTAACGACTTTACATAAACCCACAAGAAATTGTCGACCAACTCACAGGGCCGTTTCGAGAGATAAGGTGCTCACCAAATTCATCCTTCAAAATTTCCATTGTTTCACGAACTGTGTGGCATGTAGCGCCGTCTTGATGAAACCACATGTCAATCAAGTTCAACTCAGCCAACTGGGGCAAAAAAAAGTCGCGTATTGGCCCTCCAGGTTGGCGGTTGTGCTTTGGGTTAACTACCCATCCACTGAAAAAAGCTTATGTTACGAAGCAACCAATAGCCTCGGAAAGGACTGATATTATTGTTGACGACCATGCTAAACGAAAAAAGGACAACGACGTTCGTATCTGCACCTGGAATGGGAGAACATTAAACAGGAGAGGGGCAGGCGAACAACTAGCGGAAGCCTTAAACTGCTACAAAGCAGACATTACTGCCATCCAGGAAATACAATTGGATGGGCTGGGCAAAAAGAGGATGAAAAACTGTAGATGTCACAGTTTTTCATCCTCTATGGACCGTGTTATAGTGAGCAGAAACAGCGACTATTTCGATGCGGATTTGTTATAAGTGCCAGACTTAGGCAAGAAGTCTTATGTTTCCAAGACATTAGCGAACACATAGTAACAATCCGCATCAAGGCCAAATTCGCCAACATAAGCCTTATATGCGCTCACGCTCCGACGGAAGAAAAAGATGATATAGCTAAGGATTGCTTCTACGAGCTCCTCGACAAAACCTATGAGCGACTACCGAAGTACGATGTTAAAATCGTGCTGGGAGATTTTAACGCAAAGGTAGGAAGAGAAGACATCTTTAGAAGTATTGTCGGAAAACAAAGCCTACACGACAACACGTCTGGTAACAGACTTGTGCTAATTGACTTCGCTACGGAACGAAATGCCACTATAGCCAGCACACGGTTTCCTCACCTCGATATCCATAAGGGGACATGGCGGTCTCCAGATCAACAAACAGTCAACCAAATTGATCACATTGCGATAGACAAGAGGCACGCATCCAGTATTTTGGTTGTCCGAACAACCCGAGGGGCTAACATCGACTCGGACCACTACCTTGTTGTAGCCAAGGTAGGGATGCGGATATCCACCACGCCACAAAAAACCAGAAATACTGTGAAAAAATTTGTCGAAAGACTGCAATCGCAAGAGCTTCGCGCAACGCGTATCCCTTAACCACTCGACTCACAACACACCACCAGCATCTAATGTCGAAGAACAATGGCAACGATGCCAACAAGCCATTAGATCAGCCGCAACTGATGTGCTAGGTTTCTTGCGGCCACCAGCAAGAAACCCCTGGTTTGATGAGGAATGCCGACAGATGCTCGCAGCCAAGAACGAGGCCTACAAGGCTAAGCTGCAGGTGAAGACGAGAGCTGCCATTCAGCTCTAAAGGCAAAGAAGAAGGGAGGAACATAGGCTTTTCAGAAAAAAGAGCAAGAAAAGCGCGCGATAGAGGATATAGAGAGGTCCCACTCCAGGAACGATGTTCGCAAGTTTTACCAAAGTGTAAAACGTCAAAGATAAGGATACAAGGCTCGAACAGAATCCTGTCGAGATGAACAAGGAAATATCGTAGTTGAGACACAGCCGATGCTGTGGATATGGAAGAACCACTTCTGAAGACTGTTAAACGGCGATGACGAACAACATTCCGCTGTCAGGCAGAACGAACCATTTTATATTGGCAACGACAGCGAAAACTGCCAACCACCCGACCTAAGTGAAGTGAGGATAGCAATATCTAAACTCAAGCTTAACAAGGCCGCCGGAAATGACGGCCTTCCCGCTGAGCTTTATAAAGTAAGTAACATCCACCAACTCATAAGCCAAATATGGTCGGTTGAAAGCATGCCTGAAGAATGGAACCTCAGCATCTTTTGCCCGATACACAAAAAAGGAGACCCTCTGAACTGCGCCAACTACAGAGGCATAAGTCTATTCAACATCGCTTACAAGATCCTATCTTCCGTAATATGTGAACGCCTGAAACCGTTTACCAACAATCTGATCGGCCCTTAACAGTGTGATTCTAGGCCAGGAAAGTCCACAACCGATCAAATTTTCACACTTAGGCAGATCCTGGAAAAAAACCCAAAGAAGTACAAATCGATACCCACCACCTATTTATCGATTTCAAAGCCGCATACGACAGCATTTATAGAGACGAACTATACAGAGCCATGACTAGTTTTGGTATACCGCCCAAACTAGTCCGTTTGTGTAGGATGACGATGGAGAATTCTCGCTGCACCATCAGGGTCGAAAACAACCTCACCGACACATTCGAAACCAAAAAAGGATTTAGGCAAGGCGATGCGCTGTCATGTGACTTCTTCAATTTGATTCTTGAGAGGATTGTGCAAAACTCCCGAGACAACACCAGAGGCACAATTTTCCAAAATTCGATGCAACTACTAGCATACGCCGACGATATTGACATCATTGGTAGGACTCAACGTTATGTCATAGCCACGTTTGCTGGTATAGAGAAGGAAGCGGCAAAAATGGGTTTAGCAGTAAATGAGGGTAAGACTAAGTTTATGCTGTCAACACGAAAGGACACACAACATCGACGAATTGGACAGAACGTTACCATTGACAGATATAACTTTGAGGTAGTACGGAACTTGGTCTACCTCGGCTCCGCTATTAACTCTGACAACAACATCTCGTCAGAAATCAAACGAAGAATTACCAATCGCTGTTTTTTCGGGCTAAGAAGGTAATTTGGTAGTAAAGCCCTCACTCGAACTACTAAGGAGATCCTATATGAGACCCTGATCATCCCAGACCTGCTCTACGGCGCTGAAGCATGGACCGTATCAAAAGCGGATGAAGAAATCCTTGGTCGATTCGAGAGAACAATTCTTCGAAAAATCTTCGGTCCCGTTTGCGTTGACGGGCTATGGAGACGAAGATTCAACCACGAACTATAAGAGCTGTACAGCGACATACCCTGGTCAAAAAACTGTTCGATTCCCAGCCAGACGTCGGACGCATTAGAGGAAGACCTCGCCTTAAGTGGCACGCACAAGTAGAAACCGACCTCAACCAACTTGGAGTGCGCAACTGGAGGCAGTAAGCTAAGGACCGGGCTAATTGGAGAGGCATGTTGGTTGAGGCCCAGGTTCATCCCGGACTGTAGCGCCACTTAAGTAAGTAAGTATTGGCTCGATATCGTTCGCCGTTGAATGTAAGGTTTCTTCCACGGTCGTTTTTGAAGAAAAATTTACCGATGATGCCACCAGCCCATAAACCAGATGCGACAGTTTTGCTTATTTACATATCCGTTGACCCAGAAATGAGCCTCATCGATGAACACAACTTTTCGATAAAACAGCGGATTTTCATGGAGCTGTTCTAAGGCCCATTCACCAAAAATTAGACCTTTTGGTAGGTCATTCGGCTTCGATTCTTGCAGAAGTTGAATTTTTTAAGCTTTAAAACCCAAATTGACAAGTAAAATTTTCTATGTGATTGAGTAAGACATGCCAAATTGCTGAGAACGGCGACAAATTGACATTTCACGATCTTCATTAACATTGGACGCTACGACTGCAATATTCTCTTCGGTACGCATGCGAGTCAATGGTTTAATGTCCAACAAAGTAAATTTGGTGCGAAATTTGGTGATAACAGCCCGAATTGTTGATTCACCAGATCGATTATGACGACCATAATATGGTCGTAACAAACGGTGCAAATTTTTCACAGAGCACGAATTTTGATAATAAATTTCAATAATTTGCAATCGTTGCTCGTTTGTAAGCCTTTCCATGAATAAATGGCAGAGTATATGTACTGAAAACTTTTCACTTTGACAGATGACATTTGGACGCTATTACTAACCAGTGCTGCTAACCTGAAAAACTTAGCTCTTAAAAAATCACCCGTTATATAGATAATAGTGAGGTGGAAGGTTTGTTCGATTGTACATTTTATAGCAGAAAAGGAAAATCTAGTGATTACTGACGTATAGTGTAATTTTATAACTAATCGCATGTGAAAAATATGTCACCACCGTTATTGTTGTGATTTAGATAACCTATTGCATACCCAAAGCGCGTTTCTATTTTATGGCGCGTAATATTTTTGTGACATTTATGTTTGACATAAATTTTAAAACGTTCAAATTGTGAGGTTTTTTCCACTGATCTGAATGATTTGAGAATGATAAAATGTCACATTTATTTTTATAGCTTATAGCTTTCTCATATGTTTGTTTTTTAATTAGCTTTGAATGGAATATTAAATCTGCTAATTGTGACACAACATGCTCTATAGAAAGCAGGTAAATGTTATTATATCGCTAATCGCTGTCGTTTATGTTGCACTAAAATGGTATTCATTGCAAAGTAATAAACATTTTAAAGTACGTTTCAATTGAAAGAGAATTTTGACATTTATTTTTATTTTGACATTACCCGTCAAATGTTCAGTCGGTACCGTTTATTTTAAGATGGGTGTGTTCACACAGAAAAGTAATTTATTTTATTTTTGATAAAACAATGCATAAATCATTGGATTTATAATAAAATACATCTACAGGGTGATTCATGATAAATAGTGCGCCATCTTTTATGTGGTTTGTGAATATTGAATAACTTTTTTTAAAAATACAACCGATTTCCGTATATGAGGTATTTAATTTGGTTCTTTACAAATTCATTGAGCTAGTTTTTAAATAAAACGTCAATCAAGTTGCAGCCACTATTTACCAAATCAAAATATTCAAGTCAATCGGTTAATCAATGTCAAAGTTGTGAAATGTTTTTATGTCGACACAAAAGATGGCGCAACCTGTATATGTATGTAAATTTTATATTTTTAAGCGATATAATCTTCATTACGTGATAGAAAAATTGGGCAATCCATGGCACCATTTTTTTTTAAAGTATAGCCTTGTAAAATAGCGTTACAAATTATTGCACACCCTGTATATAAATGATTATATAATTTTTGTCATCCATCTCCATTTTTAACTAAAAAATTCCCTTCCTTTCTCTAATTTCAGTTGTGCACCCGTTCAATAGAACCCTCCTTTGGGCTGTTATTCGGCGATTTGCTAAGAGATCTCAACGTTGGAACAACCGGAGCAGCTGTGATTATTAGTACCTTAGATGTATGCATGAATTTCTCGGGACTCTTTGTCGGTCCATTGTTAAAGGAGTTCTCCTATCGAAAAGTTGCCATAGCCGGATCGCTACTATGCGGCTTGGGCTTAGCTCTGACCTCGCCTGCCAGCAGTATGCCACACATCCTAGCGACCTATGGTGTGATCAACGGCATCGGTGTGGGCCTATCCACATCGGCCGCTTTCGTCGCGCTCAATCATTACTTCAAGAACAAACGAGGTCAGGCGGTTGGATTATCGATGGCAGGAACAGCAATGGGTATGCTCATCATGCCACAATTCGTTCGTATAGTCCTTGAATTATATGGCTTCCAAGGAGCAATTCTAATGCTCTCAGCGGTGTCACTCAACGCATTAGTCGGTGCGGTACTCCTACAGCCAGCCAAGTGGCATATGATTGATGAAAAAGTCGACGTTGAAATGTTGACCGTGCAAGAGTTCGCTCCAATCAAAGAAGCTGAAGATGAAGACGCCTTGCCAGAGTTGAACACCCTATTGTTCAATAAACACCTTGAGCTGAAGGGCGATCGAGGCATGAGGAAGAACTTCTCTGAAGTGGCTATGAATTCGATGAACGGCAACCGTACTGGCATGCCTAAGCGCCCAACATTCCCAAGAATCATGTCCCTGGCTGGAGTGCAGTCAGCGGAGAAGAACTACTCCAGCAATGACCTAAACGCTGTGCTTCGACATCGCAAACTGTCGGTTACCTCAAACTTGTCTGTCTTGGATTTCACGGGAAGCATACTCCAGGTGCATATGAACATCGGTGATGACGAACTCGAGAAACATGATCGTGAGCTTAAGCGTGTCAATACTCTTTCAGGAAGTATGTCGAATGCCCATCGAGATTCATTCATCAAAATGAAACCCACCGAGAGTGAGAAACTCGCTGAGAAAGAAAAGGGCGTTTGCGAGGAGAAGCCAGTGAGACCGGGCTTCTGGAAGCGATTTGCAGATCTTATGGATGTTGGCCTGCTACGGGATAAGAAGTTTTTAAACATTCTCTTCGGTCTGTCGATATTTTATGTTGCCGAGATGAATTTTAAGATGGTGACGCCATTTTTCTTTGCCGACTTGGGATATAAGAAGTCTGATGTCGCCTTTTGTTTGTCCATTACCGCAATCACTGATATCGCAGCTAGGGTTGTCCTCCCACCGATATTCGATAAGACGACCATTAAGAAACGGACAGTGTTCCTGATTTCTATTATATTTGTGGCTATAACAAGATCAAGTAAGTTTTCAACGTGAAGGTATTGCCAACATGAATAATTATTTTGAATTTCTTTGCAGTTATGGCGGAGCAAACAGAATGGGCACCTCTCATGGTGTGGCTGTCAATTTGCGGCTTCTTCCGTGGATCGGCTTTGAGTAACTTTACACTGACCGTGTCCGAGTATTGTTCCCTGGAGAAACTACCCTCGGCGTTCGGTTGGCATTTGGTCGGTAAAGCATTGTTTGTCATTTGCTTTGGACCACTTATTGGTAAGTTGATAGATTATGTCATTTATTTAAGCTTTCATTTAATAGGAATGTCCATCTGTCAAAAAATGTAGATGTCAATGAATATCTGTGTTATCGACGCTGTGCATCGGTTGATGTGTGTGTCTATTCATTTTTATTCAAAAAGAAAATAAGTTGACACTTCACAATTGATAAAATCTGATAATCTGTGACTGCTGTCACTGTCAGATTCCTACATTTTTTTGTCCATTAAAATGATTTGGTTTATTTTATTCATCTCCCTGTTACTCAAATTAGACTGAATCCTTACTGAAATAATATTTTATGTGCTGTCACTGTCACTGTCATTGTCCTGTTCGAATTAGAGAATAAGAAATTATTTAAAGATACCACCCACGAGCTTATAGTTTCAGATTGGTAAAATATTTTATTTTATTTGTTTATTATGTACATTGCATAATTAACAACTGACATATGATATATTTCGAAAATCCAAGGTTATGGCGAGTGACAGCTGTCACATTATTTATATGAAAGAAATTAGTTTTGCAGCTGTTATCTCATTTCGAGGGTAATGCCAATAAGATAACGTAAATGCTGATGGATAATTTGTCATAGTGCACATTATCTGTCATTATGTTTGTCAAAATGGCAGACAATAACAAAAATGACAGCCATTATCAAAATGCGTCCAATGAACAAACACATGACTACATTCGCATGCCTAGTCCGATTCAGATTAGTTTTTGACAACTTTCGACTGTCAGAAGTCGCGATTTCGTTGGCGGCCTAGAATGAAAGTTTTGTGATTGTAAGGCACATAACTTTTAAAGCTCAGGTGGAATGATTGAGATAGAAATTAGGGTCACATTCGCATCAAATATTCAGCAGTTGAAGAGCAAGCGAATACTTTCTTACCTCTTACATGAAGGCGCTATTTATCGAGTTAACTTTTTTTAAACTGCATAATCGACCGATTCTCGAAGACCTTATCATAGTTAACGCCTTTGATGAAGATAAAGCATCAGTGTTCGTTCCTTTCTGGTCAAATGGTAGAAAATGTGATTATATGAAACTTCTTGAGCTTTCACGTAGCTAATGCCTCCGATTCTTAACCTTCTTCTGGTGACCGCCGATAGCATAGCACCTCGACCGTAGATAAGGTTTCAATCCCTGTGTATAGTCTTGGCGACAGCAGATGAGAACGGGGGGGGGGGGGAATGTATCCTCACACTGAGGCACATAGTCCTTTTCCACCACGGCAGCGAAAGCATTCTTAATATGAAATCAACAGTGGCGTATACATTCCCATTTAGGATGAACAAAGTGAACAACCTAAATGAGCAGCTTCGACATACAAGGCTCGGACAACTGGTCATTTGAGAATCTCAAGGGTAAGCCAGGCAGCGCTCAATCCCGTTGTGGAAACTGATGGCCCCGTGTCCTACGGATATCTAATAAATTGGGGCTTGTCCTTAATTTTTGCAGTTAGGCATTGGGTTAACTATCCATTCACCAAAAAAATATTGTTCCGATGCAACCAAGGTCTTCAGAAAGAGTTAGTTGTTGACGACTATGCTAAACGACGTTCGTATCTGCACCCAAAATGTAAAAACATTAAACAGTAGAGGTACCTACAGCCTAACAACTAGCAAAGGCCCTAAACTGCAACAAAGTAGACATTACTGTCATCCAGGAAATAAGATAGCATTAGCTTAACAGAAAGATGATCAAAAACTATGACGTCTACAATGGCCCATGTTATAGTGACCAGAAAAGATGACTATTTGGATGTGGATTTGTTGTAACTGCCTTAATTAGGCAAGAAGTCTTATGCTTTAAAGACATTAGGGAACGCATTGTAACAATCCGCATCAAGGCCAAATTTAAAGATCCAGGGAAAGCAACGACGATTTCTTTGTAGGTGAAGATCCTCAGGAGACAGTGGTGGCAGTGAGGGGTTGTGTAAAGGGTAAATTAAAGCATTCGTTCGAACCGCATCCTGGAGAACAGAGCCTTGCTCCATCATTTCCATCTACGAAATGACACATCTAGAGGAGCTTTTGCCCTGACAAGACGAAGAAGTAGGTTAGGTTAGAGTGACTGCCAGCGTTCGCCAGCACACTTAGACCATTTTGGTCCGTTGTGATACCACGTATATCTTTGTCATTCTCCTTACTATCCGTGGGGAAACCATTTTGAGCTTTTGATGAAGCGGAGGAGGCTTTTCACTTCAATTTTTGGCAAATAACTGAGATCTTGAAAATAGAAAGCTTCAAGATGTAGCTTCTTTTTGTTTGATAGGGCAGGGCAGTTGCAAAAGGAGATGACGTATTGTTTTTTCTTCCTCTTCGTCTATGCAGCTCCTTGCCTTTCTGCGTGCCTACATATTAAGCAGTGTCCCATGATGACACCTTTGATGGCGCAAATACATATACGGTCTATCAAGCGTAATCATTCCCTTTGATCTTCTCAAATCTAGCTTTAGCCAAGTTTGTTTGGTTATTTGACAAGACTCCACCTCAGGTTTGATTTGCTGTTAGCACGTTGCTCTAGTAAGCTTTTGCATGTAGTGATAGGAATACCCAGTGCACCCTTCTCGGGTACAACTGGTACTTTGGTTCCCATTTCTGGCGAGTTAATCAGCCTTACATGCACCCAGCATAAGTTTTTTTTTTTTTTTTTTTTGTGGGCTGGTGGAAATCTTCATAGACACGATGAGCACGTGCCCAAAGTAGTGGGAGATTTTTACTCACTAAAACCACCACCTATTTTGTATTTCTATTGCAACTAAGTATTCGACTTATCCAGCAATTTTTTTACCACGAGTATATAATATGTTTGGCAGGTAACTTTTCTTTGAGAGTTCCTACTTTTTCCGCAATTTATAGCGCGGTTTGTTATTATCGGGCCAAATCTAAGGGTTTAGTTCTTATACGCCGCAATATATCTGTTTCGTCAAGAATTGGGAGGACTGTTGTGTTAACGTGTCCTAATAAACGTTTTTTTATGTTTTCGTGCAAAATTTTTTGTTTCATCTTGAATCGCGGGAATACCCAGATCTCTGCGTAGATCTTCGTTCCTTACGTACCACGGCGCATTGACGAATGATCTTAACATTTTGTTTTCAAAAGTTTCTAAAATGTTTAGATTCGTTTCACTGGTAGGTACAACCCCATAGTTGTATACCATATGTCCAAACCGGGTTAAGCACTTGCTTGTGTAATAGCAGCTTGTTATCAAGGTTAAGCTTCGAATATTTTCCGAGCAACCAGTACAGTTCTCTGTATTTATTCTTAAGTTCTTCGCATTTCTTTTTTACATGCGACTTCCATTTTAATTTTGCATCGAGTGTCATACCGAGATATTTCGCTTCATTTGCAAACGGGACTCGAACCGTATTTAAAAATACAGGCAAATTGTTTGTCCGTTTATACGAAAAATCTACATGGATCGATTTGCTCTTATTAAGTGCAATCCGCCAGGATTTAGTCCATTCATTAACCTCGTTAAGAGCGTTTTGTTTCCTCTCTTGTTGTGCCAACTGCTAGTATAGCAGTATCGTCAGCAAGCGTTGCAACTATTGTATCGTTTGTTTGTGGGATATCACGAGTGAATAGAAGGTACAGGATTGGTCCAAGGACGCTTCCTTGCGGTACACCTGCCATTATTTCTTTGAACTCGGAATATTCGCTTCCAAGTTTCACATGGAATTGACTATGCTCAAGATACGACACGAGGATTTTATATACTTGTTCTGGCAGAACTTGACTTAGTTTATAAGTAAGGCCTTTGTGCCACACCTTGTCAAAAGCTTGCGACACGTCAAGAAATACGGTTGAACAAATTTTCTTTTCTTCGAAAGCTTTCTCAATTACATCTGTAATTCGATGTACTTGGTCCACCGTTGAATGTTTACTTCTGAACCCAAATTGATGGTCAGGTAAAAGACGTTTCTGTTCAATTATGGGGTGTAAGCGACCGAGTAATATCCGTTCAAAAACTTTTGAAATTATTGGAAGAAGTGAAATAGGCCGGTAAGATTTTATTTCATTCGGTGATTTTCCTGGTTTTAGGACCATAATCACTTCCGCGACTTTCCACTGTCTTGGTATGTATTCTAATCTGATTGCGGCATTTATAATAAAAAGAAACTTAGTTAATGCTTTCCGAGGCAACATTTTAAGAAGTTCTCCTGTAATCAGGTCATAACCCGGAGCTTTTTTAGGCTTAAGTTTCTGTATTTCCCGTTTAAGCTCGGCAATACTTATACGGGTGATTTTTTAAGAGGTTTAGAAATTTTTTTTAAAAAAAAAAACACAAAAAATTCGAAAAAATGAATGAAATATTTATTTGAATCGATAGTTTGAACCTTGCAATTTAATGTTTAAAGATAATTTCATGCAAATGTTGACCGCGGCTGCGTCTCAGGTAGCCCATCCGCTGAGTCCAATTTTGGCATACTCTTTCACACATATCGGCCGGTATCTCACGAATGAATGCATGGATGTTGGCTTCCAGTGCGTCAATCGAAGCGGGCTTGTCCCTATAGACATTAGCCTTGACATACCCCCACAAAAAATAATCTAATGGTGTCAAATCGCACGATCTAGGCGGTCAATTGACCGGCCCGAAACGTGAAATTAACTGTTCACCAAACTCGCCTCGCAATTGCGCCATTGTTTCGCGTGCTGTGTGGCATGTGGCACCGTCTTGTTGAAACCACATATCATGCAAGTCAAGAACTTCCATTTCGGGCAAAAAAAAGTTTGTTATCATCGCTCGGTAGCGTTCACCATTGACAGTAACGCTGCGATTCGCATCATCTTTGAAGAAATATGGCCCAATAATGCCGCCGGCCCATAAACCGCACCAAACAGTGGCTTTTTCGGGATGCATTGGTAGCTGTTGCAATGCTTCTGGCTGATCTTCACTCCAAATGCGGCAATTTTGCTTATTTACGTACCCATTCAACCAAAAATGAGCCTCATCGCTGAACACAATTTTTCGATAAAAAAGCGGATCCTCGGCCAGCTTTCCAAGAGCCCATTCACCAAAAATTCGGCGTTGTGGTAGGTCGGCTGGCTTTAGTTCTTGCACCAGCTGTATCTTAAAAGGCTTTACGCCCAAATCCTTCCGCAAAATTTTCCACGTAGTGCTGTAACAAAGGCCTAACTGCTGGGAACGGCGCCGAATCGACATTTCGCGGTCTTCTGTCACACTAGCTGATATTTTCTTCACTACGCACAGTACGTAAACGTGTTGGTGGTTTAATGTCCAACAAAGTAAATTTGGTGCGAAATTTGGTCACAATCTTCCGAATAGACTGCTCAGAAGGTCGAGAATGCCGATCATAAAATGGAAGCAGCGCGCGATGAACATTTCGAACCGAGCACGAATTTTGATAGTAAAATTCAATAATTTGCAAGCGTTGTTCATTTGTAAGACGATCCATGGTTAAATTGCAAACCAAACTGAAGCTGTTTGACAGTGACACAAGGTACTAAACACACGTCAGCTGTCAAAACCACGTATTGCCAAAACCAAACCAGCTAAAAAATCATCCGTTATTTAAAATGAAAAAAAAAATAAAGAATCTATCTATCTATCTATCATTTAAAATGCTAACGAAATGAATAAATTGAATTCGTCTCCCTCTCTGACTGAATCGTAAATCAATCATTAAGAAAATTTCGCAAACAATTAACGAAAGGAAACATTTCCTTCGTTAATTGTGTATGACATTCTTGGTCCGCGAACTATTTCGCTAAGTTTGACATCTAAGATTATTCAAATATACACACTTGCACATGAGTATTGGATACCCCAACCGACCTAATAACACATTAAAAATAGATTTGCAAATAAGAAAATTTCCTTTTCTCACCGATGCATGTCAAAAAGTGTCAATAAGGCAAAAATCACGACTTGTGCTTAATACAAAACAAAATTTAATTTTTTGAAAACAAGTTGTCACCCAATTATCCAACACCTATACGTGAGCAAACAAAAACCGATTAAATTAAATGTGTTACCAAACTATTGATTTATTAGCGTTTGACGTTCAAACAAACATGGTGCATCAGCAAATTAAAATTCTACAGGCGATAAGAACCATCACGTGCACATAGCACGACAAGTACAAAAATAATGCCCCTTGTGGGAAGAAATAACAACCCACATGATCTCATTAAACGGTTTGAGTTGGGTCCTTGACTTGATAACTGCAAAATCAGAGTCAATTTGAATACAATAAAGTTAAGTGAGCCTTGATTCATTTTTTTTGTTTTATTAGCTTGCTTTCGAAGTATTCGAAGTACGAGGTGAGCTCGGTGGATAATGTTTGAAAAAAAAACATTTGCTGGGAAATTTAAATAGAATGTGTGACAGCTTCACTTGACATTGACAATGGGATGATTCAATTGATCAAATGCTTTCTGTTCTTGTCAAGGAAATTGTTCGATGCGAATAAGATAATTCTATCACCGAGTGTGCCTTTTGTTTAGGTGTCACTCCAGATGACAGTTGGGAATTTGATTGAGAGTGTTCAATAGGTTAGGAGGTGTGACAGTTATATACGCGAACGTGAAGTAATGCAATTAAATTATTTTCTTATTCTACTTAGTAAACGTCACTGAATTGAGTTAGAAAGATGAGATTTCGTACTGAACAAACTTCTCTGACAGGTTTGTGATTGACAGACTCCGTTTTGTTTGAGCGCGTGTCAAAGATGGACACCAGCAAAATGAAAATAGACCATATTTGTCTGAAATGTGCTGATAATGAGAAATCTGTTTATGGTCCTGATACTGTAACAGTCAATCAATCGCAATTTTTGCTTTGTTGAATACAGAAAGGTAATTTCGATGTCAAAGATGCATCACGCTTTGAATGACCAATCAAAATGTCGGCTAAATTATGGAACTCGTCGAGTCTGACCGTCATGTAAGCACTGTTTCGATAGTCCTGGAGCTGAAAATTATACAAGATACTGTTTGGAATCGTTTAAATAATGCTGGATGCAAAAGGTGTATGGGTGCCACACGAGCTAACACAAAAAAACCTCCCTCACGGACCGAATTTCCCTCTGAGCATCGCAATAAAATCGACAGATTTCTGAAACGGTTGGTGACAGGCTAGTGATGAAACGTGGATCATCCTCGTCGCCAGTATAAAATATTGTTGTTTTTGCTCTTGCAGGTTGCCCCGTTATGTGTTTGCTTCGCTTGACAAACTCGTTTGATGTGTCCGACTCGACCGCAGTTATGACACTTCGCCGTTTTGAATGGGCAATCTATTCTAGAATGCCTGTTGCCACATCCGTAACAATTCGCTGAGTTGTCTGACTTGGTATTGTGAAACTTACTATCCCCTATGCTCCTCTTACTCTTTGCGCGAATTGAATGAATTTCTGCAGGTGCCAAATTTGCCTGGATCACTTGCTGATTTTTTGCTGCTGCCTCTGCAGCCACTGCTTTCTCCTGAACTGTCTGTAGCGTAATTTTATTCTCTGATAGAAGACTCTGCTGCAAGTGTGTATTCGTGAGTCCACAAACCAATCGGTCTCGCAGCATGCGGTCTATAAAATCACCATGGAAATTGCAATCAATGATTAACCGGCGAAGATCCGCAATGTATTCGGCAACTGTCTCGTTGCGCTGCTGGTCCCTCTTGAAGAACTTAAAAAACGCCGCAATTTCAGAAGGAGTCGGGGTGAAATGTGTCGACAGCACTTCAAAAATCGTGGGATAATCGACCTGATCTACTTTCCTTGGTGCGATCAGCGTTTCAACTAAATCAAAACACGCCGGACCACAGATCGTCAAAAACGTTGCCTTTTGCAGCACTTTGTCGCTAATGGCGTTGGCGACCAAGAACATCTCAAACCGGCGTTTGTATGCACTCCAAGCCATGGGGTTGGCTATATCAAAAGACTCGATCGAACCAATAGAAGTCATCTTTGGCGTCTGCTGCTCAAATTTGACAGCTACCGTAGGAATATAAATTGTCTCCTTCTTTTCTTCTGTCAGTGGGGCCGCGGGCTCCTCTTTATCACACATAAAGTTTATCGGTCGGCACATCGATCCCATCCTCGTCGCCAGTATAAAATATTGTTGTTTAGATTTCAGATAATATTTTATTAAACTAATTATGAGAATATAAAAAAGGCAAAGAAAAAAATAGATACAATTTTATATTAAGTAAAATAATGTTCCTGGTCTTATCCCTTTAAGTGTGTCAGCAAAAGTGCCAGATCAGGTGAAAATGTTAGTAGACGATGGAGTTGTCAATTACTGACTTTAGCTATTAGCTGTTAGCTGAACGAAGGTCGTGTTCAGACACAACACCCCTCAACCCCTTAGCTTGAACTACCCTTCCTGCTGCGAATTCTTTCGGAGCGCCTCAGTTCCATTGTTGGAGGATCATGTTGATCCGATGATCCTGCTATCTCTAGTGGCTCTCCTGATTGAATATCTGTTGCTAGTCCAACACTTTCTGCTTCGGATACATCTCTAGAGCTGTCTTGGCATCTACTACGAAGTTGGTCTAAGTGCCTTCGAACTGTTTTGCCTTCATCAGTAGTCACTGTATATGAAACAGGACCACTTTTATTTGCAACTGTAGCCGGAATCCATACAGGTCCATCAGAGTAATTCCTTGCCCATACCTGCTCATTAGCTCGAAGGTGTGTGACAGGCGATGTTTCAGTACTCTTCTTAGTAAACCGCAATGGGTTGTTGTCCGGATGTAATTTGTCAAAGTATGTAGATGGAATTCTTTTAAGAAGCAGTTCGGCTGGGGACTTACCGGTAGTTGATGAAGGTAATATATGTTGCTGAAGAAGAAATCTTGCAAGTCTGAGTTGTAAACTACCGTGTAAATTTCTCTTCAGGTATTCCTTTGTAGTTCGAACCATCCTTTCAGCTTGCCCGTTGCTAGATGGATGAAATGGTGCTGTCAGAATGTGAGATATTAGGTTATGACTACAAAATTTATTAAATTCATCAGATGTGAATGCTGTCCCATTATAAGATACGATGGAGTCTGGTAACCCATGAGTTGCGAAGATGGCTCGCAAACTGTTGATCGCACATGCCGCGCTTGTCGTTGATACAGCCTTAACCTCAGTCCACTTAGAATATGAATCTACAAGTATGAAAAAATATTGGCCCTGAAAAGGGCCGATGAAATCCACATGGAGCCGAGACCATGGTTTAGATGTCTCTTCCCACGGATGAACTACTGCTTTTTGTTTTTCTGGACGTGACTGCTGACATGTTGTACATCGTTTTACTACATCTTCGATGTCCGCGTCTAGTTTTGGCCACCAGAGGTAACTTCTAGCAAGAGCTTTCATCTTGACAACTCCCGGATGACCAGCATGTAGAGTTCTTAAAATGTCTATTTGTGCGGACTCTGGAATTATAAGACGAGAACCATATAGTAAGCAATTTTTATTTACTGTTATCTCCTTCTGGTGTCGTTGATACGGGCTGAGCTCATTATCCATCCGACGATCTGGCCATCCCCTCAGCACCCAATTACGGACTTGTTGAAGAACTTTGTCCTTAGATGTCATCTTGGCGATGTCAGCGGATTGTAGAATAGATGCGTCGGAGTCGTCGATCATGTTAATATGAATGTCACTCACACGTTCTGTTGACGTATTCGGTAAACGGCTGAGTGCATCAGCGTTGCAGTTCTTTTCTCCAGGTCGATGTTGAATTTTGAAGTCGTATCCGTTTAAAAAAATACTCCACCTGAGCATCCTAGGTGAAAGTATCACTGGCGTTGGTTTGTCTGGATTGAACAATCCAATTAACGGCTTATGGTCAGTTTAATCAAGAATTTTCTACCATATAGAAAATTATGGAACTTCTTAACACCCGCGATGATCGCAAGTGCCTCTTTGTCTATCTGTGCGTAGTTCCTTTCCGTTGTTGTTAACGTACGCGAATAAAACGAGATAGGGCGTTCCAAACCATTGGCCATTACATGTGTAAGTACTACCCCAATTCCATATGGAGAAGCGTCGCAAACAAGTGCAATTGGAAGCTTCTCGTTGTAATTAATAAGAATATTCTCACCTGCTAGTAAGTTCTTAAGCCTTGTGAATGCCTTTTCATGTGCCGAGTTCCAATGCCAGTTGACGTTTTTATCCAATAGCCTATGAAGTGGTTCAGCGATGTTTGCCTTATCCCTCAAAAATGCGTGGTAAAAATTAATGAGTCCAAAAAATGCTTGCAACTGTGTCTTGTCGGACAGAGGAGGTGTTCCCTGGATGGCACGGACTTTATCCTCTGATGGACGGATTCCACGATGGTCGATATCGTATCCTAAGAATGAGGTAGAAGACAAGTTAAACTGGCACTTGTCCTTTCGCAGCCGTAACCCAGCAGCGCTTAAACGACTGAAAACCTCTTCCAATGTTTTTACCAACTGTGGAGAATCCTGGCTAATAATAAAGATGTCATCAAAGTACACAGTAACTCCAGGAATCCCTCGAAGAAGCCCCTCAATCCGCTTTTGAAATATCCCCGGAGCAGTTGAGATTCCGAATGGCAATCTTTTCACTCTAAAAGCACCTTTATGCGTAATAAGGTTTAGAACCTTTGATGACTCTTCGTCCATGACCATTTGCTGGTATGCCTGGGCTAAATCGATTTTAGCGAAACTTTTTCCTTTAGGAATAGACGCCAAAATGTCTGTGATCGACGGTGTTTGGAAACAATGGGAAGTAAGTGCCTTATTGACAGTACACCTATAGTCCCCACAAATGCGCACGGAACCGTCGGGCTTCGAAACCGGTACAATTGGTGTCAACCAATCACTGTATTCCGTAGGCTCAAGAATCCCCTGCTGGATTTGCTTGTCGATCTCATCCTCAATCGATTTCCTTTGAGCATATGGTATCTTCCTGGCAGGTAACTTGACCGGACAAACATTGGGGTCGAGCGTAAGCTTTATCTCCTCACCCGCATATGTTCCCAGTTGCTCCGAGAAGAGCGATGAATACTTGTCCAGCAGCTCAGTCAGTGGTGAACGAATATTGTGTACGCCCTGCACAAATACCGAGCTGTTCGAACCAATTACAACCCAGAACACTTGTTCGACGACCAGCGGTGATATGCAGTGGAAGGTTTGAAATAAGCTTTTTGTTGTAAACAATATTAACATTCGTCACACCTATAATTGGAATACGATTATTACCGTAGTCGAAAAGACACAAACCTGACTCCTTAATTTTCGGTAATTTCTGTTTCCAAATTTTGTTAGCCTCTGATTCAGACATGATTGTGTAGATCCGCTATCCACTTCAAACTCGCTGTTGATATTGTTTATCTTTACTGTAGCCACCTTCTTCGCACTTGCTGGGTGAATGGAATTCACGTGCTGCTGCTCAAGCGAAAACGGTCGTGGTCAAATTGCGGTGAGCCATCGCGAGTGGTTAAGCCCGGATTGACGACCGGGAAGGTTTAGCTGTGTGGTTGGTGGGAGCAGGGGCCTAGTGGTAAATGCCTTGGACTACTAAGTGCGAGGTCAATGTATTAAATCTCGAAAGTGCGAACTCCTAAGTTTTTTTGACTACCCCAACTCTTGCAAAAGTCTTACAAACATCTAAGTCAGGGGATTTCTAGATGGTCGAAATGCCAACCAACCTCAAGGATGCGAGGCTCGCATCCAACATCCTAGATGTAACATATACAGAGGGGCATACGTCCACTCTGATCATTTTCTCGATGCAACCAAATTCAGACTCCGACTGCAGAATTGCGAATAGTGCAAAAAAGAGACTTAACGTTGGACGCCTTAGTGAGCCGGGCATTACCAGAGTCTACAAACAAAAACTAAGTGGGAGACTGCCCTCATCATCCACCAATGTCAACACCCAATGGATACAGAATCGCAATATCATCAAATAAGTAGACGAAACCACTGTAGGCTTCAAGCCACCACCGTAATGTTGTCCGTGGTATGCCGAAATTGGCATGTAGAAGGGACAAGGCACATATCAAGGCAAAACACGCGCCGCACGGAAAGAGTATACCGAACCAGGAAAAGGGAAGACGAGAAAATCATACGTAGGAAAAAAAGAGAACACGCAGCTCAGGGAAATCGAAGAGTCAATACTATGTACAAGAAAGCCAAACAAGCAGCTGTCTTCAAAGTAAGAACGCAGGTCTTACGAAATAACGGCGACCTAGTCACTGACGCGATAGGCAGAGAAGATGGGAATAACACCGGCTTTTCAGAATGAAGAAAAAGAGCAAGAAAAGCGCGCGATCGAGGTTATAGAGAGGTGTTACTCCAGGAACGATGTCCGCAAGTTTTACCAAAGTGTAAAACGTCAAAGCCAAGTATACAAGGGTCGAACAGATGGAGAATTCTCGCTGCTCCATCAGGGTCGGGAACGACCTCACCGACATATTCGATACCAAAAAAAGGATTAGGCAAGGCGATGCGCTGTCATGTGATTTCTTCAATTTTGTTCTTGAGAGGATTGTACAAAACTCCCGAGCCAACACCAAAGGCACAATTTTGCAAAAATCGGTGCAACTACAAGCATACGCCGGCGATATTAACAACATTGGTAGGACTCAACGTGATGTCATAGCCACGTTTGCTAGTATAAAGAAACCACAACATCGACGAATTGGACAGAACGTCACCATTGACAGACATAACTTTGAGGTAGAACGGGACTTTGTCTACCTCGACTCCGCTTTTAACTCTGACAACAACATCTCTGCAGAAATTAAACGAAGAATTAATCTAGCCAACAGCTGTTTCTTCGGGCTAAGAAGGCAATTTAGCAGTAAAGCCCTCACTCGAACAACTAAGGAGATCCTATATAAGACCCTGATCATCCCAGTACTGCTCTGCGGCGCTGAAGCATGAACCGTATCAAAAGCGATGCGTTGACGGGCTATGGAGACGAATATTCAACCACGAACTATACGAGCTGTACAGCGATATATCCCTATTCAAAAAACTCAGCATTGGACGTTTAAGATGGCTAGGACATATAGAACGAATGGACACCAATACTCCGGCTCACAGAGTCTTCGATTTCCAGCCAGACGTAGGACGCAGTAGAGGAAGACCTCGCCTGAAGTGGCGCCCACAGATAGGAACCGACCTCAACCAACTTGGAGTGCGCAACGGGAGGCAGTTAGCTAAGGACCGGACTAATTGGAGAGGCAAGTTGGTTGAGGGCCAGATTCATCCCGGACTGTAGCGCCACTTACGTAAGTAAGTAAATAAAAAAAACGACAACGAGGTCGCATCTGCATTTGTAATGTTATGTACAACGCTTAACAGGAAAGGTGTAGCCGAACAACAAGCAGAAGCCCTAAGTTGATATAAAGCAGGACATATAATGGGATATGCTGGGCAAAAAGGAGGACGAGAAACTGAGACGCCTACAAACGTCAAAACGTGTAATAGTGATCAGAAAAAGTTCTGCAACTATTCGGATGTGGGTTTGATATTAAGGGTCCGCCAAATAACTTTTTTTTTTGTTGAAAATGCTTTAAAAAAAACTACTGAATATTTTCTCAAATTTCTTTTTTTTTATTTGAAAGTACAATCCTTCCGGTTAATAATGGAAAATAATTTCATTCAAATAGCTGCCTCGGCTGGCCATGCAGTAGCCTACACGATCGGTCCAATTTTTAAGCACATTATCGATTGTGTGCAGCTGTATTTCACCAATGGCTTCACGAATATTGTCCTTTAAAGCGTCAATTTTCTCTGGCTTGTCGGCGTAACACTTATCTTTTATGGCACCCCATAAATAATAATCCAACGGTGTCAAATCGCAGCTCCGAGGTGGCCAAACGACATCAGCTCTGCGGCTGATAATGCGATCTTCAAAAACAGGGCGCAAAACATCGAGTGTAGCTTCGGCTGTGTGGCACGTAGCGTCGTCCTGTTGAAATCAAATGTTGCCAATATCCTCCTCTTCAATTTTTGTGAACAAAAATTCGTTCAACATGGCCCGATAACGACCGCCATTGACTGTAACGGCCACTCCTTGCTCATTTTCGAAGAAAAATAACCCTCTGGACCAAAATCCGCACCAAACAGTGACTCGTTTTGGGTTTATCGGCTTTTCAATGTATGCGTTCGGGTTTTCTGTGCCCCAAATGCGACAATTTAGCTTGTTTACATACCCGCCAAGATCAAGATGAGCTTCATCTGAAAAGATGATTTTTTTTGGCAAAATCGGCATCTTCTCTAAGTCGATCGCAGGCCCACTTAGCGACGCGAAAACGCATTGGATGGTCAGTTGGCTTCAACTCCTGAACCAATTGGACTTTGTATGGCGCCATACCAAGGTCTTTATGCAAAATTCATCTCAATGATGTCTCCGAAATGTTCAATTGTTGAGAACGACGGTGAATTGATGTTGATGGCGCTTCACGCACACTTTCTGCCACAGCAGCAATATTCTCGGGTGTACGCACTGTTTTTGGCTTTTCACGCTTTGGTTTATCCATGAGGATGCCAGTTTCTTTCACTTTTTTCACAAGATAACGAACATACGGAGCTGACGGTGCTTTTCTTCTTCCAAAATCCGTACGCAATTTTCGCATACATTCTGCAACATTACCATGATTTTCAAAGTAATGTCGCAATATTTCCCAGCGTTGTTCAAGCGTATACACAACCATATTCGTTCAGCGGAAGGATAAAACTAATTATCTGTCAAATCAGACATGAGCTAAGTGTTACCATTCACGAAATAAGCACTAGTTGAAAAAAAAAACGTTAGATGGCGGACCCGATGGCGGCAAGAAGTCTTATGCTTTGAAGATAATCCGCATCAAGGCCAAATTTGCCAACAAAATGTATTCGAAAAGATGCATGCAATTTGGCTCGGTTTAAGTGGGCAGAGGAAAATAATTTAATACCAGAGAATCAGTTTAGTTTGATTTTAGGCCACAACTGATCAAATGTTCAAACTTCGGCAGATAAGGGTCGGAAACGATATCAACGACACATTCGATACCAAAAAAGGATTAAGGCAAGACGACGCACTGTCATGTAACTTATCTAAAGTCAGTCTTGAGTAGACTATGCAAAACTCCCGAGCCAATACCAGAGACACAATATTCCATAAATCAGTGCAACTACTATCATTCGCCGACGGTATTGGACTAAACGTGATGTCATAGTGGGCTTGGTAGTATACACAACCAATCGACGAATTGGACAGAGCGTCCTAGTAACTTTGACAACAACATCTCGTCAGAAACTAAATGAAGATTTACTCTTGCCAACCGCCGTTTCTTCGGGCTTAATAGTCAATTTAGTAGTAAAGCCATCACTCGAACTACTAAGGAGGACCTTCATCATCCCAGTCCTGCTCTATGGCGCTGAAGCATGGATAATTTCAAAATTTTACGAAAAATCTTCAGTTCCGTTTGCGTTGACGGGGTATGGAGACCGAGATTCACCCACAAGCTATGCGAGCTGTACGGCGATAGTTAAAAAACTCCGCATTGGACGTTTAAGATGGCTAGGACATGTTAAGCAATACTCCGCCTTTCATTCTTTAATTTCCAGCAAGACGTCGGACGGCAAGTGGCGTGGACAAGTCAAAGCCGACCTCAACCAACTTGAAGTGTAGTAAGGCAGTTAGCTAGAAAGCGGGCCATGTTAGTTGAGACCCAGGATCATTCCGTGCTGTAGCCACTTATGAAAGTTAGTAAAGTGGTAATCACTTGGTGCCATTTCCAGACTCCCAGAACTTCTGTCGAGTCCCTATAGCTGTGTTTGGCTGGTTTTGTACTCATAGAACATAATTCTACTCTTATTGGCTTAAGTTGCCGCTCCTTCAGACGGTCCAATTTTTGACCGTACATGTCCGAATTAAGAGCTTTGCGGAGCACAATTCAACTCTTATTGGCTTAAGTTGCCGCTCCTTCAGACGGTCCAATTTTTGACCGTACATGTCCGAATTAAGAGCTTTGCGGAGCAAATGTAGATGTAGATGATTACCTGCCAATACCACCAAATGAAACGAAAATAAAAATCTGCCATTAATGGTATTTCAAAGCGTTGCTCTGAGGAGGATCACTAACTGGCTTAGTTAATGTAAGGTTGGTGGATTTATGGGGTAGGCGCTGTACGTCTTCTCTCATATACAGAAGGAAGCGCCAAAAATTTTAGGAGTAAAGCCCTCACTCGAACTACTAAGGAGATCCTATATAAGACCCTGATCATCCTAGTCCTGCTCTACGGCGCTGAAACACGGACCGCATATAAAGCGGATGAAGAAATCTTTGGTCGATTCGAGAGAAAAGTTTTTTGAAAAATCTTCGGTCCCGTTTGCGTTGACGGGCTATGGAGACGAAGATACAACCAAGAACCATATGAGCTATTCAGCGATATACCCCTATACTCCAAATTGTACGTTAAAGATGGCTAGGACGTGTAGAACGAATGGACACCAATACTCCGACTCGCAGAGTCTTCGATTCCCAGTCAGACGTCGGACGCAGTAGAGGAAGACCTCGCCTTAAGTGGCGCGCACAAGTAGAAACCGACCTAAGCCAACTTGGAGTGCGCAACTGAAGGCAGTTAGCTAAGGACCGGGCTAATTGGAGATGAATGTTAGTTGAGGCCCAGACTCATCCCGGAATGTAGCGCCACTTAAATATAATATTGGCCTTTCGGCTCATCCGCCACCATCTCTGTTCAGGGGCCCGACTTGCTCTGGAGATTCCTAGATGACCAGTTGTCCGAATTTGTCGAAGCAAGCTCATTTAGGTTATTCAATTTGTCCATTCTAACCGGGTCTATAGACGCCACCGTTGACTCCATCTTGGGAGTTCTTCCGTTGCCGCCTGGAATGTATTATGTGCATTAGTGTGTGTACACGTCTTTCCCCGCTTATATCTCCCGTTACATTTCGTCGTGTGCATGACAAAACCACACAACTGACATTTTGCAAATTGTTCAAGAGAGACTTAAAACCATTTACCGTGAAATAACTTCCAGTTAATAACTAAAGAAAAAACACGTCAATAATATTTTGTTGTTTGGAATAGTTTTATTAAAATTATTTTTCAACAAATACCCGTAGGAACTAAATAATTCAGTTGTGTCGTATTACATTTTTTTTTGCATATTTTTGCAGATGTGTGGTATTTCAAAAATTAAAACCAGGTATTTCACATGGATTTAAATTTAATAAAAAAAAATTAAAAATAGATATAGGTATTGTAATATGTAGGTATTTATATTTTTAGTACTTCAGGAAAGGAAGTTCTTCTAATCCTATATTAAAGATTATTAAACTAAAACTATTAGGTAAAAAATAAAAAAAAAATTAACAGATAATAGCTGTTTTCATTTTAAGTCCAAATAATTTCAAATTGCACTTTATAGGGCCTATCCCTATAAATATTTACAAATAGACGAATAAAAATGTTGTTTTTATTTTGGAAAGTGTGGCAAAGTGTCATAAAAGTTGTGACAGTCTTTGGGAATTACCGGTTTTAGATCCTGCAAATGTTTATATTTTGATAGCTGAATTTTCCTTTTTTGCTGGAGTAAGATTGGATAATCTATAGTATATTTCAAAGCATTTGTATCTCTTCTTTGAGGAAGCTCTTCAAAGTCATTTTCGTAATTAGTCTTAACGGGTGATTTTTTAGCTGGTTTGGTTTTGGCAACACTGGTTTTGACAGCTGACGTGTGTTAAGTACCTTGTGTCACTGTCAAACAGCTTCAGTTTGGTTTGCAATTTAACCATGGATCGTCTTACAAATGAACAACGCTTGCAAATTATTGAATTTTACTAACAAAATTCGTGCTCGGTTCGAAATGTTCATCGCGCGCTGCTTCCATTTTATGATCGGCATTCTCGACCTTCTGAGCAGTCTATTCGGAAGATTGTGACCAAATTTCGCACAAAATTTACTTTGTTGGACATTAAACCACCAACACGTTTACGTACTGTGCGTAGTGAAGAAAGTATTGCGGCCGTATCAGCTAGTGTGACAGAAGACCGCGAAATGTCGATTCGGCGCCGTTCCCAGCAGTTAGGCCTTTGTTACAGCACTACGTGGAAAATTTTGCGGAAGGATTTGGGCGTAAAGCCTTTTAAGATACAGCTGGTGCAAGAACTAAAGCCAGCCGACCTACCACAACGCCGAATTTTTGGTGAATGGGCTCTTGGAAAGCTGGCCGAGGATCCGCTTTTTTATCGAAAAATTGTGTTCAGCGATGAGGCTCATTTTTGGTTGAATGGGCACGTAAATAAGCAAAATTGCCGCATTTGGAGTGAAGATCAGCCAGAAGCATTGCAACAGCTACCAATGCATCCCGAAAAAGCCACTGTTTGGTGCGGTTTATGGGCCGGCGGCATTATTGGGCCATATTTCTTCAAAGATGATGCGAATCGCAGCGTTACTGTCAATGGTGAACGCTACCGAGCGATGATAACAAACTTTTTTTTGCCCGAAATGGAAGTTCTTGACTTGCATGATATGTGGTTTCAACAAGACGGTGCCACATGCCACACAGCACGCGAAACAATGGCGCAATTGCGAGGCGAGTTTGGTGAACAGTTAATTTCACGTTTCGGGCCGGTCAATTGGCCGCCTAGATCGTGCGATTTGACACCATTAGATTATTTTTTGTGGGGGTATGTCAAGGCTAATGTCTATAGGGACAAGCCCGCTTCGATTGACGCACTGGAAGCCAACATCCATGCATTCATTCGTGAGATACCGGCCGATATGTGTGAAAGAGTATGCCAAAATTGGACTCAGCGGATGGGCTACCTGAGACGCAGCCGCGGTCAACATTTGCATGAAATTATCTTTAAACATTAAATTTCAAGGTTCAAACTATCGATTCAAATAAATATTTCATTCATTTTTTTCGAATTTTTTGTGTTTTTTTTTTTATAAAAAAAGTTCTAAACCTCTTAAAAAATCACCCGTTATAATAAATTTTGCCTGATGGGTCGTATTTAATGACTTTTAAATTCGTAACCACCTCATCGCCGGCAAGACTGCCAGGTCTTATGGTTTTGTAAATAAAATTTGACTTTTCAGCATAATTTAATATTTGATTGAAGTCAATGCTTTCAGCTTCGTAAGGGAATGGATTTGATCTCGCTTCCCTTGTAAGGGTGACATATTGTGATGGTAGAAATATATCTTTGTTGTGCACCTTGTTCTCAATTACGCTGTGGACACTGTCACATTCCATTTGAGTGTGTCCTTTTGTTAGAAACTTTTGTTCAATCTGCGTATCATATTTCATTGCTAATCGGAGTAAAGCATTAGATTGCAAAACATTTCTGTTTTGAAATGTAACGGGTGATTTTTTAAGAGGTTTAGAACTTTTTTTAAAAAAAAAAACAAAAAAAATTCGAAAAAATGAATTAAATATTTATTTGAATCGATAGTTTGAACCTTGCAATTTAATGTTTGAAGATAATTTCATGCAAATGTTGACCGCGGCTGCGTCTCAGGTAGCCCATCCGCTGAGTCCAATTTTGGCATACTCTTTCACACATATCGGCCGGTATCTCACGAATGAATGCATGGATGTTGGCTTCCAGTGCGTCAATCGAAGCGGGCTTGTCCCTATAGACATTAGCCTTGACATACCCCCACAAAAAATAATCTAATGGTGTCAAATCGCACGATCTAGGCGGCCAATTGACCGGCCCGAAACGTGAAATTAACTGTTCACCAAACTCGCCTCGCAATTGCGCCATTGTTTCGCGTGCTGTGTGGCATGTGGCACCGTCTTGTTGAAACCACATATCATGCAAGTCAAGAACTTCCATTTCGGGCAAAAAAAAGTTTGTTATCATCGCTCGGTAGCGATGGCCCAATAATGCCGCCGGCCCATAAACCGCACCAAACAGTGGCTTTTTCGGGATGCATTGGTAGCTGTTGCAATGCTTCTGGCTGATCTTCACTCCAAATGCGGCAATTTTGCTTATTTATGTACCCATTCAACCAAAAATAAGCCTCATCGCTGAACACAATTTTTCGATAAAAAAGCGGATCCTCGGCCAGCTTTCCAAGAGCCCATTCACCAAAAATTCGGCGTTGTGGTAGGTCGGCTGGCTTTAGTTCTTGCACCAGCTGTATCTTAAAAGGCTTTACGCCCAAATCCTTCCGCAAAATTTTCCACGTAGTGCTGTAACAAAGGCCTAACTGCTGGGAACGGCGCCGAATCGACATTTCGCGGTCTTCTGTCACACTAGCTGATACGGCCGCAATATTTTCTTCACTACGCACAGTACGTAAACGTGTTGGTGGTTTAATGTCCAAAAAAGTAAATTTGGTGCGAAATTTGGTCACAATCTTCCGAATAGACTGCTCAGAAGGTCGAGAATGCCGATCATAAAATGGAAGCAGCGCGCGATGAACATTTCAAACCGAGCACGAATTTTGATAGTAAAATTTAATAATTTGCAAGCGTTGTTCATTTGTAAGACGATCCATGGTTAAATTGCAAACCAAACTGAAGCTGTTTGACAGTGACACAAGGTACTAAACACACGTCAGCTGTCAAAACCAGTGTTGCCAAAACCAAACCAGCTAAAAAATCACCCGTTACAACCGTCAGAGTACAAAATAATTGGAAGCTTTGATTTAGCTAATACTTCTGTCAAGAACTTAACCAGCAAGCTAGCAAATGTTGAAGATGACAGATCTGCATCGGTTTCATTAAACCAATAGCACTTCACATCTCTTGAAGACATGTTATAAATTGTGTAGTTATGTACCATCAGTTTCGTTTTAAAATACAACGAACTTGCTTTTATGGCTGGGCACAATTTTACTGCCTGTAGATCAATACAAAATAAGTTTATTTTCCCTTCCAAAGCCAGTTTTTTGTCAAGGTCCTTTGATATTCGAGACTTTTTCTTATTTTCTGTATGGACCTGAAACTCATCATCTAGCATATTTCCTTCCTTATGTGCGATGCAAAGATCACACTGATCCTTTTTAGGGCTAAAGATACCTATATTCTGCTTCTTAAATTGTTGATAGAAATATCTTTTTGATTCTCAGCCTGGCATTTTTGTTTGTATAACTTAAAAACTTCGCTTATCGAAGTAATTGGAGATTGTAAGTATTGCTTAGATGATGATTTTCGACAATAATGTGAAGGCACAGTCGGAAGAGATTTAAAAAAATTGGGAAGATACTCTTTTTGCGCTCTAAATGGTTTGTCCACGACTTTGGAGAATTCAGTTATCTCTACAATTCCAAATTCCTGTAGCATATTTGATTCCTAAAGTATTAAGGAACATGATTTTACAGACTTGGAAAGCTTCATCCCCTGATTTCAAATGATATTGGAGAGTTTTTGATCTCACATTAACAATATCTGTTTGTTTAATTAAATTCGTAACATAAATTTTTCGTTGATCCCAGTTCATATGTTGCCAAAACTTATCAAGAATACATTGCCTAACAGCTTCAGAAAATGTTGAACAGTTGCGTTTTTTTTTTTTTTTTTTATAAAACAAGGTAAGGCAGGAGATGTTTCGACGGTGTTCGAGCGAATCTAAGGAGTTCGCTATTCTTATGTCTCCTATAAGTTTTTTCGCACGCGTTTGAATCCTATCTAGTAGGTGCAATGTTGATTTTGGTGCACCTGACCAGACGTGGGCGTTGAATTCAAGTTTTGGGCGTATAAACGCTTTATATATTGTGGCCAGATCAGAGGGGGTGAAATATTTCTTACATCGATTTAGGAAACCTAGACATTTCGCTGCGTTTTTAGCGACTTCAAATATGCGGTTCGTTTCATAATAGGACTAACACCTCTCCACATTTACATAAAAAAAGTGGCAATTCGCAGCTCAGCAAGTTTGACACAAGCGGAAGAATTAAACATTAGTGAACATCTAAAACTAATTGAACTCCTATCCGAACTTCCAGAACTTGACATGATCTGTGCGGTTACAGACCGCTTACCAAAGACACTATGCTTCGACAAAAGATTCTCAACGGAGATCACAACCAGAGAAGCATGGTGTAGCAACAACCCTCCAAACTGCCTAAACGGCCTAAAGTGGTATACGGATGGTTCTAAAATGGACTCAGGGGTAGGAGCTGGCATACATGGACCAAATAAAAACATCTCAATACCTATGGGAAAAAACCCTAGTGTATTCCAAGCTGAGCTCCATGCCATAAAAGAATGCGCAAACCTAATACACAACTCAGGTATTAAAGGCGCAAACATCCATATATTCACGGACAGTCAAGCAGCTATAAAAGCCCTTAGCTCACACATCATTGACTCCAAATCAGTACTACACTGCTTCAACTCCCTCCAAACACTCAGTTCCAGGAACAGAACCAAACTATGGTGGGTCCCCGGACATAAGGGAGTTGAAGGTAACGAAAAAGCTGATGAACTAGCCAGAAAAGGTTCCGAAACCCCCTTCATTGGACCTGAACCCTTCTGTGCAATCCCCAAATCAGCCATAAATCTAGTCATACAAAACTGGGAACAAAACAGATGTGTTTCATACTGGGGAAACATCCCAGGCCTAAGACAGGCCAAAAGAGCTATTCAGCCATTCAAATCAGATGCCGACAAGATACTAAATCTTCGCAGGCACGATATCAAAAACTTAGTAGGCTACCTAACTGGTCATCACGGTCTGCGATATCACCTAAACAAAATGCGTCTAGTCGACTCACCGGAGTGCAGACTATGTCTAGAAGAAGACGAAACAGCCGAGCATATCATATGTGAATGCCCGGCTCTTTACGGTATGAGAAGAGAATCTTTCTTCTGGGAATTCTTAAGTCCCGAAGAATTGAGGAAATCTTCGGCTGAAAGTATTATCAGCTACATTAGGAAAGTAGAAGCGCTACTAACCTAAAAAGCATCTGACGGCAAGCACAATAGATCTTTTAGGTCGACGTGTATATTACTGCTTAGGCAGGTCAGAATTTAAAAAAAAAAAAAAAAAAAAAGAGTCCACGTTCGAAGGTGAGAGACGAGGACCTGTAAACGAATATGAGAAGCTGAGGGTACTGTCATCAGCGATGTAATGAATTGGATTAGAAGTTGCAGACAGGAGATCATTTATAAAAATGAGAAAGAGAGTCAGAGACAAAACTGAGCCTTGAGGGACACCAGCATTTATTTGGTGAGTTACAGACTTGAAACCATCCAAAACAACTTGAATTGAACGTTTCCAAAGATAATATCTAATCCATAGAAGAAGTTTTTCGTCGATTCCAAATGCACGCATTTTCGACAAAAGGGCTTGATGCCAAACCCTGTCAAATGCCTTTGAAATATCAAGCGCAACAATCTTGCTTTCACCACCATGGTGGATTGATTGGTTCCACTTTTCGGTGAGATATGTCATCAAATCACCAGTAGACCTGTTGCTGCGAAAACCATATTGCCGGTCATTGAGAAGTTTTCGTGTTTCGAGATATTTCATAGCTGACGGTTCATCAGCGTTTCATGACCTTGGAAAGAAGGGACGTAAGTGCAATTGGTCGGTAGTTGGAGAGAGAAGAAGATTCGCCTTTTTTTTGGTACAGGCTGGACAAATGCTGTTTTCCATCTACTCGGAAAGAGTCCTGATGAGTAGGATAGATAGAAAAGCTTACGCAGTGGTTTTGCTAGCGTAGAAGAACACCTCTTCAGAATGATGGGGGATATACCATCTGGACCAGCGGATTTGTGTATGTCAAGATCAGATAAAACTCTTGCAACTGTACGAGTACGAAAGTGAATTTGTCCCATAGAATGATCTACGTTCTCAAGTACAGGAGGAGACTGAACACAATCTGGCAATGTAGAATTGGCTGCGAAATGCGCAGCAAGCAGATTGGCTTTGTCTAAAAAGCTGACAGCTGGAATGTCATTGTGAATGAGCGTCGGAATTGATGATGAGGCCGAATTTTTTATATTTTTAACAAATGACCAAAAGTTTTTACTACCTCTGGGACATTGTAGAATTTTTTGCCTCAACTTTTGGTCATGGAGGAATTTGACATGCTTTAAATGGGCATTACAGTCGTTTCTGGCTTGTTTGAACTTTGCTCGGTTTTCCTCTGTTGGGTTGGTCTTGTACAACCGAAAGTTTGTCTCTCTCAACCTGATAGCTTCTTTGCAGCTCAAGTCATACCACCCTTTTGCCTTTGGTCTGATACTCTTAATTCTGTTGGGAATAAAAGATCTCATACCAAAGAGAATGATATTTGATATCATATCAGCAGCAGCATCCACGTCACTATCGAGGAAACATAGTGACCAGTTAAAATTCCTAAAAAAAAATGTTTAATGCTTCCCAATTGGCTTTCTCGTATTGCCATACAGTTTTTTTGGGAATTTGCTTTTTAACTGTGTGGTTGGAGTATGAGAAATTTGTTGATATGATACACTGGTCTGACGAACCTAGAGGCGATAATACATTGATGGTGTATTTATCAGGGTGAGAGGTAAGAAACAAGTCCAGGGTGTTGGCGGCTTGACTGTTAATATCCGGTATGCGTGTCGGCTCATTTACAAGCTGGGTTAGGTTGTTTACCTCAGCAAAGATCTCAACATACCTTCCTTCGGGTGTTGTCTGTCCAGAATGTTGAAGCCACGTAGAATTGTGTACATTGAAATCGCCCGCAATGACGATTTCAGTGTGAGGATGCAGGGATACAATTCTAGAGATGGAGTCAGACAGTGCATCAAACTCGTTAAGGGTTGAATTACTGTCAAGGTTTGGGCTTCGATAAATGAAACAGTAGTGGATTAAAAGCCTACGGACATGGAATTTCAGCCATATAAAATTAAATTCCGGATTGGAACACATTGGTCGTATTGATGTTGAATTTGGTAGGCTACGTCACTACGTATATATATGGCGAGACCGCGGTGAGAAAAGAATAATGGCACTAAATTATATCCAGGTAGGGTTAATTCTGATAAGTCAGTATTCACCCCCACCTGTGTTTCACTTAGTGCCAAAACAGCTGGTTTGTATTTACAAATGTGGACGTATGCAGAAAAAAGATTCGACTTTAACCCATGAAGTCGATACCTTTGATTTTTTGCAAGCAGTTGCTTGGCAAGGTGGGCCAAGTTTTCGCGCAACTTTAATTGAATCTTGAAAAATTTTTGTGGATCCATTCGGCTTTCGATAACCAATATAAGATTCACCTTTTTCCCTCAATATTTTGGCTTTTTCCCTTTTCTTTCCGATTTCCCGAACTTCTTGACAAGTTGATTCTCCAAACATATCGGCGGTATTTTCTGAAACGTCATCTTCCTTAAAATTGAGAATAGAGATGGTATACATTTGAAGCAAAAATACCAAAAACACTGAAACAAACCATTTTGTCTGATTCTTCAGAAACGTTAGACATTGCAATATCTAATTCTATAACGGAGGCTGGTGGGACATAATTATTCAGATGTAAACTTTCTTGATCAGAATCTTCAATTCTTTCGTTAGATTTTTTATCTAAATCAGTTACTGGAACATTTGCTGTATCAGAATTACTACTCGTTTTATTTATTTTATTTTGTCGATTATTGGTAGATACTCTCTGTTTTAATTCTCTGATTAGCCAACTCAAGCAGAATATATTCAATATCCAGCTCCTCCGATGAGAGATCATTCATTTCCATTTTGCTACTTTAAATTTGAAATTCAACAAGTATGGTATGCGTATGACACAAACACAAGTTATAATATTTAAATGAAAAACGACCAATTAAATGTAATTCGTTGATTTTACGATACAATTTCACGATATACAGCAATTTTTTAATTCGCCTCATAAGGGCGAACTTTAATCCAGACCGTATACGACTATATTTGCAGTGGTTCATGTCACAGATGATTAAAAATTACATTCGTTAGGTTAATGCGGTTTGAGTATATGATGGTTCTCACAATTTAGCAGGTAGATGTCGCTTCGAATTTCTGAGTTATTTTCAATTTGTTTAAGAAACTTTTTTTTTTTTATTAAATACTAACAATATTTAATTTTTCTATTTCCAGGTGCTATTCGTGATTTAACACAAAGCTATCCCACCTGCATTCATGCTCAAAGTGTTTGCATTTACATCTGTGGCATCGCTTGGGGTATTGAATACCTGATTGCCTACCTACGAAGCCGTAAAAAGAATAAAGAACAAGAAATCGATATTAAACAGTAACACAAATATAATGTTAACAAAATGAATTAATATTCAAATACTTTGTTGGTTAGTTTCTTAGTGGAAAAAAAACAACAAACGCCACTTATTAGAATGATTAATTTTATTCAAATTTAACTTTTAATTATTTGTTAAGTTTTCCCTTATAATTATTTTAAGTTTACTATTCGTTCAATCAATATTCAAAAAAAAAACACTCATTTTCATTTTAAGACAAATTACGTTTTACTTTTTCTATAAATTTTTCTTAAATTTAAGTACCCAACATCAGTTTATTAATTTTTTTTTTGTGATAGTTCAAAAAGAGAGATATAATTATTTTTTATATAATCATGTACGGTATTAATAAGAGCAAAGGCCAACAATAATAATAATTTTTAATATTTTTTTTTTATATAAAGCAACCTTAATTTTTAAGAATCACCTTCCTGTCATAGGTACTTAATAAGAAACTTAAAAAAAATAATTTTAAGAAAAAAAGTTTTTTTTGAAGGAAATTCCAATTCCGAACGGCCTTTTGTGTCACTCAGAACATAATGAAAACGAGTATTAACCTTCCTATTGAAAAGAAAATTAAGTAGATTATAGTTATCAATGTCTTAATTTTTATTTTTTTTTTGTAAAACTACTAGTAGTAAACACACTTTGCGATGGAATTATTGTTTTGTTCTCTGAATGTGGATGTAGACTATAGTGTTGTAGAAATGTTGTTAAAAATGTTTTTTACAACTCAACTAATAAATTAAACAAATTAACTGTTATGTAAATATTTATTTAGGTAGTAACAAATTATACTATAAATATATATATATATATATATACCTATATATATTTTTACAAGTAAAACATATTTCGTACTTAGTTGAAAAAAAAGAAATAAAAAACAAAAGTAATGAAGAAATAAAAAAAATATGATCAATTTAAGAGCTGTCGTGTTTTTATTTAAAAAAAAACACCGGTTACGTCTAAAGAACTTGCCACAGAAATAAAAGAAGGTGTAAACATAAAAAAGACCCCAGGGTTCGATGTAACAACAGGGGAAATTTAAAAACAATTCTCAAAAAAAATACTGAAACATCTAGCGCAGATCAGCAACGCTGTATTTAGATTTATATACAACGTGGCGCAAAAATAACCTTCCGATGTTTTTAAAAAAAAATGAAAAACTTTGATTCTTCTTGTGGATTATTTTTATTTGGTCTTTTAATTTTTTTTACATCAAGTCGAGAATATGATGTCATGTAAATGGCCGCCGCCACAGTAGATTGTCATTTGAGCCCTTTTTATGGCATTTTCCATCACTTTGGCCAAAACTTCCGGCGATAGGTCCTCACATTCTTGACGGATATTGTCTTTAAGAGCTGCAAGAGTCTGAGGCTTGTTGACATAAACCCGCGACTTCAAAAAGCCCCACAAAAAGAAGTCTGGAGCGGTCAAATCAGGCGATCTTGCTGGCCAATGCAAATCGCCAAAACGAGAGATTAGGCGCCCGGGAAATGCATCCTTCAGCATATCGGTGGCACGTGCAGTGTGTGCCGTTGCACCGTCCTGTTGGAACCACAAGTTTTCCAATCCCAATTCATCAAGTTGCGGCAAAAAGAACTCGTTGATCATTGCTCTGTAGCGCTCACCATTCACAGTAACCGTTTGGCCCGCGACGTCTTCGAAGAAAAAAGGTCCGATGACTCCTCCAGCGAAAACAGCACACCATACAGTGACTTTGAGCGGGTGTAATGGCTCTTCGTGGGTTACAAGCGGATTTTCAGTGCCCCAGAAGCGTTAATTTTGCTTATTTACGTACCCGCTAAGATGGAAATGGGCTTCATCACTCATGATTATTTTTGATGAAAAATCATCTTCCTCTTGGTGGTGATTAAGGATGGCTTGAGCGTATGTTAGTCGCGATTGGCGGTCAGCAGCTAGCAGCTGATGCACCGTCTGGACTTTGTACGGAAACATCTTCAAATCGTGTACCAAAATTCGCTGTAAAGACCGTCGACTGATACCCATTTGCGTGGCACATCGTCTGGTCGATGTCGACGGCGCTTCCATGACATCTTCGGCTACAGCAGCAATATTCTCTGCAGAACGGCTACTCCGGGGTCTGCCACGCCTGGCAGCATCTCGTGATGTGCCAGTCTCTTCGAGGCGAGCGGCTAAACGTCGCAGTGTTTCACCAGTAGTCGTTGGACGGCTAGGAAATCTGCGACGAAATTCACGTTGTGCCAAAGTCACCGACCGATTGTTGCTCAAATAAATAGTCACCAATATTCCGCGTTCTGGAGCAGTGTAGCGTAACATTGTTTATTAACGTGTATTTCGCATGTGTTTACTACACAAATGTCAAAACAGAACTGACATTAGGGGCCAATCGCAAAATTTATAGCATTTTCTGATAGGAGGATTACTTTTGCGCCACCTTGTATGTACCAAGCATATGGAAAGTCGCGGAGGTTCGCTGCCTTACATTGACAGTGGCATAAGTCAAAAATCTCTTGTTTTACAGGACAGAGCTTTTTTGATTTCATGTTGTTGGGGGTATGTTGATACTGGCATAACTGCCCTCTGGCGGAAAACCGATGGAAATAGCAATGTGCCATTTTACAGGGAAAAGAAATAAAGGAAATGTTTAGTCTTTTTGTACAACAAAACCAAATTTCATAATTTTTGAGTTATGCCACTGTCAATGTAAGGCAGCAATGATTCCAAAACCAGGTAAACCACCTAGCGAAGTAACCTCATATAGGCCAATATCGATACTACCAATGTTGTCCAAGCTATTCGAAAAGATGCTGGTAAAACGCCTGCAAGATATTATTGTAGAAAAATCGCTTGTACCGAGCCATCAATTTGGGTTCAGGAATAAACACTCAACAATTGACCAAGTGATAAAATTGAAAATGCTATTGGAGAGAAAAAAGTATTTCTTGATATATCACAAGCTTTCGACAAAGTATGGCACAAAGGATTGATCCATAAATTACAAAAGCAACTGCCTGAATACTGAATACTGCTTCATTCAAAAATACTGGAGTCGTATATTCTATAACAAGAAACAACGTACTCAACATTAAGAGAAATTAATGCTGGTGTACCTCAAGGCAGTGTTCTAGGTCCAGTACAACATCTCCTGTTTACTTACTTACTTAAGTGGCGTTACAGTCCGGAATGAACCTGGGCCTCAACCAACATGCCTCTCCAACTAGCCCGGTCCCTAGCTAACTGCCTCCAGTTGCGCACTCCAAGTTGGTTGAGGTCGGTTTCTACTTGTGCGCGCCACTTAAGGCGAGGTCTTCCTCTACTGCGTCCGACGTCTGGCTGGGAATCGATGACACTGCGAGCTGGAGTATTAGTGTCCATTCGTTCTACATGTTTTAGCCATCTTAAACGTCCAATGCGGAGTTTTTTGACCAGGGGAATGTCGCTGTACAGCTCGTATAGTTCTTGGTTGAATCTTCGTCTCCATAACCCGTCAACGCAAACGGTACCGAAGAATTTTCCTCTCGAATCTACCAAGGATTTTTTCATCCGCTTTTCATACGGTCCATGCTTCAGCGCCGTAGAGCAGGACTGGGATGATCAGGGTCTTATATAGGAGTTCCTTAGTAGTTCGAGTGAGGGCTTTACTACTAAATTGCCTTCTTAGCCCGAAGAAACAGCGGTTGGCAAGAGTAATTCTTCGTTTAATTTCTGACGAGATGTTGTTGTCAGAGCTAATAGCGGAGCCGTGGTAGACCCGTACTACCTCAAAGTTATATCTGTCAATGGTGACGTTCTGTCCAATTCGTCGATGTTGTGAGTCCTTTCGTGATGACAGCATATACTTAGTCTTACCCTCATTTACTGCTAAACCTATTTTCGCCGCTTCCTTCTCTATACTAGCAAACGTGGCTATGACATCACGTTGAGTCCTACCAATGATGTCAATATCGTCAGCGAATGCTAGTAGTTGCACCGGCTTTTGGAAAATTGTGCCTCTGGTGTTGGCTTTGGAGTTTTGCACAATCCTCTCAAGAATCAGATTAAAGAAGTCACATGACAGCGCATCGCCTTGCCTAATTCCTTTTTTGGTATCGAATGTGTCGGTGAGGTCGTTTCCGACCCTGATTAGGCAGCGAGAATTCTCCATCATCATCCTACACAAACGGACGAGTTTGGGCGGTATACCAAAACTAGACATGGCTATGTACAGTTCGTCTCTATAAATGCTGTCATATGCGGCTTTGAAATCGATAAATAGGTGGTGGGTATCGATTTGGGTTCTTCTTGAGTTTTTTCCAGGATCTGCTGAAGTGTGAAAATTTGATCGGTTGTGGACTTTCCTGGCCTAAAACCACACTGATAAGGGCCAATCAGGTTGTTGGTAAACGGTTTCAGGCGTTCACATATTACGGCAGATAGGATCTTGTAGGCGATGTTGAGGAGACTTATGCCTCTGTAGTTGGCGCAGATCAGAGGGTCTCCTTTTTTGTGGATCGGGCAAACGATGCTGAGGTTCCATTCTTCAGGCATACTTTCATCCGACCAGATTTGGCTTATGAGTTGGTGGATGTTACTTACCAAGTCATCTCCGCCGGCCTTATAAAGCTCAGCGGGAAGGCCGTCATTTCCGGCAGCCTTATTAAGCTTGAGTTCACTCAGGTCGGGTGGTTGGCAGTTTTCGCTGTTGTTGCCAATATTGAATGGATCGTTCTGCCTGACAGCGGAATGTTGTTCGTCATCGCCGTTTAACAGTCTGCAGAAGTGGTTCTTCCATATCCTCAGCATCGACTGTGTCTCAACTACAATATTTCCTTGTTCATCTCGACAGGCTTCTGTTCGAGCCTTGTATCCTTGGCTTTGACGTTTTATACTTAAAAGCTACACAATAAAAGCTACCTCTGCTGTCGAAATATAATCTCGGCTTGTAAAACGTTGTTGTGAAGAGCTAAAGGTTCTTGGCGTCCAACATAATGTTAAGCTCTGCTGGGTCCCCGGACACAGAGGCATACAGGGCAATGAAACTGCTGACGAACTGGTGAGAAAAGGATCTCCCGCTCCAGCATTGACCAAGCAGACCAGTCTGTCAAACCACCACTATGTGACCTCGAATCTCGGGTGGAACAGAAAACACTGATTACTGCCAAAAACAGGTGGTACTCCCTTCCCACCTGTGAAACTTCCAAAAGGATGTGGCCTGAGTATGACAAAGCCAGAACCTATAAACTACTTCGTAGAAACAGGAAATCTGTCTCGACTTTAGTTGGGATTGTTACTGGACTCAACTTACTAAAAAGCCACAAACTGAAAATGCATCTCATAGATGATGATCTTTGTATAGGCTGTGGTGATGAAGAAATACACGAGGATACCCTCCAGCTTAGGAAAATATTTTTTCCATGACCTCACGGATCTATCCGTCCGAAATCCCTCTCCCTAATCTTTTCAGGTTTACAACAACATCTGGATGGCTGGAAAGGGACTAACAACAATGGACAGTAACGGGACAATGAATGAACCAACCACACACGTGGACCCCCAACGGGCATCACAATGGGTCTATATTGACCTGAGTGTAATGAGGGAAGACGCACACCGTCTGCCTTATTAACCCACCAACCTAACCTAGCCTAACCTGATAGGCATTGTTAATAGCTAGGTGAAAAACTTTGTATTTTCATAAATTCGCGTACTAGCTATAGGAAACCAAATAAACAGCGTTTACTTATATCTGCATTTATCTATATTTCATTAAAAAAAACAAAAGTCTATCTTAATGAACCATTTGTACACACTTCATTTCAACCATCTCCGGTTCTTTCTTTTGTCGGCGACATTTCAGATAGAAAATCTCAATCAGCCAGGGAACAGCACATAATGCCATGAAAAAGTTCAGACAGTGGAATGTTAGCACATAGTCCTTCGTTTTATCACGTAGGTAGCCGACAATCGGACCAATTGCAAAGGTGATGTTCCCTTGAAGGAACATAAAGAGCCCGTATCCCGCAGCGAATCTGAAAATCAAAAGTCATGTTTAGTCAGTAAAATGGTAGGAAAAAGAATACTCTAAGTATTTACCTTTCTTTTGGCAAGAATTCAGCAAACACTAGTGGAAGAGGCACATGAATCCAGGTCCTCAAAAAGCCCATTATAGCGGTAATCACAGCCATTTGAGTAAAGTCAAACACCTCTAGAAAAGCTGTAAGGAAAAAAGAAAATGTGTTCAGGTTTTATAGATTTTTAGTGCATTGTGACGAAGTTTTAAATGAATGTATGGTTCCGATTACATATGGACAAGAATGGGAACAAGAACAAAAAATTGCGAGCATTCGAGTACTATTGTGATCACCTTTGACTTGCTGTAGAATTCAGGATCTCAAAGGACTTATATGAGTTAAAAAAACAAGAATTACGTCGGAACGAAATAAACCTAACAAATGACGAAATTGACCGACATTTACTCCAAATTATATGACCTCATTGTATTACAATGGATCATCATTCAAGGTCTATGGATCGAACTGTCCCTAGAGTAGATTTAATACGACCAGAGGGAGAAAGAGCGAAAGCCAAAAAGCCACCCAGACTGGATGGTTGGGTGTTGTAGAACGAGGGTAGACTCTGATTGGCTTTAACTTGGCAATGCCCAGTGGTTGTAACTCTGACTACACATCAAATGTGCTAATCCAACCGGATTTGACTTGCAAAACGATAAGTGCGATTGTTGATAACAAGACTTAAAGCAACAACACTATAATTCCCCTGGTCAGACTGGCGCCGAATTAATACTCGGGCTGCCGTCCAAAGCTCATCTGCTTTGACATATTCAAATAACAGGTCATCTAGAAATTTCAAGGGTAAGTCAGGCCCCGGATATCCATCACGCTACAACAAACCAGAAATACTGTGAAAAAAATTAATATCGACAGACTGCAATCGCCAGAGACCGCCAAAACCTTCGCGCAACGCGTATTCCTTAACCACTAGATTCACACCATACTACCAACGTCTAATGTCGAAGAACAATGGCAACGATGCCAACAAGCCATTTGATCAGCAGCAACTGATGTGCTAGGTTTCTCGCGGCCACCATCAAGAAACCCCAGGTTTGACGAGGAATGCCAATAGATGCTCGCAGCCAAGAACGAGGCCTATAAGGCTAAGCTGCAGGTGGAGACGAGAGCTGCCAATAACCTCTATAGGCAAAGAAGAAGGGAAGAACATCAGCTTTTAAGAAAAAAGAGCAAGAAAAGCGCGCGATCGAGGATATAGAGAGGTCCCACTCCACGAACGATGTTCGCAAATTTTACCAAAGTGTAAAACGTCAAATCCAAGGATACAAGGCTCGAACAGAATCCTGTCGAGATGAACAAGGAAATATCGTAGTTGAGACACAGTCGATGCTGACTGTTTAACGGCGATGACGAACAACATACCGCTGTCAGGCAGAACGAACCATTTAATATTGCCAACTACAGCGAAAACTGCCAACCACCCGACCTAAGTGAAGTGAGGATAGCAATATCTAGACTCAAGCTTAATAAGGCTGCCGGAAATGACGGCCTTCCTGCTGAGCTTTATAAAGCTGGCGGAGATGACTTGGTAAGTAACATCCACCAACTCATAAGTCAAATCTGGTCGGATGAAAGTATGGCTGAAGGATGGAAACTCAGCATCTTTTGCACAATTCACAAAAAGGAAGACCCTCTGAACTGCGCCAACCACAGAGGCATAAGTCTGCTCAATATCGCCTACAAGATCCTATCTGCCGTAATATGTGAACGCCTGAAACCGTTTACCAACAACCTGATCTGCCCTTACCAGTGCGGTTTTAGGCAAGGAACTCCCCGACTCTCTTCAGCATTTACACCAGCGATAGGATGGGTAGTCTTACTCAGGCAATTGCGTATGCGGACGATCATTATCGCGTACAGAACAGCACCTATCGTCGAGGTCATCCGAACTCTTTTGCAGCGGGACTTCGACAAAATCCAGAGATATTGTGATGACTGGAAGTTGAAAATCAACATTCAGAAATCGGAAACTATCCTGTTTAGGAAACCGTTGTCTAGGGATTCTAGGGATACGAGAAAGAACTGGCGGACAGCCACTGGCGAGAAAAAATGTAGTAAAGTACCTTGGCATCTGGCTGGATCAGTATCTATATTTCGAATACATGTAGATGCTGCTCTACCGAGACCTAGGGGAGCTTTTGCCCTGACAAGACGATTTTTTTTATAATAGTCGTCATGACAGCAGGGTGAAGGTGATTTGCTACATGTCCCTTATCAGACTGATGATTGCCTTTGGGTGCCCGGTGTATTTCAACGTTGCCCCATCTCAAATGGAAAAGATACGGGTGTTTGAGATGCAGTGTTTGAATTGAACTATTAACCCCAGGGTCACTTTTTAAAATCCCAAAGTAACACCACCAACGATTTTTCACTACCACACTTCTTTCAAAAGACTGACAAACGTTCAAGAATATAAAAGTGTTAGGAGAAGCTTTTCAAATTCCCCGTTTGGAATCGGCGCAAATTTTAAAATTGCGAACACAAATGAACTGGGTTTGAGGCCATGTAAACCCCTTAATGCTAGATATTTCACAGTGAGAAGCCGATTAATGAAGCTATCAAGACAAGAATCGGGAGGGAAAGAAACTTTTATGGGTGTGTTGGAAAGAGAACAGATAAAGGCTTTCAATGTTTATTAGCTTTTGCATGAAGACTACATGAAGATAGTTTTCTCGAGCTGTCAAAGACCCATGGCATCAAGACCCCAAAGAAAGATTGTGGAGTCAGCCAGTGTAAACCGCAAAACAAGCCATTAGTCTACTTGTAAACGCATTCTTCATGCAAGCTGTGTGTGACTGCGCCGTCCTGTTGGAACAACATAAGACCGATTTTCAATTCATCAATTTGGGTTAGTTGACACTGAAAAACCGGGCCATAGGACCTTAGTGGCGCTGAATTTCTATTACCAAGCTTGAAATATTATCATTATTTGATACTGAAGTCCTTGTTATAAATGTTGAAAAAATCTGAAAAGTCATTCATGCGGCTGAGAGAAAAAATCCGTTTAAAAATATTTAAACTACAAAACCATGGCCTAGAATTGAAGCCATAAATACTCAGTAACTTAGGGGAGAGAAGGGAGTCCCAACTAACAATTATTCTTCTATAAGGCACAAAAATGTAATCTCCACAAGCAATTATTTCTATAGGCCTTATATAGTGCTTGTGCACGGAGGTTAAGCATTTTGGCAGTCGATTGTTTGGGTAGAAGCTTGTTTAAGACATTATGCAGGAAAATTCACAAGAATAACCGAAACTTCTGAAGGGTTGTTTTTTAGCTTCCGGAGATGTATGTACATGACACATGTACCATAAGTTAAGATGTTTCCGTAGAACTTCGCACAAGTTAATCCGAAGCATAGCACGTATAGAGCTTACGAAAGAAGTCTAAAAAAAGATAATGTTAAAAGACGGAAAAAATGTGAAAAGATCGGGACAAGGTGACTTTTTGCGAAGCCTATAATTTGCTTCTGTATGGCCTTTTATAAGCAAACTAAGATTTTTCTCTAAGGCTTATTAGAAGTATGTCAAGAAGTCTTATAGAAGTTAATAGCTTCCTAAAAGTGCGCCAAATGTTTTTCCATAAGACTTCCTACAAGTAATATTGCTGGAGGGGAAACAGCTTCGATAGTGCTTTATCGAAGGGAAATTGTTAGTTAGGGTATAAACCACCTTTTTGGGTTCCCGTATCTCGAGTTCAAACATTTTTTTATTTTAAACGAATCTGGTTTGTTGGTTACCTAGAAAGGAGACAAAATTATGTAGCCCTTCTATTAACATCTTGGAATGAAAAATTTGTAGAATCGAGAGGAGTCTTTAAGGCTTTCTATCGAGTTTGGCACACGGCTTTGCTAGACAAATTGCATACAGCAACGGACTTTCTTAAATAGTTGCGGCTGGATGGAAAACGTTCTCATAGTCAGATCATTACATTTAATGGTGGATTGCATTTCCCCAGATATGTACCTTATAAACCCTGAGATGCCACATGTTTGGAGTTCAGTCCCAAAACATACACTGAATTTACTGGACTCTATCGACGATTTGGCATTTGGCTAAGCGAATACTCAACTGATAGGAAATCTGTCTGTTTTTTACAGGCATTATGACTGAAGATATTCGGAGGAGCTTACAAGGTACGCAGTATCACACTATCTATCTAACAACGACACAAACAACCCAATGTCAGAACTGTTTTTGCTACCTAACAAGCAAACAATGGAAAGAACTTTCTCAACGATGTGTCAAACCCATGTTTGCAAGTATAGAAAAAGAATAGCAAAATAGATTAGATGAGTAAATAAGGTTAAACGGTAAGACCTTTGCTTCCTCGGGCTAAGAAGGGGATTTAATCAAAAAGTCTTCAATGCATCTACGAATGATCATCCAAATTCAGTTCTACGTCGCCAAAGCATGAAAGCGGAAATCTATGATCGTTTTGAGCGAAAGATTCTTGGGAAAATCTTCGTTTGTATCGACTGACTTGACAATGAAGCTTTACAGCTACAGCTGAGACCTGACGTTTGAGATGGGTAGGACAAATTGAAATCAAAACTTCTGCTCGCAGAATCTTAAATTCTCAGCTAGACCTTGGATGCAGTAGAGGAATACCTCGCCTTACGTGGCTCGCATAAGTAGAAACTGAACTCAACCAACTTGAAGTGCATAACTCGAGGCGGGTAGCTAAGGACCTAGCTAATTGGATAGGTCTTGGTTGAAGCCTAGGTTCATTCCGGAAAATCATCTGGGCTCAGGTAAGCCCGTTAAGGCTCATGCTGAGATTCAAAATATCCTGTAATTTTCAAAAGACTTAATAGGAAGTGGTAAGTGGCAGTCATTGTCAGCTGTTGTCAACGATTGACAGTTGTCAAAAAAAATGTCACTTCGTCCGATAATTTATTGGCCATAGTTTAAGTTTAAGTTACGGTTTCTCACAGATTTTCCTCTGACGCTTTAGTCAAACGTTTCTTTGATTAAGTTGAACAACATCCTTTTTTGGAAATGAGACCTTTTTCTGTCAAACATAAATTTCCTTATTTCGCAGCTTGCAAAAATGATTAATTAACTACTTGACCAGCTGAACTCTTTTAGCAGAAAGGTTAAGGAAGTTAATCAAAACAAATTTAGTCTCAGCATATTGCAGAGGATATTCTCTCATTCCTCCTTTTTAAGTGAGGAATCGTCAATACATCTTTGTACTAGCAAAGATTATGAATTCTATACAGATGACGCACTCCGTACAAGAAAAATTGTTCTATGGCGGCTTTCATTTGAAATATTTAATATATAAAATTATCATTATCATCTATAAAGTGTCTCAGTCGATTGTGTGTCTCTTTAAACTGGTGATTCAGCTTCAATGTTTTGTTTTGTTTCTAGTCGGATCAAACTGGATCCTTACTATTTCATATTTTTTTTTGTGAATGATAAATCTTAATGATCGTAATAGAGAGTCTATAATCGAATGTCGTAACACCACTACACGTTCAATGTTAAGTATTTTAGGTGCACAACGTTCTGGTTTGAAGGTATGCCATATTAATGCACAGAGTTTGGGTCCTAAATTGGATGAATTTCGGTATTTGTTTAATGGTTCTAAGGTTGACGTGGTTTGTGTGAGTGAAACTTGGTTTTCTAGTGATACTGTGTGTAATTTTGACGGGTATACAGTTTTCCGGTCCGATAGAATAGGACGAATTGGTGGCGGAGTTGCAATTTCCATTCGCAATGACTTGGATTGCAAGCTAATACGTAAGTCTCCTCCATATAGCGCTATCGAATATTTATTTAGAGCAATTAAGTGTAACAATAACAAAATATTACTAGGATCAGTTTATCGCCCGAATCAATACATCGATACTGCATCACTATTTTCAGTCTTAGATGAGTTATCGTTTGTGTCACCTAACGTTATAACGGGTGATTTTTTAGCTGGTTTGGTTTTGGCAATACTGGTTTTGACAGCTGACGTGTGTTTAGTACCTTGTGTCACTGTCAAACAGCTTCAGTTTGGTTTGCAATTTAACCATGGATCGTCTTACAAATGAAGAACGCTTGCAAATTATTGAATTTTACTATCAAAATTCGTGCTCGGTTCGAAATGTTCATCGCGCGCTGCTTCCATTTTATGATCGGCATTCTCGACCTTCTGAGCAGTCTATTCGGAAGATTGTGACCAAATTTCGCACCAAATTTACTTTGTTGGACATTAAACCACCAACACGTTTACGTACTGTGCGTAGTGAAGAAAATATTGCGGCCGTATCAGCTAGTGTGACAGAAGACCGCGAAATGTCGATTCGGCGCCGTTCCCAGCAGTTAGGCCTTTGTTACAGCACTACGTGGAAAATTTTGCGGAAGGATTTGGGCGTAAAGCCTTTTAAGATACAGCTGGTGCAAGAACTAAAGCCAGCCGACCTACCACAACGCCGAATTTTTTGTGAATGGGCTCTTGGAAAGCTGGCCGAGGATCCGCTTTTTTATCGAAAAATTGTGTTCAGCGATGAGGCTCATTTTTGGTTGAATGGGTACGTAAATAAGCAAAATTGCCGCATTTGGAGTGAAGATCAGCCAGAAGCATTGCAACAGCTACCAATGCATCCCGAAAAAGCCACTGTTTGGTGCGGTTTATGGGCCGGCGGCATTATTGGGCCATATTTCTTCAAAGATGATGCGAATCGCAGCGTTACTGTCAATGGTGAACGCTACCGAGCGATGATAACAAACTTTTTTTTGCCCGAAATGGAAGTTCTTGACTTGCATGATATGTGGTTTCAACAAGACGGTGCCACATGCCACACAGCACGCGAAACAATGGCGCAATTGCGAGGCGAGTTTGGTGAACAGTTAATTTCACGTTTCGGGCCGGTCAATTGGCCGCCTAGATCGTGCGATTTGACACCATTAGATTATTTTTTGTGGGGGTATGTCAAGGCTAATGTCTATAGGGACAAGCCCGCTTCGATTGACGCACTGGAAGCCAACATCCATGCATTCATTCGTGAGATACCGGCCGATATGTGTGAAAGAGTATGCCAAAATTGGACTCAGCGGATGGGCTACCTGAGACGCAGCCGCGGTCAACATTTGCATGAAATTATCTTTAAACATTAAATTGCAAGGTTCAAACTATCGATTCAAATAAATATTTCATTCATTTTTTCGAATTTTTTGTTTTTTTTTTTTTTAAAAAGTTCTAAGCCTCTTAAAAAATCACCCGTTAGTAGCAGGAGATTTTAATCATGATGTGCTAAAAAGCACTGGCCTTACTGATAGAATGAAATCGCTTAATTTATTTCCTGTGAATATGACCATACCTACGCACGTTTCTGTCCAAAGTTCTGGAACGGCTCATGAACCATCAAATACAAACTTTCCTCAATGTTAACAAAATGGTATGTCCCAATCAGCCAGGTTTTCGTCCTAAGCATAGCTGCACGACTACCCTAATTGGGGTTGTTGAAGACATTAGGCAAGCTGTAGATGATGGTAAAGTAACAATTCTTACACTGTTAGATTTTTCAAAAGCATTTGACACAGTCAATCACATTCTACTTTATGATAAACTTAAAACCCAATATAATTTCTCATCGTCGTCTGCAAATTTAGTTCTTTCCTATTTAACAAAAAGATCACAGGCAGTTTTTGCTAATGGATCAATGTCTTCTTTCCTTCCCTTGCAAGGAGGGGTTCCTCAGGGCTCAATTTTGGGGCCTTTATTATTCTCGATGTACATTAACGACCTTCCTTCATGTTTGCTTAATTCAAAAATGCAAATGTATGCTAATGATGTGCAGCTGTACAATAGTTTTCCATTGGGTCTTCTTGAGAATGGAACTCACGAGGTTAACGAAGATCTGCACAAAATTGTTTCCTGGTCCCGCAAAAACGGTCTTTGCTTAAATCCGAAGAAATCAAAGTGCTTAATTATATCCAGGACTCCCGTAGACAACTCATATTTTCCGAAAATTTATCTAAATAACACAGTCATAGAGTTCGTTAAATGTGCAAAAAATCTTGGATTAACCTTCAATACGACACTGACATGGGACAACCACATCAGACTTACATTAGGAAGAGTATATGGAGGTCTTCGTACAGAGATAAGGGAAGTTAAAGAGATACCAAACTTCTGGATTTGCCTACAAGCTTGAACTCACCAAAAAACCATAACTCAAACATGTGTGCGTGAGTTATGGTATTCACCAATTTTCTCCAGTTTTCCACCTGCTCTTCACCGACCTTTCCTAAAAACTTCAGCCAAAATAGGGGAAATTTGTTGTGTCATCAAAAAGTTATGGTTTTTCACCACAAAGTTACGGTTTTCCACCACAAAGTTACGGTTTTCGAACTGCGCATGCGCAAGTGAGTGCATCCGACAAAAATATTATGAACTCAGAAACATGTTCAGCAAACACTTCGCATCTGTAGAGAATCGTTAAAACCTTTAACCAATATTAAATTTTTTTACATTCGGAAAAATTAGAGGCAATTCTTGAATAAATTGCAACCAAAAATAATAAAATAGAAATCAGTACTCTCCGGTGTTTATATTCGATATTTTTACAATTGTTTTAATTATTGTAAAAAAAAAACATGTTTTCTAAATAAATACAAATTAAACCGTTGAAACTGATTTAAACAAATTACACGTAAACTACATTATACAACTTTTAAATGCGTTTATTTTTTAACATATTTTATCAGAGCTATAAACAAACGTAATTTGCACCCACTAATTCATCTCTATAATTCAGAAAAATAATTTACTTATCGAAATGAAAATTTCAAACTGACATAAGGAATCAAGTAAGTGGTGTTAGTAGGTAGGAAATCGAGATTTTCCAAAGTGATCTAAATCAAAATAAAATCAATTTTATTTCCAATGGAAATGAAAACTTATGTCCCAATCGAAATAGAAATTGTTTACCTACCTATACTCTACTTAACAAAAAAAACAAAACTAAAATTCCAATTGACATCATCTTTTTGCCAAATTTCAATTTAATTCCTACTTAATTCACCTACTTCCGTGAATTAGTAGATTTTATGTTAAAAAAAAAAAAATAAATTATAATTAATTTGGTACAAAACACCTTTATACAATTACACCCTTATTCATTAGAATTCCCTAAAACATATGCAGCCTCTAATATTCATTGTATAAGTTTTATAAGGTCTTTAAGTTTAGAGGTATTTTAAGAAGTGTTAAGATACACAACAACAAAGAATTTGTATTAAAAATAGCTGACAAGCCACCAGTAGGAATTCTCATATAGCTCATGAAAAATTATCGATAAATTTCATTATTTGCTTAGTAAATTATTTTCATCGAGCAAATCTATTTTTAAAAAATATGTATGCATTCATGAATTTCCTACTTGGGTTTTTTTTGAGCTGGTAACGACGTGGGTACAGTTCGAATTCGAAATGTTAAATTCGTTTTGCACCATTTTGTTTTCGATACGCACATTACCACGTTGACCGTAGCAAGATTCCCAATTTTCCTACCAATGTAAGAATGAAAAATATTTCTTTTATGTATTATTAACGTTTTTGTTTTTAGAAAATAAAATCAATCATTTTGAATAATTTTTTAAATCCATTTTGGATATTTATTTTGGAGAGGGAATTTTCCAGCTAGCCGCTGGCCAACAATTATATTTTATTCCTTAGATTCTTTAATATCAAATTACCCTACTCATAAAATCTGACTTGAGAATATATTATCCTCAGAATCTTTCGTATTAAATTACGCAACATGTATTAATGGTCTACAAATACCCGTAGGCGATTATAAAATTAATAAATACTCATTTTGGTAATTATAGATAATAAAATATATAAATAGTTTGTTTTACGTTCTAACCCAAGAGTTGAATACATTCAATTTATTTTATTTGAAAAAAAAAATACTTTACTGAATACGTTCATAATCATTTGTTTATATTCACCAAATTCTGAATCTGTCACTTTCTATTTGAATGTAAACAAACATTCTTACTTTTGTTTGTTTTGTGAATCCATCTAAAATTATTTCTAAAAGTGTCACTGTGTTATGACTGGAAAAAGTATTAACTATAAGACTAACTATTCGATTCAATCTTTCTGTTTTGTTTCTTTTTGTTTTTTTTTTCGCCTCCACCGCTACCACCATTTTTCTGTGTGATTTTAAAATTTCCACAATTGCGAAAAAATATTATGCCAATTGAAATGTCAAAACAAAAATAAATCCACCACACTACTAAACAGCTGTTAATGAAAATGTCCAAACCGAACATTTTTCGTCTGCTGAATTCTTTCAATCGGAAATACATGTATTCACAGACAGGAGTGCATTGGTGGTGGATTACAACAAAAACAACCAACTCTTGCGGGGATTCAGTGTGAGAGAGGTAGAAGTTTGGTATCTCTTTACTTCCCTTATCTCTGTCTTCGTATGTTATGGGCCTCACATCATATTACACCTGTAAAAACTCGTCTCATGTTAGCTAAAGCCTTATTAGTTCCGCTTATTCTTTTCTGTTGTGAGATATTTTCTAAATGTAATTACGAGCACAGGCGGAGACTTAATGTTGCGTTCAATAGTATAGCCCGTTATGTCTATGGGATAAGAAGATATGACCACATATCTAACTTCTCCAAATTAATGTACGGTATCACACTTGATAATCTCTTTAAACTCAGAACGTTAACAATGCTCCATAATATCATAGAAACTTGCCAACCTGAATACTTATATAATAAAATTAAATTTTCACGCTCTAACAGATCTCGGGATCTTTTGCCAACTCTTTACTCATTTCTTGTATCTGAACGCCAATTTTTTGTACACGCTATTCGATTATGGAATTCTCTCCCCCGTTCTACTAAAATGATAAGCTGCACTACTCGGTTTGGAAAGATGCTCCGACAACATTTTGAGACTCTTTAATAATGATTTTCATTTAGCTTGGAAATGTTTTATTTGATATAATATTTATAACTTTTCTTTTTTTTTCGTTAATTATTTCGTTCTTAATCCGAAATCAATTTTATTTTATATTTTGTATCTAAAGTCGCTTAGTGACCTACACAAAAAATGTATAAAGTATTACGATATTGAAATTTGCTCTAATTAAGAAGATATTGTATCTTACTGAGTAAAGTCATAATAAATAAATAAATAAACTATGGCGGGTCGTGCTGGCACAGCCCGCCATATGTTTTTGTTCTTGTTTTTCATGTGTTTTCATGCACACCGCCCGCCCGTACCATGAAGCTACTGAGCAAAAGTTTCGGTTTTTTGTTCTCAATGCGTCATCTGTATAGAATTGAGAATCTTTGGTACTAGTTCAGGAGTTCATCTGCCTTGCAGTCAACATCCACCTCATGAATGTCAACTTTGTAGAGATATGACGAAGACTTTCGCTAGGAAATCGATGCTACTCCGGTTTAGGAGAAGATACAACATCGACTTTTATTAGCCGTATGAGGATGTGGATGTAGTACAAAGGGCCACATTGAGCAATGCACCAGCAAAGCGAATCTTCCAATCGCAGCCTTCAGGTTCGAGACAAGAAAGACCGAAATTCCAGTTTGTGGATGGTAGGGCGGTTGGACTGAACGACTGGAAAAACGTGACGAGGATCGAAGAAAAGAACGCTGATTGAATCAAGCATTGATCCTCAACTGATCGGCAGTCCGTTTTGTTAAAAAAAAGTAAGTAAATAGGTACATGATCTTAGTTTAAATAAACAAACAGTGATCATAAGATGAAAACAAATACCACCTTAACCTTCAAAAGGTTCTATGGCTTGAATTTCTACAAAATTCACCAGAATATAACAGTAATTTATAAACAATTCATCGCAAATAGAAGGTATATGAAAAATGCTATCTTCTAGACGAACCTGATTGATTTACAAAATGTTTGTTCTCGACAAACATGTCAACTAGAAAAATAAACCAAAACTTACCGAATCTGGAGATAACGGTGAAGAATGCTCCAGCTAAGTACACATGTCGCGACGAAATTGTTACAAATATAGCGCCTAATGCCAGAAAGATACGCGATCCAAGATCAGCGGCCGCTCCAATGGCAATTATGTTTGCAGCTTCTGCCTAGAAGTAATCCGTAAAAAAAAAAAAAAATATACTTTCCATGTCATGATAAATCCACATCAGCTCATAGCTACCAGCCTTGAACTTGACACTTACCTTGGTGTAGTCTAATTCAAACAGATATATTGGCTGTAGAGTGAAGAACGCAATGTCAGAGTACAATGCAAATGAGATTCCCAAGACAATATTCAAATAAATTGGATCCTTGAGTAGTGACAAATCCAGGAAATCTACAACAGCCTGCCACCATGAAGTCTTTTTGGGGTGTGCCTGCATTTGCACTGATGCATCACCGACAACAATTGCTCCGGTCCAATTGCCTAAGCTTGCGATACTTGCAGCGCGGTTTGACAACTTCTCATTCAGACAAAGGTTAAGAGATTTTTTTGAGCCAATACCCTCCAACAGAGGTTCCATGCGACCGCGCTCGTTATCATATGCATTTTCCACTTCCTCCTCGATCACCTCGACTCGTTTCATATGCCATTCAACCGGCTGCATAATCATCATGCCCAAGATGGCGTGACTATTGATGGCGGCCAGCACCAAAAGGCATCCCCTAAAGCCATACCATTCGTTGAGCTTTTGCACTATGACAGGATAGAACATGGTACCCACTCCGATCAGCGATTGGGCGAAGCTCATCATCATCACACGCTTCTTGACAAAGTAGTTGTTGAAGGTTGTATAGGATGTGGGCAGTATCAGTCCAAAGGCGATTCCTTGAACCAAACTGAAGGCCACTATTAGCTCAAGCGTTGACTTGACGTATATTTGCATCACTGATCCAATGAAGTAGAGTACACCTCCGAGGAGGCCCACCGATCGTAGGGAGTACCTTTTGTAGAGAATGCTTGTAAATAGTCCCGCGAAGCTAAACGCACTAAAGAAGGCACTCGTAATGATGGCCACGGCGCTTGTCTCTGCTCCGATGCTTTTGAGGAAATCAGCGAATATAAGACCGAATGAGGGGATCGATCCCAAGGCACAAATCTACAAATAAACACGCAATGAGCATCAAGTGATCACATTATTCGGATTGACAACTTACAAATGGCATGGCCATTCCGAAGCACACAAGGATACCCCAACCTCCATCTGGAGCTTCTAGTCGTATGACTTTCTTCATTTTTGTTTTCGAATGTCTTAGCTATTAAGGAACCACACCACACTCTGTGAAGATACCGATTTCTACTGATTTTGGCGAAGATCAGTTCATCTTGTGGATGTGAAAGACTCTGTAACAGATAAGAGATTCATTTTTGTTTTCGTTGTGGTAGGCTTTTAGGTGATGATATCTTTTTTGCCACCAACGATGATAAGTTAATCTCAGTACAAACGATCTGTATCTTAATCCGGGATTATAAATTGTTCGAAAGCCATTAAACGAGTGACGTGATGGAAGCGACCGTAAAACTACTCTTCTAAGTCTTATCAAGGGTGGAACTTGTTTTCCGCTTGATGTGACATATAATGGTGCAGCAGGTAATGAGAACGTGAATCAATATTTTGATAGGGATTGAGGTGGTGATTGGAAGGATCCATTTAGTGAATTTCCAACAAATTGATAACCAGGTCAATCCTTATTATTTGGGATGTTGTGATATTTATAAAACATGTCAATAGTTGAATATTTTAGATCGAAACATATCTTCCTTCCCCTTTTACCCGTAACTAAGTTCGTCTTGTTTTCCTAGGACATTGGATCTGAATGACTGGTACTTACTTACTTAAGTGGCGCTACAGTCCGGAATGAACCTGGGCCTCAACCAACATGCCTCTCCAATTAGCCCGGTCCTTAGGTAACTGCCTCCAGTTGCGCACTCCAAGTTGTTTGAGGTCGGTTTCTACTTGTGCGCGCCACTTAAGGCGAGGTCTTCCTCTACTGCGTCCGACGTCTGGCTGGGACTTGAAGACTCTGCGAGCAGGAGTATTGGTGTCCATTCGTTCTACATGTCCTAGCCATCTTTAACGTCCAATGCGGAGTTTTTTGACCAGGGGCATGTAGCTGTACAGCTCGTATAGTTCTTGGTTGAATCTTCGTCTCCATAGCCCGCAAACGGGACCGAAGATTTATCGAAGAATCGAATCGACCAAGGATTTCTTCATCCGCTTTTGATACGGTTCATGCTTTAGCGCCGTACATCAGGACTGGGGTGATCAGGGTCTTATATAGGATCTTCTTAGTAGTTCGAGTGAGGGCTTTCCTACTAAATTGCCTTGTTAGCCTGGACAATCAACCAGCGCAGCGGTTGGAAAGAGTAATTCTTCGTTTAATTTCTGACGAGATGTTGTTGTCAGAGTTAATAGCGGAGCTGAGGTAGAAAAAGTCCCGTACTACCTCAAAGTTATATCTGTCAATGGTGACGTTCTGTCCAATTTGTCGATGTTGTGAGTCCTTTCGTGATGACAGCATATACTTAGTCTTACCCTCATTTACTGCTAAACCCATTTTCGCCGCTTCCTTCACTATACTAGCAAACGTGGCTATGACATCACGTTGAGTCCTACCAATGATGTCAATATCGTCAGCGTATGCTAGTAGTTGCACGGACTTTTGGAAAATTGTGCCTCTGGTGTTGGCTTTGGAGTTTTGCACAATCCTCTCAAGAATCAGATTAAGGAAGTCACATGACAGCGCATCGCCTTGCCTAAATCCTTTTTTGGTATCGAATGTGTCGGTGAGGTCGTTTCCGACCCTGATGGAGCAGCGAGAATTCTCTATCGTCATCCTACACAAACGGACGAGTTTGGGCGGTATACCAAAGCTAGACATGGCTCTGTACAGTTCGTCTCTATAAATGCTGTCATATGCGGCTTTGAAATCGATGAATAGGTGGTAGCTATCGATTCGGACTTCTTGAGTTTTTTCCAGGATCTGCTGAAGTGTGAAAATTTGATCGGTTGTGGACTTTCCTGGCCTAAAACCACACTGATAAGGGCCAATCAGGTTGTTGGTAAACGGTTTCAGGCGTTCACATATTACGGCAGATAGGATCTTGTAGGCGATGTTGAGGAGACTTATGCCTCTGTAGTTGGCGCAGATAAGAGGGTCTCCTTTTTTGTGGATCGGGCAAACGATGCTGAGGTTCCATTCTTCAGGCATATTTTCATCCGACCAGATTTGGCTTATGAGTTGGTGGATGTTACTTACCAAGTCATCTCCGCCGGCCTTATAAAGCTCAGCGGGAAGGCCGTCATTTCCGGCAGCCTTATTAAGCTTGAGTTTAGATATTGCTATCCTCACTTCACTCAGGTCGGGTGGTTGGCTGTCGTTGCCAATATTGAATGGTTCGTTCTGCCTGACAGCGGAATGTTGTTCGTCATCGCCGTTAAACAGTCTGCAGAAGTGGTTCTTCCATATCCTCAGCATCGACTGTGTCTCAACTACAATATTTCCTTGTTCAGCCTTGTATCCTTGGCTTTGACGTTTTACACTTTGGTAAAACTTGCGAACATCGTTCCTGGAGCGGCACCTCTCTATATCCTCGATCGCGCGCTTTTCTTGCTCTTTTTTCTTCTTGCTGAAAAGCCGATGTTCTTCCCTTCTTCTTTGCTTATAGAGCTCAATGGCAGCTCTCGTCTTCACCTGCAGCTTAGCCATGTAGGCCTCGTTCTTGGCTGCGAGCATCTGTCGGCATTCCTCATCAAACCAGGGGTTTCTTGCTGGTGGGCGCGAGAAACCCAGCACATCAGTTGCGGCTGAAATAATGGCCTGTTGCCATCGTTGCCATTGCTCTTCGACATTCGATGCTGGTGGTATGGTGTTAATCGAGAGGTTAAGGGTTGTGCGTTGTGCGAAGGTCTTGGCGGGCTCTTGCGATTGCAGTCTTCCGACATTAAATTTTTTCACAGTATTTCTGGATTGTTGTGGCGTGGTGGATATCCGCATTCTTACCTTGGCTGCTACAAGGTAGTGATCCGAGTCGACGTTAGCTCCTCGGAATGTTCGGACATCCAAAATACTGGATGCGTGCCTCTTATCCATCGCAATGTGATCAATTTGTCCCCATGGATATCGAGGTGAGGAAACCGTCTGCTGGCTATAGTAACATTTCGTTCCGTAGCGAAATCAATTAGCCTAAGTCCGTTACCAGACGTGTTGTCGTGTAGGCTATGTTTTCCGACAATACTTCTAAAGATGTCTTCTCTTCCTACCTTTGCGTTAAAATCTCCCAGCACGATTTTAACATCGTACTTCGATAGTCGCTCATAGGTTTTGTCAAGGAGCTCGTAGAAGCAATCCTTAGCTATATCATCTTTTTCTTCCGTCGGAGCGTGAGCGCATATAAGGCTTATGTTGGCGAATTTGGCCTTGATGCGGATTGTTACTATGCGTTCGCTAATGTCTTGGAAACATAAGACTTCTTGCCTAAGTCTGGCACTTATAACAAATCCGGATCCGAATAGTCGCTGTTTCTGCTCACTATAACACGGTCCAGATGTCACAGTTTTTCATCCTCTTTTGCTTGGCCAATTCCATCGTATTTTCTGGATGGCAGTAATGTCTGCTTTGTAGCAGTTTAGGGCTTCCGCTAGTTGTACGCCTACACCTCTCCTGTTTAATGTTCTCACATTCCAGGTGCAGACACGAACGTCGTTGTCCTTTTTTCGTTTAGCAGGGTCGTCAACAATAAAATCAGTCCTTTCCGAGGCTATTGGTTGCTTCGTAACAATATTTTTTTTTTTGTGGGTGGGTAGTTAACCCAAAGCAGAACCCCCAACCTGGAGGGCCAGTTCCAATTTATTAGATACCCCTAGGACACGGGGCCATCAGTATCCACTACGGGATTGAGCGCTGCCGTTGGCCTTTCGGTTCATCCGCCACCATCTCTGTTCAAGAGGCCTGACTAACCCTTGAAATTCCTAGACAACCTGTTGTCCGAATATGTCAGAGCAGCTCATCTAGGTTTGGTGAGCTTTAACAAATACCCAATCGTAAGAACTCCGAATATCAGGCGCCCTCCGGTTTTAATTTAGCCTTGACCACGTACCTCGGAACAATTTCGCAATTGGATGTTCGAAAATATTTTGTCCTATGTCTAAATTATTTTTACTACGAGAGAATGTTGAGGAGATGCAGAGATGTTTTAGCAGATAGAGGTGTCTAACTTCTATAGAAGGATTTATGAGCAACCTATGAGCAAAAATGGTGATGGGGACCCCGTAGTATGTACACAATCGATGGTTTTCATTTGGAGGAATCACCAGTTGTTAAATGGTGATGACAGTTAAGTTCCCTGCAATGAACGACAGGTATTAGTCAAGCTGAATGACAAACTAGAGTTTCAACAACTCGACCTAGCAATTTCCAGACTAAAAATGAACATAGAAGCTGAAGCCGATGAACTACAAGCTGAGCTATTTAAACACAATGGAGATGATTTGGAAAGAGCATATACCAACTCATCTGTAAATTCTGGTTGGGGGACAGTATGCCTGACCATTAGAATCTCAGTACCATCTAAACGATATAACAATAAAAGGATATCTACTCTGCACGAACTAAAGAGTCATTAGCCTTTTAAGCATCGCATATATGAAAATATGTCCAGCGTCTAATCTGAACGTCTAAATTCGTTTGCTGACGTCTTAATCGGTCCCTGTCAATGCGGGTGAGATCTGAAAAATCTACCGCCGACGAAGTCTTCCCATTGCGCCAGATACTGTTGAATATCCAGGAGTTTGACATCGGGACCGATCACTTGTTCATCGATTTCAAAACACCTTACGACAGTCTTAATGGGGAAAAAAATTGTAGTTCCATGTAGAGCTTTAGAATCCCTGCTTAACTGATACGCTTTATCAGGATGACATTGCAGAATGCATTCTGCTCAGTCGAAATTTGGAGTGATACAACTGAAACTTTCGACACCCCTAAATAGCTAAGATAAGGTGACGCGCTGTAATGCAGCTGCTTCAATATTGTGCTTGAAAAGGTGGTAAGTAAAAACCCAGTACATCAGGCACTATCTTTTAAAAAAAAAAAAATCAACGCAATTACCTGAGTTTGTGGTCGACATCGACGTGATTGGAAGAACAAATCGAGCAGTTACAATGGAGACATCAGCAAACATCGAGTCACACCGCAGATTTGGTCATCACGAAAACGCTCGGAAATCAAACCTAGAAAAACTCTTACTAATCTATTTTTTTTTTTTGGGCTAAGTAAACAATTAAGGAATAAATATTTATCGAGAAGATCCAAGCAGCTATACAAAACACTCATCATTCCGGTCCTGTTATATGGTGCAGAAGCATTAACCCTTACCCAATCAAATGAACGCTCCCTTGCTGTATTCGAGAGAAAATTTTGTGTACGATTTATGGTTCTTAAACGGAGTGGTAGCATATTCTTCTATTCCAGGCGCTTTATTATTGTTCATATTAAGAACCCCTCACTTCCAAGTCATTTAAGGACACTGCAGTAGCCATATCATGGACGATAGTATTTAGGGATGTGTTTGACGATTCTTATTCGTTCATAATAAAGTTTGAGGGACAGCAATGGAATTGGAATTGGATTTGGACACCACAGTGAGCAGCGGACGATTAATTTGCTGGAATTTTTTCAGAAAATTTTGCCTTAAACTAAAAACCAGCGGTACTTCCAACGAGTAGAGCAAAATGTTGACCACGAAAAATACGACATATTCTGAACAATTTGAGCCTGGTGCAGCAGTCCCCACCGTTTTACTTAAAAAAATGTGCAGACAATTTAATAAAACTATTTTGTATGAACAATTTGTTTGACTTACACTAAGTAGGATGAATATCTTCAATCATGAACTCAAATACGTCATCATCATCAATACATGGTATAAAATAAAGTCCCCAAAACGTGTATGAATATGACATATGAGAAGGCTACAATCCGCTATGCGGATCGTTAATAATCTATCCCATCCCATCCTTAAAGTTAATATCCTCAAAATGTAGGCTTTATGGCTATGAAATACAGAAATTGACATTGTCGTAACATAGCTATTGTTCAGATAGTTTATCAAAACCTTTTGTGGTTCGACAAAAAACAACGTTTTTCTATTGCATATGCCTTGGGATGGGGTATACAAATGGTTTTTGTAAGAAAGCGCCCCCAAAATGTAGGCGTAGGTGAAAATGATATTTATATAAATTGTTTATATTTCTATTACGGAAGTATTTGCATCAAACGTTTTTTCGAAAGTGTTAAAATTTGAACAAAAAGCGTTTTTTACTAAAAACGCCCCCAAAAAGTGGGCGTGGCAAAAAACTTTGTATAGACGAAATATAGATATTAAGATTGTCTAAATAAACTGCTCAGACACTTTTTAAAATTCCTTACGGTTTGGCTTAAAACTACGTATTTCTAAAAAGGGGGCGGATTTCAAAAATTTTTACACTTGTTCTACTTCGTCGGCCAGAGAGTCAATATACCAATTTTGAACACTCGAGCACAAAATTTAAGGCCCAAAAATCGGTGACACACAGACGGACGGGCGGACGAACGGACAGACAGACATGGCTTAATCGACTCAGCTAGCGATTCTGAATCGATCCATATACTTTGAGGTATATGTATCGAAATTATTATTATTATTAAATTATTTCTCTATGTTACAAACTTAATGTCAAAACTAATACACCCCTATGCGATAAGGTATAAAAAACTATCATATATTATTACAAATATGTCTTTTCCCAATTTATTTATTAGTTTATCGACCTACAGACCCAGCATTGTAAACGATGTTATTAATTGAACATTAAGTTACCAAAAAGTGAAGAAAACAAAGTATAATGCTTCCATTTCAATGAGCCCTCCTTCACGAAACAAATCGACTGACTCCGTTGGGTTATTCTTTTTTTTGTTTTTTGGATTCATTCCAAAGTATTTGTATTGGGTCCACCCCCAGTCACTTTCCTTGCTTTGAGATTGAGGCACATAGGTTCCTTTAAGGGCCGACCAGAATGTGTAGGTATCTGGAGCTGGTATCTGTAGCTGAGTGAAAAGTCAAAAACAAAGCAACCCGTAAGCGCTTACACAATCTGTATCTTCGTGAATCTGTAGCTTGAAGTTGAATAGAGGGCAACTTCATGCAAGAAATGTATCTCTCTTTTGACATATACATTCTGAGCATTCTTTACTCTTACATTTTTTTCTGATCAATTTAATTGAACAAATTATTCCATATTTCATATAAATAAACGCTTTCATTATAATTTTATTTAATGGGCTTAATTTAAATAAATCTCATCCAAATAGAAAACGGTAAATTTTAAGATTTTTGTTTCAAAAACATATCAGAAGGCTACAATCCGCTATGCGGTTCGTTGAATACCCTTTCCCATCCTATCTGTAAAACTTAAATCCCCAAAAAAGTGGGCATGGCTAAATACACGATGTGGATAATATAGAAAAAATGATATAGTGACAACAAATTCTTCAGACTGCTTATAAAACACTTTTACGATTCTACAAAAGACAAGGTTTTCTCCTGCATATGTTATGGGGTAGTGTATACAAATGGTTTTTATATAAAAACGCCCCCAAAAAGTGGGCGTGGGTGAAAATGATATATAGACGAAATGTTCATATTAATATTATTAATGATTCTGCATCAAAAAAATTTTCGAAAAATTTAAAATTTGACCGAAAACAGTTTTTTATTGAAAACGCCCCCAAAAAGTTGGCGTGGCAAAAAACCTTTTTATTACGTCTATATAAAGGTTTTTTGTCACGCCCACGCCCAGATATTGAGATTGTCTAAATATGGTGTTCAGAATTTTTTTTTAAATTCCTTAGGTTTGGCCGAAAACTGGGTTTTTCTTAAAAGGGGACGTGGCAGTGCGCGGATTTCAAAAATTTTTACACTTGTCCTATAGGCACGGACGTTGATCCTATATACCAAATTTCATTATCCTAGCACTAATTTTCCTAATATTCGAAGTCAGTTTAGAATATGGGAAAACGGACTAATGAACAAAACTCCCGAGAGTTTTTTTTATTTCGAATAAGAGAATAATAAGGAAATGGGAAAACTCCCGGGGAGATTTCATTTAGAATTACGCTAAATAATGAGAATATATATATTAATCGTGAGCCCACCCTGTCAATAAACATAAACATCCGAACACACCCTAAGATGAAGTTTGTCAAAATCATCTGTGATAGATTTTTTTTTTGTCGCCCAATGTTGACAGCGCCTGTCAAAGTGAAAAAGTGAAAAACAAAAATTAGCATCGCTCATCGCTTTTTCCTCAAATTATCACTTAAGTTTTTCTTGTTTTCTCCCAATTATATTGAAATTTCCCTGACCCCATCTGCTGGACACTCAAATTCGCCGTAATGTTGAATCAAATAAAAATTCTTTTTCTCAGCATAATTGGTCTGTTTCGTCGGGCAATGTGTTGTTTTTCACGGCGCCGAAAACCCTCCACATCCGACTCGGAGCCCCTACAATGTGTCAACGTAGTCGCCGACTACCCAAGGAAATCCAATAATCAAGTAACTGCCAACCTCATCAAAACACAATTGATCTGGAAATAACTAGTTTTCACTGTCTTTCAGGGTAATGATCGTGATTGGAATTCCTGGGACGATAGTCCGCGTACAGTAGAAGAGCACATTGAACAGTATCGACAGAAAATTGCCAAACCTCCAACGCCCAAAGACGAAGAGCCCGAACCGGATTTCTTCAGTGTAAGTTAATGATGGAGTGGTGATATCTTCATTTTTGTTGAACGTTGATTCGTTTATAGGAAATGGCACCGAAAATCAAACCACAGTTGAAAATTTATCTTGGTCAAGATAAAGCTCAAGACAAGCGTGACTTCTCACGGCTAGAGGCGAAGACTGATGTTCCAATTGCTGTTAATGTAAGTTTTGTGCAGGGCTATGAGAAATTTCAAAGACTCATTTGGGCTCATGTTTTGTAGGCCGATTTGGAAGATTGGATGGAAGAGGATCCAGGTGGTTGGGAAGAGCTTGACTCGGAGACAACCAAACAACTAATCAGAGAGAAAAGAAAGGAATTGCGCTACCAAAAGAATGCGAATCAAAAGTCGAGAAATAATGGAATTGACAGTCCTAAACATGAAAGTATTGGCTCGAGAATTGGTTCCCGACAGTCGTAGTAATTAGAGTAAACGTGCAATTAGCTTGTAAGCGTAAACGTATGTAATGAGTTTATTTTTATATGTTTTTTTGATTATTTTGTTATATTCTGTTTAATTTTTTTTTTTATTTTTTGTTCCCACGGGGAGATATATGCGTACAGCCGTGCTTTGGTATTGAAAATCCAGTTGTCCAGGAGACGATGTTAGTTATTTCCAAAAAAAAACATCGATTAGTCCTGTGGATAGAAGAAAACACTTTTGTTAGGTGCTAGAACCAACAGAACAGATTTATTAGAACACAATCGACGAGTGTTTCGAATTAGAAAACATCTGCTGTCACCCTAGAATATTGAGCTTGATGTTTGAAAATGTTTTCCGTAAGCATGATCATGAAATACATGTTTGCCAACTTCTCTTCAAACTGAGTTCTAGAGTTTTCCATTCAGCAATTATTTCTTGCTAAGCCCTTTCATTATATCATGTCGGTGACGATCTTCTGAAGGTTAGAGTAGCCAGAGGCTGATGCACCAACGGTTAGTCATTACGCATTTCCAATAACCTAAGGAAGAGGCCGATGTGCGTGCATCCTACATCTTATTTAACACTTTGGTTGGGTACTCCTGATTGCGTGGGTATTTATGTCTCATTTGTCTGGTTGGTGAACAGACAGTTTTATTGATTTTGTCATGCCAATCTGGATCGAAATCTAAGCTATGCTGCAGCCGTTATCTGCTACCAACTTAAAATCAGAATTGGCAAACATCTGCAAGGCTCTGGGGACGGTGCTTAATCGACGTAGGTTTACCTCACCTGGGAGAAGTAAAGTAAGGCTTAGCATTACCTCGAGTAGAGTGGTTCGGGGTTAGTTCTTATTGAGCTTCTTGAGTTCTCTCAATTATCACCATGCATGTGAGTTAGCTAACTTTCTTCAGATGCGCCAATTTCCACTGCTACGTACCATCGAAGTAAAAATTAAAAACGAAAGAAGTTTTGCTGTGCAATCGCTCTACAAGTCCTAGCCAACTTCGACGTCAAATTCATAGGTTTTTACCAGGGCAATGCTCTTGTACAGCTCGTTCCTCAGGCCACAGGCCAAGAATTTTGTTTGTTCATAATGACCACTGATTTCTTAATCTGCTTTCCACCGTATTTTCATTGCTTCATCGATGCAAAGCTGGACTGGTATGATCAGGGCTTTCTATCTTAATCATTTCCAGTCATACCCAACGAGACCGGTAGGTTTTAGTGATCCAAGAAGAGAAGATTGCATAGAGAATCCATTTCAAACTGAATTCTCGGTATGGACATGAAGGTTAGAGTGGCTGCCAGCGTACGCCAGCACAATTAAACCATTTTGGTCCATTGTGATACCACGTAGATCTTGTCCATTCTCTTACTATCCGTGGGAAAACCATTCTGAGCTTTTGATGAAGCGGAGGAGGCTTTTCACTTCGATTTTTGCCAAATCACTGAGATTTTGAAAATAGTAAGCTCCAAAATGTAGCTTCGTTTTGTTTGATAGGGCTGGGCAGTTACAAAGGAGATGAAGTATTGTTTGCTCCTCGTCGTCGTCCATGCAGTCTTTCTGCGTGCCTACCTATTAAGCAGTGTCCCGTGATGACACCTATGGTGGCGCAAATATACGGTCTATCAAGCGAAATCATTCCCTTTGGTCTTCTCAAATCTAGCTTTGGCCAAATTTTTTGGTTGTTTGACACGTCGCGCCAAGACTCAATCTAGGTTTGATTTGCTGTTAGCATGTTGCGCTAATAAGCTTTTGCATGTAGCGATAGGAATATCTAGTGCAACCGTGTCGTGTACAACTGGCAATTTGGTTCAATTTCTGGCGAGTTCATCAGCCTTACAGTTCCCTGGAATGTCACTATGCCTAGGCACCCAGCATAGGTGAATGTTAAAATGTGTTGACATCTCCTGCAGAGATGATCGGCAATCTAAATTCGGTTGTCTTTGAATTTGACTGATTCCAGGGATTTGATGGCCGCTTGGCTGTCCGAGAAAAACATGAATGTTTCACTCCCAAGACAATTAATTTTCGTTGACGTGTGCAGGCCCCAATATCGATACCAGACACACGAAAATGCAAGTTGGTTGTTTTCGATTTCAGCGTGTTCCAGGTGCTGAAACTGAATTCATTCCAATGACGCTTTTTTGTGTGTAACCACGGCGTTCATTCGAATGAAAGTTGTTGGGAAGAACATGGAGCCAGGTATTTCTATAGTCCGATCTTTAATAGTCGATTAGGGACTTTATAAACATATCGAGTTCTTAGCTCAAAAAAGTAGCTATTGGCCAGAATAATAATTCTTTGTGTGTCCGCTGCCTATGTCGCTATCAGAATTAAGAGCCGAGATATTAAGTGTCCTTTGTTCTTGACAATGAATACTAGGGCTTATCATAATTTACAGCTACGCTCATTTTAACAGCTTTCTGTTCTTTACTTGCAAACGCGGCAGTGACATCTGGTAGACTTTCCCCCAATATCGTCGGTGTATACCCATAGACATATTGCTGCTTGTGTTGTGATGTTGGTTCGGGAGTTCTGCACAAACCTCTCAAGGACAATCATAAAAAATACACATGCCAATGCATCACCTTGTCTGAATCCTGTTTTAGTGTGTTAAATGTCTCGCTGTGGGCTTTTCCCAACACTTATGAGGTTGCGACAATATTCTATCATTATCCTGGATAGACACACGTGAATTGGTTTAGTTCATCCTATATAATAGCTTTCGAACGGGGCTATGAAAACGGTGAATTAGTGTTGGGTACCGATTTAAACTTCTGGGGTTTTCTAGGATCTGCCAAAGCATGAAGATTTGATCAGTTGTGGCCTAGACTATCATCACACAGATAGGGGGCGATCAAACTTAAATATGATTTCTTGCAAATGACCGCCACGGCTGGCTCGCACGTAGTGTAATCTGGAGTCCAATTTTTGATGACTTTTTCCAACATTTGTGGCCGTATAAGTGGAGGACATGACATGGCCAGGGGTATGTCGCTGTACAGATCGTATAGTTCGTGGTTGAATCTTAATCTCCATAGCCCGCAAACGGGACCGAGGATTTATCGAAGAATCGAATCGACCAAGGATTTCTTCATCCGCTTTTGATACGGTCCATGCTTCAGCGCCGTAGAGCAGGACTGGGATGATCAGGGTCTTATATAGGATCTCCTTAGTAGTTCGAGTGAAGGCTTTACTACTAAATTGCCTTCTTTGCCCGAAGAAACAGCGATTGGCAAGAGTAATTCTTCGTTTAATTTCTGACGAGATGTTGTTGTCAGAGTTAATAGCGGAGCCGAGGTAGACAAAGTCCCGTACTACCTCAAAGTTATATCTGACAATGGTGACGTTCTGTCCAATTCGTCGATGTTGTGTGTCCTTTCGTGTTGACAGCATATACCTAACTTTACCCTCATTTACTGCTAAACTAATTTTTGCCGATTCCTTCTCTATACTAGCTATGGCATCACGTTGAGTCCTACCAATGATGTCAATATCGTCAGCGTATGCTAGTAGTTGCACCGATTTTTGGAAAATTGTGCCTCTGGTGTTGGCTCGGGAGTTTTGCATAATCCTCGCAAGAATCGAATTGAAAAAGTCGCTGACAGCGCATCGCTTTGCCTAAATCCTTTTTTGTAATTGAATGTGTCGGTGAGGTTGTTTCCGACCCTGATAGAGCAGCGAGAATTCTCCATCGTCATACTACACAAACGGACGAGTTTGGGCGGTATACCAAAACTAGACATATCTCTGTATAGTTCGTCTCTATAAGTGCTGTCGTATGCGGCTTTGAAATCGATAAATAGGTGGTGGGTATCGATTTGGACTTCTTGGGTTTTTTCCAGGATCTGCCGAAGTTGGATGATTTTATCGGTTGGGAACTTTCCAGACCTAAAACCACACTTATAAGGGTCGATCAGGTTGTTGGTAATCGGTTTCAGGTGTTCACATATTACGGCAGATAGGATCTTGTAGGCGATGTTGAGCAGACTTATGCCTCTGTGGTTGGCGAAGTTCAGAGGGTCTTCCTTTTTGAGAATTGGGCAAACGTTGCTGATGTTCCATTCTTCAGGCATACTTTCATCCGACCAGATTTGGCTTATGAGTTGGTGGATGTTGCTTACCAAGTCATCTCCGCCAGCTTTATAAATTTCAACGAGAATGCCGTCATTTCAGGCAGCCTTATTAAGCTTCAATTTAGATATTGCTATCCTTACTTAGGTCGGGTGGTTGGCAGTTTTCGCTGCCGTTGCCAATATTAAATAGTTCGTTCTACCTGACAGCGGAATGTTGTTCGTCATCGCCGTTTCACAGTCTGCTGAACTGATTCATCCATAGCCTCAGCATCGACTATGTCTCAACTACGATATTTCCTTGTTCCATCTCGACGGGATTCTGTTCGAGCTTTGTATCCTTGGCTTTGACGTTTTACACTTTGGTAAAACTTGCGATCATCGGTCTTGGAGTGGCACCTCTCTGTATCCTCGATCGAGCGCTTTTCTTGCTCTTTGTTCTTCATTCTGAAAAGCCGGTGTTCTTTCCTTCTTTTCTGTCTATGGAGCTCAATGGCAGCTCTTGTCTTCACCTGCAGTTGAGCCTTGAAGGCCTCGTTCTTGGCTGCGAGCATCTGTCGGCATTCCTCATCAAACCAAGGGTTTCATGCTGGTGGCCGCGAGAAACCTAGCACATCAGTTGCGGCTGATGTAATGGCTTGTTGGCATCGTTGCCATTGTTTTTCGAAATTAGATGCTGGTGGTATGGTGTGAATGGAGAGGTTAAGGGATACGCGTTGTGAGAAGGTCTTGGCGGTCTTTTGCGACTTTTTCACAGTATTTCTGGTTTGTTGTGGCTGGGTGGAATGCGGATATCCACCCAGCCACAACGAACTTACCTTGGCTGTAACAAGGTAGTGACCATCGATCAGCTGTCATTTCAGAGGGAAATAACCATTTTAGCCACCTACATGTTACCAATTGTCGCATGCATATATCTAGCAACTTTCGTTTGATTCCTTACAACAATGGATATTGCTTTCCTGGAATTACCGACGAGTCTCATAATTTGATCTTGCTCACACACAATCCCACGTACCCAAATTTACTGACTTCCTTGGTGTCGGTACACCAATGTTCTTTCTCCAACCAACATGCCAATTTTTAAGCACATTATCGATCGTGTGCAGCTGTATTTCACCAATGGCTTCACGAATATTGTCCTTTAAAGCGTCAATTGTCTCTGGCTTGTCGGCGTAACACTTATCTTTTACGGCACCCCACAAATAATAGTCCAACGGTGTCAAATAGCAGCTCCGTGGTGGCCAAACGACATTAGCTCTGCGGCTGATAATGCGATCTTCAAAAACAGGGCGCAAAACATCGATTGTAGCTTCGGCTGTGTGGGACGTTGCGCCGTCCTGTTGAAACCAAATGTTGCCAATATCCTCCTCTTCAATTTTTATGAACAAAAATTCGTTCAACATGGCCCGATAACGATCGCCATTGACTGTAACGGCCGCTCCTTGCTCATTTTCGAAGAAAAATGGCCCAATTATGCCTCTGGACCAAAATCCGCACCAAACAGTAACTCGTTTTGGTTGTATCGGCTTTTCAATGTATGCGTGCGGGTTTTCTGTGCCCCAAATGCGACAATTTTGCTTGTTTACATACCCGCCAAGATCAAAATGAGCTTCACCTGAAAAGATGATTTTTTTGGCAAAATCGGCATCTTCTCTAAGTCGATCGCAGGCCCACTTAGCGAAGCTAAACGCATTGGATGGTCAGTTGGCTTCAACTCCTGAACCAATTGGACTTTGTATGGCGTCATACCAAGGTCTTTATGCAAATTTCGTCTCAATGATGTCTCCGAAATGTTGAATTGTTGAGAACGACGGTTCACGCACACTTTCTGACACAGCAGCAATATTCTCGGGTGTACGCACAGTTTTTGGCTTTTCACGCTTTGGTTTATCGATGAGGATGCCAGTTTCTTTCACTTTTTTCACAAGATAACGAACATACGGAGCTAACGGTGCTTCTCTTCTTCCAAAATCCGTACGCAATTTTCGCACACATTCTGCAACATTACCATGATTTTCAAAGTAATGTCGCAATATTTCCCAGCGTTGTTCAAGCGTATACGCAACCATATTCGTTCAGCGGAAGGATAAAACTAATTATCTGTCAAATCAGACATGAGCTAAATGTTCATTCACGAAATAAGCACTATCTGAAAGAAAAAGTTAGATGGCGGAACCGTTACATCCGTTCAATACAAACAGCCACAACACTCCCGAACCTGCTGCGGATTTCTTTTTTCCTTATTTCTGACGCTTTTTCGTTTCATAAAATCCAATTCGAACCGTCTGGAAAGAAGTTTCAATTAAAAAAACAGACCACTCCTTCCCCATTTGACCTATAAAGACGCGTTTAGTAACTCAATAAATAGAGGGGATTTGGCTTCGGTTCTTTCACTAAGATAATGCACTTCCGGTGCATAATGACGATAATTATAACGGCAAAACGCTATGTTGGGAAAATTGGTTATTCAAACTTTAAACAAACACAAAACTGTTCTAAATTTCCAGGTTGGACCGTCTATTTATTTTTGTTCTTCTTCAAGATCTGATGATCGTCTGATTGACTATAATTCTCTACGGCAGTCGGTAACTTTCTAAGGAGATGTCATTCTTTACTGTGAGCATCTGTTGGCATTCTTCGTTGTGGCTAGTAGGCGGAAAAACCCAGCAAATCAGCTTCGACGTTCGGCCTTATTAATCATTACCTATACGGAGGCAAATTTTGTACATCATCCCATGGAAGTCCTCTCAAAGCAAATCTTATAAATTTACGTTGGACTGCCTCAATTCTATTTGAATGAACGACATAGAAGGGTGTCCACACCTGTGAGGCATACTCCAAGTGAGGGCGTACTAGACAATTATATAACGAAAGGGTGACATAAGGATCATTGAACTCTTTTGACCACCTTTTTATAAATCCCAACATAGAGTTGAATTTATTCACAATAACGTTTATGTGTTTATTAAACTCCTATTTAGGATCAAAATAAACACCAAGATCTTTAAAACTTTTTATACGACAGAGAGTGTGCCCGACAGAGTATAACTAAAATTGGACGGAATACGTTTTCGTGAAAATTACATATGCTGGCACTTAGTGGGGTTCAGATTCAAACCGTTTTTAAAACACCATGTTGTAAAGCTATTGAAATCAGTTTGAAGTGAAAGCGAATCGCTTAGATCTCCTACACATTTGAAAATTTTCATGTCATCAGCATATATCAGTATTTTGCTCTCTCGAATACAAGCTTTTGCATCGTTAATAGCAAGAATAAATAAGATAGGGCCTAAATGACTACCTTGGGGTACTCCAGATTGGGCAACAAAAGGGTTGGATTTAGAGCCTCTAAATTTTACCTGATAAGTTCTTAGTGAGAGATATGATTGAACCCAATTTATGAAACCTGGAGGGAAACCTTAAGTTTAAAAATTATGATGTTATGTGATAACTGGTCAAAAGCTTTGGAAAAGTCAGTGTACAGGTAGACCTCACTTAACACGGGGGTAACGTGCCTGAAAAATGTCGTGTTAAACAAAATCGTGCTAAACGAAACAAGAAACCAGTTCAAAAGAGGAGTAAATTTTCATAATCTAAAAAAATAAACCAAAAATATTGTTTTTTTGCTTTTTATATTATTCTTATTTGAAGCTTTTATTAATTCATACATAAGCAAATAAACAAAAACATACCTACTCTTTGTGTAATATGTAAATCACACAAAAGTTTACAAAAAAAAGAAAACAAAAAAAAGTGGTAGAGTTAACAACATTAAAATTGATCACTTTTACTCCATGTTTGGGTTTCATCAATGTTGTTCTTTTTGTTAAAAAAATCTGTTATTTTTGCTTGATTGGTACAAAGCTTTTTGTACGTTTCCTTATAAGGTAACATGCATAATGCTAACTCTCTTTTAAACTTCAGTCGCCGTTCAATTGAAGGATCTGCACTTGAGAAAAAAGACTCCAAGCTTAATGCGAGGCCTATTCCATGTGTTAAGTCCCTCACTGTTATCTCGTCAGGTTCACTTTCTATTTCGCTGCTACTGGAATTCTGTTGGTTAGAGTTTTGTGCAATCATGTCAATTAAGTCGGCTTCTTCTAACTCCCTGTCCTGCAATAAACCATGAATGTCTTCGGTTGACATGTCTTCAAATCCTTCGCCTGCTGCCGGCCAAAGTTGTTTCCAACATCCATTTAATGTTGACTTTTTTAGCTCCTTTAAACATTGCGATACGATTTGGATGCAGTCCTTAATAGAATAATGTTTCCATGCTTTCGTAACATCCGTGGAGTTAGACTCTGTAAGATTTAAAACCCACCGCAATGAAGTCCTGATATAATAGGTCTTGAAGGTATAAATTATACCTTGGTCCATTGGCTGGAGCAATAAAGTGGTATTAGGTGGTAAGAACATGACTTTGATATTAGGATGAGCCAAATTTTGTGGGTGACCAGGAGCATTATCTAACAACAACAGAGCTTTGAAGTTCAAATTTAGCCTTTTAAAATATTTTTCTACTTCTGGCACAAAACAATTTGAAAACCAGTCTTTAAATAGCTCTCCAGTAACCCAAGCCTTCGAGTTTGCCCTCCAGAAAACCGGTAATGTGCTCTTGCCTATGCCCTTGAGGACACGAGGGTTTAGTGATTTATAAATCAGCATTGGTTTGACCAAAAAATCACCTGATGCATTTCCGCACAAAAGCAGTGTTATTCGGTCTTTGGATACCTTATATCCAGGTGCAGTCTTTTCTTCTTTTGAAATAAAAGTTCTGTCCGGCATTTTTTTCCACCAAAGTCCAGTTTCGTCTGCATTAAATACCTGATTTGGTACGTATCCTTGTTCATCGATAAATTTTTGAATTTCTTTTGGGTACAGCTTCAACATCAGCCGATGCCGACTCTCCTTGTATTTTTAGATTGTGAATAGCAAATCTTTTTTTGAAAAGTTCAAACCAGCCATTACTTGCCGAAAAGCCTGCGCTTACAGAAGGCTCTCCACTTTTCTTTAAATGCTCAAAAATTCTCAGTGCTTTTTCTTTGATGATTTGTTTGCTCAAAGGAATTCTCTTTTGACAGTTATCTTCAATCCAAATATTTAGCGCTTTTTCCATTTCTTCCATTATTGACGGGCGCAGTCGACTGGAATGTTTTATGGATGTTTTAGAACCATCAGCTACAGCTTTCCTTATTGCCAATTCATTTCTTTTAATGGTGCGTACTGAAGCTTCATTTAATTTTAAGCTTTTTGCAATTGCAGTTACATTTTCACCATTGGATAAACGATCCAGAATTTGTATCTTTGCTTCGAAAGAAATAACGTTTCTCTTAAGCGGCTGTTTATCTTTCTTTGCTGACATATTCAAAATCTAGAATACCCATTTGTGAATAAAGGCTTGAAAATGAACCAAATTTAAAAAAAAACAAACCTTTTAACACGATTGAAAATCACAATCACTTATGTTATTGAATCTCCTACAAATTCTGTACCTACGGTCCTAGTCAATAGAAGAATTTAACTGAGCAATCATATATCATCGCGTTGGCCTTGCCACAGTTAATATGGTGAACCCCCTATTTTAGGTACATATTATTAGAAACACAGCAAGTATGTATAAGGAATAAAGTGTATGTTTATATGTATGTATATATGTATATATTAAAAAAAAATGTTTCAGAAAACGTGTTAAACAAGGCTTTGAACCGTGTTAAATGAAAATATGTCGCAAAAAGTGAACCGTGTTAAAACAAGGCCGTGCTAAAGAAAGTACGTGTTAAGTGAGGCCCACCTCACAGATAACTGAAATATTGTTCGTCTAAGACAAGAGGGGTATCAATAAATGATTTACTGAAATTCTCTGCGAATAAGTTAGATAAAATAATAGAGCTCGATATTTTTGAATTATTGTAAGAGAAGTTGGCTGGATATCCATCCGTTTTTCTCTTCGAATTGACAAAACTCCAAAAGCGTTTTGGGTCACTTTTAAGAGCGTTCTCCATATTGGCTATATAGCCATTATATAAACTATTTGACATCGCAGAGAATTCCTTAAAATAATTCAGGTACTTATCATAGTCGTATTGATTCTGACTTTTAACAAAATTATTCCAGGCCCGGTTACGTATATTCCGAAGAGATTTAAGGTCTTTCGTGTACCAAGGATGCTGGATTTGAGCATTCTTAGAATGCTTGACTGGGATAGTTCTATCCATGCAATCTTTTATTAGAAGATAGAATTTGTTAACAGCTTCTTCTAAATTGGAGAGGCTGTCAATATTAACTTTCGAAAGAATTATTTCTTCGGATAGCCTTTGAAAGTTCGCCTTCCGAAAGTCAAAAGAGTACGAACGATCATACGAGTCAGAATGTTCGTACAGATGTCCGCCTATGTCAATAAAAATATCTAATGGGGGATGATTTTTGTCTATGTTAGTGATACTGGTACTAGATTCTAATACTGCAGTACTAACAGAGTCAGAAGAAAAAACTAAATCGAGAATTCGATTATTATGATTTTTTATACAGCTTGTTTGCTGTAAGTCAAATGATAAAATGTTATCAAGTAATGAAAGCTCTTGTTGTGCAGAGACTTCTGATGGTATAAAATGAGGTTCTCCTTCCGAAGGCACCCATTCTATGTGTGGTAAGTTGAAATCACCCAGCAACAAAATATTACTGTCACAACAAGATAAGTCAAAGATGTATTCTAAAGCCTTTGATAGCTCAGAATACAGAGTATCAAGACGATAGGAGGGAATGTACGCATTTGCGACATAAAGGTATTTATTTCCAATAGTTATCTTAACACAAATTATTTCGGTATTAAGAATGAATGGAAAATCAATTTTCTCAGAGGTAAGGTGACTGCGAACCGCAGTAAGAACACCTCCTCCAAGCGCTTTTAGGTCATTTATGTGACGGTCATTCCTATATACTAAGAACTCATGATTAAAGAGTTCCGAGTCAAGTATACTGGCGTTAAGCCACGTTTCGGTTAAGGAGAATATGTCGTGTGAAAGGGCTTGAGAGTTTAGAAATATATTTTTAACTTTCTCTTACAAAGAGAAAGATATTGTTTTCGTGAAAATTTTCGACCTCGAGATTTTGATTGATTCTAACATTACGATGATAGCGGAGCCTAAAAAAGTGGTTTTTGGAATTCCGTCCGTCGGTCCGTCGGTCCGTCGCACAGTGTGTTATTTTGCCAATCTAGCGTAACTTTATTCGTTGAGCGTTTAAATCGAGCTTTTTTGATATAAAACTATTAAATTATGTAATTATATGTTATTTTGTGAGATAAAGAAGCTTACCTAAGTCTTAAAAATGTACTTCTCATATATTTAGAAAAAATACGACACTTTGAAAATGCCCTCATTTGACCAGTCTAAAAACATTAAAAATCCCTACAGAAGTGTAGTGTTTTGTTTGATTTTTTTGAAACCTATGTAGTTAAATATGTTGTTAATTTAAATTTGTTTTTATTTCAAGGATAGCCTAGAAAGAAAAGTTGGTTTATTTAAATACACTATTGAAACTAATAATTTTCTTCATCCGAGGTTGAGGTTTCTGAATCTGTAGCTTTTAGTAATGCAATACATTCTGGAACAAGTGGGCTTCTTTTTCTACGAAGCTTTGTACTACGGCTCGAAAGATATGGATCCGAGGAAAGTAAAAACCTGTTTATCACATCTCGATTCGAGTTTTGTCGTGACGATTTTCGACTATAATGCTCTCGAAAACGCCTATACACTGTTAAATCCAGCAAAGCTTGCAATTTTATTTGTGCAGACACATCAGTGACCGTTAATGCTTCTTCTGCAGGGTAGCAGTCTTTTTTGGCTTTTTGCACTAGGTAATATGCCGGGTAAACATTTGCATTAAGCTCTTTCAGCTGCTGTCGCATAGCTTTATACTGAAATGTGCTCATAATCTCTTCGGGTGAGATTATTTTGTTCACCTTTTCTTGGGTTAATCTTGCCTTCTTGATTTTTGTGGCTCTTTGAGGAGAACAATTTGCAAGCTCTTTCATTAAATTAGCTGCATCTCTTTTCCCAGCTGATCTCATATTCATTTCAGCCGCAAGTGCGATTTCATTTTGAGTTTTTGAGTCAACCAATTCTTTAGTTTTACGTTTTTGCACTCTAAGTGTGCATTCTTCGAATAGTTTTGGGAGTCTCCCCCTGTTCGCACGTGAGCTGGTTGATAGAACACTTTCTAAAAAAAATTCTGGTAGCTTTGCATCCTTATGCAACCATACTTCATTGGCTTTTTCAAATTTTTCCGGATTTAGCCCACTTCGATCCCACCTTTTCAGTATTTTGCTACATATTGAGCTCACATACGTTTGGAGCACTCTAGGGACATGCTACATATGTCAATTGAAAAAAAAATTTGTATGAGGTTTCAAACCAGAAGCAAGCAAAGTAAACGAATTCTAACAAAGAATATACCAACGGATATTTTAGGAACAATAACACGATGGATACATCGCTTTACAAAGTTACATAATACGGTAAAAAAACAGCACTTTTAAGGTCTTCAAACAAACGATTTTTTATTGTTTTATTTGATAGTGCACAAAAAAAATTACTTACCCTGAGAAAGTCTGAGATCTAAACAAAAATAAAAAAAATAAATTTAATTTGCACAACTAATATTTCACTTGACCACGCTGTTATCAACTTGACACAAGAAAAGCAATGAGCTTTAATTTTATTTTTCACTTGAACTTTATACATACTATAAACATATTAGTTCCAACAAAACTGCATACCCAGTTTTTTCGAGAAAATCCATATAACGGATTTTGTCATTCAGGCCATATAAAGAAAATTGTTAATTTCTCGCAAAGTAGTATGTCAAAGTGAATGAAATTTAATATATATACTACTATAATAGTTTAAAACAATTCCACATAATTAGTTGTAGCCCAACTATCACTTAACGGAATTTTCAGTTTTGGCCAATAACGAAAATTAATTATTTTTCACATAGACACCGATTCCTTCAAATTTCGGAGTAAACGTTCGTATACTCACATTTCGAATTTTTTATAATTTTTAGCATTAATTAACCCAACTCGCTGTGAAAGAGAAAGTTGCGTACGACCCAGTCGTGCACCCACCACTCGTTTGCTTTTGTTCGGAGCCATCTTACATTTTGGTAGTAGAGGGACAGTCGGTAGAGTTTTTTGGTGCTGAGCTTTTAACTCCGCGTTTAGCTCTCCGTGGCTTAAACTCATTGACAATAGTGTTTACGGGCCATGAGTTAGTGTCACATACTTTTTCGAATAGATTTGGTGGTACAACTATTTTAAATGGAGAAACGAAACTTTCCGGTTTACTAATTTTAGTACATTTAATAGAGGTACCTGCGGGGACGAGGTTTGTTGAAACCAAGTGAGTCATCACATTTTCGGATATAAAATCGATTTGAGTTTAGGAATCGATTCAATTGTAGATAATTCCGAAGTCAATAAAGGAATTAAAGTAAACGGTTTATTTGCTATATTGCGAGAAGTAAAAGAAGTCTCAGTCGGTGACGATCCTACCGACAAATTTGGATTCGAATTGGGTTTGTTTAGAATCTGACTTCTAAGGTTAGAGCGTTTAGCTCTTGGATTAGCCGATGATGAGTTCGCATTACGCTTTCCTTTAATAGCGACAACTTTATCATTGGCTACATGAGTCGGGGCAGATTGTATTAAATCTGCATCAGTATACTTCGGGGTTTTGTGTTCTCCTTTTGGAAGAAAACTTATAATCTTAACATTCCACACGGCCTTTTTGATTCATCCTTTCATAAATGAACAACTTTTAGCATTGAGTCTTGTAAAGTTTCATACACTTTTGTAGCTTTTAAAGTTCAAGGGACAGACTTACTTGTTGATTTTGTTCGTTTGTTTAAAGTCTGTTTTAAGGTACATAGCACCAATCCAATATGGTTTTCCACCGTTAATCTAATCTCGAACCATTATTAAGGCTAAACTAAATCAGATATTTCAAAACGATTAGAAATCATATATCTCTCCGGTACCATACTAGGGTTGGGTTCGTTTTTTATGGGTGCATTATCAAGCAATTTTTTGAAAAGATAAGTTTATTTCAAGCTCTCATTTTTTATCAGTTTGTTTATGAAATATTTTTATATTTACAGCTGTTTACATTTTTTCTACTTTAAGTTGTTTTATGTTTAAAAAAAAATAATAGTTAAGATTATCTGATTATAAGTTTATAACTATTACTATCCAATTGTGTAATATAGTGTACTGCAATTTAGACTTATCTACTTTTGTCGAATCAGTTCGATTCGATTAAGACATTTTTATTTTCCTAAAAGCGATATAAATAATATATTATACAACCGCAAAATATGTTCGTCCTAAAATAGTAGACAAATAAATCTTAAGTTCAATTGTAAATTTAGCCCTTTAATGTGTTTTAATATTTTATTTTGTAAGGGGTCATACTTTGTTGTGACGAATGGGATTGCAATACGAGTAGCTTACAGCGACGTTGACAAAGTCAAAGAGAGCCGCAGGGAGCACTAAAGTTGAAACAGACCTTAATGAAATTGGAGTGCCCAACTGGAGACAGTGCGCAACTAGAGACAGATTGTATTAAATGAATACGAGTGCGTAACATGTTAAAAGACTAGAAAAGGCAGTTCGTATAGTGGTAAAATCGCTGTACTACTAAGAATATACTCTAGAAGCTTTCCTAGACGTAGATGGGGTCTTAAACAACGACAAAATGGAAGCAATTGAGAAAGCTCTCTCTCTCTCTAACCGACAAAACATGTCTAGCATTGAATTCCGACCTTGACAGGATTATCAAGTGAGATAAATCCAACAGAGTGGAATTAAATGCTCCCAAAACACAATGCTGTCCTCTGTCATTAAAGCGAAACCAAAATCTAGAGTTATTGTCAATGAATGGCACTTACGTCGAAGAAACCAAAAAGCCGAAAATGTGTGTTAATAACGTCTTACACAATAATATGTGTGGCCACCATTTGTTGAAATAACTTCATAAATCCTGTCAGGAAGAGAGTCATATAGTGCTTTAATGTAATTTAAGGATATTTCGCTCCAGGTTGTGTTGATGGCATCTGTTAATGCCTGTATGTCTTCCTGTTAGAAAGTCCACAATAATGTTCCAAAGATGTCGTTTAGCTCAGGAAACGCTTTTTCGAGCAAGACTTTGTAATGCGTTGCATTCATTTTAGATGACACAACATGCAGCTTGCAAGTTCCATAATATGAGATGACACCCCATACCATAACACCTTTCTCACGGCTATGGTGACGGGAAAAAAGTGTTCTTCTTTTTGAATGTCAAGTAATAGCTAAAACCAAGCGTTTTTCATCCGAAAACACAGCGGTATGCCACGCAATTATTTTGCCTTTTTCTACAGCAGTTAGTGCTTTACCGCCTACAGCTCCAGTTTGATCGAACTGGTAGGGTGATCCCTATATGATCTGCTTCGACATATTTGAACACCAGGTCTATAGGGATTTCCAATACTGAGCCAGGGTGTTGGAAAAGAGTTGGTGGTGGAGGAGCCCTCAATGGGTCAACGGCAGCGCTCATATCCCAAAATTAGCTACTGACATCGGTATTTTCCGGCCCGCTGTCCTAGGGTCAAAACAAGGGCCTGGCCCTCCAGGTTGGGGGTTGTGCTTTGGGTTAACTACCCATCCATGGGAAAAAGTTTATGTTACGAAGCAACCAATAGCCTCGGAAAGGATTGTTGAAGACCATGCTAAACGAAAAAAGGACAACGACGTTCGTATCTGCACCTGGAATGTGAGAACATTAAACAGGAGAGCTGCAGGCGTACAACTAGCGGAAGCCCTAAACTGCTACAAAGCAGACATTACTGCCATCCAGAAAATACGATGGGATTGGCCAAGCAAAAAGAGGATGAAAAACTGTGACATCTACTATGGACCGTGTTATAGTGAGCAGAAACAGCGACTATTCGGATCCGGATTTGTTATAAGTGCCAGACTTACCAAAATGTCTTATGTTTCCAAGACATTAGCGAACGCATTGTCACAATCCGCATCAAGGCCAAATTCGCCAACATAAGCCCTATATGAGCTCATGCTCCGACGGAGGAAAAAGATGATACAGCTAAGGTTTGCTTCTACGAGGTCCTCGACAAAACAAAGAAGAAGTGAAGAACATCGGCTTTTCAGAAAGAAGAAAAAAAGCAAGAAAAGCGCGCGATCGAGGATTTAGAGAGGTGCCACTCCAGGAACGATGTTCGCAAGTTTTACCAAAGTGTAAAACGTCAAAGCCAAGGCTACAAGGCTCGAACAGAATCCTGTCGAGATGAACAAGGAAATATCGTAGTTGAGACACAGTCGATGCTGAGGATATGGAAGAACCACTTCTGCAGACTGTTAAACGGCGATGACGAACAACATTCCGCTGTCAGGCAGAACGATCCATTCAATATTGTCAACGACAGCGAAAACTGCCAACCACCTGACCTAAATGAAGTGAGGATAGCTATATCTAAACTCAAGCTTAATAAGGCCGCCGGAAATGACGGCCTTCCCGCTGAGCTTTATAAAGCTGGCGGAGATGACTTGGTAAGCAACATCCACCAATTCATAAGCCAAATCTGGTCGGTTGAAAGCATGCCTGAAGAATGGAATCTCAGCATAGTTTGCCCGATCCACAAAAAAGGAGACCCTCTGAACTGCGCCAACTACACAGGCATAAGTGTACTCAACATCGCTTACAAAATCCTATCTGCCGTAATATGTGAACACCTGAAACCGTTTACCAACAACCTGATCGACCCTTATCAGTGTGGTTTTAGGCCTGGAAAGTCCCCAACCGATAAAATCATCCCACTTCGGCAGATTCTGGAAAAAACCCAAGAAGTCCAAATCGATACCCACCACCTATTTATCGATTTCAAAGCCGCATACGACAGCACTTATAGAGACGAACTATACAGAGCCATGTCTAGTTTTGATATATCACCCAAACTCGTCCGTTTGTGTAGGATGACGATGGAGAATTCTCGCTGCACCATCAGGGTCGGAAACGACCTCACCGACACATTCGATACCAAAAAAGGATTTAGGCAAGGCGATGCGCTGTCATGTGACTTCTTCAATTTGATTCTTGAGAGGATTGTGCATAACTCCCGAGCCAACACCAGAGGCACAATTTTTGAAAAATCCGCGCAACTACTAGCATACGCCGACGATATTGACATCATTGGTACGTTTGCTAGTATAGAGAAGGAAGCGGCAAAAATGGGTTTAGCAGTAATTGAGGGTAAGACAAAGTATATGCTGTCAACACGAAAGGACACACAACATCGACGAATTGGACCTAAACCAAAATCTAGTATCAATTTGTCTATATTCCGTTTTTGTAAGGCCGTTGCCGACTCTGGAAGAGCAGCGAAAATTTCCATCATCATTCTTTACAGACGGACAAGGTTCAACATGTTCCTTTTACTAACTTATAAGAGCCAATCATTGTGAAAACATATTCCACTGTAGTTGCGACATTTCAGAGGATCTCCGTATTTGTGAATCGAGCAAACGATGATGAGGTTACATTTTTCAGACGGCAAACTTTCATCCGAAAAACTTTCATCCGTGGGTGTATGTTGTTTACCAAATCATCTCCATATGCTTTTTATGGAGCATCTGGAGGTCCATTGTTTCCAGCTGCGTCTTACATAGAAGTTATGCCTTGGAAGCCTCATGCACTGACCAACTGCATCTTGTAAGGATATAGGTGCAGATTTTTTCTCAGAATTCGATGAAATGACCTTTGCAATGTATTTCTATGATGTCGGTAATATCTGATTTGTAGATTCTGTTAAGCGTTGTTTAGCTTGGTCGTCATTAAATCGTCACTCCATGGAGAACCAGTTCCAATTCATTAGATATACTTAGGATACGTATATGTAGATTCCACAACGGAATTGAGTTCTGCCGTTTGGCCTTTCAATTCATCTGCCATAGACTCTTCATGAGTAAGGCATCTTTTGAAATTCCGATATGACCTATTATGACAGAACAGCTCATATAGATTTTCCACTTCGTCATGCCTAAGTGAGACTTTAGTGCAGTCTTCAGAGCTCGACTGTCCAACGAGAAGAAGCTGCGAACTGCCCAGAAGAAGAAATTCGACGTTGGACGCCTTAGGACACCTGGAGTAGCCAGAGCTTACAGTGAGCGCCTGAGTATGAAACTCACCTCTGTGCACTCACCTACCACAGACGCCAACAACCAGTGGTGCCAGTATCGCGACATCTTCAAGGAGGTAGCCGAACCCAGTGTAGAGTACCAACCACCCCCAAGAAAGAGCCCGTGGTATGATGATGAATACGTGTACAAGAAAAAGGGGACAGGAGATGCACACAAGAAAGCGCTGCAGCGCAAAACAAGGGCAGCGTGAAAAGAGTATCAAGCCAAGAGAAGGGAGGAAAAGAAGACCCTGCGTAGAAAAAAGGAGAGAGCCTACGCAGCCTCCCAAGGAGACCGTAGAGTCGCGCGATCATAACAACATCTGGAGGTTTTATAAAAAAGCCAAGCAGCGGCTACTGGCTACAAAAGAACTAATTAAGAACTAGTTCCACCACCTAGTATAGAAGGAGTTGGCCTAGCCATACAAAAGCTAAAGAACTACAAGGCCGCAGGCTGTGATGGCTTACCAGCGGAGCTTTTTAAATACGGTGGTGATGTTTTGGTAGGGAGCATGTACCGAATCATCAACCATGTATGGGTGGAAGAAAACATGCCCGATGACTGCACTATAAGATCCATATGCCCCATCTACAAAAAAGGCGATCCTATGTCTTGCAAGAACTATCGAGGCATATCCCTGCTTATTGTCGCATACAAGATCCTATCCAACGTACTCTGTGAACGTCTAAAACCGTTCTGCAACACACTAATCGGCACGTACCAGTGTGGCTTACGGACCGGCAGATGTTCAAATGTTCACGCTGAGGCAAATCCTGGGAAAGACCAACGAATTTCAAGTCGAAATTTACCACCTATTCATCGACTTCATAGCCGCGTATAGAACTCCTGACGATGTTTGCTACGTCAGGAGCTCTATATGGCGATGGCCGAATTTGGAATCCCGGCAAAACTGATTCAGCGGTGTCGCGTGACGCTGGAAAACACGCACTGCAACGTGAAGTTTGGAACTATTCCAAACATGCACCGGATTTCGGCAAGGAGACTCGCTATAATGTGACTTCTTCAATCTCGTACTGGAGCAGATAGTGCGCAGGGCAGGTGCTAACACGGAAGGCACTATTTTCAACAGGTATGTACAGCTGGTGGGCCATGCGGACGATATTGACATCATCGGTCGCTCCCAATGTGCCGTGATTAAAGCTTTCACGGCGATTGAAGAACAGGCGAAATCCGTTGGCCTTGAAGTAAATTAGGGCAAGACTAAGTACATGCTATCAACAAACAAACAAGCATCTGTCCACCGCCTAGGACAATACGTCACTATTGATAGCAGCAATTTCGAGTTAGTTAAGGAGTTCATCCTTCCTCGGAGTAAACATAGACTCCACGAATGACACCCTAGTGGAGATCCGTCGAAGAATCACCGTTGCTACTTCGGTTTGGCTAAACAACTGGGTTCAAAACTCCTAACTCGAAGGACGAAATGTGTGCTCTACAAAACCCTTATCCTGTCAGTTCTGCTTTATGGTGCCGAGTGCTGGACGATAAGCAAGAAGGGAAAGGTGATACTGGGCTCCTTCGAAAGAAAAAATACTTCTGCGGATTTTTGGTCCTGTGCACGAGGAGGGCGAATGGAGGAGAAGATACAACCTCGAATTCTAAGAGCTGTACCAAGATGTGAATGTAATCCAAAAAGTCAAAGCACGTCGACTACATTGGCTCGACCACATCGAGCGAATGGACAATAATGCTCCAGCTAAGAGGATCTTTGAATCCCAGCCACAGGTTCGAGAAGGCAAGGAAGACCGAACCTCCGTTTCAAAGACCAAGCCATCGCGGATGCCAGAGCGCTTGGTCTAGACAACTGGAAGCAGCAAGCCAGGGATCGTAGAAGATGGAAGGCTGCAGTGTCTCAGGCAGAGACTCTTCACGGGTCTTGAGCCCGATAAGAGGAACATTTTTTACGATTTGGCTCCCCACGATTAGATATCATTTCCATTATTGGTGACCTCACAGGAAACCGCTCTCTAGGCTTAGATTAGGACTCGTTACCAATGTCTATTGTAGAAGTTGTTTGGATGAGGATTAGAAGAACATTTGCACATGAATGATTGGCCCTAGGTTTTGACATTTTACACCAAGAATTAATATTTGAATCTTGGAGCAGATGTAGACCTGACTTGCAGGTACAACGGAGTGAGTAGAATATGCGATTCGATCAAAAGGATACACCGGTAAAGAATGCATGACGGTTACTTGTTTACAAAATCAGTATTTATTTAAAAGCACAAACAAAAAACTACATAACTACCTCGCTCTTAGAACTTATAACCTCTAATTGCCGCATAAGTGTTTTCCTTAATCTCTGGTACAGCGTCATTTTTATACGAATACGTGACCATTCGTTTGAAAATCTTTTTCGTCTTTGAATCCTTCTTCGAGGACTCATTTACACGACGCTTCTTTGGGCTTTTCTTATCAGCCATACATTCACGTGTATGCTCTGCTGGAGTACCACAATAGTAGCAAATCATACCATCCTCCCACTTTCGGGTACATTTCGATGTGCTATCTGCAGAAGCATCGGGTGGTACAAACGCCTTAATACTCGTCCTTCTCGGTTGAATTTGATCGGTCTTCGGAGTAGCTTCCCTTTTGAAAGACTTTTCGGCTTCTTCGCTCCCATCATCATCATCTTCTTCCTCGTCCTTAGCGTGTTTGGATGACCTCTCCCTACTGAATGCGAAACTTTTCGGCTTCGAGTCAGATGAATACGAACAGGACTTGGACTTTTCATTAGTTTTGGGATCTTCACAGACCACGCAGTTTTGATCATCAATTTCGACACGTTCACACTTTTTTGATTTGGAAGATTTCTTCTTTGACTTTGGTTTATCTACTTCCTCGGATTCGGCCTGAGTTTCATACGGTATAGCATCATCGATGTCTGATGCTCTTTCAACGGTATCATCGGAATTTAGGTCGTCTTCCCCTTGGGCGAAGTATTTACTTACGAAGTCTTCGTATGCTCTGTCATAGTCAAACTCTGAGGCAGGTTCTTCGTAGGGAATTTCATCATCATAAGCTCTTCGTTCGGCAGATATTCTGGGTTTTGGTGGCTCCTCATGAAGTGGAGAGTAAATCACCTGAGCATCAGATGTGAGTTCGTCAAGGCTTCGCAATAGATCGCCTGGTCGAAGACGCAATTTCGGTGGATGCGATTCCCTCTCAGTAACTTGATATGCATAGCCTAAGCCCAACAGAGTGACCAAACAAATTAAAGACGTTGACATCTGGAATCAATAGAAAGGTTGGTTGGAAAGTTATCCCTGTAAGCAACACTATACTTCGGTCCTACTGTACCATGTCGATTGTATCCTTACTTCATGGTCTTTGGATGAAACTAAAATGAATACTCAGTGAGTCTTGGATTTGTGGACGGTTTTTATAAAGACGAAAGCGAGCGTCAGTTGACACCGAATTATTGGGTGATCGGCGGAGCATGTGATTGACTCGCGGTTTTTACTTCACTTTCGATGATGTCGTGGGAAATGGCTTCGCCATTGGAATTACATTTTGCTGGTTGCTTTCTGTCACGGAGGATGACCAAACTGGTTGTTGTGGAAGTGTTTTTTGTGCAGCTTATCATAGAGGTCAATGGACTTGACCAGCATTTCTGAAGACATTCGATAATTTTTGCAACGAGTGTACAGGGTGGTCATGGGGTTGGGTACCGAAAAATCCACATCTTGGTACAGATCATAAAGCTCGATAATACACCTTCTGGGGGATTTTAACGTCAAGGTAAGAAGAGAGGACATCTTTACCAGTATTCTCGAAAAAGACAGCCACAACCAAAATTTTGTCGGATGAAAGTATGCCTGCAGAATGGAACCTCAGCATCGTTTTCCCGATCCAAAAAACAGGAGGCACTCTGAACTGCACCAACTACAGAGGCGAAAGGACACACAACATCGACGAATTGGACAGAACGTCAGCATTGACAGATATAACTTTGAAGTAGAACGGGACTTTGTATACCTCGGCTAAGCTATTAACTCTGACAACATGTCGTCAGAAATAAAATTGAAATTGTGCTTTGGGTTGACTACCCATCCATGGGAAAAACCGTTGTTACACGGAACGATATGCCACTATAGCCAGCACACGGTTTCCTCGCCTCGATATCCATAAGAGGACATGTCGGTCTCCAGATCAGCGATAGACAAGAGGTATGCATCCAGTATTTTGGATGTCCGAACATTCCAAGGGGCTAACATCGACTCGGACCAATACCTTGTTGCAGCCAAGGTAAGGATGCGGATATCCACCACGCCACAACAAACCAGAAATACTATGAAAAAAATTTAATGTTGAAAGACTGCAATCGCCAGAGAACGCCAAGACCTTCGCGCAACGCGTATCCCTTAACCTCTCGACTCACAACATACCACCAGCATCTAATGTCGAAGAACAATGGCAACGATGCCAACAAGCCATTAGATCAGCCGCAACTGATGTGCTAGGTTTCTCGCGGCCACCAGCAAGAAACCACTGGTTTGATGAGGAATGCCGACAGATGCTCGCAGCCAAGAACGAGGCCTACAAGGCTAAGCTGCAGGTGAAGACTAGAGCTGCCATTGAGCTCTATAGGCAAAGAGTAACGATGTTTAAGTGTAAAACGTCAAAGCCAAGGCTACAGGCTCGAACAGAATCCTGTCGAGATGAACAAGGAAATATCATAGTTGAGACATAGTCGATGCTGAGGATATGGAAGAACCACTTCTGCAGACTGTTAAACGGCGATGACGAACAACATTCCGCTGTCACGCAGTACGAACCATTTAATATTGGCAACGGCAGCGAAAACTGCCAACCACCCGACCTAAGTAAGGATAGCAATATCTTAATTGAAGCTTAATAAGGCTGCCGGAAATGACGGCCTTCCCGCTGAGCTTTATAAAGCTGGCGGAGATGACTTGGTAAGTAACATCCACCAACTCATAAGCCAAATCTGGTCGGATGAAAGTATGCCTGGAGAATGGAAACTCAGCATCGTTTGCCCGATCCACAAAAAGGAGATTTTCTAAACTGTCTGAACTACAAAGGCATAAGTCGCCTGAACATCGCCTATAAGATCATATATGCCGTAATATGTGAACGCCTGAAACCGTTTACCAACAACCTTATCGGCCCTTATCAGTGTGTTTTAAAGGCCTGGAAAGTCCACAACTGATCAAATCTTCACACTTCGGCAGAACCTGGAAAAACCCCAAGAAGTCCAAATCGATACCCACCACCAAATTATCGATTTCACTTTCTCATACGACAGCATTTATAGAGACGAACTATACAGAACCATGTCTAGTTTTGGCATTACGCCCGAACTCGTCCGTTTGTGTAGGATGACGATGGAGAATTCTCGCTGCACCATCAGGGTCGGAAACGACCTCACCGACACATTCGAAACCAAAAAAGGATTTACCCAAGGCGACGCACTGTCAGTGACTTCTTCAATTTGATTCTTGAGAGGATTGTGCAAAACTCCAGAGCCAACACCAGAGGCACAATTTTTCAAAAAATCGGTGCAACTACTAGCATACGCCGACGATATTGACATCATTTGGAGGACTCAACGTGATGTCATAGCCACGGTTGCTTGCATAGATAAGGAAGCGGCAAAAATGGGTTTAGCAGTATATAAGGGTAAGACTAAGTACATGCTGTCAACATGACCCACAACATCGACGAATTGGACAGAACGTCAACATTGACAGATATAATTTTGAGGTAGTAGATACTTTGTGTACCTCGGCTCCGCTATTTTTGACGCTAGGACATGTAGAAAGAATGGACACCAATACTCCGGCTAGCAGAGCCTTCGATTCCCAGCCAGACGTCGGACGTAGTAGAGGAAGTCCTCGCCATAAGTGGATACAAGTAGAAACCGACCTCAACTCAATTGGAGAGGCATGTTAATTAGCCCCAGGTTTATTCCGGACATCGGAAAGAAAGTAAGTAAAATGTTGAGGTAGGTAGTTCGGAGCTTTTTTCAAGTCTCTTCTTACTTTTGTAGTTCAAAAGAAGCTAATTCCTACTCTATGGTTTATGTCATTTGCTTTTTAAGAGCCACACGAAACGAATAATTTCATTGTAATTTACTTAAACGCGTTCCCGTACTTTTCGGTAAATTGGTTTATTTTTGAGAGACCCCAAAGATATTTTAGAATTTACTTATTTTTAACTGCATAAGTACAGGAACAGATCTTACATATACGCCGAATACGATTGAAGCCTTACATATTATCCTGTACTCGTGTAATTCGTGGAATACAGGCAGTAATGCTTGAAAAAGTGACGCGAAATAGGACCTTCCGAATGGACCATTTGAAACGGAGCCGCGGACAACATTTACATGAAGTTGTCTTTAAAACGTAAATGGCAAAGTCCCATTTATCGATTACAATAAAAATTTTGAATATTTGATGCAAATTTGATTGTTTTATTCGATTTTTAATAAAACTACGCTTAAAAATCACCCGCTATTAGCCCATTTATGAAAACCTCTTAAATCTTTAGAAAGAATTCCTAAAATTCCCCTGGTTTCGAAACTGGAAATATTCCTCCTCCCGGATTCGATGTCAACAATGTTTCCCCGTAGATTCAGAGCAGGTGGCTTTCACCAAAAAAAATAAAATCTGTGAGAAAAAAATGCCCTGAAATATTCACAATTGGGTTGATAATCTTCACAATTTTGAGAAAAAGTCTTTCTTTTATAAATCGTAGTTATTTTTTATTACATGTATCTTATTTTATTTTATCGCAAAAAATGATACTAATTTTAATGTTAGTAAAAATTTTGTTTTTTCTAATAGTTCTCACAATAAGTACATTTTATTTGACGTATTGCAATATTGCAATGTTTTTGTTAAATTAACTGATTAATTTTATTATTACATACAAAAACTACATTATGTCAAGGCCGCTTTGCGATGAGGTAGGCATGCCTTTATAATTTTATTAAAAATAGTTTTCTGATTGTATTGGTAATGTGTGATGATTATACACTGATATGATAATGTTAACAATAAGTAAAATGAATGTTAATAGTTTTCAAAATTGAAATTGGTTAAAATATTAATTTAGTAAATATTAAAGCATATAATTGTTTGATTTTGTTAATAATTGTATACAAGCTCGCTTAGTGTTTTTATAATAGATGTAGGTATGTAAAATAAATTAATAAGATGCTTTCAGAAAAGCTGTACATTAAATAAATTCATAAAGTAAGCTTGACAAAGAGGCCAATTTTTCTTCGAGTTTTTTCGACAATTCGAGGTGTTAACTTGTTTTTGATTGAAATAGTTTAAAAGAGCATTGTTCGACAATAATTATATTCCAAGTTTTCATTTCATAGCACTTATCATATTTTTTTTAGCAATGTTCTGACTTTTATTTCGTCATCATGTTTAGTCTGTTGTGTTTTAATTATGTAATATCATGCAAAATTAGGAATATATTTGGGGGTATTTTTGCTTTCGTGGATACTTGGTCTTATTGGTCACTTTGTTCAGGTGGATAAGGTCCTCCACTCCTTGAAACAGCTATTGTGACGATTTTATCGAAGAATATTTAATATTGATGTTAACTAGGCCTCTTGGCCCATTTAAAAAAAAAAAAAAAAGCGGAACAGGCCATACAGGTTGAAAGGTGGGTCTAAAAAAAATTTATTTAACATATTGTCCGTTCCAAATCACTATTCGAAAGTCCACCATGTTTCCTCTTTTCCAGTGATATGCGCACTTTGTTTGCTCTCGAATCTGATTGGTCAAGTACGATACTTCAATGCCAAAATCTGTGTTTAAGACAATTACGTCTTCGTTGGATTAAATGTACCTAATCCAAGGCCTCCACGAAAGGCATTCAGAATGCAACGAAGTGATTTTCTATGTAATTTCGACTTCAAATTTTCAAAGTAAATCCGTGCTATCTTCAGACCTTTGTTCTTGTAAAATCAAAGCACACATCTAACATTCTGAATTTCCATTCAAATCTGGCTACTATTTCTGACTATCGACTATCAAACGATAAGAATCTACGAATAAACAAAAAAAGAGTTGGAAGTCTAGGGTGTACTTTCCTATAACTTAGAGACTGACAACATCATCAAAGATGCCCGCTGCATAAAGATATTTACAATCAATGGAAATGTATAGTCAGCCCAGGAAAGGTGGTTGAAGGTAAGAGTGTAAGACACAGGCTTTACGTAATAGCTTCAGCCACAACATCCTCAAAGAGGAACAAAACGTTATGTGGAGAAGGCCCCGAGTCATTAAAGAGGAGTATCCTTCCCAGTACAGAAGTGGAACGTGTACCTATCAAACAATTTAACAAATGCGGACGCGATACCTTTAGTCCGGTATGTACAGGAAATTAAGGAAGCTAGCAGCCAGGGGCCATATTTTATAAAACGAATATCGTTGAAATCACTTCGTTCTCTTTGAAATTCAATTACATAAAACGAGTATCGTTCTTGATTTAACGATACTCGTACTTTCTTACGACTGGCATTGGGTAGTCGTACAGGGGCCATATTTTATAAAACGAATATCGTTGAAATCAATTCGTTCTCGTTGAAATTCAAATTCATAAAACGAGTATCGTTCTTGATTTAACGATAGATACTCGTAATTTCTTACGACTGGCATTGGGTAGTCGTACAGTTTTCGTTTTCGTTGAGCTGTCATAAATTTCTCGTTTTACACAATCGCGTTTCTCGTGACTATCGTCTACTTCTGTTTCGTTTACTTGCCGTTCGTTTCGGTTTATGTAATAGAGCCCCAGGCTCTACAGAAAAGCTGCACACACGCGTATATAAAGCTTGCGAGAAAAAATAAGCTCTGAGTATTAACGAGCCTGTTGCGCCAAAAATTAAATTTGTTTTAATCAACTTCATACAGGAAATTGTTTAACCAGCATTTCCACTACCTGCTAAAATGAGACAAGATGTGTGTTGGGGGAAGATGATCTGTTGTGGGGGACGCTCTTTCCTACATTGAAGAGGTCAGCTATCAAATAGCTGAATAAAAAATACGCAATTGATGCTTGGGTAGACCAAAGTAGGGCTTTCAACTGGAAAATCTCTAGTAAACTCACCTACGAGAAAGTCGATTATATCACCCTTATTGTAAAGGCCAGAGAACAACTAGTGACGAGATAGGGAACTTTCGTACGTTCCCCTTTATCACCCGATTTCTTACGTGTCGTTTTGTCACATAAATTAGCTGGGCTGCAAACAAGTGTGTGTGAAACAAGGAATGTGTGTATCTAGTTGGACCGTGGTGATCAATTTATCTGTTAAAATCCTGGAAAATTACATAATTACCTTGTAGGCAAAACGTAAAGTCCTGGAAAGTTTCCTATCTCTTCTTAACCTGATCTCTGGTAAAGGCCCTACGCAGTTAAATTTCGTCTCACTTGCTCATATTAAGTTCATTTCGCTGCTGATTGTCTGACTGCCTCATCATAATCAAGTCACATCCTAGCTAGTTGTCCAATACAAGATCTGTCCAACGTACCATAGACCAAACGTCCACACGAAAAATGTTAGAAAATCCAGCGAATTCTGACTCGAAAATCATTACCGGCTCGATTTATAGTAACCATGGTCTAGATCTCTACAAAAAAAACATATGAGAAGGCTACAATTCGCTATGCGGATCGTTTTATATCCTTTACCATCCCATCCTTTAAATTAATATCCTCAAAATGTGGGCTTTTTGGCGATGAATTAGAGAAAATGACGTTGTAACAACATATTAGGTCTGTTCCCGTACAAAATAATATTTACTGATTCTTACTGATTTTTACTTATTGCCGTTCCCGTACGCAAAAATATGTAAAATAGACAGCTCACGAGAGAGCAAAAAGCTACCCCTCCATAAAAATCTGTAAAAAAATTTACTGCAGAAATTTCTGTTGGTAAAAATCAGTAAACTGTCAGTTGGTATCTAAAAGTGACAATTCGCTTGTTTTGACAAGTGATTTATGTCATTTGTTCTTTAAAAGGCATACAATATATAATTTTACTGTTTTTTACTTATACGCGTTCCCGTACTTTTTGGTAATTTTGTCTCTTTCTGAGATAATTAACCCCCACTCCAAGAAATTTGAGAATTTACTAATTTTTTCTGAAAAAGGACGGGAACAGACCTATTGTTCAGACAGTTTATCAAAATATTTTATCTTTCGACAAATAACAACGTTTTTCTATTGAATATGCCTTAGGGTAGGGTATACAAATGGTTTTTGTAGAAAAACGCCCCCAAAAAGTGGGGGTGTGTTAAAATGGCCTTAGGACAAAATGTTAACATTAATTTGATTAAGGACCACATATACAGAATTTCATCATCCTAGCTAAAAATTTAAGGCATAAAAAACTGTGACCTACAGACGGACGGGTGGACTGACGGACAGACCGACATGGATTAGTCGACTCAGATATCGATTTTGATTCGATCCATATACTTTGAGGGATAAGTAGCTAAATTATTTCTCTATGTTACAAACTATGTATCAAAACTAATACACCCCCATGGGATAGGGTAAAAAAAAAACGCGATGAGAAAACTTCAAACGGACATAAGTCAGATGTCAAATATTTTTGTGTTTGTAGGTGTAAATCTAACTTGGAATCGAGATTCATCAAAAGTGCTGTAGATAAAAACGAGTGGTGGATGCACGACTGGGTCGACGCAACTTTCTCTTTCACGGCGAGTTAGGCATTAGATCAAATAGTACGCATTTTGATTATTAAAGCTTAAAATGATATAAATAATGTCGAAATGTGATTATACGAACGTTTACTCCGAAATTTGAAAGAATCGGTGTCTATGTGAATAATAATTATTTTTCGTTATTGGCCAAAACTGAAAATTCCGTTTAGTTATAGTTGGGCTACAAATAATTATGTGGAATTGTTTAAAACTATAAAAGTAGTATATATATTAAATTTCATTCAATTTGGCATAGCAGTTTACGAGAAATTAACATTTTTCTTTATATGGCCTGAATGACAAAATCCGTTATATGGATTTTCTCGAAAAAAAACTGGGTATGCAGTTTTGTTGGAACTAATATGCTTATAGTATATATAAAGTTTAATCAAAATCGTTAGAGCTGTTTTCGAGAAAATTGAGGTTATGTGTAATTTTTATGTGGCAGGTACCGTTATTAACATGGCTAAAAGCAAACAAAACGAGTAGTGGGTGCACGACTGGGTCGTACGCAACTTTCTCTTTCACAGCGAGTTGGGTGTTAGATCAAATAGTACGCATTTTGATTATTAAAGCTTAAAATGATATAAATAATGTTGAAATGTGATTATACGAACGTTTACTACGAAATTTGAAGGAATCGGTGTCTATGGGAATAATAATGATTTTTTGTTATTGGCCAAAACTGAAAATTCCGTTTAGCTGTAATAGTAGTATGTATATTAAATTTCATTCAATTTGACATAATAGTTTCCGAGAAATTATCAATTTTCCTTATATGGCCTAAATGACAAAATCCGTTATATGGATTTTCTCGAAAAAACTGGGTATGCAGTTTTGTTGGAACTAATATGGTTATAGCATATATAAAGTTTAATTAAAATCGTTAGAGCCGTTTTCGAGAAAATTGAGGTTATGTGTAATTTTTATATCGCAGGTACCCTTATTAACATGGCTAAAAGCAAACAAAAAAAATGGCCTAGAATTATGACTAAAATAAGCTTGGATACGAAGTTTGAAGAAAATCGGTCTAGCCGTTTAGGCTGGGGAGACCATCACGGACAGACGGACCGACGGACCGACGGACGGAATTCCAAAAACCACTTTTTTAGGCTCCACTATCATCGTAATATTAGAATCAATCAAAATCTCGAGGTCGAAAATTTTCACGAAAACAATATCTTTCTCTTTGTAAGAGAAAGTTAAAAATGGCCTAGAATTATGACCAAAACAAGCTTGGATACGAAGTTTGAAGAAAATCGGCCAAGCCGTTTAGGCTGGGAAGACCATTACGGACAGACGGACCGACGGAATTCCAAAAACAACTTTTTTAGGCTCCGCAATCATCGTAATGTTAGAATCAATGAAAATCTAGAGGTCGAAAATTTTCACGAAAACAAAATCTTTGTCTTTGTAAGAGAAAGCTTTGTGCAGCAATTTAGGGTCATCAATGAATGTTTGCTGATGATACTAAACTCATTAAGTTTTCCAAGAAACATAAGAAACACATCAGTTCCTTGCCAGTGGGCGATACGAAAGTAATGCCGGTACTAATGTACTGCCGAGTATGGCACCGGCAACAATTTTTAAAGTTCAGAGATTTTGATGTTGGAACTCCCTCAACTGCTGCTTCCAGGCCGACGTATTATATAATTTTTTCCTTCTTGCGCAGTTTTAAGTATCTCTTTAGCTAAATTTTGATTACCACTCAGAAAAATGGTCATGGTTGGATGTACCTAAATTTGATGGCAGTGGGCTCTTAGCACAACAACAGACGATCGCAAGAATTGAGTTTTGTTTGAGTGTTTAGTTCACAACCGTTCGAACTTGCAAGCGTCGAAGTAAAAACAGAGGACAAATAAGGGGTAATTTTTGTTCGTTCTATCTAAAGAGTGTCCTATGATTCACGCAAAATGTAATTTTTATAGAAAATAACGATTTTTATTAGAAATCTTAATTTTTTTTTATTAATTCATAGAGTATACAGATTGGGGTTATGTATGGAATAGCACATCGTATAAAAGGCCGCCAAGTTTTTGCTTGAAAACTACGTACTTTTTTATTAAAATTTTCTGTGGCCGTTTCGTATAAATGTTGATGAATTTTATTAATACACCGTATGTATGGCGTTAGTGGTATTGGGCTTGTTTGCATGGACTTTTGACTTCAAAAAAATAACCCAAAGAAAAAAGTCCAATGGCTTTATATCGCAAGATCTGAATGGCCAATTTTGTTCGATAAGGAAATGCATTAAGTAATTGAATTGTTTCTCTGGCTGTACGGCATGTGCAAAGATTATGAATTCTATAAAGATGACGCATTGAGAACAAAAAGCAGAAAATTTTGCTCAGTAGCTTCATGGAACGGGCGGTGTGCATGAAAACACATGAAAAACAAGAACAAAAACATATGAGAGGGCTACAATCCGCTCTGCGGATCGTTGAATACCCTATCCCATCCCATCCTTAAAATTAATATCCCCAAAATGTTATCGTTATGGTCATAAAGTATTGAAAATGACGTTGTCAGAACATATGGTTCAGAAGGTTTATCAAATTCTTGTATGGTTCGACAAAAAAACAACGTTTTTCTATTGCATATGCCTTGGGGTAGGGCATACAAATGGTTTTTGTAAGAAAACGCCCCCAAAAAGTGGGCGTGGGTTAAAATGGCCTATTGACGAAATGTTTAAATTAATACTACCAATGATTTTGGATTAAATTTTTTTTAGAACATATGGAAGGCTACAATCCGCTGTGCGGATCGTTGAATACCCTATCCCATCCTATCTGTAAAACTTAAATCCCCAACAAGTGGACATGGCTAAGCACACGATGTGGATAAAATAAAGAAAATGTCATGGTGACAACAAATTCATCAGACTGCTTATAAAAAACTTTAACGGTTCTACAAAAGACAAGGTTTTCTCCTGCATATGTTATGGGGTAGTGTATAAAAATGGTTTTTATATAAAAACGCCCCCAAAAAGTGGGCGTGGGTTAAAATGGTCTATGGACGAAATGTTCATTTATATTACTAATGATTCTGCATCAAAATTTTTTTCGAAAATTTTAAAATTTGACCGTAAAACGTTTTTTATTAAAAACGCCCCCAAAAAGAGGGCGTGGCAAAAAACTTTATATGAACGAAATACAGATATTCAGATTGTCTAAATATGTTGTTCAGAAAGTTTTTCAAAATTCCTTATGGTTTGGCCAAAAAATACGTTTTTCTAAAAAGGGGGCGTGGCAGTGGGCGGATTTCAAAAATTTTTACACTTATTCTGCTGGGAGCAACAAAGGGCACGTGTACCAAATTTCATCCTTCTAGCTCAAAATTTAAGGCCCAAAAACTGGTGACGTACGGACGGACGGACGGACAGACATGGCTAAATCGACTCAGCTATCGATTCTGAGTCGATCCATATACTTTGAGGTATATGTAGCTAAATTATTTCTCTATGTTACAAACTATGTATCAAAACTAATATACCCCTATGGGATAGGGTATAAAAATTTTTAAATTTGACCAGAAAACGTTTTTTATAAAAAAAAACGCCCCCAAAAAGTGGGCGTGGCAAAAGAACTTTATATTGACGAAATATAGATATTACGATTCTCTAAATATGCTGCTCAGACACTTTTTTAAAATTCTTTACGGTTTGGCCAAAAAATACGTTTTTCTAAAAAGGGAGCGTGGCAGTGGGAGGATTTCAAAAATTTTTACACTTGTTCTGCTCGGAGCAACAAAGACCACGTGTACCAAATTTTATCCTTCTAGCTCCAAATTGAAGGCCCAAAAACTGGTGACGTACGGACGGACGGACGGACGGACAGACATGGCTAAATCGACTCAGCTCAATTCTGAGCCTATCCATATACTTTGAGGTATATCTAGCTAAATTATTTCTCTATGTTACAAACTATGTATCAAAACCAATATACCCCCCTATGGGATAGGGTATAAACATATGGCGGGATATGCCAGCACGACCCGCCTTAGAACAATTTTTCTTATATGGAGTGCGTCATTTGTATAGAATTCATAATCTTTGGGCATGTGGCACCGTCTTGCTAAAACCGCATGTTGGCCACATCCATATCTTGAAAATTAGGCACCAGAAACTGGGTTATCATGTCACGATAACGAACACAATTAATTGTTACTGCCTGATCAGCCACATTTTCGAAGAAGAATCCGATAAAGCCTCCAGCCATAAAATCCGCAGCAAACAGTCACGAGTTTTTGATGCATTTGTTTTTCAAAAATTACTCGTTTGCTGAACCCCAAATGCGACAATTTTGACGAGTAACGAAGCAATCATGATGAAAATGAGCTTCATCACTGAAATTTTGTTGGAAAAATCAGCACACACTTGTTGTTGTTGTTGTTTCAAAATCAACGTGAAGTGAGTTCGTTGAATGCATGGTCAGTAGTCTTCAGTATTTAAGTCAATTGAACTTTGTAAGCATGAAGTTGCAATTCTTTCGTGACAATTCGCTGTAGAGAGCTTCTCGAAATGCCCAATTCTTGACTACGGCAACACACTAGCAAACTGCTTTGATATTTTCTGTTAAACGACTTGTGACAGGACACCCAGAGTGTCTAAGATGACTAATTGGTCCAGTGTCCCTGACTTTTTATAACCTTCACCGTTGATGGTTTCAAATCATTATGACGGCCATATTTTTTACGAAAATTGCCAAACCTTTATTATTTTTAAAATATTGCTCAACAATGAAAATGTGTTGTTCTTTCGTATAGCACTCCATTTTTAATAACCTCAAACTGTCAGATGTCACATTGTTAATTTTTTTCCGTTGGCAATACCGTACTAAATGGCGCGAAATTCAAATTTTGCGTGAATAATTGGGCACCCTTTATCTATTTAAACTATATAATCTGTTTTAAAACCAAAAAATGTTGTTTTAAAAAATACAAAAAAAAAACTTTGCTTAGCAAGGAAGTTTTTGTCATTATTTGTTTTTTTGTTTTATTTTTTATTATTATAAATTTAAAATACATTATGTTCACGCTTTAATACATAATTAATTAATCACTTTAAATACATTTATATAATAATATATATAATCATAATAATTACAGCACCTACACAAAATTAGGTTATTTTCATTTTTATGTTGTTGTTGCATCCTCTTCATTTAAATTTAAAACAAACAAAAAAAAAATATGTAAATATATAAAATAAAAAAAAATAATAACTTGATAGTGTGTTTGTTTTTTTGTTTTGTTTGTTGCTTGACTTATTCCTTAGGAATACCAATTCCCGTAGGGGGCTGTCGCGGGGGACTATTTGTCTACAATTAGGATAGCGCAAGGACGAAAAGTAGGTATCATGTATATTGGACGAGAATGAGAATACTCCTTCTCCGACTTAAAGTAAAGTGAAATGTTCTTCGTTTGTTTTTTCTTTTACACTTGCATTTAGTTTTAAATTAAAAAATAATAATAAATTGTTTTTAGTTTTAGTATTGCTTCCCACTTCGATGGCTAAATTAATTGCTGTTAATGTTGTTTTGTACACTATCCATGTTGGGGATGTAATCCATGGCCATTAGACACGCGAACACAGTCATCACCATTTTTGGTTTCACTTCGGTGATGTCCTCGGGCAGGGCATAGACGCGAGCACCAATTTTGCGTGCCATTGAAATGGCGTACTTTGCATTGGCATGGTTATCCTGTGAAAATGAAAATTTAGTTTGAGATGGATGTACTTTTTGGATGCAAGGTTTATGTTTACCTCCTCGGTGCCACTGTGTCGCACCAATTCGTAGTTGATGCTGCCTTGCTTGATCGAGTCAATCAAATCGATGACGACCCTGCCATCGGCGATCGACGAGTCATTGAAGTTCTTTATGCTGGATTCCTTGCCACCGGATGCGAGTTTCTCGTTAACCCATTGTACGATCTCCATTTCGATGATGGGATTGCCTGTGTTGGCCAGCCGGGAGAGGATCGAGAGAGTGTAGGCGCGCATCAGTTGCCAAATAAGTGCTGGAAATTCAAAAATGATTGTTAGAAGTTTGAATTACTGAAAATGGGAATGTTGGCTTGTTGGAGATCTCTAATCTTAGAAAATGATTCACTAATTGTTTTGCAATTTTTGACACAACGTGTTTTTTTGTATTTCTTTACGAAGAAATCCTTTGAACGAAGAAAACGAGGATCGCAAGTGAACGAACAACCTGGCATACTCAAGGAAACTAGAATATGCAGTGAAATTTCAAGAATTTGAGCTGCAGTACAGAAAATGATCGTTTCCGAAGATGAAAATCTGTGATCGTGTCGAGAGAAAAGGACTTTAAATATATTAGGGAATTTAAGACTGTCTGAAAGACAGCAACCGTGATCATGTTGAAAGAAGATGACTGGGAATATGTCCGAGGTGAAAAACTGTGATCACGTTGGGAGAAGAGAGACTGTGATCATGTCAAAAGAAAATGACTGAGGATAAGCTTTTAGTTGATAAACTGTGATAACATCGAGAAAAAATGACTGCGATCACGTTGGGAGTAGAGAGACTGTGATCATGTCAATAGAAAATGACTGAGGATAAGCTTTTAGTTGATAAACTGTGATAACATCGAGAAGAAATGACTGCGATCACGTTGGGAGTTTAGAGACTGTGATCATGTCATAAGAAAAGGACTAAGGATATTTCCTTTGTTGAAAAACAGTGATAACATCGAAAATGATTGAAAGGACTACGAATATGTCTAGAGATCATATTGGGGGATCTCAAAAGCTCTGATAATAAAATGAGAAAAATACTATGATCATGCCAGGAGAAAAGGACTGTGAAATTGTCGGCGGATGAAACACCGTGATCATGTTGGAAGGAAGGCACTGTGATCATTTTCAGAGTTCAATCATAGCTTTTGAACACCGAAAATGTTCATGTCTATAAATTAAGTTAATGTAAGATTTAAGGGAAATAGGAAATTAGAGAAGTAGTTAGATACAAAATGCACATCTTGTACATCGACCATAGTGAGTGGTAAAATCCCCACCAGTAAATAGGGGTAGATCTGCTCATGTAACTCGATGAGTATTATAACATAAATTCCATATCAACGCTTGATCGGATTTAACTTCAGTTGAACTAATATTTGAAATAAATCCGTGTAATGTAATGTTGACGACCCTGCTAAACGAAAAAATGACAACGACGTTCGTAAATGCACCTGGAATATGAGCACCTTATACAGGAGAGATGCAGGCGAACAACTAGCGGATGCCATAACCTGCTAAAAAACAGACATTACTGCCATCCAGAAATACGAAAATATGGCATCACGGCTAAATTCGCCAACATAAGCCTCCTGATATAGCAAAATATTGCTTCGTCGAGTTCCTTGACAAAACCTATGAGCCACTACCGATGTACGATGTTAAAACCGTGCTTTAGCAATATTGTCGAAAAACACAACCAACACGAAAACACGTCTGGCAACGGACTTAACTAAGTGCCTTCGCTACGGAACGAAAAGCCACTATAGCCAGCACACGGTTTGATCATAGGGGGCATGGAGGTCTCCAGATCAACGAACGGTGAACGAAATTGATCACATTGCGATAGACAAGAAGCACGCATCCAGTATTGCGAGGAGCTAACATCGACTCGTACTTATACCTTGTTGCAGCCAAGGTAGGGATGCAGATATCCACTACGACAAAACAAACCAGAAATTCTGTAAAAAAATTTAATGTCGAAAGACTGCAATCGCCAGAGACCGCCAAGACCTTCGCGCAACGCGTATCCCTTAACCTCTCGACCCACAACACACCACCAACATCTAATGTCAAAGAACAATGGCAACGATGCCACGAAGCCATTCGATCAGCCGCAACTGATGTGCTATGTTTATCGCCACCAGCAAAAAACCCCTGGTTTGATGAGGAATGCCGACAGATGTTCGCAGCCAAGAACGAGGCCTACAAGGCTAAGCTGCAGGTGAAGACGAGAGCTGCCATTGAGCTCTATAGGCAAAGAAGAAGGGAAGAACATAGGCTTTTCAGAAAGAAGAAAAAAGAGCAAGAAAAGCGCGCGATCGAGGATATAGAGAGGTGCCACTCCACGAACGATGTTTAAGTGTAAAACGTCAAAGCCAAGGCTACAAGGTTACAAGGCTCGAACAAAATCCTGTCGAGATGAACAAGGAAATATCATAGTTGAGACACAGTCGATGCTGAGGATATGGAAGAACCACTTCTGCAGACTGTTAAACGGCGATGACGAACAACATTCCGCTGTCAGGCAGAACGAATAATTCAATATTGGCAACGGCAGCGAAAACTGCCAACCACCGGACCTAAGTGAAGTGAGGATAGCAATATCTAAACTGAAGCTTAACAAGACCGCCGGAAATGACGGCCTTTCCGCTGAGCTTTATAAAGCTGGCGGAGATGACTTGGTAGGTAACATCCACCAGCCTATAAGCCAAATCTGGTCGGAAGAAAGTATGCTTGAAAAATGGACCTCAGCATCGTTTGCCCAATTCACAAAAAGGCAGACCCTCTGAACTGCGCCAACTACAGAGGCATAAGTCTCCTCAACATCGCCTACAAGATCCTATCTGCCGTAATATGTGAACGCCTGAAACCGTTTACCAACAACCTGATCGGCCCTTATGAGTGTGGTTTTAGGCCAGGAAAGTCCACAATCGATCAAATTTTCACAATTAGGCAGATCCTGGAAAAAACCCCAGAAGTCCAAATCGATACCCACTACCTATTTATCGATTTCAAAGCCGCATACGACAGCATTTATAGAGACGAACTATACAGAGCCATGTCTAGTTTTGGTATACCGCCCAAACTCGTCCGTTTGTGTAGGATGACGATGGAGAATTCTCGCTGCTATATCGGGGTCGGAAACGACCTCACCGACCAACATTCACCAATATTCGATACCAAAAAGGATTTAGGAAAGGCAATGCGCTGTCATGTGATTTCTTTAATTTGAATTTTGAGAGGATTGTGGAAAACTTCCGAGCCAACACCAGAGGCACAATTTTCCAAAAATCGGTGCAACTACTAGCATACGCCGACGATATTGACATCATTGGTAGGACTCAACGTGATGTCATAGCCACGTTTGCTAGTATAGAGAAGGAAGCGGCAATAATGGGTTTAGCAGTAAATGAGGATAAGACTAAGTATATGCCGTCAACACGAAAGGACACACAATATCGCTGAATTGGACAGAACGTCACCATTGACAGATATAACTTTGAGGTAGTACGGGACTTTGTCTACCTCGACTCCGCTATGACAACAACATCTCGTCAGAAATCAAAAGAATTACTGTTGTCAACCGCTGTTTCTTCGGTCTAAGGAGGCAATTTAGTAGTAAAGCCCACACTCGAACTACTTATGAGATCCAATATAAGACTCTGATCATCCCAGTCCTGCTGAAGCATGGACCGTATCAAAAGCAGATGAAGAAATCCTTGGTCGATTCGAGAAAAATTCTTCGAAAAATCTTAGGTCTCGTTTGCGTTGACGGGCTGTGAAGATGAAGATTCAACCAAAAACTATACGAGCTGTACAGCGACATATCAAAAAAAAAACTCCGCATTGGACGTTTAAGATGGCTAGGGCATGTAGAACGAATGGACTCCGATACTCCAATACGCAGAATCTTCGATTCCCAGTCAGATGTCGGACGTATACCTCGCCTTAAGTGGCGCGCACAAGTAGAAACCGACCTCAACCAACTTGGGGTACACAACTGGAGGCAGTTAGCTAAGTACCGGGCTAATTGGCATGTTGCTTGACGATCAGGTTCATTTCGGACTGTAGCGCCAGTTAAGTAAGTAAGTAAGTAGGCATGTGGGGGACGTGCCCAGCTATATTCTCAGGAATATAACATAAGCTACGACAGTGACAAAGACACAGAGTACTGCAGCGTATCAGCGGGCGTTCCACAAGGATCTGCTCTAGGCCCTCTTCTTTGAAATACTTTGTAAGATGGTGCTTTGAGGCTGCCAATCCCTCGAAGGGTGAAGCTTGTAGGTTTTGCGGATGATATCATCATCGTTAACGTGACAAAACATATCCACGAGTTCGAACAGAGATCAAACAAAGCGATACCTCCAAAGTTAAACCTCTGACCAGACCTAGCAGAATAGTTCTAATAATGCAAGTACGCTTGGGAGATCAAACAATTCGATCGAAACCCGGAATCCATTGCATAGATCGACAAGAGACTTAACTTGAAGACGTATCTAGACTTCGTTGGAAAACAATCAGGAAGTACATGCACAGGCATGATACCTCACAAATCTGCCCACAATGTTCGAACGAAGAAGAAGATGCAGAGCATGTATAGGTCGAGATTATCATGTAAGAGGAAAGATGGAACAAAGTAAACCATTTTGTTACCTGCGTCCGAATCAAATTGATGACAATTGAGCGTCTAAGACAACAAAATGCCGCAGAGGTGAGTACAGAATGAGAAGCATCGTTTAGTGTTGGCAAGGATGTTTTTTTTTATGAAATGAGAGGCTGCTACTGATGTGCGGTCACCTTACAACCTAGGTTGGTGGCTGTCCTAAGGAACTATTTAAGAGGAGCCTGAGCTACCTGGGTTGTTCACCAACTGTTTTTTTTTTCTGTAAGTAGCACCGTGAAATAATGTTTCCAAAAGCTAGGTTTTCACGTTAAGCTTGCTCTAGATTGTCTGACAGATGCCCAGAAGTTTTTACCTGACAGCCTCCTGTGTGGTTGTAGTTGGATATCATTTTTGAACTCGATAGCTGTGTCTTCCTTTCTGGCATAGACTATCGCTGTTTGTCCACATTAAATGTGAAACCGGTTGAATGGCGCAGCATTGCACAGCCACATCATTAAATCGCTAGAGGAGGGCCAGTGAATAACAGTTGGATCTCACTACGACTGGGAATCGTATTCACACCTTTTGCATGGTAGTTCATCCGACCAACCACCGCGCACATATAGGGTTCACACATCTCACATGCCTGCATGCGCAGTACTAGTCCATACTAACTTGTAAGGTATGCTGTTGCCTTTGTGATCATTAGATGTGCATGCCGCATGAGTGACTTAAAAACCTTTCTTACTACAAATCCATAAAAAATACTTTCAGATCGACTTACCTAACGTCAAGGTGGCATTTCCGTCATTCAAATCCTGTCCAGCGATACCGACCAACGAGAACTTCAGCTGTTTACCCAATTCCACGGCATAGTTGCAGTTCTCCAGCTTCTCCATGAACTTCTTGCGTGGTGTGAATCTCCTGTGCACTTTGCTCCAGTTGACAATTCCCGGCTTGATAATGTCAAACAGCTGGAAGATGACCAAACCATCAGCCAAATCAGAGTACAACCAGTTGACATATGGAGCCACACCCATCGAGTTCATCCAGTTTCTGTAAGCTATACCACAAAATAAGACCTCTGGCCATTGTTTCCAAATAGAACTCAAACTTACTCTTCTCTTCACGAGTCTCCTCGATTGTCTGTAGTCCCTCAATCTCCTCGGGCTTGTCCAAGCCTGGATGGTTGTTGAACAAATTGGCAACGAAGGCCAAGTTCAATTTGTACACACCATTGACGACATCCTGTGGGGTCAGGAAACTGCGGCAGTTCAACTTAGCAGCCTGTTGCAACATAATTTCAGCTCTGGACATCAAGTCGTTTTCCTAAAAAAAAAAATAAAAACAACCCCTTTAGAACCGTTATAATGCTAGAATAACAATCCCAACTCACCCCAAGTGCTTCCACAGTGACACCCGAATCATTTGGCGCGATCTGTTTCAACAGATGTGTGTAAATTTCCGAATCAACAATGTCACTCTGGAAGTTTGTGCAACGTCTCGAAATGCCAGCCCTCTCCAAATGATGGTTCACCCAACGCAAAAGAATAGCCTCCGGCGATAGCTTCATCAAATCCTCCAGCTTCTCATCCTCGAACAGCAAACCAGCCAGACCGGGACAACTGTCGAGTGTAATGTGACTGAACAGACCGATCCTAATAATCTGCCACAACAATCCCAATACCAAATGTGGCTTGCCCTTGGCCAAATCGTGAGCATCGATATTCACGATATTACAACCGATCGCCTGTGACGACACCAATGCTAGAGTCAAGTTCTCGAATTCTCTGTACACGGTGAGGCTCTTTTTGTTGATTGCACGTTCGTCAATTGTGTCCGGGCAGGAGTGATTGATAATCTTACACAGCAGGATACCATCACGAATCGACATATACAACTGTTTGCCCTCCTGATCGATGGGTAGCAAGTGCTTCAAATCGACATCGTGTCCCAAGTTCGAGTTGATCCAATCGGAGAAGGCCAATTGTTCCTCGAGACGAACTGAATGTGTTGTGCCTTCGGATGAGATCGATGACATGCCACCCAATGTTTCGAGGTTCTCTTTTTTCGAGACAACTGTTTTGAAGGTGCTTGCGACATCTTTGGACTTAAGGTCGAGGCAAAGGATTTCAAACTCATCCAGATTGAGTTTACCTTGGTGGGAAGTTCTCTGTTTGTTGCGGAATTCGTCGATCATTTCACGGACCTGATATCCGGCAAGTTTGAAGCCGACTTGGTCGAGGGCATCTTTAAGTTCGGAAAGGTCGATGAAACCATCTTTGTTGGCATCAATCTGGAAAAAAAGAGAAAGGAGGAGTGAGGTTAGTGAATGTAATAGGGGAAGGCAAATAGAGAAACAAATTAAGATTTCAGGAGGAAGCCCTGTCATATAAAGGTGTTCAAAGACACAGTGCATGTGATAAGGGAGTTCTGTGTGTGTGACGAACAAATAAATGGATCCATCTTCGATGCAGAAATGTTCTAGAACCCCCATTTCATCAAGGAGATCTGGGAACATCCAATATCTAGGGAGAATCGACAACCGACAATATATCACTAGTCATGGAAGAAGACTCTTCAGAGCCAGCAAACAATTAATCGGCAACAAGAAAGCGCCCGTTCCAGATGGCAAACCAAATGCATATGGCAGCAAAAAGCCGCCCTTCAAAAGCCACATATTATAAACTTTGAAAGTTATGAAGCAAAAGTGCCTGGAGAAGGAGTCTTTCAAGCAGCACTTGGTCCTATTGTGAAAGGTAACAAGCCTCACGAAGAGCCATTGTCTTATCGGCCAATTTGACTTCTAGAAAAGTTGAAAAGAATTCTGGAGCGAAAAGAAAAGGTCACTCAACAGTAGGCGATATAAAAGCGGTTGTTAACACCACAGCCACAGCAATAGAAGCAGGGAGTTGGCGATTCCGTCCCAAAGAGTAAATTACAGGACTAACGCTGGCGCTAAACTCGGCAGACTGGGTTGGATTGGTCAGAAAGGACACCAGGTACTTTCTACGAAGAATATTCTCATATTACCTCAACCACAGAGCGTATGAGACTGCCGATGTAGAATACTAAAATATTTCTGCAGGAGTACCACAAGGCTCCGTACTCGGACCGCTTCTATGGAAAATCATGTGTGACCGAGTGTTTCGTTTGAATTTAGCAAGTGGTGGTAAAATGAAAGGGTTCGCGGATGATGTAGGAGTACACTACCATTGAATCAAGAATCCGCATAAAGACTTAGCTAGCTACAGTACGTTTCGAACTGGCTGACGAAGGCTGTTCTTATCCAGGTTGGATCCAGCACGATATACTTTAAAGAAGCCATTAGGGACATTGGCGTTATGATAGATGAAATGCTGAATATTAAGAAGCATTATGAAATAAAGCCTTAGCAACTCAGACAGCTCTGGATTCCTCCATATGTCAGTGGACCAGTTCCAAACGGAACATTGTGGAGTTGCTAGTCTCACATCAGACGCGCGATAGAGGAATGCTCTGTAGATATGGAATGGTGGTGGAAAATTAAATACCACCAGCGGATCAATTATAGCTAATGGTACGGCTTCCAAATTAAAAAAAAAACTTCCCAGTCGGCAACGGAAGAATTCCAAAGATGGACTGAACGGAAGCGTCTACAGTTGGACGAAATAAAAAACCCACATGAAATATTCCAACAACAGACCATATAGAATTTTTATAGATTAGTCAGGGCAGCAGCAGCGCTCAAGCCTTTATCGGATACTCGCGGCACCTTGTCCCAAACTTTTAAATAGATTAGAACTGGCCTACCATGTTAGATGTTGTGATTCTGTTTAACTACACCAACTCATTACCAAAGTTTGGTCGTATGAAAGTATGCCTGACGAATGGAACCTCTGCATTGCTTGCCCGATCCACGAAAAAAAAGGAGACCCTCTGAACTGGGCCAACCACAGAGCATATGATTCCTGAACACTGCATACAAGAGCCTATCTGCGCACAAGAAACCGAACTCAACCAACTTGTAGTGAACAACTCGAGGCATTTAGCTAGGGTCCACGATAATTGGCGGGACTTGTTGATGGAGGTCCAGATACGTTCTGGACTGTGACGATCACGACTTAAGTAAGTAAGTGATCCACGCCAGGGTAGTTTTATTGTCAAGAATAGTGAGTTCAGTCCTTATCTATATTGGTCTAGTGTCGACAAGCGCACAGTTGACGAGGACAAGACGCAAATACACAATCTTGAATAAAACGTCTCTCTTAATAGCAACAACATTAAGGCAGTAAAAGAGTTCCTCCGCATCAGAGTCAGCATCGATTCACGAACGAATGCCACCTTAGTGGAGATACGACGATGACTGAGCTTAGGAAACCGATGATACTTCGGTTTAGAGTAGCAAATGGGATGAAACTCTGAACTCGGAAATCCAAATTTTTGTATCGAACCATAATTCTCCCTTCGCCAAGTGCTGGACAATACCCAAACCAGGAAAGCGGAGCAAATATAAGGCACGAGGAAAGCGAATGGAGAAGAAGACACAACCACGTAAACTTTATGAGCTGTACCAAGATGTAATTGCAGTACAAAGGGTAAAAGCACCTCGATGACATTAGCTCGGCCACATCGAGCGAATGAAGACTAATGGTCTAGCCAAGAGAATCTTCGAATCAGAACCTTCAGGTTCGCGGCGACAAGGAAGACCGAACCTACGGTTTAAGGATCAAGTGATTGCGGATATCAGGGAGCTTGGACTAAATATTGGAAGCTGAGCAGGATTGAAGAAATTAGAAGGCTGCCTTGTCTCAGGCAGATACCCTTAACGGGTAGGAAAGTGTTCCAAAACTTACGCAAGATTGGTTGTAATTTCTTCATCGAAATAAAGTGCATTGGAGATGCGATAGGGTCATGTATCACATAGCACATCGAGCAAATGGTCTTCACCTCTTCTCTAGCCTTTTTTTGTATGATTTAAGCGCACTCAAGGGGTTATGGATCCTTCAAATGTTTTCCCACAGTACGAGCGTTAGAGAAGGGGAAGAAAGAGAGTGATAGGAAAGATTTTCAAGTAGTGGAGACTTACTCCATGGGTGGTGTCCGAACTAACTTCGGGGGAGTCCCTGTTTTTTGTGTTTGTTAAATTCGCAACCTGATTGGCCCTTATCAGTGTGGTTTTAGGCCAGGAAAGTCCACAACCGATCAAATTTTCACACTTCGGCAGATCCTAAAAAAACTCAAGAAGTACAAATCGATACCCACCACCTATTCATCGATTTCAAAGCCGCATATGACAGCATTTATAGAGACGAAGCCATGTCTAGTTTTGGTAAACCGCCCAAACTCGTCCGTTTGTGTAGGATGACGATAGAGAATTCTTGCTGCTCCATAAGGGTCGGAAACGATCTCACCGACACATTCGATACCAAAAAAGGATTTAGGCAAGGCGATGCGCTGTCATGTGACTTCTTTAATCTGATTCTTGAGAGGATTGTGCAAAACTCCAAAGCCAACACCAGAGGCACAATTTTCCAAAAGTCGGTGCAACTACTAGCATACGCTGATGATATTGACATCATTGGTAGGACTCAACGTGATGTCATAGCCACGTTTGCTAGTATAGAGAAGGAAGCGGCGAAAATGGGTTTAGCAGTAAATGAGGGTAAGACTAAGTATATGCTGTCAAAACGAAAGGACTCACAACATCGACGAATTGGACAGAACGTCACCATTGACAGATATAACTTTGAGGTAGTACGGGACTTTGTCTACCTCGGCTCCGCTATTAACTCTGACAACATCTCGTCAGAAATTAAACGAAGAATTACTCTTGCCAACCGCTGTTTCTTCGGGCTAAGAAGGCAATTTAGTAGTAAAGCCCTCACTCGAACTACTAAGGAGATCCTATATAAGACCCTGATCATCCCAGTCCTGCTCTACGGCGCTGAAGCATGGACCGTATCAAAAGCGGATGAAGAAATCCTTGGTAGACTCGAGAGGAAAATTCTTCGAAAAATCTTCGGTCCCGTTTGCGTTGACGGGGTATGGAGACGAAGATTCAACCAAGAACTATACGAGCTGTAAAGCGACATGCCCCTGGTCAAATAACTCCGCATTGGACGTTTAAGATGGCTAGGACATGTAGAACGAATGGACACCAATACTCCGGCTCGCAGAGTCTTCGATTCCCAGCCAGACGTCGGACGCAGTAGAGGAAGACCTCGCCTTAAGTGGCGCGCACAAGTGGAAACCGACCTCAACCAACTTGGAGTGCGCAACTGGAGCCAGTTAGCTAAGGACCGGGCTAATTGGAGAGGCATGTTGGTTGAGGCCCAGGTTCATTCCGGACTGTAGCGCCACTTAAGTAAGTAAGTAAGAACTTCGCAGAGCTTTCAAGATGGTGTATACTTCTAGGAGTAACTACCGACCTTTTTTTTGAATTCTTTGAATAAAAGTTTCATGAATTTTGGCTGGGATTGAACGCGAAACCTTCCAATCAATAGGCGATCACATTACCACTGCACCACGGCCACCAACCAATAATTTTGCGTAAATATGGCTGACTTTTGTTGATGCAGCGTTGAATCTTCTCATTTTATGTACGAGGGTGTTAAATCACATGATCTAGGCCAATGTGTCAATTCTGATCATCGAATTGACACAGTATACGGCAGGAAGGTCTCATGCAGCAATTGAATGGTTTCACGTCCTGTATGACATGTGACACTGTCTTGTTGAAGCCACGTGTTGTTCACATTAATACCATCGAAATTAGGCAGAAAAAACTTGGTTGTCATGTCCCGGTGTCAATCACCAGTAACAATCACAGTTTGGCCAGCCTGCTTTTTGAAGAAGTAGGATGCAATGATGACTCCAGCACAAAATCCGCACAGTAATACGTTGTGGATGCATTTGTTTCACGACGATCATATGCCGGTTCTCTAAACCCCAAATGCGGAAATTTTGATGATTGAAATGCGCTTCATGGCTTATTCCGATTTTGCTCGAACTGTGACATCTAAACATTCATTATTTTTGAAATATTTTTCAACAATGGAAACGCAATGTTTTCGTGTATACTGCTCCATTTTAACTAAACCAAAACTGACAGCTGTCACATTTTTTTTTTGTTGGCAAAGCGTAAATATCGGGTTTTTCAATAAGAGCGCTACAAAAGTTTTTTTTTAAATAAAACAAGAACGGTTTTAGATATCAACGAAATGTGAAAGTACGTTCGATGCCATTAAGATGGAACTCGATTTCTTTTGCATGACCACCACGGGCACGCTTTCAGACGCTGAACCCAATTTTCGACGGTTTCAAGCATAAATCGGTCGATACTACTGCAATTTCACGTTCGATATTTGTACGAAGTTCATCAATCGTCGCTGGCTTGTTGGCATAGACCATAGACTTGACGTAGCCCCACAGGAAATAGTCGATACTGCTGCAATTTCAAGTTCGATATTCGTACGAAGTTCATCAATCGTCGCTGGCTTGTTGGCATAGACCATAGACTCGACGTAGCCCCACAGGAAATAGTCAAATCGCACGACCGAGGCAGCCAAGCGACCGGACCATTTCGTTAGATAACACGTTCTCCAAACTTGGTTTCCAATAAATTGATTGTGACATTCGCTGGGTGGCTTGTGGCGCCGTCCTGTTGGAACCACATGTCCTCCAAGTCCATATCATCCAATTGGGGGAAAAATATTCGGTTATCATTGAACGGTAGCGATTCCCATTCACAGTAACGTACCGGTCTCGATCATCACGGAAGAAGTACGGCCCAATGACGCCGCCGGCCCATAAACCACACCAAACCGTATTTTTTTCGGGATGCAATGATGACTCATGGAGTACGTGTAGATTGCTGCCTGACCAATACCGCATATTTGTTTATTGACGAAGCCATTCAGCCAGAAATGAGCCTCATCGCTGAAGATGATTTTTCGATGAAAATCCGAATCATTTTCAAGTTGTTGCTCAGCCCAATTCACGAACATACGACGCTTCTGGTGGTCAAGCTGCAGTTCATGCGTCAATTTAATCTTGTAAGGATGTAGGCCAAGATCTTTTCGCGAAATTCGGCACAACAACGTCACAGAGATGCCCAACGCTTGAGAACGACGTTTGAGAGACACATTTGGGCTTTCTTCAACTGAAGCCTCAGCGGCAGCAATATTCTCGATACTACGGGCACTTCTTTGTTTCACTGACACGGGAACATTTTGTACTGTGCCTGTGTATTCAAATATTTCCACTAGACGCTCAATTGTTGATCTGCTAGGACGATTTTGACGAACATAAATTGGACGTAGCGCTCTTAACGTTGAGGCCACTGACTCCGAATTTCGGTAGTAAATTTTAATAATTTCGACTCGTTGGCTCGTATATCTTTCCATCATGATATGGCAAACCTTACTGAAGAGAAATGTCAAAAGAGCGGCAAGAAATATGGCGTCGTTTGCTGTCCCTGTCGCTCTACTTTTATAGCTTCCCTGTTGAAAAACCCTTTAGAGGGAAATTTAAATTTTGGGTGAATTTCGGGGCAGTTTTTTGTATATATTAACAAAAAAAAAAGAAGGAGACATACTACCAAAACTTCTTATGAATTTTTAGTTGTTCGGAATGTTATATACCCCGGCTTATTGTCAGATATTTATGACGAGAGACATTAAAAAAACTGTCTTAAGTTTCAGGATTTGAAATATGAACCCCCCATTAAGTAGACCAACGACCCCCTGATGTGTGTTTTTTTTATCAATCCGAGCTCTACCAACTTCTTCATCATCACATAAAGATAATTCCTGCTTTTAACTGCTTGATTTTGTATAATCATTCCTCAGGTCAGGCGAACAACTAAAGGAGCGACATTATCCTTGCAGATGTTTATTGACTATGCTCTTGAACTGTCGTAGATTGTAAAGGGTGTTTTTCTTAGAGGTAGAGAACTTTAAGTTGGCAACACTATTTTAACTGGCGGCCATTTTGTCAGCTGTCAAGTGATTAATTTTTAGTTTGGTTTGGCATTTCAACAGGAATAGACTGACGTCTGAACAACGCTTCCAAATTGTGCAAATTTATTTTGAAAATCATGATTCTGTTCGAAATACGTATCGCGCACTACGTCCATTTTACGGTCAACATAATCGTCCATCAGAGCAATTAATTCGATTAAGTATGGAACGTTTTCGCACCACGTTTACTCTAAATGATAATACGCATCCACAGCGACAGAAGTGCGTACAGAAGAAGTCATTGCTTCTTTAAAAAAAAAAAGATGCTGCCCAGAACGTTACAGTCAATGGTGACCGCTATAGAGCCATGATTACTGACATTTTCGTTCAATCAATTCAACAACCATGATGTGCAGTAGCTGTGGTTTCACCAAGACCGGTAAACATGTCTCACAGCTCGTGACACAATTGATTTGTTGAAGGAAACGTTCGGTGAGCGCATAATTTCGCATTTTGGTCCTGTGAATTGGCCTCAAAGATTGTGCGATTAAACGCCGCTTGACTATTTTCTGTGGGGATATGTGAAGTAGGTAGTCCACACCGATAAGCCCGTAACGATTGACCACTTGGAGGCCAACATTCGCCGCGTTATTGCCGATATACGGCCACAAATAATGGAAAAAGTCATAGAAAATTGGCACTCAAGATTAGACTTCTTCCGAGCCAGCCGTAGCGGTCATATGCCAGAAATCATATTTAAATTATAATGGCAGAAGATTATCTTTCGAATGAAGTAAATTTCATGTCAATTTAAAAAAATCATCTTTGTTTTATTCCATTTCAAAGTTCGATAAAAAACCACCCTTTATACGAGGTGGGCCAAAAGAAGTCATCCGATGTTGTTTGGCTCTCATTTTTTTTTTCTAAATGAAAAACTTCGATTCTGTTTATTTGAACCTTTAGAATTTTATTGGTCAAGGCGAGAAGATGATATCGGCCAAATGGGCACCGTCACAATTGATTGCCATACGGGGTCGTTTTATGACATTTTTCATCACTTCGGCGAGAACTTCGGGCGACAGATTCTCGCACTCGTGTCGAATGCTGTCCTTGAGGGCTTCTAGGGTCTCGCTCTTGTTCACGTATACACGGGACTTCAAAAAACCCCACAAAAAAGCTCTGGAACGGTTAAATCGGGCTATCTTGCGGGCCAGTGCAAATCGCCAAAACGAGAGATGAGGCGACCCGGGAACGCTGCCTTCAGAATATCGGTTGTGGCTTGCTCAGATTTGACATTGGCGGCCATTTGCAAAAATAAGAGCATCTTCCAGTGGGGTGATCTCTTTTAGCCCACATTGTATGAAATAACGCATCTAGAAGTTCGTTCCATTGTTTGCTTGTTCTATTTCTGGATTTTTCTCTCCGACATTGACCTCCTTATTAATAAACGCTGATTAGCTAATCACTGACTAACTTTTTACCTTTGCGCAAGTATTTCTTATAGTCAAGTTAGCCATTGATTAGCTAATCAGCGTTTATTAATACGGTGGTTATTCTTTAAAAAAAAAAAACCTATTAAGGATCCAACAATCAAAAATTAAAATATACCCTCAATGGAACTGATTAGAACCGCAATAAAACTGGACAAAGATTACAAAATTATCAACAGCCAACACTTGAGGATTATGTATGTTATTACCCGCGTGCAATCAAGTGTTGGCAATAGAAAAGTGGAAACCATATGAATAAATAACATACTTTGGCCCAATTTCCTGGTAAATCGATTGTAATCGATAACATGAGTATATGTGATGTGTTGGTATGCCAATCGCTACCAAGGTCGTAAATAAGGTTGACAGTGAATTTCCCATTTCCAAGAGCAGAAAAACCCAATAAGGGCATTCCTTCAAAAATGTTTGTACATTTAGATAACGACTGTACAGAGCCATAAATCTTCGAGAACTGTCATGTACACTAAGGCGTATGCGTAACATTTTCTTTTTTTTCTATCGTATGACCTCATTTTAAATGCACCAAGTGGGCGATAAGAAGTGCACAACTTAATTAATTCCTAAGTTCAGCCAATCGTACATATTGAATTAAAAAATAAATTGCAAATCGAAAAGAGGTGCTCAATGGGAGTGGCTGGCTTTTTATTTCACAAAAAAAAAAAAACCGAAAACCCAATAAAGTTAGAAAACAACCACCACACACACAAACAGTGATAGTGTGTGAGAACTTTGACGTGTGGCATTCCCTGGCAGCATTTCCTGCTTCCATTTCGAGACACACCTTAGTAAAATGCTTTATTTGGTTTTTTTTTTATTAATTTGCTTTCCGTAATTGAGTTTTGCATTTGGAAAGGCATTTTTATGCAAACACAGCTTATTCTATATATCCTTACCTACGGGATGAGTATTTACGTGCTGGTTGTGTGGTCAGTGGAAAGAGGTGTTGGTATTGAATATAAAAGTCCCATATAGTTAAGATAAGATAAGACACCCTGTGCTTAAAATTCGATGTTGATAAGAAAAATTACGATAAAACACACAATTTTATATTTAAAAAGGGGGTCTTAAGCCATTTGGAATGTTTGCTTGTCACCCTTTCATTGGAGAATCACGCCATTGGTTAGGTATTTTAATCGTGAATTAAATCCACAAGAGACTGGATCAAAGTTTCTTTTTTTAGAAGGTGGAGAATATTCTCAAGATACCATTAGCCCATGCTGATCCTAATATAAGTCATCAGCCGGTATGTGCCTGCGCATCAAACCCCACCACGCACATTTTTTCCAGCCACCATCTTATATAGCTTATCACCCCAATTGCCTTTACAGAGCATCTGTTGCTTCTTCTGGTTCACCTGCCTATCCAGTATTTCGAACCTTTTCTAGTTGTGAATTGGTTAGGGCGTCCAAAATTCAAGAAATATTTAAATTTCCCGCCAATTGTGCGGTAAAGGATTGCCAACCATAAATAATCAGTTTGACAGCTGACATTTTAGTTTAGGGTTAGTAAAAATATAGCACTAGACAAGACAACGTTTTCATTGTTAAACAATAATTTAAAAAAATATTTAAGGTTGTCTGCAAGTCATCCTTAACGATGAAGCTCATGATTTCCTTAATGGCTTTGTTAGTCGTTAAGAGTGTTGCATTTGGGGTTTTGAGGAGCCACATGTAATTGCCGTGAGACAAATGCATGCACAACGTGTCACTGTGCGGATTTTGGGATGGAGGCATCATTGGACCATTCTTTTTCGAAAATGAGGCTTGTCAAGTAGAGATTGATACTAATGCTCATTATCGCGTACTTTTTCCCTAAATAGGATGGTATTGATGTGGACGACATGTGGTTTTAGCAAGATGTTGTCACATACCATACAGATCGTAAAGCAATAAAATCAGTGCATGAGCCATTTCCTGAATTGTAATCTCTCAGCATTGGCAGCCTAGATTATGTGACTTAACACAGATTTAGGGAGGTATCGAGTTCCTAAACGTTCGTAGTAAAAGTATAAATTTATAGTCTTCCACCAAAAAAAACTCAACTTTGGGCAAATATGCATTTCCAAAACATAAAGGACATTTTTCCAGGCTAATGAAGGAATAGAATAGAAAGTCCGATACACTACTCATTTTGCATACTTAGTAGAACTCTTAAGCACATAATTTAAATGCTGTGATCAGTCTGTATTTCTTACGTTTGGCTTAAAATGTATCTATGTACATTTTTCCTGACTAATGAAAAGTTTGAAAACACATAAAATAATTTGCTTGAACTAAAACTGTTTCTTCAACTCCTGTTTCGCAATTTTGGTCAAACCACAACTCATTTGTTGTATCATCCCCAAATACATATCAACAAATGAACAAAATATATCAAAATCAACTGTCAAAGCTGTTTTCATTCACAGTAATCAATTTGTATTCACAATAATCAAGATCTCTGTCGATTGTCCTACATTATACCAAAACCAAAGCCAGCCGGTATGATCGGCACACAACGAGTCGAAAATCAATCGAGACTAGCAATATATATTATATATCTATCTGTCTATATCGATTTAATATAAATCTAATCTAAATTTTGGGACACCCTTTACAAGATAAGCCAAAAGTAATGTCATCATTTGAAGGTGCCATAGTTTTTACAAATGGCGTCAAATTAAGTGCTTTGCTTTGACATGTATGTTAGTGACTTATCGAGAGTTACTTTGATACAAACTTGAAGAACGCCAACATATTCGGCCCTATCATGGTATCCGTTTCGAAAGAAAAATTCTCCGATTTTTTACGAATCGTAGAATTTTGCTTTATGGTAATCGTTACGATCAGTTGTTTGAAACATTTCTCCGACAAAGCGTAACGCATATCGGCAGTCTACGTTTCGTTGTGATGCGATGGATTGCATTTTTTGCATCTGTTTTTGACAACCACACGTAAATTTCTCTCCGATGGTCTCCGACATTTATTCGTCGCGGAAATATTTTTCATTGAACAAAATGAGCGCTTAGTAGAGTTGATGACTGAGAAACCCGACGTAGCTAGGAATTTCACCAAGAAGGGGTTGCTGATGTCAAATGAATGCGTTGATGCACCTTCGGAAAACGGATACTATGAACGTAAATTCAGTCTCCAGCTGGATTTGCGTTGCGTAGAAATTTTCTCCGAACGGATACCATGATAGGGCCGATTGTTAATGGTTATTTGACCGCACCGGGAATTTCGACAGACATCTTCCTCTGGTGGTTTTTGAAATCTCGCGTCTACCACAATAAACTACAAAACTTTCGAATCATGAAAGCCATTGAAGAAGAAATTATCAATTTGTAGTTTTGCGAGCAACAATTCTACATGTGGTACAACGAGCACATATGTCCATCAACTCAGGGGGTGGTCATTTGCCCAATATAATTTTATCAATTTAAGTTAATTTTTGTATCGTGTTGGCAAAATATTTTTAACCAGAATTGGATGAATTTGACAACAGTGGTTCCAATACACGAATACCTAAAGCGGTATATACACACGTCAAAATCTCGTCAAGCATGCGAGAGTGTATGAGTAAAAACGAAACACCTATACGTTGTGTGCATGCTTGAAGCAAAATCAAAACGTTTTGATTTTTCTTCAATCAGGCGTCAATGCTTGACGTAGTGTATATTCGTGATTGAATGCTTGATCAAGCATTCATTCTCATTTTTACGACGCCAGCGTAAAGACGTCAGTTTCGCGGATTTTTTTAACAGTGCGGTGTTTATTTATGTAAATATTGAAGAAAAAAGTTTTATTTTGGAGTTTCTAGAGGTTTATCGTTCTCTCCCAGCGTTATGGAACATAAAATCGAAGGAATACAGCCACCGCAATTTAAAAAAAAGTGCAGTATGAAACGCTCCTTACAAAATATAAGGAAAAGCACCCAGAGGCAACAACAAAATGTTAAGGTAAAACTGAATGCTTGAAGCCTCATGCTTGATGTGTGTATATGCTGCATCAAAGCAAATTTACAAATACACTCTCACATGCTTGATGAGATTTTGACGTGTGTATATGCCGCTTAAGAATTGATCTACTTAACTCAAAGTTCCGTAATTGACAGGATTAAATAGCTCCCAAATAAGAAAAGTAACAACTCTGTAAAATCCAGGCCAGTGTAGACTAGTAGTCGCCTCCTTAGTTTAAGGCTGTCAAACATGACTTTTGCAAATGGTAAGGTAGTGAGATAACTTAGGTGTTGCAACTTTCTGGATTTCAACCAAGACCCAGGTTGTGCAAAGTTAAAAACTTTTTTAAATACGTGACCAAATTGTGTACTAAACCCTGTACATTTTGGAACAACTGAAACAGAAAACACCAAGCTCCATCAGAAACGTATACAAGGTCTATTTAAACCTTTCCATCATATAGAGTTTTAACCACTCTGTTGGAACGGACTATATTTTGCGCTGAATCGTGGGATAATACGGCTAGAGATTAATAGTAATCAGTAATATCATTGTATATGAAACTAATAGTACTATCACTTTGGCAAATCGATGGTGGTGCCTCTATCGGCGCGAGATACTACTAGGCCAAAGAGGGCTGTAAATTTTACGCTCTCTTTATTGGATTTAATGGAGATCCACTCACATAATTTACACAGTTCTACTCTAAAATTAAACCAATCGCATGCCAATATACTATTTCTTTCTCGCTCATTTTGTCAAATACGAAAGCTAAGTGAGTTACTTTGTTGCAATGCGATATGCGAATTGCGAGTGTGCCATACCAACCCCCGGTATGAGCAAAAGCAATTGCATTTCATATCTCAATCGCAGTGCTGAAAAGCCATTTGCTGAGGGATGTTGTACATGTCTTGTTTCATACTTTACTCAGATTCAAATTTTATTTTCGTATTTTTTTGTTAATCTACTCAATGTATTAAAATTTGAGCCTGAGTGAATAATGCAGCATACATAATGTACGATGTTCCCATTTCCCATCCCATAACATCTTTGTCCACGTACAGCATACACTCTGCTTCAACAAAATGATCGGTTTTTGGAGTATTTGTTTTGTGTGTGTGCTTTATAGATACTGATCGCTCATTTTCAACCAATGTTTTGGTGAAGTGCAGTGGCAGTTGGTTAATATTACAGGTGGACAATTTTACTGTGAATTTTTATACCCTATCCCATAGGGGTATATTAGTTTTGATACATAGTTTGTAGCGAAATAATTTAGCTAGATATATCTCAAAGTATATGGATCGACTCAGAATCAATAGCTGAGTCGATTTAGCCATGTCTGTCCGTCCGTCTTTACGTCACCAGTTTTTGGGCCTTAAATTTTGAGCTAGAAGGATGAAATTTGGTACACGTACTCTTTGTTGCTCCCAGCAGAACAAGTATTCAAAATTATGAAATCCGCCCACTATATTTCGTCAATATAAAGGTTTTTGCCAAGCCCACTTTTTGGGGGCGTTTTTAATAAAAAACTTTTTTTGGCAAATTTTAAAATTTTCGAAAAAAAAAATTTATGCAAATAATTGGTAGTATAAATTTGAACATTTCGTCAGTAGACCATTTTAACCCACGCCCACTTTTTGGGGGCGTTTTCCTACAAAGACCATTTGTATGCCCTACCCCAAGGCATATGCAATACAAACACGTTCTTTTTTGTATTTTTTTATTTCTAATAAATTAAAGTTAAATGTTATATAGCATTATAGAATGGGGAAATGCTCATATGGACTGTAATAATTTCAAAATTCCATTTTCCTTGTCCTTTTTTAAGCTCCCCAATGATCATAGGAGAGATGTTTGGATAAAACATTCACATCTCATTAAATAAAAATGTTTTTATGTGTGAAAACCATTTCTATACCAAAGACTTAAAATTAGAATCACTTCGAAAATGTCTTCCTAAAAATTCAGTTCCAATTTCATCCCCATTAGTTTGCAATTGCTCGAATCTATTCACTGACGATTCTTGCTTAAAAATTATGGATAATAATCGAAAGACTGAACATCGAAGGTAATTTAAAACAACTCCAGATCATGCAATAATCCAAACTTTATTCAAGAAACTGGTGAAACTTAAAATGTGTTCACCTGTCAGTTCTGTTAAAAGGGTTGCTAACCCCGTAACATATGTAAGAGATTTCTCTTTACCTCCTCTTAACAATAGCTCCGAAATTTCTTCCTCACAGTTTCAATCTCCCGCTTCACGTTTCGTTCATAAATCTAAAGGTGGAATACAAAATTCTGTCCCGCGTTGCATTTTGGATACACCGAAAAGATTAAAATATGATAAGGAGTATAATTGAGAGAAAAACGTTGACTTGCATTTGCAGGAAAAACAATTCGATGTTAAAACATTTGTTAGCATGTAACTTTTTCATAAGGTAAATGCACGTTGGACATACAATGAAAAAGATTTGTCTCTAAAGTTTTTTATAAGTCTCCTTCATAATAATTCCATATGCTGAACACCGAATTTAGCTTATCATCTGTAAGCACAATATATAGATGGCATTCATCTTTGTAAGGCCGAGACCATGTTAAATATACAAAAAAGATGTGTTCTGATTTTTGATGAAATGGCAATAAAGACCGAGCTTGATTATAACACGAAAACGGATATGATGTACGGGTTTTCGGATTTTGGGGAGCTGGGAAGGCACACCACTGTTGCTATATATCATATTATAAAGGATGCCAAAGGGGTGAGAACATCCCAACCGAGATATTGAAATTAACAGTTACCAAAATATTAGAATGTGGATTTGAAGTTATTGCTGTATGCTGTGACCAGGGCAGTTACAATAGAAAAGCATGTAAATTACTGGGAGCAGCAGAAAATAAGCCGTTTTTTGAAATCTCGGACCAGGTAATATTTCTTTTATATAACTACCCGCATTTATTCAAAAGCCTGCGAAGTTGTTGTTAAAAAATAATATTCGCATAGCTGATGATATCGTTTCTTGGGGAACACTTGTCAAACTGTTTGAAGAAGATTCCAAGAATATCTTTCAAGTATGCTTCAAACTAACGAAGAGTCATATAAATCCAAACAGTTTTGAAGAATGATCAGTCAAACTGGCTACATAGGTTTTCAGCTGCTGGAATTTTCAACGCTATCTCAGCAAATTGTTTTGAAACCGACACAGATAAAAAAAATCGCTGCCTCGACGGCACTTTTTCCTGTTAAGATGAATAATCTTTTTGATAACTTAAATAGCTACAGTCTTTACACATCCAATCCTGATCGTCGACCTGTTTCAGCATCTAGTGAAACTCTACAGTCCATCAAAACAGCTAGGGAGTGGATCTCATTATGGGAGTCTACTGGTAAAATGAAAAAGCCACATTGCTTTGGTGGTCTTATGCAAACGTTGCTGGCCATAGAATTAATATTGGAAAAACTCAAAAATGACTAGCAGTTTCTTCTTCTTGTACATCTAAATACTGATGTTGCAGACAATTTATTTTCTATAAGAAAATTCAATAAGGATTTCTGTGGAGTTAAAAGTGCGAGGAACTAAGATCCCCACTTTATTTTTTTTTTTTTAATTTTTGTTTGTTTATTGAATTATCGATATGTTTTCTGTTTTTTTACCCCGCTTATAAATAAACATTGTTACGTTTTCTCATATTTATGTTAAACTTATTTTACATATTGTATTTTTTAGTTCTAAAGTGCGTCTAATATGCTACCTCATTGGAGACGTGGAAAAGCATATTGAAGTTATCACCTCACCTCTGTATATTGCTCATTATCTTATTTAGTTTGGTGCGAGTACGCCAAAACCGGTTTGTTCTTGTTTGCACTCTTCAAGTCACTCATAAACACACTCATTATAATATTATTTACTCTATTCAGAAAGAGTGAACAAATTTTTCTTCTCTCGTGAGAAACGATCGATCTCCCCCTAGGCGGCTGGAGACAGAAATAAAAAAATTGCCGTGATGATACTACTATAAGCTTCATATACAATGGTAATATCAAATTTAATAATTTAAATGGTTAAAACTAAGGGCCAACCTTTTTTCAGAACAGACTCTATAGTCCGAACGGCAGAGCTGAGATAAGTTAACATGACATGCCATGACCATCAATGCGTTTTGAATGACCGTGTTCCGAGTTTTAGTTCTACGAAGTTAACTTTGCCGATGTACTATTCTCTTTGGTCGATCGAGCATTTTTAGTCACGTGACATGGTCAATTGACCAATGAGAACAGTGCATCGGTAAAGTTTAATAAATGTCAAATCATTGCAAATGGATGGATAGTGGAAAACAATCAAACAAAAGCTGAGCCACTAACCACTTAGCTCAGTACCTACCCGACTATAATTAAATCGTGACGATACCTACTCAGCTACCTACTGATCTCGACAAGGAAAATGTTGATCCTACCTTAAGCAATGATTGGTTGGTAGACGGAAATATTGAAGTTATATAATTCTTATTCATAAACTCATTACAAGGAGTGTAAAAGTTATGTAATCCTTAAAATGCCTCCAAACGCAAAACCCTTATTGATAAAACGTATACAGCGATGAATACAGGCTACATAGGTAATCTAAGCGCGTCTGATGATTTAATAAGGTCTGTATAAGGATGTTTTAAGTTGTTTGCCTCTGTTGAGCGTCAGGGTTGGCAATGACTCAAGTTTAAGTTGCAAACAAATTGTCCAGAGGTAAAAGAGGGTATTTTTGTATTTTAGCAGTTGTCTACATCTACAGACCCAACATCGTAAACAATATAAACGAGTCAACAAATATATCACCAAAATGTTATAAAAGTGTAAAAAATAAAATGGTCGCCATTAGTTTTGCAACCTGAACAAATATCTGTTGGTAACTATGATAATCTTTGGAACAGCTAATTGTAATAGATTTCATTATTTTTGATAGTTTTTTTTTTGACACAAACGCTGTATAAAGGCGAATGAATTCGCTTTTTCGTAAGTGAACGAAAACTGAACGAATCGAAGCGAAAAGCTATTATGGTCGTACAATACAAATTGCATGTGTTCACAGCTACGGAAGTGTCGTCCGCAACCATCTTCTATTATAGTTCAGCTTGAACTATTATGGATGGGAAAATAGTTTATGAATAAGAAACTGTGCGACTCGAAATAAATGCACTGTATAACTATACAACCGTTCAGATGTGTTTTAGAGAAATCGAATGAATAAGGGTGAACGTATTTACCAGAACGCATTCATACTGTTTACACTAATATGTCAAGTGTCACAATATTTAATTGTTGACAAGATCTTGAACCACACACCAAATCTAACTGGTTTAAATGTCACACTAAAAAACATGTTGTCATTTGTTTACACTGCACCATCTTAAAACCCCTGTTCACTAATTTGTTTAAGTAAATTCCACTAACCACCCATTTACGTTGTCCATTAGTAAATTACTTAAAAGACTCGGAATGCTATTAACCAAACAAAAAAAAACTAAATAAGGCACAAAATGGTGTTGTAATACAATCCACCAAACAAGCAATACAGTCGTCCGGTCCCCTTAAATGGAAATGCATTCGCCAACCCAGTTCCTACATTGTCACACTGACAGCGATCTTCCTTTTGGCTAATCTTAACAACAGAAAAACTAAATAAATAAATAGATATCCAACTTATTGTCTCGTTAACACGCATTGTTTAGGAACGTAAACAACAAACATGGAAACTGACACAACAACTTTTTAGCCTATTATGCAAAGTTGTCATCTTTGCTGAATACCATTAAAAAACTTTGTTTTCGATGACGACAGCAATTAGTAAGGCAACGCTGGTTATCTATCTAGTAAGCCCCAAGTGCACAGACACCTTCTCTTATTTCCAGGTGGCAGTGAGTCAGTGATGTTTTCTTAGGTAATTATTATTATTTGAGTATTTATAGACAATGGCTCTTGCAAAATATTCAGGTGCTTAGGCATACATATTGAGACGTGTCAGGAAAATTGTTTATTTTTGTGAGTGTGTGTTTTTTACTAGGAAAACTATTGATATTTACTGGAAATAATATGTTATTCATGAGAAAACTGATCGGTGATTCACTGTGATGAGTAACGATAAAATATTGAAAAACGTGTTAAGTCTGTCTAGTAATCGGGCAATTTTTTTTACACGTATTTAATGTATTTCTGTGAAATAATATGATAATATATCCGTTAGTTGGAATACAAAAATCTAAAAATAATTTTGCATATTTTTTATGTCACATGCAAACGCGTTTAGATTTACTGACTTTTGTGTGCGGCGCGGCGTTGCCAAATTGGGGTTATAAAGATTTTAGTAATGCGCTGGGGAGAATAAAATTGTCGGTACACTAATTGGCTCTTTTTAGATTTGCTATTATTGGCATTGATAAGCGTATCGAAAGATTTTGCATTAGTTATTAACATATTATAGTTCCTAATTTATTAAAAGTCATCGTGAAAAATGACAGCACTGCTCGTGAGCTTTTTTCTCCCGTATTAGTCCACTTTTAGGGCGCTGAGGGTATGCCAAACAATACCCAACTCTAGGGAATTCAGGCGTCATGGAGCATTTCTCGGGAGCGGACTGGGCGTTGTGCGTACGAGAGTTTTACAAAAACATTGATTAAGCGACTTGACGTGGGTGTAGGCGCTTAGTTCGTTTGACTACTAAGCGTGGGATCGTAAACCTGGTTCAAATCCCGAAAGTAGCAAAGTCTTAAGGCTGAACTATAATTGTCGGAAGCAATCGGATGCTAATGTCAAAGTTTTACGTTAAGTTTTCTTCAGTACTGTCAATTACTCAAGTTTCCCATGATAGACTTTTGTGAATGGAAGCGATTGCAAACAATAAAAACCAAATTTCGTTGTTTATGAACTTACAAATTTAAATGTACACAGCTGTTGAAGTGAAATGTCAATTTTTTTTATGAAAGAACAAATGAAATAGCGAATGAATTCGCTTTTTCGTAAGTGAGAAAAAGTGAACGAAAACTGAACGAATCGAAGCGAAAAGCTATTATGGTCGTATAATACAAATTGCATGTGTTCGCACAGTTACGGAAGTGGTCTTCCGCTACCATCTTCTATTATAGTTCAGCCTTTACATTTTTCACGTCAAAATCTGACAAACATCCAAGAGTATCATGTATCACTCTGTGATGTGATGCTTCTCAAAATTGCCTTTTGAATTCTGCGTTAAACAGGAGGTTCTCCTTTTTGTGGCATAAATAATAGCTTCGCACACACAAATGACGGAAGAACGGTGACGGTTTGGGTTCCTTTTTAAATTTTTGTCGACTGTATTTTGGATTTTGGTAATAAATGATGCGAAAAGCATACCTCTCATTCGAAAATGAGTCAAAAAGTTCCGGTAGAATATGTGGAGAGTGTTCATGACGATCTAGACCATACAATTCGTAAGCGGGCAAGTGCTTTAAATGTGCATAGATCATCATTACAACGTATTTTGCTCAAACACTTTAAGCTGCACCTTTATACATTTCAATTGGTGCAAGAATTAAAGCCCAGGGATCGCAGTCAGAGGTTTGACCTCGTAAACCATTAGCGTAAGGCTTTCTTTCCTCAAATGTCCATGAATAAAAATATTAAAAGACCGTATAACATGTGCAAATGCTTCTGGAGAACATAAACTTCGTCTTTTGGAGACTGGAAATCTGAAAAATTCGAGTAGATAACTGTACTCTGGTTTATTTCTCTCTCTCTCTCTCTCTCTCTCTCTTTCACACTGTCTCTCTCTCGCTCTTTCTACCTATCTCTCTGTGTTAACCACCTCCATGCTCCATAGTGTATTCATCTCATTGGGCAACCGCAAACGAGATGAGTTCAACTGGCATAACTCCGCTTTCATGCCATACTCCAAGCGCACACGAGATAGATTATGCCAACCGACATTTTTTTTTTTTTTCGTAACACATTTTCGTTTCATAAAATCCAATTTACACCGTCCAAAAAGATGTTTTACTTAAAAAGAACATGTGCTTCAATAATTGTCAAAAAAAAAATGTTTGTGACGTAAGATCCATCTTTCCCGTGTAGATTAAAAAAAGAGTCAATTCCAAGTGCTAGGAATCCCTTCCTAGACGATCAAGCTGTCCTTTTATTCTGCAATGCACCTGGGCATCCTTCAGAAGAAGTATTGCAAAGTTAAGATGGGGAAATCGTAAGCCTCGCTTTAAGGACGATTATTTATTGCTTCAGATTTGCAAAAGAAATTATAAAATCAGATGTTAAGGGCTTGACGAAATAATCTAGGAATGCTGCGTTAGCGTTCTAGGATCACCTCAACTGCATATTAAAAAGGTTTCTGTGACTTAAAATTAAAAAATTAACGGTTTTGGAAGCTCATAGAAGATAACGCCGATTTAAGATCAGTTTTATAGGCCCGTTTTTTCAGTTCGAGATCATCCTTGTTTCTGGATTCAACTCGAGTTATCTAGGGAAACGTGTTTTAAGATCAGTTTTTTAGGCCCGTTTTTTCAGTTCGAGATCGTCCTTGTTTCTGGACTCAACTCGAGTTATCTTGAGAAACGTGTTTTTCAGTCAATTTAAATCTAGAGTTTGCTGAGTTAATCCTGGATTAAATGATCAGAGGATTTGACAGATGATAACAAAAAGCGAACAATTATTTTAAAAGGCTTGTAAATTCGCGAAAAAATAATTTCCGTTTGATTAGGGAAAATGAAACCAATTGAGCAGTTGCAGATTTGATATGTTTCGATAACTTTTTTGATAGAAAAGTTGATAAATCAACAAAGTTACCATATTGAATTGCCTTTCATAAGTCAAAGTCAGTCATGCACTGAACTGCTTTATTAGTTAACTCTAGATTAAATTTATTCAGAGTTTAGTTGACTCTCACTTCTGAAAAACCGGAACTTAGTACGACAAAGTCGTTTTCAGCTTATAAAAAAATCATCTGACATTCTTCGCTTAATATGGCAGCAATGTTCATTGCAGTCTTCGATTTTTAGCCAGACGTCAGACGCAGTAGAGGATGGCCCTCTGGCGTCTATGACATACCGCAACGATCAAAGTGAGGTTCCTGGTTCGAACATCGTCCTCGATTTCTAGCCAGACGTCCGACGCAGTAGAGGATGGCCTCACCTTTACTGGCGTCTATGATATACCGCGACGATCAAAGTGAGGTTACTGGTTCAAACATTCCTCGATTTTTAGCTAGACGTCGGACGCAGTAAAGGATGGCCTAACCTTTACTGGAGTCTGTGACATACCGCGATGATCAAAGTGAGGTTCCTGGTTCAAACATTGGAAGTAAGTCTAACCAAGATTTTAATACTCCATTCGGAATCGGCCCTAAAATACAGGTCCCATTCGTTGTACCAACAAAATATGGACGAAGAAGCCGTGTTTCTGAGGTTATGTATGGGCCATTAATCGCTCATAATATGAAAACAACGATATTTAAGAAACTTTGTGTTTATCAATAAGACTAACTTTGAAGATAGACAGGTAAGCCACAGGAATTAGCCACATACATGGAATCAACCCAACTCTGATGGCGTCCATGGCAAAATAGTTATGTGTAGAGGACGGATTACATGTCGAAAGTGTGATTGGAACGTATATTTAAATTTTTGGCTCATTACTACCCTCGGCCTAGCCTTTTCTTTTTCTTACAACCAATTTATGTGAGCGTTGTACTTCTTAGACTATGGCAGTACCTCCTGTATACTGAGTCCGGACGTTAAGATAAGCTTTTGTTGGCACTTATCATTACTTGAGAAGAGGCAATGAAATGACTGCCTATCGATCCCAGACCTTCTGCGAAACATTGAGCCCGTCCGATCGTATATTTTATCCGATTACTGTGATCACCGTATGAAGATCGTTGTTAATCGGAAGAGTCAGTGAAAAGACATTTTAGGTGCTGCTGCGGCTGGGTATCAATCCCAGACCTTCTGCGAAACATTGAGCCCGTTCGATCGTATATTTTATTCGATTACTGTGATCACCGTATGAAGATCGTCGTTACTCGGAAGAGTCAGTGAAAAGACATTTTAGGTGCTGCTGCGGCTGAGTATCAATCCCAGACCTTCTGCGAAGCATTGAGCCCGTTCGATCGTATATTTTATTCGATTACTGTGATCACCGTATGAAGATCGTTGTTACTCGGAGGAGTCAGTGAAAGGATATTTTAGGTGCTGCTGCGGCTGGGTATCGATCCCAGACCTTCTGCGAAGCATTGAAATCGTCCGATTGTATATTTTATTCGATTACTGTGATCACCGTATGAATATCGCGATCGTGTCACGTTGAAAGACTATTTTTGCTCTGAAGTGGATAGACCTGTACTTCATACAATATTATGCCACAAAGCTGATCATTGATCAGAAGATCGGTAGTCTTGTAATCTCATGCGATTTAACGCTGTTGTGTTTATTTTTCTGGGGTTAATGTAAGTTGTTGGTTAATACAAAAAAAGCTTACAATTTTGAATGAGCTCAGGAACATTATCTGACGCGAAATTGGCAATGTTCCAACCGATAGAAGAATGATGAAATATTGACTCCAATGAATGGTGCATCGTGCTCGCGGTGGTAATATGAACGAGATCGAATTCCATTTCTTAATTTAGCATGTATACCTAGTACATCTGGAATAACTGTCTGGCTGATATCTCAATTATTCTGTGATATATTTGAATACAATATTATTTTGTCCTTAGTGAGATTTTATCCTGTATATCGGCATCTATGTTTGTGGGATTTTACACAACATGCTTATTTTCTGATAGACCATTTTAGATCACCAGTTTTTCATTGAAAGACCGCATATTTTTTTTCAAAAAACTAATTTTATACAATACTAGCTGCCCGGCCCGGCTTCGCCCGGGTTCTTTTTCGTTTTAGGGTCCGTAATAGTATTTTAGTGTTAGTAGTATTTATTTTCTCAAAGCTGACCTGGGAGATTTTCTCAATATTTTTTTCTGTAAGAACCTTGTACAGAGTATTAGAAAACTACAAAAAAAAAATCAGCCAAATCGGTCAAGCCGTTTTCATGTTATGTCGTGACAACGGAAAACGGGTTTCATTTTTATATATATAGATGGAGCAAGTAATATGTGAGGTTACGAAGAAGTTCAAAATTCATGCTCCTTAGAATGTGGTTTAATTTTGGCCGCTGTGATTATCTAATTCTATGTTTGGAAAACTGCATTATTCACCCAGCAATGCTGGAAACATTTATTACACCTTGGTAAATAAATGTGTGATCTTCTTGAGTGTACAAGTGCGAATATAGAGCTGGTGAAAATAAAGTAAATTTCGAAGAAAAAAGGAAAAACAATATATGCAAAGTGTATAATCGAGAAGGGCCGGTAGTGTGCAACCTAATTATTTATATTTTGCGAGGAAAAGTTAAATAATTCGGTATAGAAAACAAAAAATAATTTCAAACAATATAAATTAAACAACGGAATAAACCGTATTAAGTGGACAGAGACCAAATAAATTGAAAGCGGGTGTATTAGTGAGTTAAAAGTAAAATGAATGAAGTACTCCAATGAGAGACTTTACTTTAGTAAACATTAGTGACTTAAACAACAAACAATTAGAAAATGAAATGCTTAAAATTGTAAACAATTTTGTTTTTCTAAAAACATTTAAAGAAACTGATCATAAATGGTTTAATAACGATTTAAGGAGACAGAAGTTGGACAAAATTAGAAGTCACATGAAATTTATAATAACGAGAAACATTGAAGATTGGAACCAATATAAAAGAACAAGAAATACCTATAAAAATAATTTAAAAATAACAGAAAGAAATTACATTAAGGATAAATTAAATGAAACTAGTGACCAAAAAAATATGTGGAAGACATTAAAGACATTAGTGTTAGGACAGCTGGTGACAGAAGTTAAGTGTATTGAATTTAACGAGTTTTTTATTAAAAGTGTAACGGAAATAAACAAACAAATACCAATTATGCATTGGACAAATCTTTCGGTAAATAGTGAAGTTTGTTTCAAGTTTAAAAAGTTAGATTCAATAGAAGAACTCTTAAAAATAGTTGAAATGATGCCTAATAAAAATGATTTTAATTTCATGAATAAACAAATGATAAAAGACAGTTTTACAATAGTTGGTCCTGCTTTATTGAATATTATAAATCATTCTCTCGAAAGTGGACAATTTCCAAGTACCTGGAAAACGTCGGTTATAACCCCAGTCGAAAAAATTACAAATTCAAATAAGTGCGAAGATTATAGACCGGTAAACATGCTTCCACTCTACGAAAAAATACTGGAAAAAGTTGTTCAAATTCAACTGGAAGAATATCTACAACTAAACAATATCATCATCGAGGAACAATCTGGATTCAGACGAAAACACTCATGTGAATCAGCATGAAACTATGTAATAGCAGATTGGAAGGAGATAATACATACAAAGAAGAAAATTGCAGCTGTATTTATTGACCTGAAAAGAGCATTTGAAACATTGGACAGATTGATTTTATTGAAGAAAATGTATGGATACGGAATTCGAGGAATTGAATTTAAATGGTTTAAGTCATATCTGATAGGACGAAAACAAATTGTAAAGTTTAATGGGGTAAGTTCTGACTTGGGGGTACCACAAGGTTCAATTTTGGGTACATTATTATTTATACTGTACATTAACGATATAAAAAAAGTTTTAAAATATTGTAAGTTAAAGTTATTTGCCAATGATGGATTATTTTACATTGAAGATATCGAACTAAAAAACAGTATAAAACATATGAGAGGCTACAATCCGCTATGCGGATCGTTGAATACCCTATCCCATCCCATCCTTTAAATTCATATCCTCAAAATATAGGCCTCATGGCGATGAAATACAGAAAATGACATTGGCACAATATATTGCTCAGACAGTTTCTCAAAATCTTGTGTGGTTCGACAAAAAACAACGTATTTCTATTGCTAATGCCTTGGGATGGGGTATACAAATGGTTTTTTAAGAAAACGCCCCCAAAATGTGGGCGTAGGTGCAAATGATCTATTGACAAAATGTTTATACTACCATTGCGGAAGTATCTGCATCAAACTTTTTTTCGAAAGTTTTAAAATTTGGACAAAAAGCGTTTTTTACTAAAAACGCCCCCAAAAAGTGGAAAATATATAGATAGATATTAGGATTGTCTAAATATGCTACTCAGACACTTTTTTGAAATTCCTTACGGTTTGGCCAAAAAATAAGTTTTCCTATATAGGGGGCGTGGCAGTGGGCGGATTTCAAAAATTTTTACACTTGTTCTGGTGGCACGGATGAGGATCCTATATACCAAATTTCATTATCCTAGCTCAAAATTTAAGGCCCAAAAACCGCTAACGAACAGACAGACGGACGGACGGACGGACAGACAGACATGGCTAATTCGACTCAGCTAGCGATTCTGAGTCGATCCATATACTTTGAGGTATATGTAGCAAAATTATTTCTCTATGTTACAAACTAAGTATCAAAACTAATATACCCCCCTATGGGATAGGGTATAAAAAGTTAATAATAGACATTAATAATATAAAGAATTATTTAAACATGAATAAACTTAAATTAAATACAGAAAAAACAAAAATAATGTTATTGCCAGAAAATAAGATCATTAGTAAAATTAATGATTTTGAATGTGTACAAGAAACCAAATACTTAGGAGTTTTATTAGACTCTAATTTGAATTTTAAAAAAACACTTTGAAATGATTTGTAAAAAAATTGCCACAAAAATCGGGTTTTTTCGAAGAATACGAAAAAAAACTTAGTATTTCCATGGCTATTAAAATATATAATGCCATTATACAGCCCCATTTTGAGTATTGCCCCACAATACTATTATTGGGATCTGAGTTAATCGGCCCTAGCGAGGTATCCGTCGGAGCGGAAAATTCTCCGATTTTGTACGATTCCGATGATTTTTGCTTCGAGGTATTCTTCCGAAAAGCTGGTCGGAATATTTCTCCGACATTTCGTAACGCATCCCAGCGAATTGCGTTGAAGTGCGTTCAGGAGCATTTTTTGTTCAATTTTTGACAGCTAAGTGCAATTCTTTTTCCGATTTCCTCCGACACAAATTCGTCGCGGAATTTGTTTACGAAGTGAAGTGGAGTAATAGAAGAATGTATGTAATTATATAAAACTATTTATTTAAGTAATTTTCGTACTAATCATTTGAATTTGTGTTTCCAGGGCGAGCTCAATGGAAAAAACCACCCCTGAACAGTACGAGCTTCGCCGTCGCATTTGTGTAGTATTTCTTTCCGATGGCAAATACCTCGAATGGAATTTGAATCTCCGACGAATTATGCGTTGCGGAAAATTTTCCGCTCCGACGAATACCTCGCTAGGGCAGAATGATAAGTAAACTTCAGATTTTACAAAATAAGGGAATGAGAACTATATTATGTTGTAATCGTTATACACCCATTAATAATATGTTAAACACATTGAAGTGGCTTTCTGTTAAACAAAAAATTATTATGAGTACCTTAATGTCTATTTTTAAAGTAAAACATAACCTAATGCCAAGATATTTACAAAGAAGACTGACAATAAGAAGTGAAATACGTCCTTATAACTTAAGAAATAATAATAATTTAAATTTACCGTTTTTTTTTTTAGAAATAATCGCACTCAAAATATGTTATTTTACAAAGGTATACAAATATATAATAATCTTCCTAATAATGTGAAATTAGAAACTAATATAGTAAGATTTAAACACTCTATTATTTATTTTGTTAAAAACAATTTTTAAATTTTGTAAAACATTGTAAAGATTTAAAATAGCAAAGTTAATGCTAAATAAATTTTGAACTAACTAACCTTAAGATAGTCGAATGATCGGTCTTAAAAACCAACAGAAACTTTTACCTGGGTACCTCTCCAGAATTTTGAAAACGATAATCGTTGACGATAGTGTAGGAGAGTCTTACTAGGTACGTAGCGTGTTTTTTTGTATTGTATGTATGCACAAGTATACAAATTGCACTTTACGTACCCAAAAAGTCTCCTTCACTATCGTCAACGATTATCGTTCTGAAAGTTATGAAATAAGTTCCCTGGTAAAAGCATTATCGAAAAATTATAAAACATACAAAACGCTGTCAAAATCACTGTCAACGTCAGTAAATCAATTGAACTACCTTCACTATTTCAACGGTTACCAGACCGCATTCCTAATCAAATCAATAATTTTTAACGACCAACATTTAGGGTGCTTATGAAATTCCATCACAAAAAAACACGTGAAATACCAACTGAACTAAATAATAATTTTCTAATAAAATAAAATATCCGATTACTCTCTATCGCGTTTAAGATAAGCTCAATGGAAAATAAATATTTTCTATGTATTAACTCATTCGTCTGATATCGCCACAAATTACGCATGAACTTATTCATCGATAAATGTAGAGAGAAAATTGTTTTTTTTTTTATTAAAAAAAAAATGCTTGCAGGTAATCACACATATTTTCTGAACTTTTTTTTTTTTACCAACACCATATGTGGCAAACTACACACTTGGAGAGACATTTTAATTAGGTCTTGAGCAACACTTAATTATTTGCGCTGTCGTCTTTGTGTTCATTTCATATTTCTTTTTGCGGTTTTTCTTAGTGTCAACGCACCACAAACTATTCGCACACTATGCATTCTACATGTAACACCAGTAGCTTATTCACACATGAACCAACAGAGTGTGGTAGGTTGGTAACACCAATTTTTTTTTCTTGTACCGTCATTTCAAATGAAAATGACAACACACCAATCGATGTAATTTAATCGTAAACACTCATACACACACACAAACACAATTAAACATGAATGCAATAAGATACTTAAGTCGATCAAAGTTCAAGTTTTAGAAAAAAAAAATATTTATAAAAGATTGACGTAGTCGAAAAAAACAAAAACAAAAAGGATCACCTACAGTTGGGATCAACTCGTGTAAGTTTTGTCGGTATTCAGTTAAAATCTGATGTTGTTCAACTTCTAGTATATCCATGGTTCACAAAATGTCCAAAATATATATATAATCCAATGGAAGAAAAAACTACACGCGCGGAGGACAACGATGCGAAGAGCCAAAACTACCGAAAACGACTGAAAAGGTTTCCAAAAGTCTGATTGATTAACTTTAGTCCAACACGACCACAACGACACCGACCCTCGAATTGGCTGTGAAAACCTATCGCTCTATACACCTCTACACCTTATCAAAAATCATAATGGCTAGATAAAGACGGAAATACACCAAAAAAAAAAGAATACCAAAAAATTATTTAGCTATCGACGTTGGTGATTAGATTTTATGCCTCCGACCTGCTGTCAAAAGAAAAAATTGTCTACGCACTCTTTTTAAACAGGTTATCATTCAAGTTGGTTGAAAAATTACCATCGACCATATTGAATTGCCGATATCTCTACAAATTAATGCACAGTACATACCGACTCATTTAATGTGATGACAACTCTCTTTACATGTCATTTCCCTAAAGATACTTACGTCACTTCCACGATATGACTGTCACATGCGAATGCAAATTTATGTTAACAAAACAAAAACTAATGTCAATCGCTGACATAAGAAGGGTCGGTGAACGGAATTTTTGTTGTTTTCGTTTAAATGAAAACACAAGACAGTTAAAGAAGACGAGATACAACGAAATTCTCAAAAATTCAAAACAGTAACATTCGGTGAATAGATTAAGAAACTATTTTCCGCTAAGTGGCATTGTTGGTGAAAATATAAATAAAAACATGAAATGAAAGATGGTAGGTATGTATTTCTTTTTTGGTAAAAAGAAAGGCGATCGTTCAACTTGAATTGTTTAGATTCTGGTTATCAAAATGTCATTAGCAGACGAAAGTACCCCCGTGTAGACAAAAAGAAAGTCCAATGAAGCGAGCAACGAAATGTAGGATATATTTCAAGTGGTAATCCGATTACGATTATGTAACGAAATCAATTTGATATCAATGTGCAACCATGTGATTAACAACAGTTCTCCAATCTGTCAAGATTTTGTGGCTTATGTCATTGAAGGCATTTTTTTGACATTTTGATGAATAGGGAAGGGGATATGTGTCCACTTATCAATCAGAAGTATTGTTTTGTTAAGGTGTTATCGAAGGTAAGTAAAAATCGAGCCTCTCGAATTCTCGAAACCTTCATTTGTAGGAGTAAACTGAATAAGCTTGTTTAGTCAAAATGCATCACTTTAAACCTATTATTTGGGTTATGTTTTCGGGGTAGTTCTTTCCAATTTTTTTATCCGTTTTACTCTACACCTATCCATTGCAAAGATATACAGAATGGTTTTGACGTAAAGGGTATTTTTTTTAGAGGTGAAGAACTTCGAATTGAAATATAACACAAGAAAATCGTTCTAATGTCCATCCATTTGGCTTTATTGGAAGGATAATTTTATGCCATTAATGTTTAAATATGATTTCGGGCATGTGGCCACCGCGGCTGCTTCGAATAAGTCAAGTCTAGAGGTCCAATTTTCAACCACTTTTTCGAGTATTTGGGGCCGTATGTCGGCAATAACTCTACGAATGTTGGCTTCCAAGTCACTTAACATTTCTGGTTCGTTGGCGTTGGCGACAATGAAAATAATCCAATGATGTCAAATCACACGATCATGGTGGCCAATTGATAGGTCCATTCGAAGAAATTATGCGCTCATCGAATGTTTCCTTCAATAAATCGATTGTGACGTGCGCTGTGTGGCATGTAGCGAGGTCTTGTTTGGAACCAGATCTTATCCACATTCATGCCATCCAATTCGGGAACAAAATAGACGGTTAACATGGTCCTATACCGATCTCCATTAACGGTAACTGACTCTCCAGCATCATTTCGGAAGGAGTATGGCCCAACAACTCCACCAGCCCATAGAGCACACCAAACAGTCAGTTTTTGTGGATGTAATTGGATGTCCGAACATTCCGAGGGGCTAACATCGACTCGCACCACTACCTTGTTGCAGCCAAGGTTAGGATGCGGATATCCACTACGCAAAAAAAAAAAAAAAAACAGAAATACTGTGAAAAAATTTAAGTCGAAAGACTGCAATCGACAGAGACCGCCAAGACCTTCGCGCAACGCGTATCCCTTAACCTCTCGATTCACACCATACCACCAGCATCTAATGTCGAAGAACATGGAACGATGCCAACAACCCATTAGATCAGCCGCAACTGATATGCTCGGTTTCTCGCGGCCACCAGCAAGAAACCCCTGCTTTGATGAGGAATGCCGACAGATGCTCGCAGCCAAGAACGAGGCCTACAATGCTAAGCTGCAGGTGAAGACGAGAGCTGCCATTGAGCTCTATAGGCAAAGAAGAAGGGAAGAACATCGGCTTTTCAGGAAGAAGAAAAAAGAGCAAGAAAAGCACGCGATCGAGGATATAGAGAGGTGCCACTCCAGGAACGATGTTCGCAAGTTTTACCAAAGTGAAAAACGTCAAAGCCAAGGATACAAGGCTCGAACAGAATCCTGTCGAGATGAACAAGGAAATATTGTAGTTGAGACACAGTCGATGCTGAGGATATGGAAGAACCACTTCTGCAGACTGTTAAACGGCGATGACGAACAACATTCCGCTGTCAGGCAGAACGAATCATTCAATGTTGGCAACGGCAGCGAAAACTGCCAACCACCGGACCTAAGTGAAGTGAGGATAGCAATATCTAAACTCAAGCTTAATACCCGCTGAGCTTTATAAAGTTGGCGGAGATGACTTGGTAATTAACATCCACCAACTCATAAGCCAAATCTGGTCGGATGAAAGCATGCCGGGAGAATGGAACTTCAGCATCGTTTGCCCGATACACAAAAAAGGAGACCATATGAACTGCGCCAACAACAGAGGCATAAGTCTCCTCGACATCGCCTACAAGATCCTATCTGCCGTAATATCTGAACGCCTGAAACCGTTTACCAACAACCTGATCGGCCCTTATCAGTGTGGTTTTAGGCCAGGAAAGTCCACAATCGATCAAATTTTCACACTTCTGCAGATCCTGGAAAAAACCCAAGAAGTCCAAATCGATACCCACCACCTATTTATCGATTTCGAAGCCGCATACGACAGCATTTATAGAGTAGACACGAACTATATAGAGCCATGTCTAGTTTTGGTATACCGCCCAAACTCGTCCGTTGGTGTAGGATGACGATGGAGAATTCTCGCTGCTCCATCAGGGTCGGAAACGACCTCACCGACACATTCGATACCAAAAATGGATTTAGGCAAGGCGATGAGCTGTCACGTGATTTCTTTAATTTGATTCTTAAGAAGATTGTGCAAAACTCCCGAGCCAACACCAGAGGCACAATTTTCCAAAAATTGGTGCAACTACTAGCATACGCCGACGATATTGACATCATTGGTAGGACTCAACGTGATGTCATATAGCCACGGTTGCTAGTATAGAGAAGGAAGCGGCAAAAATGGGTTTAGCAGTAAATGAGGGTAAGACTAAGTATATCCTGTCAACACGAAAGGACACACAACATCGTCAAATTGGAAAGAACGTCACCTCGGCTCCGCTATTAACTCTGACAACAACATCTCGTCAGAAATCAAATTACTCTAGCCAATCGCTGTTTCTTCGGACTAAGAAGGCTATTTAGTAGTAAAGCCCTCACTCGAACTACTAAGGAGATCCTATATAAGACCCTGATCATCCCAGTCCTGCTCTACGGCGCTGAAGCATGGAAACCTTGGTCGATTCGAGAGAAAAATTCTTCGAAAAATCTTCGGTCCCGTTTGCGTTGACGGGCTATGGAGACGAAGATTCAACCACGAAATATTCGAGCTGTAGAGCGACATACCCCTAGTCAAAAAACTCCGCATTGGACGTTTAAGATGGCTAGGACATGTAGAACGAATGGACACCAATACTCCGGCTCGCAGTCTTCGATTCCCAGCCAGACGTCGGACGCAGTAGAGGAAGACCTCGCCTTAAGTGGCGCGCACAAGTAGAAACCGACCTCAACCAACTTGGAGTGCGCAACTTTAGGCAGTTAGCTAAGGTCTGGGCTAATTGGAGAGGCATGTTGGTTGAGGCCCAGGTTCATTCCGGACTGTAGCGCCACTTAAGTAAGTAAGTGAAGCTTCCTTCTTCAAAAAATCAAAAAGTTCATGTTGCTTTGTTTTACGTTTTTGCTTTTTTGGGGACGGTTTTTTTGAACAAGATGCAATTGAAGCTTCTTCATAATCAGCTTCAGATTCCTCGGAGTCCATTCACTGACTGTGAGGCTCGCCATCAAATTGCATTTTGGAGGATCAATGAAATGCTTTGTCCCATGAAAAAAAGTCGTAATACTCCCATCTCGTCCAGATTTTCTATTCCTTTGCTTTATTCTTTTATAAGTTAATAGAATAGGTATTGTTCCACTTGCGTAGCATTTCTTCTTTTTTAAAAGAAAATTGGGGACAGTTTTCTAAAATTTTCTTTGAGTACTATAGCCCAGATGTAGGATTTCTTTCATTTGCCAGAGCAAAACTCCTCTGCATGAGCCAACCGAACTGTAAACAATAATTTCACCTCCTGATGAGTCCAGTTTTTCAAGTTTCTATAATTGGAAACAAATGTAAACTTATATAACGGGTCCGCCAAATAACTTTTTTTTTGAAAAAAAACTGCTGAAAATGTTCTCAAATTTCTTCTTTTATTTGAAAGTACAATCCTTCCGGTTAATAATGGAAAATAATTTCATTCAAATGGCTGCCTCGGCTGGCCATGCAGTAGGCTACACGATCGGTCCAATTTTTAAGCACATTATCGATTGTGTGCAGCTGTATTTCACCAATGGCTTCACGAATATTGTCCTTTAAAGCGTCCATTGTCTCTGGCTTGTCGGCGTAACACTTATCTTTTACGGCACCCCACAAATAATAGTCCAACGGTGTCAAATCGCAGCTCCGAGGTGGCCAAACGACATCAGCTCTGCGACTGATAGTGCGATCTTCAAAAACAGGGCGCAAAACATCGTGTGTAGCTTCGGCTGTGTGGCACGTAGCGCCGTCATGTTGAAACCAAATGTTGCCAATATCCTCCTCTTCAATTTTTGTGAACAAAAATTCGTTCAACATGGCCCGATAACGATCGCCATTGACTGTAACGGCCAGTCCTTGCTCATTTTCGAAGAAAATGGCCCAATTATGCCTCTGGACCAAAATCCGCACCAAACAGTGACTCGTTTTGGGTGTATCGGCTTTTCAATGTATGCGTGCGGGTTTTCTGTGCCCCAAATGCGACAATTTTGCTTGTTTACATACCCGCCAAGATCAAAATGAGCTTCATCTGAAAAGATGATTTTTTTTTGGCAAAATCGGCATCTTCTCTAAGTCGATCGCAGGCCCACTTAGCGAAGCGAAAACGCATTGGATGGTCAGTTGGCTTCAACTCCTGAACCAATTGGACTTTGTATGGCGTCATAACAAAGTTTTTTATGCAAAATTCGTCTCAATGATGTTTCCGAAATGTTCAATTGTTGAGAACGACGGTGAATTGATGTTGATGGCGCTTCACGCACACTTTCTGCCACAGCAGCAATATTCTCGGGTGTACGCACTGTTTTTGCTTTTCACGCTTTGGTTTATCGATGAGGATGCCAGTTTCTTTCACTTTTTTCACAAGATAACGAACATACGGAGCTGACGGTGCTTCTCTTCTTTCAAAATCCGTACGCAATTTTCGCACACATTCCGCAACATTACCATGATTTTCAAAGTAATGTCGCAATATTTCCCAGCATTGTTCAAGCTTATACACAACCATATTCGTTCAGCGGAAGGATAAAACTAATTATCTGTCAAATCAGACATGAGCTAAGTGTTACCATTCTCGAAATAAGCACTCGTTGAAAAAAAAAAAACGTTAGATGGCGGACCACCCGTTATTATAAAAAAATATAATAAATTTGACTCACTTTTTTTCACCCATTGTTCGTCAAAAAATAAGTAAAAACTTGTAAGCAAAACCACAGGCAAACCTAGCTACAAATAAATCGAAATGCAAATGAAGTGCGCAACTGCACAAATTCGTTTGCATCTACACAACAAAAAAACCGAATCTATTACGTTTTGAGATCGTCTGCTTAGCAGGGATATTTGTGTTTGCATTTTGGGACTGTTTGCTTTGCACATTTTCTGCAAGTCGATTTGCCCTTATCTTGAAAACCCAGTTAAGCAAAACTTCGACTTATGTGGAATGACCGAGCACCTTTATAAACCTTCACAACTAAAGGCAGGGCCAGGGCGCCAAGATGGCGCAAGAGTTATGTCAACAAAAGCCCAATTTGATTAAAAACCCTTTAAGTGTTAACCAATCTGTTTGTCCAATTATTAAAGGCATCGATCGTAAAAATATTTACAGTCCAGTCGTGAAAAACAGTTTTCAGTATCTGTAATAACAAACCCAGTCAGACGTTGTTTGCATGCATGATGGAAACAGACATATACTCTCTTTAACCAAACCCCAAACATGTACCTAAGTATTTTATCTTTCTGATAAAACTCCCAGACTATTGTATACAAATGTCCATTGCCCCCCATTAAAAGAAAAAAAAAAAAGGTTTCCAAATCCCCATCCAATTACAACCGTAATAATTCAAATGTTTATTAACCCATTCATTCTATGCCGCTAAGTATATAACAAACAAACATAAACGGTGGCAATAAACCGAATTAAAGCCTCCACTTGAGGCTCTGTTTTTAAAATGCGAGATAGAAGCCCCCACAAGTAAACTTTTCACTCACATCTGGAAGATGCCCACTTATCTTTCATTTCCCTGCGATGGGTCGTCGCTACTTTCACGTCAGACATTTTTTTTTGTTTACCCGCTTAAAGCTCGTCTGTCAATAAAACGTCACTGCGACAGCTGCGCTAGACTGAGAGTGCTCTCATTTGACGAATGGAAATCAAATTACTCTACGGTTTCCCGGTGTAGATATGTGGACCAAGCTGAGCTCACCCTATGTAAGTAATACCACCCGCCGGCCGTCCTATCGAGAAGACAAAAGAAACCCCTCACTCTGTTTGAAATCCTAATCCAGGCTAAAGCTGTGGTCATCAAAATACATCGTATCCATTGATTCCAAGGAATGCAGCTAACAACTACTCGGGAGAGAGATTCAAAGTCAAGGCATCATTGAACCGAGGAGATTCCTTCTTCTGGTGTTATTGTCATCATCATCATCATCGTTGTTGCTGTTTGGCTTTGGCTAAAAATAGACTCTCGACGGCACGTCAACGTTAGTTGGAAGTGACTACAGCGCAGCGGCAGCACAGAGAAAGACCCGCGAGTTGTTTATTTGTACAAGTTTTTTTCGTATCTGATTCCATACCCAGAGGTACATCCGTAGTCCGTACACATGTCGGGCCTATAGTCGGGTAAATTGGTTAGACATGCTAATGTGCTTCACGATTTGAAACAATTTAATAGATTTGTCGACAAATTGCTGGAAATTAAGTGACGGAGACCACTATTCGCCGATAAGGAAAAGTGGAAAGATCACTTCGATAAGTGGGATACTTGTAGAGGCTGACACCTGGAGGTCTTGTTTGGTGGTCAGAGTAGAAAGTTGCCGAAGAGAAACGCGTTTTAGGCGAGAATCATCGGCGCTAGATGGAGGCTATCGTTGATTGGGTTAAGAGGATGTTGCAGATTGCAACTTTGTTGCGAGGTATTTTTTCCAGAATCTATGTATCTTCACAAACAGGGGAGAGAAATTTTTATGTTTGCGGTTTTTATGGACATTTTGCGAATTCAAGGACAGATGTTGGAATGGATGTTTAGGTGAATTGGAACGATTTCGAAGAATCTTTTCATTTTATTGTGACATGATAGTGTGATACGAGGACAGGCTTAAATTGTGGAGAATTCTAGACAATCACCTCCAGGTTAAAAATAACTCCTCATCGGAGTCATTTTTTGACCACTCTTTCACACTTTTCGTCCAAAACGATGGCAATTTCTTAGATACTCCTACGGTCTTGGCTTGTTGGTGTAAACAATTGAAATTTGCCGCCATTTGTAAAACTGATAACATCTTCCGATGGGGTGATGACCTTTGCGCCACTTTGATGTTAAATCTCGTCTTGTTGGACGCTGCCGCGCAGAACTAAGGGCTCAGTAAGTGTCAGAACATACTGACATAATAGGAAACCAAAAGAAGACGTACTAACTAGACACGATAGGGAATCCAATAGCAGGGTAAGCCCCCATTGGCTTTCAAAAAGCAGCTTATAACGAAATATATACGATCTCTTGCTGGAAATAAACGGAAGCAAATCAAAAAAGATGGTTGGGTGTTGTAGAACGAGGGTAGACTTTGATTGGCTTTAACTTGGCAATGTCCAGTGCTCGCAACTCTGACTAGAGATCAAATGTTCTTATTTTTTACCTCCAAGTTGTCACCATCGGGTACTGGTCTCATCCAACCGACTTGCTAAACGATAAGTGCGAGTGTTGATAACAATACGTAAAACCGCAACACTATAATCACCCTGGTCAAAATCGCACGGACTGAATACCTAGTCTGCCGTCCCAGGCAAACCTACATAATCTGCTTCGACATATTCGGACAACAGGTTATCTAGGAATTTCAAGGGTAAGCAAGGCCCCTTGAATAGAGATGGTGACGAATGAACCGAAAGGTCAACGGCAGCGCTCAATCCCGTAGTGGATACTGATGGCCCCATGTCCTAGGGGTATCTAATAAATTGGAACTGGCACTCCAGGTTGTGGATTGGGCTTTGGGTTAACTACCCACCCAAGACAAAAACCATTGTTACGAAGCAACTAAGAGCCTCGGAAAGGACTGATATTACTGTGGGTACCCTGCTAAACGAAAAAAGGACAACGACGTTCGTATCTGCATCTAGAATATGAGAACATTAAACAGGAGAGGTGCAGACGAACAACTAGAGGAAGCCCTAAGCTGCTATAAAGCAGACATTACTGCCATCCAGGAAATACGGTGGGATGGGCCGGGAAAAGAGGATGAAAAACTGTGACATCTACTATGGACCGTGTTATAGTGAGCAAAAACAGCGACTATTCGGGTGCGGGTTTGTTATAAGTGCCAGATTTAGGCAAGAAGTCTTATGTTTCCAAGACATAAGCGAACGCATTGAAACAATCCGCATCAAGGCCAAATTCGCCAACATAAGACTTATATGCGCTCATGCTCGGACGGAGAAAAAAGATGATATAACTAAGGAGTTGCTTCTACGAGCTCCTCGACAAAACCTATGAGCGACTACCAACGTACGATGTTAAAATCGTGCTGGGAGATTTTAACGGAAAAGTAGGAAGAGAAGACATCTTTAGCAGTACTGTCGAAAAATTTAGCCTACACGACAACACGTCTGGTAACGCACTTAGGCTAATTGACTTCGCTACGGAACGAAATGCCACTATAGCCCGCACACGGTTTCCTCACCTCGCTATCCATAAGGGGACATGGCAGTCTCCAGATCAACGAACAGTCAACCAAATTGATCACATTGCGATAGACAAGAGACACGCATCCAGTACTTTGGATGTCCGAACATTTCGAGGGCCTAACATCGACTCGGGCCACTACCTCGTTGCAGCCAAGGTAAGGATGCGGATATCCACCACGCCACAACAAACCAGAAATACTGTGAAAACATTTAATGTCGAAAGACTGCAATCGCAAGAGACCGCGAACACCTTCGCGCAACGCGTATCCCTTAACCTCTCGATTCACACCATACCACCAGCATCTAATGTCGAAGAACAATGGCAACGATGCCAACAAGCCATTAGATCAGCCGCAACTGATGTGCTAGGTTTATCGCGGCCACCAGCAAGAAACCCCTGGTTTGATGAGGAATGCAGACAGATGCTCGCAGGCAAGAACGAGGCCTACAAGGCTATAGACGAAGAAGAAGGGAAGAATATCGGCTTTTCAGAAAGAAGAAAAAAGAGCAAGAAAAGCTTGCGATCGAGGATATAGAGAGGTGCCACTCCAGGAACAATGTTCGCAAGTTTTACCAAAGTGTAAAACGTCAAAGCCAAGCATACAAGGCTCGAACAGAATCCTCTCAAGATGAACAAGGAAATATCGTAGTTGAGATACAGTCGATGCTGAGGAGGATATGGAAGAACAACTTCTGCAGACTGTTAAACAGCGATGACGAACAACATTCCGCTTTCAGGCAGGACGAACTATTTAATATCGGCAACGGCAGCGAAAACTGCTAACCACCCCACCTAAGTGAAGTGAGGATAGCAATATCTAAACTGAAGCTTAACAAGACCGCCGGAAATGACGGCCTGTCCGCTGAGCTTTATAAAGCTGGCGGAGATGACTTGGTAGGTAACATCCACCAACCTATAAGCCAAATCTGGTAGGATGAAAGTAAGCCTGAAGAATGGAACCTCAGCATCGTTTGCCTGATCCACAAAAAAGGAGTTCCTCTGAACTGCGCCAACTACAGAGGCATAAGTCTCCTGAACATTGCCTACAGGATCCTATCTGCCGTAATATGTGAACGCCTGAAACCGTTTACCAACAACCTGATCGGCCCTTATCAGTGTGGTTTTAGGCCAGGAAAGTCCACAATCGATCAAATTTTCACACTTCTGCAGATCCTGGAAAAAACCCAAGAAGTCCAAATCGATACCCCACCTATTTATCGATTTCGAAGCCGCATGCGACAGCATTTATAGAGACGAACTATACAGAGCCATGTCTAGTTTTGGTATACCGCCCAAACTCGTTCGTTTGTGTAGGATGACGATGGAGAATTCTCGCTGCACCATCAGGGTCGGAAACGACCTCACCGACACATTCGATACCAAAAAAGGATTTAGGCAAGGCGATGCGCTGTCGTGTGACTTTTTCAATTTGATTCTTGAGAGGATTGTGCAAAACTCCCGAGCCAACACCAGAGGCACAATTTTCCAAAAATCGGTGCAACTACTAGCATGCGCCGACGATATTGACAACATTGGTAGGACTCAACGTGATGTTATAGCCACGTTTGCTAGTATAGAGAAGGAAGCGGCAAAAATGGGATAAGGGGCAAATGAGGGTAAGACTAAGTATATGCTGTCATCACGAAAGGACTCACAACATCGACGAATTGGACAGAACGTCACCATTGACAGATATAACTTTGAGGTAGTACGGGACATTGTCTACCTCGGCTCCGCTATTAACTCTGACAACAACACCTCGTCAGAAATCAAATAAAGAATTACTCTTGCCAACTGCTGTTTCTTCGGTCTAAGAAGGCAATTTAGTAGTAAAGCCCTCACTCGAACTACTAAGGAGATCCTATATAAGACCCTGATCATCCCAGTCCTGCTCTACTGCACTGAAGCATGGACCGTATCAAAAGCGGATGAAGAAATCCTTGGTAGATTCGAGAGGAAAATTCTTCGAAAAATCTTCGGTCCCGTTTGCGTTGACGGGGTATGGAGACGAAGATTCAACCAAGAACTATACGAGCTGTACAGCGACATGCCCCTGGTCAAAAAACTCCGCATTGGACGTTTAAGATGGCTAGGACATGTAGAACGAATGGACACCAATACTCCGGCTCGCAGTCTTGGATTCCCAGCCAGACGTCGGACGCAGTAGAGGAAGACCTCGCCTTAAGTGGCGCGCTCAAGTAGAAACCGACCTCAACCAACTTGGAGTGCGCAACTGGAGGCAGTTAGCTAAGGACCGGGCTAATTGGTGGCATGTTGGTTGAGGCGCAGTCTGTAGCGCCACTTAAGTAAGTAAGTAAATCAAACAAGCTTATAGCCCTTAATAAGGTAGCAATTTCAATACTAGCAAGAGTGATAAAACGTCACAACCTGTTGGGTAACCACTCTTGTTCAAGGGAGTTGAGCAGCACACATATTTTTGCAGGAAATATTGCGACCCTGAAGTAAAAGAGGATATGACACACCTGATTTGTCACTGGCATGCGATAGGAAAAAGCCAAAGAAGAACTCTTTCCATGATCTGACTGACAACCCTACAGTGTAGATCACCAGCTTCTACAAAGCTGAGCACCACACTTTAAGTATCGTTATACCCTTTCATCACATTTAATGCTTTTCAGGAATTGATATCACTAAGGTTCCACTAAGACCTATGCGAGTTTGACGCCTCATCCGAGCGCCAACAACCCATAAAACCTAACATAACAAATGGAAGCCATAATATCTTCAAAGTGCAACCGTATCTAGAACATTTCATTACCACCCATCTCTGCACAAGCTCACTATCCCACCGGATCTGAATGAAATATCTTTCAGCATACAATGTCTAATCTCATAAAAATGATAATTCCCCCAGTTTATTGCCGGCACTTAAAATACTTACAGCAAAGGACGTCCGACTGTGCGTCATTAAGTTAATTCAACATCCGCGCATATCTTGCTTACAATTCCCAGCCGTAATCCGATTGTGATTAAAATGTTTGTAAACCGTTTATCACTTCAACACTTTGGCCTACATTTATCTAATTGTATCTAACTTCAAAAGAGAAAGAAGCACAAATCTCAATTTAAAAAAAAAATAACCAGTCATCGCTGAAACCCCGTCAAACAAGTGCGAACGTCTTTTCTGAATGAAATCAGCCGCCATGTACGTGTTAATTGTTCGATCTGGAGCACCGCTGAAGCTGAATCACTCAAATTGACAATTAAATTCCAATTACACTCTTGACGAACAATGCCCTCCCCCCCTTTTAGATACAATGAACACGTTTTCTAATCAAAGTTTATCTCCATCTCCAACACCTACACTGCGGCAACAATGAATGGATGTCTGTTGTTATCGAAAAATAAGAACATGTTTGACACAATGTTTGAAGGCTCAATTTTTTGGAAAGACTTGTTTCATATCTCGGAACAACAGCAACAACAACTTACGCAACACCGATTGCAATGCGAGGAATTTTTCAAGCCTGCTCTATATTATCGATACACTTTGTCACGCTGTCACATAAAAGTCGATGATTACACGAGCGCAACGTTCGATGATGATGACAACGATACCTCTTTGGATCACAGACAACCTAACTTCATCTTTTGGATTTGGACGTTTACAGGTTTCGCGCTATTGACTCTATTGGGGGCTTTGACTCGCGCACTGTTGAGCATCATGCCAGTCATTTGTGAGTATAAATCAGTTACATCGAATCGAGTTATCGATGCGGCGGCCGGCGTCTATTTGGGTGCACTGGTTTGGAGTAATCGATTGATTGGGAACCATCGAGGCGGGTCGCTTTGATTTATCAAGCGTTAATCAGTGTCAACTAACGACAAGCGTTGATATATCAATCAAGTGATGGCTGGTGGGACGACCACCCTGTCTGTCCACTCGGCTCTGTCCAGTTGCCGCTGTCATGATGTTAGGTAAATTGTATTTGAAACGCTGTTTGGGGGACATTGATTGCTCTCGTTTAAGTAATTGAGATGTAGTCGTGAACTCAATTGGATTTCATTTCAAGCTATATAACTTAAATTCTATATTCATAGTCAGTTAGTTAATTAATTTGGATGCACGTATGACACGAAGCCCAATTAGTGATACTCGTGTGACGCTTTATAAAAACTCTTGTGACACTTTACTTTACTTTGGATGGGTCTACACGCCGTGGTGATCCTGGGCCTTATTTGATATTCCCCTATACCCGGCGCGATCTCCAGCTTGCTTTCGCACACCAAACAGACGGAGATCTCCCTCTACCTCGTCGTTCCGTCGAAGTTGAAGTCTATGCTGGTGCCTCCTTGCCCCTGGTATAGCATCGAAGGCTTCGCTCTACAAGGCCCAGTCACCTTTACCATTGGATACGCATTTTTTTGACATGTTTAATGTAGCTGTACAGCATTTATAGCTCGTTGTTAAATCTCCTTCGTCAGAAGTAGTTTCGTTTGTGTCCACAAACTGGACCATAAATCGTACGCATAACTTTTCTCTCGAATACAGCAAGGGAGCTTCCATCCTATTGGATAAGAGTCCAAGTTTCTGCACCATATATCAAGACAGGGATAATGAGTGTTTTGCACAGCGTCTCCTTGGATCTTTTCTCGATATGGCTTTATTCCTCGATACGATTTGACAGCTCATAGACATCGGTACTTCAGACGGAATTCTCCACTAGGTTGCGCTGTTTCTTTTAGTTTCTTCGTTAAGGGTTATACACAATAGTCTTCCGCACTAATTTGGGGTGTACTGATCCATTAGACGAGAGATCCTCCGAAATGTGGAAGTCTCAATGTTGTAATTAACCAAAGCTCCGTTTGGATTTGCTAGTATCCCATCGGTAGTGTCCTCGGGTGACGGATAGAGGAATCCTCTACATATAGGAAGGGTAGGTGGGAAATAAAATACCTCTCGTAGGCCAAAACTAGCTAGGGGTAAGGTGCCCTCTAAAAAAAAAATCTCCACAGGCGGCAGCGCAAGAATTTCCAAGATGGAGTCAGGATGGACCAAGTAAACAATCTATTTGAGCTGCTTCGACATATTCGGACAACAGGTCATCTAGGAAACTCAAGGGTTAGTCAGGCCTCTTAAGCAGGCGGCAGCGCAAGAATTTCCAAGATTGAGTCAGGATGGACCAAGTAAACAATCTATTTAAGCTGCTTCGACATATTCGGACAACAGGTCATCTAGGAAACTCAAGGGTTAGTCAGGCCCCTTGAACAGAGGTGGTGGCGAAAGAGCTGAAAGGCCAACGGCAGCACTGTATCTCTTAGTGGATATTGATGACCATGTGTCCAAGGCGTATCTAATAAATTGAAGCTGGCCCACCAGGTTAAAGGCCTGCTCAGAATGCATATCTGTAGCTGGTATCTGAAGCTGAGTGAAACGTCAAACGTGAATCTGAAGCGTGAAGTAGAACCCCATTCAACTTCAAGCTACAGATTCACGGGAGATACACATTGTGAAAGCGCTTACGGGTTGCCTTGTTTTTAACTTTCACTCAGCTACAGATACCAGCTACAGATACCAGCTACAGATATGCATTCTGAGCAGGCCTTAAGGGTTGTGCTTTGGGTTAACACCGAAAAAAAAATTGTTACGAAGCAACCAAAACGGACAACGACGTTCGTATCTGCATCTGGAATGAGCGAACAATAAACACGAGAAGTGCAGCTGTAAGCGGAAGCCGTAAACTGCCTAAAAGCAGACATTACTGCCATTCTGGAAATACGTAAAAGACATAACTGCCATTCAATCGCGCAAAAAGAGGATGAAAAACTGTGACATCTACTACGGACCGTGTTATAGTGAGCAGAAACAGGAACTATTTGGATGTGGATTTGTTATAAGTGCCAGACATAGGCAAGAAGTCTTATGCATTCAAGACTTTAGGGGACGTATTGCAGCGATCCGCATCAATGTCAAATTCGCCAAAATACGTCTTATATTATGCACCGATCAGTACGTGGTTTTATGCCAGAAAAGTCCACAACTGATCAAATCTTCAGACTTCGGCAGAACCTGGAAAAAAAAACCTAAGAAGTCCAAATCGATATCCACCATCTATTCATCGATTTCAAAGCCGCATACGAGAGCATTAATAGAGACGAACTAAACAGAGCCATGTCTAGATTTGGTATACCGGTCAAACTGTGCAGGATGACGATGGAGGATGTTCTCTGCTCCATCAGGGTTGAAACGACATTACCGACACATTCGATACCAAAAGTGAATTCTTTAACCTCATTCTTTAGAGGATTGTGCCAAACCGCCGAGCCAACACCAGAGGCACACAGCCCTATCGAGGTATCCGTCGGAGCGGAAAATTCTCCGATTCGGAGGATTTATACTTTGAGGTATTCTTCAGAAAAGCTGCTCGGAATATTTGTCCGACATTTTGTAACGCATCCCGGCGATTTGCGTTGAAGTGCGTTCAGCTGAATTTTTCGTGCAATTTTTGACAGCTATGTGCCAATCTTTTTCCGATTTCCTCCGACACAAATTCTTCGCGGAATTTATTTACGATTGTAGTGAAGTAAAGCCGTCGTGTCTGTGTAGTATTTTTTATTTGTTGACACATACCTCGAATGGAATTTGAACCTCCGTCGAAGTATGCGTTGCGGAAAATTGTCCGCTCCGACGGATACCTCGATAGGGCTGACCATCTTTCATAAATCGGTGCAACTACTAGCAAACGCCGACGATATCGACATCGTTGATCGGACTTAACTGGTGATGTAACAGCCACGTTTCCTAGTATAGAGGAGGAAGTGGCCAAACTGGGTTTAGCAGTGTCCTTTCGTGTTGACAGCATATACAACGTCGGACTCAGTAGAGGAAGACCTCGCCTTAATTGCGCACCAAAGTGGTATTTGTATTGGTGGTATTGTCTACGCATCTGGCAGTCTTTTGTCCGGAGTCACATTTTTCGGCAGGCGCAGGACCTGTTGTTCCTTTATGAAACATTGTCTCAGTGGTACCATTTTGTCTGCAATGGAAGTTTAAACCGAGCATTCGGTAGTAGACACACATATTTTAAGCCGAGGAATAGATTAAAAGGTTTTGTCAGCTACATGAAGACCATATTTTCGCAGACGCGGGCACGTGGTTTCTTCAGTAAATGTGTGCTAATTCTGGATGAAATGGAAGTTTTAACACAACCTTCAGTGGTACCTACGAAGATGATAAGCCAAGAAATAGGTCTAGTTAAACGATATTGTACGCTTTATGAAGACTAGAAATTCCGTATACGCAGGACAGTTGTTCTCTTTATAAAAAACTGTGCTTAAGCCTCCTTGTCTGCAATGATAGCTATACCAGAGCATTCGGTGTTAGCCACAGAGATTTTCATCCATGGTGTAGGTCCGGCATGGTGATTTTCAGCAGAGGCAGGGCCTATTGCTACTCTATGAAAATTGTACTAACCCTGGAAGCAATGAAAGCTTCAACAGAGCCTCCGGAGGTAACCAAGCCACAAAGATCAACGATTGTATAGGTCGGATATGATTGCCTTTGCTTCTGGCAGTCATCGCTTAGAAGATCAGGTTATGGATCACTCAGCAGCTTTAAATAAACGCTGTATTTCAACACTGTACGCCACATAGACTAGATTGACGTAGAGCTGCAGTTCAGTGGTGTTTACCACGACGCAGGACGGTGTGGTTTTTATTGTGGACCGTCCCTATTATTTTTTCTCTGATTTTTTGAAGCCTTTTATGATTTAAAAATAAAACCCAACTTATGGTATCAAAGTGTCCATACTCCATAGCCATGATGTAGAAACACCAGTCAATGCATGTAACCCCAAGTATGCAGAATAGAGACACCCGTGATACGACTTAAACCAATGATTCTCCAAGCCCTGCCGGCTATCGCTTTTACCAGTCATTTCAGCTTGAAACAAGATTTCCATTTCCCTCTACATGCGACTACAATTACGACTACAAGTGGTCGCCTCCTATTTTCGCCGTCCTCACATAACCTCCAAAACGAAACCCAACACCCAACTAAACATAAATTTCCATAAAACAATATCGAGAGCACAGCCAACACACAATAAGCTTATCGCTCCAATTAGTCAAATGACATATATTCCCCAGCTCCATGGGGCAACAAACATAAAATCGGCCGACAAACCACCATGAACCACCTTCGTTCCAAGTGTCAACAAATGACAACAGTGTAATTCAGCGCCATTGCCGTAGTCGTAGTCGTAGTCATATTCATAGTCGTATAGCTGGTCGTAAAGTCGGCATTCTCTATTGTCTAGGACGGTCCGGAGGTATCTATGCGCGAACGCCTCCACACATTCATTGTTGTGCAATCGAAACAAATGCATTCCCAGTGGTACGTGAGGACGTGTGGAAAAGTGCGAAATGCAATACCCTCATCTGGTTATGCACATTCATAGTCACCTCACGACGAATCATCAATCCGAGAGTGAACACATGCATACCCAGTGTGTCAGCCACTAAGTTGCAATTATGCATCTAAGACGAGCTCAGTGAATTCATTGGATTCCTCATGGTCAACATTGCACATTGCACACGGTTGTAACAGCAGCGCGAAATGACAGCGGAATATTTTATGTCAAAACTCAATTCCGTCGGTCGGTTGGTCGTGTATCGCTGGCATGACATCATTTCTTTTCGTTGTTTCGCTATAAAAAAAAAGAATTTTTGTCAAATTGAAAGAGATAGCACTGGCATCAGGTGCTGCCAAGGGGGCTGAAGCGACGCCAGTGTGCGAAAACAAGAAATGCTGCATGAGCATGAGGCTTGGTGCTGGAGAATTTCACTTCGGTTCTTTGCGGATTATTGCTTGGCACATTCGCCAGGCGGATATACTCCTTGTAGTGAGAGAAAAGTTACAATGGGGGACAGAGTTTTGTTGTTCGTTTGTTGACTTATACGAGCCTGACACGCTTCTGCAATCAATAGGAGTCTATAAATAGAAATTCGAGAGTAAATGGGGATTTCATGTGCTGGATCCGAATTGAAAAGAGTGGTAATGCATGCCAGAGGTTTGGGGGCTTAAGGGGGCTTTTTAAGCGGAACAATACTCACTTAAGCTCTGAAAAAGAAAGAATCAGTACAATTTGATGGTGGAGGGATTATATCGAGTATCGAAGTGAGTATTGTTTTAGGGTGCGATTGTAGGTTCATATTGTGGCATTCACTGGGAACAATGCTCCTCTGTAGGACACACATCCTTCTGGCATATGATACAAATAGTACAACAACCCTATGAAAGGCAGATCGAGTTTAGTGCTATTGATATACTCACTCTGGATAGAAACAATTGCATTTCTGTTCAATCAAAAATGGAGGAAGGAAAAGTGCATCCTGATGTTTCAAAAGACTTGATCCGTCCTAAATTTGTTGCAAGTTTTGTTGTTAAACAAACGAATTAGGAAGCACCATTTTATATTGCCGGTGACATCGATAACCACCATCAATCCGACATAAACGACGTGAGGATAGCAATATTTAGACTAAAGCTTGACAAAGGGAGGCGGAGATTATTACGCCCTCCCTTCTGAGCTATATGTAGCCGCAGGAGATAACTTGGTAAGGAGCATACATCAAACTTATTAGCAACATTCGATTGGATGCATGCAACCGCATCGCTTGCCCGCTCCACAAAAGAAGAAGACCCTCCAATGGGTCTAATTACAGACGTGTAAGTCGCTTAAACATTACTCCTGCTCAGAATTTGGTAAGGAGAATACATCAAACATCTTTTCAAAATTTTACCGGAACCTGAACATTGGAACCTCAGCTTCGGTCGCCCATCCACAACAAAAAAGGCCAACCTGCCTGAACTACAGGAGCGCTTAAGTCTCCTTAACATCACTTCCGTGATCTTGGTCAACTGTAATGGTAAAAGCCTATAACTAGTCACCAACCACCTGATTTTAAATCCACGTTTGAATGCGTTTACAAGCACGAACTATGAAGGGGACATGACGATGAAGAATTCTCGGAGCTCCTGTTTTGGTATTAAATGTGTTGATGAAGTCGTTGACGAACTTGATAGAGATTCTTCATTCATTTACGAATGACAGCATTATTGACTTCGCTTAGCATCTATCGAACCTGCGAAAGAGCCCCAGATTTTGTGGCTGCAACGCCAATGAATTTCCACTAAACCTGGGTACTTCAAAAATTAATAATAATCAGTGAGATGTCCGTACCAACAACCGGCAGCCCAAAAATGATGGCCATCTGAATTAGTCACCCGGTTGGCCACTTTGTCATCCGGATGACAGGCAGATGATAGACACAGGGAATGATGGTTTTGGAAAAAAAAATCATTATACCGTGAGAATTACAAGTCCTATCCGCAAATTTTGTTATGTGTTGGACATGAGAAATAAAAAGTCAGCGTTTTATTGAGAACGATCTTAAGCGGATGATTGGTTGAAAGTTCTTACATTGTTATACCAAGTTGACGTTCATTAATAACATTTTTGAAAGGTTGGGTTGTTTACTTTTTGACATTTGACATTATACTTGATTTATCCATTACTGGGTTTACGTGTATGTTTTGAGTGAAAATTGTTTTTAGAATTAGCAGATTCATAATGATGGTGAGGAGAGGTAACATAAATTGGCCTACACCAGTCCTGGGTACTAATTCCGCAACTTTCAAAAAGATAATTGTTGACTATAGTAAAGGAGACTTTCTGGTTACGTAGAATTTGTATACATGTACAAACGCACAATATAAAAATTACACACTACGTACCCAGCAAGTCTCCTACACTATCGTTACGATAATGGTGACGGAATGGGTACCCTGATCTTACCCAAATGAACTTTTTTCCTGTAGGGTTATCTAAAATCTAAAATTTTCCCCAATGAACCGACTTCCAAGGTTCATTTCAAAGAAATTATTTATCACAGCCATTATGGATGCTACCTGCCGACCCGTCATAAAAAAAATTGACGTTTCGACTTAATGAGTGCCGCGTTGGCAAGGACGTTTGGATGCCATTCTTTTTGAACGATCCTCTAAAATAACATAAACCTTTTTTTGAGATACCTTGTAAAGGGTGTTTTTTTAGAGGCTGGTTTTTCGAATAGAGAAAAAACTGACATTTTGTGGTCCAATCGGGCAACTCTAATGTCATTTATGTTCAGTTTGGTCTGCCATTTCATCATGAACAGGTTGACAAATGTACAATGCTTGCAAATTGTGCAAATTTATTTCGAAAATAATGGTTCGGTTCGCGAAGTTTACCGCAAGCTCCGTCCATTTTATGGTCGACATGATCGTCCATCAGAACAATTCATTCGGATTGGAGCTTTGTCTATCAACTTTATGGACGATTTTGCGCAAAGATCTTGGTTTACGACCTTACAAGATCCAACTTGTGCAAGAATTAAAGTCGCGAGACCCTGCAATGCGTCGTGATTTTTGGTGTATTGGCCGAAAATGATATTGATCTCGATGCTGATTTTCAGCGCAAAATGTTGTTCAGTGATGAGGCTCATTTTTGGTTGAATGTCTACTTTAACAAGCAAAATTGCCGAATTTGGAGTGAAGAGAATTCACATGATGCCCATGAGACGCCAATTAAATCCACAAAAACTGTCTGTTTGGTGTGCTCTATGGGCTGGCTGGAGAGTCAGTTACCGTTAATGGAGACCGGTATAGAGCCATAATAACCAATTTTTTTTGTTCCCGAATTGGATGGCATGAATATGGATGAGATGTGGTTCCAACAAGACTGCGCTACATGCCAAACAGGCCACGTCACAATCGATTTATTGAAGGAAACATTCGATGAGCGAACAATTTCGCAGAATGGACCTGTCAATTGGCCACCAAGATCGTGTGATTTGACACCATTGGATTATTTTCTTTGGGGACATGTGAAGTCGCTCGTCTACGCCAATCTTCATGGCGTTATTTCTGACATACGGCCCCAAATGCTCGAAAAAGTGGTTGAAAATTGGAGATATAGACTTGGCTTTACTGGAACCAGCCGCGACGGCCCGAAATCATATTTTAACATAATGGCATAAAATTATCATTCCAATAAAGCCAAATTGATGGGCATTAAAACGATTTTCTTGTGTTTTATTTCAATTCGAAGTTCCATACCTCTAAAAAAAAAAAAAACAGCCTTTATAAAGCTTCTATTAGCCTTGAAAATATATATAATTAGGGTTCGGATTTTCATGCACTAAAAATCTCAAAATATGCGCTTAAAATATGCACTTAAAAATGCAAAATATGCATTGAAATATGCACTTAAAATTAGTTAAACTTAATTTCGGTTGAATATAAAAAACACATTTTCTAAGAAATTTTTCAATTCAATTCAATTAAATTTTTTATTTTTATGATGTAATAAAATAATAACTTAAAACGAGATCAAAATTGAATAAAAAAAAAAAAAACACAGTTAAGTAAACATAAACATCTTCCTTTGTTTAATAAAAATAAATAATTCAAAAAAATTCCTTAATTCCTTAATTCATTTTGAAAAGTTTTATTTGCGTATATCATGAAATTTTTTTTAAAATTCTCGAATTCAAAACGTTGGCGATTCGGTCGTAAGAATGCCTTATACAAGGAAAAAGATCTCTCGACGTCAACTGAAGTAAGTGGAGCATTTTTTAAGGAACAAATCTCATCGACGGTAAAGTTTTTTGTGTTATTTTCGTCATTGCAGTCCAACGTAAAGGTCTTACTTAAATTTTGCATTATTGCAAATCCTTCATTTTTTGCCAGAACGCACTGAAGTTTTTTTTTTATGACTGCCCCCGTTAGTCCTTCAACCGCATTTATCTTTGCAACAACATCTTCAATTAAATCAATTTGATTTTTTAAGGTGGTCCTGCCTTCTAGCTTTGTTATGGTGTCACACAGGAAACTGAAGTTCGAATTTATAAATATGATTTCGCTTTTTAACAATGGCTGGTTCATGGCTTCTTTTGCATTTTTTATTGCAACTGCATCGGAGTCATCGAACTCATTGACAATGCTTTCAAATGCTTCATAATTTTGTGCATAATACTCAACAGCCTTCAACCAAGTTCCCCATCTTGTAACAATAGGCTGAGGCGGAAGAGGAGTCAAAGGATATTTTTCTTTAAAAATTTCGACGCGTGATGGTGCCTTTAAAAATATTTTTTTGCCGTTTGAAATTAATCCATCGACGTTCCGAAAATTACTCCTTATTTCTTCTGCAACTCGGTGCATTCCATGTGCTAAGCAAGTGATGTGCAACAATTTTGGATAAAACAGTGCTAGTCCACGTGCTGCCTTTACCATATACGGCGCAGCATCGGTCAAAAAAAGGAGTATTTTGCTTTTATCAATTTCCATTGAATTCATGGATTCATCAAATGCGCGAGCGATGGTAAAATGGTTTGTTTTTTCTAATTGGACTACGTTTATTAAAAATTTCTTTTTACTTTCTTCTTCGTTTAGGTCCAACACACCCACAATTACGTTAGCAACAAAACGTCCTTGAATATCTGTTGTTTCATCAATAGAAACCCACAAATATTTATCTTTTAGATCAATTTTCATTTGTTCAAAGAGCGAATTATAAATTTTTTCAACGTAATTTTTTCGCAAAGTAGAATCGTCCGGTATAATTTCTTTTGTATATTTTTTAAAAAAAATTTCTTAACTCAGGGTTACTAAGCTTACTTAATGGTATATCGGCTGCAATAAACGCCTCACATAAATCCATTGAAAAGTTGTTGGCTGTATTGGTAAAGGACAGCAGTTGTTGGGATTTCGGACGAACTTCAGATCTTCCTTCAAATTCTAAGTGTTTAACACTTTTTAAATGCTGACCCACTTGAAATTTTTTTTCAAAGCAAACGCTTTTGTTGCAAAATTTGCAGAACAAAACACCTCCATCTGTTTTAAAAATCGTTGGGTATTCTGAAACATATCTTCTCAAATTTGAAGCAATGGATGTCTTCGCTTTTGGCATTGTAGCTGAAATTTGTTTTTTTTAACTAAAATCATAAATTCAAAAGGAATATTCTTACATTTTCCAAGCAAAACTATTCTAAAAAGATTGAAATTAGTTTTCTACTGACTAAACACGATTATGCGTAGACCACTGAATAAAAAATATCGACTGCTTCGATTGACTGTTAATAGGATGGAAAACTATAATACAATGTAGTGGCAAGTGGAATCTATTAAAATGTGAAAATTTCCGTGGAAAACTAACAGTTAGTTCCACATTCATCGACATCCATACCACTACAAACAAACGAAACCGCTAGCCTGTTGTACATGTAAACGTAAACTGCAGCGGGCAGCTACACCATTGTGCGCAGACAATTTAGCTTTAAGCTTTAGCACGTTGTACTCACACACTTTAATTTGGTTAGCTTTGTGTCGTCGGAAGCTTTTTGTAGCCATTTTGGCGCTTCTGGGTATCGTTTAAATTTCGATCTCATTAATACAGTCCCAGGCATTTCATTTCAATGTTTTGCCGCCACACTCTAGTCAAGCTCATACATGCAGCTTTGTTTATATAGTGCAATAGGTATAATGTGGGGTTGGAACATCGTTCAAGATTGTGAAATGAACAAAAGAAAAAGATAATAGTTTTAAGCTTCGTATGCACTGACATAAAGGGGATATTTTTTTTTTACTGTCTAGTTAAATTTTTGAACAATATGCTCCAAAAATATGAATTAATATTATAAAAAATATGCAAATATAGTAAAATATGCACAAAAATTTGCAAAATATGCATTTATAGTAAAATATGCAAAAATATGCACTAACGGTTAAATGCCATTTTAAAGGAAATTTCATGATACGTATACATAATAAGTTGCCTTGCATCCAAGGTGTTCATAAAAAAACATGCATTTGCATGGAAATCCGATCCCTATATATAATATATCCAACAATCGGCGGAATGTTGGATATAACGGGTCCGCCATCTAAGGTTTTGGTTTTCAACTAGTGCTTATTTCGTGAATGGTAACACTTAGCTCATGTCTGATGTGACAGATAATTAGTTTTATCCTTCCGCTGAACGAATATGGTTGTGTATACGCTTGAACAACGCTGGGAAATATTGCGACATTACTTTGAAAATCATGGTAATGTTGCAGAATGTGTGCGAAAATTGCGTACGGATTTTGGAAGAAGAGAAGCACCGTCAGCTCCGTATGTTCGTTATCTTGTGAAAAAAGTGAAAGAAACTGGCATCCTCATCGATAAACCAAAGCGTGAAAAGCGAAAAACAGTGCGTACACACGCTGCTGTGGCAGAAAGTATGCGTGAAGCGCCATCAATATCAATTCACCGTCGTTCTCAACAATTGAACATTTCGGAGACATCATTGAGACGAATTTTGCATAAAGACCTTGGTATGACGCCATACAAAGTCCAATTGGTTCAGGAGTTGAAGCCAACTGACCATCCAATGCGTTTTCGCTTCGCTAAGTGGGCCTACGATCGACTTGGAGAAGATGCCGATTTCGTCAAAAAAATCATCTTTTCAGGTGAAGCTCATTTTGATCTTGGCGGGTATGTAAACAAGCAAAATTGTCGCATTTGGGGCACAGAAAACACGCACGCATACATTGAAAAGTCGATACACCCAAAACGAGTCACTGTTTGGTGCGGATTTTGGTCCAGAGGCATAATTGGGCCATTTTCTTCGAAAATGAGCAAGGAGTGGCCGTTACAGTCAATGGCGATCGTTATCGGGCCATTTTGAACGAATTTTTGTTCACATAAATTGAAGAGGAGGATATTGGCAACATTTGGTTTCAACAGAACGGCGCTACGTGCCACACAGCCGAAGCTACACACGATGTTTTGCGCCCTGTTTTTGAAGATTTGAAGATCGGAGCTGCGATGTGACACCGTTGGACTATTATTTGTGGGGTGCCGTAAAAGATAAGTGTTACGCCGACAAGCCAGAGACAATTGACGCTTTAAAGGACCATATTCGTGAAGCCATTGGTGAAATACAGCTGCACACGATCGATAATGTGCTTAAAAATTGGACCGATCGTGTAGGCTACTGCATGGCCAGCCGAGGCAGCCATTTGAATGAAATTAATTTCCATTATTAACCGGAAGGATTGTACTTTCAAATAAAAAAAGAAATTTGAGAAAATATTCAGTAGTTTTTTTTATAGCATTTTCAAAAAAAAAAATTGGCGGACCCTTTATATCCATCAACCGGCAGAATGATGGATATACATTACAATAACGTACGCTTCTTTATTGATATTTATCATAAATTTTCAGACGAAATTTAGAGTGTCCCAAAATGTATCACCCTATCGTAAGATGCTCTAACATTTGCAAATATCAGTTTTGTTTTTAGCCGCTCCTTATGGCTAGCCCTAGGTTGAAAGAAGTGGCGCCTAAGGGCCTAATTTTGTTGAGAATGGCGTTGGTAACACGGTTACTGAGACAGGTCCAAATATAGAGAAGTGATAAACGACATTTTACTGGCGTAAATTGACGAAATAGGGCTGAATACTGGTATACCGTGGTTGTTGTTATACCGTGGTTGTTGCCAATTTATAGAAGTTGTATTTTATTAAACTTTATGCCACACTCATGGAGACGTGTCAGGGTAGTTTTTATACCAAAGGCAGGCAGACGTGGACATGAATCTGCAAAAGATTTTAGGCCCATCAGCCTTGCTTCCTTTATACTAAAGACCCTGGAGCGGATCCTTGACATCCATGTGCGAAGCATTCTTAATGAATCACCGCTATCCACATCACAACACGCATATCTCAAAGGCAGATCGACTGAAACCGCTCTGCATGAGGTGATTGGGACAATCGAAAAGTCCCTCTACTACAAAGAGTACACCCTAGCCACTTTCCTTGATATAGAAGGGGCTTTCAATAATGTACAAACTGACAGCATACTAGAAGCCCTAACCGTAACTGGTGTAGAGGAGCATTTTAGCCAATTGATTATATCCATGCTAAGGTCTAGAATCATTCAATCAACACTAGGCAACAGCAGCTTAACGCGATATGCTGACAGAGGTACACCACAGGGCGGTGTGATATCTCCTTTGCTGTGGCTTATTGTTATGAACAAACTGTTAGTCCGACTTGATCGGGATAGGATTAAGGCAGTCGCATACGCGGACGACGTGGTGATCCTAGTGTCAGGAAAGTTTCTCCCAGTGATTAGCGAAATCATGGAGTACGCTCTGGGTTCTGTGAGCACGTGGGCTACAAGCTGTGGCCTGGGTGTTAATCCGAGCAAAACGGAAATGATGCTTTTCACCACGAAGACCAAAATACCAGCCTTTAACCTCCCCCGACTTAATGGACAAGCGCTCTCACTCTCATCCAATGCCAAATATCTAGGGACTATCCTAGATACTAAGCTTAATTGGAAAACCAACATAGAACAAAGGGTCAAGAAAGCATGTATAGCTTTCTATGCCTGTAGAAAAACATTCGGCAAAAGATGGGGCCTACAACCAAAGATGACACTTTGGATGTACACTGCTGTTGTTCGGCCGATACTCACCTATGGGGCACTAGTCTGGTGGCCTTCTGTGAGTAAAGGGTATATCATTGACAAACTTAAGAGGGTACAAAGAACTGCTTGTATCGGCACAACTGGGGCCATGAGATCTTGTCCCACTGATGCCTTAACGGTTCTTCTCCACCTTCTCCCTCTAGATATCCATATCAAAGATATTGCATTGTGTAGTGCAGTCAGGCTCAAAGAATCTGGCTGCTGGTTCAATAAGCCCTATGGGCACAGCAATATCCTAGATTCATTGCCAGCAGGTCTAGCTGACCATCATACCGACTACATGATACCCAAACTGACCTTCCACAAACACTTCACCGCTGGTTTTCCAACTAGAGAGGATCGGACGCAGTGGTTGAAAAAGATTTCGACACACTCATATACACCGACGGCTCCAAAATGGACTGCGGAGTGGGCGCAGCTGTCTACTCGGACACACTAAAAATAAAAAAATCGTTTCGCCTCCCTGATTCCTCCAGCGTATTCCAAGCGGAATTGTTGGCTATTAGGGAGGCATGTCACGCGATTAAACACGATAGTACTCCCAAGCAAAATATCGCTATTTTTGTCGACAGTCAAGCCGCTATTAAGGCGATTATTTCGGTATCGACGTCATCAAAACTAGTACTTCAATGCCAAAACGAACATTGGGAGTCGATACAGTATCACTCTCATATGGGTTCCAGGGCACAGTGACATAGATGGAAATGAACAGGCTGATGCCCTAGCCAGGTTGGGCTCGTCCCTTCCCAGCTCACGTGCAATCGGCATTCTCACTCCTTTAAAAACGATCATGAATAATATGAACACACACTCTCTTAAAGCAGCAGAAAATAGGTGGCGTAACCTCAGTGGGTGCGCCATTTCAAGAGATATGTGGCCTCGCTACAACAAGACTAAAACACGGGACCTCTTAAGCAGATCCCGTAAGGAAGTCTCCAGGGTGATAGCAATTACCACTGGACACTGGCCCATCGGTGACCATGCTGTTAGAATGGGTATACCCCACAACACCAACTGTCGCAGTTGCAAGGAGGTGGGGGAGAAGGAAACTTTAACTCACTTTCTGTGCAAATGCCCGGCTCTGTCAAGAGCAAGACAACGAACCCTAGGCAAACCTTTCTTTGACAATATCCGCGACCTCTCTGATAAACACATCAAAGAACTGATCGCCTTCCTTAATGCCACTGGTTGGATTTAGTACACGCCAACTAACAACAAGACATAACATTTAACCGCACGAGTTTTTGGCATCAAAACGGCGCACCTCAGCGCTAATTGTGTTTCGTCTTGTACGAACAGCCAATCTAACTAACTAACTAGGGCTGGAGGATATGTGGTTCTAAGAGGACCGTCCGGATGGTCCTATTGTAAATACAGCTCTTGCAATTATGGGATTTTCCAGGAAGCATTTCCGAGTACTTTAATGTCTCGCATTAAACGCACAGATCTCCAGCTCCAGTTTCTTTCTTTGGAAGTTTGTTTTTTAAAGTTATGGGTCTTTGAGATCAAGTCACAGATTTTGGAAGCTCTCAACAAGGATTTTTGACACGACAGCGATAACTTCCCTCCCGAACTTTTTATTCTAACATAAATTCAAGTGGAAATTTTCTACTTTGCCCCTTAGTACCGCTTATTGTCCACGTTGAAAACATAGCCATTGGGGCTGATCATAGGAAAACACCATTTACGTCAATGCAAAATATGTCTAGTTAAATGTAAATGTCGTTAGTTCTACATTTTGTCCTGTACGGTGTGCCGGCCAAAAGCCAATATAAACAACGGAAGCCATGCGTGAAAAGTTAATAAGAACAAATTAAAGGTCCATATATAAAAACATACATTAAATACCTAATTATGAAACTGCATATTTCGTTTTATTTAAAAGATATAGCCAAACAACATCGAGTGAGTGTTTTTGGGCCACCCTGAAATAATATTAAATACAATATACAAACGTCAAATTAAGTAAATAAATCATTCTTCGAAGGCAACTTACTCTATGAACACAGTTCAACTACGAACAAACTGTCAGACTTACCTAAAAAGAAACAAAAACAAATAAATACATTAATTTATAAATAAACATTTACAAACACATTAACATTAATTCTCAACCTTGAACTTTAATAAACTCAAAATGGTCACTAGTGATAAAAGATTTAGACACCATAATATATAAAGGTCGTCACTATATTTGTCATGAACCCTTGTCAAAAATAGGTTTCATTTTGTAATATTTACTACAGCACTCCATTTTTAACTACCCAAGTCCAAAATAGATTCCAAATCCCTTATCCAAGATGGTGACACGCCCATAAAATAAATAAAAACAAATTACCCTCCACATTATTCATCAAGCATACACAACATTGCGTCTTTTTTCTTAAAAACGTCTTTTTAAAAATTAAAAAAAAAAATCCCAATTGATATGGAATTCCAACAATAAACGAAAAAAAAAATTGCATGTCATCCGGAAACTGAAATCGCGTACCTACTGATAACAATTCCACAATCTCGTTGTTGCACACAACACACACGCGTCGTGTCAAGCAGTTCGCCGGTTGCCGCCATCGCTTAAAATAGGGTCACATACTGATGTAACGTGAACCTTGTTAATTGATCACAAACATAGTGATGACTCACTTTGTCCGTCGCCGTCCGTCATCTCACTTTATCAATTGCACAGCGTTTTCCACGAACGAAAAATGAGGTTGTGTCTGTGAAACATGGCGTAGCATATCAGACTTGATGAATCACACCCAGAGACAAGGGCGGGGAACTTTCTCAACATAAAGTCCTCAGGGGTTTCCTTTCTATGCGCGCCCTCAATTGTTAACTTAATGTGCGGTCGAGAGTTGAGGGATGGGTTCGTCATGTCTTGTGTTATCGACCGATAATGACATTTCGATAGCCGACTAAATTCGCACGAACCAAAAACTTCTTTCGGGTTTCACTTTTCCGTTTTGTTGACTCTGTCGGAATATTAAAAAAATAATATTTGACACCCCAAGCGGAAGTAGCATGACGCGATGGTAAATATTTCGCAGAAAAAAATATTCTTTCGACAAAAAAAGAAGAAACCAGATAACCGTCAAACGAAGTGATGAGGAATATTTTGCAAATGGCAGACTTATAGGTGTGAGAGGGTAACCTTCTATTATTTCATCGATGTAGCTATGAATGGCTGTTGTATGGCTTTCTGGTTTGGCTTTTAATTAATTTCGACGGGACATATACTTTGAGGAGAGGGAAGTGTGTGCTAGTTGGCGTGTTTACCGACATTAAGAGGCGGTGATAGCTAGAAGTCGATTTTAATTTACTTCGGCAGTGATGTCGGGAAGTATAACCTTACTTTGTAATGCAAGTCAGATGTTGTGGGACTACAAATTGGGGAAGGGAAATCCTTTACTTCGTCATTGCAAAATGTCTAAACAATGACACGTCGAAAATTCGAAAATTTGAGAACATAACGAAATGAAAGTTAATTGGACTAGGTAAAGATAAAATTCAATTCGAATACAGTAGGTAATTTCTAATAGAATATCTCGTCCATTCCTCTACCGAAAATCTATCTATTTGAATTATACAAGGTGGGCCAAAAGAGATCACCCTATTGGCAAATGCTCTTATTTTTGCAAATGGCCGCCAATGTCAAATCTGTTTTGACATTTGTGGACTAGACAGATGTAGAATACAAGTGAATAAACCATGGAGTGTCTATTTTTTTTGTTTGCGTATAACAAATCGTCTGTAGTGTTGGCGCAGCACGAATTCGGTCGCCGATTCCCCGGCCGTCCGACACCACCGACTGCGCAAGCACTGCGCCGTTTGGCAACCAACCTTGAAGAGTATGGGACCACACGAGACGTTACCAAGAGTGGAGAATATCGCCTCTGTTGCCGAGGATGTGGAGCTGTCGCCGAAAACATCGACCAGACGCCGTGCCTCGCAATTAGCCATCAGCCGGTCGTCCCTTAGGCGAATTTTGGTCAAAGACTTGCGCATGTTCCCGTACAAAGTCCAGTTCGTGCATCAGCTGCTGCCTGTCGACCGCCAATAGCATGTAACCTAAGCCATCCTCAATCTTGTGGATGAAGTGGATGATTTTTCGACCAAAATCATAACGAGCGATGAGGCTCATTTCCACCTCAGCGGGTACGCAAAACTATCGCTTCTGGGCGCTTCTACGAGTAATGCACGAGGAGCCATTACACCCGCTCAAAGTTACCCTATGATGCGCTGTTCCCGCTGGAGGAGTCATCGGTCCATTTTTTTTTCGACAACGCCGCTGGTCAAACGACAACAGTGGACGGTGCGCGCTATAGGGCCATGTTAACAGAGTTTTTTCTGCCGCAATTGGACGAATTAGGACTGGAGGAAATGTGGTTCCAACAGGACGGAGCAACGGCACACACTGTGCCAGCCACAACCGATATTCTGAAGGGCCAACCTTGTAAGAGCTATATAGAGATTAGTCTCCTTCTTAGTTAAGAGGCTTAAATTTTGTAATTTCTGATCGAGAGTTGGCCAGATTCGCTTGAACACCTGTCACAGTTTTTCATATTTCTGTTTTCTTGCTGATAGAATATGAATTTGCCCAGAAGACGAACTGCCTTTATTAGATAGCTGGGTGACAGTAGCCTGACGTTTATTTAACATGATTTTTGCCAGCATACAAGGCAGCCTTCAATTCTCTTCTAACCTGTGCAAGTTGCTTTCAGATATTTAGTCCAAGCGCTATGGCAATCGGTTAATCCTTAAACTAGAGGTTCAGTGGTCCTTGTCGCATCGAAGCTTAAGACTACTGTCGATGATTTTCTTTACTAAGACATTTTTGAGTTCATTTGCTCGATGTGGCCAATCCAATGTAGTCGACGTGTTTTTTTTTTTACTTTTGAGGAGCCCTAACATGATCGTCTCCACACTGTGCCATTTGTCCACCCAGTGAACACGGACATTATCTGGACTCATCTGTAAAAAGTACTCTACCCCTATCCTCAGGTCATTCCTAGTAAAGGCGAGCAAATTCCATTTGACGTGATCGTGATCCCGTGGTCTTACTGTCAGCCCACTTTCCAATAAACGTATTCATAGCTGTAACTCCAAAGGTTCGGAGCCAAACCCAGGGGTTATTACATAAATTAACCCCAAGTTGATGGATTCTATTATAGTCCCGCATTTCGGCAACTCACTTACATAAAGGCCAATTACGATCCAAACAAATGCAAATGTATCCATCACGACCTAAAACATGCACAACACTCAACGTAATCCATATTCGACGCACCTACTCCACTTAAGCAGCCATTACCTGGTAATCCAATTATGCAAATAAAAAGAAAACCCATCCAAATACTATTAACGTTAACGCGTTCCTGCGACAAAATCAATCTTTTTTACGCAACCAAAAACAAGCATTAGAAGCGTCTCTCTTACCCCCGCATGCAAACAACAATCATACTCGCCGTGATAAGACTTTTAATTTGCTATTTCTATGTGACACACCACTGGAGTGGCCATACTGCTGTCAGACTGCGCTAAATTGTCATTTCCATTCGCGTAGACTGCTGCGCGAGTTGACAGTGAGAGCGAACGACTTGCATAACAGGAAGACACGACGACAGCATCGGCGGCGGCGTAAAGTGGGCAAAAACTAGTGCGATAAAATTGCAGCACACACGTACACACACACCCAGCCCGCACATCATGTGGGCCATGACACGCGTACGTGATTGTCACAATTTGTGCTTGCTAAAGTGATGATGACACCATAAAACAACGACAGCTGTCAGTTTTTATCAAAGCAACTTTGAGTAGATTAATCGAGTTGCAATTGTGCAATAAAAGCGCAAAGTAAAAACAAAAAAAAAAAAAACAAAATCACAGCACACTCTCTCCCAGTTTTTTTAAGTTGATGGTCAATGATCTCTGTGAACACAGCCCAAGGATGAACTCGGAATTCCACTCCACACAAGAGAGATGATAAACATCCCGCAATGTAAATGGTTGTAAATAATTTCGAGTTAATGAAAACGGGGCGCAATCTGTGCTTGCAATAAACATGAACGGCGCACAAGAAAATGCATTTTTTTTTTGTTCATCCAAGACAATTACATTAATCTCTGCAAGCATTCTTCGCGCGGAACGGGGGGGACTAGTAATTAAAAGATGATGATGAAAAGCAGATTGGATAATTCGAGGGGCTTACACATAGAAATATATACCCTGTCCATGGTTGTGTTTGTTTGTGCGGCCGGAGCTCTATTTCCCCCGCCCATTGAAACTAAAACCATGGGTTAAGGGGGTTAAGTGAAATTACATTGTACGTCTACAATATTTCCCCCGCTCACAATTGACAAGTGTAGCTCTTGTGTAATGACAGACAGACTATAGGGGAATGCTTTGAAATGTGAGACAAATCGGTACAGGGGGGACGGACAGACGGGAACTCTTATTGATTCTTGGAGGAGCAATGCGTTTGAACTTGTAGCCCACTTGAGAGTTAGAGGGAACATTTTAATTTTAAGGAAATATGTTCCATGATGAAAGCCAAATGACAGATCATTTTGAGAGAGTTCATCAGCCAGGGGAACTTGTATTGTTGTTGGCAGTTTGTTTGAGTAATTGGCCCGATATGGAGTTCTTGAAATAATGGATAGGGCTGCGCGTGTTCATTTGACAGCTTAATTTGTTTGAAACTAATGATAGGGAGTGCAGTTATTGGAATATTTTCGATCATTTTTTGTTTTTTTGAGTAATAAAGTCGGAAAACTTTTCAGTTGGAATTCTGTAACAAAAATGTAGGTGTGTCGCAAAAGTGCGACCTGATTTATACGGTTTTCACACCAAACTATGTTTTCAAAAACTACTTGACGCTTTTCACCGAACATCGCCCAGATTTCGTCGACATTTAAAGAGAAATAATTTGTCTGTCAATTCGCAAAACTGAAACATTGCATTCCACTGAAGTTTTCGGTTTTATGCCCATTCGATCGGTCAGAAAATAACGTTCGATGGGTGTCAATCAGCACAATTTATTTGGTCAAAATAATTTCTTCACTGGGAGCTGAAATAATTTGTGGCTTATTCGCATCATGCGACTTCTGATAACCCCACAAGAAAAAGTCTAACAGGTCATATCGCACGATCTCGATGACCAGTTCAAATCACCTCCACGTGAGATGAGCATGCTTTCAAATCGCTCGTTCAGAACTTCCCAATGTGGCGTTAGCTGTGTGCACAATCTTACCAGATCTTGTGTTTCGTCTACGTACGAGTGTTGGTTTACCGTTTACTGAACCAGTGGATTCAAATTCATGCCTGTTGCCTGTACACCCATTTTGATAATACAATTTGATCATTTGCACGTGTTGTGCATGGTGACTTGGCAAAACAGACTGAAAAATGACAGCCAAGTTGACAGATGTATCTTCAACAATATGGCCGCTATCAACTGTCATAGTTCGGAAGTCCCTATTGGAAGACTCTTTATATGAATAGAATCTGAATTTAAAGCTAAGAATCAAGGATTGTGCATTCTAAACGGTGGTGCTGGCAATACTGAAAACTGCTAGCAGGGTGTCAATGATGGCAATACCACGCGAAAATGTTTTTAAATTACTATCGACATCCAAGCGGCTATAAAATCAGAATTTACTACGAAGCTGTCGCTCAGAGCTCTTGGTTCATAGCATAATCAAAACTTTGCTGGGTTTCTGGTCACCGACTAATTGACAAGGAACTGCGTATTCAATTATCTCGGAGAATTACAGAAAATCTGTAAGTTTGTACTGGGGCAAGAAAATTCAGGCGATCAAAACCAGTAGCTCGAATATGTTCCCGCAAATAAATACAATATTCAGACGAAAAAATCATAATGAAATTCCATGTATCCGAATTTCCCAAACGACAGAGAACAGACAGACACTCACGGCTGTTGGTATAAGTCCGGAAAGTGTTGACTCGAACGACGGTTTTTTTCACGATCGAAGATCCGCAGGAGAAGGAGAAGATAAGAGCTATTTTCGAGAACGTGTATACGGTGAGCAGTCCTGTTCGCCCAAATTGCGATATTGAGTAAAGAGCCTTTCTGAATCACCTTTGTCTGCGTACTGAACTCCAAGCTTGGCGATCTGAGAATCACGGTTTTACCGTATTCAATGACGAAAACCCTTCAAATGACATGGTTGCCAATAGCCTGATGCTGTTCGTGCAAAAAGATGAATTCCTGGACATCTTCGTATCACTGAAAAATAAAAAGTCGGCGGGAGAGGACGGGACCCCGTCGTATTGAGACACCTGCCAGTAGAAGCAGTCAAGGACAAAACAAACCCAGCTAATCTTCGGTCAATAAGCCTTCTGTCGAATATAAGCAAGGTTTTCGAAAAGATAGTCAATAGAGCTCTGTTTAAGTGGGTCGAGGTAAACAAGATTAATCCGGAAAATCAGTTTGGTTTTCGACCGCGGCATGACACCATTCATGCCGCGTCGAAACTAGTGTCCGACATTCAATGGAATAAGTCCAAAAAAACAGTGCACAGGGGCCCGTCGACTTTGAGACTTTTAGAAGGCCTTCGACACCGTATGGTTAAAGGGCCTTTTCTACAAGCTAGGCATAAACCCATGCTATATATTATTTATGAAATGCTAATGGGAAAGAAGTTCGTTGTCAAATGTGGCAACGTAACTTCGAGTAAAGTCTTTGAAATTAAAGACGGTTTACAACAGGGGGCGGTGAACTCCCCGATATTGTTTAGCATTTATACAAGTGATCTTGTAGGTTCTCTCAGACAATCTATAGCTCAGGTACGAAAATCGAGGTCATCAACACACTTTTGCAACGTGACTTCGATCACATTAAGGGATATTGCGATGGTTGGAAATTAAAGATCAATTTCAAAAAAACCGAAACAATTCTGTTCAGGACCCCATTGCGGAGGGCTTCTTACGATACCAGAAAAAACAGGAAAAAATTGGGTATCATTGGACGGCATGGAAGGCCTTTGGCGGTGAGAAGTGAAGTCAAATACCTTGGCATCTGGCTTGACAAGTTTCTGCATTTTAATAAAAATGTGGATGCTTGTCTGGCCAGGGCTAGGGGGGCTCATGCTCTGACAAGAAGATTGTTTCATAGCAGTCAACTTGATTCAAGGGTGAAAGTCATTTGCTACATGTCCCTCATAAGGCAGATCATCGATTACGGTTGTCCCGTGTGGTTTAATGTATCACCAATTTACATGGAAAGGATACGGCTGTTTGAGAGGCGTTGTCTCCGATCCTGCTTAGGACTGTACCGAACGCCGGACTCCGAGTACATAAAATATTATCGCAACGAGGTTCTATACAATGGGGCTCAGTTGAATAGAGTTGACAATTTCCTAATTAAGGTGATTCGAAGGCACGCTGCTAGGGCGATGAGTAGCGACAACAGCCTGATCTTCGGGGCTTACTACCCCAATGAAATATATATGGAGAGTACGCTCGTGTCTGGCTTTATTCCACCAGAGGCGTTCATTTATATCGATTCGTTAGGGTTAGTACAAGACAGGAACGGTATCCCGGTTTTATACCACCGCTACCGAGACGCGCGGGACAAGCGGCTAATCCGCGACGGGTACGTCGACAATGCTCCGGAGCTCCTCCGCTTTAGCAGGGCGGTATCGGATCGCGATAGGACCGAGGCTGAAAAGCAGCGCACCGAATTTCGGTGGCTAAATGAGGAAGGTATCTATGCACTTCCTCAGGTCTTTGCGGACTTTTAGTCCACTCCTTATTTTAAGAATAAATTTAGGTACAAGGTCTGGGGCGGGGCTTGTGCACCATATTTTTATTTAATATCGTTCATAAATGGTTGCTGGACCCAAGGACTCAATCGGGATGGCGAACCCTTGGGGCATATGCAACGAGTGCTTGCCACTGCGATTATAATTAAGTTAGGTTTAGGTAGTTAAGTAATCTTAAGTAGTGTAAGTTAGTTTTAATCTAGAATAAGCTTTTTATATAAAACAAACAAAAAAAACTCTAACTTCTCAAAGTTTTTTTTAACTTTTCTTTGAAAATTAAAATTAAAAAATAAAAAAACCGACAAATTTAAGCCGAAAAGCGAATAAAGATGTTAGATATAAGCTTAGAGCGCCCGATATGGGCCGAGAAGTTACATTAGGTAAACATGTTATTGATAAGTTAGATTTAAGCATTTTTGTCTAGTATAAAGTTAATATTTTAAGATAATAAAAAAATGAATTCAAAAAAAAAAATTGAGTATTCATTCCGTAAATTTCAAAATAATAATCCTTTACGAAAGTGAAGGTCACTTGTCGGGTAAGTCTCATGTAATTTATATAATTTATAAACAATATAAAAATTAGACTAGCAAGGATCAAATTCCATCGCTTACAACGCCAATACAAAGTTGTGTTCAGATGCTCTGTATCCGACCTTATTTTAGCCACATCTGAAATGCCTCAAGGTAGCCATCTTTGTCCTTTTATTTTTATTTTGTCTATCAATTACGTAAGCTGTATTATCGTTAACTCTTATTTATCTATTTATGCTGATGACATGAAAATCTTTAGGCACATTTTCTCCTCATCTGACTCTTATCCATCCAAGCTGATTTGAACCTACTCCCAACAAAATTTGCAACTCAATGCCATCAAATACCAGGAAATGACTTTCTCCCGTAAGAGTATCTCACCAGCCGCTAGATCCTATTGAATCTGTGGCGAACCCGTATCTTCTGGCCCTTTCTTGCGTGATTTGGGTGTTATCTGTGACACTAAACTTATTTTTTTTTGCTTTCATATTGATAAAATCATCAGCAGAGCCAACTCAGCTCTTGGGTTTGTGAAATCACTGGTCTAAGGAATTCTCCAGTCCTTTTGTCACAAAATCCCTCTTTTTTTAAATTTTTTTTGACATATACTTGAGTATGCTAGTCAATTTTGGTCACCTTATCACGAAACCCAGTCACTCCGAATTGAGTGCGTCCAACGCAGATTCATCCGTTTTGCTCTACGCTATACCGATTTAATTTGCATCTCTATGAGGACCGTTTGAAACTAATAAATGTCCAATAACCGACATCCGATTCACACATCAATCGTTTTTAATGGCGGATTCGTATTTTCATATTCGCAAAGCCGATTCGTTTTTATTGAAAGCGTAGGTACATATAAAGGTGACGGATTGCTGTCGTATACAACCTGTCAAATATACACAAAAAAATTACCAAAGGACAGAAAGAAAAAGACAAACTGGACTATCTGTCAAATTTTTGAAAAAATAATTGAAAGATTGGAAGTCAGAATGGAAAAGAACTAGCAAGCACTGGAAATATCATTTTCACTCCCGTTCGCTTTTGATAGTAGAAAAATTCGAAGACGTTCTAAATTGGTAATTAGCTCCAGCTACTACTAAAATTAAATAAAAAAAAAAGAGATGGATGGATAAAGTAGAAAGATCCATTGTTCTATTATTTTTCCGTTTTGCTCTTTCGCTTTTCGATATTTTTCTTATTTAGCGTATGATTTGTGGATGTGACGGATTTAATGGCACAATGGCTTTTCAAAAGTTTACGACGTTTACCATGTGGCTAATCCCAATTCTTGTTGAAAAAAATATTTCTCATACGTATTTTGACAGTTTCTTTACCATGGTTACAACGTTTTCGATAACTTTCGAACGTTTCGTGACGGTTTTTCTTTTCATAATCAAATGTTTGAGTTCTTCATAATTCTTTGACAGCTCAAACTTCAACATCCTCGATAGTATAGTGGTCAGTATCCCCGCCTGTCACGCGGGAGACCGGGGTTCAATTCCCCGTCGGGGAGATGTGAAATGTTTTTTTTTTGTTTTTTTTTTTTTTTAATTAGTTGATTTGTCATCGTTTGAAAATATAACAACTAACCGATGCATTACGATCATCCTCAACATTGTCTTCAATGACGAAAACATACATACGTCTCCACGTTCTTGCCAGTGGGAAATTCTTCGGTTGCGAATAGCCTACTGAAACGCTGATTACCTAATCAATGGCTAACTTGACAGTTTTCCTCATAAGAAATACTCGAGCAAATATCAAAAGTAAGTCACTGATTAGGTAATCAGCGTTTATTAATAAGGGGGTTGGTCTATTATGTTGATTGTAAATTCTTTTTACAATCTGATTTTGATAATTTATTTCCACTTCAACGTACGTTGTTACATGATTTAGCGAATAACAAGAATTGAAAACTAGTGACTGATGACAGCTGTCAGTATCACCATGTAAAAATAAAACACCCTTTATTAAAAGCTTACCACTTTACATTGAAAAATCATTAACCACTTCCAACTTGAAAGCTATTTGTCATGCCTACGACAACAATTCACTTTAAAAAATGCCATATCACCAAAACTACTGTTGAAAAACATTAGCTACTTACACTCTTCGACCATTTGCCTGACAACTGATAAGCTAAAAGTCCCACTAGGGGGAATACATTTCCTAAGTTAATTCCCAAACGAATTTATAATATACAGCCCCAATGTCATTTAAAATAATCAAACCGAGTAATATGCATGCATCCGCCATAACAGGAGTGTTTTATCTACTAGCACGCGACAGTCATTAGTCATTAGGAAACGCCGACTCCAGCAATCAACTTTAAAAGCCGTCGTCTTCGTCTTTGCCACATATACCTCGACACGAAATAATGGTCGTCACTTTAACCAACCGTCTAGGGTCTAACACATGACCAATTTTAAACCACTTCGCCATAGAAGTGTGTCTGCGGTCTCTTTTGTTTGTTTTCGAACAGAGCCTACACATCACCCACTTACAGTGTCCCAAAAAAAGTAACACAAAAACGGCTAAGAAAACAACAATAGCGACGACCAAAATTGGTTTTGCCACTCCATTGTGTGTGCCTGGCTGATTTGGGGGCATTTGTGCTTCATGTCGAGGAGATTTTGAAAGTTATACTCGTTTTCATTGCCACAACGCCATAGATAACGAGTGTCGAATTCCATACCACCCACACCGTCCAGTGAACACCTGAAGTTGACAAGTCAATGGCCGCCAAAAATGTTTGATTCGCTTAACATCTCTGTTCGTCAGCTTCGTGTTGTGAGATCACTGTCCGCTTGATGAAGTCCGCCGTTGCAAAAACAATTTCTTTCTTCTCGATGAAAGTTAATAATAATTGCAAACTGTCAAAATGTGTATCAACAAAGTGCGCTACCACAAGTATGTAGATGACGTTTGAGTGTGGAATGTGCGCCATGTCAGTAGTCGGCGCGATAAAAAACGCGTGTATGTCTGCGTATGATTAACAACATGCTTACCTGTATGTCATTTGAGTTGGTTTTAGTCTTCAGCAAATGCAGAATAGAAAGTAAAATAAAATGAATAACATTTTAAAATAATCACTTGTCATGTTTAATGAGCGGTGTTGTGGTGCTGGAGGTAATTCAGGGTGGAACTTGGAGGAAAATGTGAGCTTGGGTGAGTCTTGGTCTAGCAATTTTGGCCGCGAATTGCGGAAATGGGTACATATGCACGGACGACTGTCTCTGAAGAGATTTATTGATCGTTTTCTTGAGATTGCGTTTTGCTTTCGTTTTATTTCATCGTGTGCTCAAGCCAATTAGAAAGGTGAACAAAGGCGAGTGGCCACAATGTTTGGATTACTTTCCATTATTGATACGAACTATGTGAGGTAGAATTTTCTTCTCGCAGTTTTTTTTGTCGAAAAGTAGGTCGGGCATCAGATTAATGAATCCACGTGAAATTTAGTGGATTTGGGAATTAAAACACTTTTTTGCGGCCGAAATGTGAAGCTTACCACCATATACCTTAAATTTAGGGGGATTTTGTGAACAAAAATTAGGTCAGATCGCATGTTTATCTTGGAGCGGATGGTTATTTGACAGATTATTTTGTGAGTGGTTCAGTTCATTGTAGTCGTAGTCGTGAATCTAACTCAAGAAAGGATCATCCGATTTGAACTGTCTTTTATTTGTCATGTTCATCTACAATGGTTGGGTGTTGTAGAACGAGGGTAGACTCTGATTGGCTTTAACTTGACAATGCCCAGTGCTCGCAACTCTGACTACACATCTAATGTGCTTATTCTTACCTCCAAGTGGTAACCATCGGGTACTGGTCTCATCTAACCGGATTTGACTTGCTAAACGACAAGTGCGAGTGTTGATAACAAGACGTACAACAGCAACACTATAATCACCCTAGCCTGGCGAACCTAGATGAGCTGCTTCGACATATTCGGACAACAGGTTATCTAGGAATTTCAAGGGTAAGTCAGGCCCCTTGAACAAATATGGTGGCGCTCAATCCCTTAGTGGATACTGGTGGCCCCATGTCCTAGGGGTATCTAATAAATTGGAACTGGCCCTCCAGGCTGGGGGTTGTGCTTTGGGTTAAATACCCACCCATGGAAAAAACCATTGATACGAAGCAACTAATTATTACTGGTGACGCCCCTGCTAAACGAAAAAAGGATAACGACGTCCGTATCTGCACCTGGCATGTGAGAACATTAAACAGGAGAGGTGCAGACGAACAACTAGCGGAAGCCCTAAACTGCTACAAAGCAGACATTACTGCCATCCAGGATATACGATGGGATGGGCCGGGCAAAAAGAGGATGAAAAACTGTGACATCTACTATGGACCGTGTTATAATGAACAGAAACAGCGACTATTCGGATGCGGATTCGTTATAGGTGCCAGGCTTAGGCAAGAAATCTTATGTTTCCAAGATATAAGCGAACGCATTGTAACAATCCGCATCAAGGCCAAGTTCGCCAACATAAGCCTTATATACTCATGCTCCGACGGAGGAAAAAGATGATACAACTATGGACTGCTTCTACGAGCTCCTTGACAAAACCTATGAGCGACTAGCAAAGTGCGAAGTTAAAATCGTGCTGGGAGATTTTAACGCAAAGGTAGGAAGAGAAGACATCTTTAGCAGCATTGTCGGTATATATAGCCTGCACGACAACACGTTGACTTCGCTGTGGAACGAAATGCCACTATAGCCAGCACACGGTTTCCTCACCTCGATATCCATAAGGGGACATGGTGTTCTCCAGATCAACAAACACATTGCGATAGACAAGAGGCACGCAACCAGTATTTTTGGATGTCAGAACATTCGGAGGGGCTAACATCGACTCGGACCACTAACTTGTTGCAGCCAAGGTAAGGATGCGGATATCCACCACGCCACAACAAACCAGAAATACTGTGAAAAAATTTGTCGAAAGACTGCAATCGCAAGAGACCACAAGGTCTTCACATAACGCGTATCCCTTAACCTCTCGATTCACACCACACCACCATCATCTAATGTCGAAGAATAATGGCAACGATGCCACCAAGCCATTCGATCAGCCGCAACTGATGTGCTAGGTTTCTCGCGGCCATCAGCAAGAAACCCCTGGTTTGATGAGGAATGCCGACAGATACTCGCAGCCAAGAACGAGGCCTACAAGGAAAGCTGCAGGTGAAGACGAGAGCTGCCATTGAGCTCTATAGGCAAAGAAGAAGGGAAGAACACCGGCTTTTCAGAGAGAAGAAAGAAGAGCAAGAAAAGCGCGCGGTCGAGGATATAGAGAGGTGCCACTCCAGGAACGATGTTCGCAAGTTTTACCAAAGTGTAAAACGTCAAAGCCAAGGATACAAGGCTCGAACAGAATCCTGTCCAGATGAACAAGGAAATATAGTAGTTGAGACACAGTCGATGCTGAGGATATGGAAGAACCACTTCTGCAGTCTGTTAAACGGCGATGACGAACAACATTCCGCTGTCAGGCAGAACGAACCATTTAATATTGGCAACGGCAGCGAAAACTGCCAACCACCCGACCTTAGTGAAGTGACGATAGCAATATCTAAACTAAAGTTTAATAAGGCCGCTGGAAATGACGGCGTTCCCGCTGAGCTTTACAAAGCTGGCGAAGATGACTTGGTAAGTAACATCCGCCAACACATAATCGAAATCTGGTCGGTAAAAGTATGCCTAAAGAATGGAACCTCGTTTGCCCGATCTAGAAAAAAGGAAACCCTCTTAATTGCGCCAACTGCAGAGGCATAAGTCTCTTCAACCTGATCGGCCCTTATCAGTGTGGTTTTAGGCCAATAAAGTCCACAACCGATCAAATTTTCACACTTCGGCAGATCCTGAAAAAAAACCCATGAAGTCCAAATCGATACCCACCACCTGTTCATCGATTTCAAACCCACATACGGAAGCATTTATAGAGAAGAACTATACAGAGCCATGTCTAGTTTTGGTCCGTTTGTGTAGAATGAGGATGGCGAATTCTCGCTATATCAGGGTCGGAAACGACTTCAACGACACAGACAATCTAAGCAATCGGTTAAAGTTCCTCTAAAAGACGTTGGCAAATTGCGGCCCGTTCTTCTAGAGGGCCCTGGTCTAACCCATTCCTTATGTCACCCACTTTTTCTTACTCATGTGCAACCACATCCTTAATGAATCATTCGTCTAAGAATGAATAACAATCTGTGCATGAAAAACGTTTTAAAAATTTAAAAGCCATATCATGTCCAACTCATAGCTCAAATAACCTCATTAATTGCGGTTTGAGCTTAAAAATATTGTTTGCCAGCACCTATTCGTCATCGTCGGCATCAATGAAAACCACATCGAGAGTGCTTCCTAATGTTATGCATGTAAAAATCGATATGACAAACCCACACTCGTCATCGTGCTTGACTTTCCCTTCATGCAAAATTGTGACTGACTCATCCCAAGTGTACTACTTTTTTTTTTGCAGAATAAATTTAGCGCTACATAAGATACCATATAAGGCCCTCAAGTTGAGTAGCTCCTTCTTGCCGGAGATACTACTCCATTGGCTTGTATTTTTAATCAAGGGTTTCCAATGCAATAACAATGTTCAGCACATGCCGGCGGGACAATGGAATCCATTATTCGTCATAAAAAAATAATAAAACAAACATCCTCTGATATAGTCGAACCTTTTAACGAATGTAACCAGTCTGACATTTGGTCAACAGATGTCGCTCAACATGATCGACTCTTCCTATGTAGACGAGCGGCATCAATTCATATGTCCGTCATGTGGACGCGATTACAAATTCATAACCCATACGAGAAAAGTAAGCACTTCATCGTCTATTACGAACGAGGAGAAATAGACTTGAATGGGCGCACTTTATATTCTGCACAGAGGAGGACGTACGTTACTGGTTCGCTTTCACACGCGATCTGCTCAATAAGCAGAAAACGATTTTTTTGCAGCACCAGCAATTGCATAACAGTATCTATAATACGATGTGATGTCTTGGAGGGAAAGTGTTATGCAATGGCCGTCCTATTGAATCAATTAAACAAATCAATTTGATAACAATGACCATGACTGGTCGTATGTGGTTCTTATCTTTGAGACGTCGCGTCGTCGGCGTCGCATCGAACGCATACTGGTGTAGTTCTGTCAAAAATAAACATTCATGCGACAAAAGTGTGATGTTTTTTTTTTTGTTGAAAGATTGGTGTATGGAGACAGCAAAGTGAAGTGCCCAACTGGCGTCATCCGGGGCGGATTTGAGGACAGATAACAATGCATTAATGCAGAAGTGAAGTAAAGTGAGTGCACGCAGAAACGTTATGGCCACTTAAGGCATGACAATGACTGAGAAAACTATTTTGTTACTTAAACTTCAGATTTATGATTTGAACACATGTTTGACCTTTTGGGGTGCGAATGGTGGACAATGGCCGGTCGATACGGAATGTCCTTTTTGGAAGTATGTTAGTTGATTTGGAATTCATTTTATGGAGGTTGGCACTTTGGTGGTGCAGTATGGGCGTTTGTTGTTTTGATGCATGCAGTGATTCACCCGAAACACATGTGCATACTTTTTGACACGTATGATGAATAGTTTCGTTAAAACGAAAATAGCAACAGTCAACAGATGATAGGTTTTATAAAAACAAACAACTTTGTGCGATGAAAGAATGACAGGAGCTTCTTCAGAATTGAAACAAAACTGTGATGTTCCGGAAGTATCATTTCACTTGCTTTCGCTTTTGAATAATCGAAGTCGCGCATGGCTCGATATAAAGGGTGATCCATTTCGAGGTTCCCTACTTTTTTAAAGAAAAAAAACACAGAAAATTCAAATTTAATGGAGAATGTTTATTATCATTTGAAAGAACATTCTTTGGCATTTATTTTTTGAAGATTATGTCTATCAAATGTTGGCCGTTGCTACGTCGCAGATGGTCCATCCGTTGAGTCCAATTTGCGATCACTCGTTCGAGCATTTCGACTGGTAACTGGCGAATGACACGCGTGATGTTTTCCTCCAAGGCCTGAATCGAAGCGGGTTTGTCGGCATAAGCTTTTGACTTTACATATCCCCACAGGAAAAAGTCTAACGGTGTGATATCACACGATCTTGGTGGCCAATCGACCGGCCCAAAACGTGAAATTATGTGCTCACCGAAATGTTCTCTCAATAAGTCTATGATTGATGCGATATGTGGGAAGTGGCGCCGTCTTGCTGAAACCAAATGTCGCCGAGATCACGAGCTTCAATTTCAGGCATCAAATAGTCGGTTATCATGGCACGATAACGGTCGCCATTGACGGTTACGTTCGCACCGGCATAATTTTTAATGAAATATGGACCGATGATTCCACCGGCCCACAAACCACACCAATCCGTTGTTTTTCTTGGATGAAGTGGCAGTTCTTCAATCTCTTCAGGCTGCTCTTCGTCCCAAATGCGGCAATTTTGTTTGTTTACATACCCATTGAGCCAGAAATGGGCCTCATCGCTAAACAAAATTTGCCTCGAAAACGTCGGATCTTCTTGGAACTTTTCAAGAGCCCATAGAGCGAAGCGATGTCGCTTGGGAAGGTCGAGCGGCTTCAGTTGTTGCACAAGCTGTATTTTGTACGCTTTCAATTTAAGATCTTGACCTAAAATGCGCCAAGTCGTTCCATAAGTCAGTCCGAGTTGCTGCGAACGGCGCCGAATCGACTCTCCACGGTCTTCGTGTACACTCTCAGCTACGGCCGCTATATTTTCTTCACAGCGTGCTGGACGTGGTCTATTCGGTCGAATATTATCCAAGAATGAATGCTGGGTCTCAAAATGGGAGATGGTGTTGCGAATAGTACGCTCAGTAGGCCGATTATGTTGACCATAAGTTGAGCGAAGTGCACGAAACACATTCCTCACAGAACGTGAATAAAGTTGAACAATTTGTAAACGTTGTTCACGCCTTAGTCTTTCCATTATGAAATGCCAAACAATACTAAACAAAAATAACATGACAGCATGACACGACTCACACGTGATCTGTCAAAAAAGGCTATTGAACTAACTTGGATCACCCGTTAGTTCGCCGTTGACGGTAACGTTTCTTCCAAGGTCGTCTTTGAAGAAAAATGGACCGACAATGCACCAGCCCATAAATCACACCAAACTGTCGTCTTTTCGGGATGCAACGTTAATTCTTGTATGGCATGTGGCTGTACATCACTCTAGATGCGACAGTTTTGCTTATTTACTTATCCGTTGAGCCAGAAATGAGCCTCATCGCTAAACACAATTTTTCGATAAAACAGCGGATTTTGTATTCTGTTCTATGGCCTATTCACCAAAACTTAGACATTGTGGTAGGTCATTCGGCTTCAATTCTTGTACAAGTGGAATTTTATAGGCTTTCAAACCCAAATCGACACGTAAAATTTTCCATGTGTTGAGTAACACATGCCCAATTGCTGAGAAAGGCGACGAATTGACATTTCGCGATCTTCATTAACATCGGACGCTACGACTGCAATATTCTCGTCGATACACACTGTACGTATGCGAGTCGATGGTTTAATGTCCAACAAAGTAAATTTGGTGCGAAATTTGGTGATAACAGCACGAATTGTTGATTCACCAGGTCGATTACGCACATTTTTCACCGAGCACGCATTTGGATAATAAATTTCAATAATTTGCAATCGTTGATCATTTGTAAGTCTTTCAATGATTAAATGGCAGAGTATACTGAAAACTTTTCACTTTAACAGATGACATTTGGACGCCATTACCAACCAGTGCTGCCAACCTGAAAAACTCAACTCTTAAAAAATCACTCGTTATTAAGTCTAAAGTGACTAGTTGAAGTGAAAAAGTATCTTATTGGTTGGTGCCCAATAGCACAGACAACTGGCAAATAAATAGTTTGACAGTTTTTTTTATCTATAACAAGAAAAACATAATATTTCCGAAATCATTGAATGTTCCAGACTTTTATCGTCAAATTATCTTCAGCGATGTGCTCATTTCTGACTTGAAGGGAATGTAAACAAGCAGAAACAGTGGCGCAAGTGGTAGGCACCAGGGTTGCAAAAGTCGATACAATTGTACTGTTTTCGATACAATCGACATTGCTTCAGTAAACAAATACACTTTAAATAAAATTCGATACAATATGTGCTGCAGCCATTTTAATAGGTATTTATCATCAAAATATGTTTTAAAAAACCAAAACATCAAATAATTTGCTTTGCTTTCAAAAATCCGTTCGAATTTATATGAATACCACTGAAAGTACCAATTTTCAATTTTCAAATTAAATTTTCTTGCCATTTTTTGCCTGTATACAGTCTATCAGCTGTTTGATGATTCTCTTTCCAACTGTCTCTTATTTTCTCGGATCTTAAAGTAGAAAAATGTCTTTGTATAAATGGACATATCGTCGGTTCAAAGGTGAAAGTCATTAACTAACAAAATATACAATAAGGAGATAATTCAATTTAAAGACATTTTGGGTTTTAAAATTACAATTATGCTGATAAAAATGGATTTTTGTTTTAAGCTTGTTATTTGTTTTTACGCACTTGATGCCATTCTTTCTATAAGCAAAAAAAAACAGTTAATTTACATGATTTTAAGAGATATGTACTTAATGATTTTTACCTGTATGGTATTTCGAACATTATTGTTTTGTACACAAAATTATTGTTTAGGGTATGTAATTCAAATAATTAAAACATTTTAGTTTCGAATTTTAAATCACTCTCAGTTGATCAGGTTCCGGCTAGCGCTCTGCATCTTTAAGCCAATGGGTTGGAAGACCCTTATACACGCACAAGCTCTTTCGGAATGATTGACCAAATCCGTTAATTTTTGTTTTGATATGGGTAACTTACCCTGGTAAATGGGTGTAAGTGCCACATGAGATCCCCCAAACAGATATATTTTTATAGTGGAAATTATTTTTCGTTCGTTCGTTAAGTGGCGCTACAGTTTTACATGTCCTAGCCATCTTAGGACCGGTTTTTCAGTGCTGAGTTAACACAGCTAGTGCTTTATCGAAGCAAAATTGTTAGTTGGGAGAGTTTACTAGCTCCGAAATAAATATAATCTACACTTTACTCATGAAGCAGTTTTTCAGTACTGAATTAAATTTGACTCCGTGTGTGGTGATTTCATTTAGTAGCATTCATGATTAATCGATTTTGCTCAGTTATCACTTTATCAGCTGTTTGGTTTCCTTTGCCCAAACAAATGAAAATGCTTTTGTCGCAAACTTGCAAGTCTTTATTTTCTTAAAACAGTTAAACTCAATATTTCATACAATTTCAAGTCGCTAAGATTTTAGTTTAGCATTTAGTTTCTCAAAATTAAATTAAATGTCCACATAAATGGAATTGAAAAAAATGTTTGTCTGGTATTTTATCGTCTGTCAAAAACATCTGATCATTTAATCCCGGGGTTAGCTCTAGATATAAATCGACTGAAAAACAGCTTTCTCGAGTTCACTCGACTTTAATCCCGAAACTATGATGATCTCGCACTGAAAACTGAAAAAAGTCCTTTTCAAATTTTAACGACTAAATTTTAAGACAAGAAATTTTGTAGCCATCTTCATATTTTTTTGCATCTATAGAATCGCACTCCATTTGGGAACGCATTGTCTTTAAACATTTTAACTCAATTGTTTGTAAATGACGAAATAGAAAAAACCAAATCTTGATGACTGCTGTAAGCAACGATTTAAAAAATTTAAACAATACTGATCCTTGTAAGCTATCAAGAGAATTTACTCAAAACAGCTGACAAAAGAGTGGCGATAAAAAGAAAAAAATGATCATAAGTAGTGACTACATAAGTAGTGACCGTTTCGACCTTTATGTGCATTGAAAAACAAAACTAAGTGAGATGGAGATTTTTTTCTTTTAAGAGAAATTAAGTGCATGCACTTAATGATTTTTTTAATTTCGTAATTCCTGTAAAAATTACAATGATTTCTCGGTTACTATTTCCAGCTATAAAACGTGAAAAATTATAACTAGTTATTTTCTTAAAAAAACATATTTTCACCAATTTTGTACCTACTTTTACCTTTGGACTGACGATATTATAATTGTATAAAATGAATAGCTTATCAAAACACCAAACAATGATCAAAATCAACCATTACAATTTCAATACAACTTTTTTTAACTTTCAATACAATGCTGAAAAGTCAATTTTCATCCCTGGTAGGCACTTGGCTAACTAGGCACGGGATTACAAGTTCAATCCCCGGTTAGGGAATAAGTTGTTTCAATAATTATACAGAGAACTGAACGTTCAAATAGCATCACTATTAGAAGGAATCTGAATAGGACACTTGGTAATGTCCGAAATAGCTATAATTCCAACCAAATAGTGTTGTTGTACACAAGTTGTTGTTGTAATTTCAATCATTCAACAGAATTTATTGTCGTTTTTGGAGTGAGTACAATCCTCATGAGACTCCATTACATCCCGAAAAAATCACTGTTTGGTGCGGTTTATATACGAAAGGCGTCATTGGTCCATTTGTCTTTAAATTCGAAAATGGTGACAACATTACCGTGAATGGCGAACGCTACATGCAAATGTTTGTGATTGTTTTATTCCTCATGTCATTGGAAATCATTTGGAGGAGAAATGGTTTCAACAAGACGGCGCATTCATGCCATACAGCGCGTGCTACCATGGCTTTGTTCAGCCAAAAGTTTGGTGACTGAATCCTCTCAAGAAATGGACCTATGAATTGGAAACCTCGTTCGTGTGATTTGACAATTTTTTGTGGGGTACGTCGAATCTCTGCTATATGCTGATAAACCAGCAACGATTGATCACTTAGAATCCAATATTCGAAGCACTATTGACGAAGAAAGAACGGGTATGCTCGAAAAAGTGGTGCAAAATTGGACCGACAGGACGGCGTTTTTATATAAAAACGCCCCCTAAAAATGGGCGTGGGTTAAAATAGTCTATAGACGAAATGTTCATATTAATATTACTAATGATTCTACATCAACATTTTTTTTCGAAAATTTTAAAATTTGACCGAAAAACATTTTTTATTAAAAACGCCCCCAAAAAGTGGGCGTGGCAAAAAACTTTATATGAACGAAATATAGCTATTTCGATTGCCTAACTACGCTTCTCAGACACTTTTTTGAAATTCCTTACGCTTTGGCTAAAAACTACGCTTTTCTGAAAAGGGGGCGTGACAGTGGGCGGATTTCAAAAATGTTTTCACTTGATCTGCTGGGAGCAACAAAGACCACGTGTACCAAAATTCATCATTCTAGCTCAATATTTAAGGCCCAAAAACTGGTGACGTACGGAAGGACAGACGGACGGATTGACAGACATGGCTAAATCAACTCAGCTATCGATTCTGAGTCGATCCATATACTTTGAGGCATATGTAGCTAAATTATTTCTCTATGTTACAAACTATGTATCAAAACTAATATACCCCTATGATACCGCCCCAGACCTTGCACCTAAATTTATTATTAATATAAGGAGTGGACTAAAAGTCCGCAAAGACCTGAGGAAGTGCAGAGATACCTTCCTTATTTAGCCACCAAAATTCGGTGCGCTGCTTTTCAGCCTCGGTCCTATCGCGATCGGATACCGCCGTGCTAAAGCCGAGGAGCTCCGGAGCATTGGCGATGTAGCCATCGCGGATTAGCCGCTTGTCCCGCGCGTCACGGTAGCGGTGGTATAAAACCGGGATACCGTTCCTGTCTTGTATACTTACCCTAACAAATCGATATAAATGAATGCCTCTGGTGGAATAAAGCCGGACACGAGCGTACTTTCCATATATATTTCATTCGGGTAATAAGCCCCGAAGATCAGGCTGTTGTCGCTTCTCATCCCCCTAGAAGCGTGCCTTCGAATCACCTTAATTAGGAAATTGTCAACTCTATTCAACTGAGCCCCATTGTATAGAACCTCGTTGCGATAATATTTTATGTACTCGGAGTCCGGCGTTCGGTACAGTCCTTAGCAGGATCGGAGGCAACGCCTCTCAAACAGCCGTATCCACGTAAAATGGTGATACATTGAATCACACGGGACAACCGTAAGCGATGATCGGCCTTATGAGGCCCATGTAGCAAATGACTTTCACCCTTGAATCAAGTTGAGTGCTTTGAAACAATCTTCTTGTCAGAGCATATGCCCCCCTAGCCCTGGCCAGACAAGCATCCACATTTTTATTAAAATACAGAAACTTGCCAAGCCAGATGCCAAGGTATTTGACTTCACTTCTCACCGCCAACATCCGTCCATGCTGTCCAATGATACACAATATTTTCCAGTTTTTTCTAGTATCGTAAAAAGCCCTCTGCAATGGGGTCCTGGACAGAATTGTTTCGGTTTTTTTGGAAATTGATCCTCAATTTCCAATCATCGCAATATCCCTTAATGTGATCGAATTCACGCTGCAAAAGTGTGTTGATGACCTCGTTTTTCGGACCTGATCTGTACCTACGCCACTAGTTCATCTGCGTACACTATAGCTTGTCTGAGAGAACCTACAAGATCACTTGTATAAATGTTAAACAATATCGGGGAGTTCACCGCCCCCTGTTGTAAACCGTTTTTTAATTTCAAAGACTTTACTCGAAGTTACGTTGCCACATTTGACAACGAACTTCTTTCCCATAAGCATTGCATAAATCATATATAGCATGGGTTTACGCATGCCCAATCTGGACAGCTTGTAGAAAAGCCCCTCTAACCATACGGTGTCGAAGGTCTTCTCAAAGTCAACCAGACAGGCCCCTGTGCACTGTTTATTGGACTTATTCCATTGAATGTCGGACACTAGTTTCGACGCGGCATGAATGGTGTCATGCCTCGCTCGAAAACCAAACTGATTTTCCGGAATAATCTTGTTTTTCTCGACCCACTTAAACAGAGCTCTATTGACTATCTTTTCGAAAACCTTGTTTATATTCGACAGAAGGTTTATTGACCGAAGATTAGCTGGGTTTGTTTTGTCCTTGTCCTTTTTAGGGATAGGATGTACCACCACCGTTTTCCAGTGCACCGGATAATGTACATTATTCAGTACATTGTTAAATGGTAGCACATTTTCTATCCAGGCTAAGGATGTAAGACCGGATAATTATCCAGGCTTAACGAAATCTACACAGACTATAGTGTATTATGCACTAAATAGTTTTCTAAGCAACGAAACGCACCTATTACTGTTTAAGCTTTAAAAAATAATAGCCGAAGTAGTACAATAACAATTACAATTTACAATTTAAAAAAATACACATAATCCTTGACGCGGGATCTTTAGTCATAGCTAATAACACATATAACGGGTGATTTTTTAAGAGGTTTAGAAATTCGAAAAAATGAATGAAATATTTATTTGAATCGATAGTTTGAACCTTGCAATTTAATGTTTAAAGATAATTTCATGCAAATGTTGACCGCGGCTGCGTCTCAGGTAGCCCATCCGCTGAGTCCAATTTTGGCATACTCTTTCACACATATCGGCCGGTATCTCACGAATGAATGCATGGATGTTGGCTTCCAGTGCGTCAATCGAAGCGGGCTTGTCCCTATAGACATTAGCCTTGACATACCCCCACAAAAAATAATCTAATGGTGTCAAATCGCACGATCTAGGCGGCCAATTGACCGGCCCGAAACGTGAAATTAACTGTTCACCAAACTCGCCTCGCAATTGCGCCATTGTTTCGCGTGCTGTGTGGCATGTGGCACCGTCTTGTTGAAACCACATATCATGCAAGTCAAGAACTTCCATTTCGGGCATTTCATCGCTCGGTAGCGTTCACCATTGACAGTAACGCTGCGATTCGCATCATCTTTGAAGAAATATGGCCCAATAATACCGCCGGCCCATAAACCGCACCAAACAGTGGCTTTTTCGGGATGCATTGGTAGCTGTTGCAATGCTTCTGGCTGATCTTCACTCCAAATGCGGCAATTTTGCTTATTTACGTACCCATTCAACCAAAAATGAGCCTCATCGCTGAACACAATTTTTCGATAAAAAAGCGGATCCTCGGCCAGCTTTCCAAGAGCCCATTCACCAAAAATTCGGCGCTGTGGTAGGTCGGCTGGCTTTAGTTCTTGCACCAGCTGTATCTTAAAAGGTTTTACGCCCAAATCCTTCCGCAAAATTTTCCACGTAGTGCTGTAACAAAGGCCTAACTGCTGGGAACGGCGCCGAATCGACATTTCGCGGTCTTCTGTCACACTAGCTGATACGGCCGCAATATTTTCTTCACTACGCACAGTACGTAAACGTGTTGGTGGTTTAATGTCCAACAAAGTAAATTTGGTCACAATCTTCCGAATAGACTGCTCAGAAGGTCGAGAATGCCGATCATAAAATGGAAGCAGCGCGCGATGAACATTTCGAACCGAGCACGAATTTTGATAGTAAAATTCAATAATTTGCAAGCGTTGTTCATTTGTAAGACGATCCATGGTTAAATTGCAAACAAAACTTAAGCTGTTTGACAGTGACACAAGGTACTAAACACACGTCAGCTGTCAAAACCAGTGTTGCCAAAACCAAACCAGCTAAAAAATCACCCGTTAAAACTATCGATCCGTGCCAATGATAGAAAATATATTCCAGTAAGCAAAAACTTCACTCAGTCGTCAATACTTCATTTCAGTAAATGTCAAACGTTTGCCTTTTTTTTAAATCTTCTCTTGACGGTTGAGACAAATCATAAATTTAATTATCCTCTGTTCTTCGGGTACAAAAAACATTTCAATCTTTCAGGCGAGTTTATGACACTCGCTTGCATTCATTAAACGATGAGTTATAAAACGTCAATTCATTTTATGACACTTCCATTCCAATGTCTGCCTTTTCTGACAGCAGATGGTGTAAGAATTACAATAAAAGGTTTAGACATCAGCACCGATCTGTTTCAAGTCATGCATTCAAATCGAAACAATGAATAAAATGTGTTAGTGTGGCCATAAAGCTAGCTACAGAAATATAATTGTTCATAAAAAGTTTTTTTTTTTTAAAGCATATGCACATTGTACTCGAGAATGCGATTGAGTCAGTTACTAACATATGTAAATGCATTTGGTACCCCCGGGTAGAATACTAATCTCGATTGTTTGTGAGATTTTGCAAAATGAAATTCCTCACCCATGACTAACCGCTTACTCCATAGGCTAGAGGCATAGTCATCATCGCCCCCAGGCTATGTGTATGGGTGCTTCAGTTTGTAGGTACTTGTAAAATAATCCAACAGAGAAATTAATAACTCAATTCGAATAGCAACACAAAAATCAATTACACTTCCAATGAACTGAAAAAACATTTTCACTTCATTAGCAACCAAAGAAGACACCCCTCATCATCAGCCCCCTGTCATCGGGTGGTATTTTAAAGACCGAACAAAACCCCGCATACACACTTCCAAGTGCAAGAGTTGTATTACTTTATTAATTCAGCGAAATTAATTGCCAACGCAAGCACCAGAGTTGTGTACTCGTAGCCAACGTTGGAAACAATTGTAGTGGTGGTGCTTCGAGACCTGAGAACAAACAGAAACAGCAAGAACCAGAAGCAAAGCACACAAAAACCGAACGAAAATAGAAAGCAAAACGAATTGGACAACCGGTTTTGGTTGGCACATCTCGTAAACAAAAAATCAATAAGTGGCAAGTAAATTATTTTTTTTACAGACCCGCCGCCGGAGAAGACCGGTAATAAACAACCCCATTGAGTACGACGGACCGCACCACCCCCGTGGAAAACTTTCAACATTTTTGCCGTATGTTACATCTGGGGAAACATTGCGATTGCAACGCACATGGTGGGAAAAGTGAAAGCAAGTGGAAAAGTGTATGCGCCACGCAGAGTTCCACAATCAACCCTTACCACGACGAATGGGGGATGGAGTTTTATTGCGTTTCTGCCAACACCCAAATGTGTTCATTTACCGGTTTCAGAGGGGGTCAGGCATTATTTTCATTCAAAAAGCCGCTCCTCGTGGTGTTTGTCGTGAACAAAGCGAGGGGAAATATTCATTTTGTGGCGTAGACGACACACAATACACACATGCCAAAGATGTTTAGAACTTTTTCGAGGTGGAGATGTATTTGTATCGGCAGCGAAATTTTGGTCTGGAATGGATGACAGAAGTTGGTGATGGTGTTGCCGTTCTTTGATCATAACCTTGATGGAAGTATTAAGTTTGTTTGCGCATACTTCTGCAGTGGGATTAGGCAATTCAGAACAAAATGGAGTAGGGGTAGATTTTGTCAGAGAGACGCAAATTTATAAAAAATCATGAAATCTAGACGACCAAAATCTCGATATATCGGCCCTAGCGAGGTATCCGTCGCGGAGCGGAAAATTCTCCGATTTTGTACGATTGCGATGATTTTTGCTTCGAGGTATTCTTCCGAAAAGCTGTTCGGAATATTTCTCCGACATTTTGTAACGCATCCCAGCGAATTGCTTTAAAGTGCGTTCAGGTGCATTTTCGTTCAATTTTTGACAGCTATGTACAATTCTTTTTCCGATTTCCTCCGACACAAATTCTTCGCGGAATTTGTTTATGAAGTGAAGTGGAGTAATAGAAAAATGTATGTAATTATATAAAACTATTAATTTAAGTAATTTTCGTACTAATCGTTTGAATTAGTATTTCCAGGGCGAGCTTTAGAGGTATAGAACTTTAAATTGAAATGAAACACAAGAAAATCGTGTTAGTGTCCATCAATTTGGCTATCTTGGAAGGATAATTTTTGCCATTAATTCTTAAATATGATTTCGGGCATTTGGCATGTGGTTCGAATAAAGCCAAGTCTAGAGGTCCAATTTAAAACAAAAAAAAACTTTTTCAACCGTTTGGGGCCATATGTCGGCAATAACGCCACGAATGTTGGCTTCCAAGTCCTCTAACGTTTCTGGTTTGTTGGCGTAGACGAGCCACTTCCCATATCCCCAAAGAAAATAATCAAATGGTGTCAAATCAGACGATCTTGGTGGCCAATTGACAGGTCCATTCCGCGAAATTATGCGCTCATCGAATGTTTCCTTCAATAAATCGATTGTGACGTGCGCTGTGTGGCATGTAATTACATCTCATCCACAATCATGGCATCCAATTTGGGAACAAAATAATCGGTTATCATGGCTCTATACCGGTCTCCATTAACGGTAACTTACTCTCCAGCATTATTTCGGAAGGAGAATGGCCCAATGACTCCACCAGCTCATAGAGCACACCAAACGGTCAGTTTTTTGTGGATGTAATGGCGTCTCAAGGGTCTCATGTGGATTCTCTTTACTCCATATGCGGCAATTTTGCTTGTTGACTTAGCCATTCAACCAAAAATGAGCCTCATCACAGAACAAAATTTTGCGATGAAAATCAGCCATGGAGATCAATCACATTTTCGGTCCATACATCAAAATCACGACGCATTGCATGGTCTCGTGGCTTGAATTCTTGCACAAGCTGGATCTTGTAAGGTCGTAAGCCGAGATCTTTGTGCAAAATCTTCCATAAAGTTGATGGACAAAGCTCCGATTGCTGTGGCGAATCGATTCATTCGGGTCTCTTCAACACTTTGCTCTACAGCGGCAATTGTTTCTTCGGTGCGCACTGTTCAACGTCTCTGCGGATGCGTTTTATCACATAGAGTAAACCTAGTGCGAAAACGATACATGTTCAACCGAATTAATTGCTCTGATGGACGATTATGTCGACCATAAAATGGACGGAGCTTGCGGTAAACTTCGCGAACTAAACCATTATTTTTGAAATAACTTTGCACAATTTGCAAGCGTTGTTCAATTGTCAACCTATTCATGATGAAAGGGCAAATCAAACTGAACATAAATGACATTAGAGTTGCCCGATTTGACCACAAGATGTCAGTTTTATCTCTATTCGAAAAACCAACCTCTAAAAAAACACCCTTTAGATTGTCAAGTCGAAGGTACGCACTACCGTCACATTAAATTTATCGCACACAATATACAATTCTGACTTAAATTTGCGAATTGTAGTCTTACTTTTAAGTTAGTTTGCATAGTTTTGCCCCGTGGTCTGAGAAATCTCGAACTCATCGAAAGAATGGAGTATAGACTGCAACACCACCAGCCATCATTAGGCACCTGTTAAGGACCGCCCAGAATGCGTATCTATAGCTGATGCTTGTAGCTGAGTAAAAAGTTAAAAACAAGGCAACCCGCAAGCGCTTCAAAAATGTGTATCTTCGTGAATCTGTAGCTCGAAGTTAAATAGAGGGCAACTTCAGGCAAGATATGCATTCTGAGCATCACCAACATCTTTCACAAAAAACGCTCGTCACAAACAGGCACCGAACGAAGCGTCTATTACAAACGATTCCTAAATTCGTCGCCAGTTACAACGTAGCAGAACATAATAAAGAGTTTTGAAATTTCGGGGTTTCTGAGATTTTAAAAACAATGGCGCAAATTTATAGTCAATCGATGTTTAAGGGTTTAATCAGGTACTTTAAATTAAAAGGTTGCTCAAACATATTTTCAATAATAGACACATTTTTAACGTGGCGCTAATTAATGTATGCTAACGGACATTCCTCTGAGGCCTCTAAATAAAACTCACCTAAAAAGTGACAGAACGCTAACTCTTTATTAAATATTTAAAGTGAGGTTTCTGTCGCTTTAACTTTAATGCAGAGTGACAACGCTAAAGTACACTTGTTGACGATTATAATTACCAAAACGCTTTAGTACGCGATTAAATAATTTTAAAGTGTTCTTTAAACGACTATAAATTTGCGCCAATTATTTTAAAATGTCGACATGAAACATGATTTTGATTGCCAAGATTTAAAAAAAAAATGGCGTTCCTGTAAAATACAGTAAAATTATTGGTTTCGTTTGCCCATTTTATAAAAGAAATGACATTGATCACATGTCAAAAAGCACGATTTCACCCTTTCGGAAACCAGCTTGTTTACTAATTTTTGAAATGATTGTCCGAAGTTATTACTATTTTTGCCACATTTAAGAGGATCTAGTGTTTAAGACTGAATCCGAAAGGCAAATCTAATAACATTCTGAATATATTGTTACTCTTGGGGGTATGTCAGAATTTGTAAGAGGTGGAGCACTGAAAAAACATAGGTTTTGTCACTTTCGCAATTTTTTAAATACATTCTGATTTTGTCTTCTTATTAGCTCCTCTTTTTTTGGATTCAGGAATTGCAATAAGTACAAATTAGGAAGAATAATATTGTACGGGAACAGACGTATTGTGTTTAACATTTTGATAGAGGAGGTTCATTGATTTTTCTCGATATTTTGTTTACTTCTTATACAACGTTCTCACTGGAATTCGAATAAGCTCATTTGCAAATTCCCCAAAAAGGTTTTCCCACTAAGTTTGCGCATTACGTTTGACAGCTGGCAATATTCCCTAATTGGCTCTGACAGTTGACAAAAAAGTTCAAAGTAAAAATTACAATGGCCGTGTTACGGATTTCAATTTTGTGAGATATCTTAGACGAAGCTCTGTTGTTATTGGTCAATCAAACATTCAGTAACATGGCAATGTAAAAGGGTAAAAAATTTCGCATAGGCGCTCTGATAAGTGTGAAACAGCTGATTTTGCTTGGACCTGCCATAAAAGTTTTGGATTTCAGTAGAACTACCCGATATTATGAGTTCATTTTTATTTTTCTGTGTTCAATAGCGCGATGGTTTGTGTGATAAACTGCAACGCAGAAGGTTCGATTCCCAGCAGCAACACCTAAATGATTTTTCACTGGCCCTCCTTTCGTGATGATCTGACAAATCATCCGAGTAGTAGCAATTATCAAGAAAAGCTAACTTAGCCGTTCGGAGTCGACATAAAACAGGAGGTCGCGACATCGTGCAAGAAGAAGCAAGAAGTACACAAGGTTGTGATAAAGCTCGGCCCTGGGTACTAACCAGCCTGTTGCGGCAATTTTTTTTGATAGAGAATAATTATTCTGAATAGATAACCGTTAAGGTTGACATATTTTGACATTTATTTTACCATTTAGTAAGATTTTGCGTTCCTCATCGCCCGACTTTAATTGTAAGCTGAAATCCGGAAATGGTCAACTCAATCGGAATATGTGTTTTAATTATGCCAAATTGTATCAACTATGAGATTCGCTGAACAAAAGCAGAACAGGTGGAATATGCAAAGACTTTGATTACGGATTCATATGTTGTCGACCTTGACATTAAAATGGAATACTCCGAAGATATTCTAGAGGAAGGTATGTATACATTATCCATACTTAAGAAATAACTACAAATAAAGAGCAGCAATCGGCCGATCCGTTCCGAAAGAAAAATTTTCCAATTTTGGACGAATCAGAGAATTTTGCTTCATGGTAATCGTTCCGATCAGTTGTTCGGAACATTTCTCCGACAAAGAGTAACGTACATCGGTTTTTTTTTTCAGTTTTTGACAGCCACACGTCAATTTCTCTCCGATGGTCCCCGACATCTGTTCCTGGCGGAAATATTTTTAATTGAACAAAATTTCAGCAATAAAATATTTTTATTTAAGTTTTTGTTAAAAACTGGTGTTTTAGTAAAAATTCAAACAAGCACCAAGCAATATGAGTTTGGTTGTGTTGAAGCACGAGAAACCCGACGTAGCTCGGAATTTCACCAAGAGGACAGACACCAAAAGAGGTTGCTGATTTTTTTTAATGTCAAATGAATGAATGCACCTTCGGAAAACGGATACAATAAACGTAAATTCAGTCTCCGAGTGGATTTGCATTGCTGGAAAATTACTCTCCGAACGGATAACATGATGGGCCGAAATAAATGAACCATCAATTGTTGTATAATTTGCAGACTCCGAAAATGAATTTTTTGGGAGAAAGAAGTGCCGGAATCTGATAAACTTTCTACCTATTCAGCTTGAAGATTTCCAATGTTAACATTTTTACAATAACCGTTCATTGTGTTTGTCACATTTTGACATTTTAGCGGTTTCATCCCAATAAAATTAAGTTTGTTCGATTGTTTGACCGATTGTTTAACCATATTAGCAATCATATTAGAAAAAATGTGTCGACATTACTAAATTTGAATGGGAAATTCAGAAAAATTCGATCGAATTTACAAATTTAATACCAAAATGAGCGTATAGCACAGTGAGAACTTTTAATTTGAAATTAATAAAAGTTGCAAAAAAATTATTCTCGTACATAATTGTTAACAAATTAATTTACAATCTCTTACATCTTGTGGTAGAAAAACCTTTATATTCTCATTTGTTAAAAAAAAATTACTATTGACGATAACTATTTACTATCCAGTATAAAGTTTCGTTTTAAACGTCATTTTCTAGTTTGTGTGCTGGCAACTTGGATGACACAATCGATTGATATTTTCCATTGGTAATTTCAGATTTTCATCTCAAATTTGACATTTTTATTTTTGGCTTTTATTTGTGCAATTTCATGTCCATGAAGTTAGTGTAGCTGTCAAATTTACAGTAACACAAGTTGGTTTTGTTTTTTGATGACAAATGTTTCATTTAGAACTGCTGCCTACCTACCATTTTAAGGATTAACAATAGTTTTCTACAACCGAAATATGAATAAATCAAAACGAAAACCACTCTTGTCAAACTGACGGCTATCAATTGTATTGGAGTTAGTGCAACAACTGGTAAGAACGGTAAAAACTGATATTTTTACCAATGGAAAACACCATAAATTACAACCAATATGTTTTCATTTTATGTCATATGCCTGAGAAGGAGAATCTAGAACAGGTTTCTCTGCATCTACTTTTGACAAGGAATATATCCGTCTTAAACGTCAGTGTCAAGTTGTAATTTTGCTGTTCCGCTTGTATTTTATTAATATTAAAATGTTTTAGCATATAAGAGAATAGGTTTTGCAGTTTTTACAAATAAGAATTAAGTCTCTACCAGGGAATACCGTAACGAGACAAAGATCTCCTTATGTTAAGGTGATCCAATAGAAGCTTCGTTTCGTGACATTTTCTTAAAAACAAAAACCAAAATCTTTAAGGAAAATCTTTATTTTAGGTGTTAGTTTGGTTCTTGACATTTAATGTTTAAAGATAATTTCCTTCAAATGTTGCCACGACTAACTGTCAAATGGTGCATTCTATGGGTACAATTTTCGACCACTCTTTTAACCATATCGCCCAGTATTTCAAAACACGAGTTATGTTGGCGTCTAAAGCTTTATTGGTGTCGGCTTTGTTGACGTAAACAAGAGATTTCACATATCCCCATAGAAAGTATGGGGGGCCACATGATCTTGGTGGCCAATTGACAGGATCATTTTTTGAAATGATGTTTTCATCGAACGTTTCCCCTTAATTGATTTATTAGCTGTATGGCGTGTAACGCCATCCTGTTGAAACCACAAGTCAGTGACACCAATATCTTGAAATTTCATCAACAAAAATTCATTGAAAATACGCTTTCAAACCAAGATGACGATTCAAAATACGCCACAGCGTTCCATTAGAAATGAACAAATCTTGAGACCGGCGACGAATTGACTGATCACGGTCTTCACGAATACTCTCTGCTATTGCAGAAATATTCTACTACGGGCTCTACGCACTCTAGTTGATGGATAAATGTCTAATAGTGTAAAATGGTTCGATATTTTGTTGATGGTTCTAGGAAAAGTACGTTCAGTTGGAGGATTATCACGACCAAAATGTTGTCGAGGAACTCTATAACAAATTTTACTTAAGCACTGATTCTGGAAAAAAAGTTTCCACATTTAGTAATGCGTTTCCATTGGTAAAAAATCAATCTTTTTTATTTGGATCTCAAAAGACCGATTTTGAGAGTTGTTGTGTTCCATTGGGCAAAAAAAAATGTTTTTTTGTTATCTTAGATCAATTTTGCGAATCTGGATTTTTCGGCAGATTTACCCCTTCTTGCACTAACACTAATGCAAATGATAGCTGTCAGTTTGACTAGAGTGATTTTTGTTTTCATTTATTATTATTTCGCTTGTGAAAAACTATTATTAATCATTGGCCTTGTTCCGGGTTTTAGTTTTACGAAGTTAACTTTGCCGATGCACTATTCTCATTGGTCAATCGAGCATATTTAGTCACGTGACATGGGCGATTGACTAATGAGAAAAGTGCATCGGCAAAGTTAACTTGGGAAATCTAAAACCCGGAACACGGTCCTTAAAACTGTAGCATTTCAATGTGAAATATAAATTAAATAAAAAACAAACAATTTGTGTGACTTGAAACTTGACAGCTAGGTACACCGACACTAACTTTACAGACAAGAAATCTCAACAATACAGGGACAAATAAAAAATCAATCTGAAATGGTTTTTCATTGGCACTAAAAAAGATCGAATTTTAAATCAAAATCCAGATTTACCAATGGAAAACGTCATAAGAGTTGTTCCGGCTTAAGTCATGATGAAATGGCAAATCATAGTGAACACAAACGTCATATAGACAAGTCAGTTGATAAATAATAACTGTAAAAGCAATGCTATTGAATAAGTACCTCATATTGGATCACCCGTTCCTATTGGTAAATAAATAGCATATTCAATTTATTCAAAATACGTTTCAAAAATGTCATTCGTGATTTGGCATAATTCAATATAGAATCTGTGCTATTCTGTTCTGACAGGTTTCACAAGTTGTGCTACTTATTAGGTCTGTTCCCGTACAAAATAATATTTACTGATTCTTACTTATTGCAGTTTCCGTACGCAAAATTAAGTAAAAGAGACAGCTCACGAGAGAGCAAAAAAACTACCCCTCCATAAAAAATCTGTGAAAAAAATGACTGCAGACATTTCTGTTAGTAAAAATCAGTAAACTATCAGTTGGTATCTAAAAATGACAACTCGCTTGTTTTGACAGGTGTTTTATGTCATTTGTTCTTTCAAAGACATACAAAATATATAATTTTACTGTTTTTTACTTAATCGCGTTCCCGTACTTTTTGGTAATTTTGTCTCTTTCTGAGATAATTTACCCCCACTCCAAGAAATTTGAGAATTTACTAATTTTTACTGCAAAAGTACGAAAACAGACCTATTATATTTGATCTCATCGCAAAGCACCGTAAGAAGACGGTTATTCTTCGAATGCATCTGTTTATATTAATTTTCATCGACCTTCAGCTTGATGCAAGCACATACCTTACTTCCTTATTCTCGTTTAAATTATTTAAACTCATTAAGACAAATTATATTAGCAAACAAAGTAACCTACCCGTGTCTATCAAAAGAGCAAAAAAAGAAGAAAACAAAAACCAATTTAATTTTATTCTTTGAGCAAAAAATTAACGAACGCATTTCATTATAAAACAAACAAACATCGTCACCGTGCACTGGCAACACTTATTTAGCACCCCCGCGAAGATGCAAAGCCAAAACTGGAGTATGGAATCCCTGTGTGTGGAGTAAAAAAGACAGAAGCCATCACCAGGCGAGGGGAAGATGCACGAAGACAGACGACACTGACACACGACTTGTTTTTTTTTTTGTGCAATGCGTAGGATGCGGCATCTTGCATGTGGTATAACTTTACCCACTTCTTGGGCGTGAATTCTCCAACCAAATCCCCGACTGAATCATGGATTTGGAATTCAATTAACACTCGCGTTTGTTATTTTTTTTCTTGAACACAAATTCTACGTCTCAATGAATGCTTCTCAAAGTTGCAATCTGTACTTGGTACTTACTTCGATAAATTTCTCCTGAATCTCGGCCTTCTCCTCGACAGAAAGGGTTTTGAATTTATTATTCAGCAGGGACATCTTGCTCGGTTATTAACTTATTTTGCACAAGATAATTTCTAATTTGTTTTTATTTTCTTTAATTTTTTTCACTTATTGCCTCCGTAGACAATCGCCCGACATACAATCGATATGAATGGGATTATAGATGGTGATGCGGTGTTTCACGTTTGAGAATCGTTGCTGCTGCTGGAGCACCAATTGGAAGAACTTTCTCTTTGGACGCACACAATAAGAACAGCGCACTTGCGGTGTAATTGTATAAAAGAAATTATTATTCAACACAAATTTATACACTTGATAACAAATTTAATAAATTTTATTTGAACAGAGAATGGGTTTTGTTGTAAATTCTTTTGTTTGCCGTAAAACAATACACGGATAGAGAGAGAAGGAGACCACCACGAACCCGACGAAACGGTTTGTTATGCGAAAATGAATTGACAGCGGCAGCGCCAGCGAATCTTGGCCGCTGAAAAATTTGTCGGCTGAAATTTGATCGATGAATAGTGAACATGAAGCTGCTGCAGTGAGAAGTAAAATTCATTTCAGAGAGGGAGAGTAGTAAAGTTGGTTTTGGAGAATGGAGAATTCGTTGGTGAAGAGTGTTTGTTGATGGATGAATCATAAATTTGTTTGATTTTTTGTTGTTGGTAACTATGGGAATTTATTTTGATAGCTGTCAGTTGGATGCATTTTTGCTAATTGAAGGGAAGGTGTTGGAATGGGGATGTGTTCATTAATAGCGTTTCCAATGGAGAAAATAAAGGCTGTTTTCGTTTTCGATAGGACTGAGCTTTTATCAAAACTATTCTACAAGTGAAAGCGATCTTTTTATTATTTTATTTTATTATTAGTAATTTTCTTATTTAATGCAATTAGTTGTTACAAAAAATGTTAGGAAGTTGTTTATTTATATAAAATATAAAGGGTGTCCGATAATTCACGCAAAATGTAATTAGATTTTTTATTAGCAAACTTAATGGCTGAAACACAATCACGTTTTGATGCGTTACCGAGTTCAATCATATGAAATCAATGGCTGTGATCCGGAATTTAAATTTCAACTGCAAAATGAGGTGAGGCGATGAATGGCAAGGTAAATGTCAAACTATGCCAACCCTTATTTTGCAATTTCATTTTTCCATATTTATGGAGTTTTATTGAGAATAATTATTGTTCATTAAAAAGGCAAGAAATAACCTAAATAAATCCATAATTTGGGTAATGCTGCTAAAATCAAAAACATCTTCATGACAGGTCGACGCAAAATCAGCTGTTTCACTCATATCTGTGTGTCCATGCGTAAATTTTCAACTTGTTTCGCCAGCCCAACTAACAATTATTCTTCTATAAGGTACAAATATTTAATTCCCACAAGCAATTTTTTTTAATAGGCCTTATATAGTACTTGTGCGCGGAGGTTGAGCATTTTGGCAATCGATTGTTTGGGTAGAATCTTGGTAAAGACATAATGCAGGAAAGTTCACAAGCATTACCGAAATTATGATGGCGTAACTTCTGTAAGGTTGTTTTTAAGCTTCCGGAGATGTACCATAAGTTAAGATGTTTCGGTAGAACTTCGCACGAAGTTAATCCGAAGCATAGCATCTATAGAGCTTACGAATGAAGGCTTAAAAAGCTAAGGTTAAAAGATCGGGAAAAAGGTGAAAAGATCGGGACAAGGTGTAAAGATTGGAAAAAAGGTGAAAAGATCGGGAACCCATCGGAGAATGAGTCAACACGATTCAAGTACTGCGTTGTATTTACTCGTCTTTCATGTAATGATGGCGTAACTTCTTGCGAAGCCTATAATTTGCTTCTGTATGTCCTTTTATAAGCAAACAAAGTTATTTCTTAAAGGCATATCAGAAGTATTTAAAGAAGTCTTATAAAAGTAAATAGATTCCTAAAAGTGCGCCAAATGTTTTTCCATAAGGCTTCCTACAAGTAATATTGCTGGAGGGGAAATAACTTCGAAAGTGCTTTACCGAAGCGAAATTGTTAGTTGGGAGTCATTTCCCCTCCAATGTCACGAGACTAAAATTGTCGATTGACGAATGAGAACAGTGCATCGGCAAAGTTAACTTGGTAAAACTAAAATCCGGAACGCAGCTAATGTTATATATCACAATGAAGCTTTGCCTGGCGTTGTGTTTCAACCTCAAAATGAAAAAAAAACGTAAAATCTTAACGTAAAGTTGCCGTGGGCAAAGAGAAGGTTGGAAAAAGTGTGCATTGTTAAAATATTTGTTGTTGTTTTATGGGTTATTTTCTAAGAGGGTTGTTGAGTACTATATTTCTAGGAACGATTTAAATCATTTTCCCCATTTGTATAGCAACATTTGAAACCGCTGAGTTAGTAAATTTGTCATAAAGCGTGCGCAAAGTAGTTGTCGTCGCAAATCGAAGATTGTGTTTTAGCATTCATTTTTTCTATTGTTTCATAGTCTATTATTGGGGTTATGTATGGAGCACATCGGATAAATGACCGCCACGGCTTTCTGGCAAGTACATACTGGATGGCCAATTCTGATAGCAAAAACGGAGGATTACACTATAAGGAAATGAATCATATATTAATTGTTTCTCTGGTTGTATGGCATGTGGCACCGTCTTGTTGAAACCACATTATGGTCACAACCATAATAAAAACTCGGTTATTATGTCGCGATGACGAAGACCATTAATTGTTAATGGACCAGCCGCATTTTCGAAGAAGAATGGTCCATTTTCAGCTGTCACATTACTATATTTTTTTCCGTTGGTAGCACAGTACTATTAAATGGCGCAACATTCAAATTTTCCGTGAATTATGGAAAGTCCTTCCAAATGGTTGGAAAAAGTATTTTAACAAAACTGTTTGCAAATTAGTTCGCTTGCTTTTAAACTGGGAAAAGTAACGGGTATTTGTTAATGTACAGAACAAAATAAGTGGTAATAAAAGTAAGAGCACAAAATATTTTCTTTATAATACTCATTTAACTATTAGTTGTAAAAACTAATACTCTATTTATTTTTTTGTTTTGTGTGCGATCAGAGCGAAGCTCTGTTTTTGCAAATATTTCCTTAATACAATTTTTTTCATTTCAATGACTTTGACAAACATTTAATTGACAAATATGTGAAAAACGTCAGAATGACTTTCACAAGCATTTAATTGACAAATATGGGAAAAGCGTCAGAAATAAGCCAGTCTATAAAAAATGATTTGGGTATTTCAGTGGAATACTTAAGCAAACTCTACCAATTCCCTCATCAAATGGTGAATTATTTAATAAATTAGCATTATAAAAACGAATCAACACAAGACGACCGAAAGAGAAGCATCATTTTGGGAGCAAATCCTGTGGACTGATGAACGCTCTTTTCAGTACCATAATATGCATCTAAAAAGGCATATTTCCTAGGAAATTGGGAAAAAGTGGCACGTGTATGTGAACGAGTACCCCATGGTGGTGGCAGCGTAATATTTATGGGATGTCTTTGCTTTAATGACATTGGAGATTTGGTACAATTCGAGGCACGATAAACAAGGATCAATATTTACATCTTTTAAATAATCACGCGTGTACAAAAAATACAAATTTTTGGCGCAACAGGCTCGTTAGTACCCAGGGCCTAGCTTTCTCACAACCATTCATGTGTGCGTGTGTACCTTCTTGCACGATGGCGGGACCTCCTGTTTTATGCCGACTCCGAACGGCTAAGTTGAGATAAGCTATTCTTGACAATTGATACTACTCGGATGATTTGTCAGATCATCACGAGAGGAGGGCCAGTGAAAAATCATTTAGGTGTTGCTACGGTTGGGAATCGAACCCAGACCTCCTGCGCGGCAGTTCATCGCACTAACCATCGCGCCACTGAGCCTCAAATCACGCGTGTACTTCAGGCGACAAATTGATTAGCCAGGTATTTATTGTGTAACAATATAATGCTCGATGGCATTAAGATTCAAATATAATTGAGAATGTGTGGGCTTATATATAGAGAAACAAAAGTCAATATTTTAAAGGCATATGATCCGACACACAAAGCTATGGTGTCGTCAGGTGCATCATCAGTTGCACTTGATGTCGTTCTCTTTCAAACGGATGCCGGTAGCGCATGACAACCAGCGATATATTACTTATCGCACAGATTGAAAAGGGCGCTTTGGGCATTATGTGAGCATGCGACAAATTTAGAGATACCTTATGGGCATCCATTTTACAATTGAAACGGATCACAAGCCTTCGATCCCAATTTTTGCAACGAGGAATCTCGATAACCTAACGCTTAAAATCCAGTGATTTCAGGTGAAGTGATGAATCTCACCTTCAATATTATTTATAACTTGTGTACAACAACACTATTAGGTTGGAATTATAGCTATTTCGGACATTAGCAAGTGCCCTCATCAGATTTATACACACTGCCTTTATTTACAGCCGAAAAGAGGGTGAATAAACTTGTGTACATTACAACTGTCAAAAAAATCACTTGCACGCTTGCGGAATCACTATTGTGGAATTCGGCCTCTGGTTGCAACTGACTGAATCCCATCCAAACAACGGGACGGAATGATTGAGGATGATATCGAAACGTTCATCAACAGCATCATCGACGAGCTACCAGCGTCAACTGATAAGTAAACTATCATTCGAAGGGCTCAAGAAGATGATCCGATTATCAAAGAAATAATGGAATTTGGCCAGAGTGGGTGGACTAACAGTTTGAAAATATTACCAGAATGAAGGCTTTATTACAACGTTTCATATATGCTGGTTATTTATGGATATTTAAATGCAAAATAACACAAACAGGCTAAACCACATTAAATGCTGGTGGCTAGACTGACGGTGGCTAAAAGAAGTTAGTGAGGAACTACTTCTATCAAAACTCGGCATATCAGCAATCACATGTGAGAGCTTGGGATTAGATTAATTTAGGTTTAATTAGTCTTAAGTTTTTAATATTATCTTTGTTTTGTTATTCTTCACAAAATTCGAATATACGGCTGTCGCCCCGTAGGTTTGACTTCACGCTTTCCTATAATCAAAAATAAAAAAAACATACATAAACACACAATTGATGATGATGGCCCCGTGTCCTAGGGGTATCTAATAAATTGGAACTGGCCCTCCAGGTTGGGGGTTGTGCTTTGGGTTAACTACCCACCCACAGAAAAAAAAATACTGTTACGAAGCAACCAATAGCCTCGGAAAGGACTGATTTTATTGTTGACGACCCTGCTAAACGAAAAAAGGACAACGACGTTCGTATCTGCACCTGGAATGTGAGAATATTAAACAGGAGAGGTGCAGGCGAACAACTAGCGGAAGCCCTAAACTGCTACAAAACAGACATTACTGCCATCCAGGAAATACGATGGGATGGGCCGGGCAAGAAGAGGATGAAAAACTGTGACATATACTACGGACCGTGTTATAGTGAGCAGAAACAGCGACTATTCGGATGCGGATTTGATATAAGTGCCAGACTTAGGCAGGAAGTCTTATGTTTCCAAGACATTAGCGAACGCAAAGTAACAATCCGCATTAAGGCCAAATTCGCCAACATAAGCCTTATATGCGCTCCCTCTCCGACGGAAGAAAAAGATGATATAGCTAAGGATTGCTTCTACGAGCTCCTTGACCTATGAGCGACTACCGAAGTACGATGTTAAAATCGTGCTGGGAGATTTTAACGCAAAGGTAGGAAGAGAAGACATCTTTAGAAGTATTGTCGGAAAACATAGCCTACACGACAACACGTCTGGTAACTGACTTAGGCTAATTGATTTCGCTACGGAACGAAATGCCACTATAGCCAGCACACGGTTTCCTCACCTCGATATCCATAAGGGGACATGGCGGTCTCCAGATCAACGAAAAGTCAACCAAATTGATCACATTGCGATAGATAAGATGCACGCATCCAGTATTTTGGATGTCCGAACATTCCGAGGAGCTAACATCGACTCGGATCACTACCTTGTAGCAGCCAAGGTAAATATGCGGATATCCACCACACCACAACAATCCAGAAATACCGTGAAAAATTTTAATGTCGGAAGACTGCAATCGCAAGAGACCGCCAAGACCTTCGCACAACGCGTATGCCTTAACCTCTCGATTAACACCATACCACCAGCATCGAATGTGGAAGAGCGATGGCAACTATGCCAACAGGCCATTAGATCAGCCGCAACTGATGTACTAGGTTTCTCGCGCCCACCAGCAAGAAACCCCTGGTTTGATGAGGAATGCCGACAGATGCTCGCAGCCAAGAACGAGGCCTACAAGGCTAAGCTGCAGGTGAAGACGAGAGCTGCCATTGAACTCTATAGGCAAAGAAGACGGGAAGAACATCGGCTTTTCAGCAAGAAGAAAAAAGCAAGAAAAGCGCGCGATCGAGGATATAGAGAGGTGCCACTCCAGGAACGATGTTCGCAAGTTTTACCAAAGTGTAAAACGTCAAAGCCAAGGATACAAGGCTCGAACAGAATCCCGTCGAGATGAACAAGGAAATATTGTAGTTGAGACACAGTCGATGCTGAGGATATGGAAGAACCACTTCTGCAGACTGTTAAACGGCGATGACGAACAACATTCCGCTGTCAGGCAGACGAACCATTCAATATTGGCAACGACAGCGAAAACTGCCAACCACCCGACCTGAGTGAAGTGAGGATAGCAATATCTAAACTCAAGCTTAATAAGGCTGCCGGAAATGACGGCCTTCCCGCTGAGCTTTATAAGGCCGGCGGAGATGACTTGGTAAGTAACATCCACCAACTCATAAGCCAAATCTGGTCGGATGAAAATATGCCTGAAGAATGGAACCTCAGCATCGTTTGCCCGACCCACAAAAAAGGAGACCCTCTGAACTGCGCCAACTACAGAGGCATAAGTCTCCTCAACATCGCCTACAAGATCCTATCTGCCGTAATATGTGAACGCCTGAAACCGTTTACCAACAACCGGAAAGTCCACAACCGATCAAATTTTCACACTTCGGCAGATCCTGGAAAAAACTCAAGAAGTCCAAATCGATACCCACCACCTTTTCATCGATTTCAAAGCCGTTGTTCAATAATAAGCTTAGTACGCAGCTCGCGCTATATTTTATCTTTACTACTCTCCACTTGATTTCTCTTGAGATGAGATGAGTCAGGGAAATGTCATACATTCGCAGATGTCAGTAAATGTCAGATAATCAGTCCCGTCAATAAAATTTGTTTACCATTTGAGGCAAAATAAAATTATTCCATCAAATATTCTTCTTCCGTTTCTTCATTTTGTTTTTATTTTTGATTAAAATTTCGCCGATTTAAATGCCTCGCACAATAATTTCGCGAGATAAATAAGTGGAGACCTGTCATCCGCCAAGTATAAAACTTTTCGTATAACACATAATCTTGTTATACCCTACCTACATTTTGTGTGTCCCATCTTTATGAAGTTAAGAATTTATCTCGCGAGCTGCGTACTGCACTGATAAATTTGCTCGCTAAATTTTATCTCTGTAGAGATTTTTGTATGGGAGATAAAATTTAGCGCGAGCAGCGTACTGGGCTATAGCTCTAACTGAGCCCTAATAAAATTATTTTTTTTTCACCTCTCAAACGCACCCCACCGACATAGACTTGGCATCACTGCCAGCAATGAATTCCAACTTACCTCACCAATCCCACCAATGAACCGGCCGCTGCTATCAAATACACTGCTCTACGCGCACTAGTATTCGTGAATAAACTTCTGCTGCGCTGCAGATGAACTTCACAATAGCCCCCTTCCACCCGTTCACAACCTCTTGTACGTTCAAAAAAATATTCAAGCGAAAGTTATGTTTGGTGTTTTGCTGTCAATCTCCTGCTCAAGTTTCTCGACGTCCATAATCGTGAGTTTGTTCCACGACTACGTTTACGAATACCTCAATACATCGGTCATTCCTCGTCCAAAAAATAAAAGAACCAAATCGCTGTAGTTCTGTTGTATAAAGAAAAAAATCCCACCGGCTGCTATTGTGTCATAATTCATACAAAAATCGTAAGTGAAGGGGCGAAAAATTCCTCGGCCAGGCAGTACTCAGCAACCCATTGGAGCGGTATCCCTATGAAGAAGGAGCATCCAAGTGGAATTTAATTCAGAAGACGCAAAACAACCGCAGAAACTGTGTCGGTTCACCATGAACAACGGCTTTAGCACGGGCGAGGAGGATTCTCGTGGTCATACGGATCAAATCTGTTGTCTTATCGATGACAATGAAAGGTGTCACAGGGCCGCTGGTTACGCTTCATACAGTAAACGTATACAAAAAACAGTTGCCCAGAAACGGCTCAAATTAAGTAGTGATCCAACGGTGAGTGGGGCGTCCTAGATGTGTCCATTTTTTTTAATGTGCTGTGATTGATTTTTTTTTTTGTTTCCAGGCACAACATATATATATCTGTGACTATCATAAGGGACGCATCCAAAGTGCGCGAACAAAACGCAGAAGAAAGGATTCCGAAGATGATAGCAATGAAACGGACACAGATCTGCCCGAAGTCGATCTTTATCAGCTCCAAGTGAATACTCTGCGACGTTACAAGCGGCATTACAAGGTGTCGACGAGACCTGGAATGAAGCGAGCTCAGTTAGCAGACGTGAGTAAAACTTTGATTGTTCTTTGTTGAGATGTGTTGGGAGTGTGTGAAAGTCCACATTCCGCGGTTATCCTTAGAGAGGTGGCCTTGTTTGATGTTCTTGCGAAAATTATCATTGAAACCAGAATGTCAAGATTCTGAAGAACGCCACGTGTGGGCGGGTATTTCTTGTTTTATTCTCAGAGCGAACGCGATTTCATTCAACTTGGTGAAGTTCGCCGCCTGAAAGCCGCATGAGACGTCTATTTCTGTTTCTGTGCGGAAGTTTATTTGTGCATTCGGTGGCAATATTTGATTTCGTTGCTGTTTGGTGTAAACTACTGATAAAATTTGGTGTGTGTGACCGATCTATGGTTCAGGAGACAGTATCGCAAGCTGATATCAAGAGTTCATTGCGGTCAAACTATGATGTTGAGACGTGGTGAACTTGGCATTATGGAGGCATTTTGTGCTGGCTACACTTCGAAGAAGGAAGACATAGTAGCGCAACATATGTGTCGAGGTTCTGACTATCATTAGTTATCGACGGTTGCAACAGATTGGCTGCTGATGATCTGATGATAGTCGGTTTGAGTTTTCAATGCACTCTGCAGAGCTTAACCTTTTGGTCAGATCCGAAAGAGCAGGACAAGTTCCACATATCTAGTAACGTTTCACTGGGAATTGATACGTCTGTTTGTTCTAGAAGCGCCTTTAACACATCTGTAATGTTAAGCCAACAGATGTTCAGTTGTAATAGGAAGAACCGCAGCATAATGAAGGTCGTCACTTCTTCAAGGGGCTTGTGGGAACATATTTACCCAACAATCCAGTGGTTGGCTGCACAAAATCCACATGAAAATGCCTGGACAGTAAAGATAGCCACTGCTTAGTTGATTTAATGCTTTAGTGCGAGTATTAGGGTTTAATTCAGCCTTTCAGCTCTTCTTTTTGCCAAGCTACGTTGTCCGGGAGACAGTATCTATGATTTTCGTGGGTTAATCCAGTCATTGGAAAATTTTGTAGGTGGTTGCAGCATTGAAACAGACTTCGATAGTTGTCTTGCTTCCATAGGTAATGCAAAAGGATCTTACCCTTGCTGTTACGTATTATTATGTGCAAAGGGCAGTTGTTGTCATAGTTACAAGCTACACGATGTTTCTCAAGATTTTACACCAAATAGAGGCCCCCAACAGGGACTTGTCGGTATATACGATGATATTCCCTGATCTAGAGTAGCTCAACAGCTATAATTCCATTCTGGAGAGCGTGGGATAGCGTAAGGCATCCAACACAGATTTCCACTCATTTTCTTCGCTTCCTAACAGTTCGTGGATATAGAGTAAGTAAGGATAAAAGATTGCAAATGAGAGCAGTAGATTCTGTCCTCCTTTCTTAAGATGCCCTCTATTCAACTTCAAGATACAGATTCACGAAGATACACAGTGTGTAAGCGCTTACAGGTTGCCTTGTTTTTAACTTCTCACTCAGATACGAGCTTCAGCTACAGATACGCATTCTGGGCGGCTCTATATGGCGTTATAACGTTCCTGTCTGTGCATATAACACCACCAAAACTGTTCTGCTCCGATCAGAGCAGATAGTAGGCAGGTAGTAAGCGACCTACTACCTTGGCGACTAACCATTATGGGTTGCCTTGTTTTTAACTTCTCACTCAGATACAAGCTTCAGCTACAGATACGTAATATGGGCGGCCCTATATGGCGTATTAACGTTACTGACTGTGCATATAACACCACCAAACTGTTCTGCTCCGATCAGAGCAGATAGTAGGCAGGTAGTAAGCGACCTACTACCTTGGCGACTAACCATTACGACTATTTGTCTGATGATAGCACTCATCCATAAGACGTGGACGAGGATAAAAGTTGTTTTAATGCCCAAAGAAAGTAAAAACTGACCATGATTATCAGAAGGATCTCTGCCTGATCAGTCTATTGTTCTTTTTTTAGAAACATTGGAAGGATTCATTGATCTACACCTTCGTACTAGAACTTAACTGTCGCTATGTCTACTTCCCATGCATATTGTAAGGAAAATCAGTTTAGGTAGGGCTGCCTTAAACACACAAATACCATCGAAATGAGGGTACGCCTGGCTGCTTTTTCTGAAGGAGAGGGTGCCTCCAACGATGTGAAAACAGATGCGTTTGCAGAGTTGCGTGCTGATGATTCGTTGGAACAATCCAGATACGCATGAGAATGTGTCAGCTGTGGTAACCTCCGAGGAGGTGTCCTAGTCAAATAGTATGAGGATGGTAGCAATAATGGAGGCACAAATTGGGAAGTGAAAGAAGCCAAATTACGGGGTAACAGCACACCTAGACGCAAAATTCTGGCAATGGACATTTTTTGTTTGTGATTTAGGAAGCGTCAAGTGCTACTGCCACCGACGACCTATAAAGGGAACTTGCTTGCCAGCACCGAACAACACAGGAAATTTTTGCATTGAAGGCCCATACAGGGTCTCAAACCTAGCTTTTCCATTTATTTGTGTGTTCGAAGTAATTATTTTCGCCACAACGAATGCGACCTCCTGTTTAACCCCGAGTCCGAACAGAAAGTTAAACAAACTTTCCATGACAGCTAACTCTTGGATGTTTGCCAGGGTTTCCCCGGTGTTTCTTTCAGGATTTGAACCAGTAACCTCTGCTTATTAACACCCAGGGCCTAGCTTCTCACAACCTCCTGTTTTATGCTGACTCCGAACGGCTAAGTTGAGATAAGCTTTTCTGGACGATTGATACTATTTAATTCATTTATGTCTTGCTACGGCTGGGAATCGAACTTAGATCTTCTGCTCGGCAGTAGGTCGCACTAAACATCGCGGCAATGATCCCGTCCGATTAGTCCACCGAATTGACCACTAGGCCACTGCACCTGCAAGAGTAGACTGCAAATTGCCTATACTAGGTACGTGGCAACAGCTCAATCTGGTAATTAGCAAAATACCCTAAGAAGGCTACCAGAAAATGTTCTTCCAGAGCTCTCCAAATGGGCAGCCAGGTGTGGACGTGGATAAAGAAGTCCCACACATTGACTCTTCAACGCATAATGGTGTCAATCTGAAATTTTCTGTTCTCGGTAAATAAATTGAACTGGACGTCTACCAAATTGAATATCCAAATATACACCACTTTCTGGCTATACGTATACGACCCATACCACGCCTCATAAATTATCCAGGACTTTAGCTAACTGCCTCCAGTTGCTCACTTCAAGTTGGTTGTTGTCGGTTTCTAACTGTGCGCGCCACTTAAGGCGAGGTCTTCCTCTACTGCGTCCGACGCCTGGCTGAGAATTGAACCACTCTGCGGGTCGGATTATTGGTGTCCATTCGTTTTACATGTCCTAGCTATCTTAAACGTCCAATGCGGAATTTTTGACTAGGGGTTTGTTGCTCGTATAGTTCTTATTTGAATCTTCGTCTCCATTGCCCGTCAACGCAATTGACCATGGATTTCTTCTTACCCTTTTGATACGGTCCATGCTTCAGCGCCGTAGAGCAGGACTGGGATGATAAGGGACCTGCATAGGATCTCCTTAGTAGTTCGAGTGAGGGCTTTACTACTAAATTGCCTTCTTAGCCCGAAGAAACAGCGATTGGCAAGAGTAATTCTTCGTTTGATTTCTGACGAGATGTTGTTATCCAGAGTTAATAGCGGAGCCGAGGTATGACGTCGATGTTGTGTGTACTTTCGTGCTGACAGCATATTCTTGGCCTAACCCTCATTTACTGCTAAACAGATTTTTGCAACTTCCTTTTCTATGCTAGCAAACGTGGTTATGGATTTAAGTTGAGTCCGAAGAATGATGTCAATATCGTCGGCGTATGCTAGTAGTTGCACCGATCTAGTTTTGGCGCGGGAGTTTTGCACAATCCTCTCAAGAATCAAAAAGAAATCACGTGACGGCGCAGCGCCTTGCCTAAATCATTTTTTGGTATCGAATGTGTCGGTGAAGTCGTTTCCTACCCTGATGGAGCAGCGATAATTCTCCATCGTCATCCTACACAAACGGACGAGTTTGGGCGGTATACCAAAACTAGACATGGCTCTGTACAGTTCGTCTCTATAAATGCTGTCATATGCGGCTTTGAAATCGATGAATAGGTGGTGGGTATCGATTTGGAATTCTTGAGTTTTTTCCAGGATCTGCCGAAGTGTGAAAATTTGATCGGTTGTGGACTTCCCTGGCCTAAAACCACACTGATAAGGGCCAATCAGGTTGTTGGTAAACGGTATCAGGCGTTCACATATTACGGCAGATAGGATCTTGTAGGCGATGTTGAGGAGACTTATGCCTCTGTAGTTGGCGCAGTTCAGAGGGTCTCCTTTTTTGTGGATCGGGCAAATGATGCTGAGGTTCCATTCGTCAGGCATACTTTCATCCGACCAGATTTGGCTTATGAGTTGGTGGATGTTACTAACCGAGTCATCTCCGCCAGCTTTATAAAACTCAGCGGAAAGGCCGTCATTTCCGGCGGTCCTATTAAGCTTGAGTTTAGATGTTGCTATACTCACTTCACTTAGGTCGGGTGGTTGGCAGTTTTCGCTGACGTTGCCAATATTAAATGGTTCGTTCTGCCTGACAGCGGAATGTTGTTCGTCATCGCCGTTTAACAGTCTGCAGAAGTGGTTCTTCCATATCCTCAGCATCGACTGTGTCTCAACTACGATATTTCCTTGTTCATCTCGACAGGATTCTGTTCGAGCCTTGTATCCTTGGCTTTGACGTTTTTACATCGTTCCTGGCACCTCTCTATATCGCGCGCTTTTCTTGCTCTTTTTTCGTCTTTCTGAAAAGCCGGTGTTTTTCCCTTCTTCTCTGCCTATAGAGCTCAATGGCACCTCTCGTCTTCACCTGCAGCTTAGCCTTGTAGGCGTCGTTCTTCGCTGCAAGCATCTGTCGGCATTCGTCATCAAACCAGGGGTTTCTTGCTGGTGGCCGCGAGAAACCCAATACATCAGTTGCGACTGATCTAATGGCTTGTTGGCATCGTTGCCATTGTTTTTCGACATTAGATGCTGGTGGTATGGTGTGAATCGAGAGGTTAACGCGTTGCGCGAAGTTCTTGGCGGTCTTCTGGTTTGTTGTGCCGGGGTGGATATCCGCATTCTTACCTTAGCTGCAACAAGTCGATGTTAGCCCCTCGAAATGTTCGGACATCCAAAATTCTGGATGCGTGTCTCTTGTCTATCGCAATGTGATCAATTTGGTTGACTGTTCGTTGATCTGGAGACCGCCATGTTCCCTTATGGATATCGTGGTGAGGAAACCGTGTGCTGGCTATAGTGGCACTTCGTTCCGTAGCAAAGTCAATTAGTCTAAGTCCGTTACCAGACGTGTTGTCGTGCAGGCTATATTTCCCGACAGTACTGTAAAGATGTTTTCTCTTCCTACCTTTCCATTAAAATCTCCCAGCTCGATTTTAACATCGTACTTCGGTATTCGCTCGTAGTTTTGTCAAGGAGCTCGTAGAAGCAGTCTTTCTCTATATCACCCATTTCTTCACCGGAGTGTGAGCGAATATAAGGCTTGTGTTGGCGAATTTGATGTGGATGGTTACAATGCGTTCGCGAATGTCTTCTATACATAAGACTTCTTGCCTAAGTCTACTTACTACTACGCAGTCCGTAGTAGTCACAGTTTCTTTTCCTCTCTTTTTGCTCACAAATCCCATCGTATTCCCTGGATAGTAGTAGTGTCTGCTTTTAAGCTACTTAGGGCTTCTGCTAGTTGTTTGGCTACACTTCTCCTGTTTAATGTTCTGACATTCCTGGTGCAGATACGAACGTCGTTGTCCGTTTTTCGTTTAGCAACAATACAATCAGTCCTTTCCAAGGCTCTTGGTTGCTTCATATGGTTACCACTAGCAGGATAGTTGCTGGATAGTCAAAGTTACAACAACTGGGCGTTGCCAAGTTAACGTGGCTCAGAGTTCGCCCTTGTTCCACAATAACCAACCATCGCAACATCCTGTCCATATATTATAAAAAAGGGAAAATAAAAAGAAAAACAAAACACAATCTGGATGTAGGCATATGCCCGTGAAAAATGTTGTTTCAACCTCAATTCTATACCTCTACAATATACTCCAAGAGTTTACTTTCATGGACTCGATTGTAATTCTCTTCCAAATCCACAAAGCAGACAACTGAAGACGATATAGTAAAATACTAATCGCAAGACATCAGGAGCACAATTCATAGAATGAAAAACAGGTCAGTTGTGCTTCGGCTAGGTCAACAACTGCACTGCTCATCCCCACAGCATAAAGCGCGCTTCCAACACCTTGGGAAATTTTCTTCCAGGGAAGCTATGAATTATACCCTTAGAGCCATTTCACACATACCCGGCAGAATACATTCTTGTGGTTAACTTGCGAAGGTTTCGGTTTGCAGGTGTGAACGCGCCCATAAGAATGTATTCCCAACTACGGGCTAGCCGGTACCGGTAAGACGGCTGCCGCGTATGTGCGAAATGGCTCTTAAAATTAAAACTATCTCCAAACCCTTATAAAGTTTTAAGTATTGCACGTTGGACTCTTCCATATCCGCAGATTTTTTTTAAAAACTATGAGCCGCCAAAGTGACTTTACCTTCTTACTTTACTTAACAGGCTCTCGACTTTTAATTTACCTGAGATTAAGCTGCCTTCCATCATTTTCAATTCTGGGCGTTGCTTTCAGCCATTCATCCGCCCTGGCATCCGCGATCGCTTGATCCTTTAACCGGAGGTTTTGTATTTATTGTCGTCTTGAAACTGGAGGCTGAGATTTGTGGATTATTTTTCATGGAGCAATAATGCTTCAATGTGGCAGATTCCATGTTGACGTTTTTTTTTTCCTTTTGTACTACATCAGCACCTTGGTAGAGCATTCCTATTCCTCGCATACGGACATCAAACTCGACGTTAGGCAAGAATTTTCATTCAAAAATGCCAAGTGCTGCTTTCCTGCGTTTTTGTCCAGCACTCGACGCCGTAAAGTAGGAGTACGATTAGGGTCCGTAAGAGCGGACTACGAGTTAGGAGTTTCAAATAATTTGTTTCGCTTTACCGAAATAGCGTCGCGTAGGTCAATCTTCGTCGTAAATCAAAAATGCAAATACAAATTTTTGGCGCAACAGGCTCGTTAGTACCCAGGGCCTAGCTTTCTCACAACCATTCATGTGTGCGTGTGTACTTCTTGCACGATGGCGGGACCTCCTGTTTTATGCCGACTCCGAACGGCTTAGTTGAGATAAGCTATTCTTGACAATTGATACTACTCGGATGATTTGTCAGATCATCACGAGAGGAGGGCCAGTGAAAAATCATTTTAGGTGTTGCTACGGCTGGGAATCGAACCCAGACCTCCTGCGCGGCAGTTCATCGCACTAACCATCGCGCCACTGAGCCCGATGAGGTATTATTCTCAGAGAAAGATAACGATGTACAAGATTGTGCGTGGACATTATCAACTTTGTTTGTGGAAAGCATATTTTTTGACTTGTCTTCGTTTCACCTGATCAATTGCTTCTGCAACATATGCAGGTGATATGGAATTCATTAGTCGCACCCATCATATCTTTGTAGAAGCGTTTGTTTATGATCGTTCCTACCGCGTTAACATCTGCCTTACGCACTGTCTGTTCCAGCACGAGATTGAAGAAATAGCATGATATCGGATCATCTTGTCGGAATCCTGTACATGCTTGGAATGTTTAGTTGAGCTGCTTCCAAACAGAACGTTGAATCGGGTTCTACTGTAAGTCTTGCCATCTGTATCATTTTTAATGGAAATCTAAATTTCGTCATCTCTCTATAGCCCTCGAGCCAATGGATGCTATCATACACGGGCTTTGATGAAAAGGCGATGCGTCTTCTTGAAATGCATTGGTCTTAACTGGGATTTATCATAGTTTGGCCGACCTTCTGGGCCGAAAGCCAATGTGGCTGAAAGTACGTTCTGAAAGGCTTAAGACGTTCACACAGTACGTTGGATAGGTTGGATAGGATGCGACAACTCAGGGATATGCCTCGGGAGATGGTGTAAGACGTGGAATCGTGTTTCTTTTAGATTTGACATATGCAGCTGATATTCCAGTCTTCGGGCATGCTCCCACCCATTTAGACTTTTGGTGCAATTTCATTTCGATGCCATTAACTCCGAATTTTAAGAGTTCTTCAATTTTCTTCTTCAATAGCGTTACCTCTTCTCACGTGCAATCGGCGTTGTCACTCCTTTAAAAACTATCATGAATAATATCAATACACACTCTCGTGAAACAGCTGAACATAGGTGGCGAAAACTCTGTGGGTGCGCCATATCTAGGGATATGTGGCCACGGTACAACAAGACAAGATCACGCGACCTCTTCAGCAGATCCCGTAAGGAATTCTCCAGGGTGATAGCAATTACCACAGGACACTGGCCCATCGGTGACCATGCTGTTAGAATGAGTATACCCCACAACACCAACTGTCGTCACAGCTGCAAGGAGGTGGGTGAGAAGGAAACTTGTAACTCATTTTCTGTGCAAATGTCCAGCTCTGTCAAGAGTAAGACAACGAACTCTAGGCAAACCTTTCTTTGACAACATCCGCGAGCTCTCTGATAAACACATCAAAGAACTGATCGCCTTCCTTAATGCCACTGGTTGGATTTAGTACACGCCAACTTACAGATAATGTAACCATGCTTTACGTGAGCACCTAGCCTTTACGGCTCTTATCTCACGGTGGGCCTACCCACATACCGCAACCATTTTTAAGTGTGGTTAGCACCCCAATGCAGGCCGCACTGCATCGGTAACATTTCGAAAATCATGTGTTAGGCACGAACTTCAACCTTGCTAAGGCCCGAGGCTATCTGCACCTCTTGCATTCTAAAGGCACCTCTTTAGAATGCCATACGCTTCAACGGACTTCTGACAACCACCACGATACTCCCACAAGGGGGCCTACCTCAAAATCAGCTAGGACATTGTCCTAGGGGCTCTGATTCCCGTGGTACCATTGTATAGTCAATGGTGAGACTCCACACCGATTCCTTATGGGCTCCATAACAACCCAGTCCGGTCTCGAAGTTACTAAGTCACCACCAATCAGGTCGTGATCAGTGGCAACAACAAGTAACTTTCCCACTTCATGCATCATTTACTCTAGTTGTTCATTGAACACACGTTTGTTCATTCAACAAAAAGAGCTTGACTGCCTCGCCTTTTCGGACAAATCTTTATTCGGTTACCGAACAAAGAGTGTCCTTACGGCGATCTATAGCAGCCAAATGGTTGTGGATCAACATGAAGTGGGCTTGGATTGGTTCACGATGGGCTTTCACAGTAAACTGCTATGACCACATTCACCGCAGATCGCTAAGTAACGAATTAACGAAACTAGCTTTCCTGCGGCTACCTCTATCCACCACCTGAGGACGCTCCCAGTAGGGGCCCAACCCCCCTGGGACGCCAACTTACAATAAGACACAACATTTAACCGCACGCGTATTTGGCATCAAAACGGCGCACCCCACCGCTAATTGTGTTTCGTCTTGTACGAACAGCCAATCTAACTAACTAACTACCTCTTCGTTGACTGGATATGAGCCGAACATTGTCTCGACATTATGCTTATTAAGCAGATGCTGCAAATGTTGCCTAAATACACCAAATATTCCCTGGATAACTAGGTTGGCATTGTTTTTAGAGGCCACTTTCATAATTTACAGCCAGCTAGTTGTTTGCCCTTTTTGGAGTTGACGGATGTTCTTCATGTTGCGAGTCTCTTCGATTTCCCTCAGCTGGGATGCTGCGTGTTCTATTTTTTGTTACGCAGGATTTTCTTCTCTTTCCATCTTCTGACGCTCAATACTCTTCCCGCGCCTTTTTCTGTCCGCTGTCTATGGACCTCTTTAATGATTTAGGATATATCCACCAAGAGTTGATATTGGTGCAAGATAAGGACACATCGCGGAGTCGCACACAGTTGTTTATAGTTGACCGTGGGTCTATTAGTTTTTTTTAAGTGAAACTTCTTTTGGGACGTGAATTCGATTTAATGAAACGACAAAGTGTAACGAAAACCAAAATATCGGTTGTCGTCTGATCACTGAAACCAAGCAGCGTCGGTAGCGGTTAGTGCTTAGATATGGGAATGCTTGGGTACACCGCATGTTGTTGGATATTGTAAGAGAATGAGACGAGTTCAACTTTCATAAAATCGGTTTTGTAAGCGAGGGAACTGAGTTTCGGGGTAAGAAATAAGTAAAATTCTTCAATCGAGTTTGTGCGGTTGAACAAGGTTGAAAACAAATCAAACACATTTTCACCAATTAAGTCAATTAACTGTCAATATATCAGTTCAACTTATCTCGAATGGAATGAATACTCTATGGATGTGGTAAACAGATAGACAGCTAGCAGAGAACTGCATGCGGTCATGTTTTTATATCTTGCGATAGACTCAGAAAAAAGCGGTGCAGGTGTATACCGCCATCGCAAGCTATGCGATAGTTGCGTTGAGAATATGTTCAACAAAGGAGTCAATGAGTGTATGGCTCTCTCGCATACTCGAGTGTTAAGCACCACCGCTTCTGAATGCTGCCGGCTCGCCTCGGTGTCAATTGCGGTATATGCGGTGTTTCTGCAAACACCGCAATTAATTCATGGAATATTCTACCAAACGCAAAATAAAAGGTATTTTAGTTTTGTTTTTACTTTTTTTTTTGAATGAAACATAAAACATTGTAAATGAACAAAATTAGTTATTATACTTTATAACAATAGAGCCTTACGAAGAGCAATCATTGCACTGCGGTGGCGGTTAACACATGTATCGCTTATTATAAATACTCACACTTATTTTACGAAAACACCGCTTTGACATAATAAAGAGTTACTTATACTCAGAGTATATGAGTAAGAGAGAGTGTGTAACACCGCAATAGCGTTCGTGTTTTTAGTCAATGCGGTGGCGATAGTTTTTGTTTGCGATATTTTTGAGACTGAGTCATTTAAAAACCGAGTATACATGCGATGTATTGGAGAGTGCGGTGTATCGGTGCAGATCTCTGACAGCTAGGTTCCAGAAATCGAGTGAAATGAAAGTGAAAATACTTTTGTAAATCGAGTGAATTTGTTTTTGGTGTTCCACACTCCGACCGATTTCATAACTTCGAAAAGTTTTCGAAATCACTCGGTGAAATTAAAGATAGCTGATACTATCTGTCATATGGGACATTGCAAAATTATTTTTATTTTGATAAATTTGTTTGTTTACAAATTTTGCTTAATTTTTATAAAATAAACAAGCTGGCCCGTCAAACGTTGTTTTGCCATATAAATTATTTATTTATTTATTATTACTGTGCTATCAAATGGAATGACCGCCTACAGCGCCACCTGTTGAGAAGTTTTCAATTTTTTTTTACCTAAACCTTCGCGGAGCAATTACGAACAAATCCGCAGAAGGAAGTATCCAATTTGGTCCAGTCGTTTTCGAGTTTTAAGCATCCGAACAAACCAAGATCCATTTTTATATATATAGATAGAAGATAATATTATAGACCAAGAGCCCGCAGCAAATTTTGGGTGTGAGAGGTAACCAAAAAATAACCAGATGAGTTGAAAGCTAGTGTAAGCAGTATGTTAAAAACAAAAGTCTTGCAGTTAATGGTCGCGGCTTTAGTGAGTTATAGCGTGTTGAAAACTCACTTTTTTCCAAAATTGAAATAATTGATATAACCAGTTATTGCTAATTTCATTGCATAGTGCATTTCTATTTGATCACAGAAACGTTGGTCCAAGACGTTTTGAGTGTGGCAACAATGTTGCCAGACCATTTTAAAATGACCAAAAAAACAGTTTTCTTAATATATGACATAACCAAGTATTCATACCTTCTAAAGGTAGATGCGCAATGCCTCATGAATGATATGTAGGTCCAAGACAATTTCAAGGTGGACTACGCTCTCCCAGACGTTTTCGAAATTCCAAAAAAATCGATTTTCGAAATAACTGTCATAACCAAAATTGAAGTACACCATCACATAGCTAATACTCCCCTGATTACAAAATGGTAGGTCCAAGACCATTTCAAGGTGGATTACGCTCTCCCAGACTGTTTCGAAGTTATAAAAAAAATAATTTTCGAAATATTTTGTATAACCAAAATTGAAGTATACCATTACATAGCTAATATTCCCCTGATTACAAATCTATAGGTCCAAGACCATTTCAAGGTGGATTACGCTCTCCCAGACTGTTTCGAAGTTATAAAAAAAATAATTTTCGAAATAATTTGTATAACCAAAATTGAAGTATACCATTACATAGCTAATATTCCCCTGATTACAAATCTATAGGTCCAAGACCATTTCAAGGTGGATTACGCTCACACAGACCGTTTTAAAATTATGAAAAAAAAAAATTGTTTTCGAAATAGGTACAATCAATCTTTATACATACTATCATTTTTCAAATAACGCGACTTTGTAACCAAACAAAATACACGCCAAAGTATAATGCGTATCTGTAATTCAAAGACGATTCAGACGCGGTTTCTCAACAACAGACCAGCCTAAGACTTTTTTCTTTATGGTTTCTTTGAAGTCAAAAGTCAATGCCAGGGCGGGTTATATATAAATGCCTGCTGCATTTATACGAAACGGGCATAGAAAATGTCTATAAAAGAGTACGTATTTGCCGGCAAAACCGTTTCGGCCATTTATCGGATGTGCTATTCCATACATAGCCCCAATCTGTATGCTTTATCAATCAATAAAAAATCTAAACTCTCTAATTCAAAATCTTTATTTTCTATCAAAATTACATCTTGCGTGAATTACGGACACCTTATACAATACGAAAAGTCCGTAAAATAGAAAACTATTAATAATTGGGAAATACTCGTACCAATAATCTTATACTGTGAGAGCTATTAACTCGCGTAGGTGGGCACATCGACAGAGAGTAAGGAAAATGGACTGCTCACAGGGAAGGAGGCACCGGATACACTACACGAAATGTTGGTTAATAATGATGAATGCCTTGTTGAAAGTGAGGAAGAACAACTTTCTGATGCTTCTTCAGATGAAAGTGATAACTCCTACTAATAGTCTATTATTGTACATTATATAAATATTTGAATAAATATTTGAACACACATAAGACAGGTCTGTTGTTGAGAAACCGCGTCTGAATCGTCTTTGAATTACAGATACGCATTATACTTTGGCGTGTATTTTGTTTGGTTACAAAGTCGCGTTATTTGAAAAATGATAGTATGTATAAAGATTGATTGTACCTATTTCGAAAACAATTTTTTTTTTCATAATTTTAAAACGGTCTGTGTGAGCGTAATCCACCTTGAAATGGTCTTGGACCTATAGATTTGTAATCAGGGGAATATTAGCTATGTAATGGTATACTTCAATTTTGGTTATACAAATTATTTCGAAAATTATTTTTTTTATAACTTCGAAACAGTCTGGGAGAGCGTAATCCACCTTGAAATGGTCTTGGACCTATAGATTTGTAATCAGGGGAATATTAGCTATGTAATGGTATACTTCAATTTTGGTTATACAAAATATTTCGAAAATTATTTTTTTTATAACTTCGAAACAGTCTGGGAGAGCGTAATCCACCTTGAAATGGTCTTGGACCTACCATTTTGTAATCAGGGGAGTATTAGCTATGTGATGGTGTACTTCAATTTTGGTTATGACAGTTATTTCGAAAATCGATTTTTTTGGAATTTCGAAAACGTCTGGGAGAGCGTAGTCCACCTTGAAATTGTCTTGGACCTACATATCATTCATGAGGCATTGCGCATCTACCTTTAGAAGGTATGAATACTTGGTTATGTCATATATTAAGAAAACTGTTTTTTTGGTCATTTTAAAATGGTCTGGCAACATTGTTGCCACACTCAAAACGTCTTGGACCAACGTTTCTGTGATCAAATAGAAATGCACTATGCAATGAAATTAGCAATAACTGGTTATATCAATTATTTCAATTTTGGAAAAAAGTGAGTTTTCAACACGCTATAACTCACTAAAGCCGCGACCATTAACTGCAAGACTTTTGTTTTTAACATACTGCTTACACTAGCTTTCAACTCATCTGGTTATTTTTTGGTTACCTCTCACACCCAAAATTTGTTGCGGGCTCTTAGACTATTATATTAGGGGTATTCATGCAACGTCGGAAAGTCGTCGTAAACATTGTAACGTGATAAAATTACGACGTGATAAATGAACTGTCAAAATTTGTATGGGAAATCTTTTCTAACAATATCGGAATTTTCTCACAGGAATTGAGTGCGTAAACTGAGGTGGTAAACGTTGTAAACTTTTGAAATGCTATTTTAACATTTAACCAGTCACTTTCACACATCAAACGTATGCGCTAAACTGAAAAAAATAATCGAGAATGGAAAGAGAACAATAAGAACAAAATTCTATCAATATATAAATTACTAAAATGAGATTGAATTCAGTGGGTTACCGAATTATTTAGTGGTGCAGTTTTAGGGTCGTTCTCATGAACTTCGTCGTAATATTATAATCTTTCGCACGTAATAAAATTACGACGTTGCATGAATACCCCTATTATAAAATATTGAGTGCTATTTATATTGCTGGGGTGTTGCAAGTTGAAGTACAATAGTACGCAGAGGAAAAATAAAAAGATGTACGATAAGACCCCTTTCTAATCCTTTAGAAATTGCAGATGCTGCGTAACTGACACAAATAAATTTCAAATGAAAATTAAAAATTGTTATTTCATTTAGATTTATGTCATATTATCGAATTTATAAACATGCTTTCCAAATTTTGCTGCAAACTTTTGCGCCACACCTAAAACAATCATAGATTTTTTGTGTGTTGCAGTTCGCCTCAGTTTTGCGTTTCCTTACCGAAAAAAGCTTTCTGAGATCAATTGGAAAAGATTCTGATGTTGCTTTGGGCCGTTGCACTGTATCAAAGATATTGAATAGTTCTCAATGTTTTGGAGAACAAAATTTGTCCAAGTTGGTCAAACATTCCAAGTCGGATGAAGAAAAACGGAAATCAAAACAACATTTCATTGGCCAATTTTTTATTCCTGGGGCCATCGACATCGAAGGCAGGAAAGAATACTTCTCAGTTAATGCAATGATTGTGAGTAGGATCCAAAATTAGTATCTTTTCAAAAACAAAGCATCCGCTGCAACTGGATCTCCTTTCATAAATCCTCTGACAAGATCTTTACGCCTCTCCATAAATTCAATAAATTTTGCCTCCTGGGAATTAATTTTGTGTTTACCTTTGGTAAAATACATTATCGTTTAGTATATCTATTCAACAACATTACTACTCAGATAATATTCACTTACATTTTCAATCACGTCAGCTCATCCCAACAATTTCACCGATACTAAAATGAACGAATTGAAATCACACACAAAACGATAAAAACGAATTGTAGAACATGGAAATTCATTTTTTTTTAAACTTTGAAAAATGTGAAATTGAAATCGGTAAAAGTGACATGTGGAACCCAAAATTTTACTTTAGAACGATTTTAATTTTATTTCGAGTGAAAGTGAAACGTAGAACCTAGCTGAGAGAGAGAAATTAAGCAGAGTACAGTTTCACTTCTACCGCGTGTGCACTTACACTCGATTTGTTTAATTTATTATAAGCTAAACCTAACCTCTACTGTATCTTCCTTCCCCTTCTTTAGACAATAATGAAGCACTTTAAAACGATACCCATCAAGGAGAAGGAGATCATCACCTACTTCATTTACATGGTGAAATCAAACTCAAACAAACTCGACCAGAAGAATGGCATCGGCAACGACACCACCTGAGTAGCACTACAGCCGCCCAAACGCAATGCAGAGAGCAATCCTAAACATTAAGTTCTACAATAACACTTACAAATTTTTTTTATTACAATTGTAACATATAAACTAGAAAAGAACACACTTGCTTTTTCAAAATATATATACATAGCTATATATTTTATTTACTTTATGTCTGTTTGTCTGTAAATTTAGAAACAAAAAAAAATGAGTAAACTCCTGAGAGAGAGAGAGAGGAAGAGATTATGTTCTAAGAAAAAAATTATTGAGAAAGAAAAAAAAACTTACTAAATGTAAACATCGATGTTTAGTTGTTAAGCGATAACACAATTATAAATATAATAACAAGAAACTAATTTAAGCGTAATTATCGAGTAGCCGAGATATAGAAAGCGCGAGAGAGTGAGAGAGAGCGAGAGACTCTTCTGTTGTCTGTAAATCAAAAACAAAACATTAAAAGAGAAAAATACTAAAACAAGAAGCTGTGCATGTTTGTTTATTTTTTATTTGCTGGGAGGTATATCAGGAATATTAGCTCCATAGGGCCTGCTTAAAAGAAAGGCGGTCTTGCGTGTCTTGCATTAACTACCGTGAAATGTCAGAGATAACTATCGCGTATAAAGTCCTATGAGACGAACTGTGTGAACGTCTTAAGCTTTTCCCCAACACACTAATCGGCACGTATCAGAGTGGCTTCCGGTCCGGCAGGTCGACCATAGACCAAATATCCACACCAGAATAAATCCCAATGAATTTCAAGTCGAGAGGTGTCGTCTTTTTAAGAAAGCCCGGTTTTGATAGCTTCATTGGCTGGATGTCGTGAATCATCATGCATTTGTAGATTTAAGGCCGCGTATTGCCAAGAGCTCTATATGTTATTTTTGAGTTCAAGAAACAAAAACGGCGAAAACGTGGCAAAAACACTGGCCAAAGTGGAAGGACATAGCCATCGACGAAATAGTGTTTATAAGTTATAAAAAATATTATTTTGAGACCGGGAGCGGTGGATGGCCCCGCCCTAAAATTTTCAGAACTGATGACATCTGTGATGTATAGAAGTCTTTAGATCAGTCGCAGCTAATGTGCCAGGTTTCTGGCGTCCACCAGCAAGAAACCCTTGGATTGATGCCGACAAATCCTCGCAGCCAAGAACGATACATACAAGGCTAAGCTGCAGACGTATACGAGAGCTGCCAATAAGTTCTTTAGGCAAAGAAGGTGTCAAGAACACCGGCTTTTCAGAAAGAAGAAAAACGATCAAGAAAATCGTGCTATAGAGGGTATAGAGAGGTGCCACTCTAGGAATGATATTTCCATTATTTGCACAAAACGACAAAACAAAGCGCGAACAGCATCCTGACGATGCTGGAAATATCGTAGTTGAGACACAGTCGATGCTGAGGATATGGAAGAACCACTTCTGCAGACTGTTGAACGACGATGAAGAACAACATTCCGCCAGCAGGCAGAACGAACCATTCAATATTGGCGACGACAGCGAAAACTACCAATCACTCGAACTAAGATAAGTGAGGATAGCAATATCTAAACTCAAGCTTAACAAGGCTGACGGAAATGACGGCCTTCCCGTCATTATAAGTAAGATCCACCAACTCATAAGCCAAATTTGGTCGGATGACAGTATGTCTGCAAGATGCCTACAAGATCCTATCGGCCGTAATATGTGAACGCCTGAAACCGTTTACCAACAACCTGATCGGTAATCAGTGTGGTTTTAGGCCAGGAAAGTCCACAACCGATCAAATTTTCACACTTCGGAAGATCCTGGAAAAAACCCAACAAGTCCGAATCGATACCCATCACCGATTCATCGATTTCAAAGCCGCGACAGCAATTATAGAGACGAACTATACAGAGCCATGTCATGTTTTGGTATACCGTCTAAACTCGTCCGTCCATACAGGTGACGATGGAGAAATATCGCTGTTCCATCAGGGTTGGAAACGACCTCACTATCAAATTCGATACCAAAAAGGGTTTATGCGAGGCATTGTCATGTCATGTGACTGCTTTACCATCATTCTTGAGAGGATTCTGCAAAACTAGACATCATTGGTCGGACTCAACGCGATGTCATAGCCAAGTTCGCTTGAATAGAGAAGGGAGCTGTACAAATGGGGGTAAGGCCATATATGTAATGTCAACACGAAAGGACACACAACATCGACGAATTGGACAGAACGTCACCATTGCGAGATATAACATTGAGGTAGTACGGGACTTTGTCTACCGCGGCTCCGATATAAACTCTGACAACATCATCTCGTCTGAAAGTAAAGGAATTACTCTTGTCAACCGCTGTTTCTTCTGGCTAAGAAGGCAGTTTAGTAGCAAAGCCCTCACCCTAACTACTAAGGAGATCCTATATAAATCCCTGATCATCCCAGTCCTGCACTACGACTCTGAAGCATGGACCGTATCAAACATGAACGAAGGAATAATTGGTCGATTTGAGAAGAACATTTTTCGAAAAATCTTCGATACCCTTTGCGTTAACGGGCTATGGAGACGAAGATTAAACCAAGAACTATAAGAGCTGTACAGTGGCATGCCCTTAGTCAAAAAACTCCTCATGGACATTTAAGATGGCTAGGACATGTAGAACGAATGGACACCAATACTCCGGCTTGTAGAGTCTTCGATTCCAAACCATACGGCGGAATGAGTAGAGCAATACCTCGCGTTAAGTGGCGCCCATTAGTAGAAACCGACCAACATAGAGTGCGCAACTGGAGGCAGTAAGCTGAGGACCGGGCTAATTGGAGAGGCATGTTGGTTAAGGTTCAGGTTCATTTCGAACTGTAGTGCCACTTAATCTAATCTAATCTGCATTGTCTCAGACATAGACCTTCAACGGGTCGGGAGACCATTAAGTAGTAAGAGTAACATTATCGAGCAGTGCGCATCGACTCGACAAAATGCTGTGACCAAATACGACGTCGAAAGACTTGATTTCTAACAGATAAGCCAGAATTTTGCAGAATACGTATCTCTCAAGCAATCGATTAAAATGTAAGAAATGTGTTAACACCTCTGATCTGGTTCTCACGTAGGGTTCGAGATTCAAACACGTGCAAAAGAAAAACATAAAGGAGACATAGTATCGCGAATTCTGTAGTCTCGCTCGATCATCTTAGAAATATATTGCGCCACATTAACAACCAATACTCGAACGAAACAGCTAATTGAATTTCCATTCAACAATTTAGCTACACTACACGAATGCAAGTCACTAATCAGTTTGAGGCTCAATCCTATCTTCCTTCAGACTAACTGAATATAAAGATCTGCACATAATTCGAACAACACGATAACTAAGTGTGCTGCTGATAATGCCGCCATTGAGCTTTATGAAGAAAGACGAAGGGAAGAAAACCGATCTTTAAAGGAGAGGGGCACGATCGAGGGTACCACTCTGGGAACGATGTAACTAACATGTGAAACGTCTAATCCAGGAATACAGAACAGAATCCTGTAGACATAAACAAGTAGATACTAGGTCTGTTCCCGTACAAAATAATATTTACTGATTCTACTGATTTATACCGATTTTTACATAAAACCGATCCCGTACGCAAGTTTTGCATGCAAATAATTTTCCGCAGTAAAAATCAGTAAGAATCAGTAAAATTATTTTGTACGGGAACAGACCTTCTACACTTCTATTGACTGGCGTTCCATTAACAAAACGAACATTTTAATATGGAGCGACAGTGAAACGTACCACCCCTCGACCTTAAATAATATAATACCACCCATTACCTAAAATAAAGCTAAACGAGGCGGCCTTGAAGGGATACTAATTATTGCGTACTTGAATGGTAATAAATAGAAACCGTATATCATATTGGCTGAGGCCCAGGTTTACCCCCGAACTTAAGCCCCACTTAACTCACATTTCAGTGACTAAGATACATTATAAATAACGGGTGATTTTTTAAGAGGTTTAGAACTTTTTTTAAAAAAAAAACACAAAAAATTCGAAAAAATGAATGAAATATTTATTTGAATCGATAGTTTGAACCTTGCAATTTAATGTTTGAAGATAATTTCATGCAAATGTTGACCGCGGCTGCGTCTCAGGTAGCCCATCCGCTGAGTCCAATTTTGGCATACTCTTTCACACATATCGGCCGGTATCTCACGAATGAATGCATGGATGTTGGCTTCCAGTGCGTCAATCGAAGCGGGCTTGTCCCTATAGACATTAGCCTTGACATACCCCCACAAAAAATAATCTAATGGTGTCAAATCGCACGATCTAGGCGGCCAATTGACCGGCCCGAAACGTGAAATTAACTGTTCACCAAACTCGCCTCGCAATTGCGCCATTGTTTCGCGTGCTGTGTGGCATGTGGCACCGTCTTGTTGAAACCACATATCATGCAAGTCAAGAACTTCCATTTCGGGCAAAAAAAAGTTTGTTATCATCGCTCGGTAGCGTTCACCATTGACAGTAACGCTGCGATTCGCATCATCTTTGAAGAAATATGGCCCAATAATGCCGCCGGCCCATAAACGCACCAAACAGTGGCTTTTTCGGGTTGCATTGGTAGCTGTTGCAATGCTTCTGGCTGATCTTCACTCCAAATGCGGCAATTTTGCTTATTTACGTACCCATTCAACCAAAAATGAGCCTCATCGCTGAACACAATTTTTCGATAAAAAAGCGGATCCTCGGCCAGCTTTCCAAGAGCCCATTCACCAAAAATTCGGCGTTGTGGTAGGTCGGCTGGCTTTAGTTCTTGCACCAGCTGTATCTTAAAAGGCTTTACGCCCAAATCCTTCCGCAAAATTGTCCACGTAGTGCTGTAACAAACTGCTGGGAACGGCGCCGAATCGACATTTCGCGGTCTTCTGTCACACTAGCTGATACGGCCGCAATATTTTCTTCTTTTTCTTTTTCTTCGAAAAAATGAATGAAATATTTATTTGAATCGATAGTTTGAACCTTGCAATTTAATGTTTGAAGATAATTTCATGCAAATGTTGACCGCGGCTGCGTCTCAGGTAGCCCATCCGCTGAGTCCAATTTTGGCATACTCTTTCACACATATCGGCCGGTATCTCACGAATGAATGCATGGATGTTGGCTTCCAGTGCGTCAATCGAAGCGGGCTTGTCCCTATAGACATTAGCCTTGACATACCCCCACAAAAAATAATCTAATGGTGTCAAATCGCACGATCTAGGCGGCCAATTGACCGGCCCGAAACGTGAAATTAACTGTTCACCAAACTCGCCTCGCAATTGCGCCATTGTTTCGCGTGCTGTGTGGCATGTGGCACCGTCTTGTTGAAACCACATATCATGCAAGTCAAGAACTTCCATTTCGGGCAAAAAAAAGTTTGTTATCATCGCTCGGTAGCGTTCACCATTGACAGTAACGCTGCGATTCGCATCATCTTTGAAGAAATATGGCCCAATAATGCCGCCGGCCCATAAACGCACCAAACAGTGGCTTTTTCGGGTTGCATTGGTAGCTGTTGCAATGCTTCTGGCTGATCTTCACTCCAAATGCGGCAATTTTGCTTATTTACGTACCCATTCAACCAAAAATGAGCCTCATCGCTGAACACAATTTTTCGATAAAAAAGCGGATCCTCGGCCAGCTTTCCAAGAGCCCATTCACCAAAAATTCGGCGTTGTGGTAGGTCGGCTGGCTTTAGTTCTTGCACCAGCTGTATCTTAAAAGGCTTTACGCCCAAATCCTTCCGCAAAATTGTCCACGTAGTGCTGTAACAAACTGCTGGGAACGGCGCCGAATCGACATTTCGCGGTCTTCTGTCACACTAGCTGATACGGCCGCAATATTTTCTTCACTACGCACAGTACGTAAACGTGTTGGTGGTTTAATGTCCAACAAAGTAAATTTGGTGCGAAATTTGGTCACAATCTTCCGAATAGACTGCTCAGAAGGTCGAGAATGCCGATCATAAAATGGAAGCAGCGCGCGATGAACATTTCGAACCGAGCACGAATTTTGATAGTAAAATTCAATAATTTGCAAGCGTTGTTCATTTGTAAGACGATCCATGGTTAAATTGCAAACCAAACTGAAGCTGTTTGACAGTGACACAAGGTACTAAACACACGTCAGCTGCCAAAACCAGTGCTGCCAAAACCAACCCAGCTAAAAAATCACCCGGTACATTCCTAGTAATTTTTGGTTAAATATATTATTAGAATGGAATCTAGGCGTATATTTCCTTCACGATTGGATAATCTAACCCAAAGCGAAGGTCAGCAACGATAATTGGTACTAATTGGTTTATAATGTGAGTTTGCAAACGACAAAATCATGACTTCATTACTAAAGCAGTGTTTTTATTCGTGTTAATAATTAATAAACCGTTGCTTGAGGATAGTGATGCGATTATATGAGGACACAAGCGTTCTCACTCTAGCCTCTCACTATCAACTCCTAATCTCACCTCCACGCTGGTGACTGGTGGGTGCCTAGTACCTCGACTGGAGGAGGGGTATTCAACCCCTGTGGACGGTAGTTGGTGGCAGCAAACGAGAGAGGGGGGAGGAGTGTCCTCTCACTAAGCAATCACTCTCAGGCGGCAGCGGAGGAATTCCCTAGATGGGGCCAACGGTGGCGCCTACAGCTCCAGTTTGATCGAACTGGTAGTGAAATCCATATATGAGCTGCTTCGAAATATTTGAACACCAGGTCTATAGGGTTTCGAATACTGAGCCAGGGTATTGGAAAAGAGTTGGTGGCGGAGGAGCCCTCAATGGGTCAACGGCAGCGCTCATATCCAAAAATGGGCTACTGACATCGGTATTTTTTTCCGGCCCGCTCTCCTAGGGTCAAAACAAGGGCCTGGCCATCCAGGTTGGGGGTTATGCTTTGGGTTAACTACCCATCCACGGAAAAAAGATTATGTTACGAAGCAACCAATAGCCTCGGAAACTGATAATATTGTTGACGACCATGCTAAACGAAAAAAGGACAACGACGTTCGTATCTGCACCTGGAATGTGAGAACATTAAACACGAGAGGTGCAGACGAACATCTAGCGGAAGCCCTAAACTGCTAGAAAGAAGACATTACTGTCATCCAGGAAATACGATGGGTGGGCCGGGCAAAAAGAGGATGAAAAACTGTGACATCTACTATGGACCGTGTTATAGTGAGCAGAAACACGCATTGAAATTCCAAGATAACCTGTTGTCCGAATATGTCGAAGCAGCTTATTTAGGTTCGCCTGGGACGGCAGACCGGGTATTCATTCCGCGCCATTCTGACCAGGGTGATTATAGTGTTGCTGTTTTACGTCTTGTTATCAACACTCGTACTTATCGTTTAGCAAGTCAAATCGGATTGGATGAGACCAGTACCCGATGGTTACCACTTGGAGGTAAAAAATAAGCAAATTTGATGTGTAGTCAGTGTTGCGAGCACTGGGCATTGGCAAGTTAAACCCAATCAGAGTCTACCCTCGTTCTACAACACCCAACGATCTTCACTTCTAACATTAAGTTGGCGATTTTACAGGAACTCTCTGAACTCGTCTTAAATGTTTCCAGATTACTTACTTACTTAAGTGGCGCTACAGTCCGGAATGAACCTGGGCCTCAACCAACATGCCTCTCCAATTAGCCCGGTCCTTAGCTAACTGCCTCCAGTTGCGCACTCCAAGTTGGTTGAGGTCGGTTTCCACTTGTGCGCGCCACTTAAGGCGAGGTCTTCCTCTACTGCGTCCGACGTCTGGCTGGGAATCGAAGACTCTGCGAGCCGGAGTATTGGTGTCCATTCGTTCTACATGTCCTAGCCATCTTAAACGTCCAATGCGGAGTTTTTTGACCAGGGGCATGTCGCTGTACAGCTCGTATAGTTCTTGGTTGAATCTTCGTCTCCATAGCCCGTCAACGCAAACGGGACCGAAGATTTTTCGAAGAATTTTCCTCTCGAATCTACCAAGGATTTCTTCATCCGCTTTTGAAACGGTCCATGCTTCAGCGCCGTAGAGCAGGACTGGGATGATCAGGGTCTTATATAGGGTTTCCTTAGTAGTTCGAGTGAGGGCTTTACTACTAAATTGCCTTCTTAGCCCGAAGAAACAGCGGTTGGCAAGAGTAATTCTTCGTTTAAATTCTGACGAGATGTTGTTGTCAGAGCTAATAGCGGAGCCGAGGTAGACAAAGTCCCGTACTACCTCAAAGTTATATCTGTCAATGGTGACGTTCTGTCCAATTCGTCGATGTTGTGAGTCCTTTCGTGATGACAGCATATACTTAGTCTTACCCTCATTTACTGCTAAACCCATTTTCGCCGCTTCCTTCTCTATACTAGCAAACGTGGCTATGACATCACGTTGAGTCCTACCAATGATGTCAATATCGTCAGCGTATGCTAGTAGTTGCACCGACTTTTGGAAAATTGTGCCTCTGGTGTTGGCTTTGGAGTTTTGCACAATTCTCTCAAGAATCAGATTAAAGAAGTCACATGACAGCGCATCGCCTTGCCTAAATCCTTTTTTGGTATCGAATGTGTCGGTGAGGTCGTTTCCGACCCTGATGGAGCAGCGAGAATTCTCTATCGTCATCCTACACAAACGGACGAGTTTGGGCGGTATACCAAAACTAGACATGGCTCTATACAGTTCGTCTCTATAAATGCTGTCGTATGCGGCTTTGAAATCGATAAATAGGTGGTGGGTATCGATTTGGACTTCTTGGGTTTTTTCCAGGATCTGCCGAAGTGTGAAAATTTGATCGGTTGTGGAATTTCCTGCCCTAAAACCACACTGATAAGGGCCAATCAGGTTGTTGGTAAACGGTTTCAGGCGTTCACATATTACGGCAGATAGGATCTTGTAGGCGATGTTGAGGAGACTTATGCCTCTGTAGTTGGCGCAGTTCAGAGGGTCTCCTTTTTTGTGGATCGGGCAAACGATGCTGAGGTTCCATTCTTCAGGCGTATTTTCATCCGACCAGATTCGGCTTATGAGTTGGTGGATGTTACTTACCAAGTCATCTCCGCCGGCCTTATAAAGCTCAGCGGGAAGGCCATCATTTCCGGCGGCCTTATTAAGTTTGAGTTTAGATATTGCTATCCTCACTTCACTCAGGTCGGGTGGTTGGCAGTTTTCGCTGTCGTTGCCAATATTAAATGGTTCGTTCTGCCTGACAGCGGAATGTTGTTCGTCATCGCCGTTTAACAGTCTGCAGAAGTGGTTCTTCCATATCCTCAGCATCGACTGTGTCTCAACTACAATATTTCCTTGTTCATCTCGACAGGATTCTGTTCGAGCCTTGTATCCTTGGCTTTGACGTTTTACACTTTGGTAAAACTTGCGAACATCGTTCCTGGAGTGGCACCTCTCTATATCCTCGATCGCGCGCTTTTCTTGCTCTTTTTTCTTCTTGCTGAAAAGCCGATGTTCTTCCCTTCTTCTTTGCCTATAGAGCTCAATGGCAGCTCTCGTCTTCACCTGCAGCTTAGCCTTGTAGGCCTCGTTCTTGGCTGCGAGCATCTGTCGGCATTCCTCATCAAACCAGGGGTTTCTTGCTGGTGGGCGCGAGAAACCTAGCACATCAGTTGCGGCTGATCTAATGGCCTGTTGGCATCGTTGCCATTGCTCTTCGACATTCGATGCTGGTGGTATGGTGTTAATCGAGAGGTTAAGGGATACGCGTTGTGCGAAGGTCTTGGCGGTCTCTTGCGATTGCAGTCTTCCGACATTAAATTTTTTCACAGTATTTCTGGATTGTTGTGGCGTGGTGGATATCCGCATTCTTACCTTGGCTGCTACAAGGTAGTGATCCGAGTCGATGTTAGCTCCTCGGAATGTTCGGACATCCAAAATACTGGATGCGTGCCTCTTATCTATCGCAATGTGATCAATTTGGTTGACCGTTCGTTGATCTGGAGACCGCCATGTCCCCTTATGGATATCGAGGTGAGGAAACCGTTTGCTGGCTATAGTGGCATTTCGTTCCGTAGCGAAATCAATTAGCCTAAGTCCGTTACCAGACGTGTTGTCGTGTAGGCTATGTTTTCCGACAATACTTCTAAAGATGTCTTCTCTTCCTACCTTTGCGTTAAAATCTCCCAGCACGATTTTAACATCGTACTTCGGTAGTCGCTCATAGGTTTTGTCGAGGAGCTCGTAGAAGCAATCCTTAGCTATATCATCTTTTTCTTCCGTCGGAGCGTGAGCGCATATAAGGCTTATGTTGGCGAATTTGGCCTTGATGCGGATCGTTACTATGCGTTCGCTAATGTCTTGGAAACATAAGACTTCTTGCCGAAGTCTGGCACTTATAACAAATCCGCATCCGAATAGTCGCTGTTTCTGCTCACTATAACACGGTCCGTAGTATATGTCACAGTTTTTCATCCTCTTTTTGCCCGGCCCATCCCATCGTATTTCCTGGATGACAGTAATGTCTGCTTTGTAGCAGTTTAGGGCTTCCGCTAGTTGTTCGCCTGCACCTCTCCTGTTTAATGTTCTCACATTCCAGGTGCAGATACGAACGTCGTTGTCCTTTTTTCGTTTAGCAGGGTCGTCAACAATAAAATCAGTCCTTTCCGAGGCTATTGGTTGCTTCGTAACCATGATTTTTTTCTGTGGGTGGGTAGTTAACCTAAAGCACAACCCCCAACCTGGAGGGCCAGTTCCAATTTATTAGATACCCCTAGGACACGGGGCCATCAGTATCCACTACGGGATTGGGCGCTGCCGTTGGCCTTTCGGTTCATCCGCCACCATCTCTGTTCAAGGGGCCTGACTAACCCTTGAAATTCCTAGACAACCTGTTGTCCGAATATGTCAGAGCAGCTCATCTAGGTTCGCCTGGGACAGCAGGCCGGGTATTCATCCATGCCATTCTCACCAGGGTGTTTATAGTGTTGCTGTTTTTCGTCGTGTTATCAACACTCGCACTTATCGTTTAGCAAGTCAAATCCGGTTGGATGAGACCAGTACCCGATGGTTACCACTTGGAGGTAAAGATAAGCACATTTGATGTGTAGTCAGAGTTGCAACACTGGGCATTGCCAAGTTAACGCCAATCAGAGTCTACCCTCGTTCTACAACACCCAACGATCTTCACTTCTAACATTAAGTTGGCGATTTTACAGGAACTCTCTGAACTCGTCTTAAATGTTTCCAGATTGGGTGCGTTTAATATCAAAATAAGTGCTATTGGGCTGACACCAATCCCCGCCTAAAGACTCTCTGAACTCGTCTTAAATGTTTCCAGATTGGGTGCGTTAAATATCAAAATAAGTGCTATTGGGCTGACACCAATCCCCGCCTAAAGACACAGTCGTGATGAATTGGCCTTTTAGGACATTTTGTTCCAAGCAGAATGAGCAAAGGCTCACACTTTAAGGAAATCTATGCGTGTCTTGAGTGAACACTCTCCGGAGCATCTCATCTCAATAAGGGCGATTTGGAGTGGCCAGCCTGTTCCCCATTGGATTTTTTTGGAAATACCGCATTTATTTCAAACGTACAAGCCCTGATAGCTAACATAAGCACAGAAATTGCGAATATACCCGCTGCTATGTTGGTAAAGGTCATGAAAACCCTTGTTGTGTTTTCAAAAAGGATGTTATGTGCCCACCTTGTATTTCAGAGAAAATTTGCACCAAAGCTTACCGTTGTTATCAACTTCGTAATCGAATTGATGGAGAACTCACGATGTATGACCAGCTAACCGAGATTAAATGTCTAGGGTGACAACGGCGCAGGACTCCTTTGTTCCATATAGTAAAATCAGGAATGTGTGTTGGTTCCTCGACAAGTTGCTGGTATTGGCAAATATTTTGGCCTGTCTTCCTGCGTCATCTGTTCTGTTCCAGTAAGGTAGCCAATTGGAGTTTTGTACGTTAAAATCCCCATGGGGTATAACTTCAGCTGTTGGATCATGAGTTCTTATCCAGTCAACCTTTTCGGTTAAATGTTGAAATAGTGTCTCAAGTTGGTCGTCATTTGCGAAGCGATAAATGCAGCATATGAGATTACCTGAAAGACAAGTTTAAGGCAAAAACATCGAGGTTACCAGGTTCCATCTAGATAGCATGCCATGGTTCCGATGTTCTGACCTAGCATATACAAGATCTGGTATATGCACATAGACCACCCTTAAAACCAAGACGTGTATGCAGTTTATAGTCAGGACATCAGAGATAAATTTGGTACGTAGTCGAGCTTACTTGTCGTGTTATTACGTCCAGAAAGTCTGGTCTTTCTCTTTGGAGATGTTGGTGTGCGAAGTTGACATTGACGTTGTTGTATCCCAGACTTCGATGTTTCAGAATTTAGTCGCAAGTTTCGTGTTAGCTAACCTTGCATATTGGTCACCCTGGAATAGTCCCCCCGAAGATCCGTATGGGGAACGAGTTTACCTCCGAAATTCTATATTCCAGGATATGCTATCATGACTCTTGTTTCGGACCCCTGTTGGACGAAATCAAAATTGCGACATTTATTACAGCTGCAAGAAAAGATTGCATGTATTAGGATGCGGATTCGTCGTGGGAAATCGGCTTAGGACAAAAGTCATTGACTTCAAGGCGATAAGTGATCGTCTTTCTGTGATCCGCATCAAAGCTACGTTCCAAAAGATTAGCCTAATATGTGCACACGTCCCTACCGACGAGGTTGAAGAGGAGTTTTATGACCTCCTGGATGGAGCCTACGGAGCCTCTCCGGAGTATGATGTAAAAGTTTTACTCGGGGATTTCAATGCTAAAGTCGGAAAGGAAAACATCTTTGGCGGTTTAGTTGGTAAGCACAGAATCCACGAAACGACGACAGACAACGGCTACCGACTAATCGATTTTGCAGCAGATCGTAATACGGTGATAAGTAGCACTAGGTTCCCAAGGCTAAGGATCCACACAGCAACCTGGCGCTCTCCAGACGGTCGAACCGCCAACCAAATCGACCGTGTGCTAATCGATGCGAGGCAAGCATCCAACATCCTCGACGTGCATACATTCCGAGGGGGAAACGTTGATTCTGACCATTTTCTTGTCGCGGCTAAATTCAGAGGTCGACTGTCTAACGAGAATAAGCTGCGAACTGCCCAGAAGAAGAAATTCGACGTTGGACGCCTTAGCATACCTGGAGTAGCCGGAGCCTACAGTGAGCGCCTGAGTATGAAACCGAAGCGCAATGAATAGTAGATGTGTTAAGCAGCTGCTAAATGGGCATCATGTAGAGAGAGTGATAGGGCAAGAAGAACTAGTTCCACCACCTAAGAAGTTGGTCTATCTATAAAAAAGCTTAACAAGGCCGCAGGTTTTGATGGCTTACCAGCGGAACTTTTTAAATACGGTGGCGACGTTTTGGTAGAGAGCATGCACCGAATCATCAACCAAGTTTGGGTGGAAGAAAACATGCCCGATGACTGGACTATCAGCTCCATATGCCCCATCTTCAAAAAAGGCGATCCAATGTCTTGCAAGAACTATCAGGGCATATCGCTGCTTAATGTCGCATACAAGATCCTATCCAACGTACTGTGTGAACGTATAAAACCGTTCTGCAACACACTAATCGGCACGTACCAGTGTGGCTTCTGGCCCGGCAGATCGACTATAGACCAAATTTGCAAACTGAGGCAAATCCTGGAAACGAATTTCAAGTCGAAACTCACCACCTATTCATCGCCTTCAAAGCCGCGTATGATAGCATACATCGCCGGGAGCTCTATATGGCGATGGCCGAATTCTGAATCCCAGCAAAACTGATTCAGCTGTGTCGCGTGACGCTGGAAAACACGCGATGCAACGTGCAGTTTGGAAGTAGCTCCTCCGAACTATTCCAAACATGCACAGGATTTCCGCAAGGAGTGTGTGACTTCTTTAATCTCGTACTGGAGCAGATAGTGCGCAGGGCAGATGTTAACACGGAAGGCACTATTTTCAACAGGCCCGTCCAGCTTCTGGGCTATGCGGACGATATTGACATCATCGGTCGCTCCCAACGTGCCGGAATAATATCATACCAAATTGTTTCAAGGAAACGCTTGGGAATACTTATTTCATTCCATGAATATTTGATCAACATTGTGTAGCATATTGGATCAAATGATGCAGGAGTGCTTTAAGTGTAAAAGTGCTATTCGTGGCGAAACGGGACTGCAATGTGCGGGCGTATGCAAAAAATCATTTCACGTTACAACAAAATGCAGTGGTATCGATAAAAGCAGTTGCGACATGCTGGACTCAAACGACATGATCAAGTTCATATGTGATGACTGCATACAATACATACACAATGTCGATTTAGTATTAAAAGACATGCAAGACACAGTTAAAAACATATGAGAGGCTACAACCCGCTGTGCGGATCGTTGAATACCCTATCCCATCCCATCCTTAAAATTAATATCCTCAAAATATAGGCCTTATGGCGATGAAATACAGAAAATGACATTGTCACAATATATTGCTCAGACAGTTTATCAAAATCTTTTGTGGTTCGACAAAAACCAACGTATTTCTATTGGTAATGCCTTGGGATGGGGTATACAAATGGTTTTTGTAAGAAAACGCCCCCAAAATGTGGGCGTAGGTGAAAATGATCTATAGACAAAATGTTTACATTACCATTGCGGAAGTATTTGCATCAAAAATTTTTTCGAAAGTTTTAAAATTTGGACAAAAAGCGTTTTTTACTAAAAACGCCCCCAAAAAGTGGGCGTGGCAAAAAACTTTGTATCGACGAAATATAGATATTAAGATTGTCTAAATATGCTGCTCAGGCACTTTTTTGAAATTCCTTACGGTTTGGCTTAAAACTACGTTTTTCTAAAAAGGGGGCGTGGCAGTGGGCGGATTTCAAAAATTTTTACACTTGTTCTGCTTCGTCGGCCAGAGAGTCTATATACCAAATTTCAACCTTCTAGCTCAAAATTTAAGGCCCAAAAATCGGTGACACACAGACGGACGGACGGACGGACAGACAGACATGGCTTAATCGACTCAGCTAGTGATTCTGAATCGATCCATATACTTTGAGGTATATGTATCGAAATTATTTCTCTATGTTACAAACTTAATGTCAAAACTAATATACCCCCCTATGGGATATGGTATAAATATATTGGAAAAACGGTGAATAAACATTTGCTGGGAAAAATGCCGTGTATTTGAACACCTCAACTTGAATAGATGCTTCGCATGCTGTGGTTATCACCACGTAGCCAAATATTGTAAAAATAATATAAAGTGTGCGAAATGTAGCGGCGATCATAATACCATTGAATGCAAATCGACGGAAGTAAGCTGCATTAACTGCATACGATATAATGAAAAGTTCTCTCTCAACCTTGATACCAAACATGATAGTCGTGACAAGAATTGCTCAGTCTATTTGAGACTTATACAAAACGAAAAGAACAAACTAGTTATATAGCAACGACATAAACTTAGAGGAGTATACTGTAACAGCCAAGGACTTACTGGCAATTTTATCGAAATTGAACAGAACTTCATACACAAAAACTTTGACTTTATTATATTAACAGAAACTCATACAACAGTTAGCATTAGCGATAATGAGATAATTCTGAAGGGATACGAACTAATTCGATGTAATAGCGATTCTAGACACACCGGAGAGATATGCATTTATGGTAAGAATAATTTTGAAGTATGTATAATTAAAAGTGAGGTAGTCCCAAGACATATATACTGGCTGCTCGTAAAAATCAAAGCCAATAATCAATCGATCCATATTGCTGCAGTCTACCGATCACCTAGAGCGTCGGAACCTGTATTCTGTAATAAATTTAAGGAATGGATGGAAGAACTTGTTGACCTTAATGGACAATTTATTTTAGCTGGTGACACAAACATTGATTGGATGAATAAATTAAATATATATACAAAAGATATGACAACTACAATTGAAATAGAAAACATGTGTAGATAACTCTAAAACATTAATTGACTATGTCATAACTAATTTCAATTCAGCAATAGCAAAAACAAATACTGAACTTAAAATTAGTGACCATGAGACAATTTCAATAGAACTCAATCTTAAGAAAAGAATTCCTGAAAAATCTGATGAAAAGAAGGTGAAATTTCTCAGATATAATGAACCATCATTCATTAGCCAGCTTGTAAATAGTGAAATCCAAACAACCTCCGAGGATATAAATATAATCGGGAGAGTATTCCAACAAGAGCTGGTAAGAATAACAAATACTATGATCCATACAAAGGTTATAAATGCTAGCTCAAATGAATGGTATAATGAAAGGCTGCGTCACATGAAGCGCGAAAAAATATCTAAATACCACGAGTTTATCTCATCCGAGAGTGAAGCAGCATGGCAGAACTATTGTGAATCCAGAAATCGCTATAAAACAGAAATAGCTAGTGAGAGCAAAAATCAATAACATAAAATAACATATCGCTAACGCGAATGATCAGAAATCGATGTGGAGAGCCATAAAGTCTTATGTCTTAAACAAAAAAATAATCCAATTTAAAATATAAAATTCAATGACGAATGCATCAAAGAAGAAAAAGAAATAGCCGATAAATTCAACAACTATTTTGTGAAAAGCATATCTGACATAAATGACTCGATACCATTTGTACCTTTCGCAACAAGACCCACATACCAGAACAGCACTTTTAAATTCAAACACGTATCAGTAGCGGATATCAAGAGGGTATTGAAATTAATGACCCAAAAGCGAGATTTTAACCTCATAAATCCTAAAATGTTACTTGACGCAATACACATAATCGGCCCAGCTCTCCAAGGAATCATTAATCTGTCTTTGAATAATGGAGTTTTTTCCGGACACTTGGAAAGAATCAGTGATCACTCCAGTAGAAAAAATCCAAGGAACCAACAAATGTCAAAACTTTCGTCCAATAAACTCTCTCCCAATATACGAAAAGGTATTTGAAAAAATTGTTAAGACTCAGCTGGAAGAATACTTCGAGACCAATGACCTGTTCCAAGAAACCAGTCCGGGTTCAGAAAGAATCACTCATGTGAGTCAGCCCTAAACAACGTCCTAATTAGCTGGAAAGAAGAACTTGCTGCAAAAAAATATGTCATTGCCATCTTCCTCGACTTTCAAAGAGCGTTCGAAACCATCGACAGGACAATTCTACTGACCAAACTCCATTCTAGGTAACGAATTAAATTGGTTTATATCATTTTTAAATGGAAGAACACAAACTACGAACATAAATGGAACTATATCGAGTAGGGTCGAAACATTGTTTGGGGTACCTCAGGGATCTGTGCTTGGGGCACTTCTCTTCATCATATATATAAACGACATGAAAAATGAACTCAGACACTCTCAGATAGCCCTCTTCGCTGACGACGCACTTCTTTTTATATCTGGAAAGAACCCCGACGATTGTACGCGATGTCTGGAGGAAGATTTATATAGAGTAAGCATATGGTTGAAGTCAAATAAGTTAAAATTAAATGTCAATAAATCCAAAAGCATGGTTCTTAAATATAATTTTAATCTTAATCTAACTGTCGATAATGAAATCATTGAACAAGTTGAACATATTAAATATCTAGGAATAGTCATTGATTCAAAATTAACATTTAACCCTCATGTAGAGTACCTAGTGAAAAAATTAGCCAAAAAAATCGGATTTTTCAATAGAATACGAAAGCGGATATCACTATTGTGTGCTATTAATATATACAACGTATAATGGTTAAACCGCATTTTGAGTACTGCTCGTCTATTTTGTATCTTTGTTCTTACACTGTATTGACTAGGCTGCAACGCTTACAAAATCGGGCTATGCGAATTATATTGAAGTGCAATCGTTATACATTAATAAGACTTATGTTAGACATGCTTGTTTGGTTAAGTGTAAAACAAAGAATATATGTCAATGTACTGTGCTTTATCTTTAAAATCAAATATGGAATGTTACCTAAATATTTAAAAAAATATCTCGTATATATAAGAGACCTACAACCTTATAATCTAAGAAACGGCAATGACTTTAGATTACCGTCCTATTTAGAAAATGTAACCCAAAATAGCATTGTGTTCAAAGGATGTCGCTTATTTAACTCATTACCGTATAATATAAAAAATGAAACTAATTTTTGTAGATTTAAAAGATGTATAATTGAATTCATAAAAGCAAGCCATCCCTATACTTGAATAGTCATAACTAGGGTTCGGATTTTCATGCACTAAAAATCTCAAAATATGCGCTTAAAATATGCACTTAAAAATGCAAAATATGCATTGAAAATATGCACTTAAAATTAGTTAAACTTAATTTCGGTTGAATATAAAAAACACATTTTCTAAGAAATTTTTCAATTCAATTCAATTAAATTTTTTATTTTTATGATGTAATAAAATAATAACTTAAAACGAGATCAAAATTGAATAAAAAAAAAAAAACACAGTTAAGTAAACATAAACATCTTCCTTTGTTTAATAAAAATAAATAATTCAAAAAAATTCCTTAATTCCTTAATTCATTTTGAAAAGTTTTATTTGCGTATATCATGAAATTTTTTTTAAAATTCTCGAATTCAAAACGTTGGCAATTCGGTCGTAAGAATGCCTTATACAAGGAAAAAGATCTCTCGACGTCAACTGAAGTAAGTGGAGCATTTTTTAAGGAACAAATCTCATCGACGGTAAAGTTTTTTGTGTTATTTTCGTCATTGCAGTCCAACGTAAAGGTCTTACTTAAATTTTGCATTATTGCAAATCCTTCATTTTTTGCCAGAACGCACTGAAGTTTTTTTTTTATGACTGCCCCCGTTAGTCCTTCAACCGCATTTATCTTTGCAACAACATCTTCAATTAAATCAATTTGATTTTTTAAGGTGGTCCTGCCTTCTAGCTTTGTTATGGTGTCACACAGGAAACTGAAGTTCGAATTTATAAATATGATTTCGCTTTTTAACAATGGCTGGTTCATGGCTTCTTTTGCATTTTTTATTGCAACTGCATCGGAGTCATCGAACTCATTGACAATGCTTTCAAATGCTTCATAATTTTGTGCATAATACTCAACAGCCTTCAACCAAGTTCCCCATCTTGTAACAATAGGCTGAGGCGGAAGAGGAGTCAAAGGATATTTTTCTTTAAAAATTTCGACGCGTGATGGTGCCTTTAAAAATATTTTTTTGCCGTTTGAAATTAATCCATCAACGTTCCGAAAATTACTCCTTATTTCTTCTGCAACTCGGTGCATTCCATGTGCTAAGCAAGTGACGTGCAACAATTTTGGATAAAACAGTGCTAGTCCACGTGCTGCCTTTACCATATACGGCGCAGCATCGGTCAAAAAAAGGAGTATTTTGCTTTTATCAATTTCCATTGAATTCATGAATCCATCAAATGCGCGAGCGATGGTAAAATGGTTTGTTTTTTCTAATTGGACTACGTTTATTAAAAATTTCTTTTTACTTTCTTATTCGTTTAGGTCCAACACACCCACAATTACGTTAGCAACAAAACGTCCTTGAATATCTGTTGTTTCATCAATAGAAACCCACAAATATTTATCTTTTAGATCAATTTTCATTTGTTCAAAGAGCGAATTATAAATTTTTTCAACGTAATTTTTTCGCAAAGTAGAATCGTCCGGTATAATTTCTTTTGTATATTTTTTAAAAAAATTTCTTAACTCAGGGTTACTAAGCTTACTTAATGGTATATCGGCTGCAATAAACGCCTCACATAAATCCATTGAAAAGTTGTTGGCTGTATTGGTAAAGGACAGCAGTTGTTGGGATTTCGGACGAACTTCAGATCTTCCTTCAAATTCTAAGTGTTTAACACTTTTTAAATGCTGATCCACTTGAAATTTTTTTTCAAAGCAAACGCTTTTGTTGCAAAATTTGCAGAACAAAACACCTCCATCTGTTTTAAAAATCGTTGGGTATTCTGAAACATATCTTCTCAAATTTGAAGCAATGGATGTCTTCGCTTTTGGCATTGTAGCTGAAATTTGTTTTTTTTTAACTAAAATCATAAATTCAAAAGGAATATTCTTACATTTTCCAAGCAAAACTATTCTAAAAAGATTGAAATTAGTTTTCTACTGACTAAACACGATTATGCGTAGACCACTGAATAAACGAGTGGTGGGTGCACGACTGGGTCGTACGCAACTTTCTCTTTCACAGCGAGTTGGGTTAATTAATGCTAAAAATTATAAAAAATGTCGAAATGTGATTATACGAACGTTTACTCCGAAATTTGAAGGAATCGGTGTCTATGTGAAAAATAATTAATTTTCGTTATTGGCCAAAACTGAAAATTCCATTAAGTGATAGTTGGGCTAAAACTAATTATGTGGAATTGTTTAAAACTATTATAGTAGTATATATATTAAATTTCATTCAATTTAACATAATAGTTTGCGAGAAATTAACAATTTTCTTTATATGGCCTAAATGACAAAATCCGTTATATGGATTTTCTCGCAAAAACTGGGTATGCAGTTTTGTTGGAACTAATATGTTTATAGTATGTATAAAGTTTAATCAAAATCGTTAGAGCCGTTTTCGAGAAAATTGAGGTTATGTGTAATTTTTGTATGGCAGGTACCGTTATTAACATGGCTAAAAGCAAACAAAAAAAATGGCCTAGAATTATGACCAAAATAAGCTTGGATACGAAGTTTGAAGAAAATCGGCCAAGCCGTTTAGGCTGGGGAGACCATTACGGACAGACGGACCGACGGACCGACGGACGGAATTCCAAAAACCACTTTTTCAGGCTCCGCTATCATCGTAATGTTAGAATCAATCAAAATCTCGAGGTCGAAAATTTTCACGAAAACAATATCTTTCTCTTTGTAAGAGAAAGTTAAAAATATCGACTGCTTCGATTGACTGTTAATAGGATGGAAAACTATAATACAATGTAGTGGCAAGTGGAATCTATTAAAATGTGAAAATTTCCGTGGAAAACTAACAGTTAGTTCCACATTCATCGACATCCATACCACTACAAACAAACGAAACCGCTAGCCTGTTGTACATGCAAACGTAAACTGCAGCGGGCAGCTACACCATTGTGCGCAGACAATTTAGCTTTAAGCTTTAGCACGTTGTACTCACACACTTTAATTTGGTTAGCTTTGTGTCGTCGGAAGCTTTTTGTAGCCATTTTGGCGCTTCTGGGTATCGTTTAAATTTCGATCTCATTAATACAGTCCCAGGCATTTCATTTCAATGTTTTGCCGCCACACTCTAGTCAAGCTCATACATGCAGCTTTGTTTATATAGTGCAATAGGTATAATGTGGGGTTGGAACATCGTTCAAGATTGTGAAATGAACAAAAGAAAAAGATAATAGTTTTAAGCTTCGTATGCACTGACATAAAGGGGATATTTTTTTTTTACTGTCTAGTTAAATTTTTGAACAATATGCTCCAAAAATATGAATTAATATTATAAAAAATATGCAAATATAGTAAAATATGCACAAAAATTTGCAAAATATGCATTTATAGTAAAATATGCAAAAATATGCACTAACGGTTAAATGCCATTTTAAAGGAAATTTCATGATACGTATACATAATAAGTTGCCTTGCATCCAAGGTGTTCATAAAAAAACATGCATTTGCATGGAAATCCGATCCCTAGTCATAACGAATATGGAACCACCTTATGTTAAGTTTAATTTGTATCTATGTTAAGTTTAATTTGTATCTATTTTATGTAATATTGAATTTGAATAGCAGAGATCTGCTAAATAAATATTAATGAATGAATAAAAGCGTTCACGGAGATTGAAGAACAGGCGAAATCCGTTGGCCTTGAAGTAAATGAGGAAAAGACTAAGTACATGCTATCAAGAAACAAACGAGCATTTGCCCACCGCCTAGGACATATCGTCACTATTGATAGCAGCAATTTCGAGGTAGTTAAGGAGTTCACCTACCTCGGAGTTAACATAAACTCCACGAATGACACCCTAGTGGAGATCCGTCGAAGAATTACCGGTGCTACTTCGGTAGCAGTTCCTGCTTTATGGTACCGAGTGCTGGACGATAAGCAAGAAGGGGAGCTGATACAGGGCTCCTTCGAAAGAAAAATTACTTCGGCGGATTTTTGGTCCTGTGCACGAGGATGGCGAACGAGGACCGCGAACTCTATGATCTGTACCAAGATGCAAATGTAATCCAAAAAGTCAAAACGTCGACTACATTGGCTCGGTCACATCGAGTGAATGGACAATACTGCTCCAGCTAAGAGGATGCTCGAATCCCAGCCCCCAGGTTCGATGAGGCAAGAAAGACTGAACCTCCATTTCAAAGACCTAGCCATCGCGGATGCCAGAGCGCTTGGTCTGAAAACTGGAAGTAGTGAGCCAAGGATCGTAGAGGATGGAAGGCTGCAGTGTCTCAGGCAGACTCTTCACGGGTCGGGAGCCCGATAAGTAAGTTGGACGAATTCAACTCTCAAACACCAAAACGTAGTTACTTCTTCACGAGGCCTATACCATGATGCGGTGGTATCCCACTGGTCCTCAATGGGGTGCGGCCTCGTTTACCAACACTCCTACTACCCCAAATTGCAGTTCAAACCTGGTAAGTGGCTTCAATTGATCAAATCCCCTTTCCATTCCCCTGCCCAAAAGAAATAGTTCCAACGACTTACATTATATACGGATTTATTAAATCACAAGCTTACGACATAAACAAGACCACACCGCCTTACTCTAGGACCATAGTTTGTTCTTCCTCACTGTCGCTGTCGCCTGCAGTTTCTGGAAAAGAGAAACAAACATCAGCCACCACATCTCAGACCAATTTTAACAGAAAACCTACGTTGCCACGCCTTTTTGCTAAGCAATGGGATATTCTTCTGCTTACTGATGGGCTGGTTTGACCTCTGGTTAGCATGTTGGAGTGCATTCTCAACTTGATGTTCCAAGTTACCATCATCTTCATCATCGTCATCATCAGAGCCGAATTCATCTCCAGACTCTTCGTCTTCGGCACCGCCGGGCATCCACTTAATGGAATCTTGATTGGAATTCAGAATTCCAGTGTTTTCACCCATGGAAACCACTGCAAGAGAGAAGGATAAAGGTGCAACTGAAGCACAAATTGTAACGCTTACCATTATCGCCTCCATTCTCCCCATCAGATTCATATTCCTCCTTCTTCAGGTTGTTCTCTTCGATGTTTTGGAAGCGGAAATGTCTTAGTTTCATGGCCAAACGGTCCTCCGCCAAGGAGGTGATTTTGTTCAATCGCAGACACTCGGTGAATCCAATTGGTTTGTTATCCTCGCGAGCCTGTGCGTCATCGTCGAGGGCCTTCTTCACCTGATCGACAATAATCTTTGCACGATTTGCCGCCCTATGTGAACATTGGAGGAGTAAATTTGAACTGGTTAGGGTGGTTCCACCCAGATTTAGGCAACACAGTTCACGGTACGAGTTGATGCCGAAGATCATGCTCGATTCAGCGGTGCGTTCTTCAATTGCAGATGGATCCGCTACTGCGATTTCACTGTAAGTACGTTCAATACACGGATTCACAAATATTATAAAGAATCCTCACCCATTATTAAACGTGGAGTACGATACACAGACGGGATAATGATGGAGAACTGTCGGTATCAGTTCCTTCTCTGCGGCTGTGTGAATTTTTACTTCATCCTCATCGACTGACACATCTGGGCGTTTAAAATGAGCCAAGGCACACAGGGCAGCAATGGAACAGCAGTCTAAAACACAGATTCATCACACCCGTTATCTATGACGGAAGACTTCCACACCAACTTACCAACCAGATTGCCCTCGTTGTTCAACACGTTCAAGTCTAACCTCAGAATCCAGACACGGTCCTCAGCGGTTACACAGAGCGATTCCAAGTCCACACATCGAGACTCCTTGAATGTTTTCTCAAGTGTCCGATTGATTTGCACTCCAAGATCTGAGGTGCGCCCAGCTTCGAAGTTAACACCAGCCATTGGGCCAAGTTCCACATTGACGAACATCATACCCTCATTGGGACGTGTGGATCTCGGTTGTCCTAGTTCGCAGCTGACTTGTGCGAGGACGCGAGTTTCACCCAGAGACACATGGACACTGCCCCAGTCTGTTCCAAAGTTGATTTTAGCCGCGCGGAATTCGTCATTTTTACGTCCATCCAGGCGCTGTAGGAGGGAAACTGTGTTTTTGAGGATATTAACTGGCGATAGGATTGCTTACCTGATTGTTTTTAATTGTTTGTAATACGAAAATCTTTTCGGAAGTGGATAAAGGTGTTTCTCTCATTTTTATTTTATGTTTACGAAATTTGTTGACTTCATGTGAAAATGTGTGGTTATGGTTGATTGTTTACTGGCGGTTGTCAAATTTTAAACGATACTCGAACGAGGTTATGAGTGATGTGTAAGGCTGGGTGGTGAGATGGAGAATGGTTTGTGTATTGTATATTAAGGGTGTAATCGCCAATGAATTTTCTTTATAGGTATTCGAAAGATGCAAATTTTGTGACAACATACTTCCTAACAACATTTTAAAGGTATTCATTATAAAATTATAAGCTTACGGCGACGTTTCAAGAAGACACCTAAAACTGCACCACTAAATAATGTGCTAAACCACTGAATTCAATCTCATTTTACTGTTTTATTAATAAAAATGTTTCCTTTTGTTCAATTTCCGTTCTCGATAATTTTTTTCCAGTTTGTTTGATGTGTGGAAGTTACTGATTAAATGTCAAAATAACGTTTCAAAAGTTAACAATCTCAGTTTGCACACCCAATTCGTGTGCGAAATTTCAGATATTGTTGTAAAAGGTTTCCAATAAAAAATTTTGACAGTTCATTTACTACTTCGTAAGTTTACAACGTTTACAATGAGTTTCCGACGTTACATGAATACCCCTATCATTCGGTGGTGATGAGAATATTTGACCGATCGCCAAAGATAATGACTTCATTGGCCGGTGAACGGGTGTTCACGTTAATTGAAGCTAGTAAGCTTGAAAACAAAATGAGTTTTGTTTTACAAAATTACAAGCGTGGACTATCTTACCAGCGAGAAAGCAAGGAGCGTGATCTGTGACCACGTTATTGATTCATAAAAGAGATTTACTATCAGACTAAAGTTCACCGTAACACTTTCTAGCAATTTTAAACATCAAATGCGGAGTTTTTTGACCAGGGGTATGTCACTGTACAGCTCGTATAGTTCGTGGTTGACTCTTCGTCTCCAAAGCCCGTCAACGCAAACGGGACCGAAGATTTTTCGAAGAATTTTTCTCTCGAATCGACAAAGGATTTCTTCAGCAGGACTGGGATGATCAGGGTCTTATAATATAGGATCTCCTCAGTAGTTCGAGTGAGGGCTTTACAACTGAATTACATTCTTAGCCCGAAGAAACAGCGGTTGGCAAGAATAATTCTTCGTTTAATTTCTAACGAGATTTTATTGTGACATTTAATAACGGAGCTTAGGTAGACAAAGTCCCGTACCACCTCAAAGTTATATCTGTCAATGGTGGCGTGCTGTCCAATTCGTCGATGTTGTATGTCATTTCGTGTTGACAGTACATACTTTGTTTTATCCCCATTTTTGGCGCTTCTTTCTCTATATTAGCAAACGTGGCTATGACATTACGTTGAGTCCAATCAATGATGTCAATATCGTCTTAATTGCACCGATTTGTGGAAGATCGGGAATTTTGCACAATCCTCTCAACAATAAGATTAAAGAAGTCACATGACAGTGCATCGCCTTGCCTAAATCCGTTTTTGGTATCGAATGTGTTGATGACTTCGTTTCCGACCCTAATAGAGCGACAATTCTCCATCATCATCCTTCCAAGACGGACGAGTTTGAGCGGTATACGAAAACTAGACATGGCTCTTTATATTTCGTCTCTATAAATGCTGTCGTGTGCGGCTTTGAAATCGATTAATATGTGGTGCGTGTCGATTTGGACTTCATATTTTTTTCCATGATCTGCGGAAGTGTGAAGATCAGTTGTAGACTTTCCTGGCCTAAAACCACACTGATAAGTGCCGATCAAGTTATTGGTAAACGGTTTCATGCGTTCAAATATTACGACACATAGAATCTTGTAGGCGATGTTGAGGAGACTTATACCTCCGAAGTTGGCGCAAATCAACGATTCTCAGTTTTTGTGGATCGGACAAATGATTCTGAGGTTCCATTCTTCGGGTATACATTCATCGGACCAAATTTTGTTACTTATCGTACCTTCTTTGCCTATAGAGCTCAATGACAGCTCTCGTCCTCACCTACAGCTTAGCCTTGTAGGCCTAGTTCTTGGCTGTGAGCATCAGTCAGCATTCTTATTTAAACCAAGGGCTTCTTGCTGGTGGGCGCTTGTTGACATTGTTATTTGATATTAGATTCTGATGGTATGGTTTTAATATAGAGGTGTTATGCAAGGCACTTTGCGGTCTCTTGCGATTGCAGGGTTTCGACATTAAATCTTTTCACAGTATTTCCGAGGTAGGGCTTTGAGTCGAAATCAAAAAATACTAGATGCAGGTTTTACGGCGTCCAGGATCTGTATTTAACTTTCCTGCCAGTTTTTACTAAGTTGTGCTGTTCTATTCTAAGTTCATCTTCATTAAACCAAGCTTCTTTCTGCTGAAAAAGCACAGCTTGTTATTTTTAAAGTTTCATGAAAGGAATTCATCATTCTTATATGCTGTGAAGTAGGGAAATGGATGTGTGAAAGGAAATTTTCCCTCTGCTGAGATTGCTGTCAAAAAACTCCGCATTGGACGTTTAAGATGGCTAGGACATGTAGAACGAATGGACACCAATACTCCGGCTCGCAGAGTCTTCGATTCCCAGCCAGACGTCGGACGCAGTAGAGGAAGACATCGCCTTAAGTGGCGCGCACAAGTGGAAACCGACCTCAACCAACTTGGAGTGCGCAACTGGAGGCAGTTAGCTAAGGACCGGGCTAATTGGAGAGGCATGTTGGTTGAGGCCCAGGTTCATTCCGGGCTGTAGCGCCACTTAAGTAAGCAAGTAAATCGGAATGGGAAATAAAGAAGTTAAATCAAAAGAATCTATGGATCTGTAGGACATTACTATTAGGTTAGATTTTTCACCGCAACACAAGCAGATTTGGGAACTTTATTACAGGTACTATAACGGCTGACGTTCAGAAGATTTAAGAGAAATCATCACTTGACTTCTTGCATTTCAACGACGGACAAGACATGCAGTTGAAGCTCAATAGCACATAATCAACCTAACAACGACACGAACAACTAAATACCAATCAAATATTCTTGACCTGAGTCGCCTCCCACAACGAATCCTCAGCGTTTAGTGACACCTGCATGTCGCATGTTTTTCTTTTTTGAATTTCTGATCCTCTCCAGCAGTAAAATTAGCTCTTTACCGCGTGAGGATCATTCAGGGTGTACAGCATGCGAACGTTTCATGTATGCCGGACCTGGTTGCTAATTTAGTGGATCGGTTGTCCGAGGCTGTTGTCCCTCTCACAACCGGCTTTTTTCATGATAGGAAGGTACGCAGCTTGGAGGGCGAGTTGCAATATATTAAATACATCTAGAATACAGAGCGATCTGTTGGTTTATCCGCCCCGATCTCTGTTCAATGGGCCTTACTAACCTTTGAGATTCCTAGGTGACATGTTGTCCAACTATATTGGAGCAGCTCACGTAAGTTCCTGGCTAAAGAACAGTAATTCTTTAGTCTATGGAATTTTCGAATCCCCGTGTTCAGGTCCGAGACGAAAGGGAAACATGAAACTGCGATCATTGATGCCTGGGCGGTTGGAGTAAAAGACTCAATGCAATGTGCGCAAAATCGATGAGGAGCATGCTTTGTCTCATGCAGAGAACCCAAACGGGTTGCGAGCCTTTTAAGTAAAATAAGGAAGTTGGTCCTTTCTAATGACTTTTTCATGACTGATGTAAGGCCTTTAAAGTTGGCCTTAAGTACTCGTATAAGCGAGAGGGAGAAAAGGTACTTTGGGTATCTACATCGCTGAGACATGAGATCTTTACATATTAATGACCGTGTTCCGGATTTAAGATTTTGTAAGATATCTCAGATGAGCACTATTCTCATTAGTCAATGAACCATTTTGACCAATGAGAGCAGAGCTTCATCTGAGATATCTTACGAAATCTTAAATCCGGAACACGGCCAATGCTTGTTCATGAGTCCTCTTCCCTTCCTGTTATTGATCCTAGGTCGATGCAGTTATCATATAGGGCAACTTGCTATCGTTTGCTCATTGACGTCACATCCACAAGGTCTTCCGTTGTACAGCTGAAAATTTCCGATTGAAAAATTCGAAAAAGCCTTGAAAGCAAATCGACTGCTAATCTAAATTGAAAACAAATCTGTTGTTTACACGTTGAGAATACATAGACACACTATCTTGGAGCATAGAGCTATAAATATCGAACATTACTCACAGATTCGTGTCGGAAAAAATTTTCGATCTATTTTTCGTTCGAAATAGTACAGCGCTACTATCGCCGATGAGAAGTCATAAAATTAAGCTAATGAAACTAAAAAAAAAAAATTCTTTGTAGTTGATATGCAGCATAAGATGCTGAACATTGATACCATTAGTTGCATAACCGTTTTTATTTTAATCAATCCAGAGAGGGAACAATTCAATGATATAAATCTTTAAGGTCGTTCGTACCACCGAAAATAAAATTTCAAACAGCCCACTCGAAACAGTTCCATCACCCCGTATAGCTGTCTTACGAAAAGGCGACAACGGGTGGTCGTATTTACAGAAAGTGTATCCCATGGAATGGAATTATCTAAAAGCACCTTTCGATATCACTAAAACGCCCAAATCAGAATTGTTTACATTTTGCGCTAGAACACAGATCGTAGATACTGTATGATCTCTCGCCTAAGCCATTGGCTAGAAATAAACTTGAGATACACTATACACTGTCAAGCAGATACACACCACAACGATGGGACACACAGTCCACCCTCAACTGAGATACCAATTCGAGTTTTTTTTTTTTTTAAAATCTTTTCCTTTTTAAAAATAGAATTTTCATTCGATTCTATTTATTTTTTTTTTATATTTACAGGAACAAGAATGAAAATATCTATAGAATGGGAAAATCAAGACAGAAAGATACTTTCATGTTCAGAGGAGAATTTCGCTCGTAGGCATGATATGTGGAGATGGCTTTGGGTATGTGTGTGCGTTTTTTTTTTTTGGTTGGATGGAGAATAGTTTTCTGCTGAGCAAATTTTGTTTAGAAAATTTTCATTCTGAAACAATTAAATTCCAAAAATAAATCGTCGGATATACTATCGTCGATTGGTGTGTTGTTGCTTTTTTTGCGGTTCAGTTTGGTTGGATTTAGGTTGGGGTTGCAGATATATTTTTTGTTGAGGGTCAGGTCGTTGGAAAGTTAAGGCGAAAGGGGGAAAAGGCTTTGAGAAAAGGGAATTGTAAAATTAAATTTGCCTCTGGATATGATTTAAATATTTTTGAATGTGGAATACAGTTGGTCCTCACTAGACTTGCCTCTTCAATAGTGCAGTCGAAGTAGGTTGGCTGATAATATGTAAAATACAATAAAATGGCGTTCTGGTTGGGATTTTTACAAAAATCATAAAGTACGGGTCAAAACCAGGGTTCCCTATTCAGAAGAATCTTACTGTACCCAGTAGGTACCCAGTTCGAGGAGAAAATGTAGCCAAATATTTTATTTGTTCCTTCCTCTGGAGGCTTGAGAAGCTACACGGATCTATTAAAAGTTGGTGCTCTTCATTTCTCAAAGTAACATTTTTCTCAAATTTAATAACACTTACTTTGCTACATGGGCATAGCCCTACAGGTTGGGGATTGTGCTTGAGGTTAACTACCCAATTACGTAAACAAACAGGCAAACAACTAGCGCAAGCCCTAAGCTGCTTTAAAGCAGACTGGGATGGGCTGGACAAAAAGGGGATGAAAAACTATGACATCTACTACTTATATTGAGTCGAAACAACGACTATTTGGATGTGAATTTGTTATAAGTGCTAGAGTTAGGCAAAAAGTCGTATGTTTCCAAGACTTTAACGAACGCATTGTAACAATCCGCATCAAGGCCAAATTCGCCAACATAAGCCTTATATGCGCTCACGCTCCGACGGAAGAAAAAGATGATATAGCTAAGGATTGCTTCTACGAGCTCCTTGACAAAACCTATGAGCGACTACCGAAGTACGATGTTAAAATCGGCCTGGGAGATTTTAACGCAAAGGTAGGAAGAGAAGACGTCTTTAGCAGTACTGTCGGAAAATATAGCCTACACGACAACACGTCTGGCAACGGACTTAGACTAATTGCTTTCGCTATGGAACGAAATGCCACTATAGCCAGCACACGGTTTCCTAGCCTCGATATCCATAAGGAGACTTGGCGGTCTCCAGATCAACGAACAGTCAACCAAATTGATCACATTGCGATAGACAAGAGACACGCATCCAGTATTTTGGATGTCCGAACATTCCTAGGGGCTAACATCGACTCGGACCACTAAATTGTTGTAGCCAAGGCCACAACAAACCAGAAATTCTGTTAAAAAATTTAATGTCGAAAGACTGCAATCGCCAGAGACCGCCAAGACGTCGCGGCCACCAGCAAGAAACCCCTGGTTTGATGAGGAATGCGGTCAGATGCTCGCAGCCAAGAACGAGGCCTACAAGGCTAAGCTGCAGGTGAAGACGAGAGCTGCCATTGAGCTCTATAGGCAAAGAAGAAGGGAGAACATCGGCTTTTCAGAAAGAAGAAAAAAGAGCTAGAAAAGCGCGCGATCGAGGATATAGAGAGGTGCCACTCCAGGAACGATGTTCGCAAGTTTTACCAAAGTGTAAAACGTCAAAGCCAAGGATACAATGCTCGAACAGAATCCTGTCGAGATGAACAAGGAAATATCGTAGTTGAGACACAGTCGATGCTGAGGATATGGAAGCACCACTTGTGCAGACTGTTAAACGGCGATGAAGAACAACATTGCGCTGTCCGGCAGAACGAACCATTTAATATTGGCAACGACAGCAAAAACTGTCAACCACCCGACCTAAGTGAAGTGAGGATCGCATAATCTAAACTCAAGCTTAATAAGGCTGCCGGAAATGGCAGCCTTCCCATCGAGCCTTATATAGCAGGCGGAGATGATTTGGTAAGTAACATCCACCAACTCATAAGCCAAATCTGGTCGGATGAAAGTATGCCTGAAGAATGGAACCTCAGCATCGTTTGTCCGATCCAGAAAAAAGGAGACCCTCTGAACTGCGTGAACTACAGAGGCATAAGTCTCTCAACATCGCCTACAAGATCCTATCTGCCGTAATATGTGAACGCCTGAAACCGTTTACCAATAACCTGATCGGCCCTTATCAGTGTGTTTTTAGGCCAGGAAAGTCCACAATCGATCAAATCTTCACACTTCGGCAGATCCCGGAAAGAAAACCCATGAAGTCCAAATCGATACCCACCACCTATTATCGATTTCAAAGCCGCATACGACAGCATTTATAGAGACGAACTATACAGAGACATGTCTAGTTTTGGTATACCGTCCAAACTCGTCCGTCTGTGTAGGATGACCATGGAGAATTCTCGCTGCTCCATCAGGGTCGGAAACGGCCTCACTGACACATTCGATACCAAAAAAGGATTTAGGAAAGGCATTGCGCTGTCATGTGAGTTCTTTAATTTGATTTTTGAGAGGGTTTTGCAAAACTCCCGAGCCAACACCAGAGGCAAAAATCGGTGCAACTACTAGCATACGCCGACGTTATTGACATCATTGGTAGGACTCAACGTGATGTCATATCAACGTTTGCTAGTGTAGAGAAGGAAGACTATGAGGGTAAGACGAATTATAACCTGCCAACACGAAAGGACACACAACATCGACGAATTGGACAGAACGTCACCATTGACAGATATAACTTTGAGGTAGTACGGGACTTTGTCTACCTCGGCTCCGCTTTAACTCTGACAACAACATCTCCTCAGAAATTAAACGAAGAATTACTCTTGCCAGCCGCTGTTTCTTCCTGCTATGAAGGCAATTTAGTTGCAAAGCCCTCACTCGAACTACTAGGAAGATCCTATATAAGACCCTCTACGGCGCTGAAGCATGGACCGTATCAAAAGCGGATGAAGAAATCCTTGGTAGATTCGAGAGGAAAATTCTTCGGAAAATCTTCGGTCCCGTTTGCGTTGACGGGCTATGGAGAAGAAGATTCAACCACGAACTATACGAGCTGTACAGCGACATGCCCCTGGTCAAAAAACTCCGCATTGGACGTTTAAGATGGCTAGGACATGTAGAACGAATGGACACCAATACTCCGGCTCGCAGAGTCTTCGATTCCCAGCCAGACGTCAGACGCAGTAGAGGAAGACCTCGCCTTAAGTGGCGCGCACAAGTAGAAACCGACCTCAACCAACTTGGAGTGCGCAACTAAAGGCAGTTAGCTAAGGACAGTGCTAATTGGATGGGCATGTTGTTTGAGGTCCAGGTTCATCCCGGACTGTAGCGCCACTTAAGTAAGTAAGTAGATACTTCGGAATAATTGAAAAGGATGTTTTCCAATAGTGATCTAAGAAATCTTTTGGATTTCAACAAGTCCAAAATGTTACTTGACATTTATTATTCACTTAAAATAAAAAAACTCGAATAAATCGGAGGTTTATTAAAAATCAAAATGTATTTTTTGTTTCATTTCTCAAATGCTTATTTTTGAAATCTTTATGCATATCCTTGACTTACATACATTTTTTTCAGTTTTATACATATTCATTGTTTTTATACACTTTTATACATAAACAATATTTTTCAGATGTAGATGGTGTTTTTTTAGGGGTATTAAACTTTGAAATGAAATAAAACAAAAATGATTTTTTTTTTAAATTGACATGAAATGTCTTTTTTCGAAACATAATCTTCTGGCATTATAATTTAAATATGATTTCTGGTATATGACCACCACGGTTTGCTCGGACGTAGTCTAATCTGGTGGACCAATTTTCGATGACTTTTCCAACATTTATGGCCGTATATCGGCAATAACGCGGCTAATGTTGTCTTTCAAGTGGTCAATCATTTCGCACTTATCGGCGTAGACTATCGACTTCACATATCCCCACAGAAAATAGTCAAGCGGTGTTAAATCGCACGATCTTGGAGGCCAATTCACAGACCCAAAACGCGAAATTATGCGCTCATCGAATGTTTCCTTCATCAAATCAAGTGTGGTACGAGCTGTGTGACATGTTGCGCCGTCTTGTTGAAGTCACAGCTCCTGCACATCAATGTTGTTCAATTGATGAACGAAAAAGTCAGTAATCATGGCTCTATAGCGGTCTATAGCGGTCACGTTCTGGCCAGCATCGTTTTTAAAGAAGTACGGACCAATTATTCCACCAACCTATAAAGCAGTCAGTTTTTGTGGATGGTGTCTCAACATACACTTGAGGATTATAATCACTCCAAATATGGCAGTTTTGTTTATTGACGTATCCATTCAACAAAAAGTGAGCTTCATCAAAATTCGCTTATGGAAATTGGGATCAACGGCAATCTTGTTTTGGGCCCATTCACCGAATCTACGCCTTGCTAGGTGATCCTGTGGCCTCAATTCTTGCACGAGTTGGATTTTGTAAGCACGCAAACCAAGATCTCTCCGAAAAATCTTCCATGAAGTGGATGGACATATATCCAATTCCTGTGCACGATGGCGGGTAGACTGATTCGGATCTTCCTCTACACTACGCTCTACAGGAACAATGACTTCTACTGTACGCACTGTACGACGCGACGTCTCTGTGGATGCGTATTATCATTTAGAGTAAACGTGATGCGAAAACGTTCCATACTTAATCGAATTAATTGCTCTGATGGACGATTTGTTGACCGTAAAATGGACGTAGTGCGCGTATTTCTAACAGAACCATGATTTTCAAAATAAATTTGTCAATTTGGAAGCGTTGTTCAGGCTTCAGATATTCCTGTTGAAATGACAAACCAAAGTTAAAAAAAATCACTTGACAGCTGACTAAATGGCCACCAAAACAAGCGCTAGCTCGTCGCAACCAGTAGCTAGTATTAGTACTGCCGCCGGAAGCGATGTAAAGAAGACTGGCTCACTGCCTACGACAGTATCGCCAAACGTCCATAGTACGAGCAACGAAACATCAGCCAGCAACAGTTTAGACTGAAGCTAGCTGCGGAACGGGCGCGAGAACGGCAAAAACACGGACAGCGAAAGTCCGAGAGATAGACACGAAGGTCTCTCAACAGGATATCGTACGTAGAAGAGGCGACAACAAGCCTCATAGGGTACGAAACCCTGATCACGGTAGGAAACGATGACCACCCTACTAAATGTGCCTCGGACACCTATAACCAAAGATGTGCCGAAGGGAACATCGCTCTAGGTTTAATCCAGGAGCCATGGGCAACAGAGGGTAAGATATTTAGTTTACAAAGTAAAACCAGGGAGCTCATCTTCGGCAGGGGAAATTTTAGACCAAGGGCAGCTCTTTTAGTTGTAAAAGACATAAAATTCTCTCCCATTCCAGGTTTCATTACCAAAGATCTGGTGGCGGTCCTTTTAGAAAGACGCAACGGCCGAGAGCTACAAAAAATTGTATGCGCATCAGCGTACTTTGCTGGAGATGACGAAATACCACCTGGACCAGTACAGGAACTTGTCCAGTACTGTCAGACCCAGCAACTACAACTAATCTTCGGCTGCGACGCCAACGCGCATAACGAAATATGGGGCAGTCGAGATAAAGGGTTTTTCAATAGGGACGCTACAAAAGTAGAGCGACAGGGACCGCAAACGACGCCATATTTCTTGCCGCTCTTTTGACATTTCTCTTCAGTAAGGTTTGCCATTTCATGATGGAAAGATATACGAGCCAACAACGAGTCGAAATTATTAAAATTTATAACCGAAATTCGGAGTCAGTGGCTTCAACGTTAAGAGTGCTACGTCCAATTTATGGTCGTCATAATCGTCCTAGCAGATCAAAAATTGAGCGTCTAGTGGAAAAATTTGAATCCATAGGCACAGTACAAAATGTTCCCGTGCCAGTGAGACAAAGAAGTGCCCGTAGTGTCGAGAATATTGCTGCCGCTGAGCCTTCAGTTCAGGAAATACGATGGGATGGGCCGGGCAAAAAGAGGATGAAAAACTGTGACATCTACTATGGGCCGTGTTATAGTGAGCAGAAACAGCGACTATTTGTTATAAGTGCCAGACTTAGGCAAGAAGTCTTATGTTTCCAAGACATTAGCGAACGCATATTAACAATCCGCATCAAGGCCAAATTCGCCAACATAAGCCTTATATTCGCTCACGCTCCGACGTAAGAAAAAGATGATATAGCTAAGGATTGCTTCTACGAGCTCCTTGACAAAACCTATGAGAGACTACCGAAGTACGATGTTAAAATCGTGCTGGGAGATTTTAACGCAAAGGTAGGAAGAGAAGACATCTTTAGAAGTATTGTCGGAAAACATAGCCTACACGACAACACGTCTGGTAACGGACTTAGGCTAATTGATTTCGCTACGGAACGAAATGCCACTATAGCCAGCACACGGTTTCCTCACCTCGATATCCATAAGGGGACATGGCGGTCTCCAGATCAACGAACGGTCAACCAAATTGATCACATTGCGATAGATAAGAGGCACGCATCCAGTATTTTGGATGTCCGAACATTCCGAGGAGCTAACATCGACTCGGATCCCTACCTTGTAGCAACCAAGGTAAGAATGCGGATATCCACCACGTCACAACAATCCAGAAATACTGTGAAAAAATTTAATGTCGGAAGACTGCAATCGCAAGAGACCGCCAAGACCTTCGCACAACGCGTATCCCTTAACCTCTCGATTAAAACCATACCACCAGCATCGAATGTCGAAGAGCAATGACAACGATGCCAACAGGTCATTAGATCAGCCGCAACTGATGTGCTAGGTTTCTCGCGCCCACCAGCAAGAAACCCCTGGTTTGATGAGGAATGCCGACAGATGCTCGCAGCCAAGAAAGAGGCCTACAAGGCTAAGCTGCAGGTGAAGACGAGAGCTGCCATTGAGCTCTATGGGCAAAGAAGAAGGGAAGAACATCAGCTTTTCAGCAAGAAGAAAAAAGAGCAAGAAAAGCACGCGATTGAGGATATAGAGAGGTGCCACTCCAGGAACGATGTTCGCAAGTTTTACCAAAGTGTAAAACGTCAAAGCCAAGGATACAAGGCTCGAACAGAATCCTGTCGAGATGAACAAGGAAATATTGTAGTTGAGACACAGTCGATGCTGAGGATATGGAAGAACCACTTCTGCAGACTGTTAAACGGCGATGACGAACAACATTCCGCTGTCAGGCAGAACGAACCATTCAATATTGGCAACGACAGCGAAAACTGCCAACCACCCGACCTGAGTGAAGTGAGGATAGCAATATCTAAACTCAAGCTTAATAAGGCTGCCGGAAATGACGGCCTTCCCGCTGAGCTCTATAAGGCCGGCGGAGATGACTTGGTAAGTAACATCCACCAACTCATAAGCCAAATCTGGTCGGATGAAAATATGCCTGAAGAATGGAACCTCAGCATCGTTTGCCCGATCCACAAAAAAGGAGACCCTCTGAACTGCGCCAACTACAGAGGCATAAGTCTCCTCAACATCGCCTACAAGATCCTATCTGCCGTAATATGTGAACGCCTGAAACCGTTTACCAACAACCTGATTGGTCCTTATCAGTGTGGTTTTAGGCCAGGAAAGTCCACAACCGATCAAATTTTCACACTTCGCCAGATCCTGGAAAAAACTCAAGAAGTCCAAATCGATACCCACCACCTATTCATCGAATTCAAAGCCGCATATGACAGCACTTATAGGGACGAACTATACAGAGCCATGTCTAGTTTTGGTATACCGCCCAAACTCGTCCGTTTGTGTAGGATGACGATGGGGATTTCTCGCTGCTCCATCAGGGTCGGAAACGACCTCACCGACACATTCGATACCAAAAAAGGATTTAGGCAAGGCGATGCGCTGTCATGTGACTTCTTTAATCTAATCCTTGAGAGGATTGTGCAAAACTCCAAAGCCAACACCAGAGGCACAATTTTCCAAAAGTCGATGCAACTACTAGCATACGCCGACGATATTGACATCATTGGTAGGACTCAACGTGATGTCATAGCCACGTTTGCTAGTATAAAGAAGGAAGCGGCGAAAATGGGTTTAGCAGTAAATGATAGTAAGACTAAGTATATGCTGTCAACACGAAAGGACACACAACATCGACGAATTGGACAGAACGTCACCATTGACAGATATAACTTTGAGGTAGTACGGGACTTTGTCTACCTCGGCTCCGCTATTAACTCTGACAACAACATCTCGTCAGAAATTAAACGAAGAATTACTCTTGCCAACCGCTGTTTCTTCGGGCTAAGAAGGCAATTTAGTAGTAAAGCCCTCACTCGAACTACTAAGGAGACCCTATATAAGACCCTGATCATCCCAGTCCTGCTCTACGGCGCTGAAGCATGGACCGTATCAAAAGCGGATGAAGAAATCCTTGGTAGATTCGAGAGGAAAATTCTTCGAAAAATCTTCCGTCCCGTTTGCGTTGACGGGCTATGGAGACGAAGATTCAACCAAGAACTATACGAGCTGTACAGCGACATGCCCCTGGTCAAAAAACTCCGCATTGGACGTTTAAGATGGCTAGGAAATGTAGAACGAATGGACACCAATACTCCGGCTCGCAGAGTCTTCGATTCCCAGCCAGACGTCGGACGCAGTAGAGGAAGACCTCGCCTTAAGTGGCGCGCACAAGTGGAAACCGACCTCAACCAACTTGGAGTGCGCAACTGGAGGCAGTTAGCTAAGGACCGGACTAATTGGAGAGGCATGTTGGTTGAGGCCCAGGTTCATTCCGGACTGTAGCGCCACTTAAGTAAGTAAGTAAGAGCCTTCAGTTGAAGAAAGCCCAAATGTGTCTCTCACACGTCGTTCTCAAGCGTTGGGCATCTCTGTGACGTCGTTGTGGCGAATTTTGCGAAAAGATCTTGGCCTACATCCTTTTAAGATTAAATTGACGCAAGAACTGAAGCCGTTTGACCACCAGAAGCGTCGTATGTTCGTGTATTGGGCTGAGCAACACCTTGAAAATGATTCGGATTTTCATCGAAAAATCATCATCAGCGATGAGGCTCATTTCTGGCTGAAAGGCTTCGTCAATAAACAAAATATGCGGTATTGGTCAGCCAGCAATCCACACGTACTCCATGAGTCATCATTGCATCCCGAAAAAATTACGGTTTGGTGTGGTTTATGGGCCGGCGGCGTCATTGAGCCGTACTTCTTCCGTGATGATCAAGACCGGCACGTTACTGTGAATGGGAAACGCTACCGTTCAATGATAACCGAATATTTTTGCCCCCAATTGGATGATATGGACTTGGAGGACATGTGGTTCCAACAGGACGGCCGGTGCCACAAGCCACACAGCGAATGTCACAATCAATTTATTGGAAACCAAGTTTGGGGAACGTGTTATCTCACGAAATGGTCCAGTCGCTTGGCCGGCTCGGTCGTGCGATTTGACGCCGTTAGACTATTTCCTGTGGGGCTACGTCAAGTCTATGGTCTATGCCAACAAGCCAGCGACGATTGACGAACTTCGTACGAATATCGAACGTGAAATTGCAGCAGTATCGGCCGATTTATGCTTGAAAACCGTCGAAAATTGGGTTCAGCGTCTGGACTTCTGCAAGCGTGCCCGTGGTGGCCATGCAAAAGAAATCGAGTTTCATACATAATGGCATCGAACGTACTTTCATAGGAATAAAGAATTCCATTGATATCCAAAACCGTTTTTGTTTTATTTAAAAAAACTTTTGTATCGCTCTTATTGAAAAACCCTTTATTATCAGCTACATTAGGAAAGTAGAAGCGCTACTAACCTAAAAAACATCTGACGGCAAGCACAGTAGATCTTTTAGGCTGATGTGCATCTTACTGCTTAGGCAAGTCAGAATTTAAATAAAAAACAAAAAAATGGCCACCAGTTAAAATAGTGTTGCCAACTTAAAGTTCTATATCTTCAAAAAAAAACCCTCTGCGGCCCGCACAGGGACTCAAACCTAGCTTCTCCATTAATTTGTGTGTGCGGGGACCTATTGTTTAACGTCGATTTCGAACAGCAAATTTAAGAAGCTTCTTTTGACAGTTTTGTTACTTTTGTATGTTTGTCAGACTTTCTCAAAAAGTGTGTCAGAGAGTTTTGCATTGAGCACTTAATCACTGCATCCGAATGGTTAGATCCCTGAAATCGACCGTAAGCGTTAATGCAAGTCCCCCTAAGGAAGGCAAACAAACTTTGACAGGATGCAGACTATTGCGAAATGATTGTTCACAACAATCCATTCCTTTAGTAGCAATGTCTTCATTTCGTCTAAATACATCTCTTCTCTGAAATATGATATGCCACCGGTCGGTGCAACAATTTCCTTGTACAAATAATTTTGATCCCATTTTTCATCATGTTGCTAGCATTGCGCAGGACCTCCGCAAAAGAAAGCTTGTATTCGTTGTACGTACGCAAACAAATAATTAATTTGCATATTAAATTCAAAAGAACACCCCGATTCGAATCAAGAGACACACAAAAACATCTCTGTCCCAATTCCGAAGGCAAAAATAAAATTTCAAAACCGAAAATCCGTACGAGTATCCCCAAAATAGTGGTTGCCAAAACCAAAAAAAAAAAAATAAAACTGAGTACATCGATATGTAAGCGTTCTGACACAATTCATTGCCGCTGACGGTCGAAATAAAGTTTTGACAATTCCTCTTAGCAATCAATTAGAGAAAACCGATTGCACACCATGACGGTGCTCGTTAAAGGCCCATGGATCACCGACAGTCCCTTCCCTGGGTGGCAGTTAAAGATCGATAGCGCGTTCTGAAAAATCGCCCCTCCTATTGCAAAAATCCTATCTAACACTTTTACATTTTACAGCTAATAATTTGTAAATTAATGGTGCATCGCCGAGTGGGGGTTGTAAAACATATTATGTTTGCCAAATCTACCCCCGCTTGGTGCGTTATTTTGGCCACGGCCCATCGAATTATGTGGGCTGACATGACGGTGGAGCACTCGCACAAACAAGTCCGGGGGACTGGAAGGAGTGGAAAATTTTATCAAACCAAATTGCATCCATATATCGTGCATGTATAAATATCTTTTTTGGTTTTTATCCGAATGTATCGGAGATCCGAAAACTGCTGACGAAACAACTTGTTACGAATAAAATTGGATGCTGCTGCGATGGTGTTGGAATTTAAATTTAATAATCCGAATTTGTTTTCGTTTTATTTGTCGAAAGTGTGGGAGTCGAGTGTTTTTTTTATTCGAATTTGTAGTTTTACAAAGTTTTACCAATCTTGCGGGATTTACATGTCCTGCGAGGGTACATTGTAGTCAGCCAAAGTCACGCTGAATGACTCGCATTTTCGATTCGTGCCAATTATTTATCATGGTTGCCGACACGCATCATGGCTTCCATTTGGCAGGGGGTTTGCTAGATATATTCCTACACGAGTATTGGCATTTGTGCAATTTTAATTGCAATCAAGCAGTCGATTACGAAAAGGGGCAACATTTGACTTTTAGTTATGTTTTCTAAATGTTAAGTATTGTGGGGTTGTTAGGACTTGACTTGTGTCAAAGGCTGTCAATAATTTCTACAACGTTGCACGTTGGTGTAATTGTATTGTGGAAGAGGTCAGAATTATTTTTTTGGGTAGACATGTTCAGATAATTGTCAGATCTTAAAATAATATCAGATCTGGCAATGAAACGGTTGATGTGTGCACGTCTATGTCATATATACTTGGTCCTTGAATGCTTAACTTTCAATGCTTTAGTTAAATTGCTATAACTGCCTCCAGCTGCGCACTTCAAGTTGGTTGAGGTCGGTTTCTACTTGTGCGGGCCACTTAAGGCGAGGTTTTCGTCTACTGCGTCCGACGTCAGGCTGGGAATCAAAGACTCTGCGAGCCGGAGTATTGATTCCATTCGTTCTACATGTCCTAGCCAGCTAAAACGTCCAACATGCAGTTTTTTGACTAGAGGTACAGCTCGTATAGTTCGTGGTTGAATCTTCGTCGTGATGGGATATGATCAACGCAAACGGGACCGAATATTTCTCGAAGAATTTTTCTCTCAAAGCTACGAAGGATTTCTTTATCCTTCATTTTACTCAACGTCGTGTAGTAGGACTCGTATGATAAGAGTCTTGTAAAGCATCTCCTTAAAAGTTCAAGTAAGGGCTGTACGACTAAATTTCCTTCTTAGCCCAAAGAAACAGCGGTTGGCAAGAGTAATTCTTCGTTTGATTTCTGACGAGATGTTGTTGTCAGAGTTAATAGCGGAGCCCAGGTAGACAAAGTGCCGTACTGCCTCAAAGTTATATCTGTTAATGGTGACGTTCTGTCCAATTCGTCGATGTTGTGTGTCTTTTCGTGTTGACAGCATATACTTAGTCTTTCCCCTCATTTGCTACTAAACCCATTTTTGCCGCTTCCTTCTACACTAGCAAACGTGGCTATGACATCACATTGAGTCCTACCAATGTTGTCAAAATCGTCGACGTATGCTAGTAATTGCACCGATTTTTGGAAGATTATGCATTTGGTGTCAGGATTTTGGCATAATGCTCTCAAGAATCAGATTAAAGACGTCACATGACAGCGCATCGCCTTGCCTAAATCCTTTTTTGGTATCGAATGTGTCGGTGAGGTAGTTTCCGACCCTGATGGAGCAGCGAGGATTCCCCATCGTCATCCTACAAAAACGGACGAGTTTGGGCGGTATACCAAAACTAGACATGGCTCTGTATAGTTTGTCTCTACAAATACTGTTGTATGCGGCTTTGAAATCGATTAATGGGTGGTGGCTATCGATTTGGACTACTTGGGTTTTTTCCAGGATCTGCCGAAGTGTGAAGATTTGCTCAGTTGTGGACTTTTCTGGCCTAAAACGCACTGATAAGGCCCGATCAGGTTGTTGGTAAACGGTTTCAGGCGTTCACATATTACGGCAGATAGGATCTTGTAGGCAATGTCGAGGAGACTTATGCCTCTGTAGTTGGCGCAGTTCAGACGGTCTCCTTTTTTGTGTATCGGGCAAACGATGCTGAGATTCTATTCTTCAGGCATGCTTTCATCCGACCAGATTTGGCTTATGAGTTGGTGGATGTTACTTACCAAGTCATCTCCGCCTGCTTTATAAAGCTCAGCGTGAAGGCCGTCATTTTCGGCGGCCTTATTAAGCTATCCTCACTTAGGTCGGGTGGTTGGTAAAACTTGCGAACATCGTTCCTGGAGTGGCACCTCTCTATATCCTCGATCGCGCGCTTTTCTTGCTCTTTTTTCTTCTTTCTGAAAAGCCGATGTTCTTCCCTTCTTCTTTGGCAGCTCTCGTCTTTACCTGCAGCTTAGCCTTGTAGGCCTCGTTCTTGGCTGCGAGCATCTGTCGGCATTCCTCATCAAACCAGGGGTTTTCTGCTGGTCGCCGCGAGAAACCTAGAACATCAGTTGCGGCTGATCTAATGGCTTGTTGGCATCGTTGCCATTGCTCTTCGACATTCGATGCTGGTGGTATGGTGTGAGTCGAGAGGTTAAGGGATACGCGTTGCGCGAAGGTCTTGGTGGTCTCTGGCGATTGCAGTCTTTCGACATAATTTTTTTTAAGTATTTCTGGTTTGTTGGGGCGTGGTGGATATCCGCATCCTTACTTTGGCTACAACAAGGTTGGGGTCCGAGTCGATGTTAGCCCCTCGGAATGTTCGGACATCCAAAATACTGGATGCGTGTCTCTTGTCTATCGCAATGTGATCAATTTGGTTGATTGTTCGTTGATCTGGAGATGGATATCGAGGTGAGGAAACCGTGTGCTGGCTATAGTGGCATTTCGTTCAGTGGCGAAGTCCATTAGCCTTAGTCCGTTGCCAGACGTGTTGTCGTGTAGGCTTTGTTTTCCGACAGTACTGCTAAAGACGTCTTCTCTTCCTACCTTTGCGTTAAAATCTCCCAGCACGATTTTAACATCGTACTTCGGTAGTCGCTCATAGGTTTCGTCAAGGAGCTCGTAGAAGCAGTCTCTCGCAATATCATCTTTTTCCTCCGTAGGAGCATGAGCGCATATACAGCTTATGTTGGCGAATTATGTCTTGATGTGAATTGTTACAATGCGTTCGCTAGTGTCTTGGAAACATAAGACTCCTTGCCTAAGTCTGGCACTTATAACAAATCCGCATCCGAATAGTCGCTGTTTCTGTTCACTATAACACGGTCCATAGTAGATGTCACAGTTTTTCATCCTCTTTTTGCTCGGCTCATCCCATCGTATTTCCTGGATGGCAGTGATGTCTGCTTTTTAGCAGTTTAGGGGTTCCGCTAGTTGTTTGCCTGTACCTCTACTGTTTAATGTTCTCACCTTCCAGGTGCAGATACGAACGTCGTTGTCCTTTTTTTCGTTTAGCAGGGTCGTCAACAATAAAATCAGTCATTTCCGAGACTATTGGTTGCTTCGTAACATATGGTTGTTTCCATGGGTGGGTAGTTAACCCAAAGCACAACCCCAAACTTGGAGGGCCAGTTCTACTACGGGATTGAGCGCTGCCGTTGACCTTTCGGTTCATCCGCCACCATCTCTGTTCGAAGGGGCCTGGCTTACCCTTGAAATTCCTAAATAACCTGTTGTTCGAATATGTCGAAGCAGTTATTTAGGTTCGACTATGACGGCAGACGGGGTATTCATTCCGCGCCATTCTGACCAGAGTGTATAATTCTAACCAAATAGTGCTGTTGTACACAAGTTGTTGTTGTAATTTTAGTCATTCGATTTATATATAATTTTGAAATATTTTTGGTACTTTTAAAGAAGCTATAAATTTTCACAGTGCCTTGACATTAAATTATTTCTTGAAATTCGAAAATGTTTCCTGCATCAACACTAGACACCAACCTGTCTCCGTTTGCAAATAACCTTCTTGAAAAAGCATTCAAATTCCATTTGCACTCTCTAAGTACATCGATCCCAGAAATGATTCGACCTGTTACAATCACCAGTTCATGTTGAATTTATGTGCAATAAAAAAATAGAAAACCCTCAACCACTCAAGTTCATTCTTTAATTTTTTCGCGTTTTCTCAACCCAAGGAAACTGACTTCACCCCTAAAATCTCAATGATAAATGAACAGAATGAGCGTTTCTTCCTCTTCTCAAAACAAACGCTGGGCATACATTTAATTGAATCCCAAAGGCTGCTGCAGAAAAAAAAGACCAACAACATGAAACAAAAAAAAAAAACAAGAACACCAAGTATCTCACAAAAATACCTCACAAATAGTTGCACCACTACTGTATGCCAGCCGCCAAACCATACGAAATTAGAACCAGGTTAAATAGCAGAATAGACCGCTGTCTCGTCCCCTCCATCGTCACTACCCCCTCCCCCTAAAACCACATATTCGCTGCATGCTTACGTATCCGCCTATGCTGCATATTTTTCGAAACACAGAAAAACATTTTCAAAAATTACACTTTTTTCGAAAATTTTTATTTTTAATTCATTTTGAATCTTTTTCCCACCTCACATCGGTTCCTATACGTGTATCTGTGATATGTTAGCCGACACCACACCTACAGGAATTTTTCATTTTACTAAAAGAAAATTATTTCCTCGCCTTACATTTAAAAAAAAAGAAGAAATGGTGGGCGGTTTTCGAAAAAAAACCAACAAAACTCACTTGGAAAAGTTTATATTTCACATAAACGGGCTATTTTACTCGCATCTTATGCGAGAAACATTTTTTGTTTCTTTAAAATCTCAACACTATACACACATGCAATACTGTTATGGTATGCGTTTGCAGGTACCCATGTATTGGGGTTTAGTTTTCTAAATTAGAAAATTTTCATCAGGATAGAAAGATACAAATTCTTCAACGACGTGTTGTTTCTTGGTGTACCGTCAGTCAGTTTAGTCGAACCGCAGCATTCGCTCCAACGACGTCAGCTGCTCGGACTATCGTAGAGATTTAATTTTGTTTCTTTCCCTAAAGTAAGTCTCAACAAAACAAAAAAAAAATTAAATCACAAAGGCGATCAATCATATTCTTCTTATATTCATTAAGAAAAAGGAAAAAAAGGATTTTTGTAAAACTTCATCATATTCTTTTCTTTAAACAAAAATAAGTGACAGTATTTTTTTTTTAAAGTCTAAAACTATTTTTTTTTGACACTATAAGTGAATTGGCAGTATTGTTACATAACCTTAACTGCTATACATTTTTTTTTTGTTAAATTCTTGTGACAAATCCTCAAATCCCCCAAAAAAAGGACAACAAAGGAATAACAGTGATAGAGAATTTTTCATCAAATTTTACGGATACTGTGAATAAATTAACATTTAATGACAAAAAGTGTAACTGTGCGAATATTTAAAAAAAATTCAGCAAAAAAAAAAAACTTAAAGTGCTTTTCAAGAAAAACAAATGAAAAAAAAAACTAACCTCAATATTCTCAAAAAAAAAAAAAGCTCAACACTTTTATATAAAAATAAATAGTTTTTCTAAAAATAGAAAATCTCTCGAGCTCAGTGTTACCTGATACACACAACGTACTGAAAGTCAAAAAGAAGTATCTATCTGAAAAAGAAATGAGAAAAAAAAAGTTATGCAAAAAAAAAGAGAGAAATATGTGAAATGATATTGACAGTGTGTGCGTTGAAAGTGTGTGAATGTGCATTTTTTTTTACGAAAGTGGAATAGAACATTTCTCGGACAAGACGAACAGAAAATGGTTCTTAAGTATAAATTAAAAAAAAAAGAGAGAGAAAATACAAAATAATTTATATACACACTGACACACACTCGTATGCACTTCACACACTACTACAACACACACATGTACACTTGTCAATACACAAATTCATTTATTTATTTATTTTTTTGTCAAGACACACCTGCACTCCTGAAAAAGCGTAGGTGTTTGCCATTTGATACTATATTCGAAATTGGGTTATATCTGTCAGTTGTCAGTTCGATAACAAGAAGACAGTATTTTTTTAGAACGCCGTTATTTCCTTACTTTTTGTTAGGGTGGAATTACATGCCAGGATATATTTTTCACGAATATAGCAAATGTTTGAATGTCAGAAAATGTCAAATGGTTGAAGAGGTGGAAGACATTTTTTCTGACGTGTCTAATAATTTTTGATGCAACGGTTTTATTTGGCAGAACTCATTTCGAAACGCTAAACAACTCCTGTGGTTCACAAAAACAAAGGAAGAGCATGTGCGAGAGGTGAATCAGCTCTACAAGCATTGATATGTCAAAATTTATAACCCATCGAAGAAATCTACAAAATTATCTCTTTAGTCCCCAATTTGTGACAAAAGGAAGTTGTAGGGTAGATATGTAGTTGTTATTCGAAATCGAAATGAATTTACGGCACTCGTATGACAAAAAGTCAGAAAAACAAAATTCTGCTTTTGTAAGTAGCAGTCAAAATTTGTATCACCTTTCACCTTTGTTACGTGGTCTAAAAAGTCAAACGAACAGAATTCCATATTCTCTGAGTTTGTCAGAATTTATATCAGAACTTACAACAACAAATTGGTACCGCCCTTTTTGCATTGTATTTGGTGGTCCAAAAAGTTTAAGTCTGACAAACAAAATTGGATTCCATGCAAGTTCTTCTTGGCTTGTGTCCAAATTTACAACAAAATTGTGAACCACAGTTATTGACAGACACACTATGAATCAAAAACTGTATTCGAATAAAATTCGAAATTCGAGGGACAAATTTTATTATACGTGATTTTTGTCGGTTGCTTTCTGCTGCTATCTAAATGTACAACAAACTTTTCTTTCACCCTTATTGGATTATATTTGATAGCCTTAAAAGGTTGACACAGAAAATTCCATCAAATCTGAATTTCGCGGGTTTTTCCTGTGGCTGTCAAAATATACAACAAATTGGAGGCTAAGAACTCGTCCAAAAAAAATCCACTATATCTGCTTTGGTCAGGTATTTCCTACTGCTGAGACAACAAATGTTTGTACAGCCCTACAAAGTTGTTGTAAATCCCATCGAATCTGAATTTTGCAGGTTTGTTCTGCAGCTGTCAAAATATACAACAATTTGGAGGCTAAGAACTCGTCCAAAAAAATCCACTATATCTGCTTTGGTCAGGTATTTTCTACCGCGGAGACAACAAATTTTTGTACCGCCCCTACAAAGTTGTTGTAAATTCCATCAAGTCTAAATTTTGCAGGTTTATTCTGCAGCTGTCAAAATATACAACAATTTGGAGGCTATGAACTCGTCCGAAAAATCCTCTATATCTGCTTTTGCCAGGTATTTTCTACCGCTGAGACAACAAATTTGTCCCGCTTCTACAAATTTGTACCTCCTGTGTGAATCAAACGCTGAATTCGAATAAAATTATAAAATCGTGCAACAAATTCTATAAAATCTGAATTTGTCAGTTTTTTGTTTGCTACTGTCAAAAAATAAGAAAAAAAAACGAATGTACCACCCTAATTGAATTTCAGTTTTACCAAGTTAGCTTTGCCGGTGCACGGCTCTCATTGGTCAATCGATCATTTTTGTCATGTGACATGGTCGATCGATCAATGAGAACAGTGCATCAGCAAAGTTAACTTGGGAAATCTAAAATCCGGAACACGGCCACTGTCAACCAAATGCATTCGAATAAAATTCTAAGCTCGAGTGATAAATGGCTTGAATTTACTTTTGACAGATGTCATTTGAATCATTGTATCTATGGTAATGTATGATCATTGTCACTTTGTATGATAACAAAAATGTGCAAACAAAGTTTGGCAGCACTTTTTGAATGAAATTAGCCGTTTCATTCAAGTCGCAAAGAACATTTTCACAGTGACACTAATTAGATTGCATTGTTAGAATTGCTGTGAACTAACATAAGTGATATATGTCAAGCAAATGTCATGTTTTGAGTTGTAAAAACATTGAATATGACTTTTGACAATAAGAGGCGTTTTCGATTGAAGTGTATCGAATACATTTGACAAATTGTTTTCCATATTGAAATGTTAAAAGGCTTTCTTATTTCATCTTTTTGACATCTCTAGATTAAAATTGTCAGTCGTTGTATTTAACATACCGCATTTGACACTTCGTGTGTCGTATTGAAATATCAAAAAGGCTTTCTTGACAATTCGGTTTGTTCTCGTTTGATTATCCGGATATATTCCTTAACGGGGAAAAAAACTCAGGGGAGGGAAATCTGGAATACGAATATTTACATATTTAGTAATATCCACATCGGATATTACCAAAACCGACATCAGCATCAAGTTTACAAAAATTTCGAAAATAAATATTGCTGTCGAAGTTGAATTGGAAATCTATCTCTATGTTTATATGTATCCTCAGAAATTCAGATTTGTATATAAACAACAAATCTGAATTTCTGAGGATACATTTAAACATAGAGAGAGATTTCCAACCATTGCGGCAAGTTTCTGTAAAGTTCATATAAATGTCATTTATTTATTTTTTAATTAATATAGAACAAACAAAAAGTATTATTAACAACAATACGCTCGAAAAACGTATTTCGAAATTCCTTCATGAATTCCCCATTCAAACCAATTCAACAACCCACTGATTCCCTTCCCAAGGCTTATGTCTGGGTTGGTGTCTAGGAAAATGACACTCCGTACACTGACAGTAGTTGCCAACCTTTCATTTGACAGTTCTGCAACTCGATCAGATGAGTAAAACTGTCATCGAACATGAAAATGTCATAAACGACGGAAAATACGAAAACGTATAGCCACGGGATTTTTCTTCATCAGTATTACTCTTCCGATTGTTCCGAAAGGTTGGCTTCACTTGTCGGGAAGTGTTGACTGAATAAAAATAAAAAAAAAAGTTAATTTTACTTATTGCGTAAGTGAGAGAGTATTATTTTCTATTTTATGTATCCTGCTGTCAGAAAATTAGAAAACATCTCAAAAACGGATTTTTTTTGATTAGTTATCGTTCTGCCACTGATTCGTAAGGTCGCGTGTGCTTAAGCGGCGGTGTTTAATAAATTTGAGAGCTGTAAGCGAATAGTTTAAGGTGGACCATAAGTTCGAAATATTGTGATCATAATTATTGTTCCTGTGTCGTATACGTGACTTTTTTTTATTTTGAATTTTATTTAAATCCCTCCGCCATATTTTCTAAAGTGCATAAATAAACTGAATTGTTTTAATATACGACCAAGGTCAACTAAACAATTTACATTACAATTCCCTGCCAAACATTAGCATTTGGCAAACAACAAATTATTGTACTTTTCATTTTTCCCCTGTCACTTTTATTTTTAATTTCAAGCACATTTCATCCATTAAGACATATAATACAGCACACAAAAATTCCCCCTAACGTTAACAACATCTAAAAATATTCAAAACAATTAGTTATAAAAGTGCTTGAACATTTCAAAATACACAAACATAAACATAAAACTAATTACCAGCCAAAAAGAAATACCGATGACAGATGGTATTGCATTATATTCTCATTTCGAAATCTACACGTATTTTTAGAACTAACAATACACAGTTGTTGGATTCTTTTCAAATGATGGCATTTGCTAATTAAATTATTTTATTTTCTTCTTATTTATAAATAACTCGCATATTTTTATTGTATCAATTTAAAACAAAAATTGTTAATGAAAATATTTTTTTGTTTAATTTAAAACCGAAAAAATGACGATTCCTTGAAAAAAAATGACAAAATGCGAACTCCCACCTGTTTGCGATCATAAATTAAAATATTTAAACACAAATAATAAATTTTTTATGTCAAGTCAATAAATTTTACCCACCGCTTGCATTCAATCTTCCGGTTTAAAAATACAACAAAAAATTGTTAAACATTAATTTTAAAAATAAATGTTTTTTTTTTTCCCAATACCCGACACCGTGTAGGTGGTGGTGTTAAATCAAGGCACAGCAAGCTATTAAGAAAAAAAAAAAACACTTTTTCTACTCCTTGAGCGTGTGTGTTCTCATCATCATGCGAACGGGTCCGACATAAACGCTTTCGCACGTAAAGGAAATTCAATACGGTTCTTCTATTTTTAAACTCACCATCAAGACTAACACATATCCCTTTTTGGCCAACTCACTCAGATAATGTCGAGGAGACCAAGTGGCCAACAAACACTAATACCCCAATCGTCGAGATAAAATATAAACAACAACAAAAAAACAAAATGGGGAGTTCTGCAAACGTCAGTTTCGAAAAAAAAAATCCCTGAAAATGTTTCGAAATGAAAGAGAGATGTGTAGGGAATTGAGAGAAGAAAAAAATGCTCACAAAAAGAAGAACTAGATAAATATGTAGGAATAGATAGACCAATAGACACTGATACAAAAAACCAGCACTAGCATAGAGACTAAAATCTATTTTTAAAAACTGTGTGTAATGGTGATCTAATTTTATTGAATATCATAAGTTTTTCTGGGTGTTGGATTCGTTTTTTTTTTTTTTATATAAAAAACATTTTTTTTCGAATTTATTTTAACATATTGCGTAGGTGCGAATAAGATTTATTGTTGATAAAAAAAATTTTTATGTTTGCCGTTTGACGGAAAATTAGGAAAAATCATTTTTCTTTGATCAGTTCTTCTTGTTCTACTGTTCCGTGAGGTGGCGTACGCCATACAGGCAGTGTTTGAATTTTTTTTTGAAAGTTGTAAGTGCATTTAGCTGCAGCTTATTGTTTTTATTAATCAAAGTGATCCTTTAAGTGTATTTAGGAAGTTTTTAAGTTAATTAAAGTCTTTAGTTTTCAAGTTCACAGTGTAAAGTGTTTATGTTTTGAAATGGGTTCATGTCATAAAAATTATTACATCCAATGAACATTTTTCTTATTGTGGCAATTTTTTAAAATGTGTACCTAGTTTTGGAATAGTTCCCACCCTGTGCAATACGAAATGATACTTTGAACTGTCACGCGTCATATTGTGTACTCCTTTATATTTTTTGTTCATTAAGGAAATTACAAATGAACGCATTAACCGTCAGCTGATTCTATATATACCTAGTGTAGTGCTAAAGTTAGAACGTTCTTTAAACTTTTAAAGACTCTTGTGATGTCGTACCTCTTTAAAGTGATATAATTTTATCTTATTCTGTAGTTATAGCTTTCATTGAAAACTATCATTGCAAATGTTCTTTTTGTGGTTCTTTTTTTTTATAATGATTTTATTTTATTTTTTATGATTTTTGAAACAAGTTTATCCAGAAATGCCTGATTTGTTTTATTAAAACTTTTTGTTTTTCAATCATCAGCACTTATTTTTCCAAAGCAATGATTTTTTTTTTAAATTCTGACCTGCCTAAGCAGTAATATACCCATCGACCTAAAATATCTATTGTGCTTGCCGTCAGATGCTTTTAGGTTAGTAGCGCTTCTACTTTCCTAATGTAGCTGATAATACTTTCAGCCGAAGATTTCCTCAATTCTTCGGGACTTAAGAATTCCCTGAAGAAAGATTCTCTTCTCATACCGTAAAGGGCTGTTTCGTCTTCTTCTAGACATAGTCTGCACTCCGGTGAGTCGACTAGACGCATTTTGTTAAGGTGATATCGCAGACCGTGATGACCAGTTAGGTAGCCTACTTAGTTTTTGATATCGTGCCTGCGAAGATTTAGTATCTTGATCTTGTTGGCATCTGATTTGAAGGGCTGAATAGCTCTTTTGGCCTGTCTTAGGCCTGGGATGTTTCCCCAGTATGAAACACATCTGTTTTGTTCCCAGTTTTTTATGACCAGATTTATGGCTGATTTGGGGATTGCACAGAAGGGTTCAGGTCCAATGAAGGGGGTTTCCGAACCTTTTCTGGCTAGTTCATCAGCTTTTTCGTTACCTTCAACTCCCTTATGTCCGGGGACCCACCATAGTTTGGTTTTGTTCCTGGAACTGAGTGTTTGGAGGGAGTTGAAGCAGTGTAGTACTGATTTGGAGTCAATGATGTGTGAGCTAAGGGCTTTTATAGCTGCTTGACTGTCCGTGAATATATGGATGTTTGCGCCTTTAATACCTGAGTTGTGTATTAGGTTTGCGCATTCTTTTATGGCAAGGAGCTCAGCTTGGAATACACTAGGGCTTTTTCCCATAGGTATTGAGATGTTTTTATTTGGTCCCCTGAGTCCATTTTAGAACCATCCGTATACCACTTTAGGTCATTTATGCAGTTTGGTGGGTTGTTGCTACACCATGCTTCTCTGGTTGTGATCTCCGTTGAGAATCTTTTGTCGAAGCATAGTGTCTTTGGTAAGCGGTCTGTAACCGCACAGATCATGTCAAGTTCTGGAAGTTCGGATAGAAGTTCAATTAGTTTTAGATGTTCAAAATACAATTTTTTGGCGCAACAGGCTCGTTAGTACCCAGGGCCTAGCTTTCTCACAACCATTCATGTGTGCGTGTGTACTTCTTGCACGATGGCGGGACCTCCTGTTTTATGCCGACTCCGAACGGCTAAGTTGAGATAAGCTTTTCTTGACAATTGATACTGCTCGGACGATTTGTCAGATCATCACGAGAGGAGGGCCGGTGAAAAATCATTTAGGTGTTGCTACGGCTGGGAATCGAACCCAGACCTTCTGCGCGGCAGTTCATCGCACTAACCATCGCGCCACTGAGCCACTGTTCACTAATGTTTAATTCTTCCGCTTGTGTCAAACTTGCTGAGCTGCGAATTGCCACTTTTTTCATATAAATGTGGAGGGGTGTTAGTCCTACTAAGGCTTCTATAGCCGCCGTGGGACAGGTACGCATAGCTCCGGTAATGCCCAGACAGGCAAGCCGTTTTTTTGGGTGACCATGATCGTGTAGATCCAGTGTGTGGTCTTTTGAGAGATTCCCCAGGTTTTACCATACATGCTTCGGCAAGCCCAGAAAACTTTGGTTGCTTTTTGAATTTTGTTGTTTATGTGGGAGTTCCAGCTTAGTTTTTTGTCGAGGATCACTCCAAGATATTTTACTTCGTTGGAATACTCAATGTATGTACCATTAATTGAAATTTGGGTAAAATTTCCTCCTTTTTGTAAAAGGGACGATGATAGCCTTGCTGGGGTTTATAGAAAGACTTTCTTTATTACACCAGTCTATGACTATCTTAAGGACGTTTTGCAAACGTGTTGTAACCTCATTTGGTTCTTTGCCCTTTATTATGATGACTAGGTCATCGGCGTATCCAATTATATTGAAACCTGCATTACTTAGGTCTTGAAGTAGGTAATCGATAACCAGAGACCATAGTAGGGGTGAAAGTATTCCTCCCTGAGGGCAGCCTTTAACGGCTGTTACTGATACTGAGGTGTGTGCTGATGAAGCAGTTATTTTCCGACTTTCAAGCATCGCTTTGATCCATTTGATGGTGGGATGATCTATTCTTCTATGAGTCAAAGCATTTGATATGGAGTCATATCCAGTGTTGTCAAAAGCGCCCTCTATGTCTAGGAAGGCACATAAAGCTACTTCTTTGTTTTCGTATGCACTTTTTATTTGTGATGTTAAACTTAGAAGTGCTCCTTCCGTGGATTTACCTTTTTGGTAGGCGAATTGACAGGGGTGTAGAGGAGTGCTTACATTTAAGCACTCTCTAATGTGTACGTCAAGTATTCTTTCCATTGTTTTCAGGAAAAACGATGGACGGTATGATTTAGGTAGTTCTATTGGTTTGCCTGGTTTTGGGATAAATACAACGTTTACCTCCCTCCAGATTTGTGGTATGTAGCCCCCATTGAAACTAAACCTAAATAAGGCGACCATAGTGGGTAGGAAAAAGTCCAAGCCCTTTTGTATAAGAGCAGGAAGCAATGATTGACATTCCATTCAAATGAAAGACATTCGTTCGAATCTGTCATTAATCGTTTGTACATCCCTTACCTCAAGTATGATTGTTTCCTTATACTGGTTGAGTGCCTTCATGGTTTGCTTACAAATGATGATATTCAATTAAAGCTTTAACTGGAGGTTTAAAGACAGAATTTAAGAATGATTGTTCTTCAATGATAGCATTTTAATGGCAGGCTAAATGTCAGCATTTTATAATGATTACTCTTCAATGATAGCTTTAACGGGAGGATTAATGTCCCAATTTTATAATGACTGTTCTTCAATTATAAGCTTAGCTGGAGGCTTACTGACAAAATTTTATAATGATTGCTCTTCAATGATTGCATTTTATAATGATTGTTCTTCAATGATAGCTTTAATTGGATGCTTAATGTCAGCATTTTATAATGATTGCTCTTCATTTGATTACTTTTATTTTATTTGAAAAGGTGGTTATAGCAACCTTGTGGGAGTTCCATCATTGCTTGTGATCCAATGATGCTTTTCAATGAAAAACATTACCAGTCCCTTAATCAATTAAACGTTCAATGTTGTAACACATAATCTAATTAGCAGTTTTATTTCAACATATTTTGAAAAATTGATCACATAATTGAAAGGGTCTTTCTACTTTACATTGTCAGCCTTATCAGAACCCTTAAATACAAGGGTTTCAGATTAACGAGGCGTGAAAGAAAAATGCTAATTGAATATCAAAATAAAAGATTTCTGAGAACTGGAAGGTCATTTTCGAGTAAAAGTTTCAAAATGCTTGTTTCTTTGTTCATATGGCTTCCTCTTCTTCTTCTGTCTTGTTGTTGTTTTGTAATTCTTGTGAAATTATATATCCTGTTCCATCAAGTCTTCATCTGCACCATGTTGTATCCATTCCAAAGGCCATTGGTCACTTAGAAGTTCATCTCCATATTTTTTTTTGAAACAGAAATCTCCGCATCATCGGAGATATTTGGATGTGAAACAAGTTTAGTCCAAGATTTTTGCATATGATTTCGTGACACGTTTTCCTAAGCAGTAAAATCAACATTTTTCATGTTAAACTTCTCAAGTTTCTCGATTTTTGGAACTTACGGAAATTTCGGAAGGATCCGCACTTGGCAAAGCGAAGGTTTTCTACAATATTCAATTCAATTTACTAAAAGAGTTATTTTTGATGTATCACGAAGAAAATCCATCCTTTTTATAAGCTGCGAAGTAAGGAAACTATTGTCTTGACAGATAATGTCCAACTTTGCTGAGAAAAATGTTCCAATGAATACAACAATCTCAGCTGTGGCAGCAGATGAAAATCTTCAATGGATCCGTGATAAGTCAGCTTTGACAGCTTATGCAAACAAGGCATACACCTCTAATATGCTTTCCATCTCTCTCAATACCAAACGTCAAAATCTTTAATGGATCCTCAATGGGTCCGTGATAAAACTTTCGACAGCTTATGCAAACAAGTCATACACCTCGAATATGCTTTCCATCTCTCTCAATTCTCAATAGATAAACCAAACGTCAAAAATCAACAACTGGAAACATTTTATTCAGTTCCAGAGTAGGTTACAAATTCGAAATCCTTATTCACCACACATCTGTCAAAAATTGTCCACTATTTAACATTTTAACGTAATTGACATACGGGCCTAAGTAGGTAATTTAAAACAGAGCTGTCAATTTGACACCCGCTTACCTCCATTACACAGAATTGGAACCCACTTTCGAACAGAAAATTTGACATCGAATATATTTTCTGACAAAGAAAAACAATTTTCGAAAACTGGATTTATTGGTGGAAAGGACTAATAAACTCATTTTATTGAACTGAGCGGCGCTGAATGCAACATCAGTGTGCCATTTTGTATAGAAGAAGTGCAAAGAATGCTTGCATGTTCTCCATTTTCGAATGTATGAAGGTATTTTTGTGTCGAAAACAAAATTCAGTGTCTATATTCGAAAATTGGGTATTTGGTAGAAAGGCTTTATAGAATTAAGTTATGTTTCTGAAAGTGAGTGACTGCCAATATCATCTTTCATACAAGATATTGGCCAAAGGAATGCATCTGTATTAAGACATTTTTCTGCCACAAAAATAAATTGTTGTCTTTTTTTCGAACACGCAATGTGTTTTCAAAATCAGACTTAAATATTATTTTTGAAAGTGAGCGGCGCTAAATGCAAATTTGGTCTGCCAACATAATTTTTCATCCAAGATGCACAAGAAATGCATTCAGATCTCTATTTTCGAATGGATAAAGATATCTTCTGTCAAAAACAAAAATTGTTGTGCATATTCGAAATTTGCAAACTTAATGAATTTACTCAGGTTTTTGAAAGTAAGTATGTAGTTCCAAATGCAACTTTTGGTTCATCAATATTATCTTTCATACAATAAGTGTAATGAATAGATTCAGAAAGAAATAAGCAGAACGAATAGCAATCAGTTTCATTCCGCTTATTTCTTTCTGAATATGGATTACACAATAAGGCTGAAAAGCTATACCAAATTTATTCACCCATAAGAATGCTTTTTTATGGAATCAAAAAATCTCAGTTTAGGCAGCGGAGTATGAGGAACCATTCAGTGAATCACAGCAAATTATTCGAAACTAGAATATGATGCGTCTCTAATCAAACTCACTATTTTGCACGAAGGTGTCGCGTTGCTACCGTAATGTCCAATATACAAGGTGGCGCAAAAGTAATCCTCCTATCAGAAAATGCTATAAATATGCGATTGGCCCCTACTGTCAGTTCTGTTTTGACATTTGTGAAGTAAACACATGCGAAATACACGTTAATAAACAATGTTACGCTACACTGCTCCAGAACGCGGAATATTGGTGACTATTTATTTGAGCAATAATTTTTTTAAATTACAGCCAAAAAACATCGGATGGTTATTTTTGCGCCACCTTGTAGTTATTACGGTTTGACAAATTGACTCAATCAGAGGTTTTAAAATCTGCTAATTCCAGATACAGAAATGAAATTATCGAAATCCTCGCTTCATTATCATAAAATTTCGATATCCTCAAACCTCTCAAAGAGGAACGAAGAAACAACAGCAGTTATTTTGACATCTCACATTTTTTTCTACCTTCGCTTTAACAGGCGCCGTTTTATAGCAACGTTACGTTCTGGCAAAGATTATGAATTCTATAGAGATGACGCACTCCATATAAGAAAAATTGTTCTATTGCGGGTCGTGCTGGCACAGTCCGCCATATGTTATTGTTCTTGTTTTTCATGTGTTTTCATGCACACGGCCCGCCCGTACCAAGAAGCTATTGAGCAAAAGTTTCTGTTTTTTGTCCTCAATGCGTCATCTGTATAGAATTCATAATCTCTGGTTCTGGTTAAAGCGCATAAAGAGCATGGAGGTAGACAACATTGATTTCACATGGCTCGACCAGGTGCATTTACTAAAACAGCACGACAAAGCGTAATTTTGTTTTTGATGTTCGAAAAAAGATTGTTTTTCGAAAATCTTTAAATTTTTTAGCGTTCTGCCTTTTTCGCTATTGACAAGCAAATTTTTAATATGTCGTTTTGACATTTTTTTATTTGGCTTTGACTTTTTTTTAATATTTGTCACAATATTGTCATTGATCCCTAAATATTTATGATTATGTTTACCAGCCTTACGGATACGACATTAAATAAATGCTAAAATGTAAAGATGTATTGAGAAATTTGTGTTAACAATTTTTTTAACATAAATGAATATAAGAAGAATTCTTTAAATAAAAAACATTTTCTAATTACTTACTTCGAAAATTTAAACAAAACTAACGAAATATTTCTTTTTTTGCTTACAGGTTTTTTAATCCCAAACCATAACCATGTCCGATGATGAGGAATACACGTAAGTAAACCAAATCCACCACTTATACATTTTTTATCATTTCCAAAAGAACTCAGTTCAGGAAACACTTTTAAAGCACCAAAAGCAAAGATCATTTGAAACTGCTAGACACGAATCTTTTATAAATATATTTCTTCCATAAACACAAAAAAAAAAAAAAACAAATTTTTCTATCTTTTTACAAATATTTTGCACATTATCCTTCAAAACAATTTGTCTATATATACATTTATATATATTTACCTTTTTTTGTCATGTTCCGAATGTCAATTTTGTCACCTTTTGCTATGTTTTTTCTGTCATTTTCTCTTTTCAAATCCCCAACATATATATTTGTTTCTTGTTCGATGTTTTGTGTAAACAATTTTGTAAGCACTTCAATCCCAAGAGCACCATTTTGTTTTTCAATATTTTATAATTTTTTTTTTATTTTTAAAATTATATATATTTGTTATTTTTTTTTAAGCATAGGATATCAACGGAACTTTTGCATAAAATCAATTCAATAAAATAGAGAAAAGTAAATGTGGAAGGATATGTTAATATTTTTTTTTGTATAAGGAAATAAATTTAAGTATTTACGTATGCAATTCAAATGTTGTATACATTTTCCGTCAACTTGTTGTTTGTTTTTTTAACTAATGAATGTTTTTTCCCCCCACCTATTCTATCCCTTTCTTGTATACCTTTGATACTTTTCTATCAAAAAAACATACAAAATTTAGTTCTGAAGAGGAGGAGGAGGAGGTCGTCGAGGAGACCAGAGAGGAAGTGTAAGTTTACCAAAAAAAAAAAAAAAACGTTAAATTTTGTTGTTAAAAAAATAGTAGAATTTGAATTTAAATAAAGTTAACTGTTGGATATAACAAATGTAGAACAATCAAATTTAAAGTAAAAGTAAAAAAAAAATACTCAAATCAACTGGAAGAACTAACCCCAATTTGAGATCAAACTGTCTATGCACCATTTTTTTAATTTCTATTTTTCTATTTCTTTCTCTTTTGCAGCAAGTAAGTGTAAACCCGATTTATGTGATCCCTAGAGTAGTAAATCTTGATCTAGATCGTAAGCAAATTCAAAATTGGTATGAAAAAAAAAAAAACAAAAACAAATTTTACAATTGGGCACATTATTTTATAAATTTCTTCTCTAAAAAAACTTTTAGGATGTAAATTGTTAAATTTAAAATTAAATTCAAAATTTTAATTCTCATTTAAAAAAAACTTTTAAACACCAGAACGTCTTGTACACTTTCATACATTTTTTCGAACTTCAACAAAAATTGTCATTCATTTTCAAAAAAAACAAAAGAAAACTTTGTAACAACCTTTATTTTTGGAAATCTCTTTATTTTTGTTTAGTTAAGTATTCCAAAAATTTAATTGTTCATAATTTTTTTTAAACAATTACTTTTTTTTCTTTCTCTTTCATTTTTGACGATAAAAAAATAATCTCAAACATATAATTAAAAAAAAAAATCACAATTTTTTGTATGCGGGGAAATCATATAAAAAAACGCAATATTTTTGATGAAACTTGAAACAATCATTGATAATTATAAAAATAATAAAATAATAACTAAAGAAAACCACCTCAAACACCAGCCGAGTAAGTTATAGCAAAGCTCTATAAAAAAAATTCAAAAAAAAAAAATTCTGTTGTTAGCTCGAAGTAAAGCTGCTATCGTTTTTTTTTTTACTTAATAATACTATTTTACTTACTTTTATAACAAAGCCTACAGTAATACTATATTTTTTTGTTTGTTTAAACCAAATACAACAAAAATAATGAAGCTTTAGATGTTAAAACAATTAAAATTATATATTAGGAAATAATTTTTAAATTTATAAAAAAACAACGAAATTCAAATCAAAGCTTCATTGTATATAGTTTTGGGAAAGTAATAGTATTTATTATTTTGATAAACATTTTTTTTTTAATATTTTTTTGATTTTTGTAACCCCCGTTTGGAAGTTAACTACTTTTCTATGAAAATTTAATTAAACGAAATATAATCTTTATTTTTGAGTAATATACGCGAAATTACATTTTAAAATACATTAATCGACATTATTTTCAAAACAATTATAAACATAAAACATATCACTAAATGAATATTGAAATTTATTTACATGAAAACTTTCTTAAAACATACATGAAGCATTTGTAGATATTTTACGAGCTTTGTACATAAATCATTCGGAAATTGTTTGCAAAAACAAATATATAAAAATTTTATTATGATTTAATTAAATATTATTAAGTTTCGGAATAATTGAGATTGAAGAATTGACTAACTTTAAATGCAGAATAAGAAATAGGAGATGTAAGAATGTTTCTGAAATTGCTTAATAGTTGCTGAATAAGTTTTAGGGATCAATCCATAATTTTAACATGTATGCTTACAACGTATTCTAGTCAAATGATATGTGCTGAATATGATTTTATATTCATCAATCAAACACTTCAATCATTTTGATGTATTTACAAGGGTTTACATATGCCTTTAATTTTGCTGAATGCATTCATCCATTTCAAATCAAATTGCTTGATTTTATAAGATATTGTCGGAAACCGAATATTTAGTTGTTCAGCATATATTCCGTCTGATAATACTTACATTTACGACATTATTATGTTTCTGTGCAATCTTAAAAGTTGCTGAATTGATTTAAGGAATCATTCCACAACTTTAACACACATGCTTACATGATTTTCAGACAAATGATGTGCTCTCAATATAATCCTGAATTCATTTATCGAGCTTCTCAACTAATTGCACTATTTTTTCAGTTAAGACAGATGCATTGACAAAGGTTTACATAAACCTTTTGATTTGCTGAATATATTCATCCATTTCAAATCACCGCCTATACAATGCTTGATTTTATAGGATATTGTGCCAAACAGACAGCCAAATTTGCACTCATAATATTTACTTTAAGAAGGCTCTTATGTTTCTGAACCGGCTTAATAGTTGCTGAATTGATTTAAGGGATAAAATCCCATTTTTAATACGAGTCCTTAAAACGTATTTATTTCAAATAACATGTGCTGAATGAAATCTTAAATTCATCAGTGGAACACGTCAACTATTTCCACTGTTTTTCAGTTAAAATTATGAATTTTTAAGGAATTGATGAATGTACTCTTAGATTTCTAAATATCGCCTATAAAATTGATGATTTCGTGACAAACAGACAACTAGTTCTTTAGCTTAAGTTGCCACTCATAATATTTAATCTTAGAAAGCTCTTATGTTTCTGAACTGGCTAAATAGTTGCTGAATTGATATATGGGATGAATCCCCATTTTTAATACGAGTCCATAAAACGTATTTATTTCAAATAACATGCGCTGAATGAAATCTTAAATTCATCAGTGGAACACGTCAACTATTTCCACTGTTTTTCAGTTCAAATTATGAATTTTTAAGGAATTGATGAATGCACTCCTAGATTTCGAAGTATCGCCTATAAAATTGATGATTTTGTGAGATGTTCTGAAAAAAATGATTTACTAGCTTTTTCGAAGGATGTTTATACTTGCAGTAATACAATGACTTAGGGATTAAGACGAAAATGATCAGCGGCATCATTTTGACTAGGTTTTGCTTCGTGAAACACGACAGTACGACAATTGAAAAGCTATAACTCAGGCAGCACCGTATGACGAGCAAACTGAAGATTCATTTAGCCTACTTAAGCCATTGCCAAACATAGTTGTAGATCAAACTATCGACGACCATATTTTATACAATCGTGTCGACGATTATAGATTTCAAAATTAAGCGATTATCACCCAAATCAGTGCCAGCGTCTATACGACTATCGTTCGTTATCGTTAAGCGATTGCTGCTCAGGTTATTTTCATTGCGTTTATGAAGTATGCGGAACTCCAACTTATCTCCTCGACTATCGTTTTTAAAATCAAGCGATTGAACCCCCAATTTTTTCAATGTCGGAATGGAGTATGGGAAATTCTTACTTATTTTGACGGCTACCGTTTTTAAAATTAAGCAATTGCAGCACCGTTTTTTTACTTCTCTTGAAGACAATCGTTTTCAAAATGAAGAGATTGAAGCGCCGCTTTTTTTTCATTGTCGAAATGGAGTATGAGAAATTCTTACTTATCTTGACGACTATCGTTTTTAAAATCAAGCGATTGAACCCCCAATTTTTTCATTGTCGGAATGGAGTATGGGAAATTCTTACTTATTTTGACGACTACCGTTTTTAAAATTAAGCAATTGCAGCACCGTTTTTTTACTTCTCTTGAAGACAATGGTTTTCAAAATTAAGCGATTGAAGCACCGCTTTTTTTCATTGTCGAAATGGAGTATGAGAAATACTTACTTGTCTTGACGACTATCGTTTTTAAAATCAAGCGATTGAACCCCCAATTTTTTCATTGTCGGAATGGAGTATGGGAAATTCTTACTTATTTTGACGACTACCGTTTTTATAATTAAGCAATTGCAGCACCGTTTTTTTACTTCTCTTGAAGACAATGGTTTTCAAAACTAATCGATTGAAGCACCGCTTTTTTTCACTGTCGAAATGGAGTATGAGAAATTCTTACTTGTCTTGACGACTATCGTTTTTAAAATCAAGCGATTGAAGCACCGCTTTTTTTCATTGTCGAAATGGAGTATGGGAAATTCTTACTTATTTTGACGACTACCGTTTTTAAAATTAAGCAATTGCAGCACCGTTTTTTTACTTCTCTTGAAGACAATGGTTTTCAAAATTAAGCGATTGAAGCACCGCTTTTTTTCATTGTCGAAATGGAGTATGAGAAATTCTTACTTGTCTTGACGACTATCGTTTTAAAAATCAAGCGATTGAAGCACCGCTTTTTTTCATTGTCGAAATGGAGTATGGGAAATTCTTACTTATCTTGACGACTAATGTTTTCCAAATTAAGCGATTGAACCCCCAATGTTTTTCATTATCAAAATGAAGTGTGGGATATTCTCACCAATCTCGATGACGATAAAGCGATCTAAGCACTGCTTTTTTTCATTTTCGGAATGAAGTATGGGAAATTATTACTTATCTTGACGACAATCGTTTTCAAAATTAAGCGATTGAACCCCCAATGTTTTTCATTATCAAAATGAAGTATGGGATATTCTCACTAATCTCGGTGACTATCGTTTTCCAAATTAAGGAATTCAAGAACCCATTTGTTTCATTGTCGAAATGGAGTATTTGAAATTCTTGCTAAACTTGACGACTGTCGTTTTCAAGTTAATCAAAGCCCCAGTCTTTTTCATTAGTAAAATTAATTCTGGTGTTCTTCGATTTCAGAATGAAGTCTACGAAGTCTTCACTTTATTTATTACGGTCATTGCGACGACAATCGCTTTTAAATAGTTTTTAGTGAAAAACTTAGAAAAAATCACGTTTACAAGATTCACTTAGAAAATTCGCTGAATTTATTCAGGAAAATTGCTTACACAGCTAAATAAATGATGAATTCTATTCCTTGCGACAAATATTAAGTTTAATAGACGTGAATTTTATTTATTTATTATTTATTCTTAAAATACTTTCATAATGTCTCCTGAAAATGGATAAAAATTCTTAAACCTCTAAATGAAAGCAAAGATAATGAAAGTTAAACCGAAAATGCTTTCATAAATGTTCCTTTCGAAGTAGCTGAATGCTTGTTGAGTGCCTGATGTCAGCCTTGAAATTTTGCTATAGTGAATTAATTGTATAGCCTAGATGTTTTTAAAAAAAATCTGAATGGCACTTCCTTTTAAGCTTGACCTACATCCTACCGCAAAACGGTCATCAGAATATCATCTAAACTTTTCTTTGAATAAAATTTCACATTTTAAATACCTCCAACTTCTGCATTTAGAGTTACCAAAATTTCCAAGCAAACTAAAAATTAAATTAAACATCAAAATTAGCAGCAAATATTTATAAAAATCAAATAAACAACAACAACTATTCCTAACAAGCTAGGATACAACGAATTATTATTATATATTTGCATGCAAATTATCTATCCAATCTTTTGCCTCCACTAGATTTTTTTTAGATTAATAGCGCAAACATAATATAGTTTATAATTTTATTTATAATTTTATTTATTAATTGTTGTGCATTGATGTATTGATGTTTCGTCCACCCCCACATCAAATAAAACAACTTCATCACATTCAATCAGTGTAAATATTCCGCAAAAAAAATATTTATATATCAAAAAAATTAATACCCGTGTAAGCCCCATTTTTAAAATTTTAAAATCATCGTCCCGAAAAAAAAACTCAAGCCCCCTTAAAACCAAAAATCGTTGTTATACTTGTTATAGTTTTTTTCCTATTTATTTTGTTGTGTAACGCCCTATGTGTGTCCCAAAAAAAATATATATACCAAAAAAATTTTAGCAATTGTAAACAATTAAAAAAAAATTAAGCTTCATAAAAGTAATTTAAAACTAAAAAAAAAGCTTCACCAATTCAACGTAAAAAAAAAATTAAAATATTTTAAATTTTAAATTTAAAACTAACAAAACTTTTTCCTCCACAATTTCTTATCAAAACTTAAAGAGCTGAAGGTGATCCAGAGTTCATCAAACGCCAGGATCAAAAACGTTCCGATCTTGATGATCAATTAAAAGAATACATCAGTGAATGGCGTAAACAGCGAGCAAAGGAGGAAGATGAGTTGAAGAAGCTCAAGGAAAAACAAGCCAAACGTAAAATCTCTCGGGCTGAAGAAGAACAAAAGATGGCTCAACGCAAGAAGGAAGAGGAGGAGCGTCGCGTTCGTGAAGTCGAAGAGAAGAAACAACGTGAAATCGAAGAGAAGCGTCAACGTCTCGAAGAGGCCGAAAAGAAACGTCAAGCCATGCTACAAGCCATGAAGGACAAGGACAAGAAGGGACCAAATTTCACCATCGCCAAGAAGGATGCCGGAGTTGTAAGTCAATTATATGCATGTGATAAATGTTAGAGCGGTTATGTCGTAATGGTATATTATTCGTTACAAGTTGGGCTTGTCCTCGGCTGCAATGGAGCGTAACAAGACTAAGGAACAATTGGAGGAGGAGAAGAAAATCTCGTTGACGTTCCGTCTTAAGCCACTCGCCATTGAGAATCTTGGCGAATCGCAGTTGCGCGAGAAGGCTCAAGAATTGTGGGAGAGCATTGTCAAATTGGAAACTGAGAAGTATGACTTGGAAGAAAGGCAGAAACGTCAGGACTACGATGTAAGTGAAGATTGCATAGAATTTTGTTTTGTATTTTTGTTTACTGATGATGGAACCTTGTGTCATTGTAGTTGAAAGAGTTGAAGGAAAGACAGAAGCAACAACTCAGGCACAAAGCCTTGAAGAAGGGTCTCGACCCTGAGGCTTTGACCGGAAAATACCCGGTAAGTTAGAAAACCTCAAGCTACCCCTCCAATCATCCCTAACTGATTGAATTTTTCTTTCTGCAGCCAAAAATCCAAGTAGCATCCAAATATGAACGACGTGTCGATACCCGCTCATACGACGATAAGAAGAAACTCTTCGAAGGTGTAAGTATTTCAAAGCTCCAATTCATAATGCAATGCTTTTTATCTTAAATTCAAATTAACCAACAAAATAAGGGTTACAATACGGTATACGCTGAATTAAAAGAGAAAAGATGGCAAGAGAAGCACGAAAGATTTATGCAGCGAACCAGATGTAAGAATTTTCAAAATTTCTCCCTCCCCAAACATGTTTGGACTTTTTGCGTTAAATGTTTCGTGAAAAAGAAAACGATGAAAATACGTTTCGTTAAGTTTATTTGTATTGTTTCGTTAAGTTGCGAAATGATGTTGTGCCATCTGTCATGTGTCAGATTTATTTTTCAGTACTGAAAATTTATTTATTTCTTTTTTTTTTGTGGGTTTTTATTTGTTTAGTGTTAAACTTTTATGAAAAGGTTTATTTTTTTTTTTAGTTCAAAGACTCAGCAGAAGAAACAGGTTTGACCGCCTTTGCCTCTATCCATTTCTGTGCTGTCTCTATATTATCTTTTTTGTATGTCAAACACACTGCTATGTACACCAATACACACTCTTTTTGAAACAACACTGGACACGGGTTGGAGGTGATGTAACGCTCAATAAGAGTTGCTGAATCGTTCAGACATGGTTTTGGAATCCATAAACCTTCTAAATAAAATGATTTTCTATTTGTTCTATAGCGGCTGAATAGTTGCTGAATGCAATGCATTCATCACGATTATGAGCTTGTTACCAGTCCTTAGTAACAACAATATATCTTCTGAAATAATACACCACAATACCCTTCAAACCTATCCCTTGCTCTAAATAATCTATTTTTCACATGTTTGATGAATACTTGCTGATTTATAATCTTTATAATAAATTAACAATATTTTACGCAAGGCTGAATTAAAGCTGAATTATGCATCGAATCATCTAAGACTCTGCAAATGATTTTTGAAGTTTTTATGCAAGGCTGAATACTAGCTGAATTATACACATGATCATCGAAGTGTTTTCATAATTTCAACGATGATTTTGAAAGATTTTACGCGAAGGCTGAATACCAGCTGAATTATACGCAGCATCATCTCAGGGTGTTCCAATGAAATATAATGAATTTCGACTATTTTGTGCAAGGCTGACTACCAGCTAAATTATACACATGATCATCATAAGGCTGCTTGAATGAAATGTAATGGCTTTCAATGATCTTAAAGAAGGCTGAATACTAGCTGAATTATATGAAATATAATGAATTTTAATGATTTTATGCAAGGCTGAATGTCAACCGAATTATACACATGTTCATCAAAGGCTATTCAAATAAATCTTTATGCAATTTGAAGGTTTTATACAAGGCTGAATAGCAGCTGAATTATACGCAGGATTAGTATGACTGCTCAAATGACATGAAATGATTTTTAAAAATCTAAAACATTGCTGAATATCATCGGAATTGTACACATGTTCATCAAATGTTATTCAAATAAATCGTTATGCAGTTCGAAGGATTTATGAAGTTGTCAGACTTCTCAAATGACATGTAATGATTTTTAGAAATCTTAAGCAAGGCTGAATATTAGCTGAACTATATATACGGTCATCTGCGTGTGTTTAAATAAAACGCAATGAATTTCTTAGGGTGTACACAGATAATGAATTTCAAAGATTTTACACAAGGCTGGATATCAGACTATCTTAGAGTGTTCGAATTATCCATAACTAGTAAATTGAACGGCTGAACATACCAAAAATTAATCAAAATTGAACTTAACGGTCTTCCCCAGCACATGAATTATTTCTACAAAATATCCTGACATAATACTTCTATGCAAACATATTTTTGAAAGTGTGCTGAATACTATTCAGAAGGCAAACATTAAATTAAATTTGTTCTCATTTTCTCTTTAATATCCATATCATCGATTAATTCATGTGATTCACTCCTTAACTATTATCTCCATAAGGTTTTTAACTTACTCTGTGTATTTTTAAAGTTTCTGCAGATAGCTGAATTACTGCTGAATGTGATCTGGAATACCCAAATTCGTTTACAAATAATCCCTTAACTTTGTTTAATTAAGTTAAGAGCTTAACGCTCTCTAAATGTGTGCTAAAATTTGCTTAACACCCATGCTGAATTGAGTAAGGCTGGCCTTTTATGTTTAAAATCTTCACATTTGCATTTACAAAGTTCCTTTACATAGCTGAATTACTGCTGAATGTAATTTGGAATACACAAATTTGTTACAAATTGTCTCTCAACATTGATTGGTTGAATTTAGAGCTAAACAATCACTGAATGTATGCAATTACTTGCTAAGCCCCAGAGCTGAATAAGTTAAGGACGGTTGAATAAAATCTAAAAGAGAACAAACCAAGCTTACCATATTATTCTTAGATCTGTAATTGATCTGAACAATTGCCATATTCATGCAAATAAAAAAATCCAACCATATTCTACGATTTGACACGTTCATTTAAAGGTTCTTCGGATTGCTGAAAAGCGGCTGAATGTATTCTTCAGTTTGAATGAATATGCTGAAAAGTTTCTTGACAGCTGAATTGTAGCTGAATCGATTTCCATTAAACAGATGGGGCTTGAAAATTTATGAAAATTGCATCAAGTATTTTTGGAAAGAAATTCTATAATGCATTCCCAGGAAGATGTGCTGAAAACATACTACGATTTGACGTAGTTCTTCAGACCGCTGAAAAGTGGCTGAATGAATTCAGAACTTTGGTAATGGTTTTTCGTTAAATCTAAGTGCAAAGAAGGTCTACAGAGTATACTCAGAACAACTTTTAAAACTTCTTTAGTTTGAATGAATATGCTCAAAAGTTTCTTTACAGCTGAATTGTAGCTGAATACGATTTTTACTAAACAGATGTTGCTTGAAAAATAATAAAAATTCCATCAAGTATTTCTGGAAAGAAATTCTATAATGCATTCCCAGGAAGATGTGCTGAATTCCTGCCATTACCGTCCTAAAAATTGTTACTTCATTCTCCAGTTTGAATGAATGTGCAAAAAAGTTTCTTGTCAGCTGAATTGTAGGTGAATTCATATCAGGAAAATTTAGTTTCCGTCATAAAATTAGCATAGATGAACTTAAGATATTCTCTCTGAAAGCTGAGGCTGAGAAATTTCTAATTCTCCAAACAGGGCCATTAAGACGTTATGGCCTAAGGACGTTTTAAAATATCAAAACTACTGACCCTTATATGTATCCCTGTTGTACCTCACTTACGATGGAATACTACTGCGTTCCAACTAAATGGATAAAGAAAATCAGGTGTATCTGTCTCATTGGCTTACACCATTTTAAAAAAAAAGTCACTCGAAGTCCATCGAAAACCTCATCTCCCAGCCTATCTGTATCTGTAACGTCCTTCCAAGCGTAACTAAAAAACAAAAAAACATCTTTATACAAATACCTCCTCCCTTAACACAAGAAAACAATTTTTCTGTTTCTATTTGTTTCATGTTGCTCAGGGTTGGGATGAGATCACCAAGGATACCAGCGAGAAGTTGTGGAATGAAAAGAAGGATCAATACACTGGTCGCCAAAAAGGTAAGTCCTCAATGTTTCAAAAAGATTCTCGTTAATTGTTGTGCGTTGACACTACACAAATTCGCCGGCCCCCTTTTTGCCACTCCCACTTCAAACAAATATCCTAACACCATTTTCTTTTGCTTTTTCTTTCATTCTTATAGCCAAACTGCCAAAATGGTTCGGCGAACGACCTGGCAGGAAGGCTGGAGATCCAGAAACCCCCGAGGGTGAGGAAGACGCCAAGGCCGATGAAGATGTCGTCGAGGATGAGGAGGAGATCGAAGAGGAGGTCGCCGATGAGGAGGAGGAAGAAGAGGAGGAGGAAGAGGAGGAGGAAGAAGAGGAAGAAGAAGAGGAGGAGGAAGAAGAGGAAGAAGAAGAAGAAGAGGAGGAAGAAGAGGAAGAATAAATATTTTACTTTATTTTTTGTAACATTTACGCTCTCTCTTTCTCTCACTTTTCTCGACAAAATAAAAAAAATAAATTCTTTAAGAACTCTTCACACAAACTCACCAATTACAACACTCACTAATTTTAATTAAAAGAAAGAAAAAAAAAAAACAAGAACAAAGAAGAACAAACAACATCAACAACAACAACAAAGAAAACTCTCTCTCTCGATATTCCTTTTTCTTTTTAGATATTTATTTTTCTTTAATCATTTCTGTTCATTTCAAAATAAAATAAATCCAATATCTTTTATACATTGTTATATTTTTATTTATTGTAAAATGTTTTTTGAAAACACAAAAAAAAAATGAAAAACAAAAATTGATATAATGAATATATAAGAGTATATTATTATTATTATTAAAAAGATGAAACTAAGCATTAAACTTAAATAAATAATAAAAAGAGAAAAACATACAATTCTTCCATAAGCGGTTGCGTCAATACGTTGACAAATACTGCTAAAACTAAAAAAAACAAAATGTTTGTATAATTGGTATTTTCTTTGAAAAAAAACGCGCACATTTTTTTTACAAACATTTGGGGAAAATGATTTTTGAGGGCTGAGGGATTTTTTCCAATTTAATACCTTTAGAGCGTTTTTTGTTACATTTGTAGGGTTTTAGCATAACCCGAGCATGTGGAGAGAAAAGAAAGAAGGAATGAGATAGGAAATATGTTGGGTGTAGTTCAGGACTTACTCCATGGGTGGTGTCAAAATATTCCTTCGGAGAGTCGCTGTTTTTCTTATGTTACCTTTGTAACACAGCCCTAGGATTTGGATAGAAGGAAAGAAGAAGATAGTTAGGACATATGTTGGGTGCAGTTGAGACTTACTCCATGGGTGGTGTCAAAATATTCCTTCGGAGAGTCGCTGTTTTTCTTATGTTACCTTTGTAACACAGCCCTAGGATGTGGATAGAAAGAAAGAAGGAAAGAGTTAGGACATATGTTGGGCGCAATTGGGACTTCCTCCATGGGTGGTGTCAAAATATTCTTTCGGAGAGTCGTTGTTTTTCTTATGTTACCTTTGTAACACAGCCCTAGGATTTCGATAGAAGGAAAGAAGGGAAGAGTTAGGACGTTTTTTTTTTTTTTTTTTCGAAAGTTGGTGTTATATAGACGATCAATAGATTTTTATGGATTTCGGCTAGGATAGAACGTACAAAATTGCATTTAATAGGCGAATAGATTACCACTACACCGCCCCAACTTATTGATTTAAATAGACTTGACTTGGGGTTATAAGAAACCAGGCACACTTTTCATTGGCAGTATTCTTGAGACACGTTATACTTTCATATTGAGCTCATGCTCTTAAAAATTTGTTCTTTTAAATGTGTCAATTGCAACGGATCCTGGATACCCTATGCTTATGTTAGTATGTTCTAGACTTTCGATACATCCTGAGTACCAAAAATAGACCTACCCGATACTATCACCTATGCTGGTGAAAGCCTAGTGAATTGAGGATGAAGCGGAATATTATCATCCTAAAAACGCTCTTCACCCACATGACTGAAGTTCATAAAGCCTTAATCTAGTCCGGGAAAGGCTTGTAAGGAGAGGGGCGACAATGCCATTGTTACATAGATCAGAGGAACTCGTGGGCTCTTGCTACAAGATCCGAACAGGGGTTTTTGGACTGTTTTTGGAAGGTCAGGTTGCGTGTCCAACGTGTCATGTGCTAACCCACCAAAAAGGCCTTAGCAAATATTTTTTCCACGACAGTGTCAAGCTGGATGATGAACTTCACGACCTAGTCAAACACAGAGGAATTATGAGTGCGACCTGTCAAAGAAAATTTTGTATGCCAGGCAGATGTTCGTGCTTAAGATGTGATGGATCGGTCTCTGCGTCAAGTCGGAGATCACTACGAAATCGTTTTACTGTGGGACTCAGATTAAGCTTGCAGACAGCCTGTCTGCCTGGAAGCTTATTACTTTTGGAGAAGTCGTTGTCGAAAAATCCTGGGTGGGTTGAGTGGAAAAACCAACATATGTGTGAATTGGTAGCCAAGGGTTATGCTAGGATCACATCAGATGAAGAGTTTGGTACGCTCCAACGTTTATCTTTTCTTCTTCTCAACATCGTGCCAAGACTCCATCTGAGATTTGTTTTGCTGCTAGCATGTTGTGCTGGTAAGCTTTTACATGTAGCAATAGGAATACCTAGTGTACCTGTGTCGGGTACTTACTTACTTACTTAAGTGGCGCCACAGCCCGAGAAGAACCTGGGCTTCAACCAACATGCCTCTCCATAAGCCCGGTCCTTTGCCTCCAGTTGCGCACTCCAAGTTGGTTGAGGTCGGTTTCCACTTGTGCGCGCCACTTAAGGCGAGGTCTTCCTCTACTACGTCCGACGTCTGGCTGGGAATCGAAGACTCTGCGAGCCGGAGTATTGGTGTCCATTTCTACATGCCCTAGCCAACTTAAACGTCCACTGAGGAGTTTTTTTTACCAGGGGTATGTCGTATAGTTCTTGGTTGAATCTTCGTCTCCATAGCCCATAAACGCAAACGGAACCGCGGATTTTTCAAAGAATTTTTCTCTCGAATCGACCAAGGACTACTTCAACCGCTTTTGATATGGTCCATGCTTCAGCGCCGTAGAGCAGGACTGGGATAATAAGGGACTTGCATAGGATCTCCTTAGTAGTTCGAGTAAGGGGTTTACTACTACATTTCCTTCTTAGCCCGAAGAAACAGCGGTTTGCAAGAGTAATTCTTCGTTTGATTTCTGACGAGATGTTGTTGTCAAATTTAATAGCGGAGAAGTTGAGGAGACTTATGCCTCTGTAGTTGGCGCAGTTCAGAGGGTCTCCTTTTTTGTGTATCGAGCAAACGATGCTGAGGTTCCATTCTTCAGGCATACTTTCATCCGACCAGATTTGGCTTATGAGTTGGTGGATGTTACTTACCAAGTCATCTCCGCCAGCTTTATAAAGCTCAGCGGGAAGGCATTTCCGGCGGCCTTGTTAAGCTTGAGTTTAGATTATGCGATCCTCACTTCACTTAGGTCTGGTGGTTGGCAGTTTTCGCTGTCGTTGCCAATATTCAATGGTTCGTTCTGCCTGACAGCGGAATGTTGTTCTTCATCGCCGTTTAACAATCTGCAGAAGTGGTTCTTCCATGCCCTTGACATCGACTGTGTCTCAACTACGATATTTCCTTGTTCATCTCGACAGGATTCTGTTCGAGCCTTGTATCCTTGGCTTTGACGTTTTACACTTTCCTGGAGTGGCACCTCTCTATATCCACGATCGCGCGCTTTTTTTGCTCATTTTTCGTCTTTCGGAAAAACCGATGTCCTTCCCTTCTTCGCTTCCTATAGAGCTCAATGGCAGCTGTCGTCTTCAGCTGCAGCTTAGCCTTATAGGCCTCGTTCTTGGCTGCGAGCGTCTGTCGGCATTCCTCATCAAACCAAGGGTTTCTTGCTGGTGGCCGCGAGAAACCAAGCATATCAGTTGCGGCTGATCTAATGGATTGTTGGCTTCGATGTCATTGTTCTTCGACACTAGATGCTGGTGGTATAGTGTGAATCGAGAGTTTGAGGGATACGTCTTGCGCGAAGGCCATCTCTTGCAAATGCAGTCTTTCGACATTACATGTTTTTACAGTATTTCTGGTTTCTTGTTGAGTGGTGGATATCCCCATTCTTAGCTTGGCTGCAACAAGGTATTGGTCCGAGTCGATGTTAGGCCCTCGGAATGTACATCCAAAATACTGGATGCGTGTCTCTTGTCTTTCGTAAAGTGATCAATTCGGTTGACTTTTCGTAGATCTGGAGTCATCTTATGGATGCTGGCTATAGTGGCATTTCGTTCCGTAGCAAAGTCCGAAGACCGTTGCTAGACGTGTTGTCGTGTAGGCTGTGTTTTCCGGCAATATTGCTAAAGATGTCTTCTGTTCCTTCCTTTGCGTTCAAATCTCCCAGCACGATTTTAACGCCGTACTTCGGTAGTCGCTCATAGGTTTTGTCGAGGAGCTCGTAGAAGCAGTCTCTCGCAGTTTCATCTTTTTCCTCCGTAGAAGCATGAGCGCATATAAAGCTTATGTTGGTGAATTTGGCCTTGATGCCGTTTGTTACAATGCATTCGTTAATTTCTTGGAAACATAAGACTTCTTGCCTAAGTCTGGCACTTATAACAAATCCGCATCCGAATAGTCGTTGTTTCTGCTTACTATAACACGGTCCATAGTAGATGTCACAGTTTTTCACCCTCTTTTTGCCCGGCCCATCCCATCGTATTTCCTGGATGGCAGTAATGTCTGCTTCGTACCGGTTTAGGGCTTCCGCTAGTTGTTCGCCTGCCTCTTTCCTGTTAAATGTTTTCACATTCCAGGTGCACATACGAACGTCGTTGTCCTTTTTTCGTTTAGCAGAATCGTCAACAAGTCCTTTCCGAGGCTATTGGTTGCTTCGTAACATATGGTTTCTTTCGATGGGTGGGTAGTTAACCCAAAGCACAACCCCCAACCTGAAGGGCCAGTTCCAATATATTAGATACCACTAGGACATGGGGCCATCATTATCCACTACTGGATTGAGCTATGTAGTTGACCTTTCGGTGCGACTGTCGCTTTCTTTATTCTTTCTGTTATGCTTAGCTTTCAGTCAAATTCCCGTCCAAAATAAGTTCCAGGTATTTTGCTTTGTCTGAGAAGACTAGTTTGATTTGTTTTGTCTTGTCTTTGATAGTTTTGTCTTGGTGGGGTTTGAGTACGATTGACACCCAGACCACAACTTACTGCCCATTTGGAAAGTTTGTGTAGTGCGTTTTAGAGAAGTTCCTTGAGTATCTGCAGGTGCTTCCCTGAGGCTGCGATGACATTCAATTTTGCACTTTTTCCTGTCCATTTTTTTTTAAATACATTTTGTCAACTCAAATTGCCAAGTGGAAACTTACCTTACAAATGGTTGGTTTTTAAATTGCTGGTCAAGGATTTGGTTTTTATTGCAACACCAGATTTAAACTTCTCATTATTGGATAAATTAAAAAAAAACAACGTTATTGCAAATACATTGTTCCAATAAATTCGTCCTAAAATCATTTAAGCACAAAAAATTAAAACCACGCAATAATATCAAGTGTACATCTATCTACTCGGTATCTGACGAACAAACAATCGATTTCCATAAAGAAAATAAAAAAAATAAATTTCACAGGAAGTCAAACAAAAAATGATAGCAAAGGATAAAAAATAAAATAGTAACGAAAACAACATCCTTTCCATAAACAAAGCCCAACCTTCCAATGATAATGGCCGTTGTACTCCTGTTGTATTGAATAATGTTTTCCACAAAATGGAGGGGTTATCATGTATCTATGAGCAATGAGCATATAGGTATATTATCTGAGAACGGTAATCTTTTTTTTCGTTTCAAAAGCAATAACTCCAATGGACGGATGAATAAGCAACACAACTCGTTAGAATTGGTAATAGCAATCGCACATTATGATACGTAAATTGTGCGAGTGTATTGGTATTCACATAGTTCATTGGGAGGATACACATTCCGGAATGTTGTGAGTATTTAAAGTTTGTAATTTGAATACCGTTAGCTATATATTCCCATGTGTAGTTAAAAAAAATGAAACAACACACACACAGGTAGACAGAAACATAAATACTAATACACCCACCTCAGGGCATTATAGAGTTTTGCACAGAACATGAATGGTACCTTGGAATTGAAAGGATATTAACAAGGATGTTTTCGAATTTAGGAAAAGCAATTTAATGATAACATGACTTTTTCGGATTTGTACTTTGTAGTCGAAAAGTATGTCTTGGAAATTGCTGCAGGGGTTTAGAATAAGGATAACAAAGGGATAAGAGGTAGGTGGTACACTGGAGGATGGTATTTGGAGAGTATGAAGCCATTAAAGACTTTGGTTTATGAGAGTTTACACTTTCTCAACTAGCTTTAGGGATTTTTGAATTTGTCCTCCATCTGTAAAATAAGGAGAAATTTATATTTCATAATTATTTTACAGGATTTGCTACTCTGAAGAGATTGAAATCTCCGTTTATAATTGGTACATTTAACAGGTTATTATATATCTGGTGGTGGACGGGCTAAATGAGGTTAGAATTTGTTTTTTTTATTATTCTTCAACACTTTGGATTTAGTTGCTTAAATTTCAGTAACAAACACCCGACTCTAGTAAAATTCGTTAATGAGTTAGAGACACAAAAATATTATTACACTTGTAACGCATCCGATGGAAACTCCATCTTAAATTTATGCAGTTGCAGGACTGACATGTGATGGTAGGGTGTTGTAGAATGAGGGTAGACTCTGATTGGCTTTAACTTGGCAATGCCCAGTGGTTGCAACTATGACTACACATCCAATGTGCTTATTTTTTACCTCCAAGTGGTAACCATCGATTACTGGTTTCATCCAACCGGATTTGATACCCTCGGAAGGGACTTATTTTATTGTCCCTGCTTAACGAAAAAGGACAACGACGTTCGTACCTCCATCTGAAATGTGAGAACATTAAACAGGAGAGGTGCAGAAGAACAACCAGCGGAAGCCCTAAGTTGCTACAAATGAGACATTACTGCCATCCAGGAAATAAGATGGGTTGGGCCGGGCAAAAAGAGGATGAAAACTGTGACATCTACTATGGACCGTGTTATAGTGAGCAGAAACAGCGACTATTTGGATGCGGATTTTTTATAAATGCCAGACTTAGGCAAGAAGTCTTATGATTGCAAGGCATTGTAGCAATCCTCATCATGGCCAAATTTGCCAACATAAGCCTTATATGCGCTCATGCTCCGACGGAGGAAAAAGATGATACAACTAAGGATTGCTTCTACGAGCTCCTTGACAAAACCTATGGGCGACTACCAAAGTACGATGTTAAAATCGTGCTGGGAGATTTTAACGCAAAGGTAGGAAGAGAAGACATCTTTGTCGGAAAATATAGCCTACACGACAACACGTTTGGTAACGGACTTAGGTTAATTGACTTCGCTACGGAACGAAATACAAAATGCACACGGTTTCCTAACCTTGATCTCCATAAGGGGACATGGTGGTCTCCACATAAACGAACAGTTAACCAAATTGTTCACATTGCGATAGACAAGAGACACGCATCTAGTATTTTGAATGTCCAAACATTCCGAGGGGCTTAAATCGACTCGGACCACTACCTTGTTGTAGCCAAGGTAAGTATGCGGATATCCAGCACACCACAACAAACCAGAACCACATTTAATGTCGAAAGACTGCAATCGCCAGAGACCGCCAAGACCTTCGCGCAACGCGTATCCCTTAACCTCTCGATCACGGATATAGACAGGTGCCACTCCAGGAACGATGTTCGCAAGTTTTACCAAAATGCAAAACGTCAAAGCCAAGGATACAAGGCTCGCGCAGAATCCTGTAGAGATAAACAAGGAAATATCGTAGTTGAGACACAGTCGATGCTGGGGATAAGGAAGAACCACTTTTGCAGACTGTGAAACGGCTGTCAGGCAGAACGAATCATTTAATATCGGCAACGACAGCAAAAACTACCAACCATCCGACCTTAGTGAAGTGAGGATCGCAATATTTAAACTCAAGCTTAACAAGGCCGCCGGAAATGGCAGCCTTCCCATCGAGCCTTATATAGCAGGCGGAGATGATTTGGTAAGCAACTTCCACCAGGTCATAACCAAATTCTGGTCGGATGAAAGTATGCCTGAAGAATTGAACCTCAGCATCGTTTGCCCGATCTACAAAAAAGGAGACCCTCTGAACTGCGCCAGCTGCAGAAGCATAAGTCTGCTTAACATCGCCTACAAGATCCTATCTGAAACCGTTTACCAACAACCTGATCGGCCCTTATCAGTGTAAAACCACACCAGGAAAATCCAAAACTGATCAAATCTTCACACTGCGGCAGATCGTGGAAAAACCCAAGAAGTCCAAATCGATATTCACCACCCATTAATCGATTTCAAAGCCGCATATGACAGCATTTATAGAGACAAACTATACAGAGCCATGTCTAGTTTTGGAATACCGCCCAAACTCGTCCGTTTGTGTAGGATGACGATGGAGAATTCTCGCTGCTCCATCAGGCTCGGAAACGACCTACCGACGATACCAAAAAATGATTAAGGCAAGGCGATGCGCTGTCATGTGATTTCTTCTTCAATTTGATTCTTGAGAGGATTGTGCAAAACTCTCGAACCAACCAGAGGCACAATTTTCCAAAGCGGCAAAAATGGGCTAAGTATATGCTGTCAACACGAAATAACACACAACATCGACGAATGGTACAGAACGTCACCATTGACAGAATTAACTTTGAGGTAATACGGGACTTTGTATACCTCGGCTACGCTATTAACTCTGACAACAACATCTCGTCAGAAATCAAACGAAGAATTACTCCTGCCAATCGCTGTTTCTTCAGGCTAAGAAGGCAATTTAGTAGTAAAGCCCTTACTCGAACTACTAAGGAGATCCTATATAAGCCCCGGATCATCCCAGTCCTGCTCTACGGCGCTGAAGCATGGACCGTATCAAAAGCGGATGAAGAAATCCTTGGTCGATTCGAGAGAAAAATTCTTCGAAAAATCTTCGGTTCCGTTTGCGTTGACGGGCTATGGAGGCGAAGATTCAACACGAACTATATGCGATGTACAGCGACATACCCCTGGTCAAAAAACTCCACATTGGACGTTTAAGATGGCTAGGACATGTAAAACGAATGGACACCAATACTCCGGCTCGCAGAGTCTTCGATTCCCAGCCAGACGTCGGACGCAGTAGACGAAGACCTCGCCTTAAGCGGTGCGCACAAGTAGAAACCGACCTCAACCAACTTGGAGTGCGCAACTGGAGGCAGTTAGCTAAGGACCGGGCTAATTGGAGAGTAATGTTGGTTGAGACACATGTTCCTTCCGGATTTTAGCGCCACCTAAGTAAGTAAGTAAGGAAGTTTCCTTGACGGCACAACCCCAAACCTAAAGGCCTAGTTCCAATTTCTAAGATACCCCTTGGACATGGGGCCATCAGTTTCCACTACGGGATTGAGCGTCAATTCTGAATCGCCTCAATCGTCCCCATCTCTGTTTAAGCGTCCTGACTTACCCTGGGATTCTTAGATGACCTGTTGTCCGAATATGCCAAAACAGCTCATTAAGGTTATTCACTTTGTCCATCCTATGTTGACTCCATTTTGGGAGTTTTTCCGCTGCCTCCTTGACTGGAATATGTGTATTAGTGTGAGTACACGTCTTTCCCAGCTCTTATCTGATGCCGACAAGACTATAGACAGGGATTGAGACCCTATCTACGTACTATGCACTCAGCGGTCGCGACGTAAAGGCTAAGAGTCGAAGTTGATAGGCATCAGCTGGAATTCATATAATCGCATTGCCTACCATTTAACCCTTAATAAGGATTACAACGTCTTGAACATTTGCCTCCATGTTGAATAATATATAAAGTCAGGGTCCAGTACATTTCATGTTCTATAAGGCTTCGCTTATATTGTTGTACATTAGCTTTTTGTTTTACAGGTAGTACTTTACTGCCAATAACATATATGGACCTGCACCGTACTAAAGTATATCTCTAGAGCTAATTGGCTTATATGTGACCCTGAGGTCTAAGTCCTCAAATTTAATTGCTGCTACTGAAAAGTGTCAGCTTCTGAGGTCGTCAGTTCCTTGGACTAATTATGAAGATTTCCTTGTATCGTATGCTATCGAATTCTGATGTCGAAGTTGGCTCTGAATTAAGTTTGTTGGTCAGAAAGATGCATGATGAGTTTTGCAGTTCCTATAAAAGATTCCATATGTCAAACGTCCAGTCTTAGACATTAAATCGTTTTTTTCTAGGATTTGAAGTAACCTGTGTTAATTTGACATGGGTCTTGTGATCTTCTTTAAGCCAATTCGGCAAAGCTAACTTTTCACTAAATCAACATGGACTTTCATATTTTTCCAGTAATCCTAAAATATATCAAGCTTTCCGGTTTATCCCTTTTATCTTGTATGACCTCTGAACTTTTCAATAAACAGTTGCTCTCTTATTACGTAAGGGATTACCCAAAATGGTCAAAAGGTTCCACTTAAAATAAATTCCGTCCCAAAAACACAGAAGGTATGTATGAGTTACATATCCATATACCTACATCAAGGACTGTCTAAGTGTCAGATCCACACCAAACAAACCACTCGAACAGCAACATAAGGGGCCATCTGTCGTCACCTCCTATTACCTCAGATACACTATACACTTGCTTTGCGGTTTGGAATTCATATCCTCATTAGGAACCACCTAATTGTGCCGTCCACCCACACACATTCGACAAACTATCCCTTTTGTGGAAGCAACTCATTCGTAACCACAGCCAGAGACAGGAATACAAATGCCTCTGTCTTGGCCAAGTCTATTTCTGCCCGAAAGCAATTAATTCCGCTCGCATAACATTCTAATTAGGGGCTAATTTCTCTTTCATCTGTCGGTCAAATATTTTACCAAGACAAAGGCGTACAAGCATCCGCATCCGCAAATTCGCCACGAGTTGGGGTAAAAACCGAAAAATTCAATTACTGCCACTATTTCCAAGCGTCCATCTCGACCGACTGACCCACCGACTCCTTCCCGCAGTTAGTCACAAAGAAGCCATTTATTCGTCCATCCATCTACGGTCCGGCCATACATCCATCAGCGTGTTTGTGGGGTTCGACCTCGACGGGGCTGTAATTTATCATGGCAAAGTGTTTACCAAATTGCACTCGCCTCATCAGCCCGCTCCATCCCAGCGTGCGGTATAACTGATTTTGTTTGAGAAACCCTCCAATTTGCGGTCGTTATGAGTCCTGCCACGAAACTTACACGCTAACGTGGTCATGGCTTTGAAGGACCTCTCGAGGTCAATTATGTCATGACAGTAACGTTGGTTTTTTTTTTCTGCGCGCAGTAATTTAAATAAAACCGAGAAAAAAACATTAAAAAGTCCTCTCACATATCCTCACCTTGGAGTAAATTGAATTCCTGCATAGGTCCTGTTGTATTTTTTTTTCATTTATCCCGTAGATGCAGACACATTTCACATCCACATGACACCAAGTTACGTGCTTACCATCCAGCATATACAAATATGCACAACAGACTTTGTATATCCTGGAAGAGGAAAAGGATTCGCTCGCCAGGCATGGTGGTTATATAGAGGGTTGATTGCAAGGACAAAGAGCAACACTTTGCAGGTGATGTGTGAGAATGACACACACACCAACCAACAAGAGCGTTATAGTGTGGCTGGGTGTACTGTTGGTGGTATCCTTTTTGCAAAATTGAATTCCATTTCACTACTATGTCGTGTCCTAGATCCGAGGATTCGAAAGACAGTGACACAGTCCGTACGTCGGCAATCAAAAAGAACACCAACAACGGAATTTCATCTTCTTCTACCGACTTCTCCTACTACTGCTGCTGCTGATGATGATGATGATGATGATGAAAATTGTTTAAAGGATTTGCCTCTTCGAGGGAAAGGATTCACAGATAGACACACAACAAACATACCGCACATGATGTACATAAGGCTAAGCTGGGTGGAAATGAAACAACCAACGATAAGAATACGAGTACGGTACACCTCGATTGGAAATTCCTTTTTAGCACTTTTAACGCTGGGATCTTCAATATTATCCTTCTCCGTATTTTTTGTTCCTTGTTGTGGATGCTCTCTCTGGGAAGGCAAACGTTTCACCGTATAGACGAATTCCAATTTGCTGGAATTTCTTTTATTATTGCTTCTGGGAGTCGTTTGGGTGATGTCCTTGTTTTTTGGCGCGCACAAGAGGCATATCCGGATTGAGCATGATGTGGATTCGTGTAGCTGAGGGATACATTTGACGTGGGAGAGGTTTTATGAGCCTGCGGAGCCTGTCAATGACAGTTTGTTAAGCTGCACTGGGGCGACTTTGGCAATAAAAGAGTGCAAGGAAGTTAAATGGAAATGTACAACTTAAGGATGTCAGGGTGTGGTAATACCGAGGATTCATATAAAATCCGCATGTGAGCATTGAGTGCTGAATATACCAATAGTCGTACTAAGAAGTCAGGCTGCTTTAGAGACTACAGGGGACTTGTCCTCGAAAAACGGTGTAAGATGTCCATTGGTATCTGAATGTTCTTGGCGTCAATCGGAAGGAGAAGCGCCTCCTGATACTTGGTATCGAACAACGCCTTCCTTTCGCAGCAGTCCATCGCACACACACTATTGAGCCACTTGGTTCGGGACTGTCGATGTAAACAAATGCGTTTGACGGGGACTACCTTCCTTTGAATGAGGTGTGCCATGTGTACTGCTATTCTTATAAATAAGGATTGCTTCTGCCTCGGTTCATTCATTCATTCCTCCTCCTCCTACTTGTCCAAGCAGCTTCGTCATTGCTATTGTCAGTCAGAGAAACAGGGCGGCGCAAGCCGCTTTGGGGTGGTGAAAGTTAATCTGTATAGAAGTTCCACATTGGATCAGAGACCAATAACACTGTGTTACTGTGTTAGCGTCGTCAGAATCGGACACTAGGAGGTCCTCTTCTGCTAGCCCATCGGTAACACATAACCGTTTGGTACTGCTCTAGTCCAACAGAATTTGACTTGCTTTACGTCGAAGTTTTATTGTAACGATTGGGATAAAACAGCTAGAAGCTATGGACTGGTTCTATATCCCAGCAATAACAGAGAAAATGCTTTTCACCCAGAAGTTTAAAAAGTCAGCATTGAAGCCATAGTCATTCCTCTTCAATTAGCTCGATCTTTAGTTAACGCCTCAAGCAGCGCTTTTCAAATTAGTTATGGGCGGCTTATGCCAGTGCTGCAATATATGTTCCATATTTTAAAAACCCTTTTTGCCTCCAGGTACTGTTGGATCCTTGGTCGGTTAACATAAAGGCGTGATTTGAAAAAAATACCTGAAACAAAAATCACAGGGTGTCATGTACCCCCATATTAAGATGATGCGTTCTGGGAATTGTTCCCTCAAAAGAGCCACCTATGCCATTGAAGTGTAAGCTCTTGGAACCAGCCCTGTTGGAACTATATTTTCCAAGTTAAATTTATATTGTCATGGCAAACATGTTCACATACCGCTTTGAATGCACTGTCACTGTGACCACATTTCTTTCAAAAAATCAAGGACCAACAAAAATCCTTGGACACAGCTCTCTGTGACCTTACGTCAATGCAAAGGAGATTGGTGCAGCCCTGTAGCAGATACTTACTTACTTAAGTGGCGCTACAGTCCGGGATGAAACTGGGCCTCAACCAACATGCCTCCCCAGTTAGCCCGGTCCTTAGATAACTGTCTCCAGTTGCGCACTCCAAGTTGGTTGAGGTCGGTTTCTAATCTAGTTGTGCGCGCGAGGTCTTCCACTATTGGGTCCGACGTCTGACTGAGAATCGAAGACTCTGCGAGCCGAAGTATTGGTGTCCATTCGTTCTACATATCCTAGCCATCTTAAACGTCCAATGTGTAGTTTTGACCAGGGGTATGTCGCTGTACAGCTCATATAGTTCGTGGTTGAATCTTCGTCTCCTTGCCCTTCAACGCAAACGGGGCCGAAGATTTTTCGAAGAATTTTCCTCTCGAATCCACCAAGGATTTCTTCTTCCGCTTTTGATACGGTTAATGCTTCAGCGACTGGGATGATCAGGGTCTTATATTGGATCTCCTTAGTAGTTCGAGTGAGAAGAAACAGCGGTTGGCAAGATTAATTCTTCGTTTGATTTCTGACGAGATGTTGTTTTCAGAGTTAATAGCGGAGCCGAGGTAGACAAAGTCCCGTACCTGTCAATGGCGACGTTCTGTCCAATTCGTCAATGTTGTGTGTACTTTTGTACTAAGTCTCACCGCCATTTACTGCTAAGCCCATTTTAACCGCATCCTTCTCTATACTAGCAAACGTTGATATAACATCACGTTGAGCCCTACCAATGATGTCAATATCGTCGGCGTATGCTAGTAGTTGCACCGATTTGGAAAATTTTGCCTCTGGTGTTGGCTCGGGAGTTTTGTACAATCCTCTCAAGAATCAAATTGAAGAAGTCACATGACACTAGTAGACAATAACTGTAAGCAAATCATAAACAAACCAACAAGAATCACAGACACGTCGCGGACTTTGGTAGACTATGTTATTACATCAATCGAAAGGGATATTTGGGCGGATACTGTGAATGATTTAAAAATAAGTGATCACGAATCAATTCTAGTAAAAATGTCAGTGAAGAAAAAAAACTATAGTAAAAACATAAAATCAATTCAAGTGTTTAAATATAAAAAAAAATGAATTTAAGTCAATCTTACAAAACAAAATCGGAGATTCAGTGAATACTTCGAACGTCAACGAATTATCTAAAAAATTAAAAGATTGTTTAAATTCCAGTGTCTGTAAGTGTACTATAAACAAACGTGTATTCCCTATTCGAAATGAGTGGTATAAAAACGATCTTGAAAATCTAAAAAGGGAGAAAATACGGTACTACCAAAAAGCAACCATTTTTAACAATCCAAGCGATTGGATTGAATATCGAAGGGTAAGAAATTTGTATAAATATAAGCTCCAGCTAGCAAATAAAACCTATACGTGCAGTAAAATTAAGAACTGTTCAAGTCAAAAAGATATGTGGAGAGTTATTAAATCCTTAGTTTTAAAGGAGGAAAAAGAAGAAATATGTGAAGTGCAATTTGAAGACAAGAATGAGACTGATAACATGGTTATAGCAAATAGACTAAACTCATATTTTATAAATAGCATTAACGATATTACTAACTCTATACCTTTAGTAAGCTTAGATTCCAGTAATATGAACGAGTTACCTACCACATTTTTGTTTAAGCCAATAACCCTAAGTGAACTTAACGCAATATGCAAAAAAATGAATAAGAAAAAAGACTCGGAACATTTAAACATTGAAATAATATTAGACTGTTTCGATGTGATCGGACCCATTTTGTTAAAAATTATTAATAATTCATTTGAACAAGGCATTTTCCCAGATAATTTAAAAGAATCCATAATACTCCCTATACCAAAAGAACCTAATAATATAAACTGTGATAAATTTAGACCCATAAACATGCTACCAATCTTAGAAAAAATTATTGAAAAGGTTGCACATAAACAATTATTTAAATATGTATCTGATAACAAAATCCTAATACAAAATCAATCGGGTTTTCGCTCAGATCACTCCTGTGAGACAGCTCTTAACTGGCTGATCATGACTTTAAAAAACCAACGACATGAAAAAAATAAAATAATCTCGGTGTTCTTAGACTTTCAAAGAGCTTTCGAAACAATTAATAGATCCTTACTTCTAACAAAATTAAAGAAATACGGTATTAAGAATAAGGAACTAAACTGGTTTCAAACGTATCTGAGTGATAGAACTCAAAGAACTAAAATTAATCAGTGCTTATCAAAGAGTGCATTTAATTCATTCGGAGTGCCACAAGGAACAATACTAGGTCCACTGTTATTCCTAATATACATAAATGATATATGTCAAGTTCTCAAATATTGTACAATTTCATTGTTTGCAGATGATGCACTCCTCTTTGTGTATGGAAAAGATTTACATTTAATAACTGACTATTTAAAATATGACTCAAATAAAATGTGCTTGTGGCTAGTAATGAATAAACTGAAAATTAATGTAAATAAAACGAAGTGTATGGTTATAAACGCGGATTTTGAAGCTAATATACAAATTAACAATAATCAAATCGAACAAGTGCAATCAATTAAATACCTTGGCGTAATTATAGACAATGAACTAAATTTTAATAACCACCTTGATTATATTGTTAAAAAATTTCAAAAAAAGTGGGCTTTCTGAAAAGGATACGTAAAAACATATCAGTAGCTATAAACATATACAACATTATAATTAAACCGCATTTTTAATTCTGCTCAACTATACTCTACATGGGCAACTCGACTGAAATCAACAGGCTACAAAAGCTTCAAAACAGGGCAATGAGAGTAATTCTCAAATGCAGTTTTTATACACCAATCAGATGGATGCTTTCATGTCTACAATGGCTCAATATCAAACAGAGGATAACATTCAACGCAGCAATATTTGTACTAAAAATAAAATATAAAATGGTTCCAGAATACCTTTCATCAAATTTAAATATAACACATGAAGTTCAACCTTATAACCTTAGATCCAATAACAATTTTAGATTACCATTGTATAGAGACAGTAGAACTCAAAACATGGTTATGTACAAAGGCATACAATTATTTAATGAATTACCAATTGTGAAAAAAACATTAGTCAAATTACCATTGTTTTAAAATACTTTTAATAGTTTACATTAAATCTAATGTTTAATGAATCTAAAATTTATTCAATGTAATTTACAAAAAAAAACAAATTACAAATTTTTGGCGCAACAGGCTCGTTAGTACCCAGGGCCTAGCTTTCTCACAACCATTCATGTGTGCGTGTGTACTTCTTGCACGATGGCGGGTCCTCCTGTTTTATGCCGACTCCGAACGGCTAAGTTGAGATAAGCTATTCTTGACAATTGATACTACTCGGATGATTTGTCAGATAATCACGAGAGGAGGGCCAGTGAAAAATCATTTAGGTGTTGCTACGGCTGGGAATCGAACCCAGACCTCCTGCGCGGCAGTTCATCGCACTAACCTTCGCGCCACTGAGCCCTCATTCAATGTTATTTAGTTACTTAATATCCTAGTGATTAACAAATAATGATAATAATAATATAGTAAATATTAAATATACTAAATAAACGAATACATACATACAACTTTTTTCGTATCGAATGTGTCGGTGAAGTCGTTTCCGACCCTGATAGAGCAGCGAGCAATTTCCATCTTCATCCTACACAAACGGACGAGTTTGGGCGGTATACCAAAACTAGACATGGCTCTGTATAGTTCGTCTCTATAAATGCTGTCGTATGCGGCTTTGAAATCGATGAATAGGTGGTGGGTATCGATTTGGACTTCATGGGTTTTCTTTCCGGGATCTGCCGATGTGTGAAGATTTGATCGATTGTGGACTTTCCCCTAGATATTGCGATCCTCACTTCACTTAGGTCGGGTGGTTGGCAGTTTTCGCTGCCGTTGCCAATATTGAATGATTCGTTCTGCCTGACAGCGCAATGTTGTTCGTCATCGCCGTTTAACAGTCTGCAGAAGTGGTTCTTCCATATCCTCAGCATCGACTGTGTCTCAACTATGATATTTCCGGATTCATCTCGACAGGATTCTGTTCGAGCTTTGTATCCTTGGCTTTGACGTTTCACATGTTGGTAAAACTTGCGAACATCGTTCCTGGAGTGGCACCTCTCTATATCCTTGATCGCGCGCTTTTCTTGCTCTTTTTTTTTCTTTCTGAAAAGCCGGTGTTCTTCCCTTCTTATAGAGCTCAATGGCAGCTTTCGTCTTCACCTGCAGCTTAGCCTTAAAGGCCTCGTTCTTGGCTGCGAGCATCTGTCGGCATTCCTCATCAAACCAAAGGCTTCTTGCTGGTTGCCGCGAGAAACCTAGCACATCAGTTGTGACTGATCAAATGGCGTGTTGGTATCGTTGCCATTGTTCTTCGACATTAGATGCTGGTGGTATGGTGTGAATCGAGAGGTTAATAGATACGCATTGCGCGAATGTCTTGGCGGATCGCAGTCTTTCGACATTAAAGCACAGTATTTCTGGTTTGTTGTGTGGTGGTGGATATCCGTATTTATACCTTGGCTGCAACAAGATAGTGGTCCGAGTCGATGATAGTCCCCCGGAATGTTCGGACATCCAAAATACTGGATGCATGTCCCCAGAGACCAGTATCTTCTGGTTAACTCTTGGATGAAGAAATAAGCACAGTTGATGTGTACAACAACTATCAGAGTGTACCCTCGTTCTACAACATAACATCCAACCATAATGCATCCATCCAAACGAATCTTCGAATTCTAGCCCTTGGGTTCGTGACGCCAAGGAAGACAGAACCTCCAGTTGAAGGATCATGCGATTGCGATTGCCAGCCAGACTTCGGATACAGTAGAGAAGAAGAAGAAGACCTCGACTTATGTGGCGCTCACAAGTAAAAGCCGACCAAAACCAACATGAAGTGCGCAACTGGAGGCAGTTGTCTAAGGACCGGGCTAAGTGGAGTGGATGATGTCTAGGTTCATCCCGGACTGTAGCGCAACTTAAGTAAGATCGCAGATGCCAGAGCGCTTGGACTGAATAACTGGCAGTAACGTGCCCAGAATCGAAGAGGGTAGAAGGCTACCTTGAACCCCAACGGATCGGGAGCCCGTTAAGTAAGTAAATAGTATCCGAACGAAATAGAAGATTTCTGACTACCAATTGTTGTTCTTTTCGTTTTTCGCCCTTCGACCAACTCGTCCTTCAATTAACTATGTTGACGGACAATAAAAAAGTTTTTCATATGCTATTATGGCTTCAGAAGGCTATACCTAGCGCTTTAAACTGTCACCAATAAATCAGATAGATACTCTCTCCCCTTTCATTAGCGACATTAATCCCTCAGGCGATTCGCTGTGCTCGATTAAGTACACATCCTCATTATACATTCAAGTTGTCCATTAAAAAAGGTCCTTTAGTAAAATGTAAAATTAATATCCGTAAGGGATATAAACAGCTATTGGAGATAATGTAGGTAACATGCATAAATAACAATTAATAGGCACGATTTCCTGCAAAAAAAAAAAGAAAAAACTCCTGAAACCCATGCATCAACAATTAATTGAATCCCACAGGATGTGTCAATACGCAGAGAGACACCAAGGCGAGCCATGATCAGACAACGAAAATGTATCATCAACCATTACAAGTACAGTGTCGACACAATATTGGTTGATGCTTGTCGCTTGCGGTGTGCTGTCATTATCCTTTTTTTTTAAATCCCTGCACTCCCACTCTCTGTCTATCTCATACTATCCGATAATCCCTTTTAGTCCTTATGCTTTTATATACCACGTTGTAGGCCAACACAACTCAATACGGCTCCTGGTTTAATGGCGTAATATTTGCATGAAATTTCCATAAAAGCCTACATGCCATCCGAAGGCACATTGACAGGAGCAAAACAACTACACATGCACATAGTCCTCGCCCAGCCAGAGAGCACAGAGGGTTGTAAAATTGACACCCACAGAAACGTCAGACAGCTCGTTTATGATTTTAATAAAAGTGACAAGTTGCACGTTAAGAGAGTACTGGTGATGGTGTTGTTACTGTATGTGTTCTTGTTAATAGACAGACAGACTATACTTCGTGTACATGTACTAACTGTCAGAGGGTGAGAGGTTAGTGTTTCACCATTAAAACACTCGCTTGACATGTCTCCTAACCTTGGCACAAACGGCATAAACATTTTGAAAGGAGAGACTGGGTTTGCTGTACATTGCAAAGGCGTCACACACAAAAGGAACACTTAATCCTGGCAGAAGGATAAAGACGTCGAACATATTGTTCCGTTCGCCTACTTGTTGAATATTTATGAGAAAAGGACGACTAAAAGGAGATATAGTCAGGGAAAATATTTTCATTGCTTCGTAAGCAATAATACCCTGTGTCGGTAGGACATTGTCCCTCCCCAGGCAGGATTTCCATAGATAATCCTGAGATTGCAGCAAATGTTGACTTCACACAGCCACTGCGGACTGTCTGTCAAATCTGAAACCGAATTTAAGTTAAACTCGAGGAAAATTTAAATTTTCGTCATAAATCACTTTTTACGGTTGTGCGACTTCGTCTTGGTTGGGAGGGGGGTAAAGGAGCTGAAAAGTTGTAAACAAGATGTCAATCAGAGTGGAAAATAAGTTCCAGTCAATATAGGCACGTAGATGTATGAGCTCATCGAAAGGATATGATAATTTATGAGCTTGTTCGGTGTTAGTTTGTGTATGAAATAAGTTTCGACACAACCACCAGAAAAAAAAGGCTTATGGCGGTGGTTTATGGTGATTTGGCTTTTCCAATGGCAGAGGAAAAGGACTCGAAATATATTGCTAGAGTTTCAGTGTGTTTTTCTTTTTTTTTATGAAAAATTAATGCAATTCGTATTTTGTCCCGCTGTTTGATTGATCACCTCTTGAAAGCTGCTTCTCCTATCGGTTGATGGTGGAATTCTTCGGGTTGATGTTGTCAAGCGTTTGAGTGGTGTCTGAGTTGTACTTGTCTGCCATTTTGTTTTCTAGCATGGCTACGTCAAAGAAGATTGATGTGTACAGTCTATTTCAATTGATGGTGAAACTTTTACAAGGTTGGGCAGGGGGTTTTGTAGAAAGTAAAGGGGTTGTGAGAAGAACTTGTCCATTGGAACATTTGTCCACTCCTATAGTTCAAGTAACGGGTGGGCCAAACTGCAATAAAATGAACAAATTATATGTTGTCCATGTACGTATATTGCTTTGTTAGTAATAGCAAACTGTTAAATAATACGACTTATTAATATCAATGTTTTGTTTATTTAAATGAACTCTTAGTGCCTAGTGCTTCTACTATAAGACTGACTGTTGTCTGACTAATTACAAGTATTTATATGACATCAGTTGTATGTGTTAGTGTCTTTTAAACATGCTTATACTTATAGTTGAATATCATAACATCTCATTTTTTCAGATATATTTTTTTTTTTTTTATTGTGTGTACTTTATCATGCTTTCTTTTCTCTAATTAGCCTATTATCTATTCACACTTAATAGCTAAGAAATAATTAACAATTTTTTAAAAAGAAATAATAATAATTTATTTCTTCATTCATTTCTTAAATTCAAAAAGATCAACCCCTACATTAAACCACGGCAGAGGAACCACTTCATGATGCATTATTGGTTGTTTACTATTTGAATTCTTATGACGAATGCAAGACTCACAGTTGGAAACAATATTGTAAATATCTTGATTTATATTGGGCCAGAAAACATTTTGTTTGGCTAAATTTCTGCAGCGCTCTATTCCCATGTGACCTTCGTGAAGAAGCAATAGTATGCGGTGACGTAATGACTTTGGGATAATGAGGCGATTCGATTTAAATAAAAGTCCATTTACTATCTGAATATCATTTCGTATATTAAAGTAAGGAATTGCACTGCTATCAATTTTATTTTTTAAACTTGGCCATCCTTTTTGACAATAGTCTTTAACTAAACACAAAATTTTATCATTTGTTGTTTCTTGCCGAATTTCGTTAAGCTTTGAATCTGACACTGATAAGTTCGAAATAAGTAAATTACAATGCAAGTTCATTTCCTTATCAAACTCAGTCAACACATTTTCTGATAATGGGGCCCTTGACAAAGTATCAGCAACGTAAAGGTATTTTCCAGGTTTGTATATTACAGACAAATCGTAATTTTGGAGACGCAGCATAAACCTTTTTAATCTGGTCGGTATCTTGTGCAGAGATCGAGTAAATAAAGGAATAAGTGGTTTATGGTCTGTTTCTACTATTATATGCCGACCATAAACATATTGGTGAAACTTTGTACATCCAAATAGAATGGCGAAAAGCTCCTTCTCTATCTGGGCGTAATTTTGTTGACTGGATGTCAATGTTGCTGAAGCATACGCAATTGGTGACGACCCATGATAGATAACAGCACCCATCGCATTTTTAGAAGCGTCCACTGACAATGTAACTGGTTTGTCAGGATCATAATAGGTCAAAATTGGGGCTTTGGAAATAATAGACTTTAAATTGTCAAACTCTTCTTTATGCTTCGACGTCCAGTGCCAAGCTATATCTTTTTGCAGCAGCTGTCGCAGACTAGACGTTTCAATTGACAAATTCTTTACAAATGACCCTAAATAATTGACCATCCCCAGAAATCGTTGAAGATCAGTTACATTTTGAGGTGATGGCATATCACAAATTGCTTTTATCTTACTCTCGTCTGGACGGACCCCGAATTCACTAAATATATGTCCAAGAAACTTTATTTGTGTTGTTAAAAATTTCGATTTATTTGGGTTAAATTTTAACCCAATAGATTTAGCTCTTTCTAACACTTGTTTAAGAGTTTTGCAATGTTCTTCTTTAGTAGTACTGTGAATCAAAAAATCGTCAATGTAAATTATGACATTGGGTATGTCACTAAAGTGGTTAACCATTTGCTGGTGAAATATTTCAGGTGCTGACTTTATACCAAAAGTTAATCTTAAAAACCAATATCGTCCGAACGGAGTAATGAACGTTGTTATTATAGACGAATCATAATCTAACGGGCAGACCCAAAACCCAGAGTTTGCATCTAATGTGCTAAAATATTTAGAAGAACTAAGACGAACCTTACATTCCTCTACAGTAGGGAATTGATAATGAGATCTTAAGATAGCTTTGTTAAGATTTCTTGGATCAAGGCATACACGTAAACTGCCATCTGACTTTTGTACTAGTACAATTGAACTTACCCATTCAGTAGGTTGTTCCACTTTTTTTATCACTCCTAGATTTTCCATTCGTAATAACTCTTGTTTGTATTTATCCGTTAAACTAAAAGGTATACGACGTGGACAATCAACAACTGGATCCACATCTGATTTAATTTTTAAATGAATTTCTTGTTTTAAGCATCCAAGACCACTGAAAATATTTTTATAATTATTTAAAAAACTTAACTTTTCATCACAAATGTCAAAATAAATACCTTCGGATTTGGATTTTTTGGAAGTTATGTTAGTATTTAAGTTATCAATTCTTTTAATTAGATTTAAATCAATACAAGAACCTAAGCCAAGAACTGTACGACAATCAATGTTTGCTACACAAAACTTAACTAAATAGATTTTGTTTTTATATATACACTTAATTTTGCTTTCACCGACAATGGGAAGCTGTGATCTATTAAACGTTAATAATTTGGTGTTTGTTGGCAAAATACTATCTTCGCTCAGCTGCAGGTGTTGAAACTGTGTGTGTGAAATCACGTTAGCCTGTGCACCAGTGTCAAGAAGGCAATATACTTGTTTGTTATTAATTTCAATTGTAATATTCCAAGTTAACGAAGTTGATTGCGGTAATGCTGTCGACGGAGTTGGTGACAGTGATTTCCGTGGTCGTGAAGGCCGGGGGGAATGGCACAGCGATTGGCGTTGTGATGCTTGTGTAATGAGACCCAAAAATAGAGAATCTCCATCAGACGATTCAGCTGAATCTGCTTCGACGTTGTAACAAACCCCGAACGCTCGCCGCGTCGCGAGAGTCGTATGTGGTCTTCCGTTATTATGCGAAGATCTAGTGTGGAAAGTCTTCGACCGGCACTATCACTCGCGCTAGTAAAAGCCTAACCACTCTAAATGTTTCTCTCTCTAAACCGCTGACTCTCATTCGGGATTAACCCTCCTATTAACTTCCTCCACCCTTATGACCCAAGGTAACAGGGACCTTAGGCCAATCCGGGCAGAATAATAGGAGGGGTGTCCAGCCATCTTGTGGCACAGGCATGCTCCTCCGCTCGCTAGCTCACCGGCGGCGTGGGATCTTACCACAAGACCTGGACTGGGGTTACATATATTTTTACATGCCTGTAAAATTGCGAACACAAAGGTGTTACTATATCGCAACCGTAACCAACAAAAATAAAAAAAAACTTGCGAGGCCCGAGTTTCGTCTACTTCCGCATTTGCCACTTCCTGCCTCCATAGCGGAAATCAATAAGGGGAGAGAGGATGATGTTACTCCTCTCTGAGCTGGCCCACCCCATGCTAAAAGAAAGATCTAGCGTCCATGGCCACCGCTTCGCTCCACCTGCGATGGCCCCTAACCTGAAGGAAGGATAAAGCAAACTCCTAAAAAAAATATTGCCTACCCCTGACTACGTTTTATACCCGTTTACCTGTTGTTCCATCCCCAACTCATCCTCTGAAATGCTTCTTACACGATTTCCATACTTAAGCGCAACTGTACGGATTGAAAGAAACTCCCAACTAATACACGCATAGTTTTCCACAGATCCCAGAAATAAGAAAACTAATGAACTTTCGTAATCGTTATAAACGAAATCTTAGTTTTATTAAATAAAATAATAAAAAAAAACTCAGACGCCAACTCATTACTATCTTAACTATACTAATCTAATCGCAAAAGAAGGTAAGAATTATTGTTTATGAACTAAATTTTGTTTCTTTTTTTCGGGTAATTGTTCGTAAATAATTTTAAATTTTAATGTCGGTAAGTATAATCTTAATCCAAAAATATTCTTTAAATAATAGGTATGGTAGGTATTCTCTTTTCATTTATTTTAATATTATTTTAATTTTTCATTATCTTTTCTTTACAGGTTTATTTTTGTTTATTAATTATTTTGTTTCGTTGTATTTTCCTTTAGGTTTTATTTCTCTATTTATTACTTTTTTTCTTCTTGCTTACAAAATTTTTATATATTTATTATTTTTCTCTCGCTAAAATTTTTCTTTCAGTGTACTTTTCTTTACTACTTTAAACAATTTTTTTTTTTTACAGATTTATCCTCTTTTTTATTTAATCTTTTTTTTTTATTGAATCAGAAAAATTCTTTCAGTGTACTTTTGATTTGTTCACAAAATTTATCGTTGTTGGTTTTATTCAAAATTTTCTTCCAATGAATGTTACTTTTTCTCACTGATATCTTTTTTTTCCTATACAGGTCAATTTCTACATTTAATGCACTGGGTTTAAATATTTCCACATACAAATTAAAAAAAAACTTACCCTTATTAGAGGGTTAATTACCCAAGGTGATGGACTGGGGTGCACCGCATTCCGCCTCCTTTGTTGAATGATGGACGCTACACTAGGGAATAAATTAATTTAAACGCAGCGCGTACAATAACAAGGAATTGACCAAACTATTCCAAAAGATTTTATTCAGTTATCAACTCTTTTTATTTAATTTACACGACAATAGAGAGAAAGGGTTTCCTAGCACATAGTGCTCCCTCTAGGGTCACCTAGGAGAACAGAGCCTAGTTGGTTGGGGTATCTGCTGATTAATATTTTTCTGCTGTTGAGGCGGTGGATTTCTAATGGTTGATCTGGTGGTGTTCCGGGGGGTTTTTTTTTTCGCGGTGAAGTGTCTATATCGTCGACCTCTTTGGATGGGGGGTATTTGGTCGATCACAAAAACAGGTTCACGAAGGGGAAGGGACAAGGGTATGGGACGAAGCGCTTGATTGATAGATGGTTTTTACGCGTGGCAATTTTAATAATAATTTCTTTTTTTTTATATGAAAAAATTTCTTTTTTTTTTTTTTGAGCTGCGAAATTTTGCCTTGCGCTTGCGCTGCTTCTGTGGGTGCACTAGGTCACTAAAGCAATGTTTTTTTTCTTTTGCACACACGTGGGGGGGGGGGGGGGGGTTTGGTATGGTTTTGATTCTTTTTTTTTCACTTTTCCTTTTCACTGGGTTTAGGTTGTTTTTTTTGTTGTTGGTGTAGGTTTTGTTATTTTTTTGTTTTTCGTCTTTTAGTTTTTTTTTTCACGTGGCACTATGGACTTTGTGTCCACTAATCTGGCGATGACCGCGCTTTCACTAGCGGAGTTAGGCACTTTTTGTAGAATTTGTTTTTTTGTATAGATTTTTTTTCGTTTGACTCGCGAGCGGGACTTGTTGCCGAGAGGGAAAGCCGATGCCCGGGGTACGCTGCGTGCTGATGCGTGCGAACGTGGCGTGGTTTTGGAGAGCGTGGGGGTTAGGATGGGCACTTTTCGTTGCCTTTCGCGATATTCATTTTTTTGTTGTTTCTGTATTTATGTTTGAAGAACTTGTAGTGTGATCTTTGTCACTTAGGAAAACAAAAAAAAACGCGGTAACTTTTACATGTCTTCGCTCTCTCCAGCCACGTCCGATTCGCGTCACCTACTCGTTAAAACAGACCGAGCAACCACCGGAAAACCTCCTATCACCCAAGCTAGCCGGAAATGTCTCCCTCACACCAATAGGCACAGCCCATGACAGAACTTTATAATCCCGTAGCTCGCAGGATTTTGACCACAAAACTCGCCTTTTGGTCTTAAAATTCAAGTTGAGATTTTTCGGACCTTTTAGGAAACAAATAATTAATTTTTGAATAAAAGTTTGCGAGCTAAAGGGAGTATAAAATTCCGCTTGCTGTTTACGCTCAGCACCATAACCTTGCAGCGAAAATCTAGTTCACAATGATTCCTTTGCTATTTAGCGATTCGATAATTTTTGCTAATCGTAGGATGAGCTTAATAGATTTTTTTTCCTCTGAGGTTTCCCACAACGTTGCGTACATATAGGTTTGATTTACACATTTTTGCATAGTGGTTTTTTCTCCCACATTTTCTGCATACAACTCCAGTTGCGGGACACTTATATTTGTGCTGCTCACCGCACCTTTGACATGCTTGTGTATTTGATTGTTGCTGACTTTGTTTACCAAAATAGTTGGTGTCTTTGCGCCCACTTGATGATTTATTGTTGTGTTAATTTTTTCGGCTATATTGTGAGTTGTTTGGCTTATAGTTGTATTGAGAACAGCTAGCTTGTACTTCTCCAATCATGGGACTGTCCTTTTGCCCTTGTAATTGTTGTGCTTGTTCTTTAGTTATTTCCACGGTTTTAGAAATTTCAATGGCTTTGTCTAATTTTATAGCACCTTCATTTAGAAGTTTTTCTTTAATATGAATATAGCTGTCATGTAATCCACAAGTAAAAATATAGCGTACGAGGTCTTCTCGGATAGTTCCAAATTCACATGTTAAACTAAGATTTTTTAGAGCTGTGGCGTATACATCAATCGACTCCTCGGGTTTTTGTTTTCGCGAAAAGAATATATGACGTTCCATAGCTATATTTGCTTTCGGCATAAAATGCTTCTTAAATAGCTCCACTAACTCCTCATACTTTACACTGTCTAGCTCAACATTAAAAGAGTTAAAAATATCCAAGCACTCCGTTCCAATTAAATGTAATAGCAATGCTACTTTACGAGAATCACTTTGCAACTCAAGATTAGAAGCTCGCATATATATTATAAATTGATTATACCAGCTTTTCCATGCACATGATAAATTCGAAGAATTCACATTTGACGGCGGAATAGAATAATTATAATTGTTTTGAGACTCGGAGTCTGGAGTTATTTCTGGCTTAACATCTGACACCATGTTAAATAATACGACTTATTAATATCAATGTTTTGTTTATTTAAATGAACTCTTAGTGCCTAGTGCTTCTACTATAAGACTGACTGTTGTCTGACTAATTACAAGTATTTATATGACATCAGTTGTGTGTGTTAGTGTCTTTTAAACATGCTTATACTTATAGTTGAATATCATAAAATGCAATAGTATAAACAAATTATATGTTGTCCATGTACGTATATTGCTTTGTTAGTAATAGCAAACCTTCCCATTGATTATGGAACGCGACGTCGTTCAAGTGACTGCCTCGGCTGACTTCGCAGCAGTTCATTCTGCTACTCCAATTTTCCAAGACCATGTTGATTATTTTGGGCTGTAGCTCACGGATTGCTTGAATGCTATTGGCTTTAAGTGCTTGAATCGTTTCAGGATTGTTGATATAATATCGGCCCTTCATGTTTCTTCACAAACAAAAGTCCAAAGGGGTAAAATCTCCGCGGCGGACAATTGATATCGTCAAGATGGTTGATAACACGATTTGAGAATTTGGTGCGCCAATGATTTTTTTTTTTTATAATTGGCGCGCGCTAAAGGGATTATTAATACCCTTATGGTGTTTAAGCACAGCGCGGGCATTAAGGAAATAGAGGAGTAGAGAAGAGGAGATACCGATGTGCGTTGGTTTTGAATTTCTGTAAATTGTAATGGAGAGGAAAAACTGAGTTTGGTAAAGCATTCCACATTCGTGTTGTTCGGTTAAGGAATGAATCTCTATATTTCATAGTACGTCCGAAGATAGGCTTTAGGGTGAACTGATTAGCATTCGTGGTACGGCGAGTATTACGGTTGAATTGTTGAAGTGGCGGAATGCAGCTGGCTATTTCGTTAGAGCATTTGTTGTTGTAATAGCGGTAAAAGAGTGTAAGGCAGGAGACATTCCTACGATGTTCGAGCGAAACTATGGAGTTCGCTATGGTTGGATCTCCTATCAATTTTATCGCACGCTTTTGTAACCTATCTAGTAGGTGCACCTGACCAAACCTAGACCTTTTGCTGCATTTTTGGCGATTTCGAATATGTGGTCGTTCCAACGAAGGTCGTTACTAACACACATACCGAGCATGGAAAGTTTTTTCGGTTTCGACGATGCAATTGCCACTCATGGATAGTGGCTGTAATGTTTGGTTTCGCTTGGATGACAGAAGACAGCATTGCGTTTTGGAAGCATTAAATTCCACTCTATTAGATTTACCCCTTTTAATTATGCTGTCAAGGTCGGAATTTAATGAACTTAACATATTTTGTCGTTTTTCTTCCACATCCGAAGGTGAGGGGCGTGAATTCGAGAACGAATATGAAAAGCTGAGGGTACTGTCATCAGCGAAGGAATGGATTGGATTAGAAGTTGCAGACAAAAGGTCATTAATAAAAATGAGGAAGAGTGTCGGAGACAAAATGGAGCCTTGGGGAACACCAGCATTTATTTGGTGAGTAGCAGACTTGAAACCGTCCAAAACTACTTGAATTGAACGTTTCGAGAGGTAGCTTCTAATCCATTGAAGAAGAGTATCATCGATACCAAAAGCACGCATTTTCGACAAAAGGGCTTGATGCCAAACCCTTTCAAATGGTGGATTGATTGGTTCCACTTTTCGGTGAGATATGACATCAAATCACCAGTGGACGTGTTGCTACGAAAACCATATTGTCGATCATTGAGGAGTTTTCGTGATTCAAGATATTTCATAAGCTGACGGTTTATCAGCGTTTCCATGACCTTAGAAAGAAGGGAGGTAAGTGCAATTGGTCGGTAGTTGGAGAGAGAAGAAGATTCGCCTTTTTTGGGGACGGGCTGTACAAATGCAGTCTTCCATCGACTTGGAAATAGTCCTGATGAATAGTAAAGATGGAAAAGCTTACGCAGTGGTTTTGCCAGCGTTGAAGAACACCTCTTCAGAATTATGGGGGAGATACCATCTGGATTAGACGATTTGTGTATGTCAAGATCGATTAATACTCTTGCGACTGTACGAGTACTAAAGTGGATTGGTCCCATAGAATGTTCTACGTTCTCTAGTACAGGGGGAGACTGGGAACAATCTGGCAGCATTGAATTGGCTGCAAAATGAGCAGCGAGCAGATTGGCTTTGTCTAGAGAGGTGACAGCTGGAATGTCATTGTAAATGAGCGTTGGGATGGAAGATGAGGTCGAATTCTTAATGTTTTTTACAAACGACCAAAAGTTTTTACTACCTTTGGGACATAGTAGAATTTTTTGCCTCAACTTTTGGCCGTGGAAGAATTTGACACGCTTAATGTGGGCATTGCAGTCATTTCTGGCTCGTTTGAATTTTAAACGGTTTTCCTCAGTTGGGTTGGCTTTATATGACCGAAAACATAACTCTTTCACCCTAACAACCTCAATTGTGGCATGGGCTGTGTGGCATGGCGCGCCATCCTGCATGAACCAGAGGTCGTCCAAATTCATGTCTTCAATTTCGGTAAGCAAAAATCAGTTAACATGGCTATGTAATGCCCACCGTTGTCCGAAACCTTGTTTCCAACCTTGTTTTCGAAGAAAAATGGCCCAATAATGACACCACTTCACAATCCGCACCAAACAATCACTCTCTGTGAATGCATCGGTTTCTCGACAATAACGTGCGGGTTTTCCGAGCTGCCGAGTTTCAAAATGCTCCTCGTCAGAAAAGATGATTTTTTGGCCAAAATCGATGTCAAATTCATGCTACTCTAAATCCCAAACTGCGAAGTGATAACGAAGCTTTCAATTGATAAGTCAATTGGACCTTGAAAGCAAATAATCCGAGGTCTTTGTGCAAAATCCTCCTCAGGCTTGTTCGTGAAAATTTTGAGCTTTTGAGTTCTATGAAGAGTTGATGTTAGTAAGCTGAGTCTCACACTCTCGGCTACAGCGGCAACATTCTCGTCTGAGTGCGTGCTTACGAAGATGGGACCATGAGTGTTATCTATTAGCATACCAGTCTCATGAACTTTTTGCACACATTTGCGTATAGCAGGGCGGTGGGTGCTTCATTTTTTCCAAAATTTTTTTTTTTCAAAAAATGCACTACTTGGGCTACACAGCCTTTGGAAATAAGTTTTCGATATTTTCCAACGTTTTTCAAGTGTAACGCAACTCATATTGTTCCTCGGAGATATGATACTGACTTTCTGTCAAGCTTTCAAACGGGAAACAGCTGTCAGTGTCAAAATAACCTACGATTTCAAAAGAATCTTACATTGACCGAGTATATAAACCTTATTGTCACCGTCAGGCCTATACACTTAAACTCCCAACAAACAATGTTCTCTCGAAAATATTTAGATGGTCAATTTTGTTAAGCAATTGCCTTAATAGCGATTTTGTTGGACTTGAGCATTTTTGCAGTATTTGTTTTGGTAAGTCCACTCAATGGTACTTTTTCCAGTTAATTAATAAATTTGCAGGTATTTGTAGCATGAAAAGTGAGATATCATGGAACTTTCTCTTGAAAAAAGAGCTCCATTGTGGAGGAATTCCAGAGAGGTGTTTCAGCCGCGGAACTTGTCAAAAATTCCAGTTGTACCCGGATAACGATTTATAATCAAATTTCAAAGGATAATGACTGTACAGGTAGAGAAACAGAAAACAACGTTGAAATCAAAAAATGATGATGCTGAGAAAGTAGCGCAAGTATTAGGTTCTGAAGTATATATTCGCGTACCTAAATAAATTTCGGGATAACAGGTTCAGAGGAAAAACAAACCGACGAAGGCTGAAGGAAAATATGAAAAAAAAACTAAGTAAATAAGCCACTCAGCAGGCTTAATATTTCCTGAATAGTTTATCTAGGCACCCCTCCTAGTAGATGGAACATTATGAGATTGAAGACCTTATCATTGAAATACCTCAGTTCGGACAACAGAAAAAAATTCCTGCTGCAGCTGCTGATATATAGGATACTCCACCCGTTTCCACAATAAATTCGTCCGCGCAAATGGGCATATCAGCGATGGTTGGATGTTGTAGAACGGGGGTAGACTTTGATTTGCTTTAACTTGGTAAAGCCCATGGGTTGTAACTCTGACTACACAGCAACTGTGATTATTTTACCTCCAAGCGGTAACCATCTGAACGGATTTAACTTGCCCGGCCGATAAGTGCGAGTGTTGATAACCAGATTAAAAAAAGCAACACTATAAACAGCCTGGTCAGAATGACACGGATTGAATACCCGGCCTGCTGTCAAAGGCGAACTTAGATGAGCTTCTTCGACATATTCGAAAGGCCAACGGTAGGGCTCAATCCCGTAGTGGATACTGATGGCCCCATGTCCTAGGATAAATCCAATGAATTGGAACTGGCCCTCTAGGTTGGGGATTGTGCTTTGGGTTAACTACCCACCCATGAAAAAACCATATGATACGAAGCAACCAATAGCCCTGGAAAGGACTGATATTATTGTTGACGACCCTGCTAAACGAAAAAAGGACAACGACGTTCGTATCTGCACCTGGAATATGAGAACATTAAACAGGAGAGGTGCAGGCGAACAACTTGCGGAAGCCCTAAATTGCTACAAAGCAGACATTACTGCCATCCAGAAAATACGATGGGATGGGCCGGGCAAAAAGAGAATGAAAAACTGTGACATCTACTATGGACCGTGTTATAGTGAGCAGAAACAGCGACTATTTGGATGCGGATTTGTTATAAGTGCCAGACTTAGGCAAGAAGTCTTATGTTTTCAAAACATTATCTAACGCATTGTAACAATCCGCATCAAGGCCAAATTCGCCAAGATAAGCCTTTTATGCGCTCATGCTCTGACGGAAGAAAAAGATGATATAACTAAGGATTGCTTCTACTCCTCCTCGACAAAACCTATGAGGGACTACCAAAGTACGATGTTAAAATCGTGCTGGGAGAATTGAACGCAAAGGTAGGAAGAGGAAATATCTTTAGCAGTATTGTCGGAAAATATAGCCTACACGACAACACGTCTGGTAACGGACTTGGGCTATTTGATTTCGCTACGGAACGAAATGCCACTATAGCCACACGGTTTCCTCACCTTGATATCCATAAGGGGACATGGCGGTCTCCAGATCAACGAGGGGTCAACCAAATTGCTCACATTGTGATAGACAAGAAGCATCCAGTATTTTGGATGTCCGAACTCTCCGAGGGGCTAACATCGGCTCGGACCACTACCTTGTTGCAGCCAAGGTAAGTATGCGGATATCCACCACGCCACAACAAACCAGAAATACTGTGAAAAAATTTAATGTCGAAAGACTGCAATCGCCAGAGACCGCCAAGACCTTCGCTCAACGCGTATCCCTTAACCTCTCGACTCACAACACACCACCAGCATCGAATGTCGAAGAGCAATGGCAACGATGCCAACAAGCCATTAGATCAGCCGCAACTGATATGCTTGGTTTCTCGCGGCCGTCAGCATGAAACCCCCGGTTTGATGAGGAATGTCGACAGATGCTCGCAGCCAAGAACGAGATCTACAAGGGTAAGCTGCAGGTGAAGACGAGAGCTGCCATTGAGCATTATATGCTTTTCAGAAAGAAGAAAAAAGAGCAAGAAAAGCGCACGATCGAGGATATAGAGAGGTGTCACTTCAGGAACTATGTTCGCAAGTTTTACCAAAGTGTAAAACCTCAAAGCCAAGGATACAAGGCTCGAACAGAATCCTGTCGAGATGAACAAGGAAATATTGTAGTTGAGACACAGTCGATGCTGAGGATATGGAAGAACCACCTCTGCAGACTGTTAAACGGCGATGACGAACAACATTCCGCTGTCAGGCAGAACGAACCATTTAACATTGGCAACGACGGCGGAAAACTGCCAACCACCCGACCTAAGTGAAGTGAGGATAGCAATATCTAAACTCAAGCTTAATAAGGCTGGCGGAGATGATTTGGTAAGCAACATCCACCAGCTCATAAGCCAAATCTGGGCGGATGAAAGCATGCCTGAAGAATGGAACCTCAGAATCGTTTGCCCAATCCATACAAAAAGGAAACCCTCTGAACTGCGCCAACTTAAGAGGCATAAGTCTCCTAAACATCGCCTACAATATCCTATCTGCCGTAATATGTGAACGCCTGAAACCGTTTACCAACAACCTGATCGGCCCTTATCAGTGTGGTTTTATTCCAGGAAAGTACAGAATCGATTAAATTTTCACACTTCGGCAGATCCTGGAAAAAAAACCCAAGAAGTCCAAATCGATACCCACCACCTATTTATCGATTTCAAAGCCGCATATGACAGCATTTGTAGAGACGAACTATACAGAGGTATACCGCCCAAACTCGTCCGTTTGTTTAGGATGACGATGGACAATTCTCGCTGCTCCATCAGGGTCGGAAACGACCTCACTGATACAATCGATACCAAAAAAGGATTTAGGCAAGGCGATGCGCTGTCATGTGACTTCTTTAATCTGATTCTTGAAAGCATTATGCAAAACTCCCGACAACAGAGAAACAATTTTCCAAAAATCGGTGCAACTACTAGCATACGCCGACGATATAGACATTATTGGTAGGACTCAACGTGATTTCATAGCCACTTTTGCTAGTATAATGAAGGAAGCGGCAAAAATGGGCTATGTATATGCTGTCAACACGAAAGGACACACAACATCGACGAATGGGACAGAACGTCACCATTGACAGATATAACTTTGAAATCAAACGAAGAATTACTCTTGCCAACTGCTGTTTCTTCAGGATATGAAGGCAATTTAGTAGTAAAGCCCTCACTCGAACTACTAAGGAGATCCTTTATAAGACCCTTATTATCCCAGTCCTGCTCTACGGCGCTGAAGCATGGACCATATCAAAAGCGGATGAAGAAATCCTTGGTCGATTCGAGAGAAAAATTCTTCGAAAAATCTTTGGTCCCGTTTGTGTTGACGGGCTATGGAGACGAAGATTCAACCACGAACAATACGAGCTGTACAGCGACATACCTCTGGTCAAAAAACTCCGCATTAGTCGTTTGAGATGGCTAGGACATGTAGAACGAATGGACACCAATACTCCGGCTCGCAGAGTCTTCGATTCCCAGCCAGACGTCGGACGCAGTAGAGAAAGGCCTATCCTTACGTGGCGCGCGCAAGTAGAAGCCGACCTCAAACAACTTAAAATGCGCAATTGGAGGCGCAGTTAGTTAAGGAATGTAGGTATTGACATCCTAGCTACGGTCAAGGTGCTAGGCACTCAGCGATCGCCAAGTCGCAAGACTGTCTGTCCTCCCTATCTAAAGGCCTTTAATATTCAGCCGTAAAAAGGAATTTGGTATGTAAGCACTTTGACCATGACTCCAGCATAAGTGCACAAAATTTTCCAAATTCTGTCACTGCCATGGTCCTTTTTAGAAAAACGTTATTTTTGTTTAAATTGCAAGGAATTAAAAAAAATCCTGAAAAATCATAGGGAATTTCAAAAAAAAAAGTTTCTGAAGAAGATAATATTTAGACAATGTCAGTTTCTATATTTGCTTCATAAAAAGTTGTTTGCCACGCCCACTTTTTTTCGTGAAAATTAATATTTCATGAAATTTGAAAAGTCGAACTTTGTAAAAAGAATTTTGAGTCTTCCAGAATTCTTACCCCAATCCGTCCACTTCGCTTATTCGAATTCTTACCTGCATCGGGTTTCATGATCAAGAACGTCCAAAATTACCCAATGAATACTATTTAGCCACCCATTTTATTATCCCAACCGACAACCAAAGTATATCAATCAATTCAAGTGAATAATAACGGAATGACATCCAACGAAAAAAAAATCTTTTATTCCCTCATTCGCTTGCGATGCCATCTAACATTCATTGTCAGCATCAATCACAGTCATTCCTGCAAAGTACCATTTCAGGCCAATATTGCCGACATTTCTATGCAAAACAACACTCAAGGACGAAAAAAAAAATCACTCACCGATAGCATAAAATCGAACATTTCATTGTGCCCGACACACTGATATGTTTCAGGACATATGCTTACCGCATTGTGTATACACAATAGCGTGCCAGGAGAGCTCTAGGATGTTTCGTTTTTCTTGTTATTTTGCACAACTGCCACCACCCCCGCTCATACTTTCCTTTCAACGGAATTTCCATTGAAAACAAATTCAATTCAAATCGATCCAATCGAATCGAATCAATTGCGAATTGCTGACAAGTTGTTCCTCAGCGGTATGGCAAAGGAAAAGGATCCTCCCCCCCATGGCAAGCTTAACCAGGAATAATATCCCGATTTGGATTTATTGGGGTAATTCTGGTGGGTATTGTTTTTTTTTGTTTTCCAAAATAAAACAAAATCCGTGTTGTGTTCCATTTGGTGGAATGTCTTTTTTTCCAAACCTCCTAACCGCCTCCATTGAGAGGGTTTCCATGTTTTATCGGTACTCCTGCGATTGAAGATTATACCCGAGTAAGAGGCTTAATGTGTCATACCGTTGTGATTTGTCGCTCAATTGGAACAATATTGCTCGTTATTGGTTTATTGTTGCGCTTAAATTTTAGCACCATCTGGCGGGCTTATTCCTCTCAGGGTGTACAATTTAAATTGGAGGTTAAACACCAGTTGTACCATGTGAAGGACTCACACAAGTAAACACCACCACAAGGATTCATAAAAACAAAAGTTATTCCTTTGAAAAATCTTTGCCTAAGGGAGGGAAAAGGATTCGTTTGCTAAAAACTCCCATCATATGCATCCTTGAAAAACAGATTAATGCACACTGGTCAGGACACGAACAAGGACAAATATCTCTCAAGTTTGTTGGAAATGTCCGCAAAGTTTTTGCGCACAAGATTAAGCTGAGCAAATTCAAAGCAGAAAGTCCTCCTCAAGTATATGTTTTGGGTGGATGGAAAAAGTTGAAAAATCAAGTCGCATACACTCCCATGGAGCATCCCACAGGATTGTGTTTGCGTCCACGACAGAGGCGGGTCGTCGCCGCATGGAACAACAACAACAGGAAGACAAATAATTATTTTTGCTCTTCATTGCTTATTCTGAAATAAATTGCCCTATTAGTTCCAAATATTGAGAATAAGGATAATGGAGTTCGTTTCCTTTTTCGTATCCATGTTCTATGCCACATCCTCTGTCGTTGCATGTGGACGGGATCTTTGCAGTTTTATGTGTTTTTCTCGAATGGGTTTTATGACCATTTTGTGGGTTTTGTACTATTTTTGCAAAGTGATTGTCCTTTGGTTTGTGTTTTTGAAAGAAATGAATAAATAACCGGATATGTATAATGTCATAGTTGACAATTAAGGAAAGGATATTGAGCAGGGGATATCCTGGCAAATGGTCATAGGGTTATGGGCGGATGGGTTTTTAAAGATTATTTTGTTCATCGATTATGCAAAGATAAGGAGGGTCTTTCGAAAAGGAGGCGCCACATGATTGAATACATTCTATGCTTGAATACATGGACATGGTTGTTGTTAATGGGGGTTTTAATAAAAGGAGATTTACCGACATAAATATTACCCTTCGTAACCGTAAAGCATCTTGAAGGAGGTCTAAGTAACTGACCCTTTAAAATAATAAATTTTTGAATGAACATTATACGCAGTTCTTTCAACCATTTAAAGGATAAAAATGAGAGGACGGTCCTTTGAAAAAAAAACAACTTCCAGCACCTTAGGGGTGACATCTTAAAGCATTTTCGTAGAAAAAAATGACTCTGGGAAAACCAGGTTTTGAGCCAAGAAGGCAACTGTGGAAAGGAAGGCGCTCCAAAGTATCTTTGCCAGTGAAAACGGGTAAGAAAATGGCTCTGAAGTCTAGTCCAAACCCAATTCCTGAACGAGTGTTGCACAGGGATCCTCCCCATCTGCTTAAACCATAAAAAGATCAACCAGCTGTAATGCATGCCCTGCCTCTTTCAAGAATAGTTCACCCACTTCTCCGACCTACACCCTAGTCCAGCATATTGGTCTTCTCTCCTGGTAGTACCATCACCTATGTTCCGAATAATAAGGAAAAGATATTGGTCTTGGAACCTCGTCCTATCCATAACCACGAGATGCAAGGGGTCCACCTCCACCCTTAGGTAGGTAGGTAGTTAGGTAGAGGTGGCGGTTCAGCATGAACCCAAGCAGCACTGATCTCCTTTTTGTTACCAAGACTCGTGTGAACTTTTTTATGATGATTGTTGAGGATGTGCTACAATCCGAGATACATCCTGTGGAGTTTATAAAACGGATAAGATCTTGTATCCTTTTACCCGAGTTTTCGCTAAGGTCGTCGAAGAATTGTTGGTCTAATGCATGCAATCTGGCTCTTGATAGTGACGGAGAGGGTTTCTGTTTCAATTGTGTTCCCGCAACTGCGGCATTGGGGGTTGTATGGGATCCCTAGTTTGGCCGCATGGTCTTTAATCGACCAGTGCCCCGTGACTACCGCCGTAGTTCTTGCGATATCGGAGCGGGTTCTATTCAGTATATCGTTTGTTCTGTTTTCTTCGCTCATTATGATTTTGGTCGAAAAATTGTCCACTTCGTCCTCGAGATTGAGGATGGCTTGGGGGTAGGTTACATGCGTTTGGCGATCGACAGACAGCAGCTGATGCACGGACTGGACTTTGTACGGAAACATGAGCAAGTCTTGGACCACAATTCGCCTTAGGGACGACCGGCTGATGGCTAACTACGAGGCACGGCATTTGGTCGATGTTTCCGGCGACAGCTCGAATATCGCGGCGATATTCTCGGCATAACGGGCGCTCCGGTGCCGGTCACTCTCTGCAACGTCTCGTGTGGTCCCATACTCTTCAAGGTTGGTGGCCAAACGGGGCAGTGTTTGCGCAGTCGGTGTCTGACGGGAGGGAAATCACACTTTGATAGCAAGGAGTTCACCTACCTCGGAGTAAAATAGACTCAACGAATGAAACCCTAGTGGAGATCCGGCGAAGAATTACCCTAGGAAACCGTTGCTACTTTGGTTTCGAAATGTGTGCTCTACAAAACTATTATCCTGCCAGTTCTGCTTTATGGCGCCGAGTGCTGGACGATAAGAAAGAAAGGAAAGCTGGGCTCATCGAAAGAAAACTTCGGCGAATTTTTGGTCCTGTGAGCGAGAAGGGCGAATAGAGGAGAAGATACAACTGCGAACTCTATGAGCTTTACCAAAATGTGGATGTAGTCCAAAAAACGAAAACACGTCGACTACATTGGCTCGGCCATATCGAGCGAATGAACAATGATGCTCCAACTAAGAGGATCTTTGAATCCCAGCCCCCAGGTTCGAGAAGGCAAGGAAGACCGAACCTCCGTTTCAAAGACCAAGCCATCGCGGACGCCAGAGTGCTTGGTCTAGACAACTGGAAGCAGCGAGCCAGGGATCGTAGAGGATGGAAGGCTGCAGTGTCTCAGGCAGAGTGCTGGATGCGTGCCTCTTGTGGATCGCAATGTGATCAATTTTGTTTACAGTTCATAGATCTGTCCCCTAATGGATATCGAGAAGAAGGAGCTGGCTGGCTATAGTGGTATTTCGTACCGCAGCGAAGTTAACTAGACTAAGTTCGTCTCCAGATGTGTTGGCGTGTAGGCTGTGTTTGGCGACAAAACTGCTACAGATATCCTTCTTTTCTAAATTTGAGTTAAAATCTACAAGACGATTCTAACTTCGTACTTTGGTAGCCACTCATAAGTTTTGTCCAGGATCTCGTAGAAGCAGTCTTTCGTAATATTATCGCGTAGGAGCGTTAGTGCATATAAGGCTACCATTATAATATGATTCATAAAACCATTGCATCCTTGGACCATCTCTGTTCCAAAATATCTTATCCGGAAGACCCACTCTTTATCTTCTAAAGTTCCTTTAACTGACATTAACTTCCCGTTAATGAGTCCTTTTTTTGCTCGAGTAAAAAGTTTCAGAGTTCCCGAATTAACTACTCTACTGCAGTCTAAACTTCTAAATTGCTTCCATTCCCAAAGTCCCAACAACCTTTTAGCCCTAAACGAAGTTTAACTCTATGACATGCTCCAACCGCACATGCATTTAATTTTATTCTGTTGACACAATGGCCAACTTATCCCCGTTCCCATGTGAACAAGCGCCACAAAATTGCAGCCGACAAAATGTCCCAATCCCCAATCCCAGGACAACAAAAAAAGTTCCACATACGCCTCCGTACTTTTTGGCTCGACAATTAAAATTCATCACAAGACGCTCGCTGTTCGCCATGCTCCCGGAACCAAGTTCCTCTTTTCCAAAAGTAATTTAAATAATTTGAAAGCACTTATTCCTGGCATTCGCATGTGTTCCCCATATCTAGCTAAACATCCTTAAATTGTCAGATAGAGTCGAATCACCCACCCACCAGCCATACGTCGCACTGTTCCACATCCTTTGTCGTTGCCAGCATATGGCACGAGGATGATGGCAGTAAGTTAATCCTTAAGAAAATAAATTTAATTTCGGCAATCTCAATGTGTACATGCATCTAGAATACAAAATTTTCACTTTTCTTCTTGTCGTCCTTGACGGTGTGGTGTGGTGTGGTGTGGGTGCGGCGCGCGGTCGTGTTAAGCGAAATGCATACAAAGTGAGAGGAGATCCTTTGCTGTGTGGATTGCTTTTCTTAGCTCAACTTGAGTGCATAAGGATTCTTCAAAAGGAAAACACACAAAGGAATTGGATTTTTTTTGTGTGTTTTATTGTGTTTTCGTAAGGATCCATCGCTCCTTCGTTTTAGTTTAATGCGGTTTCCCTTGAAACATAATTTGCGCCTTAAGTGCTCTAAAATTAAAAGGATACGCCTAGGGATGTCTTAAATTTCACGAATATTTACGGATACACATACAATTTCATTATCAACCCTCAGTCTTATTTGACACACACGCACTACCACGCCTACGTATCGTTAATGTTCCTTAAGAGTCCTGGCAACAAAAAAAGGAAGGAAAACCTTATTTTAATATAAAACAAACAAAATGAACAAAGAATCATTTAATCGAAATAAAACCAGAGATACCAGAGATAAAAGGATATTTTGTATCTACGTGGACTAGGTTGCCTGTGTGTGGGTAAAAAGGCGGCTGTTTTATCCCTTTTTTACACTGAAATAGGAGCTTTTTCTATGGCATTGTTGATTTATACAGAATCTGTTCCTTTTGCCTTCGGTTGGGAGTGCTAAAATTTCACGATACAGATGGTTGAGACATGCCCAATCCACCACGCATTTTATAGAATTTTAGGGAAAAAAAGGAAGAAAACAAATCCTTTTTGTTGTTTCCTTTGAAATTGTAGAGCACAGCACAGTTTTGCTGCAAACACAGGTTTGGCTTTGTATTCCAGCGGTGGTGTGGCTATCCTAGCGATAACGATTTAGTGCGGAGATGGAGTACTTAGGAAAGTTTTTATTTTAAGGACAAACACTGGAATATCCTTTTTCAAGTGTCATTACTATTGGAATCGTTTACAAGCGGATTGGGGAATCAGAAATTAAATCGCATTTGGCAAAAAGATGTATGTGACGGGAAGGGCTGGCTTTTTGTTGGGATATCTTTCGGAGATTTAAAAATGTCCTTGGAGATGAATATATTTTTGGAAAGATTATACGATGTGGAATACTTCCCTGCAGAATTGTTAAATTTTATTTTGTTATTCTCAATTCCATCGAGTGGATATTTATGCCCAGCTTTGGAGAGTTAGGACCAATCTTTGCAAGGAATATGATGTGGAAAGGGATTTATAATGCATGAAGCAGTACTTTTGTAATACTTACTTACTTACTTAAGTGGCGCTACAGTCCGGAATGAACCTGGGCCTCAACATGCCTCTCCAATTAGCCCGGTCCTTAGCTAACTGCCTCCAGTTGCGCACTCCAAGTTGGTTGAGGTTGGTTTCTACTTGTGCGCGCCACTTAAGGCGAGGTCTTCCTTTACTGCGTCCGACGTCTGGCTGGGAATCGAAGACTCTGCGAGCCGGAGTATTGGTGTCCATTCGTTCTACATGTCCTAGACATCTAGACGTCCAATGCGGAGTTTTTTGACTAGGGGCATGTCGCTGTACAGCTCGTATAGTTCTTGGTTGAACCTTCGTCTCCATAGCCCGTCAACGCAAACGGGACCGAAGATTTTTCGAAGAATTTTCCTCTCGAATCTACCAAGGAATTCTTCATCCGCTTTTGATACGGTCCATGCTTCAGCGCCGTAGAGCAGGACTGGGATGATCAGGGTCTTATATAGGGTTTCCTTAGTAGTTCGAGTGAGGGCTTTACTACTAAATTGCCTTCTTAGCCCGAAGAAACAGCGGTTGGCAAGAGTAATTCTTCGTTTAATTTCTGACGAGATGTTGTTGTCAGAGTTAATAGCGGAGCCGAGGTAGACAAAGTCCCGTACTACCTCAAAGTTATATCTGTCAATGGTGACGTTCTGTCCAATTCGTCGATGTTGTGAGTCATTTCGTGATGACAGCATATACTTAGTCTTACCCTCATTTACTGCTAAACCCAATTTCGCCGCTTCATTCTCTATTAGCAAACGTGGCTATGACATCACGTTGAGTCCTACCAATGATGTCAATATCGTCAGCGTGTGCTAGTAGTTGCACCGACTTTTGGAAAATTGTGCCTCTGGTGTTGGCTTTGGAGTTTCGCACAATTCTCTCAAGAATCAGATTAAAGAAGTCACATGACAGCGCATCGCCTTGCCTAAATCCTTTTTTGGTATCGAATGTGTCGGTGAGGTCGTTTCCGACCCTGATGGAGCAGCGAGAATTCTCTATCGTCATCCTACACAAACGGACGAGTTTGGGCGGTATACCAAAACTAGACATGGCTCTATACAGTTCGTCTCTATAAATGCTGTCATATGCGGCTTTGAAATCGATGAATAGGTGGTGGGTATCGATTTGGACTTCTTGAGTTTTTTCCAGGATCTGCCGAAATGTGAAAATTTGATCGGTTGTGGACTTTCCTGGCCTAAAACCACACTGATAAGGGCCAATCAGGTTGTTGGTAAATGGTTTCAGGCGTTCACATATTACGGCAGATAGGATCTTGTAGGCGATGTTGAGGAGACTTATGCCTCTGTAGTTGGCGCAGTTCAGAGTTGGTGGATGTTACTTACCAAGTCATCTCCGCCGGCCTTATAGAGCTCAGCGGGAAGGCCGTCATTTCCGGCAGCCTTATTAAGCTTGAGTTTAGATATTGCTATCCTCACTTCACTCAGGTCGGGTGGTTGGCAGTCTTCGCTGTCGTTGCCAATATTGAATGGTTCGTTCTGCCTGACAGCGGAATGTTGTTCGTCATCGCCGTTTAACAGTCTGCAGAAGTGGTTCTTCCATATCCTCAGCATCGACTGTGTCTCAACTACAATATTTCCTTGTTCATCTCGACAGGATTCTATTCGAGCCTTGTATCCTTGGCTTTGACGTTTTACACTTTGGTAAAACTTGCGAGCATCGTTCCTGGAGTGGCACCTCTCTATATCCTCGATCGCGCACTTTTCTTGCTCTTTTTTCATCTTTCTGAAAATCCGATGTTCTTCCCTTCTTCTTTGCCTATAGAGCTCAATGGCAGCTCTCGTCTTCACCTGCAGCTTAGACTTGTAGGCCTCGTTCTTGGCTGCGAGCATCTGTCGGCATTCCTCATCAAACCAGGGGTTTCTTGCTGGTGGGCGCGAGAAACCTAGCACATCAGTTGCGGCTGATCTAATGGCTTGTTGGCATCGTTGCCATTGCTCTTCGACATTCGATGCTGGTGGTATGGTGTTAATCGAGAGGTTAAGGGATACGCGTTGTGCGAAGGTCTTGGAGGTCTCTTGCGATTGCAGTCTTCCGACATTAAATTTTTTCACAGTATTTCTGGATTGTTGTGGCGTGGTGGATATCCGCATTCTTACCTTGGCTGCTACAAGGTAGTGGTCCGAGTCGTTGATGGCCCCTCGGAATGTTCGGACATCCAAAATACTGGATCCGTGCCTTATCTTATCTATCGCAATGTGATCAATTTGATTGACCGTTCGTTGATCTGGAGACCGCCATGTCCCCTTATGGATATCGAGGTGAGGAAACCGTGTGCTGGCTATAGTGGCGTTTCGTTCCGTAGCGAAATCAATTAGCCTAAGTCCGTTACCAGACGTGTTGTTGTGTAGGCTTTGTTTTCCGACAATACTTCTAAAGATGTCTTCTCTTCCTACCTTTGAGTTAAAATCTCCCAGCACGATTTTAACATCGTACTTCGGTAGTCGCTCATAGGTTTTGTCGAGGAGATCGTAGAAGCAGTCCTTAGCTATATCAACTTTTTCTTCCGTCGGAGCGTGAGCACATATAAGGCTTATGTTGGCGAATTTGGCCTTGATGCGGATTGTTACTATGCGTTCGCTAATGTCTTGGAAACATAAGACTTCTTGCCTAAGTCTGGCACTTATAACAAATCCGCATCCGAATAGTCGCTGTTTCTGCTCACTATAACACGGTCCGTAGTATATGTCACAGTTTTTCATCCTCTTTTTGCCCGGCCCATCCCATCGTATTTCCTGGATGGCAGTAATGTCTGCTTTGTAGCAGTTTAGGGCTTCCGCTAGTTGTTCGCCTGCACCTCTCCTGTTTAATGTTCTCACATTCCAGGTGCAGATACGAACGTCGTTGTCCTTTTTTCATCTCTGTTCAAGGGGCCTGACTAACGCTTGAAATTCCTAGACAACCTGTTGTCCGAATATGTCAGAGCAGCTCATCTAGGTTCGCCTGGGACAGCAGGCCGGGTATTCATCCGTGCCATTCTCACCAGGGGGTTTATAGTGTTGCTGTTTTTCGTCGTGTTATCAACACTCGCACTTATCGTTTAGCAAGTCAAATCCGGTTGGATGAGACCAGTACCCGATGGTTACCACTTGGAGATAAAGATAAGCACATTTGATGTGTAGTCAGAGTTGCAACACTGGGCATTGCCAAGTTAACGCCAATCAGAGTCTGCCCTCGTTCTACAACACCCAACCATACTTTTGTAATGCGGATACATATAGATAGACACTTTCCTTCTGCCTTTTACCTACCAACTCCATTTCTTAGCAACAACGTGCCTAATATCTTGACCACAGACTGAGTATGAAAACCCTTGCATAGCCATAGTGATACCGATTTTCCCGCGTTATGAATCTGTCAAAAAGAAGTGGAAAGAAGGTAGCTGCTAGAGCCTGGTTCACTCAGCGTGTGGGGTGGGCAAGTGTTTACTCGAGATTCAAATAAATCGTTGGTGGCGTTCAACGTAATTTTTCACGGGTTAGATTACGAAACCCTTTTTGACCCTCGATAAGAACCTGGGGTGGAATCGGCTAAGGTGATAGTTGATTGTCGCTTTGTTGATTGTCGTTTTTGATTATCAACTCTTCTTTGCTCTGCGTAAAGCGATCACAAAAAAATGATTTGGAACGTCACTTCCTTGCCGACGCTGTCATTCCGAGCAGCTGATAGGTACAATTTTATTCGGTGTTTATATTGTGAAAAATGTAAGTCAACTCAGCATACTAAAATGTCAACAAAATACAATAAATTTGCATTTTTTAATGACTGCAGCAGTATTTTCAGCCACCGTACTTTGACCCATTGGTGCAGTCCAATCAGCCCCAACTTGTTGAAGTTTCAAGACATATGCTTTATTCCTCAGGTTTCTTCTTATCGGTTGGAAATCTTTGTAATTATTTTCTTCATTTTCCTCTATGGTTGAGTAGAAAAGTTCCAATGAAGTAAACATTGCACTTCACGAATTTTCACTTTCACTTAAAGTTTTTTTATTTTAATTTATTCAATATTTTCTTTTATCACTAAATTATTTAATTTATTTGGTGTAGAAGATTTCCCTGCAGCTTCTACCTATGAAAAGGACACAAATGTATGAAAGCGACACCTAAATAGCTGTCGCATGAAATTGATAGCAAAAAAGCGATTGTCAATTTGATAATCACCTTACGTGGAGGTAAAGCGATGATTTTGATTGTCAACTATCAACTATCACCTTAGCCGATACCGCCCCTGAATTACATTACAAAATGTTCGAAACCAAATGAACTACGATAAGAAGAATGAGGACAAAGTTTAAACATGTTACAAAATGGCGGTGGTACGACAACTTGGTTTTGTTCACTCTGCTACGGAAATTCCTGAGTGAACTGTCAACCGCATATCCAAAAACTTACTCAACACTTTCTCCACGAAATTTACACTTAAAAAGAACTCAAAATTTACTCCTCAGCTCCACTAGATAAACAAGAATTGGATTCTCGTTGTTACAACGATTCCGTTGTCCAGAACCAATCGCGTTTTTCATTAACACTTAGTACTCTCCACTCGTAAGCCAACTGCGACTTCTCACACTTTCTGCCCTTTGGCTGGAAAGTGCGTTAGCGCTTACTATTTTCGAGCTTCTCGCGTTCACACGTGACTGTCTTACTGCGCATTTTAACGCATCGATGTCAGGTATTTCCCCAACCCGTGCTGTCGCTGCCAGACAACACACACCTGTTCCTTCCAATTGGATATACCAATTGGATTTTAACAATCACACCAGTTTTTCCATTGGAAAACCCCGGTGTCAATCCTGGACAACTATTTTCTGACAATTAAACATTTGCCCCGGATGCCTATTTTTGATTCACCGCGACCAATACCAAAACAACAACATTTTCGCGAACTAGCTATGTTGGTGGTTTCGCGTGCAGATTTTTGGGGATTGCCATTCGGGTGCCATCTTTAAATTATTTTTACACTTTTTTCTGTCTTTATCCTCGTCTTCCTCCGCTCTTCCACCTCCTATAGCGAGATAATTCCTCCTTCCTTCTTGGTAAAGTTCTCAGTCCTCAATGTATCCTGCCTCGCTACATTAAAACTGTAACTTGAAAACACGACCCTTGATATTTTCAAATTAAACGAAAAAAGATTTCCACGTCCACGAAGGACGAAATGTGTGCTCTACAAACCGCTTATCCTGCCATTTCTGCATTATGGCGCCCAGTGCTGGACGATAAGCAAGAAATTAGAGATGGGCTCATCAAAAAGAAAAAACTTCGGCGAATTTTCGGTCCTATGATCGAGGAGGGCGAATGGAGGAGAAGATACAACCGCGAACTCTATGAGCTGTACCGCATCAAAGACCAAGCCATCGCACTATTCCACTACTACATCAATGTTGGAACCGCTTCCTTTGCCCAGCATCGACCCCGTTCCTTTGCGATTTTCTAAGCATCGACGTCATCGGGTTGTTTCCCGATTCGTGCTATCGCCACCTGTCACATGTAGGAAACGGTGTCATAAATGGTCCTCCTAATTCAAAAATATTTGGTTTAATTTGTGAAAAAAAAAAAAAATTATTAAAATTGTCCAGGTCAAGAGTACGAAAACTAATTTTGCCTCTTTTTAAAAATATATAAAAAGAAACTAGATACGTTTTCGAAAACTAAAAAGTTGGTTTATTTCTTGAGACGTTTATTCTTTGAACCTTGCTGTTGAGAAACAAAACTGTCCGACAGAAATAAAAGAACAAATTCTCCTACAAGACGTCCGAGTAAAAAGAATAAATTTCGATAACCTACACGGCATTTAATCGAAATCGATCTGACAAACTTGTGCCTGCAACTTAAATCTCTTGTGTTCGAGCTTTAATGGCACAGCCGGAACGAAATATGAATGTTTCGAGCCGTCCCGTTCCAAATGTGCATTAGCTGTTTCAGCCACACATTCCATTTAGCAAAATGAAATTCTTCTTGGAATCCTCGTGGCTTGATTATCGAAACGTCTTTCTTTTTCTCTCAAGTCGTCAAGCAAAGCGGTTCTTATTAGAAATTCTTCAAGTTAGAGTCAAAAGTGCAAACCCGAAATTATACGTAAGAAGAAAATCTTACAAAAAGGATTTTTTGTTCGTTCCATCGGAATTTTCCTTATTTGGAGACCACGCAGAAAAGAAATAATCCCATTCACGACTTCCAAATAAAATAAAGTGAAAAAAATTAATTGCTTTCGATAAAAAGTTCTTTCGTTTACGTTTCAATTGTTTTCTTTAGAGCAAAAACAAAAAAAAAGGAGAAGACAATTTCGGCAGGTTTCTCCGACTTATCGTTGTGACAGATCGGGGGCGAGGACCCATTCTTGAGAGTAAAAAAAAAAATCATACAAATCCCTTTCGGCGAGAATTGGTAAGATAGGAATTGATTTAATGAGGGGTGTAGGTGTATAACCATTTTTTTTACTTTGGTTAGTTAGATCTCCACCATCGATAGGCGACCCTTCGGTCAAAGTGTTCTTGAGCATCGATCCCCAATCTGGTGAGGACGCTTGACGAATAAGTGCTGGGGCATCAATAACTCGGAGGGACAAACACGGGTCGAAATCTTGGTATTTACGATTCATTCGATTCATCTGAATCCGTACCATCTTTAAATCCAAGAAGGGACACCTCGATTCGTTCGAGCCACGTGAGTTCTTCATACCACCGAGTGGCACAAGCGCCGAAGAAAATAAGGCCTGGATTCGGATAGGAATCCAGAAATCGTCCACAATCTAAAATATAAAAAAAAGTGCGAAAACAAAACCATAATTATCTAAAAGTGAAAGGAAATCTATACAATCGAAAAACAACTAACGTACCCATACATCGACATACCTATATACCTAGACCTGAAACTGAAATATAAAAGGAAAGGAAAATATAGTTTAGTTTGGCTAGAAATACGAGAAAAAAATTAACAGAATTTAAACACAAAACGAAATTAATTAAGTCAGATAATTAGAGCTGAACAGAAGAATTGAAAGTAATTTGATTCTTGTTGGAAAAAAAAAATAATATTGAAGTTTGAGAGTAAGAGAATTTAGATTCAAAAAAAAAATTAAATTCAAGTAATAATTAAGTCAAAGCAAATTGATGAAAAAAATATATTTTTTTTTGTGTTTTTTGAAAAGAAAGTGATAGTGATTAAAAGTAAATGGAATTCTGTGCTAAAGATACTTGACCAGAAGGGAAAGAAATTTGAACGTAACAAAAAAAAAGTAAACAACGTAGATAGATTGTAAGGTAGATAAGTAAGATCAAGTATTTCAAACCAGGTGTAACATCCCATCCGTCGCGTGCTTATGATATAGATTTTTTTTTGGTATAGTTCTTATTCATGATACACTTCAGTGCCTAACTATCATTGATTACATAAATCGACAATAAGCAAATTTCCTAATCACCAAAATGCTGTGCACAACATTCTGGAACACCGGTAAGTGATATTTTAAAAAAATTAAATTTTATTATTGCCTTTTTTTATATATGTCCATATGAAGTATAATCAAAAAAAAAAAACTGATCGGGTGTCATGGGAGTTTTATCCTGAAGTTATCAAGAATGAATACTGGTTTATCTAGGGTCTATTTAAGATAAAGAAGTAAATAATTTTGACTAGTAATTTTTTTGTATGAAGGCGCTTTCGGATATGCGAACATAAACTTGACAGATGTATAGGGATGATTTCTAATGAACTTTTTTTTTTGATTAATATGAATTAAATTTAAGAAATCATTACTGAAATAAAAATAGAATAAAATTAATGTTCCTTTAAAGACAAAAAAAAACAACAAATGAACTTAATTGGTCGTAATTTTTTTTATTTTTCTTTTCCTTTGCAATTGCGGATTCTGACTAGGAGTACATGAAGAGAAATTAATTTTTTTTTAAATTAAATGAATGATCTTTTGAGACCAGTTGAATGTTCACAACAAGTTGAACAAAATTAGTATGGAGGTTTAAAGAGATAATTGGGAAGTGGATGTAAGGGAAGTGAAGGGGTAAAGTAGAGTTCCTAATGTGGTGAGGGAGAGTCACAGACTTTCCCCTTTTAATTGAGGGCTGTTGCAATTTTAGTATTGAGCTTGCGCAATGGCGTAGGAGTGTTTCCTTCGAAATTTCTATTTTTGGGAAATGCTATTAAGGGTGGGTAGAGACAGCTCAGAGGACACGACAACCTATGTCCTTCAATCAGTGTGTGTATTAAAATAAAAATAAAAGATATCGGTAACTAAATTTCGGGTCCTACCACTTGAAGTGATGGAAATATATATCCGGTCGAACGACATCCGAGACTTAGGCCTGAAAAAAGGTAACACCGTCCTTTCGCGAGTAACAACGACCCCTCCCCATCGACGAGCTATGCATGGCAATTATCAGGCCTTCAGTTACTAACGCGGTTGGACACACCTCTCGACTACTGCCTGGATGGGCCGATGGGTCTGTAAACGTCGGTTCTAAGGGTGGAATATGTCGGGATGGAGAGAACTTGGGGAAGATATTGATGCGGTTGAGAGATAGACTTTGGTTTTAGGATCTCTACTGATACCCTACTGATGGTAAAGTCGGTCGGGTCTGTTGGTTGTAGGTAGTAATTCTCAGGAGTTTCTCTTTTCTAAAAAAAAAGGTGAACGAGGAAGTAGGATACAAAAGTTAGGTCTTATAAACATTTTTTTTTTGTACAGGCTGTATCCTTATCTCACGGTATGCGAATGAGCATAGAATTTGACATGATAAGTTTCCCCAAGTTTGTTTGTTATACGTTACACACACCATTGCATTATCTCCAATTAGTTATGTCAAGTCTCAATGTATTTTCTCAACTTTTGCGTCGGATTATTGCCGGCGAGAGTGAATGCTACTCAACATAACCTTTTTGTTCTCATTGATCAGCCCGATTTTCCCATAGACACTTGTCAGTCTTATATGCCAACTCGGTGTCGATCCTGGACAACTATTTGTATCAAGCTGACATATGACCCGGACGCTTATGTTTGGCTGACATTTCGTCCACGACTCTACCTCTATTTCAGACACTTTTACGACGACGTGACTGATTTAGCTACCGCCGAGGAGTAAAGTGAGGGCGTAGGCATCTGTATGACTTGGTGAGCATTGAGTGGAGAGGAGGAGAGTGACATTTAACAAAAACAATCGTTTGCGAACTAAGTTGGTGGTTTTGCATGTAGATTTTGGGATATGGGATGGGTCATTCGGGTGCCATCCTTTAAATTGATTGTGCTCGAGCCATTCCATAGTCTTTGTTTTTTATTATCGATGTATCCAATTGTTGACCGCCCCACGCCTCTGCTGCTCCTTCCATGCTTCAACGTTGGGGAAAGACTGCAATCGCCAGAGACCGTCAAGGCCTTCGCGCAACGCGTATCCCTTAACCTCTCGACTCACAACATACCACCAGCATCTAATGTCGAAGAACAATGGCAACGATGCCAACAAGCCATTAGATCAGCCGCAACTGATGTCCTAGGTTTCTCGCGGCCACCAGCAAGAAATCCCTTTTTTGATGAGGAATGCCGACAGATGCTCGAAGCCAAGAATGAGGCCTACAAGGCTAAGCTGAAGGTGAAGACGAGAGCTGCCATTGAGCTCTATAGGCAAAGAAGAAGGGAAGGACATCGGTTTTTCCGAAAGACGAAAAATGAGCAAGAAAAGCGCGCGATCGTGGATATAGAGAGGTGCTACTCCAGGAACGATGTCCGCAAGTTTTACCAAAGTGTAAAACGTCAATGAAAAGGATACAAGGCTCGAACAGAATCCTGTCGATATGAACAAGGAAATATCGTAGTTGAGACACAGTCGATGCTGAGGACATGGAAGAACCACTTCTGCAGACTGCTAAACGGCGAAGAGGAACAACATTCCGCTGTCAGGCAGAACGAACCCTTCAATATTGGCAACGACAGCGAAAACTGCCAACCACCCGACCTAAGTGAAGTGAGGATAGCAATATCTAAAGTCAAGCTTAATAAGGCCGCCGGAAATGACGGCCTTCCCGCGAAGCTTTATTAAGCTTTATAACATCCACTAACTCATAAGCCAAATCTGGTCAGATGAAAGCATGCCTGAAGAATGGAACCTCAGCATCGTTTGCCCGATCCACAAAAAAGGCGACCCTCTGAACTGCGCCAACTACAGAGGCATAAGTCTGCTCAACATCGCCTGCCGTAATATGTGAACGCTTGAAACCGTTTACCAACAACCTGATCGGCCCTTATCAGTGTGGTTTTAGGCCAGGAAAGTCCACAATCGATCCAATTTTCACACTTCGGCAGATCCTGGAAAAAACCCAAGAAGTCCAAATCGATACCCACCACCTATTTATCGATTTCAAAGCCGCATACGACAGCATTTATAGAGACGAACTATACAAAATCATGTCTAGTTTTGGTTTATCGCCCAAACTCGTCCGTTTGTGTAGGACGACGATGGAGAATTCTCGCTGCTCCATCAGGGTCGGAAACGACCTCACCGACACATTCAATACCAAAAAAGGATTTAGGCAAGGCGATGCGCTGTCATGTGACTTCTTCGCTTTGATTCTTGAGAGGATTGTGCAAAACTCCCGAGCCAACACCAGAGAAAAATTCTTCGGAAAATCTTCGGTCCCGGTTGCGTTGACGGGCTATGGAGACGAAGATTCAACCACGAACTTTACGAGCTGTACAGCGACATACTAGTCAAAAAACTCCGCATTGAACGTTTAAGATGGCTAGGACATGTAGAAAGCATGGACACCAACACTCCGGCTCGCAGAGTCTTCGATTCCCAGCTAGACGTCGGACGCAGTAGAGGAAGACCTCGCCTTAAGTGGCGCGCACAAGTAGAAACCGACCTCAACCAACTTGGAGTGCGCAACTGGAGGCAGTTAGCTAAGGACCGGGCTAATTGGAGAGGCATGTTGGTTGAGGCCCAGGTTCATCCCGGACTGTAGCGCCACTTAAGTAAGTAGGTAGATCACTACAAGTTGTATTAGAAGGGTCAACTTCCACCCCCTTTTCAACAAACGCTGGAGTACCCCAAGGCTCAGTCCTCTCACCAACTCTGTTTTTAATTTATATTAACGACCTTCTCTCTCTGATTTGTAATTCTATCCATTCGTTCGCGGATGACAGTACTCTTGACTTCGTTTACTCTCTAACGACTCCTCGACAAGAACCCCACGTCGTCGAGTCACAACGCCAGCGAATGTCAACTGAACTCAACTCCGACATTGATACAATTGGGGTACCAACAACCGGGTTGAGTTTATTGCGTCAAAAACTCAGGGGCTCAGTGGCGCGATGGTTAGTGCGATGAACTGCCGCGCAGGAGGTCTGAGTTCGATTCCCAGCCGTAGCAACACCTAAATGATTTTTCACTGGCCCTCCTCTCGTGATGATCTGACAAATCATCCGAGTAGTATCAATTGTCAAGAATAGCTTATCTCAACTTAGCCGTTCGGAGTCGGCATAAAACAGGATGTCCCGCCATCGTGCAAGAAGTACACACGCACACATGAATGGTTGTGAGAAAGCTAGGCCCTGGGTACTAACGAGCCTGTTGCGCCAAAAATTTGTATTTTTGTTTTTGTCTCCTATCTCTGAAACAGAATACAAATGTAGCTAAACTTAAAATAGAAAGAGTTGAAGTTGAGGAATCCCATGTTTTGTCTATGCTTGGCATGTACAATGTACATTAGCCCAGACCTTCGTTAGAATCAGCAAGTTATAGATGCTGCAAAAGGTGGTGCTAGATGCCTAGGATTTCTCAAACGATGAAAACGGTTTTCACTCCATCGGATTTGGCAAATATCTATAAAGCTTACATTCGTCCAAAACTCGAATATAACTCGCACATCTGGGCGGGTGCTCCTGCAACTTGCTTGAGCCTACTTGACCGAGTCCAACGTCATGCTATCAAACTTATTGACAACCAATCAGTTTGTAGCGAAATTCATTCGCTCGAACACCGGCGGAATGTTGGATGCCTTCCGCTTCTTTACCGTTACTTTCACCATAAATGTTCCGACGAAATATATAGTTGTATCCCGCCTGTCCGTCTGTTTAATAGAAATACTCGTGCGGCTTCTTCCGCACACCCGTATTGCATAGAGCCGGTTTTCGGTTTCCAGATGACTACAATCTACAAAGATTCAAAGTTAACGCGCATCGTCACCTCACTCTTTTCCCACCTACTCCCAATCTCTTACTATCTACAAACCATTTTCCTTCCTTCCATCACTGGGTTTTATAACCTTTAAGGACTAAGTTTGAACTAACTGGTAGTGAAATCCCTATATGAGCTGCTTCGAAATATTTGAAAAACCAGGTCTCTAGGGACTTCCAATACTGAGCCAGGGTATTGGAAGAGAGTTGGTGGCGGAGGAGCCCTCAATGGTTCAACGGCAGCGCTCATACCCCAAAAATGGGCTACTGACAACGGTATTTTTTCCGGCCCGCTGTCCTAGGGTCAAAACAAGGGCCTGGTCCTCCAGGTTGGGGGTTGTGCTTTGGGTTAACTACCCATCCACGGAAAAAACTATTGTTACGAAACAGGCAACCAACCAAATTGATCACATTGCGATAGACATGAGGCACGCATCCAGTATTTTGGATGTCCGAACATTCCGAGGGGATAATATCGACTCGTACTACTACCTTGTTGTAGCAAATGTAAGGATGCGGATATTCACCACGCCACAACAAACCAGAAATACTGTGAAAAAATTTAATGTCGAAAGACTGCACTCGCCAGAGACCGCCAAGACCTTCGCGCAACGCGTATCCCTTAACCTCTCGACTCCCAACATACCACCAGCATCTAATGTCGAAGAACAATGAAAACGAAGCCAACAATCCATTAGATCAGCAGCAACTGATATACTTGGTTTCTCGCGGCCACCAGCAAGAAACCCCTGGTTTGATGAGGAATGCCGACAGATGCTCGCAGCCAAGAACGAGGCCTAAAAGGCTAAGCTGCAGGTGAAGACGAAAGCTGCCATAGAGCTCTATAAGGGAAGAACACCAGCTTTTCAGAAAAAAAGAAAAAAGAGCAAGAAAAGCGCGCGATCGAGGATATAGAGAGGTGCCACTCCAGGAACGATGTTCGCAAGTTTTATCAAAGTGTAATATGTCAAAGCCAGGGATACAAGGCTCAAACAGAATCCGGTCGAGATCAAACAGGAATTATCATAGTCGAGACACTGTCGATGCTGAGGATATGGAAGAACAACTTCTGCAGACTGTTAAACGGCGATGACGAACAACATTCCGCTGTCAGGCAGAACGAATCATTTAATATTGGCAACGACAGCGAAAACTACCAACCACCCGACCTAAGTGAAGTGAGGATAGCAATATCTAAACTCAAGCTTAATAAGGCCGCCGGAAATGACGGCCTTCCCGCGAAGCTTTATAAAGCTTTATAACATCCACCAACTCATAAGCCAAATCAGGTCAGATGAAAGCATGCCTGAAGAATGGAACCACAGCATCGTTTGCCCGATCCACAAAAAAAAAGGATACCCTCTGAACTGCGCCAACTACAGAGGCATAAGTCTGCTCAACATCGCCTGCTGTAATATGTGAACGCCTGAAACCGTTTACCAACAAACTCATCGGTCATTATCAGTGTGGTGATAGGTCAGGAAAGTCCACAATCGATCAAATTTTCACACTTCGGCAGATCCTGGAAAAAATCCAAGAAGTCCAAATCGATACCCACCACCTATTCATCGATTTCAAAGCCGCATATGACAGCATTTATAGAGACGAACTGTACAGAGCCATGTCTAGTTTTGGTATACCGCCCAAACTCGTCCGTTTGTGTAGGATGACGATGGAGAATTCTCGCTGCACCATCAGGGTCAGAAACGACCTCACCGACACATTCGATACCAAAAAAGGATTTAGGCAAGGCGATGCGCTGTCATGTGACTTCTTCAATTCGATTCTTGAGAGGATTGTGCAAAACACCCGAGCCAACACCAGAGACACAATTTTCTAAAAATCGGTGCAACTACTAGCATACGCCGACGATATTGACATCATTGGTAGGACTCAACGTGATGTCATAGCCACGTTTGCTAGTATAGAGAAGGATGCGGTAAAAATGGGTTTAGCAGTAAATGAGGGTAAGACTAGGTATAAGCTGTCAATACGAAAGGACACATAACATCGTCGAATTGGACTGAACGTCACCATTGACAGATATAACTTTGAGGTTGTACGGGACTTTGTCTACCTCGGCTCCGCTATTAACTCTGACAACAACATCTCCTCAGAAATCAAACGAAGAATTACTCTTGCCAACCGCTGTTTCTACGGGATAAGAACGCAATTTAGTAGTAAAGCCCTCACTCGAACTACTAAGGAGATCCTATATAAGACCCTGATCATCCCAGTCCTGCTCTACGGCGCTGAAGCATGGACCGTATCAAAACCGGATGAAGAAATCCTTCGTCGATTCGAGAGAAGAATTCTTCGGAAAATCTTCGGTCCCGTTTGCGTTGACGGGCTATGGAGACGAAGATTCTACCACGAACTATACGAGCTGTACAGCGACATGCCCCTGGTCAAAAAACTCCCCATTGGACGTTTAAGATGGCTAGGACATGTAGAACGAATGGACACCAATACTCCGGCTGGCAGAGTCTTCGATTCCCAGCTAGACGTCGGACGCAGTAGAGGAAGACCTCGCCTTAAGTGGCGCGCACATGTAGAAACCGACCTCAACTAACTTGGAGTGCGCAGCTGGAGGCAGTTAGCTAAGAACCGGGCTTATTGGAGAGGCAGGTTGGTTGAGGCACAGGTTCATCCCGGACTGTAGCGCCACTTAAGTGTTGAAAAATATTTAAAAAAAAAGAGAGCTTAATCGCTATTATTGGATCATAATCCCCTCTGCGTTGCACATTCCAAAGGAGTCCCAATAATCCTACATTTTCCAAATAAAAAAAGCAATATCGACAATCTGCTCTGCTTAGCCCCCCCAGCTCCAATCTGATCTCTGCAATTTTCTTCATTCCGCTCGCATGACTGCCACGGATTACCTTTGTACTCGTCCAATTTGCAAGGTTTCGCAATAATTCCTCTGCATCCGTACGTGTATGGAAATCTTACAGTTTCCATGCATAAGGCTACAGGAGTTAGAATGCACTAAAAATTTTCGCATTATCTGCACAAAAACACCCTACAAATGCACAACGGTTACGACCGACTTGAGCCTGGGATAAATCCTTGCCATGATGAATGCATTGTGAAACATTGTGCAACATGTAGTCTAAAGGATCCTCATCCACCCGCACCTCTTCTCTGGCACACCCCGAAAGCATTGTACCACCACGTCTAAAGATGTTTTATTGAATGGAATATGAAATGCAAATCGCAAGGACTCGTATGCACCTCGAGTGGAAAATTGAAATCATCTGTGGATTTCAAAAGAAAAAAAAACCTTGAAGCTGACAAAGAAAAAAAAGGTATTGACGCATTCAGAAAGGATAAATTTTGTTTTTTTCTACAAGCCTCATCCTTCTAATCCTCTTAAGGGAATCAGAGTGCTGAAATTGAGTGGAGGTTATTGTATATGAGTTGGACAGCTATGATATGAGAACCCTTATAATCGAATTGCATCCACCTTGGAGAGGTTATGATTCGGGTATATGGAAGCCTTCCTGCATTGCCTATGGGGTTAACTGTAAAAAGAAAACCTAAATTTGTTATAAAAACAAATCCCTAGAAAACAAAACGAATCCTTGTTACAGACCCGTCCAATCTAAATTTCAAAACGCTCAAGGAAATTACTTATCTGTCCGTCTAAATTGATTAGCATGGGCATCCTTTGTGCCCTCTTTTGCGTGTTCTTGAGAGGATTATATCGAACCAAAGGGATAGCGGTATCACATATTCGTTTTCATCTTTTGGAGTTTTGATTGATTTTCCTCTAGGGATAACAATAACCATTCACCCTGCTATCTCTCTCTATCTCCTTAGGGTGCATGCGGAGTAAAGTGAAATTTATTAAAGGATCAAATTCAGTTTACAAGGATTTATATCTCTCTGGTCGCATATTATTGTCTTACCTTTACGAAGCAGGAATTGTCGGGATTTTCCAACTTTTCATCCCACCCCACATATGATATCCTGAAAAGAAAAGTAGCCACGTATTCCATTCGCAGGATATTACCGAACGCGCTCGTATATACCTCAATCACTTTCAGATGAAGGCGTTTTGATTGTGTTGCGTATAGCATGCCACACAGTCGTCTACATGGCGCATAGTATGGAATGGAATAGTCCTTGCTCACGTTGTATGTCAATTCCCCAATCGAGATTATTGCTCATTTGTGAGTTATAGTCGTGTCGGTGTTCCTGGAGTGCAATCCTAAATGCAAATTAGCGTTTATTGTTCGGTATGTTCGCCCACGAGCGAGGATAATAAAAGTCGGCTTGGCTATGGGTTGGGTGGGTAGGCGATGGGATGACAATTCTGTGGTACAATCGAAGCGGAAGGGAATTAACATCTAGTGTGCTGGTGGTAGGGGTGTTTGGAGAGTAGGTACACTCACTCCGGGCGCAGAGTTGATTACAGGATAATGATTAAATTAAATGGAGAGGATTAAAGGTTATCATCTATGGATTTAACTATACAAATGCAAATGGCGAGAGAAAGACAGTTAGCAACAAATTAAGAGAATATTCCCTGCCAGAGGCAGTATAGAGAATGGGACTCTTTGGACGATGGGTAATGTGGGCTTGGTAGTAAATTCAATTGGGAACTTGCGAAGGACATTATAGCACTAGCTGGAGAGGTGGCTTCGAAATAAATGGCCTGGAAGAATTATTTTTGTTGTCCTCTTAGTTGTTGTGTACTTTGAAAACAACAAATGGTTGTTACTATCAAATGAGGGGACGTGGTTTTGGGGTAAGGGTACCTATACAGATAAGCTAACTTTCTCAAAGGATAGGGCGGCAACAAAATCCGATTATTTGTAGTTATAATACTGCCCCAACTCAGTAATGGCTTTCTGAGGATCGAATTAAAAAAAAAATTCCTGAGGTATGTTTTACTTAAAAAAAAACATTGAATCACCTCCAGAAATGTTCCATTCTATCGCCGGCCGGCAGAAGTTTCGAATTTCGAGTTGGTTTAGGGCGGATTTCAAGTAGCTGGAGTAAGCGTCGAACATTGAGTTGCTTGACCTGGTCTATGGCGCTGTACGGCTCGTAAGTTTTGTGGGTAACTCCTCGTCTTCATAACGCAAACGATATAGAAGACATACTGAAGATTTATTTGCTCAAAATAACCAATAGTTTCGTCATTCGTTTTTAAAACGACCATTCAGTCCCGTAAAAGGATCAAAGTCACGGAATGACGAGAGTTATTCTATGTGGCTTCTTCAATCTGGACAATACCCAATGAGCCGACATGCATACCGGATATCAAACAGTCGGGCATCTCAGGATTTCTTTGGCTAGCTGTACCTATGCTTCCTCGATAGTAACGTGGATGCTATTGTAGATATGAGATTCTCGATAGAATCCCCAATAGAATACAAAATATCTGACCAAAGGCAAACCTGTAGTTTGTCTTGGGGCAACAAAAATTGTATTAGTTTGAGAGAGGTAAGCTTTGGACCTACTTAGACCAGCCCATGGTGGTGGTCATCTGGTAGGCAATGCGAACTTTGACTCTCAGCCATCACGTGGCGACCGTTGAGTACCTAGTAGCTTGACCGTATATAGGGTCTCAATTCTTGGCGTCAGGAGATGAAGAAGGGGAGAAGACGTGTACTCCCTCTAATACACATTTTCTGTTTCCAGGCGGTAGAGGAGGAACTCCAAAGATGGAGTCAACGGTGTCGTCTACAGTTCCAGTTGGGATGAATAAAGGAATAACCAAGCTGAGCTGATTCGACATATTCGGACAACAGGTCATTTAGGAATCTTAAGGGTAAATCAGTCTCCTTGAATAGAGATAGTGGCGGACGAGCCGAAAGGTCAACGGCAGCGTTCAATTACGTAGTGGGTACTGATGGTCCCGTGTCCTAGGGGTATCGAATTAATTGGAAATACTGCTAGCGCACCGGGGTCTGTAGGTCTGCGTATCCATTCAAATAGCAATTTTTTTTTGTAATCAGTGGAAACGAAAAGTTACCTTTTGCTGTTGATGATGGGAGCGACAGATGGTATATCGGGATGGTAGGCCTTTGCCGATGTTTTGATAGATTTTTGCTTATTTTTTTGAATATTTTTAGTGAGCAGATTAGCTGCGTTTTGTTTGTGGTAAAATTATGAGATTGGATTGAAGTTTGTCGGTAGTTTGGTCAGTTGTAGGAAGAAACTGATTTCAACTTGAAATGCGAAAATTCGGGTCGAAAGAAGGTGCATCTGACAAACAAAAACACTTTCCAAGTGAAGGTAGGATTTGAAGAGTAGTTTTTCAGAGTGAAACCTTCCGATTGAATACAACCATTTCCGCAAATAAAGGCGGAAGTGGAAAGACCCACCATCAAGTGATAACGGTTATCATTTACGGATGCTTTTCTCAGATTTCGTCTGTCGGAAGATGTAAACTTCTCTTGCAGTACTCAGACTCATCTACATATTCGATGTACTATTCAAAGAAACTTCCTAATGACAAAAAGATACATCTGCATGCATGTGAATCTCAATTTGATTGACATTGGTCCAAATGAAATCTCATCTGGGATGCAATTTCTGTCAGGACATGTGTCGAGGAGCAGACATTACTGCCATCCAGGAAATACGATAGGATGGACCGGTCAAAAAGAGAATGAAAAACTGTGACATATACTATGGACCGTGTTATAGTGAGCAGAAACAGCGACTATTCGGATGCGGATTTGTTTTAAGTGCCAGACTTAGGCAAGAAGTTTTATGTTTCCAAGACATAAGCGAACGCATTGGAACACTCCGCATCAAGGCCAAATTCGCCAACATAAGCCTTATATGCGCTCATGCTCCGATTAAGGAAAAAGATGATACAACTAAGGACTGTTTATATGAGCTCCTTGACAAAACATATGAGCGACTACCGAAGTACGACGTTAAAATCGTTCTGGGAAATTTGAACGCAAAGGTAGGAAGAGAAGACGTCTTTAGCAGTATTGTCGGAAAATATTGCCTACACGACAACACGTCTGGTAACGGACTTAGGCTAATTGACTTCGATGTTCGCAGCCAAGAATGAGGCCTACAAGGCTAAGCTGCAGGTGAAGACGAGAGCTGCCATTGAGATCTATAGGCATAGAAGAAGGGAAGAACACCGGCTTTTCAGAAAGAAGAAAAAAGAGCAAGAAGGGGCGCATTCGAGGATTCCAGGAACGATGTTCGCACGTTTTACCAAAGTGTAAAACGTCAAAGCCAAGGATACAAGGCTCGAACAGAATCCACTCCAGGAACGATGTTCGCACGTTTTACCAAAGTGTAAAACGTCAAAGCCAAGGATACAAGGCTCGAACAGAATCCTGTCGAGATGAACAAGGAAATATCGTAGTTGAGACATAGTCGATGCTGAGGCTATGGAAGAATCACTTCAGCAGACTTTGAAACAGCTATGACTATTGTTCGTCATAGCTGTTTCAAAATCCGCTGTCAGGCAGAAGGAACCATTTAATATTGGCAACGACAGCGAAAACTGCCAACCACCCGACCTAAGTGAAGTGAGGATCGCAATATCTAAGCTCAAGCAAAATAAGGCCGCCGGAAATGACGGCCTTCCCGCTGAGCTTTATAAAGCTGGCGGAGATGAATTTGTAAGTAACATCCACCAACTCATAAGCCAAGTCTGGTCGGATGAAAGCATGCCTGAAGAATGGAACCTCAGCATCATTTGCCCGATCCACAAAAAAGGAGACCCTCTGAACTGCGCCAACTACAGAGGCATAAGTCTGCTCAACATCGCCTACAAGATCCTATCTGCCGTAATATGTGAACACCTGAAACCGATTATCAACAACCTGATAGGCCCTTATCAGTGTGGTTTTAGGCCAGGAAAGTCCACAACCGATCAAATTTTCACACTTCGGCAGATCCTGGAAAAAACTCAAGAAGTCCAAATCGATACCCACCTCCTATTTATCGATTTCAAAGCCGCATACGTAAGCATTTATAGAGACGAACTGTACAGAGCCATGTCTAGTTTTGGTATACCACCCAAACTCGTGCGTTTGTATAGGTGACGATGGAGAATTCTCGCTGCTCCATCAGGGTCGGAAACGACCTCACCGATACATTCGATACCAAAAAAGGATTTAGGCAAGGCGATGCGCTGTCATGTGACTTTTTCAATTTGATTCTCGACAGGATTGCGCAAAACTCCCGAGCCAACACGAGAGGCACAATTTTGACAACATTGGTAGGATTCAACTTGATGTCATAGCCACGTTTGCTAGTATAGAGAAGGAAGTGCCAAAAATGGGTTTAGCAGTAAATGAGGCAAAAACTTCGATTCCCAGCCAGACGCATCGGTCGGACTGTATAGAGAAGGACCTGGGGCGCATAATTAGAAACTGACCATAATCAACTTGTAGTGCAAAACTGGAGGCACTTAGTAACTGCCGGGCTAATTGGAGATGCATATTGGTTAAGACCTAGGTTCATTCAGGACTGTTACTTACTTACATATTTCTAATTCTGGTTGGTTCCCATATGTTGGTTCCCACATGTCAAAACGGAATTGATATTCGACGCCATTTGTAAAATCAGTAGTTACATCCGTTGGGATCATAAACTTTAGCCCTTCTGCAAGGATCGCCTTATTAAATGGAACCCTTAATCAAAAATACTAGAGGACTGGGTTCGAAACCTTATCTCAAGACAACCGTTTGTATGGGCTGTAAACAAAAACTAGGACCTGGCTCCAAAGTAGCATATTTCATAAAAAGAATGTATTTGTGCAGCATATTCATGTGCTTCTTCAGGCTTCCTCAGGAACTCTGATGGCTCAGCTCCTGGTGCACATAGAAAAGTCCTCTCGTAAAAAAGTCTATTGATGGAAATCAAACAAATACCAACTTCGTTTCGTTATTTTGAACTCAATAGTCTACAGATTAACTCCTCAGAAACACCAACTACGTGACCTTTTCCATTCCAAGTCCAAGCTAACCCCTTCCATTGAATGTTGTGACCGTTCCCATGAAACTGCATCCTAACAGATATCGGCCATTCTCTTACCTCGTCCAAATCGAAATTGTTGACATATTCCTTCAGCAATCATTTCAATCTAATCATGCACTTGGTACCCTTGAGCAATCCACGTTTTGAGTCACTTTTTTTCCAATTCTATTTGAGTCCTGCAAATCGTAATCAATTTCCCCTGTCCTAGCTGGTCCTAGCCTCATAACGCGCAACCAGATTATGCCACAGCAATCACTGTAGTACTCCTCTCTGAATTCAATTTACTCTGACGAGTCCTAACCATGTATAGTTGTTACGAAGGATTCCGCCTTATACCACCGTCCACATTTACATTCTCGTTGACATCCTAAATCTGTTGACAGGAACAAAAATGCTACGGGGAACGACTCTCACTCCTATCCAGCATGCAACAGCATCACCGTCATCTATAGTTCTGTGCTGTGAACCTTCAGCCAAGGAATAGTCGTGGTTCACTATAGCAACCGCCCACAGCCAGCACGTTTATACTTTTCACGCTCCAAGAGTCCTGGTGAGGAGACTATACACTCTAGCGTCACAAGCAAAGAGTCTCCGAACAGGCAGAGGATACCATACGATGGGAAACGAAATTTCCATAAATTTTCCATTTTCATTTCTGCATTGCGTCATGATTTCAATTCCTGTTGGATGGCTAACAGGACAAGGGGGGTGGGGTTCCACTTGCACATGTAGCGTGAGCTGATTCCCTCGTAATGGCATTGTCCAATACATATCGCCTACCGGATGGTTGTTTCCCCGGGAACAGTGTTTCCCATTTTCGCAATGGTTGTAGGATATAACGATGTGGATGTGTATGTGTGTGTGTGTGGGTTTGTAAGGACGAATATTTCTCTAAATTGTAATGGTGATGCTAAGTTACGTGTTTGATGGTAACGAATTCCTCTCGGACAAGTGTCAGATGTCGTCGAAAGTGAATAAGGTTCATGGGCGGCATTGGTTGGTTTAGTTAAGTCATGAGTGCGTGTACGCACGTAGCTAACAGTAATTGTGCAGTTCTGCGAATTGCAAAACATCAATTTGTACAGTTATGTGAATGGAATTAGATAGAGAATGCTATTGACTGCGAATACGTGATGGAGGAAAGTGCTTACGAAAAGCTGTGAACATTAAATTTACTGCAATTTGAAAGGAAATAAATGATTTTGGTTTTGCGGGACAACATATCCTTACAAATTATAAAATGAAGGATTTGTTTGTTTGCCTGTCCTTTAATTGTTTTTTTACTCAAAGCCCCATTTATCTGCTACTATAGGGTGGTCAAGTCAGAAAAGACGATGTCTGCATATCTTTTCGTCCGTCGCGGTCGTACTATTTCAGTCTAGGGCTGGAGGCTTAACGGCTCGACTGCCGCGGAATATCCAGGCGGTTATTGTCTATCTTCAGGGTAGTCAAGTCCGAAAATATACATGGAACCTTAATGGCTCGACTGCCGCGGAATATCCAGTCGGTTGTCTGTCCTCAAGGAGAAACATGAGCCTCCTTCTTCAGGTTGGGGGATTGTGATTTGGTTTAAAAATATGAAACAAAATACTGTTACGAAGCCAAAATGAGTTTCAGAAATAAAGGATGGTTGACGACCGTGCTTAACAAAATCTAACACAACGCCTTTTGCATCTGCACCTGGAATGAAAGCCATTTATACGCGGATGTGCAGACGACTAGATAGTGAAACACAACTCTCCAACGAAGCAGACATTACTGCAGTCCAGGAAATACTATAGGATCGACTGGACAAAGGCAGGATACAAAACTGTTACATTTACTTACTTATTTACTTAAGTGACGCTACAGTCCGGGATGAACCTGGGCCTCAACCAACATGCCTCTCCAATTAGCCCGGTCCTTAGCTAACTGCCTCCAGTTGCGCACTCCAAGTTGGTTGAGGTTGGTTTCTACTTGTGAGCACCACTTAAGCCGAGGTCTTCCTCTACTGCATCCGACGTCTGGCTGGGAATCGAAGACTCTGCGAGCCGGAGTATTGGTGTCCATTCGTTCTACAAACTAGCCATGGGGAGTTTTTTGACCAGGGGTATGTCGCTGTACAGTTCGTATAGTTCGTGGTTGGACCGAAGATTTTCGAAGAATTTTTCTCTCGATTCGACCACGGATTCCTTCATCTGCTTTTGATAAGGTCCATGCTTCAGCGCCGTAGAGCAGGACTGGGATGACCGGGATTATATAGGATCTCCCTAGTAGTTCGAGTGAGGGCTTTACTACTATATTGCCTTCTTAGATCGAAGAAACAGTGGTTGGCAAGAGGAATTCTTCGTTTGATTTCTGACGAGATGTTGTTGTCAGAGTTAATAGCGGAGCCGAGGTAGACAAAGTCCCGTACTACCTCAAAGTTATATCTGTCAATGGTGACGTTCAGTCCAATTCTACGATGTTATGTGTCCTTTCGTGTTGACAGCTTATACCTAGTCTTACCCTCATTTACTGCTAAACCCATTTTTACCGCATCCTTCTCTATACTAGCAAACGTGGCTATGACATCACGCTGAGTCCTACTAATGATGTCAATATGGTCAGCGTATGCTAGTGGTTGCACCAATTTTTGGAAAATTGTGCCTCTGGCTCGGGAGTTTTGCGTAATCCTCTCAAGAATGAGGTTAAAGAAATCACATGACAAATCGTCGCCTTGCCTAAATCCTTTTTTGGTATCGAATGTGTCGGTGAGGTCGTTTCCGACCCTGATGGTGCAGTGAGAATTCTCCATCGTCATCCTACACAAGCGGACGATTTTGGCCGATATACCAAAACTAGACATGGCTCTGTATAGTTCGTCTCTATATATGCTGTCGTATGCGGCTTTGAAATCGATAAGTAGGTGCAGGGTATAGATTTGGACTTCTTGGTTTTTTTTTCCAGGATCTGCCGAAGTGTGAAAATTTGATCGATTGTGCACTTTCCTGGCCTAAAACCACACTGATAAGGGCCAATCAGGTTGTTGGTAAACGGTTTCAGGCGTTCACATATTACGGCAGATATGATCTTGTAGGCGTTGTTGAGGAGACTTATGCCTCTGTAGTTGGCGCAGTTCAGAGGTCTCCTTTTTTGTGGATCAGGCAAACGATGCTGAGGTTGCATTCTTCTGGCATGCTTTCATCCGACCAGATTTAGCTTTTGAGTTGGTGGATGTTACTTACCAATTCATCTACGCCAGCTTTATAAAGCTCAGCAGGAAGGCATTTCCGGCGGCCTTGTTAAGCTTGAGTTTAGATATTGCTATCCTCACTTCACTTAGGTCGGGTGATTTGCAGTTTTCGCTGTCGTTGCCAATATTAAATGGTTCGTCCTGCCTGACAGCAGAATGTTGTTCGTCATCGCCGTTTTACAGGCTGCAGAAGCGGTTCTTCCATATCCTCAGCATCGACTGTGTCTCAACTACGTTATTTCCTTGTTCATCTCTACAGGATTCTGTTCGAGCCATGTATCCTTGGACGTTTAACACTTTGGTAAAACTTGCGAACATCGTTCCTGGAGTGGCACGTCTCTATATCCTCGATCGCGCTCTTTTTTCTTCTTTCTGAAAAGCCGATGTCCTTCCCTTCTTCTTTGCCTATAGAGCTCAATGGCAGCTCTCATCTTCACCTGCAGCTTAGCCTTGTAGGCCTCTATCGCCCTCCCCATCAAACCAGGGGTTTCTTGCTGGTGGCCGCGAGAAACCTAGTACATCAGTTGCGGCTGATCTAAGGACTTTTTGTCATCGTTCTACGACATTAGATGCTGCTGGGTATGGTGACAATCAAGAGGTTAAGGGATTACGCGTTTCGCGAAGGCCTTGGCGGTCTCTTGCGATTGCAGTCTTTCGACATTAAATTTTTTCACAGTATTTCTGGTTTGTTGTGGCGTGGTGGATATCCGCATCCTTACCTTGGCTGCTACAAGGTAGTGATTCGAGTCGATGTTAACCCCTCGGAAAGTTCGGACATCCAAAATACTGGATCCTTGCCTCTTGTCTATCGCAATGTGACCAATTTGGTTGACTGTTCGGTGAGCTGGAGACCGCCATGTCCCCTTATGGATATCGAGGTGAGGAAACCGTGTGCTGGCTATAGTGACATTTCTTCCGTAGCGATGTCAATTAGCCTAAGTCCGTTACCAGACGTGTTGTCGTGTAGGCTATATTTTCCGACAATACTGCTAAAGATGTCTTCTCTTCCTACCTTTGCGTTAAAATCTCCCACCACGAATCTAACATCGTACTTTGGCAGTCGCTCATAGGTTTTGTCAAGGAGCTCGTAGAAGCAGTCCATAGAGCTTACTATCCTTTTGAAATAGTTTCATCCCCTTCCGATGTTGATTGACTTTTTTTGAGGTGCTGACCAAATGCTTCCTTCCGCCAACAGCTTTGTAGTTTAAATTTGTCAACAAAAATTCAGGCAGGACATGTATGCTGCGCATATGTCCTTCTACACAATTCAACATTCACGATCCAATAAAGCAATTTTCGTTTTTTTCACTCTCATATCTCACCCACACTGAACACAGGATGCTTAATCGTAGCATTTTTTAAAACAGAGGGACAAAAACTAAAAACGGAACCAATTTAGCACGGCTTTTATAAATCCCCTCCTTTTTACGGTCACAAATTACATTTCCAGGGCATGCAATAAAACTCACACACATTCACCACACGTAGTTGCTCCTCGATTTCCAATTAAAAAACCATTCACAAACGAATTTGTATAAAATTCCATAGAAATAGAAATTGAGGGGGCAGACATGGACAAAACAGGATCAGCCACTTTGACATCAAAGGACCCAAAAAGGAAACAATTTTTCCAATCGAAAATTCCATTGAAGCCAAACAGCATTGATACTCGCTTTACGCTCACGCAGTTTCTTTTGTATTTGCTTTCATATCCTGCCGGCCTAAGGGCCCTAAGAGCATTTAATTAAAAAAAAATGTAAATCATGCCTAGACCGGAATCCAATCGATTTTTCTCTGTGTTCGGAATTAGCCTTCATCAGCATCCTTTGATGTCATTGTCGTGAGTTGCATTAAACAGAGAGAAAAATAAATAGGAAGGATTAAATTGTTCACCTAGGTTAAGTCCCTGAGGGCAGAAGCTGGCACTGGCGCTGGTCTTCTTGTGGCTGACGAGTAATTGCATCGATCCAGTTGGGATGGAGGTTTGTCCGCCTCCGACATCCTGGCTGCATTTTCTTGCGTTTTGTGATTTGTTTGTTTGTTTATGTCCTTCGGACTTAAAGCCATAAAAATGGATGGCCAGACAGGCATCGCAGTAGATGGGTTGGGTTCACAACCCCACACCCGGATAAGAAAACTTAAATAAAGTTTCCCGGTGTGAAATCGTAATAAATTCCCAGCCCAGTGGGTGGTCGCCTCCATTGTCCTCGTCGTCGTGGAGGCGGGTTCGTCTCATCACAAAAGAAAGTGTCGACCTCGGAAATAAAATTAAAGTTCTTCGCTTTGTCTGGGACAAGCATGGAGGGCTGTTAGCTGAACTAGTAGTACTTGTAAACGTGGGGGCGTGCAGCTGGGATGCATTTTATATTGAACATAAGTTTCACAGGGTGCTCTTTGTTAAAGTTTCTTGCGAAACTAATAAAAGGCGGTTGTTTCGATGGAGGAGTGGATAGTCCTCTAAAAGTGGTAATAAAATTCATGCGGATACAGCTTTTACAAGGCAGACAGTTGGGATTTCAGTTTACGGCTTTATTTCTCAAATGGTGGCAAAAAAATTGTATTCATGTGGAAAATTTGAGCGATATTGGGCGCGGAAAAGTTTCAACGATTTTTCCAATTAAGTTAAGAACACCACTTGTGATGGGATTTGCACTTAGGAAACGATATCTGACGGCAGGACGCAGTTTAATTTCGTTTGATGCGATAAGGGAATAATTTGAAAATTTATTGAAAAGTTTGAGTAATTTTTGAACAGTTGCGGAAGTAGATCATTCAGTGGAATTGCTAGAAGTAAATACTGAAGCGGTAAGCAATGCCATGGACACATTAAAACATCAATGCGGGTGAGATTTAATGGTGATCAACAAGCCGCTTTTGAATTGATGTGCTATGCCTGGAATAGCAACATCAAGGAAACTCCTGATTTGGTTTTGTACGGCAGAGTGTGGAATTCACACCCCACAGTGTCAGCGACACTTCCATTGGCTATACCCCTGGCCACATCTATGGGAGATAGCACCCTAACACCAGGTGCAATTCAATCCTGAAAAGGTATACAGTCGTCATTGTTACATTCTGTCCCAGAGGGGTTGGTCCCATACTGGGCGCATCATCGGGTGGTGGATAGAGGAAGCTACAGCAAAGCTAAATATCTGTCCATTCCGTACTAAGGCGATCTGTGGCAAATGGTGTTATAGCAGGTGATCTCTGAAGGTCCATCGTGAACCAACCAAACCAAATTGGTATTGTGTGGGTAGGTCCACCGTGAAATAAAAGACGTAAAGGCTAGGTGTTCAAGTTCAAGTTACCACAGAACACAACCTTGAACTTCTCCCTTCTGTGAAGATGAAAAAGGTGCCGCACACCAAGGCTAGGGATCCGCAAACATAAAAGCTGAAGCCTCGATGCAACTAATATGGCTCGCATATGACACCTTGATACCACGAAAGAACGATGCCATTCCAACCAAGGACCCTGAATATTGGTGGATGGTGGTTATAGTGGCTCTTTGCAGTAGATGCTTACATCGTACGCGAAAAGTCACCAGAAGAAGGAGAAGGCACACTAATTCTACGGATGAAGCTCTATCGACTTAAAGAAGGCCATCAATTCGAGCAAAACATAGAATTGGAAGGGAAGGTGGCAGGCTATGTCTAAACCGAGACATCAACAACACCCACTTGAGACTAAGCCACAGGATTCTAAGTTTAGTGATCAGACGACCAATTATAACCTCAAAGACGAAAATATGAAGAGTATTGTGGACACGCTTTTCCCAACGCACCCGTTCAGGTACTCCGACACCACTTTGCTCCAGCGAAAGGAAATGCCATCCTTATGTGAAGAAAAGTTGTGTGTAGCAGTAAAAACCCTAAAAAAGCAGAAGACCACGGACTCGACGGGATGCTTAAGGTGATCGCATACTCATGCGCCCACAAATATTGCTGAATATGTATTTCTCAGTGTCGAAATCAGAAGCCTACTGCCCCAAAAATAATTTTAAAGTTTCAAAAGCACTCATATTTGTTCAAAAAAAGAAAATGAAATTCAATTACACACCTTGACTACTTTATTCACGAACTCTGGTTTGTCCAGCGAAGTCCTGACGGAAGCACTAAAGGTGGATACCCGCTGAAATTTGGACCACAATGATGGTTTTAAATGAGTTCGCTGTGAGCGTTGACCATTTTCTGTACGTTGATCTTCCAGTTAGAATGGACAAAGTAAACAACCTATTTGAGCTGCCCTATTTGAGCTGCACACGGTTTCCTCACCTCAATATCCATGAAGGGACATGGCGGTCTCCAGATCAACGAACAGCCAACCAAATTGATCACATTGCGATAGAAAAGAGGCACGCATCCAGTATTTTGGATGTCCAAATATTCCGAGGGGATAACGTCGACTCGGACAACTACATTGTTGCAGCCAAGGTAAGGATGCAGATATCCACCACAAAAAAACAAATAAAAATTTTTGGCGCAACAGGCTCGTTAGTACCCAGGGCCTAGCTTTCTCACAACCATTCATGTGTGCGTGTGTACTTCTTGCACGATGGCGGGACCTCCTGTTTTATGCCGACTCCGAACGGCTAAGTTGAGATAAGCTATTCTTGACAATTGATACTACTCGGACGATTTGTCAGATCATCACGAGAGGAGGGCCAGTGAAAAATCATTTAGGTGTTGCTACGGCTGGGAATCGAACCCAGACCTTCTGCGCGGCAGTTCACCATATCCACCACGCCACAAGAAAAACAGAAATATTGTGAAAAAATTGAATGTCGAAAGACTGCAATCGCCAGAGCCCGCCAAGACCTTCGCGCAACGCGTATCCCTTTACCTCTCGACTCACAATACACCACCAGCATCTAATGTCGAAGAACAATGGCAACGATGCCAACATGCCATTAGATCAGCCGCAACTGATGTGCTAGGTTTCTCGCGGCCACCAGCAAGAAACCCCTGGTTTGATGAGGAATGCCGACAGATGCTCGCAGCCAAGAACGAAGCATACAAGGCTAAGCTGCAGGTGAAGACGAGAGCAGCCATTGAGCTCTATAGGCAAAGAAGAAGGGAAGAACATCGGCTTTTCAGAAAGAAGAAAAAAGAGCAAGAAAATGCGCGATCAAGGATATAGAGAGGTTCCACTCCAGGAACGATGTTCGCAAGTTTTACCAAAGTGTAAAACCTCAAAGGATACAAGGCTCGAACAGAATCCTGTCGAGATGAACAAGGAAATATCGTAGTTGAGACACAGTCGATGCTGAGGATATGGAAGAACCACTTTTGCAGACTGTTAAACGGCGATGACGAACAACATTCCGCTGTCAGGCAGAACGAATCATTTAATATTGGCAACGACAGCGAAAACTACCAACCACCCGACCTAAGTGAAGTGAGGATAGCTATATCTAAACTCAAGCTTAATAAGGCCGCCGGAAATGACGGCCTTCCCGCTGAGCCTTATAAATCTGGCGGAGATGACTTGGGAAGTAAAATCCACCAACTCATAAGCCAAATCTGGTCGGATGAAAGCATGCCTGAAGAATGGAACCTCAGCATCGTTTTCCCGATCCACAAAAAAGGAGACCCTCTGAACTGCGCCAACTACAGAGGCATAAGTCTACTCAACATCGCTTACAAGATCCTATCTGCCGTAATATGTGAACGCCTGAAACCGTTTACCAACAACCTGATCGGCCCTTATCAGTGAGGTTTTAGGCCAGGAAAGTCCACAATCGATCAAATTTTCACGCTTCGGCAGATCCTGGAAAAAACCCATGAAGTCCAAATCGGCTTCGAAATCGATATTTATCGATTTCAAAGCCGCATACGACAGCATTTAAAGAGACGAACAGTACAGAGCCATGTCTAGTTTCAATATACCTTCCAAACTCGTCCGTTTGTGTAGGATGACGATGGAGAATTCTCGCTGCACCATCAGGGTCGGAAACGACCTCACCGACACATTCGATACCAAAAAAGGATTTAGGCAAGGCGATGCGCTGTCATGTGACTTCTTCAATTTGATTCTTGAGAGGATTGTGCAAAACTCCCGAGCCAACACCAGAGGCATACGCCGACGATATTGACATCATTGGTAGGACTCAACGTGATGTCATAGCCATGTTTGCTAGTATAGAGAAGGAAGCGGAAAAAATGGGTTTAGCAGTGAATGAGGGTAAGACAAAGTATATGCTGTCAACACGAAAGGACACAGAACATCGACGAATTCACCATTGACAGATATAACTTTGAGGTAGTATGGAACTTTGTCTACCTCGGCTCCGCTATTAAATTTGACAACAACATCTCGTCAGAAATCAAAGGAAGAATAACTCTTGCCAATCGCTGTTTCTTCAGGCTAAGAAGGCAATTTAGTAGTAAAGCCCTTACTCGAACTACTAAGGAGATCCTATATAATACCCTGATCATCCCAGTCCTGCTCTACGGCGCTGAAGCATGGACCGTGTCAAAAGCCGATGAAGAAATCCATGGTTGGAGAAAAATTCTTCGGAAAATCTTCGGTCCCGTTCGCGTTGACGGGCTATGGAGACGAAGATTCAACCACGAACTATACGAGCTGTATAGCGACATACCTCTGGGCAAAAAACTCCGCATTGGACGTTTAAGATGGCTAGGACATGTAGAAAGAATGGACACCAATACTCCGGCTCGCAGAGTCTTCGATTCCCAGCCAGACATCGGACGCAGTAGAGGAAGTCCTCGCCTTAAGTGGCACGCACAAGTAGAAATCGACCTCAACCATCTTGGAGTGCGCAACTGGAGGCAGTTAGCTAAGGACCGGGCTAAGGACCGGGCTAATTGGAGAAGCATGTTGGTTGAGGCCCAGGTTCATCCCGGACTGTAGCGCCGCTTAAGTAAGTAAGTAAGTCTCGTGCTGCAACCCTTTCTCTAACGGAGAAAATTTTGTTCGGAAGTATGGGAAGGTCCAACTTTGACTGTATCTGAAGACCCAGCATCAGCATCGACGGGGATTTGGCTGTGGATGGATAAATCATTCGCCTGTAAGCATACAAAATGGTATTTAAATAATTGTCCATTGATTGACTACAATTTGCTGTTCTAATTTTATTTTTGACTGTTTGGATGAATCGCTCTGCGAGCCCATTTGTGAACCCTGCTTGTGAACGATATCATTTCATTTTAAAAACAACTGGAATTCGTTTGAGTTGAATTGGGTCCCATGATCACTCACGAAAACCTTCGCAATCCCAAACACAGCAAACATTTTTTGGCCAATCTGAATTGTAGTACGTGCTGTTAAGTTGGGTATGATGTGCACTTTCGGCCATTTGCTGAATGCATCCACAAGTACGAATAAATACTTTACCATGAACGGCCCTGCGAAGTCTGCGTGCACTCTTTCAAAAACACTCCTTGGTGCCACCCAACAATGGACTGGAACTTCCTTTTTTGGATCCGGACGCGTAGCTTGGCATAATTGACAATTTGACACCATTTCCTCAATGTCTTTATCCATTTGGTTCCACCAACAATAAGCTCTTGCTAAGCTTTTCATCCGTGATATTCCGAAGTGTCCCGTATGCAACTCGAAGAGAACAGTCTCCCGCAGTTCCTTTGGTATGTACACACGTATACCGCGTAATAAGCATCCTTTTTGTAGAGCAAACTCCGTCTGCGATACGACAAATCGATGATTTGGCTCACAATCACGTCCATATCTGAGACATTCTATGAGAAAACTTACTTCTTTGTCCGATTAAGTTTTTTGACTAAGTTCATCAACCGTCACTGGTAAATTCTCGATGGCCTCCACTTCCAGAACATCCACCTCATCCATAATACCGTTTCCGATTGCATTTGCTTTTTAACTTTTGCAAAGGCTTTCTCACAATCGTTGTCAATCCGGATTTTTTGTTACAAACGTCTCCGGTCTTATGTCTCAGCCATTTTCGTTAAATGAACTAAGCTCTGACCATAATCCAGTTAATTGTCAAATTCGTTGGTCGGGTTTGGAAAAGGTGCAATATTTATATAATTTCAAAAACGCAAACTGGACAAGTTTTCAAACGGAAGTTAAGAGGAAGTTTCGAAGTATATCTACGAACCTTGAAGATATCGAAAATAAGCAGGATGTTGATGGTATTATTCAACAATTTTCCGAAATTGTTCTTAGTTCGGCTGATAACAACATTCCTAAAGTTGTAAAACAAATCTTTTGCGCTAAAATTCCACCTTATATACTAGAGCTGATAAAATTAAGGAATATGCATCGGCGTATTTGGCAAAGGTATCGGGAGCCCGCCTCGAGAACTCAAGTAGCACAATTAAATAAAATAATTAATAATAATATTCAAGCTCATCGACACAAAGAGTGGAATAATAAACTGAGTAATTTAGACAAAGCGTCCAAACCCTTTTGGAACATAGTAAAAATTATTAAAAATAAAACCAAACAAATTCCTTGTCTCAAAAGTGGTCCCACTACCTTTTATACGGATACCGAAAAGGCAAAAGCACTGGCACTATCCTTTGCACAAAATCTTATTGTTTCTCAACATTTAGGAGATACAAATACAAATGACCTAGTGCATAATGCTGTGTCTACCTTTAATACGGTTAGCTATCAAACTCCTCCAAGTGAGTTGATTACAGAAATGGACACAAAATATTTCGTAAATAATTTATTGATTAAAACAACACCTGGTAGCGATAAAATTAAAAACATATATCTTAAGAAATTACCAAAAGAAGGCATACAATTTCTTACCCTCATTATGAATTCATGTCTAAAAATGCAATATTTTCCAGATGCGTGGAAACTTGCCAAAGTAATACCAATACCAAAGGCAGGTAAGCCTTTAGATAAAATTGAAAGCTACAGACCAATAAGTTTACTTAGCACTGTTAGTAAAATTTATGAACAAATTTTGAAGGAAAAAATTTTAAAAATTATTGAAGAAAGGAAAATATATCCTGACGAACAATTTGGCTTTAGGCGCAATCACGGTGCCTCTCACCAAGTTCTAAGGATATGCAATATAGTTAAAAAAAAACCGTGCAACAGGCAGATCTACTGGTATGATTTTACTCGATATTGAGAAAGCTTTTGATTCCGTGTGGCATAAAGGACTCACATATAAAATGATACATTTAAATGTTCCGCCATTTCTTTCTAAAATTGTCCAAAGTATCGTTAAAAATCGTAGTTTTAAAGTGCATGTCAATAGTGGTATGTCTGATAATGTAAATTTGTCTGCTGGAGTACCCCAAGGCTCGGTTCTTGGGCCTGTCCTCTACAATTTATATACCTCCGATTTTCCAATTCTTCCAGATTGTGAATTTGCAATATATGCGGACGATACAGCAATATTATCGTCGCATGAATTTAGTCTCAATATTGAGACTAATTTAAAATGCGGCCAAAATATTGCAAGAATACTACAATAAGTGGAAAATAAAGCTCAATGCCGAAAAGATACAAGCTATCTTTTTTACTAGAAAAAGAAAACCTTGTTTCCTTCCGGCTAATCAGCTTGATATCAATGGGCACCCTATAAGGTGGGAGTCTTCTGTAAAATATCTGGGCATTTATCTTGACAAAAAATTACTTTTTAAAGAACATAATACACAAACACATAAAAAAATTAATCTTGCCATCAAAATGTTGTATCCATTTATTAATAGTGTTTACTAGTAGGTACTACAAATTAGTATAACAATGCCCTTAAATGATTGTTTAATTTCGTTTAGTTTTAAGTCGTTAAGTTTTCTTTTTGTTTTTGTAAAGTTGCCGCGGCTATCTCGGCGCAATAAAGAGTTCAGAGTTAAAACGGAATTTGAAAGACCAAGAAGTGTCGGTGTCGTCTTCTCTTTTTTTTGATAAACTTTTTTGTCTTATTACAGTCCACTTCAACGCGAAACAAATAGAAAAGCATTACTTTCAAAAGAAAATAAAATAATAATATATAAAACTATCTTCCAAGCAATTATGTTATATGGATGCCAGGTTTGGGGTAAATGTGCAGCATGTCACTTAGCAAAATTGCAAATTTCCCAAAATAAAATATTTAAAATGATGTTGAACTTGCCCTGGCACCATTCCACGTCAGGCCTTCATCTTAAAGCTAATGTTGAGTTGATCTCGAATAAAATACAATTACGGAATAATTCTTTTGCAATCAGATGCGACAATTCTGACAACCCTTTGATCACCCAACTAAACATAGACTTTCAGACATGACATTCTGTTATATAAGCAAGCTCCTTTTATAACAAATATGTGTTAATTGTTATACCTATGTTAATTTATATTATGTGTTAATTTATGTGATATTGTATTTCTATGTTAATTGATTTATTTCTGTTAATTTATTATTTCTATGTTGATTTATTAATTTTTGTTAATTGATTTAATTTATTTATTTATTTATTAATTTATTTATTTATCTATTTATTTATTTATTTATTTATTTATTTATTTATTTATTTATTTATTTATTTATTAATTAATTAATTAATTTATTTATTTATTTATTTATTTATTTATTTATTTATTTATTTATTTATTTATTATTTTAGTAATTTGTTTATTATTTATTTAAGTATTTGATTATTAATGCATTAATTATTATTAAATCATTTTATTTATTTATTTTATTTTTTTTTTCGGATTTGAGGTTTTTGTCGTTGTTTCCTCAAAATATTAATATATTAATTTGTGTTACAAATAAGTTATTTAAAATAGTTATTAAAATTATTCAGTTGAAAGATATACTATTGTAAATCACATCTCTGTAATTTGTAAATTGTGCGATAGCCTATTATATGAATTTTTATAACGAACAATAAAAATTTATTTTTTTTTGTCAATCCGGAATGGCACGTTGTTCTGGAGTAACCTATTTAAAGGATAAAGAATGTTACTTAGATTTTTTATGAAACGACCATAATAATTTCTAAGCCCTGGGAAGGCACGAACTTCATCTTTTGTAGTTGGTTGTTTAAGCTTCTGCATTGCATCGATTTAACTGGGCATTCTCTGGATGCCATTTTTGCCGATTAAATACCCACAATACTCGATACGATCTTTCATGCACTCTGTATACTTACTTACTTACTTAAGTGGCGCTACAGTCCGGAATGAACCTGGGCCTCAACCAACATGCCTCTCCAATTAGCCCGGTCCTTAGCTAACTGCCTCCAGTTGCGCACTCCAAGTTGGTTGAGGTCGGTTTCCACTTGTGCGCGCCACTTAAGGCGAGGTCTTCCTCTACTGCGTCCGACGTCTGGCTGGGAATCGAAGACTCTGCGAGCCGGAGTATTGGTGTCCATTCGTTCTACATGTCCTAGCCATCTTAAACGTCCAATGCGGAGTTTTTTGACCAGGGGCATGTCGCTGTACAGCTCGTATAGTTCTTGGTTGAATCTTCGTCTCCATAGCCCGTCAACGCAAACGGGACCGAAGATTTTTCGAAGAATTTTCCTCTCGAATCTACCAAGGATTTCTTCATCCGCTTTTGATACGGTCCATGCTTCAGCGCCGTAGAGCAGGACTGGGATGATCAGGGTCTTATATAGGATCTCCTTAGTAGTTCGAGTGAGGGCTTTACTACTAAATTGCCTTCTTAGCCCAAAGAAACAGCGGTTGGCAAGAGTAATTCTTCGTTTAATTTCTGACGAGATGTTGTTGTCAGAGTTAATAGCGGAGCCGAGGTAGACAAAGTCCCGTACTACCTCAAAGTTATATCTGTCAATGGTGACGTTCTGTCCAATTCGTCGATGTTGTGTGTCCTTTCTTGTTGACAGCATATACTTAGTCTTACCCTCATTTACTGCTAAACCCATTTTCGCCGCTTCCTTCTCTATACTAGCAAACGTGGCTATGACATCACGTTGAGTCCTACCAATGATGTCAATATCGTCAGCGTATGCTAGTAGTTGCACCGACTTTTGGAAAATTGTGCCTCTGGTGTTGGCTTTGGAGTTTTGCACAATTCTCTCAAGAATCAGATTAAAGAAGTCACATGACAGCGCATCGCCTTGCCTAAATCCTTTTTTGGTATCGAATGTGTCGGTGAGGTCGTTTCCGACCCTGATGGAGCAGCGAGAATTCTCCATCGTCATCCTACACAAACGGACGAGTTTGGGCGGTATACCAAAACTAGACATGGCTCTGTACAGTTCGTCTCTATAAATGCTGTCATATGCGGCTTTGAAATCGATGAATAGGTGGTGGGTATCGATTTGGACTTCTTGAGTTTTTTCCAGGATCTGCCGAAGTGTGAAAATTTGATCGGTTGTGGACTTTCCTGGCCTAAAACCACACTGATAAGGGCCAATCAGGTTGTTAGTAAACGGTTTCAGGCGTTCACATATTACGGCAGATAGGATCTTGTAGGCGATGTTGAGGAGACTTATGCCTCTGTAGTTGGCGCAGTTCAGAGGGTCTCCTTTTTTGTGGATCGGGCAAACGATGCTGAGGTTCCATTCTTCAGGCATATTTTCATCCGACCAGATTTGGCTTATGAGTTGGTGGATGTTACTTACCAAGTCATCTCCGCCGGCCTTATAGAGCTCAGCGGGAAGGCCGTCATTTCCGGCAGCCTTATTAAGCTTGAGTTTAGATATTGCTATCCTCACTTCACTCAGGTCGGGTGGTTGGCAGTTTTCGCTGTCGTTGCCAATATTAAATGGTTCGTTCTGCCTGACAGCGGAATGTTGTTCGTCATCGCCGTTTAACAGTCTGCAGAAGTGGTTCTTCCATATCCTCAGCATCGACTGTGTCTCAACTACAATATTTCCTTGTTCATCTCGACAGGATTCTGTTCGAGGCTTGTATCCTTGGCTTTGACGTTTTACACTTTGGTAAAACTTGCGAACATCGTTCCTGGAGTGGCACCTCTCTATATCCTCGATCGCGCGCTTTTCTTGCTCTTTTTTCTTCTTGCTGAAAAGCCGATGTTCTTCCCTTCTTCTTTGCCTATAGAGCTCAATGGCAGCTCTCGTCTTCACCTGCAGCTTAGCCTTGTAGGCCTCGTTCTTGGCTGCGAGCATCTGTCGGCATTCCTCATCAAACCAGGGATTTCTTGCTGGTGGGCGCGAGAAACCTAGCACATCAGTTGCGGCTGATCTAATGGCCTGTTGGCATCGTTGCCATTGCTCTTCGATATTCGATGCTGGTGGTACGGTGTTAATCGAGAGGTTAAGGGATACGCGTTGTGCGAAGGTCTTGGCGGTCTCTTGCGATTGCAGTCTTCCGACATTAAATTTTTTCACAGTATTTCTGGATTGTTGTGGCGTGGTGGATATCCGCATTCTTACCTTGGCTGCTACAAGGTAGTGATCCGAGTCGATGTTAGCTCCTCGGAATGTTCGGACATCCAGAATACTGGATGCGTGCCTCTTATCTATCGCAATGTGATCAATTTGGTTGACCGTTCGTTGATCTGGAGACCGCCATGTCCCCTTATGGATATCGAGGTGAGGAAACCGTGTGCTGGCTATAGTGGCATTTCGTTCCGTAGCGAAATCAATTAGCCTAAGTCCGTTACCAGACGTGTTGTCGTGTAGGCTATGTTTTCCGACAATACTTCTAAAGATGTCTTCTCTTCCTACCTTTGCGTTTAAATCTCCCAGCACGATTTTAACATCGTACTTCGGTAGTCGCTCATAGGTTTTGTCGAGGAGCTCGTAGAAGCAATCCTTAGCTATATCATCTTTTTCTTCCGTCGGAGCGTGAGCGCATATAAGGCTTATGTTGGCGAATTTGGCCTTGATGCGGATTGTTACTATGCGTTCGCTAATGTCTTGGAAACATAAGACTTCTTGCCTAAGTCTGGCACTTATAACAAATCCGCATCCGAATAGTCGCTGTTTCTGCTCACTATAACACGGTCCGTAGTATATGTCACAGTTTTTCATCCTCTTTTTGCCCGGCCCGCTAGTTGTTCGCCTGCACCTCTCCTGTTTAATGTTCTCACATTCCAGGTGCAGATACGAACGTCGTTGTCCTTTTTTCGTTTAGCAGGGTCGTCAACAATAAAATCCGTCCTTTCCGAGGCTATTGGTTGCTTCGTAACCATGTTTTTTTTCTGTGGGTGGGTAGTTAGCCCAAAGCACAACCCCCAACCTGGAGGGCCAGTTCCAATTTATTAGATACCCCTAGGACACGGGGCCATCAGTATCCACTACGGGATTGAGCGCTGCCGTTGGCCTTTCGGTTCATCCGCCACCATCTCTGTTCAAGGGGCCTGACTAACCCTTGAAATTCCTAGACAACCTGTTGTCCGAATATGTCAGAGCAGCTCATCTAGGTTCGCCTGGGACAGCAGGCCGGGTATTCATCCGTGCCATTCTCACCAGGGTGTTTATAGTGTTGCTGTTTTTCGTCGTGTTATCAACACTCGCACTTATCGTTTAGCAAGTCAAATCCGGTTGGATGAGACCAGTACCCGATGGTTACCACTTGGAGGTAGAGATAAGCACATTTGATGTGTAGTCAGAGTTGCAACACTGGGCATTGCCAAGTTAACGCCAATCAGAGTCTACCCTCGTTCTACAGCACCCATGCACTCTGTATAAGTCCAGTTAATTCTCATGTTATGGTTGTTTAATTTAACTAAAACTTCTTCCACGCGGCTTATATGTGTTGTGTCGTCCTCTGCAGTTTTTTTAATGTCATCCAGGAATACTGATACCCCGGGTATATCACCAACTAATTGTTCAATAAAGCGTTGTCATTTGGCAGGAGCACACGCGATTTCATACATCATGCGTGTGAGCTGGAAGAGACCCTTGTGCGTGCTTAAGGTTCAAATGTGCCTGTCCTCTGGATGTATATCCAACTGAAGATAAGCTGTTGACCAATCTATTTTTGTGAACTTTGTACCTCCAGCCATTTAACTAAAAAGCTCTTCTATTGTAGTTAGAGGGGGCACATCCACCACCAAAGCTGGATTAACCTTTTTTTCATATAATTTATGAATGAATACCCTTTAAGGGAGAAGGGGAAGAAAGAGAGTGATAGGAAAGATTTGTGGATGTGGTTGAGACCGTAATCTTATAGTCGCCGCAAATACGAACGGCACCATCTTTTTTAAGAACAACGACAATCGGAGTGCCCCATTCGCTCCGGTCAACCTTGACCAGCAAACCTTCCGCTACTTGGCTTTCGACTTCACGTTCCACTGCATGTCATAGTGGGAATGATATTTCCTCCCCTTAATAAACCTCGGAATGTAGATCTTCACAGGAGCATTTGGAGTATCGGCTGTCACGTTAACCCAGATATAACCTGCGCAATCCAAAGGCGTTTTACAGTAACTGTATAGTTCTGTGTCACTTGCATTTACTTTAAGTTTCGGAAAAAAAATTTTTTTGCATCCATCAAACTGATAAGCGTCACCGGAGCACCTGTGTCGATGTCAAAATTAATAAAAGTCTTGTTAACTTACAACATATCTTTGATCTATCGTTTGATTCACTGCCTTTGTCTCCAACGTGGAAAAGCTCCAGCGTACCTGTATTTTGTTCCTCTTCTTCTATTTGGTTTAATTTTCTGCTTGCTTTAAAGAACAATTTTTGTCAAAACTTCAGTCAAACACACAGATGATTCAGACTGACCTGCGTATCCCAATGGTGCCAAAATGACCTAAGCATATCGCTGTAAAAGGACACTCTCTTCAACGACCTGTAAAGTCAACCATACCTATATCATCGCTTGTAAATTATCCTGAAGATATTTCCACTTACATTCCGATTGTCCTCCAACCCTTTCCTAATTACGTATTCAAGAGGATAGCGTAACATCCATTCAGTCCTAAATACCAACCCCTACCCCGTTCACACCCATTATATATCCATCAGGACAATGCTGTATGTGTTGTGAACACAATATTACGAATCGATTTAAGAAGAGGATATAAAAAGGATCCACAATAATCTGGTTATCATCCACAAGGAATAGCCACAAAACTCACACTGGAATCCGATGAATTCATTAAAATGTCAAGGCCTCGAGATGTTCACTCCCCGAAAATGTAATGCGTGCTCTGAATAGTAATCATGGCCGATTGTCTTGAAAATTCGAAAAGTTTTCCAGGGAAGAAAATTTTACCAATTTACTCCCAACCCAACGAAGGACGTAAGGATGGATGAGGAAAGTGCAAAGAAACTGATTAGAATAAGTTAATGCTAACATCACGAGCGCCATGGAAGATTAAACTCAACAAAACTCATTATAACTAAGGACATCGTGTCGTCCTTAAGATTTCCAAGATTAGTTAAAACCGAGGGGGTGGTGTTATGTTTTTTTTTTAAATATTTATAACGGTCTAAATCAATTATTATTACCAATGAGTTATGCTCATAGAATAAGTCCTTTAATCCTTCCAAGTGGAATGCATCTTTCCGCAACAAATTAACAAAACCATCCAATCTCACAGAAGCAGGATTATGCAGAGGATAAGAGGGCATCAGTAAAGACTTCATCAATGGAATCCTTCAAAGCAAACACGTACAAACACCTAATAATCCTGTAAATCCTTGATTCGCTATTCGCTCTGCGCGCACATTGACCGCACATTAATTAGTATGCCACCTCACTGTCGATTACCCAAGTGACTATTTGAGTCGAACTAAAACGAAATCCTGCGAGTCCTTGTAAAGCCCAGAGTCCCCAAACGTCCCAACCACCTGCGGAGATTAGCCAGACCCTGTTGGTATCTTTTCTTTTGTTCACTTCTGAGCGGAATCCAAATGACTTGTTGTTCTTCCATGCGGGAATGGGTGTATTCAAGTGGCTGTCGTTTTCTAGGAAATCCTGCAACTGGCCAAAGTGTCAGTCGATTGGGAGTCGGGGATGCTTTCCGGTACCGGTTCCCGCATTTGGGAATAGAAGACAACGGCGTTGACCCAAATTATCACCTCCGGCAATTAGAAAGGATTTTGCCCTAATTGGAGTTGGAAATCCACGTTTTTCTGTTTCTTCTGTTCCGTTCCACACTGACGCGGCTTCATCCTTTTGTTGGATGTTATCTTGTGTTATATTCGTTTTTTTTTTGTTGCTGTTTGCCCAACGAAGGATTCTGGAAAAGGATAAAGTTGTTTTCCTTTTTGTGTTAAGGATTTTTTTTTTCTTATTTGCGGAAGAGAAGGATTTGCTGGGAGGGATAGAATGAATTGAGAGGATTTGAAGCAATGCGATGGTTCCGTTATTTTTATTTTTCGAGAACTGCGCTTTTAAGTTACAGTTGGGTAGATATGGTTCAATTGAATTGGAGCTCTTCGAATCGATGAAGCTTAAGTAGTACTCGTATGTGGTGGAATCGAATGCAGTTATGGTGTGTGCACTGGCAGGAACAGTATTTGCGAAACGTAAACAGGTCAAGAGGGATATCGATTTGTAAGGATATAACTGCAGAAGAATTTCAAATTGTTGGGGTAGCTTTCATTTCCGGCGTTTTGAAGTAATTGTATCGAATTTTTAGAATGGTGGAGTGGATATCCTGGGAAGCTGGAAATGTGCAAGTGTTGTTCGAAATTTTGTAAAATGTCAAATATTGGTTGTATCGAGGTTAAGGGTGGTATGTAGGTAGGGTGAGCTAACAAATTGTGTAGAAATTTTCATCAAATAAAACATATTACTGTCAAGTAATTTTTGTAGCATGGCATCACCTGGGTAAACTTTATCTGCCCCTCTAGCCTGCCATCTCAAATTTCACATTCCTAGCGACGGAGATCTCCCTCTACATTGGTGCCCCTTTTCACTCTGGTATAGCGTCGAAGACGCTTTCTTTGATAATCACTCGCTCTACATGGCCCACCTAGTTGGTTACTAGGTGGGCTCTAGGCTAATGTCGCTGTACAGCGAGTATGTTAAATATTTTCCGCCAGATGTTCTTCTGATAGTAACAATCCGCATCAAGGCCAAATTCGCCAACATAAGCCTTATATGCGCTCACGCTCCGACGGAAGAAAAAGATGATATAGCTAAGGATTGCTTCTACGAGCTCCTCGACAAAACCTATGAGCGACTACCGAAGTACGATGTTAAAATCGTGCTGGGAGAATTTAACGCAAAGGTAGGAAGAGAAGACATCTTTAGAAGTATTGTCGGAGAACAAAGCCTACACAACGTGTATCCCTTAACCTCTCGATTAACACCATACCACCAGCATCGAATGTCGAAGAGCAATGGCAACGATGCCAACAGGCCATTAGATCAGCCGCAACTGATGTGCTAGGTTTCCCGCGCCCACCAGCAAGAAACCCCTGGTTTGATGAGGAATGCCGACAGATGCTGGCAGGCAAGTGAGGATGAAGTGAGGATAGCAATATCTAAACTCAAGCTTAATAGGGCTGCCGGAAATGACGGCCTTCCCGCTGAGCTCTATAAGGCCGGCGGAGATGACTTGGTAAGTAACATCCACCAACTCATAAGCCAAATCTGGTCGGATGAAAATATGCCTGAAGAATGGAACCTCAGCATCGTTTGCCCGATCCACAAAACAGGAGACCCTCTGAACTGCGCCAACTACAGAGGCATAAGTCTCCTCAACATCGCCTACAAGATCCTATCTGCCGTAATATGTGAACGCCTGAAACCGTTTACCAACAACCTGATTGGCCCTTATCAGTGTGGTTTTAGGCCAGGAAAGTCCACAACCGATCAAATTTTCACACTTCGGCAGATCCTGGAAAACACTCAAGAAGTCCAAATCGATACCCACCACCTATTCATCGATTTCAAAGCCGCATATGACAGCATTTATAGAGACGAACTATACAGAGCCATGTCTAGTTTTGGTATACCGCCCAAACTCGTCCGTCTGTGTAGGATGACGAAAGAGAATTCTCGCTGCTCCATCAGGGTCGGAAACGACCTCACCGACACATTCGATACCAAAAAAGGAGTTAGGCAAGGCGATGCGCTGTCATGTGACTTCTTTAATATGATTCTTGAGAGAATTGTGCAAAACTCCAAAGCCAACACCAGAGGCACAATTTTCCAAAAGTCGGTGCAACTACTAGCATACGCTGACGATATTGACATCATTGGTAGGACTCAACGTGATGTCATAGCCACGTTTGCTAGTATAGAGAAGGAAGCGGCGAAAATGGGTTTAGCAGTAAATGAGGGTAAGACTAAGTATATGCTGTCATCACGAAAGGACTCACAACATCGACGAATTGGACAGAACGTCAACATTGACAGATATAACTTTGAGGTAGTACGGGACTTTGTCTACCTCGGCTCCGCTATTAACTCTGACAACAACATCTCGTCAGAAATCAAACGAAGAATAACTCTTGCCAATCGCTGTTTCTTTGGGCTATGAAGGCAATTTAGTAGTAAAGCCCTCACTCGAACTACTAAGGAGATCCTATATAAGACCCAGATCATCCCAGTCCTGCTCTACGGCGCTGAATCATGGACCATGTCAAAAGCCGACGAAGAAATCCTTGGTCGATTCGAGAGGAAAATTCTTCAAAAAATCTTCGGTCCCGTTTGCGTTGACGGGCTATGGAGACGAAGATTCAACCAAGAACTATACGAGCTGTACAGCGACATGCCCCTGGTCAAAAAACTCCGCATTGGACGTTTAAGATGGCTAGGACATGTAGAACGAATGGACACCAATACTCCGGCTCGCAGAGTCTTCGATTCCCAGCCAGACGTCGGACGCACTAGAGGAAGACCTCGCCTTAAGTGGCGCGCACAAGTGGAAACCGACCTCAACCAACTTGTAGTGCGCAACTGGAGGCAGTTAGCTAAGGACCGGGCTAATTGGAGAGGCATGTTGGTTGAGGCCCAGGTTCATTCCGCACTGTAGCGCCACTTAAGTAAGTAAGTATGTTCTTCTGATGGTTGGGTGTTGTAGAACGAGGGTAGACTCTGATTGGCTTTAACTTGGCAATGGACAGTGCTCGAAACTCTGACTACACATCAAATGTGCTTATTTTTTACATCCAAGTGGTAACCATCGGGTACTGGACTCATCCAACCGGATTTGCCTTGCTAAACGTTAAGTGCGAGTGTTGATAACTAGACGTAAAACATCAACACTGTAATCACCCTGGGGGCTCAGTGGCGCGATGGTTAGTGCGATGAACTGCCGCGCAGGAGGTCTGGGTTCGATTCCCAGCCGTAGCAACACCTAAATGATTTTTCACTGGCCCTCCTCTCGTGATGATCTGACAAATCATCCGAGTAGTATCAATTGTCAAGAATAGCTTATCTCAACTTAGCCGTTCGGAGTCGGCATAAAACAGGAGGTCCCGCCATCGTGCAAGAAGTACACACGCACACATGAATGGTTGTGAGAAAGCTAGGCCCTGGGTACTAACGAGCCTGTTGCGCCAAAAATTTGTATTTGTAATCACCCTGGTCAGAATGGTCCCAGGTGAACCTAGATAAGCTGCTTCGACATATTCGGACAACAGGTTATCTAGGAATTTCAAGAGTAAGTCAGGCCCTTGAACAGAGATGGTGGCGGATGAACCGCAAGGTCAACGGCAGCGCTCAAATCCGTAGCGGATACTGATTACTCCGTGTCCTAGGGGTATCTAATAAATTGGAACTGGCCCTCCAGGTTGGGGGTTGTGCTTTGGGTTAACAACCCTCCCATGGAAAAAACTTCGGAAACGACTGATATTACTGTTGACGACCCTGCTAAATGAAAAAAGGACAACAACTTTCGTATCTGCACCTGGAATGTGAGAACATTAAACAGGAGTGGTGCAGCGAACAACTAGAGGAAGCCCTAAACTGCTATAAAGCAGACATTACTGCCATCCAGGAAATACGAAGGGATGGGCCGGTCAAAAAGAGGATGAAATACTGTGACATCTACTATGGACCGTGTTATAGTGAGCAGAAACAGCGACTATTCGGATGCGGATTTTTTTTTATAAGTGCAAGACTTAGGCAAGAAGTCTTATGTTTCCAAGACAAAAGCGAACGCATTGTAACAATTCGCATCAAGGCCAAATTCGCCAACATTAACCTTATATGCGCTCATGCTCCGATAAAGGAAAAAGATGGTACAACCAAGGATTGATGCTACGAGCTCCTTGACAAAACCTACGAGCGACTACCAAAGTACGATGTTAAAATCGTGCTGGGAGATTTTAACGCAAAAGTTGGAAGAGAAGACATCTTTAGCAGTATTGTCGGAAAATAGCCAGCACACGGTTTCCTCACCTCGATATCCACAAGGGGACATGGCGGTCTCCAGATCAACGAACAGTCAACCAAATTTATCACATTGCGATAGACAAGAGGCACGAATCCAGTATTTTGGATGTCCGAACATTCCGAGGGGCCATCATCGACTCGGACCACTACCTTGTTTTAGCCAAGGTTAGGATGCGGATATCCACCACGCCACAAAAAAACAGAAATACTGTGAAAAATTTAATGTCGAAAGACTGCAATCGCCAGAGACCGCCAAGACCTTCGCGCAACGCGTATCCCTTAACCTCTCGACTCCCATCATACCACCAGCATCGAATGTCGAAGAGCAATAGCAACGATGCCAACAGGCCATTAGATCAGCCGCAACTGATGTGCTAGGTTTCTCGTGCCCACCAGCAAGAAACCCCTGGTTTGATGAGGAATGTCGACAGATGCTCGCAGCCAAGAACGAGGCCTACAAGGCTAAGCTGCCAGTGGAGACGAGAGCTGCCATATAGCTCTATAGTAAAAGAAGAAGGGAAGAACACCGGCTTTTCAGAAAGAAGAAAACAGAGCAAGAAAAGCGCGCGATCGAGGATATTGAGAGGTACCACTCCAGGAACGATGTTTCGTATTTCCTGAATGGCAGTAGATACGAACGTCGTTGTCCGTTTTACTTGGAAGACTCGCGACGGGCAGCATCGGGCAGGAGCGGTCTGTAAAGTTCGATGGGTGAGTGAGGAATTATTTGCGCCACCGTATTATTGGCACAAAAACGAAAAGTTCGATGGCATGGAGTAGACGTTCTCCTATTTCACCCATCGAGGGATCGACGGAGGTGCAGCAGAGGCGTGGGGCGGATGGCCCAAAAGTCACCCCTCCAACAAAGTCGCAGCTTGGAATGTTAGATTCGATGACGAAGAGAAGACGATTTCTTTCCCCCAAACGTTGGAGCAACAGAGGTGTTTAAGCGAAGGGCCATGTATAAACAGTAAACACTTTCTACACAATATAGACACAAACATGGACACGAAAGACACGGGAAATCATATCCAAAGACAACGGACAAGGTGCAATGTGCAGCTGTCATATTGTCTGACAGCTGTCAAACCGACAAACAACGGTCGAAGGGGACGACCACAGAGACATCACAAAATCAAAGGCCACGAGCCTAATAACAAATAAATAAATAAATAACAGATGGCACCCGAAAGGGAATCCCTGCTCCAAAATTCGTTGGTTGTTCCGCGGTCGGAATATTCCCGAGAAAAGACGGAACACGCGACCATTTCGAGATAAAATTCATTCGCGGGACATCTCCCAGCATCACGTAGTCCACTCACGAGAAGTTGCGAATCTTCGTTCGCTCAAGGAATATTCGTAGCAAGCTGGCTAGTATCAATGTCAGAAACCTTCTACGCTACATAGTCCGCTCTGAATGGTTCAATTAGGCCAATGAATATAGGGAAGCCGACGGATCCAATTGGTGCCACAAAGGACCTTTTTTGGTCTTAGTGTGCACGCTATCACAGCTATCACAGGTTAACCTAACCTAATCTAACCTACCACATGGTAGTTTTGATCCAATGGTTAACTAATGTAGCGCCCCTTGCTCCAAACACATTCTTGTAAAATTCCATACCAATACATTTATATAAGCAGTGTTGGATGCTGCAATGAACCTATGTATCAATATGTGTAACCTATGCATATATTTAGATATATTCCTCATGCATTTGCTCACCTCAAATAATAATTAAATAAAATTCCAAACCAAAAACAAATTTAATCGATTAAACTGTCGAAATTAATCCACAGAAATGTATCATGCCGTTGTAAATTATTCTTTGCGGATGCTACCGTTAAATCAACATGAAAATCAATTTCCCACCGCCCACAAAAGAGGTGAGAAAGGGTTCAAAATAAATGATTACCTACAGGGCTTGTCAATATTGAGTATCGAAAATTTGCCACTGCCAATACTATTTCATTTGCACTCGATCAGAATTTATAGGGGTGGGGGTTGAAAGGGTTGTTTTTTTGTCGGGTTTGACATAGCACGTGTCAAAACAATATTAATTAGAGCGGTTGCAAGTAATAACCTTGTGTAAAGTGGAATTACAGGTATTTCGAAACTCGCATTCCGTCAAGCATATGCTAACATACATTCCCGGGGATTGTTCCCAGGTGGGAATTTAACACCATTCGACACTTTGTTTGCTCTTGAAGAGTGTTGGTCGGGTAATTTTTTGCAGAGGCGAGCAACATTTTAATGAGCTTCAGATTATTAATTTGTGAATATTTGTGACTCGCTGCAGACACACTTTAAAAAAAATTAAAATTTGTACATAATCGATGCACAGGATATAAGACTATATCAACGAATTTTATAGAACTACCGGGAAGACCTTTTTTTAAGCTAACTGATGTCAAAACTTTACAGAGATCATTTTTCTGGGTATGGAAATATTCGCTCCTCACTTTTAAAAAAAAGCAGGGTCCTACAAACCATGGTTCAAGGTAGCAGCAAAAACCTCTTAGTGGAAACCATCGGATACAAGTCTCATTAAACCGGATTCAACATGCTAAATTTGTAATTGCGAGTGTTGATAAAATACAAGGCGGCGCAAAAATAACCTTCCGATGTTTTTTGACGGTCATTTTAAAAAAAATTAAAAACTTTGATTCTTCTTGTGGATTATTTTTATTTGGTGTTTTAATTTTTTTTACATCAAGTCGAGAATATGATGTCATGTAAATGGCCGCCGCCACAGTTGATTGTCATTTGAGCCCTTTTTATGGCATTTTCCATCACTTTGGCCAAAAATTCCGGCGATAGGTCCTCACATTCTTGACGGATATTGTCTTTAAGAGCTGCAAGAGTCTGAGGCTTGTTGACATAAACCCGCGACTTCAAAAAGCCCCACAAAAAGAAGTCTGGAGCTGTCAAATCAGGCGATCTTGCTGGCCAGTGCAAATCGCCAAAACGGGAGATTAGGCGCCCGGGAAATGCATCCTTCAGCATATCGGTTGTGGCACCGTTGCACCGTCGTTGTGTGTGCCGTTGCACCGTCCTGTTGGAACCACATGTTTTCCAATCCCAAGTCATCAAGTTGCGGCAAAAAGAACTCGTCTGTAGTGCTCACCATTCACAGTAACCGTTTGGCCCGCGACGTCTTCGAAGAAAAAAAGTCCGATGACTCCTCCAGCGAAAACAGCACACCATACAGTGACACGCGGATTTTCAGTGCCCCAGAAGCGTAAATTTTGCTTATTTACGTACCCGCTAAGATGGAAATGGGCCTCATCACTCATTATTATTTTTGATGAAAAATCATCTTCCTCTTGGTGGTGATTAAGGATGGCTTGAGCGTATGTTAGACGCGATTGGCGGTCAGCAGCTAACAGCTGATGCACCGTCTGGACTTTGTATGGAAACATCTTCAAATCTTGTACCAAAATTCGCTGTAAAGACCGTCGACTGTGTAATGTTGTTCTATTTTTATAATAAAAGATGTGCAAAACAAATTCGTACTACACCTATACTCCTATCTCAGGGCTGTCCTTGGCATGCTGGCGGCATGGCACGGCTAAGCTCGCCGGATTGGGGTGGTTCTTACCCTAACAATAGTCGAAACAACACTAGAAATAAGCTTACTCATGCCAAGGTATTACTTAAACATACAAACTATAAATGCTTTTGAAATTATTGAACTCCTTCAATATTCAACGATGATGTTATGTTGATTAGATACATTTTCCCACCCTACTTTTCTTATGAAAACTCCTTGACAACACTAGTATCAGATATTTGGTGATGTCCCTTAATTGATGTGGGTAGTTTTACTACCCTATTATTTATGAATCATTATCTGCGAACTCAACCATGCTCTACCACATATGAAATACGCATATGATTCCATTTTTAAACAATTTAACATTTTATTTTTCATATAAATACGTTTTTAAATTCATTTCATAAATCAGTATAATCTCCAAAAAAAAATATTGCAACAAGATAGTTTTAGATTGAATTCAATTTAAGTTGATTATTTCTATTGTCTCACTATTACTTCAATTATACAGTAATTAATCTTGGTAGGTATTTAAAACATGTACCTTAGGGCAGCAATGAAAATTTGACGTAAAATTGAAATTGATATCACTTACTTGAATAAATCCAATAAGGATGTGATGATCTGAAAACTCCAAAAAAAAATGATCCACAAATCCGGTTAATTCTCTCGTCGTTAGAGATTGTGCACAATTTCCACGATCCACCTTATTACCTTCCAACGAAATATAAAAATTAATCTTTAGTAATCAAATTAAAACGATTTCATAATTTGTAACTACTTGTGATATCAATTCTAGTCATTAGCTTTAAGATTTAGATTAATTGTGCAATACAATATTTTTTCTTTTTTTGTTTTTTGAATATTTAGTAATCTAAAAAATTTTTTTTTTTTATATAATTCTAACAAACAATTTTTTTACACAAAAGGACAGTCACAAATTACACTTAATACTCAACACAGAATTTGTTTTTTTTTTTCTCTTTTTACTCTGCTCCGCTATCTTCTTTAACATCTCAGTTTAATCCAGCTCGCCACGATGTATTTCGACAACCTTTCTCGTACTGAAAATGGTTCCTCTGGTGATAACTGCCAGAAGTTGTTTACTTGGAAACATGTGTACCATTTAGCAAAGATCGTATGGGATCTCCACATAAAAGAGAGCAATCCAGTTATCTTCTTTAGCAATGATTTTGGCTGTAGAACTTTGTTGACCATTTGTTTAGTTTATGGGCCAGAGGTCTGGATCTTTAAGGGGAATTTTCCCAACTGGAATCAAGAGATTCCCGGAGGCTTTGCAATTGCATGCACTCGCGTGAATCGATGATTGTTTTAATGCTTTGGAGCCGCTTGGTGAAGTTTTGGGGGGGGAGTAAGCAAACGAAACTAGTATTGGCGCTGATGCGCCTTTTTTTTCTCTTTTTTTCTCGATGAGATAGGGTTTGACGTAGTGCACTAGATTTTTCTCGGAATCTCGTCGAGACCCCCCCACTAAACATGAATTAAATGGGCTACAAAAACAAGGAGAATACTTATGGATAATACCAATGATTTGAGTAGCAATAATGGGTTTCGTACCTTAGTTATCCAAGTTATTCAATTTTTAAAATTTTAATAAAACCAACCACTAAACTTTATCAAAAAAATGTGATTCAAGTATACACTTATTATATATTGGAAGTATAGAGTACTTTACTTCATGAGGTACAAGAGAAAAAGAACTTCTTTGAAAGAGCTTGGGCAATCGAAACCTTGAGTTTGACTGTTTCCTTTACTTCCTTTCTTCTTATTATCATTCTCATAATTTCACTTTTCTGTATGGAATTCCATGCGATCGTTCGATGGTGCGATTGCGTTAGATATAATGATCGAAGATCGAATTTGTGGTGAATTCAGATATACAAGAAAAATTTGTAAATTTTACTAAACATCCGTAACAACTGATACCCATTTGCGTGGCACGTCGTCTGGTCGATGTCGACGGCGCTTCCATGACATCTTCGGCTACAGCAGCAATATTCTATGCAGAACGGCTACTCCGGGGTCTGCCACGACTGGCAGCATCTCGTGTTGTGCCAGTCTCTTCGAGGCGAGCGGCTTAACGTCGCAGTGTTTCACCAGTAGGCGTTGGACGGCTAGGAAATCTGCGACGAAATTCACGTTGTGCCAAAGTCACCGACCGATTATTGCTCAAATAAAAAGTCACCAATATTCCGCGTTCTGGAGCAGTGTAGCGTAACATTGTTTATTAACGTGTATTTCGCATGTGTTTACTACACAAATGTCAAAACAGAACTGACATTAGGGGCCAATCGCAAAATTTATAGCATTTTCTGATAAGAGGATTACTTTTGCGCCACCTTGTACATAAAAACTATAAACAGCCTGATTAGAATGCCTGGCACGGAATATCCGGCATGCTGTTTTCAAGTGAACACATTGGCCTGTCTCTACAGGTTGGGGTTGTGCTTGGCTAAACTACCTACTTACTTGGCTCCTTTTAAGGAGACACTTCTGCCATTCAGGAAATATATGGGGCGGGCAAACAAACGGACTGCGTTATAGTGATCAGAAACAGCGACTGTGAGGATGCGGATTTGTTATAAGTGCCAGACTTATGCAAAATGTCTTACGCTTCCTTATGTAACAATCTGCATCATGATTGCGTCTATGGGCTTCCGAATTACAATGTAACCGTTCTGGGAGATTTGAATACAAAGGTAGGAGGAGGATTATTATTATTATATTATTATAACGGCTTAATTGACTTCGCTGCGCAGCGAAATGCCACTATTACCAGCACACGGTTTCCTCATCTCGATATCCATAAGGGGACATGACCGTCCTCAGATCAAGGATCAATCAAATTGGTCACATTTGGAAAGACAAGAGGCACGCATCCAGAATTTTGGATGTCCGAACATTTCGATGGGCTAAAATCGACTCGGACCACTACCTTGTTGCAGAAAAGGTAAAAATGCTGATATCCACCACTGTGAAAGGATTTCATGTCGAAAGAATGCAATCGCAAGAGACCGCAAAGTAATTTGCATACGCGTATCCTGGAACCTCTTTAATAACAACAAATCAACGGCATCTTGATGAATAATGCCGCAAGCTGTTCACAGCCAAGAACGCTGCCTACACCGATGCCTAAGCTGTAGGTGAAGACGAGAGCTGCCATTGAGCTCTATAGGTATAAAATATTGTTGTTTAGATTTCAGATAATATTTTATTAAACTAATTATGAGAATATAAAAAAGGCAAAGAACAAAATAGATACAATTTTATATTAAGTAAAATAATGTTCCTGGTCTTATCCCTTTAAGTGTGTCAGCAAAAGTTACAGATCAGGTGAAAATGTTAGTAGACGATGGAGTTGTCAATTACCGACTTTAGCTATTAGCTGTTAGCTGAACGAAGGTCGTGTTCAGACACAACACCCCTCGACCCCTTAGCTTGAACTACCCTTCCTGCTGCGAATTCTTTCGGAGCGCCTCAGTTCCATTGTTGGAGGATCATGTTGATCCGATGATCCTGCTATCTCTAGTGGCTCTCCTGATTGAATATCTGTTGCTAGTCCAACACTTTCTGCTTCGGATACATCTCTAGAGTTGTCTTGGCATCTACTACGAAGTTGGTCTAAGTGCCTTCGAACTGTTTTGCCTTCATCAGTAGTCACTGTATATGAAACAGGACCACTTTTATTTGCAACTGTAGCCGGAATCCATACAGGTCCATCAGAGTAATTCCTTGCCCATACCTGCTCATTAGCTCGAAGGTGTGTGACAGGCGATGTTTCAGTACTCTTCTTAGTAAACCGCAATGGGTTGTTGTCCGGATGTAATTTGTCAAAGTATGTAGATGGAATTCTTTTAAGAAGCAGTTCGGCTGGGGACTTACCGGTAGTTGATGAAGGTAATATATGTTGCTGAAGAAGAAATCTTGCAAGTCTGAGTTGTAAACTACCGTGTAAATTTCTCTTCAGGTATTCCTTTGTAGTTCGAACCATGCTTTCAGCTTGCCCGTTGCTAGATGGATGAAATGGTGCTGTCAGAATGTGAGATATAAGGTTATGACTACAAAATTTATTAAATTCATCAGATGTGAATGCTGTCCCGTTATCAGATACGATGGAGTCTGGTAACCCATGAGTTGCGAAGATGGAACGCAAACTGTTGATCGCACATGTCGCGCTTGTCGTTGATACAGCCTTAACCTCAGTCCACTTAGAATATGAATCTACAAGTATGAAAAAATATTGGCCCTGAAAAGGGCCGATGAAATCCACATGGAGCCGAGACCATGGTTTAGATGTCTCTTCCCACGGATGAACTACTGCTTTTTGTTTTTCTGGACGTGACTGCTGACATGTTGTACATCGTTTTACTACATCTTCGATGTCCGCGTCTAGTTTTGGCCACCAGAGGTAACTTCTAGCAAGAGCTTTCATCTTGACAACTCCCGGATGACCAGCATGTATAGTTCTTAAAATGTCTATTTGTGCGGACTCTGGAATTATAAGACGAGAACCATATAGTAAGCAATTTTTATTTACTGTTATCTCCTTCTGGTGTCGTTGATACGGGCTGAGCTCATTATCCATCCGACGATCTGGCCATCCCCTCAGCACCCAATTACGAACTTGTTGAAGAACTTTGTCCTTAGATGTCATCTTGGCGATGTCAGCGGATTGTAGAATAGCTGCGTCGGAGTCGTCGATCATGTTAATATGAATATCACTCACACGTTCTGTTGACGTATTCGGTAAACGGCTGAGTGCATCAGCGTTGCAGTTCTTTTCTCCAGGTCGATGTTGAATTTTGAAGTCGTATCCGTTTAAAAAAATACTCCACCTGAGCATCCTAGGTGAAAGTGTCACTGGCGTTGGTTTGTCTGGATTGAACAATCCAATTAACGGCTTATGGTCAGTTATGATCAAGAATTTTCTACCATATAGAAAATTATGGAACTTCCTAACACCTGCGATGATCGCAAGTGCCTCTTTGTCTATCTGTGCGTAGTTCCTTTCCGTTGTTGTTAACGTACGCGAATAGAACGAGATAGGGCGTTCCAAACCATTTGGCATTACATGTGTAAGTACTACCCCAATTCCATATGGAGAAGCGTCGCAAACAAGTGCAATTGGAAGCTTCTCGTTGTAATTAATAAGAATATTCTCACCTGCTAGTAAGTCCTTAAGCCTTGTGAATGCCTTTTCATGTGCCGAGTTCCAATGCCAGTTGACGTTTTTATCCAATAGCCTATGAAGTGGTTCAGCGATGTTTGCCTTATCCCTCAAAAATGCGTGGTAAAAATTAATGAGTCCAAGAAATGCTTGCAACTGTTTCTTGTCGGACGGAGGAGGTGTTTCCTGGATGGCACGGACTTTATCTTCTGATGGACGGATTCCACGATGGTCGATATCGTATCCTAAGAATGAGGTAGAAGACAAGTTAAACTGGCACTTGTCCTTTCGCAGCCGTAACCCAGCAGCGCTTAAACGACTGAAAACCTCTTCCAATGTGTTAACCAACTGTGGAGAATCCTGGCTAATAATAAAGATGTCATCAAAGTACACAGTAACTCCAGGAATCCCTCGAAGAAGCCCCTCAATCCGCTTCTGAAATATCCCCGGAGCAGTTGAGATTCCGAATGGCAATCTTTTCACTCTAAAAGCACCTTTATGCGTAATAAGGGTTAGAACCTTTGATGACTCTTCGTCCATGACCATTTGCTGGTATGCCTGGGCTAAATCGATTTTAGCGAAACTTTTTCCTTTAGGAATAGACGCCAAAATGTCTGTGATCGACGGTATTTGGAAACAATGGGAAGTAAGTGCCTTATTGACAGTACACCTATAGTCCCCACAAATGCGCACGGAACCATCGGGCTTCGAAACCGGTACAATTGGTGTCAACCAATCACTGTATTCCGTAGGCTCAAGAATCCCCTGCTGGATTTGCTTGTCGATCTCATCCTCAATCGATTTCCTTTGAGCATATGGTATCTTCCTGGCAGGTAACTTGACCGGACGAACATTGGGGTCGAGCGTAAGCTTTATCTCGTCACCCGCATATGTTCCCAGTTGCTCCGAGAAGAGCGATGAATACTTGTCCAGCTGCTCAGTCAGTGGTGAACGAATATTGTGTACGCCCTGCACAACAATACCGAGCTGTTCGAACCAATTACAACCCAGAACACTTGTTCGACGACCAGCAGTGATATGCAGTGGAAGGTTTGAAATAAGCTTTTTGTTGTAAACAATATTAACATTCGTACACCTATAATTGGAATACGATTATTACCGTAGTCGAAAAGACACAAACCTGACTCCTTAATTTTCGGTAATTTCTGTTTCCAAATTTTGTTAGCCTCTGATTCAGACATGATTGTGTAGGCAGATCCGCATCCACTTCAAACTCGCTGTTGATATTGTTTATCTTTACTGTAGCCACCTTCTTCGCACTTGCTGGGTGAATAGAATTCACGTGCTGCTGCTTGTTGTATTTGCTCTTGAAGGTTGCCCCGCTATGTGTTTGCTTCGCTTGACAAACTCGTTTGATGTGTCCGACTCGACCGCAGTTATGACACTTCGCCGTTTTGAATGGGCAATCTATTCTAGAATGCCTGTTGCCACATCCGTAACAATTCGCTGAGTTGTCTGACTTGGTATTGTGAAACTTACTATCCCCTGTGCTCCTCTTACTCTTTGCGCGAATTGAATGAATTTCTGCAGGTGCCAAATTTGCTTGGATCACTTGCTGATTTTTTGCTGCTGCCTCTGCAGCCACTGCTTTCTCCTGAACTGTCTGTAGCGTAATTTTATTCTCTGATAGAAGACTCTGCTGCAAGTGTGTATTCGTGAGTCCACAAACCAATCGGTCTCGCAGCATGCGGTCTATAAAATCACCATGGAAATTGCAATCAATGATTAACCGGCGAAGATCCGCAATGTATTCGGCAACTGTCTCGTTGCGCTGCTGGTCCCTCTTAAAGAACTTAAAAAATATCCAAACTTAAGCTTCCTTCCTGTTGAGCTTTATAAAGCTGGAAAAGATGATTTGGTGAGAAGCATCCACCAACTCATAAGCCAAATCTGGTCGGATGAAAGAATGATCGAAGAATGGAATCTCAGCATCGTTTGCCCGGTTTGCTCTTAACTGCGACAACTACAGAGGCTTAAGTCTCCTCAACATCGCCTACAAGATCCTATCTGCCGTAATATGTGAACGCCTGAAACCGTTTACCAACAACCTGATCGGCCCTTATCAGCATGGTTTTGGGCCAGAGAAGTCTACAACCGATCGAATCTTCACACTTCGCCAGATCCTGGAACATACTCAGGAAGTCCAAATCGATAACCACCACCTATTCATCGATTTCAAAGCCGCATATGACAGCATTTATAGAGACGAACTATACAGAACCATGTCTAGTTTTGGTGTACCGCCCAAATTCGCCCGTCTGTGCAAGATAACGATGGGGAATTATCGCTGCTCAATCAAGGTCGGAATTTACCTCACCGACACATTCGATACCAAAAAAGGATTTAGGCAAGAATTGTGTAAGACTCCCGACTCATTACCAGAGGTACAATCTTACAAAAATCGGTGCCGCTACTAGCATATGCCGGCGTTATCGACATCATTGGCCGGACACAACGTAGCCAAGTTTGCTAGTATAGAGATGGAAGCTTTAGATGAGCTTTAGAAGCTTTAGAAGTTTTGGATGAGTGTAGGACCAAGTTTATGCTGTCAACTCGAAAGGACACACAACATCGACGTATTGGACAGAACGTCTCCATTATCAAAAATATTGTAGAAAGGGACTTTACTCCCATTGGCTCTGCTACTAACTCTGACAACAACATATCATCAGAAATTATACGAAGCATTACTCTTGCTAACCATTGTTTCTTTGGGCTAAGAAGCCAGTTTAGTAGATAAGCCCCAACATGAACTACTAAGGAGATTCCTTAAAAGAACCTTTAATCATCCCTGTCCTGCTCTACGTCACTAAAGCATGGGCCTTGTCAAAAGCTGATGAAGAGATCCTTCGATTTGAGAGAAAAATTCTTTTTTCGGTCCCGTTGCGTTGACGGGCTGTGGAGACGAAGATTCAACCTTGAGCTATCCGAGCTATAAAGCGATTTACCCTTAGCCAAGAAAATCCTCATTGGACGTTTAAGATGGGTAGAACATGAAGAACGATTGGACAATAATTCCCGGCGCGCAGAGTCTTCGATACAGTGCCAGACTTCGGAGTGAGTAGAGGAAGAGGCCTCCTTAAGTGGCGCGTTCAAGTAGAGACCGACCTCAACCAACTTGAAGTGTGAAACTGAAAGCAGTTAGCTAAGGACCGGGCTAATTGAAGATGCATGTCGGTTGAGGCCCAGGTTAAGGTAAGGATACGGGACAGTCGGTATTTACTTTGGGATTGAGCGCTTCAGTTGGTCATTGGAATCATCTGCCACCTATCTTTGCAGGATAAATGTTTGCTCATGAAGGTTGTTGACTTCATCCAACCTAACTGCGATTGTAGGCGTCACCGTTGATATAATCGTTAATTTTTTCCCGCTGGTGCTGGGAAATGTAAGAGATACCTTAGTCAAAGGACACAATCATTCCCACCTCGCTAGCATATGTTGCCGACTCGTTAAAAACGTTTTCTGCAAAGTAACTGGACCTTACAAATATTCGTTTGAGATGGTAAATAGAACTCAAAATTAATTTAATTTCAACAGCAGTGATATATAATCCCGCCTTTGTTCAAATTACAAATAATATTCTCGGATGCAGGTAACCCACTTAATAAAATGTGCACCCTCCTTGAAAAAAAAACCACACCTCACATGAGTGCTCTCATATGGACCCTTGCATCCCATTCAGAATTCGCCAAATTAAGCCATCTATTCATCAGAATTTTCTTATTTAACTGTATTTTCCTAAAATTAATACGCAAACATTTATTACGTCGCTGCAATAAACTACAGACCTGCTCTTCCATCGTTACCCGCAGCTATACACTTCTGCTGAATGCGCACACACATAAATCCGATGCCGATCCTGTAGTGCGGTTCCTTTTTGTTGAAAATGTTACCACATATGGCGCCACTTTCACCGTCTGCCATTATAATAAAGCAGCAACGTGATTGCACCCATTCCATTAGAGAGTCCTAAAATAAAACACCAACCTCCCCCCCCGGTGAGGTTAGTAATTATGAAATCCCTCAAAGGTGTACCACCACCCGTGGCCATGGAATAGACGGGGGGCCACACTACACTCATGAGCACTTCGGAGTCCGACTGCAATTTGCAAATTGCACACGACCACACAAAAGCTCTTCACGTGTTCCGCTAAAAGTCGAATTGGGACGTTCTTCATGCACAAACCGTGTGTTTTTGCGAATAGGCTGAATGATCCTTTTAAATAGAGTATACGACTGAAGGACACTCTCTCCAACCGGCACATTTCACATTTCCATGGAGTAGGTAAATTTTTACATGCACGTTGCATTGTCAGTGAAATATTCACACCACCCACACCAACATACATAGGGATGCATGGGGGGTTGCAAGTTATTCACCACGGACACCGATATAGTCAGTCAGCGTTTAGAAAGACTGGCTTGCATTTGATTAAATTTGAAATTTACTAACTTTTGCAGGAGATTCCTACACTAACCGTGCATACAGCAGGAAGTGTGGACGAGGAGTACCAGTTTAATGGCAGTCCGAACTGATTTGTTGGCCAACTGTAAAATAGTTGGAAGGGTGTTTGTAAATGCAAAACCGTGTTGCAAAGTATGTAACTTATTTTGGGTGTTACGTGAATCCTGGTGTAGGATTTGCAATAGTTTGCTGATGGATCCTGGTTTGTTGGGGAATTTATTTTCACTGTGGGTGCTATGAAAATCCTTTTGTGGAGTTGTTGGTGAACTTGCAAATGCAGTTTTAAATGTTTTCGGAAGTATTCGGCAGTCGGTAGATTTTTATGAAATGCAGGGATGTTAATCACAAAAGTTGATTACAGAAAAGGATGACACTAGTTCAGCAGCAAAAAGGAAATCGAAGGACATTTAGTAGTACATACATGCATTATTGCAGAATACCGAGAAGCTAATGATTTTCCCCTCTTAAACCGTTATAAGTCTAAATCTTCAATTATTGTTACACCTCTAGATTATTGTGAACGCAGCAGGCTCTCCTTGTTAAATCATTGAGTTGTGCTTCTAACGCTTCGTTGGTAGCCCAATGAGAGGCAACGCGATGATGTGAAAACGGAGCCTTTGAAGCTTCCCAACTCCGCATATCAGCCTCCTTGTGGCGACTCCCGGAATGCCTAATACCTTGATTGTAGATGGGATCTAAATCCCTGTGTAAAGTTCTTGGTGACAAAAGATGTGACCAGGGGGAAATGGCCTCCACACTAAGGCACCAATTTCTCTGTCAAGATGGCAGACTTTTGGCAACCAAAAGTCTCGGAAAGGACTGCTTACATTGTAGACCACCATCCATAAAGTTAAAAAAGAATACGATGTTCGAATCTGAAACCGGTAGAACACTAAACGCAAATCGTGCAGCCGAACCACAAGCGAAAGCCCGCTCCTAAAAAGTTGACATTACTGCTATCAAGGAAATACAATCGTAGGATGAAAAACTGTGACGTATACTAGAGCAGAAATAGAGCAATTCGGATGTGGATTTCTAAAAAGCGACAGAATTAGGCAAAAACTTTGTAAAATTTCGCCAATCAAAGCCTCAAGGGCTCAAATGACCATTCTAAGGATATTTTCTACAGGTTGGCCCAAAAGGCAGTCAAAATTCAAATGGTTTGTTAACGAAAACCACACAATGAGTACCACACCACCAGCGGGACTGGAAACCATCCATAACCTGCTACCGCTAGACCTTTACATGCAAGAATCTGCAGCCAAAAGTGCTCTAAGAGTCAGCCAGCTCAACTGCTGGAAATCGAACTCAGGAGGACATGCCCAAATTCTACACAGATATCTGGGCTCAGCTGTATACTCTGACTACATGCTGCCTCACCATGACTTTCAAAGACCATTCTACTGTATATTTCCAAGAGGAGTGGGAGAGGAACGAATTGGGCCCCGAAACCATATCCATCTACACTGATGGTTCAAAATGGATGTAGGCGTTGGAGCTGGAGTGCTTTCAGAAACATTCAAGCTAGCTAGCACCTTTCTTCTCCCTGAGCACAGCAGTGTCTTCAAGACCGAGATATTGGCAGTAGCAGAGGCAGCCAACGCTACCTCAATGCTGGCGATACCATACCAGATGATATCACCATCTTTATTGACAGTCAGGCTGCAAGAAAAGCTATATCTGCTGTCGAAATAAAATCTCGGCTTGTAAAACGTTGCCGTGAAGAGCTAAAGGTTCTTGGCGTCCAACATAATGTTAAGCTCTGCTGGGACCCCGGACACAGAGGCATACAGGGCAATGAAACTGCTGACGAACTGGCGAGAAAAGGATCTGCCATCATCAGCATTGACCAAGTAGACCAGTCTGTCAAACCACCACTATGTGACCTCAAACCTTGGGTGGAACAGAAAACACTGATTTCTGCCAAAAACAGGTGAAACTCCCTTCCCACCTGTGAAACTTCCAAAAGGATGAGGCCTAAGTATGACAAAGCCAGAACCTATAAACTACTTCGAAGAAACAGGAAATCTGTCTCGACTTTAATTGGGATTCTTACTGGACACAACTTACTAGAAAGCATCTCATAGATGATGAGTGTCCTCTCACTAAGGCACTCACTCTAAGGCGGCAGCGGAGGAATTCCCTAGATGGAGTCAACGGTGTCGCCTACAGCTCTAGTTTGATCGAACTGGTAGTGTAATCCTTATATGAGCTGCTTCAACATATTTGAACACCAGGTCTATAGGGATTTCCAATACTGAGCCAGGGTGTTGGAAAAGAGTTGGGCGCGGAGGAGCCCTCAATGGGTCAACGGCAGCGCTCATATCCCAAAATGGGCTACTGACATCGGTATTTTTCCGGCCCGCCGTCCTAGGGTCAAAACAAGGGCCTGGCCCTCCAGGTTGGGGGTTGTGCTTTGGGTTAACTACCCATCTACAGAAAAAAGCAACCAATAGCCTCGGAAAGGACTGATATTATTGTTGACGACCATGCTAAACGAAAAAAGGACAACGACGTTCGTATCTGCACTTGGAATGTGAGAACATTATACAGGAGAGGTGCAGACGAACAACTAGCGGAAGCCCTAAACTGCTACAAAGCAGACATTACTACCATCCAGGAAATACGATGGGATGGGCCGGGCAAAAAGAGGATGAAAAACTGTGACATGTACTACGGACCGTGTTATAGTGAGCAGAAACAGCGACTATTCGGATGCGGATTTGTTATAAGTGCCAGACTTAGGCAAGAAGTCTTATGTTTCCAAGACATTAGCGAACGCATAGTAACAATCCGCATCAAGGCCAAATTCGCCAACATAAGCCTTATATGCGCTCACGCTCCGACGGAAGAAAAAGATGATATAGCTAAGGATTGCTTCTACGAGCTCCTCGACAAAACCTATGAGCGACTACCGAAGTACGATGTTAAAATCGTGCTGGGAGATTTTAACACAAAGGTAGGAAGAGAAGACATCTTTAGAAGTATTGTCGGAAAACATAGCCTACACGCCAACACGTCTGGTAACGGACTTAGGCTAATTGATTTCGCTACGGAACGAAATGCCACTATAGCCAGCACACGGTTTCCTCACCACGATATTCATAAGGGAACATGGCGGTCTCCAGATCAACGAACAGTCAACCAAATTGATCACATTGCGATAGACACGAGGCACGCATCCGGTATTTTGGATGTCCGAACATTCCGAGGGGCTAACATCGACTCGGACCACTACCTTGTTGTAGCCAAGGTAAAGATGCGGATAACCAACACGCCACAACAAACCAGAAATACTTTGAAAACATTTAATGTCGAATGACTGCAAACGCCAAGAGACCACCAAGGCCTTCGCACAACGCGTATCCCTTAACCTCTCCATTAGCACCATACCACCAGCATCTAATGTCGAAGAACAATGGCAACGGTGCCAACCCCTGGTTTTAGAGAGGTGCCACTCCAGGAACGATGTTCGCAAGTTTTACTAAAGTGCAAAAGGTCAAAGCCAAGGATACAAGGCTCGAACAGGATCTTGTCGAGATGAACAGGGAAATATCGTAGTTGAGACACAGTCGATGCTGAGGATATGGAAGAACCACTTCTGCAGACTGTTAAACGGCGATGACGAACAACATTCCGCTGTCAGGCAGAACTAACCATTCAATATTGGCAACGACAGCGAAAACTACCAACCACCCGACCTAAGTGAAGTGAGGATAGCAATATCTAAACTCAAGCTTAACAAGGCCGCCAGAAATGACGGCCTTCCCGCAGAGCTTTATAAAGCTGGCGGAGATGATTTGGTAAGCAACATCCACCAACTCATAAGCCAAATCTGGTCGGTTGAAAGCATGCCTGAAGAATGGAACCTCAGCATCGTTTGCCCGATCCACAAAGAAGGAGACCCTCTGAACTGCGCCAACTACAGAGGCATAAGTCGACTCAACATCGCCTACAAGATACCATCTGCGTAATATGTGAACGCCTGAAACCGTTTACCAACAACCTGATTGGCCCTTATCAGTGTGGTTTTAGGCCAGGAAAGTCCACAACCGATCAAATTTTCACACTTCGGCAGATCCTGGAAAAAACTCAAGAAGTTCAAATCGATACCCACCACCTATTCATCGATTTCAAAGCCGCATATGACAGCATTTATAGAGACGAACTACACAGAGCCATGTCTAGTTTTGGTATACCGCCCAAACTCGTCCGTTTGTGTAGGATGACGATGGAGAATTCTCGCTGCACCATCAGGGTCGAAAACGACCACACCGACACATTCGATACCAAAAAAGGATTAAGGCAAGGCGATCCGCTGTCATGTGACTTCTTCACTTTGATTCCTGAGAGGATTGTGTAAAACTCCCGAGCCAACACCAGAGGCACAATTCTCCAAAAATCGGTGCAACTACTAGCATACGCCGACGATATTGACATCATCGGGAGGACTCAACGTGTTGTCATAGCCTGGTTGCTAGTATAGAGAAGGAAGCGGCAAAAATGGATTTTGGCAGTAAATGAGGGTAAGACCAATTATATGCTGTCAACACGAAAGGACACACAATATCGACGAATTGGACAGAACGTCACCATTGACAGATATAACTTTGAGGTAGTACGGGACTACCTCAATTCCGCTATTAACTCTGACAATACCATCTCGTCAGAAATCAAATGAAGAATTACTCTTGCCAATCGCTGTTTCTTCGGGCTAAGAAGGCAATTTAGTAGTAAAGCCCTCACTCGAACTACTAAGGAGATCCTATATAAGACCCTGATCGTCCCAGTCCTGCTCTACGGCGCTGAAGCATGGACCTTATCAAAAGAAGATGAAGGAATCCTTGGTCGACTCGAGAGAAAAATTCTTCGGTCCAACCACGAACTATACGAGCTGTACAGCGACATACCCCTGGTCAAAAAACTCCGCATTGGACGTTTAAGATGGCTAGGACATGTAGAAAGATTGGACACCAATACTCCGGCTCGCAGAGTCTTCGATTCCCAGCCAGACTTCGGACGCAGTAGAGGAAGACCTCGCCTTAAGTGGCGCGCACAAGTAGAAACCGACCTCAACCAACTTGGTGTGCGCAACTGGACGCAGTTAGCTAAGGACCGGGCTAATTGGAGAGGCATGTTGGTTGAGGCCCAGGTCCATCCCGGACTGTAGCGCCCCTTAAGTAAGTTAAGTAAGCCTGAACCAGTCGGTGGACTTCAACGACGGTGTATTCCCGTGGATCATCTGTTGCACGTTTTATTTATCGTTGATATGTCGTGAGTCTTCTCCATTCTCCCTGAGGTTGTACCGCACGGAGTAGAAACTGATACTCTTCTTGATTGGACCTCTGTCGCACTTAAAGTTGCATTCTCCGGCTCTGAAGGTTGTGCACCAGTGGCTGGGGGAACTAAGGCTGCCTACGACTTATTAAAGAATCTGGGTTTGCGACCACACAGAAAAGAGGTACCGAATGGAATTTGGGGAAGGAGCATGAGCCTTGTTAAGGTAAATTTCACCGTAACAAGACACAAGAACATCTAAGGTCACTCTGTAATTTCAAGCAAGAGAATCATGGTTGTCCATTGGCTATCGACGATTTTCGTCCCCTAAATTTTGAACAGATTTGCATGCCTCCAGTATATCCAACTGCCAAGTCCTTTTCAGTCAAACCATGAACAAATTTAAAAAGAACAATAAAAGCTGACAATCTGAAAACCCCCAACCTAAAATCGTTGCAAAATCAAATACGATTGGCAAGTCCCATTTACACTGAAAAAAGCAAGCCCTGGTTTACATAAAGCTGAAAGTTAAAATCGCATTAAGTTCATCACCGTGAAACAGGCCACTAATTTGCGAAATGACCCCTCAACTCGATTATGCCATACAACTGTGTGTTGGTTCACCCAGGGGTTGGTAAATTAAAGCGAGAAGAAGAAAAAAGTTCCCAACTTCACATAGACTCCTCAAAAGCACCTATTCCGGATGCAATGCACGTCCGTAGAACTTCCTAACGGAAATGGCATTAAGACCGAGCGCAAATTAAGAAGTTTTCATGATGTTCGCATGGGTGTGTGTAGCCTTCTCTTGTCCTTTGTTTAGTCATTCAATCACAAAGTCTACCATTCATCCGCTTACCAACATCCGTTCCTTAACCCAAGGACGTAACTCAAAAGCTATGATGTTCTGTGTGCATCCTATAAATCCTCACCCGTCTTGTGTTCTGTTAAACCAATAATGAGGAGCATTCCGGGGGTTAAGACATTCCGCCAATGAATAGTTAATTAAATTGGAACATCCTTGGATCCTTCAGCAGACTGAAATTCCTTTTGTTCTTTGACTGTGCCTGAGGCCGGGCGGTACATCCGCTCGGGTAATTTCATTTAACCGTTAATCAACAGCCAATTGAGTTATCCTGATGCGAAATCCATTTACACTTGAGTGTCCCGAGGTGTCAACATCAAGGATTGGATCACATTACGTGGTTCATTCTAAAGTCAAATGCTGATCCAGGGATCATCATTATTGTCGATTAAAATTTGCATATGGTTACTGTCTGGATGTGTCAATGAACTGTGGATGCATCGATTGGTGTGGGTGGGTGCCACCAGTTGGTCAATGAAATTGCCTCGACCATATGACGTTGGGGCTATAATTCACATGAAAGGCCTTCTTCGAGGAATGTGTGCCTTTAATGGTTTATGCAGCACAGCATATGTTTTGGTGTGTGTGGATTTAACAATTTTATGACGACACACATACTAACGTACCCACAGGAGACATGAACAAAATTGAGCTGGCATGCGAACCACTTGTGTGCTGGGGCTTCTGCTGCCTCCTGAATGACTTTGTCGTGTATATGTCGTGAGCCTCCTGGGGAGGTCCTGGTGTTCCATTTTTTTTGCCAATGCTGCTTCTGCTACTGGCATGCAAATGGAAAATCGTATGAGACAGCCGAGATTCCTAAGTGAATTATGATATTCTGAGGTTTAAGGACTTGGCCATTGTCCAACAGAGGTTGCATTTTTTTTTCTATAGTCTGTGGTGTATGAGTTATTGGAAAAGATTTCTTGGCAACATGGATGATGTCTGTATAAGTAAACAACGGCAAATATTTTGTCTTTTCTCCCGAAATAAGCTCTGCAGTCTCTGTGCCAAGGCAATATTTCTTAGGTGTGCCTTACAATGCACGAAGGAGTTCGCATTTCATTCGGAGCTCTGCAATGTGTTTTGGATCTCTTCAACTTTTCTCCTTAGAGTTTATAGTAAAATGTTCTGAGTTAAGGGCCCTCCATTCTACTACTTTCTCATGAGAAGATATTTTATAATTCAAATGCAAGCTAGTTGTATCCGTGCAGTATATTACCTTTGGCCTATACATTCTGAGTATATCCTGTGTATGGTGATAAATGCCGGTTTTTGACACATTAAGCCAAGAATGCAGTTTCTTATTTTGCCGCTTTAGATAGATAGGTACTGCAGATTTTTTGGAACAGTTGCGGAAATCCTCAAGGCATGGTGTAACGTAATTCATATGGATTGTGCAGCAATGACAGTTGTCAGTAAAAACAGATAATAGATAACAGAAAGCCTTAATAAAGCCGCAGAAAACAATTAAAATGGCGTCATAAACTAATCTTATAGAAACCTAACTATGGAAAGCCTTTTTCTGTAAACTTTAGACCTGTGGCTTCAGACATTCTAATAGTATTATCCTGGTATTAAGGAAACTGTTTTCCAGACCAAAGACTCCTGGTTCAAGGTTATCCCAACAGAATTCTTCAACCACAGCACGACCGAATTTTGACTAACTTATCCAATAAATAATTTTTGCAGCAAATAGAGTGCTGGACAAGTAAGTACTCATGGACGAAATGCAGAAACTCGAACATTCGGAAATTCGTTAACCCATTTTGGTCAAAAATTACGTACTGACAAAACGTTACAATCGACAGATAGAAATTTTAGTTAGTAGATGAATATGTCCATCTCGGCTTCGGTATTGATTCTGACAACGACAACTTGTCAGAAATGAGCCAATGAGATTGTTGGTGAAAGGTTAGAAGTGTTCACATATTACGGCAGATAGGGTCTTGTGGGCGATGATGTGTGCCTCAGTAGTTGGGACAGCTTAGAGGATTACAATCAGTCAGGGATTTTACGCAAACTGGTCAAAAACAAAGACGTTTATTCGCTCGCTTCGAAAAGACCTAAGCAACACTTGAAGAAAGAGGTACCGAAACGCCCCGTACCTCTCCATCGAATAAGAATATCGCTAACTTTGACCAGACGAAGCAATGGCTGCCATAATATGTGAACGCCTTAAACCGTTTACCAACCTGATCGGCCCTTATCAGTGTGGTTTTAGGCCTGGAAAGTCCACAATTGATGAAATCTTCATACTTCGGAAGGTCCTGGAAAAACCCCAAGAAGTCCAAATCGATACCCACCACCAATTTATAGACTTCAAAGCCGCATACGACAGCATTTATAGAGACAAACTATACAGAACCATGTCTAGTTTTGGTATACTGCCCATCAGGGTCGGAAACGACCTCACCGACACATTCGATACCAAAAACGGATTTAGGCAAGGCGATGCACTGTCATGTGATTTCTTTAATTTGGTTCTTGAGAGGATTGTGCAAAACTCTTAAGCCAACACCAGGGGCACAATCTTCCATACATCGGTGCAACTACTAGCATACGTCGACGATATTGATATCATTGGTCAGACTCAACGGGATGTCATAGCCATGTTTGCTAGTATAGAGAAGGAAACGGAAAAAATGAGGGTAAGACTAAGTATATTCTGTCAACACGAAAGGAAACACAACATCGACGAATTGGACAGAACGTCACCATTGACAGATACAAGTTTTTGGAAGTACGGGAGTTTGTCCACCCCGGCTCCGCTATTTACTCTGACAACAACATCTCGTCAGGAACGAAGAATTACTCTTACCAACCGCTGTTTCTTTCGGGTTAAGAAAGCAATTTAGTAGTAAAGCCCTCACTCGAACTACTAAGGAGATCCTTTATAAGACCCTGATCATCCCAGTCCTGCTCTAAGGCGCTGAAGCATGGACCGTATCAAAAGCGGATAAAGAAATCCTTGGTCGATTCTAGAGAAAAATTCTTCTGAAAATCTTCGGTCCCGTTTGCGTTGACGGGCTATGGAGACGAACATTCAACCACGAACTATACGAGCTGTATAGCGACATACCCCTAGTCAAAAAACTCCGCATTGGACGTTTAAGATGGCTAGGACATGTAGAAAGAATGGACACCAAAAAACGTCTTCCACTCGCTCTCATTCTGCTGCCAAAACTTTACACAGGGATTGATACCGTATCTGCGGTCAAGGTACTAGGCACTCAGCCGTCGCCACGTGAAGCCTGAGCGACGCAGTTGGTAGGCATCAGCTAGGTGAAAACTCAAGGTTTCATATAATCGCATTGCATACCATTTGACCGCCCAGTTATGCCATCAGTCGAGGGTTATGTATACTTCCTGACAATGATCAACAGATTTGCTAGGTACACAGAAGCAGTTCCTTGGTGGATATCCCTGCAGACACAGACGCAGATGAATCTTCTTTTCGGCGCTCTGGCGTTCATCACATCCGATAGAGGAAACCAAATTTTTCGAAGGCAAAGCTGTGGCCGTCGCAGACTACTTTGAGAGCAATTTGTAGCGAACATCTCAAGATTATTATGAATCCCTGAAGCTTCGAATCCAACTACGAGATTCAATGGCATGAAGAAAGACTTAAGGGCCTCCCAGAATATGTATCTGTAAAAAGAAGGCAACCCGTGTGTGTACCTTCGTGAATCTGTAGCTTGAAGTTGAATAGAGGGTACCTTCATGCAAGAATTGTATCTCTCTCTTTTGACAGCATTACAAGATACAAGCTAAAGATATGCATTCTGAGCAGGAATTTAGACTTTAAGTAGATATGCTTCCATTTAAAATGATTGTAGAGTGTAAGCTAAAGGCTGGATTTCTAGGACCATCGGCATAAAACATTTTCGAATGAACACTCCAATAACAGTTAGAAAATTTCAAATGAGTCATTGAAAGGAGATAAGACTCAGTTCTGAGATAATAATTTAATTATCAAAAAGTTCTTCCTAATCCGATCCTAAAATGTATTTTTTTTAATTCTAAAAGATCTGTCGACCTAAAAGATCTATTGTGCTTGCCGTCAGATGTCTGTTTAGATTAGTAGTGCTTCTACTTTCCTAATGTAACTGATAATACGTTCGGCAGAGGATTTCCTTAGTTCTTCGGTACTTATTATTTCCCTCTTGAGATCGGAGGTCGCCCGGTTTCCGAAGTTCCCAAACTAGCGGCTTAAAAATCCCTTTTTAGCAATGCATCCTTCGGCGTTTGCTTTTCCACCTTAGATTTGGGTTTGTGGGTTTTCTCCCACCTCAAACGTATGGTTCCCGCTTATAACGGGTGATTTTTTAAGAGGTTTAGAACTTTTTTAAAAAAAAAAACACAAAAAATTCGAAAAAATGAATAAAATATTTATTTGAATCGATAGTTTGAACCTTGCAATTTAATGTTTAAAGATAATTTCATGCAAATGTTGACCGCGGCTGCGTCTCAGGTAGCCCATCCGCTGAGTCCAATTTTGGCATACTCTTTCACACATATCGGCCGGTATCTCACGAATGAATGCATGGATGTTGGCTTCCAGTGCGTCAATCAAAGCGGGTTTGTCCCTATAGACATTAGCCTTGACATACCCCCACAAAAAATAATCTAATGGTGTCAAATCGCACGATCTAGGCGGCCAATTGACCGGCCCGAAACGTGAAATTAACTGTTCACCAAACTCGCCTCGCAATTGCGCCATTGTTTCGCGTGCTGTGTGGCATGTGGCACCGTCTTGTTGAAACCACATATCATGCAAGTCAAGAACTTCCATTTCGGGCAAAAAAAAGTTTGTTATCATCGCTCGGTAGCGTTCACCATTGACAGTAACGCTGCGATTCGCATCATCTTTGAAGAAATATGGCCCAATAATGCCGCCGGCCCATAAACCGCACCAAACAGTGGCTTTTTCGGGATGCATTGGTAGCTGTTGCAATGCTTCTGGCTGATCTTCACTCCAAATGCGGCAATTTTGCTTATTTACGTACCCATTCAACCAAAAATGAGCCTCATCGCTGAACACAATTTTTCGATAAAAAAGCGGATCCTCGGCCAGCTTTCCAAGAGCCCATTCACCAAAAATTCGGCGTTGTGGTAGGTCGGCTGGCTTTAGTTCTTGCACCAGCTGTATCTTAAAAGGCTTTACGCCCAAATCCTTCCGCAAAAATTTCCACGTAGTGCTGTAACAAAGGCCTAACTGCTGGGAACGGCGCCGAATCGACATTTCGCGGTCTTCTGTCACACTAGCTGATACGGCCGCAATATTTTCTTCACTACGCACAGTACGTAAACGTGTTGGTGGTTTAATGTCCAACAATGTAAATTTGGTGCGAAATTTGGTCACAATCTTCCGAATAGACTGCTCAGAAGGTCGAGAATGCCGATCATAAAATGGAAGCAGCGCGCGATGAACATTTCGAACCGAGCACGAATTTTGATAGTAAAATTCAATAATTTGCAAGCGTTGTTCATTTGTAAGACGATCCATGGTTAAATTGCAAACCAAACTGAAGCTGAAGCTGACAGTGACACAAGGTACTAAACACACGTCAGCTGTCAAAACCAGTGTTGCCAAAACCAAACCAGCTAAAAAATCACCCGTTACATTGGTCGTACGTTGCAACAAGTTACAGCGTACGGTAAATATCTAAATGAGACCCTTCGCTGACATTAAACAGGCAAGCTGATTAGTCATTTTCAGGTAGGCGCCCGTGAGAAGGACTCAAAGATTACGATTTTTCTTTCCCATGTGGCGTACCGCAATAAGAAAAAAATAATTTTTGCGATTTATTCACCACCAATTCAAAAATAACTGACAATTATCGATCGGACTTCTTAGGTTTTTTCCAGGAACTGCCAAAAGATTGATCGGTTGTAGACTTTGCTCCACTAAAACCACACAGATAAGGGCCGATCAGGTTGTTGGTAAACGGTTTCAAGCGTTCACATATTACGGCAGATAGGATCTTGTAGGCGATGTTGAGCAGACTCTGTAGTTGGCGCAGTTCAGATAATTTTATTATCAAAAAGTTATTCCTAATCCGATACCAAATTGTATACAACCAGAGAAGGAATATTGTCATCACCAACCACATACATATGTATAGTCCTTCTATACACAAACACCAATAGAATATAAAACTTACTTACGCAAATGAGATGTGCACATAGTTTTGCATAAGATTTTAATGACTCCAAAGCCTTTATGAGCAATTTGAATTTCAAAAAAATCCCCCTGTCATCTATTTAGTACGATGGAGCTTTTGAAACTCTCCTATTACACACATTCTCGACAAGGAATGCACCAGGGTAGGGTTCCTTTTGTTGGGAAATACCTTCTTCTGGTAGTTGCTTGCGAGGACGATGCTTCTCTGACATGTGCTTGTGGCCTGTATATTATATTCTGAGAACAAAACGACATCCCACACCCAACCTGCCAGCCATCTTTTCCTTTTGTGCATAAGAAATGAGCACCACACAACGTCGAGGCGACAACGACAACGACAACGACAACGACAACGACAACGACAACGACAACGACGAGGACGTTGAACACGATGCACTTGTAGATACTGGGTGTATACACTTGCAGTTCATAATCTTCTTTATGAAAACGGAGACACGTAAGAAAGAAGGACACTGAACGTTGAATAAAAGTAAAACTCATTACATACTTGGAGCTTTTTTTTCAGTTCCTAGATAGACAACAGGAAACATAGGCGAACGAAACATAGTACAAGCCACATGTGCGAAATATCCTGCCGCATGTTTAGCAAGTATACTTGCAAAGTATCCTTTTTTTTTTGATTTTTTTTGTTTTGTGTTGCATAAACAAGCATGTGATGTGCACACGAGTATTATGCATTCAGTGCATCTTAGATGGTAATTTGAGATTATTTATGTGTGGGTTTTCCCCATAAGGAGCGCTGGAAACGTTAAGTTTGAACGCTTTATCGCTGTCATTTATAATTTGTCAACACCTGAGAGAGTTTTAATTACTACGAGCGATAAATCGGTATCATGTTTGGAAAGTTTATATGTCATTCATGACTAATGGTGTCTTTAGAAGTTTCATTAGCAAATTCAAGGACCTGCCGGCCTATTTCTTTGCGCAACAGAATTGTAAGAAACATTTTTTGGTAAATAAAATTTGCGGAGCTCCGTAAATTGCACAATCTTTTCTAAAGAAAAAGCTGACAGGACCTGGAGTTTGTAATTTAAACATATAAAGGGTCCGCCAAATAACTTTTTTTTTTGAAAATGCTATAAAAAAAACTACTGAATATTTTCTCAAATTTCTTTCTTTATTTGAAAGTACAATCCTTCCGGTTAATAATGAAAAATAATTTCATTCAAATGGCTGCCTCGGCTGACCTTGCAGTAGCCTACACGATCGGTCCAATTTGTAAGCACATTATCGATTGTGTGCAGCTGTATTTCACCAATGGCCTCACGAATATTATCCTTTTAAGCGTCAATTGTCTCTGGCTTGTCGGCGTAACACTTATCTTTGACGGCACCCCACAAATAATTGTCCAACGGTGTCAAATCGCAGCTCCGAGGTGGCCAAACGACATCAGCTCTGCGGCTGATAATGCGATCTTCAAAAACAGGGCGCAAAACATCGAGTGTAGCTTCGGCTGTGTGGCACGTAGCGCCGTCCTGTTGAAACCAAATGTTGCCAATATCCTCCTCTTCAGTTTTTGTGAACAAAAATTCGTTCAGAATGGCCCGATAACGATCGCCATTGACTGTAACGGCTACTCCTTGCTCATTTTCGAAGAAAAATGGCCCAATTATGCCTCTGGACCAAAATTCGCAGTCGCACCAAACAGTGACTCGTTTTGGGAGTATCGGCTTTTCAATGTATGCGTGCCGGTTTTCTGTGCCCCAAATGCGACAATTTTGCTTGTTTACATACCCGCCAAGATCAAAATGAACTTCATCTGAAAAGATGATTTTTTTTTTGGCAAAATCGGCATCTTCTCGAAGTCGATCCCAGGCCAACTTAGCGAAGCGAAAACGCATTGGATGGTCAGTTAGCTTCAACTTCTGAACCAATTGGACTTTGTATGGCGTCATACCAAGGTCTTTATGCAAAATTCGTCTCAATGAAGTCTCCGAAATGTTCAATTGTTGAGAACGACGGTGAATTGGTGTTGATGGCGCTTCACGCACACTTTCTGCCACAGCAGCAATATTCTCGGGTGTACGCACCGTTTTTGGCTTTTCACGCTTTGGTTTATCGAAGCTTTTTTTTTATGTATAGAGGAGTAGGAGAACACAAGGGTTCACACTCTAGCCTCTCACTATCAACTCCTACTCAGTGCTGCCAGAAATCATGATTTAGCATGATTATCATGCTTTTTGGACTCAAATCATGTTTTAATGTTTTTGAGTCAGAAATCATGCTTTTTTATTTGAAGATCTATAATCGCTTTGTATCTTCATAATCACTTTTTAAAGCAACATTACCACTTACATGCCCAACCTACCCGACACAAACACGACTCGACTACACTATTTTAAAACAAACATACATAATGTATATCGGGCTTCAACTGAAAAGCAGAGAGGATGAACAGTAACACTTTATTTGTATGCTTTCTTGTTGTTTCTGTACTTCTATTTCACTCATTCCTTCCCACTCAATGTACTTGTTTTACTAGTTACAAGTCACAATTTACTTTAAAAGTGTCTATTTTAAGTTCTCTCCCTTTTTTAATTTTACCATTATCCAACTACGAAATGAATCATGCTTTTTTAGCTCAAAACATGCTTTCAAATCATGTTTTTTTGAATTTCTGAGTGGCAGCACTGCTCCTACTCTCACCTCCACGCTGGTGACTGGACTGGAAGGTCGTTGGTATCAGCAAACGAGAGAGGGGGAGGCGGCAGCGGAGGTATTCCCTAGATGAAGTCAACGGTGGCGCCCACAGTAAGATCGAACTGGTAGTGTAATCCCTATAGGAGCTGCTTCGACATATTTGAACACAAGGTCTATAGGGATTTCCAATACTGAGCCAGGGTGTTGGAAAAGAGTTGGTGGCGGAGGAGCCCTCAATGGGTCAACGGCAGCGCTCATATCCTAAAATGGGCTACTGAGATCGGTATCTCCGGCCCGCTGTCCTAGGGTCAAAAACAAGGGCCTGGCCCTCCAGATTAGGGGTTGTGCCTTCGGGGTAACTTCCATGGAAAAAACCATTAGTTATGAGAGAGACACAACCAGCCTCGGATAATGAAACTCCTCATATGGCAACAAGACCCGGAATGTACGAACACTCTACACCCCGGTTGCTACTCAAAAACTTGAATTCGTCCCCACGCGGTACAAAGCAGATATAACCGCAATCCTGGATACCAGGTATGATGAAGAGAAGAAATTTCGACAATTATTACAGCTGCAACAAAAGATTGCATGTATTAGGATGCGGATTCGTCATGGGAAATCGGCTTAGGACAAAGGTCATTGAATTCAAGCCGATAAGTGATCGTCTTTCTGTGATTCGCATCAAAGCTACGTTCCAAAACATAAACCTAATATGTGCACACGCCCCTACCGACGAGGCTGAAGATCCCATCAAGGAGGAGTTTTATGGCACAGAATCCACGGAACGACAACAGACAACGGCTACCGACTAATCGATTTTGCAGCAGCTCGTAATGCGGTGATAAGTAGCACTAGGTTCCCAAGGCTAAGGATCCACACAGCAACCTGGCGCTCTCCAGACGGTCGGACCGCCAACCAAATCGACCATGTGCTAATCGATGCGAGGCACGCATCCAACATCCTCGACATGCATACATTCCGAGGGGAAAACGTCGACTCTGACCATTTTCTTGTCGCGGCTAAATTCAGAGCACGACTGTCCAACGAGAAGCAGCTGCGAACTGCCCAGAAGAAGAAATTCGACATTGGACGCCTTAGCACACCTGGAGTAGCCAGAATCTACAGTGAGCGCCTCAGTATAAAACTCTCCTCTGTGCACTTACCTACCACAGACGCCAACAATCAGTGGTGCCAGTATCGCAACATCATCACGGAGGTAGCCGAAACCACTGTACGGTACCAGCCAGCCCCGAGAAAGAGCCCGTGGTATGATGATGAATGCGTGTACAAGAAAACGGTGACAGAAGATGCACACAAGAAGGCGCTGCAGCGCAAAACAAGGACAGCGAGAGAAGAGTATCGAGCCAGGAGAAGCGAGGAAAAGAAGACCCTGCGTGGAAAGAAAAGAGCCTACGCAGCCTCCCAGCTCAAGGAGTTCGAAGAGTCTCGCGATCATAACAACATCCAGAGGTTTTTTTTTAAAAAAAAGCCAAGCAACTGGCTGCTGGCTACAAAACCGGAACGCATGCTCTTCGAGACAGCGAAGCAAACATAGTCACCGAAGCGCAGGGAATAGTAGCTGCTAAATGGTCATCATGTAGAGAGAGTGATAGGCCAAGAAGAGAACCCACGTCCAGTCAATGAAGAACTAGTTCCGCCACCTAGTATAGAAGAAGTTAGCCTAGCTATAAAAAAGGTTAAGAAAAACAAGGACGCAGGCTATGATGCGGAGCTTTTTAAATACGGTGGCGATGTTTTGGTATGGAGCATGCACCGAATCATCAACCAGTTATGGGTGGAAGAAAACATACCCGATGACTGGACTATCAGCTCCATATGCCCCATCTACAAAAAAGGCGATCCTATGTCTTGCAAGAACTATCGAGGCATATCCCTGCTAAATGTCGCATACAAGATCCTATCCAACGTACTGTGTGAACATCTAAAACCGTTCTGCAACACACTAATCGGCACGTACCAGTGTGGCTTCCGGCCCGACAGATCGACGATAGACCAAATTTTCACACTGAGGCAAATCCTGGAAGAGACCAACGAATTTCAAGTCGAAACTCACCACCTATTCATCAACTTCAAAGCCGCGTATGATAGCATACATCGTCTGGAGCTCTATATGGCGATGGCCGAATTCGGAATCCGGCAAAACTGATTCAGTTGTATCGCGTGACGCTGTAAAACACGCGATGCAACGTGCAGTTTGGAAGTAGATCCTCCGAACTATTCCAAACATGCACCGGATTTCGGCAAGAAGACGCGCTATCATGTGACTTCTTCAATCTCGTAGTGGAGCAGATAGTGCGCAGGGCAGGTGTTAACGCGGAAGGCACTATACTCAACAGGTCCGTCCATCTACTGGGCTATGCGGACGATATTGACATCATCGTTCGCTCCCAACATGCCGTGATAAAAGCGTTCACGGAGATTGAAGAACAGGCGAAATCCGTTGGCCTAGAAGTAAATGAGGACAAGACTAGGTACATGCTATCAAGAAACAAAAAAGCATCTGTCCACCGCCTAGGACAAAACGTCACTTTCGAGGTAGTTAAGGATTTCACCTACCTCGGAGTTAACATAAACTCCACGGATGACACCCTCGTGGAGATCCGTCGAAGAATTACCCTAGGAAACCGTTTCTACTTCGGTTTAGCGAAACAACTGGGTTCAAGACTCCTAACTCGAAGAACGAAATGTGTACCTACTCCACAAAACCCTTATCCTGCCAGTTCTTCTTTATGGTGCCGAGTGCTGGACGATAAGCAAGAAGGGAGAGCTGATACTGGGCTCCTTCGAAAGAAAAATAATTCGTAGGATTTTTGGTCCTGTGAACGAGGAGGGCGAATGGAGGAGAAGATACAACCGTGAACTCAATGAACTGTACCAAGATGTGGATGTAGTCCACAAAGCCAAAACACTTCGACTACATTGAGCCACATCGAGCGAATGGACAATAATGCTCCAGCTAAGAGGATCTTCGAATCCCAGCCCCCAGGTTCGAGAAGGCAAGGAAGACCGAACCTCCGTTTAAGAGACCAAGCCATCGCGGATGCCAGAGCGCTTGGTCTAGACAACTGGAAGCAGCTAGCCAGGGATCATAGAGGATGGAAGGCTGCAGTGTCTCATCAGAGACTCTTCACGGGTCGGAAGCCCGATAAGTAAGAAGTAGAAAACATTTCTGGAGATGATTAAATAGCGTTTCCTCAGCACATTCGACAGGAGATTTTTGCAACGCAAATGAGTTTTTGATTGTGAATTATATATGGACATCCTTTTTAGTAGGAACTGTCAAAATGACAGGTCTGTGCTTTACCTGCCAGTTATTCACCGAGCAAGGAACCAATCAACTTTTATCTCAGCTGTTCGATTTGATCTGGTTGTAGAAAATTAATCTGGTTGTAGAAGGAATTGCCCTGGGTCCTTACGATCGGATCAATGGAATGCATATTTGTTTATATAAAATTGGGTAATAGGCGTAAACTCTTCAAATCCCTGCTAAATTTTTTCCAATTTGCATATCTTAATGAAATCACCCAACCAAATCGACATCAAAAACTAAACCGGCACTCCCGTAAAATCAAATTTGACATCCTTTCCCTCACTTTCCCGTCAAATTGATGCAAAAAAAACCAAGTCCCATACATACTTTTCTATAAATTTCGTCCTGTCCTTCTTTTCTTTTCAACTTCTTCTTCTTTTTTCTTAGAAAATACTTTTCGCCACTAAATTGGCAGGTTTCGCTCATTTTCTTGGCACACAAACTCTCCTTTATACACTTCTTGAATGACTTCACAAAGCGAGAACAAATTATTCTCCACCAAAGGACTACCGAAAAGAAAAAGCAACTTTGCCAAAAGGAACTTCTTGTTATTAAGTTGTCCACTATGCTTGTTTTTTTCGTCCCCATAGTAAGTTCAAAGCGAATTCAAATAAAAAAAAAATTCGAAAACAAAAGCGAAAAATATCTGAAGACCTTCTGAAAAGGATAAGACGACAAAAAGTTGCTCACAACCCTTTTTTCTTGGGATTTCTGCAGTCATTCTGTTTTCTCCTAAGGAGTGTCCTTTGAATTCGACCAGACAGACGTTGTGGTGCTAAGACTTCATTACAGACCACCCCATTCAGGCGCTCATTTGTTTTGGTGTCGAAACGAGTTTTTTTTTTCTGAAAGGCTGCCAACATACCTAAAGAGAAGTCAATGAATTTTTAAGGACACTTGAGGAGGAATTTTTTTTTTGTTTTCATATTTTTAAGGATTTTCTAAGAAACTGAGGATAATTCATTGGGTTAATGGTGTTTGCTTAGACGGGAGACAATTTAATTACTCAACTTGGTTATAAAGTTATCCTTGAAGGCTGAAAAACATCCTTTGAAATGTATTCCCAGGTTGATTAACTTTTTTTATTCCAATTTTCGACGAAAACCACATAATAAGGTGAATATGACACACAACACAATTCCATATCGTATTTAATGAGTCCTTGTTGAATTTTCATTGCTACATCACCGCACAATGCCTATCATCAACGATGTGCTTATATCCCCGACAAGGACATGAAATCAAATTTATATCCCAAACCCAACCCATGCACCACCATATTGCGAATAAATTGTCATTTGCCCGAGTTTCATCTGCTTCCAAGGATACCACTTATTGACAACAACCAGCACTAACAACACACAGACATTAAGCTGAATTACACCCTTCAACCGTGCACGGTTGGAACAAGCGTTATTTCCTTTACTGTTACCCGTCAATTTGCACAACAAATGCTTCCATGTACTACCTATAGATTGTCGGTCGTAAAACAAGTCCTTTTCCAGATCAATAAACCCCAAATAGCTTATGCTCTCTATCCGTAGATACGTACGTGTACGTAGCGGTATATGACATTTTGGAATGGATCAGGATGCCGCCACACCCTACCACCATCAGAGTAGGTACATCCGTTGTTAGGTGCATTCAAGCGGAGAGCGTAAACACCAAACCATTGGACCGATGATGCTTTTCAATGCTTTTATCCGTTTTCGATTTACAGTCGGTCCTTAAGGCAATTAGTGCTAACCCGATGCCAATTAATCTAATGGTCTATAGCGATTCAATATTTTATGAAAGTGGCGCGCCACCGGCTCCAGCTGTAAATGTTCGAGTACATCGCCTCTCAGCGTAGTGTCAGCGGCCGTTAACAAGGACTTCACAATGTCATGCGAATATGGGATTTATGGAGGTGTATGCTGTTGTCCTGCAGGCGATGTTGGACATGTGATCCATTATATTTTTACATTAAGCTGGATGATAAAATTGAATTGCAGCTATTCGATGTGGATTTGTTGGTGCAGGTGATACAATATCCTGAAGGGCGCAGGGTATTTAGAGCTTTTGAAGTGTACTCCTGTCAAGAGCACGTTATTACGATGTAACTTTTCAAAGGTGTTAAAAGGATTTTTTGTGAGTTTTTGTCATAAGTGATCAACATGAACTGGTACACTAGTGCATTGTCCTTCTATATTTTACAGTTTAGGTCTACTCCAATAGGAGCCTGTGCTTACGGATAGTGATGCGATTACATGAGGACACAAGCGATCTCACTCTAGCCTCTCACTATCAACTCCTACTCTGACCTCCACGCTGTTGACTGGTGGGTGCCCAGTATCTCGACTGGAGATGGGGTATTAAACCCCTGTGGAAGATCGTTGGTGGCAGCAAACGAGAGAGGGGGGAGGAGTGTCCGCTCACTAAGGCACTCACTCTTAGACAGCAGTGGAGTAATTCCCTAGATGGAGTCAACGGTGGAGCCTACAGCCCCAGTTTGATCGAACTGGTAGTGTAATCCCTATATGAGCTGCTTTGACATCTTTGAACACCAGGTCTATAGGGATTTCCAATACTGAGCCAGGGTGTTGGAAAAGAGTTTGTGCGGAGGAGCCCTCAATGGGTCAACGGCAGCGCTCATATCCCAAAATGGGCTACTGACATCGGTATTTTTCCGGCCCCCCGTCCTAGGGTCAAAACAAGGGCCTGGCCCTCCAGGTTGGGGGTTGTACTTTGGGTTAACTACCCATCTACAGAAAAAAGCAACCAATAGCCTCGGAAAGGACTGATATTATTGTTGACGACCATGCTAAACGAAAAAAGGACAACGACGTTCGTATCTGCACCTGGAATGTGAGAACATTAAACAGGAGAGAGGCAGGCGAACAGCTACCGGAAGCCCTAAACTGCTACAAAGCAGACATTACTGCCATCCAGGAAATACGATGGGATGGGCCGGGCAAAAAGAGGATGAAAAACTGTGACATCTACTATGGACCGTGTTATAGTGAGCAGAAACAGCGACTATTCGGATGTGGATTTGTTATAAGTGCCAGACTTAGGCAAGAAGTCTTATGTTTCCAAGACATAAGCGAACGCATTGTAACAATCCGCATCAAGGCCAAATTCGCCAACATAAGCCTTATATGCGCTCATGCTCCGACGGAGAAAAAAGATGATACAACTAAGGATTGCATCTACGAGCTCCTTGACAAAACCTATGAGCGACTACCGAAGTACGACGTTAAAATCGTGCTGGGATATTTTAACGCAAAGGTAAGAAGAGAAGACATCTTTAGCAGTACTGTCGGAAAATATAGCATACACGACAACCGGAACGAAATGCCACTATAGCCAGCACACGGTTTCCTCACACCGATATCCATAAGGGGACAGGCGGTCTCCAGATCAACGAACAGTCAACCAAATTGATCACATTGCGATAGATAAGAGGCACGCATCCAGTATTTTGGATGTCCGAACATTCCGAGGGGCTAACATCGACTCGGACCATACCTTGTTGCAGCCAAGGTAAGGATGCGGATATCCACCACGCCACAACAAATCAGAAATACTGTGAAGAAATGTAATGTCCAAAGACTGCAATCGCCAAAGACCGCCAAGACCTTCGCGCAACAAGTATCCCTTAACCTTCGACTCACAACCACCAGCATCTTATGTCGGCCTACAAGGCTAAGCTGCAGGTGAAGACGAGAGCTGCCATTGAGCTCTATAGGCAAAGAAGAAGAAAAGAACACCGGCTTTTCAGAAAGAAGAAAAAAGAGCAAGAAGAGCACGCGATCGAGGATATAGAATGGCGAGACTCCAGGAACGATGTTCGCAAGTTTTACCAAAGTGTAAAACGTCAAAGCCAAGGATACAAGGCTCGAACAGAATCCTGTCGAGATGAACAAGGAAATATCGTAGTTGAGACACAGTCGATGCTGAGAATATGGAAGAACCACTTCTGCAGACTGTTAAACGGCGATGACGAACAACATTCCGCTGTCAGGCAGAACGAACCATTTAATATTGGCAACGACAGCGAAAACTGCCAACCACCCGACCTAAGTGAAGTGAGGATCGCAATATCTAAGCTCAAGCTTAATAAGGCCGCCGGAGATGACGGCCATCCCGCTGAGCTTTATAAAGCTGGCGGAGATGACTTGGTAAACAATATCCACCAACTCATAAGCCAAATCTGGTCGGTCTGCCTGAAGAATGGAACCTCAGCATCGTTTGCCCGACCCAAAAAAAGGAGACCCTCTGAACTGCGCCGACTACAGAGGCATAAGTCTAGTCAACATCGCCAACAAGATCCTATCTGCCGTAATATGTGAACGCTTGAAACCGTTTACCAACAACCTGATCGGCCTTTATCAGTGTGGTTTTGGGCCAGGAAAGTCCACAACCGATCAAATTTTCACACTTCGGCAGATCCTAGAAAAAACCCAAGAAGTCCAAATCGATACCCACCACCTATTTATCGATTTCAAAGCCGCATACGACAGCATTTATAGAGACGAACTATGCAGAGCCATGTCTAGTTTTGGTATACCGCCCAAACTCGTCCGTTTATGTAGGATGACGATGGAGAATTTTCGCTGCACCATCAGGTCGAAAATGACCTCACCGACACATTCGATACCAAAAAAGGATTTAGGCAAGGCGATGCGCTGTCATGTGACTTCTTCAATTTGATTCTTGAGAGGATTGTGCAAAAGTCCCGAGCCAAAACCAGAGGCACAATCTTCCATAAATCGGTGCGACTACTAGCATACGCCAACGATATTGACATCATTGGTAGGATTCAACGTGATGGCATAGCAACGTTTGCTAGTATTGAGAAGGAAGCGACAAAAATGGGTTTAGCAGTAATTGAGGGTAAGACAAAGTATATACTGTCAACACGAAAGGACACACAACACAGGCGAATTGGACAGAAGGTCACCATTGACAGATATAACTTTGACAACATCTCGTCAGAAATCAAACGAAGAATTGCTCTTGCCAATCGCTGTTTCTTCGGACTAAGAAGGCAATTTAGTAGTAAAGCCCTCACGCGAACTACTAAGGAGATCCTATATAACACCCTGACCATCCCAATCCTGCTCTACGGCGCTAAAGCTTGGGCCGTATCAAAAGCGGGTGAAGAAATCCTTTGTGGATTCAAGAGAAAAATTCTTCAAAAAATCTTCGGTCCCGTTTGCGTTGACGGGCTATGGAGACGAAGATTCAACCACGAACTATACGAGCTGTACAGCGACATACCTCTGGTCAAAAAAACTTCGCATTGGGCGTTTAAGATGGCTAGGGCATGTAGAACGAATGGACACCAATACTCCGACTCGCAGAGCCTTCGATTCCCAGCCAGACGTCGGACGCAGTAGAGGAAGACCTCGCCTTAAGTGGCGCCCACAAGTAGAAACCGACCTCAACCAACTTGGAGTGCGCAACTGGAGGCAGTTAGCTAAGGACCGGGCTAATTGGAGAGGCATGTGGGTTGAGGCCCAGGTTCATTCCGGACTGTAGCGCCAATTGAGTTAGTTAGTAGGTAGAACTTCCAATTGGGATAACTGTCAAACTAGCTGTCATACTAATGAAGTTTATTTGACTTTTTTTCTGTATACTTTGCCAAATCACGATTGAAAGTGGTGGGCACAATCCTCATGAGACTCCATTACTTATTTAAGTGGCGCTACAGTCCGGAATGAACCTGGGCCTCAACCAACATGCCTCTCCAATTAGCCCGGTCCTTAGCTAACTGCCTCCAGTTGCGCACTCCAAGTTGGTTGAGGTCGGTTTCCACTTGTGCGCGCCACTTAAGGCGAGGTCTTCCTCTACTGCGTCCGACGTCTGGCTGGGAATCGAAGGCTCTGCGAGCCGGAGTATTGGTGTCCATTCTTTCTACATGCCCTAGCCATCTCGTCCAATGCGGAGTTTTTTGACCAGGGGCATGTCGCTGTACAGCTCGTATAGTTCTTGGTTGAATCTTCGTTTCCATAGCCCGTCAACGCAAACGGGACCGAAGATTTTTTGAAGAATTTTCCTCTTGAATCTACCAAGGATTTCTTCATCCGCTTTTGATACGGTCCATGCTTCAGCGCCGTAGAGCAGGACTGGGATGATCAGGGTCTTATATAGGGTCTCCTTAGTAGTTCGAGTGAGGGCTTTACTACTAAATTGCCTTCTTAGCCAAAAGAAACAGCGGTTGGCAAGAGTAATTCTTCGTTTTATTTCTGACGATATGTTGTTGTCAGAGCTAATAGCGGAGCCGAGGTAGACAAAGTCCCGTACTACCTCAAAGTTATATCTGTCAATGGTGACGTTCTGTCCAATTCGTCGATGTTGTGAGTCCTTTCGTGATGACAGCATATACTTAGTCTTACCCTCATTTACTGCTAAACCCATTGTCGCCGCTTCCTTCTCTATACTAGCAAACGTGGCTATGACATCACGTTGAGTCCTACCAATGATGTCAATATCGTCAGCGTATGCTAGTAGTTGCACCGACTTTTGGAAAATTGTGCCTCTGGTGTTGGCTTTGGAGTTTTGCACAATTCTCTCAAGAATCAGATTAAAGAAGTCGCATGACAGCGCATCGCCTTGCCTAAATCCTTTTTTGGTATCGAATGTGTCGGTGAGGTCGTTTCCGACCCTGATGGAGCAGCGAGAATTCTCCATCGTCATCCTACACAAACGGACGAGTTTGGGCGGTATACCAAAACTAGACATGGCTCTGTACAGTTCGTCTCTATAAATGCTGTCATATGCGGCTTTGAAATCGATGAATAGGTGGTGGGTATCGATTTGGACTTCTTGAGTTTTTTCCAGGATCTGCCGAAGTGTGAAAATTTGATCGGTTGTGGACTTTCCTGGCCCAAAACCACACTGATAAAGGCCGATCAGGTTGTTGGTAAACGGTTTCAAGCGTTCACATATTACGGCAGATAGGATCTTGTTGGCGATGTTGACTAGACTTATGCCTCTGTAGTCGGCGCAGTTCAGAGGGTCTCCTTTTTTTGGGTCGGGCAAACGATGCTGAGGTTCCATTCTTCAGGCAGACCGACCAGATTTGGCTTATGAGTTGGTGGATATTGTTTACCAAGTCATCTCCGCCAGCTTTATGAAGCTCAGCGGGAAGGCTGTCATTTCCGGCGGCCTTGTTAAGCTTGAGTTTAGATATTGCTATCCTCACTTCACTTAGGTCGGGTGGTTGGCAGTTTTCGCTGTCGTTGCCAATATTAAATGGTTCGTTCTGCCTGACAGCGGAATATTGTTCGTCATCGCCGTTTAACAGTCTGCAGAAGTGGTTCTTCCATATCCTCAGCATCGACTGTGTCTCAACTACGATATTTCCTTGTTCAACTCGACAGGATTCTGTTCGAGCCTTGTATCCTTGGCTTTGACGTTTTACACTTTGGTAAAACTTGCGAACATCGTTCCTGGAGTGGCACCTCTCTATATCCTCGATCGCGCGCTTTTCTTGCTCTTTTTTCTTCTTGCTGAAAAGCCGATGTTCTTCCCTTCTTCTTTGCCTATAGAGCTCAATGGCAGCTCTCGTCTTCACCTGCAGCTTAGCCTTGTAGGCCTCGTTCTTGGCTGCGAGCATCTGTCGGCATTCCTCATCAAACCAGGGGTTTCTTGCTGGTGGGCGCGAGAAACCTAGCACATCAGTTGCGGCTGATCTAATGGCCTGTTGGCATCGTTGCCATTGCTCTTCGACATTCGATGCTGGTGGTATGGTGTTAATCGAGAGGTTAAGGGATACGCGTTGCGCGAAGGTCTTGGCGGTCTCTGGCGATTGCAGTCTTTCGACATTAAATTTTTTCAAAGTATTTCTGTTTTTTTTTGGCGTGGTGGATATCCGCATCCTAACCTTGGCTAAAACAAGGTAGTGGTCCGAGTCGATGATGGCCCCTCGGAATGTTCGGACATCCAAAATACTGGATTCGTGCCTCTTGTCTATCGCAATGTGATAAATTTGGTTGACTGTTCGTTGATCTGGAGACCGCCATGTCCCCTTCTGGATATCGAGGTGAGGAAACCGTGTGCTGGCTATAGTGGCATTTCGTTCCGTAGCGAAGTCAATCAGCCTAAGTCCGTTACCAGACGTGTTGTCGTGTAGGCAATATTTTCCAACAATACTTCTAAAGATGTCTTCTCTTCCTACCTTTGCGTTAAAATCTCCCAGCACGATTTTAAGATCGTACTTTGGTAGTCGCTCGTAGGTTTTGTCAAGGAGCTCGTAGCAGCAATCCTTAGTTGTACCATCTTTTTTCCTTAATCGGAGCATGAGCGCATATAAGGCTTATGTTGGCGAATTTGGCCTTGATGCGGATTGTTACAATGCGTTCGCTAATGTCTTGGAAACATAAGACTTCTTGCCTAAGTCTTGCACTTATAAAAAATCCGCATCCGAATAGTCGGACTATAACACGGTCCATAGTAGATGTCACAGTTTTTCATCCTCTTTTTGCCCGGCCCATCCCATCGTATTTCCTGGATGGCAGTAATGTCTGCTTTGTAGCAGTTTAGGGCTTCCGCTAGTTGTTCGCCTGCACCTCTCCTGTTTAATGTTCTCACATTCCAGGTGCAGATACGAACGTCGTTGTCCTTTTTTCGTTTAGCAGGGTCGTCAACAATAAAATCCGTCCTTTCCGAGGCTATTGGTTGCTTCGTAACCATGTTTTTTTTCTGTGGGTGGGTAGTTAGCCCAAAGCACAACCCCCAACCTGGAGGGCCAGTTCCAATTTATTAGATACCCCTAGGACACGGGGCCATCAGTATCCACTATGGGATTGAGCGCTGCCGTTGGCCTTTCGGTTCATCCACCACCATCTCTGTTCAAGGGGCCTGACTAACCCTTGAAATTCCTAGACAACCTGTTGTCCGAATATTTCAGAGCAGCTCATCTAGGTTCGCCTGGGACAGCAGGCCGGGTATTCTTCCGTGCCATTCTCACCAGGGTGTTTATAGTGTTGCTGTTTTTCGTCGTGTTATCAACACTCGCACTTATCGTTTAGCAAGTCAAATCCGGTTGGATGAGACCAGTACCCGATGGTTACCACTTGGAGGTAAAGATAAGCACATTTGATGTGTAGTCAGAGTTGCAACACTGGGCATTGCCAAGTTAACGCCAATCAGAGTCTACCCTCGTTCTACAGCACCCAACCATCATGAGACTCCATTACATCCCGAAAATTCACTGTTTGGTGCGGTTTACATGCCGAAGGCTTCATCGGCAGATTTGTCTTTAAATCCGAAACCGGTGCCAACATTACAATGACGAGCGCTACAGGTAAATGATTCTTGATGCGCTCATGTTATTGGAAATCATTTGGAAGAGGAATGCAGTACAGCTCGTACAGCCATGTCTTTGTTGAGCCAAACGTTTTGTGACCGAATCATCTCAAGAATTCGACCTGCGAATTATATACATTATGCTACATGGCCCTTATAAAGCCGATGATAGCCTATGTGTGTCCGATGTGGTTCGCCATTGCCCCATCACAAATGGAAAAGATTGGAGTGATCGAAATGCAGTTCGTCGGTCCGTTTGTCCGTAATGATCTCTCCAGCCTAAACTGTTTGACCGATTTTTTTAAACTTCGTATACACAGCTTATTTGGTAAAAATTTTAGGCCGTTTTTGACTTTCTCTTACAATGAGAAAAATATTGATTTTGATTGATTCTAATATTACGATGACAGAGGAACCAAAAAAAGTCCATCCGTTGGTAAGTCGGTCCGTCTGTCTGTAATGGTCTCTCTCTCCTAAAGGGCTTGACCGATTTATTGACATAACCTACCATAGAAAAATTATTTTTACTCCCTTCTATCCAGTCCCAATGTAAAACATCCACCTGCTCAACATAAGCAAACCCTTGCCCCAAATCCATTTGGTATTAGAATTTCACTTTATGGCATCCATCTGCATTCATACGGAAAACAAGGATATTGCATCGTTTATTCCTTTTTTCACACTTTTTTCATTTTTCCACTCGAATGGAGGGGATATTACTAAACAGGATATTACACCATGTCCTGGAGTATATGAAATAGCCAGACAAGTGGAAAAAAGGACATCTGGAAACTATTCCAAATCGAATACGAATCAATTCTGTTTTTCTTCACTCCTGCCTTCCTGCCATCCTGCCACACTGCTGTACAACCAACCTCCGTTCCTTTTGCCTTTAAATCATCGACGCTCTGAGGCGGAACAAACGAATGTATGGGTAAGGATGAGCTGATAACTGATGACAGGGGGAGGTTTGGTCTGGTTCCGGGTGCAAGTATAAATCACTTATTTGGAGCACAAGTCTCAATTTCTTGTTTTTTTTTTTTCTTCCACTATCCCGGAAAGTGATTCTGATTTATGGCGTTACGAGTAAGTATCGATGGAATCGATGTTTGTTTATTACGATTCCGATTAATTGATATGAAAATGGATATCCCGCTGTTATGTGTGGTTAAATCTTGGCGGCCTAAATGATGTCGATTGGGCAATAAATCTTGTTCCGGTCTTTGTTTTCGAGTGACATAAGTGAAATGCGATTGTGTTCCGTATTTGTGTTGTCATAGTATCGAACTATATGATAGTCCGTTTAGTTAAGGCAAATGATGTTTCTGTTACGTCATCGAAGGATGTCCGGTGCTAACGAGGAGGACGAGAGTGATATATGCTTTTGGACCGTTAAATGGGACTCGAATGTACGGAATACAAATGTGATTGTCGTTATACCGAGGAAGGCATTATTAAGGGCTATTCGCAGATACATATGCTATCACAATATTAAAGAAAACTTATGGTGTGAGGAGAAGGATGGATAGAAAGGAGGTTGATGGTGCACTGTGGTAGTGATTGGTGTACTACCTGAGATATTGTTGTTGACACATCCTCATAGTCCACTTAGAACACCTCACAGGATCTGACCTAGCAACGACGAAACCCATGAAGTGTTTAGAGATGGTATTGTCATCGAACCCTTCATTCAATAATTGGTTGGTTCCGCTGACAACATTGAATCTGGCACCATCGCTTTGAAATAAAATGTCATGTAGTCTAAGATATAGCCTTCGAATTCCTACAACAGTTTTGTCCCGCAAAAAGTGACAGTTATGTGAACTGCTGCAACGTTGACGACTAAGCATCGAATATATACTGACAATTAAGATAAAAGAGGCACCGGAATCCTCTCCATAAGGTAAGAAAGTCTGTCTTATGTGAGGTTATCTACATTTGATATTTTGCAAATTATTAACATGTCCTTTCACTAATGCGAAGAGCTTTTCCCAGACACAACAGCGAAATAATTCCCAAGATGGAAAGAACGGTGGCATGTAAAATCTCAGTAAGGCTGGACGAAGTGAAAAGTTTACATGAGTTGCCTTGACATATTTGGACAACTGGTCATATAGGAACTTTAAGGGATAGTCAGGCCTTGAATTGAAATTGTAATGTATGAGCCTAAAGGCAACGGTCAAACCGTCTTAGGTTGGTACTGACGGAACTGTGTTTAGAACTGTCCAAACGAAAATGAATAATTTCATTGTAAACGAATATGCTAAACAAAAGAAGGATAACTTCCTTGACATCATTCCTGAGAGGATTGTGCAAAACCTTTAACTCATGTTCTTCCATAAACCCCTGCAATTTTCCTAAGATCCCTGTAACTACTACCATACTCGAAAGATATTGACATCATAGGCCTTACCAACGAGCTTTTGCGAATATAGAAAAGCAAATCTACAGCGCTAAAGGATGCTCGTCTTGAACGAACAATTCTTTGGAAAATCTTCGATCCTGTTTATGTTGACGGGATATCGAGATGAGAATTCAAAACCATTAACTAAGCGAGATAGACCAAAAACTCCGCATTGGAAGTGCAAGATATACAGGATTTGAAGAGCGAATGATTATCAATATTCCGGCCTGCAGAGTCTACCTATCAATTTGAGCTGCTCCGAAATAATCGGAAAACAGGTCGTCTATAATTTTTAAGGGTTAGTCAGGTCCTTTCAACAGATATGGTGGTGGAAGAGCTGAGAGGCCAATGGCAGCGCTGAATTCCATAGTGGATACTGATGGCCCAGTATCGAAAGAATATTTAATAAATTAGATCTGGCCCTCCAGGTTAGTGGTTCTGCTTTGGATTAACCACACTTACGGAAAAAGTTGTTGTTACGATGGAGGCAATAACCTCTAAAAGGACTGTGTACACAAAAGGTGCAGCCGAACAATCAGCGAAAGCCTAGCACCTATAAAGCAGACATTACTGCCATACAGGAAATATTTTGGCCGGGCAAAAGGAGAATGAAGAACTGTGACGCCTTCTACTGTCCGTGTTATAGTGAAAAGAAACAGCGACTATTCGGATGTGGATTTTTTGGATCCGCATCAAACGGAGGGAAAGATGACAGCGAAAGTCTGCTTCTACGAGCTCCTTGACAACTTCCGAAGTATGATGTTAAAATCGTGCTGGGAGATTTTGACGTAAAGGTAGAAAGAGAAAACATTGTCGGAAAACACAGCCTATACTACACAATACGCCTGGCAACGGCTAATTGACTTCGCTAAGGAACGAAATGCAGCTATAGCAAGCTCACGGTTTCCTCACCTCGATATCCATAAGAGGACATGTCGGTTTCCAGATCACCGAACGGTCAGCCAAATTGATCAGATTGCGATAGACAATAGGCACGCATCCTGTATATTGGATTTCCGAACATTCTGAGGGGCAAACATCTACTCGGCCAACTAACTTGTTGGAGAAAAGGTGAGAATGCGGATATCCACCACGCTACAATAAATAAGAAATACTGTGAAAAATTTATCGAAAGACTGCAATCACAAGAAACCGTCAAGTCTTTGCAGGACGAGTTTCTTTTAACCTCTTGATTGACACCATACCACCAGCATCGACTGTCGAAGAACAATGGCAGCGATGCCAAAAAGCCCCTGGTTTGATGAGGAATGTAGACAGATGCTCGCTGCAAATAACTAGGCCTACAAGGCTACGCTGCAAGTGAATACGAGAGCTACCATTTAGCTCTATAGGCAAAGCAGAATGAAAGAACACAGAAAGAAGAAAACAACAGATGTCTATCTGGGAATCGAAGACTCTGCGAGCCGGAGTATTAGTGTTCATTCGTTCTACATATCCTAGTCATCTTAAACGTCCAATGCGGAGTTTTTTGACCAGGGGTATGTCGCTGTATAGCTCGTATAGTTCTTGGTTGAATCTTTTACGGGTCCGAAGATTTTTCAAAGAATTTCCACTCGTTTCAAGGATTTCTTCATCCGGTTTTGATACGGTCTATGCTTCAGCGCCGTAGAGCAGGACTGGCATGATCAGGGTCTTTTGCAGGATCTCCTTAGTAGTTCGAGTGAGGGCTGAATTGCCTTCTAATCCCGGAGAAACAGCAGTTGGCAAGAGTAATTCTTCTATAAATTTCTGGTCTGAGATTTTGTTGTCAAACTACCTCAAAGCTATATCTGTCAATGGTGACGTTCTACCTAATTCGTCGATGTTGTGCGTCCTTTCGTGTAGGCAGCATATACTTGGTCTCACCCGTCTCAAACGTGGCTTTGACATCACGTTGAGTCCTACCAATGATATCAACATCGTCGGCGTATGCTAGTAGTTGCACCGATTTATGGACGATGGTGCCTCTGGTGTTGGCTCGGGAGTTTTGCACAATGCCTCTATAGTTGGCGCAGTTCAGAGGTTCCATTCTTTAAGCATACTTTCATCTGACCAGATTTGGCTTATGAGTTAGTGGATGTTACTTACCAAGCCATCTCCGCCAGCTTTATAAAGCTCAGCGGGAAGGCCGTCATTTCCGGCGGCCTTATTAAGCTTGAGTTTAGATATTGCTATCCTCACTTCACTTAGGTCGGGTGGTTGGCAGTTTTCGCTGCCGTTGCCAATATTAAATGGTTCGTTCTGCCTGACAGCTGACAGTTTAACAGTCTGCAGAAGTGGTTATTCCGAGTCGATGCTGACTGTGTCTCAACTACGATATTTCCTTGTTCATCTCGACAGGATTCTGTTCGAGCCTTGTATCCTTGGCTTTGACGTTTTACACTTGCGAACATCGTTCCTGGAGTGGCACATCTCTAAATCCTCGATCGTGCGCTTTTCTTGCTCTTTTTTCTTCTTTCTGAAAAGCCGATGTCCTTCCCTTCTTCTTTGCCTATAGAGCTCAATGGCAGCCTTAGCCTTGTAGGCTTCGTTCTTGGCTGCGAGCATCTGTCGGCATTCCTCATCAAACCAGGGGTTTCTCGCTGGTGGACGGCTGATCTAATGGCTTTTTGGCATCGTTGCCATTGTTCTTCGACCTAAGATGCTGGTGGTATTGTGCTTATCTAGAGGTTAAGGGATACGCGTTCTGCGAAGGTTTTGGTGGTCTCTTGGCGTTTGCTTTCATTCGACATACTGGATACTGAATATTGGATGCGTGCCTCTTGTCTATCGCAATGTGAGACCGCCATGTCCCCTTATGGATATCGAGGTGATTAAACCGTGCGCTTGTAGAGCTCATACGCAGTAAGGCTTATGTTGCCGAATTTGGCCTTGATGCGGATTGTTACGATGCGTTCGCTAATGTCTTGGAAACATAAGATTTCTTGCATAAGTCTTGCACTTATAAAGAAATCCGTATCCGAATAGTCGCTGTTTCTGCACAATATAACACGGTCCATAGTAGATGTCACAGTTTTTCATCCTCTTTTTGCCCGGACTATGTCATCGTTTTTCCTGCATGGCAGTAATTCGGCTTTGTTGCAGCTTAGGGCTTTCGCGAGTTGTTAGCCTACACCTCTCCTGTTTAATGTTTTCACATTCCAGGTACAGATACGAAAGTCGTTGTGTTTTTTTCGTTTTGCATGGTCGTCAACAATAAGATCAGTCCTCTCCGAGGCTATTTGTTGTTTCATAACAATGTTTTTGTTTTCGTGGGAGGGTAGTTAACCCAAAGCACAACACCCAACCTTAAGGCCCAGTCCCAATTTATAAGATACCCCTAGGACCAGTAGTGGTCATCAGTGGCCATTAGTTTCCGCTAAGGGATTGATCGCTGCCGTTGGGTTTTCGGTTCATTCGTCACCATCTCTGTTCAAGGGGCATGACTTACCCTTGATATGTCCGAAAATGTCGAAGTAGCTCATCGAAGTTCGCCTAGGACAACAGTCCAGTCTGACCAGGGTGATTATAGTGTTGTTTCTTTTCTTCTTGTTATCAATACTCGCACTTATAGTTTAGCAAGTCAAATCCGGTTGGATGAGACCTGTATCCGATGGCTAACTTTTGCAGGTAAAAATAAGCATAATTGATGTTTTGTCAGAGTTAAACACTTGACATTGCCAAGTTAAAGCCAATCAGTGCCTACCATCGTTCTACAACTCCCAACCATCAAACAGCGACCACCAAGCTGTTATTCTTGAGTTCAAAAAATAAAAACGGCGAGGGCGTGTCAAACTGACTCACCCATACTGGAAGGCCACTGCCTTCGATAAAGTGTACGAGGAATTTAGAAGTATTATTCAATTAAGATCGGGAATGGCAGATAGTCTAGCCCTATAGTTTTCAGAACTAATCACATCTGCGTGCGAAGCTTCTATGTCAAGAAGGGAGCATTGCTCACGCGGATCAACTTATTACGGGTTGAATGATGACATCAAGCCTTCTGATCCGTTTGCTACATGCGAGACAAAAATTGCTCCACTCCAGGGGGAACCGAAATTGAATCAGAAACTTGATGCTTTCAAGAACGAAGGGCAATCTTTGAAAATGCCTATACAAATCAGAAAATTTGTGTTGGATAGCAAACATAAATTCCTTGGGAACTTCATACTAGATTGTCATGACAAAAGTAAAACACCAAAAGCTTATATGCCCAGCCATTCTAAAGAACATCGTGAAGATACTTTTCCCGAAACAGTCACCGACATCCCAATCGTAATTGAAACTTCCAACTTTTTTTTTTTAATTTTGTACAATTTAACACTTAGCCCTAACCTGCTACAAAGCAGACATTACTGCCATCCAGGAAATACGATGGGAAGAAAAACTGTGACATCTACTATGGACCGTGTTATAGTGAGCAGAAACAGCGACTATTCTGATGCGGATTTGTTATAAGTGCCAACAACTAGCATACGTCATAGCCATGTTTGCTGGTATAGAGAAGGAAGCGGTAAAAATGGGGGTGAGACCAAGTATATGCTGTCAACACGAAAGGACACACAACATCGACGAATTGGACAGAACAGATGTGATAGATATAACTTTGAGGTAGTACGGGACTTTGTCTACCTCGGCTCAGGGCTAAGAAGGCAATTTAGTAGTAAAGTCCTCACTCGATCCTATACAAGACCCTGATCATTCCAGTCCTACTCTACGGCGCTTAGGCATGGACCGTGTCAAAAGTGGATGAGAAAATCCTTGGTCGATTTGAGAGGAATATTCTTAGATAAATCTTCGGTCCCATTTGCGTTGACGGGCTATGGAGACGAAGATTTAACCAAGAAGTATACGAGCTGTACAGCGACATACCCCTGGTCAAAAAAACTTAGCTTTGGACGTTTAAGATGGCTAGGACATATAGAACGAATGGACACCAAGACTCCGGCTCGCAGAGTCTTCGATTCCCAGCAAGAAGTCGGACGCAGTAGAGGAAAACATCGCCTTAAGTGGCGCGCACAAGTAGAAACCGACCTCAACCAAATTGGAGTGCGCAACTGGAGGCAGTTAGCTAAGGACCGGGCTAATTGGAGAGGCATGTGGGTTGAGGCCCAGGTTCATCCCGGACTGTAGCGCCACTTTAGTAATTAAGAAGGCTTCAAGAATTGATTCTTATGAGACTGCTCTAAGTCATCATATCGTCGACCATGTTTATGGATGGATTTCTTATTCATTAGCCAAAACAACGACTGTTAGAAAATTAAATATAGCCCGACACATATTTAAAGAAAAATATATACGAACAATTAATAGCCGTGGTAAATTAGTTGAACATTTCATTGCAAACGCTGGACTCTCAGTTTTAAATGATGGACGTCCTACTCACTTCCCTACACATGAAACATTTTCTCACTTCGATCTCACTCTCATATCGCCACACCTGACACCAAAAGCTCTCTGGAATCTTGAAAATGACCTATACGGTAGCGACAACTTCCCAATTTTGACATCTATTTTAATAGGCAAAAGCCCTAAACTTCAGAAAATACAGGCGAAGTTTCTGACTGATTATGCCAATTGGAACTTGTTCCAAGCCGAAGTTTCAAAACAAATTTCACTTAGACCAGTTACTACCAACATTAATAAGGAGGCTGCTTGTATTCTGAAATGCATCCATACTGCCGCAAATATATCTATTCCCCAAACCACAAACAAAATACGTAACAAAACAGTTCCCTGGTGGAACCCTAATCTTAAAATCCTTCGCCAAAAAAAGCAAAACGCATGGAAATCATTTAAGAAATCACCAAACACTGCAAATTTGATTTGCTATCGCAAGGCGAATGCAGAGTTCCGTAAGGCTGCGAAGTTAGAAAAAACTGCGTGCTTTAGTTAGTTTACCTCAGAAATAAACCAAAACTCCACACCTAAAAAAATGTGGGATAATATTAGAAGCCTTACAGGCAGTTTTGTCCCTCACACAATCAAACTCATCAAAACAGATTCTTCTAACTTAACATGCCCTAGAGAAATTAACGAATTCTTTGCAGAAAATTGGGAAAAGGCGCAAGATAATTCAAATGTCCATCCAAACTACAATGAAGAAAAAAACCTATCGTTAAACATACAGGAACAGCATTATACCGTCTCTCCTTCAGCGAAATTAATTGAATCCTCCATTAGCATTTTAGAAATCGAAAGCATTCTAAGCTCAGTCCAGGGTAAGACTCCGGGCTTTGATAGGGTTTCCTACTATATGATTCGAAATTGCCCGACAAGTATGAAAACGAGGTTACTTTCATTATATAATTACATTTTTGACAGTGGTATAATTCCCCAAACATGGAAGGTTGGGACAATAATACCAATACCAAAACCTAAAAAAGATCATTCGACAATATTAGGTTATCGACCGATCTCCCTCCTTCCATGCATAGAAAAAGTTATATCTAAACGTCTATTCTGGCTAGTAGAAAGAGATAAACTCATAGATCAGAACCAACTCGCTTTTAAAAAAGGCAGAAGCACTTTGGATTCACTTCTTTACTTGGACTCTTTCATAGCATCGTCTCTTTTCGAAAAAAATCACGTTTCTATTCTTGCAATTGACTACGAACAAGCTTTCGACAGAGTTGGTCCACGTGTCATTTTTAACCAACTCAAGCAATGGAAAATAGGGCCCAAAACTTTGAATTACGTTAAAGCCTTCCTAACTAACCGCAAATTTCGAATAAGAACTAACAACATCTATTCATCAATCCATAATTTAAAAAACGGCATCCCCCAAGGATCGCCACTTTCAGTAGTTTTATTTGTTATCGCTTTTGATAAAGTAAGTAAAATTGTCCATAGCTTTTCTCGAATCAGTCACGTTCTCTATGCAGATGACCTTATCTTATTTTCTAAACACAAAGACCTTGTTGTCTTAGCTACAATATTCTCAAATATAATAAAAAGCTTGTCAGAATGGGGCAACACCTCTGGCGCCAAAATTTCAATTTCAAAATGTGAACTCCTTCACATATGCAAAAAGTACAAATGTGTAAAATGTATTGAAGGAGTAAATCTAAACAATATTTCAATAAAAAATGTTAATCATTCAAAAATACTAGGCATTGTATTTGATTCCAAATATAGTTTAAAGGAACACTGTACATATTTAAGAAAGAGCCTTACTACCAGGGTTAATATAGTGAAATAATTGTCTTCCTATAAAAGCAACTGTAATGTTAATTCCATTGTTAATGTCGTCCGAGCTATAATTCTCTCCAAAATCGATTATGGTCTACCAATTTATGGAAGATGTTCAAAAACAACAATGCAGCTCATTTCAACACCATACCATTCAGCAGTTAGAAGCAGTCTTGGAGCTTTCCGCACTACGCCCATTAAAAATATTTTAACCGAACTGGACTTCCTCATCTACATGACAGAATAGAATTTCTTACTTGGCAGATAATACGAAATATAAACTACGAAATCAAACTCATTTACCTATACACGACGAAGCTAAAAAAATGCTTAAACGGAAAAAAACACCAAAATCCCCATCAGCTCTCTATAAATCCCTGCGCTCAGCTATTTATTTTAATGTCCCAATCGTGATAGCAAACAAGCGTACGACTAATTTTCCTCCATGGAACTTGCTGAATAGCTCTATCATTTCTCACTTGTCAGAGTATCCAAAAAGATCCACCAGCAATGATATATACAAAAAAATGTTTTTAGAAATAAAAGTCAATTACGAAAAGCAAGGTTGGCAACTATGGTTTACTGATGCCTCAAAAACTACCGAAGGAAGTTCCTTTGCAGTTGTCAATGAAAATGGAGATATTATCAGTAAAGGCCTGCTTTATCTTACCTCTTCTATCTTCACGGCTGAAGCTCTTGCTATCCTAAAAGCAATCTAAGCTACAAAAAACAAAAAAAATTTTATATTCACTGACAGCCTGTCTTTAATCAACGCAATTAAAAACAGAAATAACTACTCCAATATCATTTTAGACATCCGTGACAAACTGATTGCAAAACAAAATAACCTAAAATTGGCCTGGATACCGGGACATGCAGAAATTGTTGGCAATGAAAATGCAGACGCAGAAGCTTAATTGGCATTTAAGCAGTCCCTTATCTCTTTTTACCATTTTAGTAAAAAAGATTTTAGTAAGCACTTAAAAACGACTAAGGACACAAACATGAAGAGCAACTGGACTTTATATCAACACACATATACAACGTTCAATCCGACTGCCGAAAAACCTATTTATTCATTCATATTACCAAAGTCGATGATAAAAGCTTACATAAGACTTAGAATGGGACATACTTATATTACACACAATCACTTGTTCAACAAGAAACCAGCCCAGTCTGTCAATTCTGTGATACAAATGAAAAGTTTGACGTGAAACACATGCTACAATGCGCAAAAATAAAATCCATAAGAAACACAGTATCTGGAAAAAACCTAAAAGAATTACTAACTTTCAACACCGATATTAATATTAGACATACTTATGCAATAATTTTACAACTTAAATTAGCTTTACTTATTTAAACTATATTTTCTATAAAAGTTAAGCCGAAAGCCCTGGTAGCTAGTGCTTCATATAATTATTGTTTTATAATTTATTTATAGAACAATAAAGTTATAATAATAATAATAATAAGATTCATGAAAGCTTCAAGAATTGATTCTTATGAAACTGCTCTAAGTCATCATATCGTCGACCATGTTTATGGATGGATTTCTTGTTCATTAGCCAAAACAACGACTTTTAGAAAATTAAAAATAGCCCGACACATATTTAAAAGTAAAATATATACTTTAGTCTCTTATTTGAAACAAGTAGTCTGCAAATGAAATCACGAATAAACAAAACTCGAGATCAACCATCCGCTTTAAATGAAATCTACGGCATTTATAGTTCAAACAAAAACAGAACAGATTCTCAAACTTTGCCCCAAAAAACTAAAAACCAGAAACTGTTCCCTCACTCGAAATCATGAAATCGTTTAAATTTAATTTTTTCCTTAAATCCTTTTCAATGTCCTCCCTTGCAGATACGTTCAACAAATAATGGACAAACAAAAATGCAAACTTCCTACGACCAAAATCCTCGACTGACTCCATAAGCCCCCGAATGCGAAGTTTTCCCTTCATAAATTGAAATGACAAAATCGAAAAAGTAAACAACTTTCCCGGAGCCGTCTGTGTCCTTTCATCGACATTCTTTTCTCCTTTTCTGTTTTTTTTGGGAGAATATTCACTCGACTGCCATACAAATCCTCGGCAAAACATTATCATTTACAAAAGCAACTGCTCCACGGAACACCGCTGGGCCAGCACACTGGGTCCATTGGAAACTTTCTGCCCCATAAAACGAAATTTCTCCCACAGGACATGAGACACAGAGACACAGAGACACAGGTACCTGTGTATTGTGGGGCGCCAGTAAGTGGTGTTCCACAACCGACTGCATTTTCCATTTGCCTCCCACCGCCCGAATCGAACCACGAAATATGAATTGGTCTCCACAAAGTAAAAGTCCTTCGATTGAATTCAAAGTGAATTCATAAGTAAGCAAATGGTCGGGAGCGCAATCCGTATCCTTGTTATCCGCACGTCTTCTCCGAACAATAGAAGAAACTTCCTAGGGGAAAATTTGTGAATCGAAAAGTTTCACTTACCACCCCATGCAAGGATAAACTTGCATGCCCGCCAAAGGATATTGTAAATGTGGAGAAAAGTTAGCAACCCCACAAATATTATCAGATAAACTTAACCGAAAGTAATAAATTTTTACACACTTTGCCAAGGGGGGGTGCAGAGACACAGAGACAGACAAGATACATGTGAACGTGATGTTATCCTTTAGGCTGAATGGAAGACGAGTATATCTCAAGCCATTCAAAAAAAAATTATCTTTCATGCAGGAAGCAATAATTTAGCGATGGGAGTTGTAAGTTGTTAAGTGAAAGTTGTGCCAGAGTGTGAAGGAAAAGGATCTTCATGAGTTGCTTCTTGTTTTTTCGTTAGCTTGCAGGACGAAGTTAGTTTTTTGCTAATATAGAGTTCACTTCCGGCGAGTTAACCTTTCTTGGATTTTTGGTTGTGGTTCCAACTCATATAGTGAGCATTATGGTTATTTTGACAAAGTGAAACAAAAGCTGGAAGCACACTGTAAGTGGTGTTTGAAAGGTGGATGGAAGTTGACAAAGTGCGCCATGTGCTTAGAGCTGAAGGTCTTTGTGTTATTGAAAAAGTTCTGGGTCATGCATAAATGATGCAAAGTTAGTCTCTGTCAAGGAAACATGCCTAACTTTGGAGGGTGAATGGATGTTTTCCCATTGTTAACATGCAATTAGCGCACCACAACATTATTTATACAGGTACCACACCCAATTTGGGGTTCTCAACTTTTGGGAAGTTTTGTTACTTTTTTAAGAAATTTGAGGGACTTAAGCGATGCGAACTTTCTGCGTGGGTAATTAAATTGAAAGAATTTTTCGGTTGAAAATGAGAACTAGGGGCTGTCTAATTGACTCTGGATTGGCTTAATAAGTCAAAAGGATTTCGCTTATAAAAAAAGTTCCGTCTTTCATGAAAAAAGTGTTGAGAATGTTGAACTCATACTAGGATAAATGAACTCCAAGCAGCTTAAGTGTAGCCTGCTCATCAACAGTTAAAACTGCCCAAGAAGGGTATAGTTCCCAATGATCTTACACTTAGCATGCCCCTATTCTTCCAGAACAATTTTTAGTGGACGCATTTGGCACATTTTGCTTAGCTGCCGTAGTACAATAAGAATGTTCAGAAATTATTCAAAGGACACGATTAACACTCCTTTGACTGCTGGGATATCAATCTATTGGAAGATGCTCTTATTTTTGCAAATGGCCGCCAATGTCAAATCTGTTTTGACATTTGTTGACTAGACAGATGTAGAATACAACTTAACAAGCCATGGAGCGATACAGTCCCCAAGAACATTGCGTAACAATTTGTCTGTAGTCTTGGCGCAGTGCGAATTCCGTCGCCGATTCCCCGGCCGTCCGACACCGACTGCGCAAACACTGCGCCGTTTGGCCACCAACCTTGAAGAGTATTGGACGTTGCCAAGAGTGGCCGGCCCCGGAGCGCCCGTTATGCCGCGAATGTCACCGCTGTTGCCGAGGGTGTCGAGTTGTCGCCGGAAACATCGACCAGACGCCGTGCCTCGCAATTAGCCATGAGCCGGTCGTCCCAAACGCGAATTTTGGGCAAAAACTTGCGCATTTTCCCGTACAAAGTCCAGTCCGTGCATCAAAGCTGCTGTCTGTCGACCGCCAAACGCGTGGTACCTACGCCCAAGCCATCCTCAATCTCGAGGACGAAGTCGACGATTTTTCGACCAAAATCATAAGGAGCGGGTACGTGAACAAGCAAAACTATCGCTTCTGGGCGCTTCCACGAGTAATGCACTGCATAGTGCCCTGTTCATGCTGGAGGAGTCATCGGGCCATTTTTTTTTCGAGAACGCCGCTATAGGGCCATGTTAACCGAGTTTTATCTGTGGCAATTGGACAAATTAGGACTGGAGGACATGTGGTTCCAACAGGACGGAGCAATAGCACACACTGCGCGAGCCACAACTGATATTCCGAGAGCCAAACAACATCGGATGACTTCTTTTGGCCCAACTTGTATAATTCCCTTACACCCAGAATGACCAAGCACAACAACATACGAGTATGCAATGCACCTGAAACGTACGTACGTAGGTTCCAGGGGATGGAAGCATGTATCGTATACATTCCTCTCCATGGTCGGAGGAGAATGTAGGTGGTGTCACTTTATGCACCTGAAGCAACTCATCAAACTCAATTTGTAACAGAGCTTGAGACCCTATTTCGTTGCCTGCAGCTTCAATCGGCTGAAAATTATTAACGGGTGATCCAAGTAGAGATACTTTTTTCAATAGCCTTTTTTGACAGATCACGTGTGAGTCGTGTCATGCTGTCATGTTATTTTTGTTTAGTATTGTTTGGCATTTTATAATGGAAAGACTTACGCGTGAACAACGTTTACAAATTGTTCAACTTTATTATGAAAATTCACGTTCTGTGAGGAATGTGTTTCGTGCACTTCGCTCAACTTATGGTCAACATAATCGGCCTACTGAGCGTACTATTCGCAACACCATCACGCATTTTGAGAACCAGCATTCATTATTGGATAATATTCGACTGAATAGACCACGTCCAGCAGGCTGTGAAGAAAATTAGCGGCCGTAGCTGAGAGTGTACACGAAGACCGTGGAGAGTCGATTCGGCGCCGTTCGCAGCAACTCGGACTGACGTATGGAACGACTTGGCGCATTTTACGTCAAGATCTTAAATTGAAAGCGTACAAAATACAGCTTGTGCAACAACTGAAGCCGCTCGACCTTCCCAAGCGACATCGCTTCGCTCTATGGGCTCTTGAAAAGTTCCAAGAAGATCCGACGTTTTCGAGGCAAATTTTGTTTAGCGGTGAGGCCCATTTCTGGCTCAATGGGTATGTAAACAAACAAAATTGCCGCATTTGGGACGAAGAGCAACCTGAAGAGATTGAAGAACTGCCCCTTCATCCAGAAAAAACAACGGTATGCTGTGGTTTGTGGGTCGGTGGAATCATCGGTCCATATTTCTTTAAAAATTATGCCGGTGCGAACGTAACCGTCAATGGCGACCGTTATCGTGCCATGATAACCGACTATTTGATGCCTGAAATTGAAGCTCGTGATCTCGGCGACATTTGGTTTCAGCAAGACGTCGCCACTTCCCACACATCGCATCAATCAATGGACTTATTGAGAGAACATTTCGGTGAGCACATAATTTCACGTTTTGGGCCGGTCGATTGGCCACCAAGATCGTGTGATATCACACCGTTAGACTTTTTCCTGTGGGGATATGTAAAGTCAAAAGCTTATGCCGACAAACCCGCTTTGATTCAGGCCTTGGAGGAAAACATCACGCGTGTCATTCGCCAGTTACCAGTCGAAATGCTCGAACGAGTGATCGAAAATTGGACTCAACGGATGGACCATCTGCGACGTAGTAACGGCCAACATTTGATAGACATAATCTTCAAAAAATAAATGCCAAAGAATGTTCTTTCAAATGATAATATACATTCTCCATTAAGTTTGAATTTTCTGTGTTTTTTTCTTTAAAAAAGTAGGGAACCTCGAAATGGATCACCCTTTACTTTTTGTCCAGTGATCTTAACGCTAAGCATGCGGCTTCTGGTAATATAAGCTGGGACACTAGAGGTCGACTGCTTAAAATTTGTAGAGAACAAAATATGATTGAGTACATACTTAGTTTGTACGCGACGGATATCCCGTCTTACCCGTGAGGAAATTCTTTCCTGGACTTAGCGCTTATGGACGCTAGACTCAAACTGACGAATAAAGAACACGCTCGGAACGGTATGCTAGAATTCGAGTACGATAGTGACCATCTCGGACTTCATGCCGTAGTCAGGATCCCAAACGAGCAAACTCAGCTGGAGGACTTTCGACCAAATGCGTTCTTTCGACTATCGGCGGAAGAACTGGCAGCGATTCGCCAGAGTTGTAAAGCGAAAATTACGTTTGAGGGAAATAAATCCACCGACAATCGCAGAATCCTGATAAACGACGAAATCGACCGACATTTTTTGCAAATGAATGAGGTCATCACAAGGTCAATGGATCGAACTATTCCAAAGGTAGCTGTGACCAACAACCAGACGGTGAAATATTCAACTTCAAAACAATCGATACACACAGGCTTAAACGGCTGCACAGACAATTTACTGAGGGACAAGGCCTTGAGATTCGGACATTGAAGTCAACTATCAAAAATCTCCAACAGTTAATCTCAGCCCAAATATGTTCCCAAAAATAAATAAAATATTCAGGAGAAAGGATCATAAAGACATTTCATCTGTCTGAATTTTCCAAACGACAGAGAAAAGACAGACTCAAGGCTTTTGGTGAATGTCCGGAAAGTGTTGACTCGAACGACGGAACTTCCTCAGGATAAGGCGCTATTTTCGAGACCCTAATCACGATATTGAGGAAAGAGTCACTCTTATAATCACTGTCATCTTCATACTGAAATCCAAGCTTGGCGATCTGAGAATCACGGTTTTACCGTACCCAATGACGAAAACCATTCAAATGGCATAGTCGATGCTGTTCGTGCAAAAAGACGAACTCCTGGACACTGAAAAATAAAATGCCGGCGGGAGAGAATGGTATCCCAAATGTCGAATGAAGACCTCCCAATAGAAGCAGTTGATATTTTTACCACCCTGTAGGCCTTCTTACAGATATAACCGCAATCCAGGAGAAAAAAAAATGCGACATTTATTACAGGTGTAACAGAAGATTGCATGTATTAGGACTTTAAGCCGATAAGTGATCGCCTTTCTGTGATCCACATCAAAGCTACTTTCCAAAACTTAAGACGTATATGTGCACACACCCCTACCGACGAAGCTGAAGATTCCATCAAGGAGGAGTTTTATGGCACAGAATCCACGAAACGACAACACATAAAGGCTACCGACTAATCGATTTTGCAGCAGCTCGTAATACGGTGATAAGTAGCACTAGGTTCCCAAGGAAAAGGATCCACACAGCAACCTGCCGCTCTCCAGATGGTCAAACCGCCAACCAAATGGACCATGTGCTAATCGATGCGAGGCACGCACCCAGCATCCTCGATTCCGAGGGGCAAACGTCGACTGTGACCATTTTCTTATCGCGGCTAAATTCAGAGCTCGACTGTCCAACGCGAAGAAGCTTCGAAATATGCCGGCGGGAGAGGATGGTATCCCAAACGTCGAATGGAGACACCTGCCTATAGAAGCAGTTGATACTTTTACCACCCTGTAGGCCTTCTAATAGATATAACCGTAATCCAGAAGATACGATGGGTATGATCAGGTATAATGAAGAAAAAAAATTGCGACATTTATTACAGCTCTAACAAAAGATTGCATGTAATAGGAATTCAGGCCGATAAGTGATCGCCTTTCTGTGATCCGCATCAAAGCTACGTTCCAAAACATCTACCAACGAAGCTGAAGATTCCATCAAGGAGGAGTTTTATGGCACAGAATCCACGAAACGACAACACATAACGGCTACCGACTAATCTATTTTGCAGCAGCTCATAATACGGTGTTAAGTAGCTCTAGGTTCCCAAGGAAAAGGACCACACAGCAACCTGGCGCTCTCCAGACGGTCGAACAGCCAACCAAATGGACCATGTGCTAATCGATGCGAGGCACGCATCCAGCATCCTCGATTCCGAGGGGCAAACGTCGACTGTGACCATTTTCTTATCGCGGCTAAATTCAGAGCTCGACTGTCCAACGCGAAGAAGCTTCGAACTGCCCAGAAGAAGAAATTCGACGTTGGACGCCTTAGCACACCTGGAGTAGCCAGAGCCTACAGTGAGTGCCTGAGTATATAACTATCCTCTGTACACTCACCTACCACAGACGGAAACAATCAGTTTTGTCAGTATCGCAACATCATCAAGGAGGTAGCCCAAACCACCGTAGGGTACCAGCCACCCCCGAGAAAGAGCCCGTGGTATGATGATGGATGCGTGTACAAGAAAACACAAGGAGGCGCTGCAGCGCAAAACAAGGACAGCGAGAGTATCGAGCCAGGAGAAGAGAGGAAAAGAAGACCCTGCGTAGAAAGAAGAGAGCCTACGCAGCCTCCCAGCTCAAGAAAATCGTAGGGTTGCGCGATCATAACAACATCCGGAGGTTTATAAAAAGCCAAGCAACTGGCTGCTGGCTACAAAACCGAACGCAGGCTCTTCGAGACAGCGAAGGAAACCTAGTCACCGAAGTGCAGGGAATAGTAGATCTGTTGAAGCATCATTTACAACAGCTGCTTAATGGGCCATGTGACTTCTTTAATTTTATTCTTGAGAGGATTGTGTAAGACTCCCGAGCCAACACCATAGGCGCCAACTTCCATAAATCGGTGCAACTATTAGGTATTGGGACATAACGTCATGTCACAACCACGTATGCTAGTATAAGGAAGGAAGCGGTTTAGCTTTAAAAGAGGGTAAGGCCAAGTATATGCTGTCAATACGAAAGGACACACAGCATCGTCGAAGTGGACAGAACGTCACCAATGACAGATATAACTTTGAGGTAGTACGGGACTTTGTCTACCTCGGCTCCGGTATTAACTCTGACAACAACATCTCGTCAGAAATTAAACGAAGAATTACTCTTGCCAACCGCTGTTTCTTCGGGATAAGAAGGCAATTTAGTAGTAAAGCCCTCACTCGAACTACTAAGTTGATCCTATATAAGACCCTAATCATCCCAGTCCTGCTGTACGGCGCTGAAGCATGGACCGTATCAAAAGCGGATGAAGAAATCCTTTGTAGATTCGAGAGGAAAATTCTTCGAAAAATCTTTGGTCCCGTTTGCGTTGACGGGCTATGGAGACGAAGATTCAACCAAGAACTATACGAGCAGTACAGCGATGATTAAGATGGCTAGGACATGTAGAACGAATGGACACCAATACTCCGGCTCGCAGAGTTTTCGATTCCCAGCCAGACGTCGGACGCAGTAGAGGAAGACCTCGCCTTAAGTGGCGCGCACAAGTGGAAACCGACCTCAACCAACTTGGAGTGCGCAACTGGAGGCAGTTAGCTAAGGACCGGGCTAATTGGAGAGGCATGTTGGTTGAGGCCCAGGTTCATTCCGGACTGTAGCGCCACTTAAGTAAGTAAGTATACCCAGCATATCTGCAGAGGATTTCTCTGTCAGCCACCCGATGACGCTACCGATGGGAGACTCCACGTGAAAACATCTTTCCGATATCTCTCATGATTCTTGATCAAACTACTGTGCAATGCTTAGTTCGCGTTTTAGAAATTCCGTTATATCGGAGATTCCGTTCATTTTTGAGTCAGAACGTCAATACCAAAAACCCCTCATAGGACCACCCATAGTCGAAATTTCAGACAAATCGAGCGAGAAGTTTGGGCTTCAATGTCAATAACAAACTGCAAATCACAGACTCAAGACTCCAAAACCTAGACTCCTGACAACAGACTCCAGACATTTGTTAGGCTTGGTATCTACCTCAAAACATAATTTTGGAATATTCGCGACATCAAACTACCTCCGTATAGTACATATATCGGGGAAGAAAATAGGACAACGATCGACGTTGACATCTGCACCTGAAATGTAAGAACATCAAACATGAGCGGTGCAGCTGAATATTTAGCGGAAGACCAAAGCTGCTACAAAGCAGATATTACTGCCATCCTGGAAATACGATGGGATGGGAAAATATGGTCTTCTCGTCGAGCTACAGAAAACCGGTGTGGATGACAGACAGACACCAACTCAGTCGATAATTTTAAATGGATAAAAGTTTACCTGAAGAAAGGAACCTCAAATGCAGATGCAAAAGCTTCCTGCACATCGCCTTTCTGCCATAATAGTTGAACGCCTGGAACTAACAACCTGATTATCCTTCATCGGTGTGGTTTTGATAGTGAACATGAAATGTTCACACTTCTGGAGATCCTTGAATAAACAAAAGAAGTCCAAATCGATACCCACAACCTATTCATTGATTTCAAAGCCACATATGCGACAGCATTTATGGAGATGGACAACACCATGTATAGTTGGGGAATGAGATTTGAAAATTCTCGCTGTTCTGTCTTTAACATAATTTTTGAGATGATTTTCCAAAACTCTTGTCGTCTTGTTCCACCTCAAGAGGCACAATTTTCCATACAACTATGAGTATATGACGATGATATTGCCATCATATTCTGGACCAAACGATGTGTTACCTCCAAGTTTGGTACCACAGAGGAGGAAGCAAGAATATGGGTTTAACAGAACAAAAAGGTGGGACCAAGTAGTTATATCCTGTCATGTAGAGCGACTGGTCACTAACATTACAGGTCGCAGAGTCTTTAATTCCCAGCAAGACATCAGATGCATCAGACGAAGCATCAAGGAAGCAAGAATATGGGTTTAACAGAACAAAAAGGCAGGACCAAGTATATCCTGTCATGTAGAGCTAATGGTCACTAACATTACGGGTCGCAGAGTTTTTGATTCCCAGCAAGACATCAGATGCATCAGACGAATACCCCTCCTCAAGTGGTGCTCACAAGTAGGCAGTTTGATAGGTACCGGCATAATTGGAGAGGCATGCCTAGACGCCCCTTTAGCCAAATAAGCACGTGAACGCGAAACATTAAACACTCAAAAAGACAAAGACATGCATTTTGTGTTACTTATTCTCATAAATATCTCTAAGCAACCAGAAGCTAAAGGATATATTTTCAGTCATGCTCATAACCCAAATCTCAAAATTTCCATCTGTTGAAATATACTAAATCCGCATGATTCTAAATTTATTACCACCACTACTCCAAACTAATTGAATTAAATTCTGCAGTAAATCCAAAACCACCCATTCTCATACTTCGGCTGTGTTTTGTATCTCACTATCCATCAGCACAGTACTGTAATCTCTTATCTCTCCCCACCAAACACAAACTCAACATAAACACCAAATAAATCCTTGTATTCAATATTCACACCACACCGTTGCACTGTAACCGCATACTTGCAACAGTAGCACCCGACATACCTCGAGAGTGCACAGCATACGAATTAGGAAATAAAATCCTGCCAAGTACCGAGATCCCTATTTTTCCAACTCAACATCAGTTGGGTGTACTAGTAACACTTCTAAGCGCATTATTGGCCATTTCGTGTGTAATTCCACACTGAATGAAGTCGCAGCCACCCCTCCTCCGGATTAGGATGCACTCTGCACATGCTGCACAGTGCAAATGGATGAAAGTTTTCCTTTGCAAAAGAAAAACAGGACCAAAGTGAACTCCAGCTGTATAGAAGTGGCATTGCAGCCAGCCACACAAAACGAATGTAAATTGACATTAAATGGACTTAGATGCAGTTATCCTGCAACGTCTTCATCTTAGACGAAGGGGTAGGAGTAGGAGCACCACCGTCTTCCAACAGCCCCGTCCGGAACTGAAGAAAGCAATTTGCTTGTCTGTCACAATCAACTCTCCATAGTAGATCGTCTTATCCAATTGAGATGGGAATGGTTTGGAAATCACATTTAAACTCCTTTAACGCCCTGTGGGTGAGCAGGCCACCCTACGATGGAGAAGCTAATGACGGTCGTGTTTGGGGGGGGGGAATGGCATCCTTAAAGGGTGCTCTCTGCTCGCTATGGCGATGGTGATCTTTAACAAATTGCAGGACTTAAGATGGGATTTGCGCAAAGCAAAGAAGCTGTTGCTATTCCACACTGAATATTCGAAAGGATTAAGGACGAAAACGCCACGGATAGAATGTTTGCACTGAGAGTCAGACATATTTTCTAGATTTAATTAATTTTTAATGAGCGAAAAGTCCTCTTAAAGGATTTTTGTAACCATGTGCCGACCAAAGGAACCCATCAGGATGGGTGGTCGAATTACAATATTTATAGGCGTCCATTAACTTAAAAACTTTGCAGCAGACACCCCACGCATATAATCCGCATATAGTCCTTGGAAACTTCCATCGTCCAGGATACAAGGAAAAAAAAGTTAATTAAGGCTAAGGAACAACTCCGATGATTCCATTTATATAGATTGTGTGTAGTGGACGTACGCAGGACGTTGCCAGGAAGAAAGTAAATAAGGGGGGAATTAGTACTTTCATTCAATTATGGGGGCAGATGACAATGATGAAATTGATAAGTCACTTAACCTGACTTTGTGGCGTCCTGGGGAATTCCTTTTTCCGAAATGAGTAATGACCTTAAGAGATTGGTTTTTTTTTTTCGTTTGAGGTGGGAGGGGGCATGGTATTTCCGATTAAATATCAATTCGTTATCGAAAGTAGCACTCAAGGTTTTCATTATGCTGAGAGGTTAAGGATCCTTAAGGGAATATAGTGGCTCTCAGTTTCGATTATGTATGTCATGTCATGTGCGAGCTTTCTTGATAATTAGCAATAAGCTGGATATGCTCAAATATTCATGGATGTGGGATTAATTACATTGCGAGCTGCTTTACGGAAGAGCTTTGCCAATTAATAGAACTGGGTCAGGATAATTGGTGGCATGATAGCCCTTGAAAAATTCGCTGTATTTAGGTTGTAGGTCGTTTTTATTGGGGTTCTGTGAAAGGGAGGGTTTTCATGAGACTGATTGATTTTATATGTGAAGGAGGCTTAAACTCAGATATGTCAAGTTCAGTCTTTGACAATTTTAACTGTGGAAAACTGAACTATCCAACAATTTTGGAACACATTTCGACGTACCAAGAACGCAGCTGGAAATTTTTGAAAACGTAAAAAACTATTAGACAGCTCAATGGGGCTCAGGAGTTCAGGTCCACTTTCCAAGCTCTTCTTGTCATGAGCTGACAAATTACTCGAACAGTATCGATTGTCATGTAATCTTTGATTGTTAAGCTTAACTTAACTCCGCAGATCGGATTCAGTCAGAAATTATAAGTCACGCCTTCATAGGACAGACCGATGAAACAGTGATTGCAGAAATAATTCTGCATTTGATTTCTGACGAGATATCGTTGTCAGAGTGAATAGCGAAGTCCAAGGTAGACAAAGTCCCTTACTATTGTCAATGGTGACGATTTGTCTAATTCGTCGATGCTGTGTGCCTTTTCATCTTGACAGCATATAAGGGTCTTCCAATAGGGACTTGCGAACTTTTATAGTTGATAGCGGCTATATAGTTGAAGCAACATTTGTCAAATTGGCTGTCATCTATTCCGTCTGTTTTCCCAAATTACAGTCGATTGACAAAGCGTTCAACAACACGTGCAACTGATAAAATTGTTTTATCAAAATGTGTGTCCTATTCGAGCAACGATTCGCGCCCATCGCCCATCTTACGATCGCTATAATCGACTTACCGAGAGGACTATTTGCAGTGTGGTGGATAAATTTGAGTTCACTGGTTCAGTAAACGATAAACCAACATCCGTACGTGTAGACGAAATGCAAGTTCTACCGAAAACAACGCTTTTGTCAGTGAGAGTTTGCAGGAGAATCAGACCGAGTTGATTTCGTGTCGCTCACAAGACCTCGGCCATTGCAGACCACAGCTTGGCGAATTTTACATCGTAACATGAGCCCCACCCATAAAAAAAAAAACATTTTACGAAGAAACCAATCGCTCGGAGAGTACTGACGACCCTGATAAACGAAAAAAGGACAAAAACGTTCGTATCTGCACCAGGAATGAGAGAACATTAAACAGGAGAGGTGCAGGCAAACAACTAGCTGAAGCCCTAAACTGCTACAAAGCAGACATTACTGCCATACAGGATATACGATCAAATGGGCTGGGCAAAAAGAGGATGAAAAACTATGACATCTACTACGGACCGTGTTATAGTGAGCAGAAACAGCGACTATTCGGATGCGGATTTGTTATAAGTGCCAGACTTAGGCACGAAGTCTTATGTTTCCAAGACATTACCGAACGCATTGTAACAATCCGCATCAAGGTCAAAATCGCCAACATAAGCCTTATATGTGCTCATGCTCCGACTAAGGAGATGATATAACTAAGGATTGCCTCTACGAGCTCCTTGACAAAACCTATGAGCGACTACCAAAGTACGATGTTAAAATCGTGCTGGGAGATTTTAATGCGAAGGTAGGAAGAAAAGACATCTTTAGCAGTATTTTCGAAAAATATAGCCTACACGACAACACGTCTGCTAACGGACTTAGGCTAATTGACCTCGCTACGGAACGAAATGCCACTATAGCCAGCAAACGGTTTCCTAACCTCGATATCTATAAGGGGACATAGCGGTGTCCAGATCAACGAACAGTCAACCAAATTGATCACATTGTGATAGACACGAGACACGCATCCAGTATTTTGGATGGCAGAACCTTCCGAGGGGCTAACATCGACTCGGACCACTACCTTACTGCAGCCAAGGTAGGGATGCGGGTATCCACTACGACAAAACAAACCAGGTTTGTTGAATAATGCTGATAGACGCTCGCAGCCAAGAACAAAGCCTACAAGGCTATGCTACAGGTGAAGACGAGAGCTGCCATTAAGCTCTATAGGCAGAGAAGAAGGGAAAAACACCGGCTTTTCAGAAAGAAGAAAAAAGAGCAAGAAAAGCGCGCGATCGAAGATATAGAGAGGTGCCACTCCAGGAACGATGTTCGCAAGTGTAAAACGTCAACGCCAAGGATACAAGGCTCGAACAGAATCCTGTCGAGATGAACCAGGAAATATCGTACTTGAGACACAGTCGATGCTGAGGATACAGAAGAACCAGTTCTGCAGACTGATAAGCCACGATGACGAACAACATTCCGCTGTCAGGCAGAACGAAACATTAAATATTGGCAACGACAGCGAGAACTGCCAACCACCCGACCTAAGTGAAGTGAGGATAGCAATATCTGAACTTAAGCTTAATAAGGCCGCCGGAAATGGCGGCCTTCCCGCTGAGCTTTATAAAGCTGGCGGAGATGACTTGGTAAGCAACATCCACCAACTCATAAGAAATATCTGGTCGGATGAAGTATGCCTGAAGAATGGAACCTAAGCATCGTTTGCCCGATCCACAAAGAAGGAGACCATCTGAACTGCGCCAACTACAGAGGCATAAGTCTGCTCAACATCGTCTACAAGATCCTATCTGCCGTAATATGTGAACGCCTGAAACCGTTTACCAACAACCTGATCGTCCTTTATCAGTGTGGTTTTAGGCCAGGGAAGTCCACAACCGTTCAAATTTTCACACTTTGGCAGATCCTGGAAAAAACTGAAGAAGTCCAAATCGATACCCACCACCTATTTATCGATTTCAAAGCCGCATACGACAGCATTTATAGAGACGAACTGTACAGAGCCATGTATAGTTTTGGTATACCGCCCAAACTCGTCCATCTGTGTAGGATGACGATGGAGAATTCTCGCTGCACCATCAGCGTCGGAAACGACCTCACCGACACATTCGATACCAAAAAAGGATTTAGGCAAGGCGATGCGCTGTATTTAACCTGATTCTTGAGAGGATTGTGTAAAACTCCGGAGCCAACACCAGAGGCACAACCTTCTAAAAATCGGTGCAACTACGAGCATACGTCGACAATATTGACATCATTGGTAGGACTCAACGTGATTTCATAGCCACGTTTGCCAGTATAGAGAAGGAAGTGCCACAAATGGGGGTAAGACCAAGTATATGCACTCAACACGAAAGGACACACAACATCGACGAATTTGACTAAACGTCACCATTGACAGATATAACTTTGAGGTAGTACGGGCCTTTGTCTATCTCGGCTCTGACAAAACCATCTCGTCAGAAATCAAACGAAGAATTACTATTGCCAACCGCTGTTTCTTCGGGCTAAGAAGACAATTTAGTAGTAAAGCCCTCACTCGAACTACTAAGGAGATCCTATATAAGACCCTGATCATCCCTGTTCTGGTCTACGGCGCTGAAGCCTGGACCGTATCAAAAGCGGATGATGAAATTCTTGGTCGATTCGAGAGTAAAATTCTTTGAAAAATCTTCGGTTCCGTTTGCGTTGACGGACTATGGATACGAAGATTCAACCAAGATCTTAACGAAATGTACAGCGACATACTTCTGGGTAAAAAACACCGCATTGGGTGTTTAATATGGCTAGGACATGTAGAACAAATAGACACCAGTACTGCGGCTCGCAGAGTCTTTGATTCCCAGCCAGACTTCGGACGCAGTAGAGGAAGACCTCGCCTTAAGTGGCGCGCACAAGTAGAAACCGAGCTCAACCAACTTGGAGTGCGCAAATGGAGGCAGTTATCTAAGGACCGGGCTAATTCGAGAGGCATGTTTGTTGAGGTCCAGGTTCATTCCGGACTGTAGCGCCACTTAAGTAAGTATGTAAGTGATAGTCTGGTCACGCAAAATTTCGACAACAATTTGGTACAGCGCCCAAAATATTCAATTATCCGGCTAATATTCGACTAGTGGCGGTCATTTCCTTTGTGAAAATCCAATTCAACCAGAGTTCAAAACTTGGACATGCTTATGTGACATTTGGACAACAAAACATTGTCATCATTGTGGAGGCTTACAATACCAGTTATTAAAAGCTAAATACCTTGCAAACGCCTTGAGGTGCTTATTTTTAAAGAAATGGATTTTGATCTGTAAAGTTGCACATTTAACATTGATATCCTATTGTGCGTCACATTAGGGATATTTTTAATTTTTTTCCATTCCCAAGATTTTGAACCGAAAATGCATCTCATAGATGATGACCTTTGTAGAGGCTGCGGTGATGAAGAAATACACGAGGATACCCTCTACTTTCAGTGCCACTGCCCAGGCCTCAGCCAATTAAGAATGAGAACCTTAGAAAAATACTTTTTCCATGACCGATCCTGGGCCCGATTCCGATCCTGGGCCTTATCTGTCCGTCTGTCAACTTTTTGCGGATATTCCTTTTAAGGATAAGATGGGATAAAAAAAAATACAAATTTTTAACGCAACGGGCTCATTTCATTCATGTGTGCGTGCGTACTTCTTGCACGATGACGGGACCTCCTGTTTTATGCAGAATCCGAAAGGCTTAGTTGAGATAAGCTTTTCTTGCAAATTGATACTACCCGGGTGATTTGTCAGATCATTAGGTCTTACTACGGCTGGAAATCGAACCCATACCTTCTGCGTAGTAGTTCATCGCCCTAACCATCGCGCCACTGAGCCCAAATAAGATGGGATAAGCCATTAAAATAACGCTGCTATCCCCTTATGATTCATAGCCGCATGTTTTTAAAAAATCACACGTTCCGAAGAGTGTTGGATATACCCACTTGAGCAGAAAAATCTTCAAAATCCGCACAATTTACCTTGCCAAATGGGAACAGTTCAGCCGTGTTCCATTTTTTGTTTACGTAGGTGTGTCCCAATTAACAAGTGTCCATCCATTCGAGACCACAATACTGCGAGGAAAAAACGCGTATAAATAAATTTGCGTTAATCAGCGAGAACCAACCGCCGCCTGTGGACATTTTTCGTCCCATAATGACTTTATTTCGATTAACATCACGTTGGACTGTATTTATTCAGGCAAAACGTGCTCTTCCACCCTCATCCCATGTGATCACTGGTCACGCTGCGCCGCCATCACACGGCTTAAATTAAGGCTGCCAAGCATCCTAAAGGACAAAAATGAAAAAATGAAAATAAAAATCCTCCCTTCATTGATAATGGTTGCCCATAAAAACCAAACGACACAATGAACACATGCGAACGAACATTCGCAAGGATACTTTAGCAATTAAATTCCCATATTTATGTGGAAATTAAAACGGTGAAAGGATATTCCCAAAACAAATTCCAACTTACGTCGATGCGTCGCGGCATCGCGGTGGCGATGGTCCTGACAAAAACCCACACGATTTACACATATACCCGCGCAGCAGTCCCCCTCGCCGAAGAGTAATAGTATTTGCATGATATTTCGCATGCAAATTTATTACGCACACACAGGCAATTAAATAAATTAAATTCCAATTAATTTTTCGGCAAAATAGCAATGAACGTCGTTACGAAAAAAAAAAACAGAAATCTGCAACAAGAACAAATTTAACTCATGTCTGGATGTCGCGACGTTGGGCAGGATGTGTTCGTCGTGTATTATAATTGGGTGGCAATTAAAAAGGATAACATTAACGACATGGGCCAATGAGTCCAAATAAACCAGTTATTGAGCAGGTGAGGGTGATTTGCATGGTGGAAATTGTAAGGTGGGAACTGTTTAACGATTGCGTCTATAGCGGTAATCATACAAGGTGGCGCAAAAATAACCTTCCGATGTTTTTTGGCTGTAATTTAAAAAAAAATGAAAAACTTTGATTCTTCTTGTGGATTATTTTTATTTGGTCTTTTAATTTTTTTTTCCATCACGTCGAGAATATGATGTCATGTAAATGGCCGCCGCCACAGTTGATTGTCATTTGAGCCCTTTTTATGGCATTTTCCATCACTTTGGCCAAAACTTCCGGCGATAGGTCCTCACATTCTTGACGGAAATTGTCTTTAAGAGCTGCAAGAGTCTAAGGCTTGTTGACATAAACCCGCGACTTCAAAAAGCCCCACAAAAAGAAGTCTGGAGCGGTCAAATCAGGCGATCTTGCTGGCCAGTGCAAATCGCCAAAACGGGAGATTAGGCGCCCGGGAAATGCATCCTTCAGCATATCGGTTGTGGCACGTGCAGTGTGTGCCGTTCCACCGTCCTGTTGGAACCACATGTTTTCCAATCCCAATTCATCAAGTTGTGGCAAAAAGAACTCGTTGATCATTGCTCTGTAGCGCTCACCATTCACAGTAACCGTTTGGCCCGCGACGTCTTCGAAGAAAAAAGGTCCGATGACTCCTCCAGCGAAAACAGCACACCATACAGTGACACGCGGATTTTCAGTGCCCCAGAAGCGTAAATTTTGCTTATTTACGTACCCGCTAAGATGGAAATGGGCTTCATCACTCATGATTATTTTTGATGAAAAATCATCTTCCTCTCGGTGGTGATTAAGGATGGCTTGAGCGTATGTTAGACGCGATTGGCGGTTAGCAGCTAACAGCTGATGCACCGTCTGGACTTTGTACTTAAACATCTTCAAAACATGTTCCAAAATTCGCTGTAAAGACCGTCGACTGATACCCATTTGCGTGGCACGTCATCTGGTCGATGTCGACGACGCTTCCATGACATCTTCGGCTACAGCAGCAATATTCTCTGCAGAACGGCTACTCCGGGGGGATGCTGCCACGCCTGGCAGCATCTCGTGTTGTGCCAGTCTCTTCGAGGCGAGCGGCTTAACGTCGCAGTGTTTCACCAGTAGGCGTTGGACGGCTAGGAAATCTGCGACGAAATTCATTCAAATAAATAGTCACCAATATTCCGCGTTCTGGAGCAGTGTAGCGTAACATTGTTTATTTACGTGTATTTCGCATGTGTTTACTACACAAATGTCAAAACAGAACTGACATTAGGGGCCAATCGCAAAATTTATAGCATTTTCTGATAGGAGGATTACTTTTGCGCCACCTTGTACAATGATTCAAAATAAAGGATTTTCGAGAAGTTGTGTATGTGGGGTGCCCAATGGGTCAAAGTTAACCGTGACGGTTGACGATGTCAACATTAATGAGCGCTTTTCCATGTCAAGATAACGAGAGCCCTTAATCCTTGAAAGTCCGTTTGCATGTACTAGCCTTCAATCAACATCAGTGGGTTGCCATGGCTTTTTGGAAATGTGTGGACTGTTGCGGATTCAATATCAATGTTCCAAATGTTCAATGTGGGCAGCATTTTGAATCCTTTTGATGGGAACTTGTTGGAATCACATGACCATCATCGGTCATCAAATATTTGTTCCAAAAAACATGATTTTTGGAAGAAAAATGTCAACTTTTCAAGCGACTGTTTGACAATGTTCCAAACGACACGACGTCGAAGGTCTTTCGGCAATATGCATTGATTCAGTTGACTTTGTATGGAAACAAATGCGACACAAGGTGCTTCCACTGACGCCGAAGAGTGCGGTGACGATACGACAGATATGGGTACTCGGCATGATGTCTCTTACCGCTTTAACCAGTTCATTGGAAGGTATTGGGCGTTGATGAACGGCGTATCGACGAGCTCCCACTGTCCTGTGCTCAAAAAAATTCGACAACCAACGACGAATAGTGTAGTCAGACGTTGTTTGTTGGCCACGATTTTTTCGACGATATCTTCACTACAAGGGCAAGCCACATACAAGTTTCTTTTTAAAAATTCAATAAAATTAACAAAATTAATTGTTTTCCATGTATTATGTTATCTTTAGTAAGAGCAAACGTTCCCATTAATTATGGAACAGAACTTCGTTCAAGTGTCTGCCTCGGCTGGCTTCGCATTAACGCATTCTGTCACTCCAACTTTCCACGACCTTGTTGATGGATTCGGGCTGTAGCTCACGGATTGCTTACTTGATGTTGGCCTTTATCGTTTCCGGAATGTTGTCATAATATCGGCCATTCACGGTTCCCCAAGCAAAAAAGTCAAAACCCAGGTTCGAGGCGGCCAATTGACTTCGCCAAGACGGCTGATAACACGATTTGGGAATCTGGTGTGCAAAAGATCGATTTTGGCATGGGCTGTGTAGCATGGCATGCCATCATGCATAAACCAGAGGTCATCTAAATGCATGTCTTCAATTTCAGTAAAAAAAAGTCGGTTAACATGGCTCCGTAACACCCACCGGTGACCAAAACGTGGTTCTCAGCCTCATTTTCTAGGAAAAATGTCCCAGAAATTCGAAGAAAAATGATCCAATGATGCGTGCCATGACTCCACAATCAGCAACAAACTGCCACTCCCTGTGGATGCATGGGCTTCTCGGGCAGACTTTCCTAACCCCAGATGCGGCAATTTGGTTTGTTAACGTAACCAACGAGATTAAAATGCGCCTCGTCAGAAAAGACGATCTGTCGCCCAGAGTCGTTGTCCAATTTAAGCAGCTCTAAGGCCCAAACTGCGAAGTGATCGACGTCTTTTTACCTTTTGTACTACATCCACATCTTGGTGCAAGTCATTAAATACTCAATCAGAATACCAAGTAGAGACGAATGGTCGTCAAACATTGTGGTATCTAACAACGAGATAGCAATCTATACCGATGGATCTAAAATGGAAATAGGATTGGGCTCTGGGGTCTATACTCCGACAGAGTAGGGTTAAATACATCAATTCAATTGGCAAACTCATGCAGTGTTTTGCAAGCAGAGATCCTAGCCATACTCGAATTGCCGAATCGGCTAGAGTATTGGACATATCACAAGAGAATATCTCCATTTACGTAGATAGCCAAGCAGTCATAAAAGCTCTGGCATCCAACATAATAAAATCACGAGTAACCAGAACAAAGTTCAAATTATCTGGGTGCCAGACTAGGATAGGGTTAGACCCTAACTTGCTTTAAAAAAACAGAAAATAAAAAGATTCACGCAAAGTGAAACAAAATCTAGGTGGCAAAACATTAACACTTGCAGACACCCTAAAGACCTTTGGAGGAAATCAAGCGGAAGCAAATCTAGCTGCTGGTTATATACTCCCATAGGATTAACCTAACTGACTCTCACCAACTATACGGACTTTCGAGTTAGCAGTCATCCAATTTGTTTCACTAAATAGCTTCGGTTTTCTAGTATCATTCTTCGTCGTATCTCCAATATCTCCAATAAGCTGATATTCTTGGGATTGATGTGGATTCCTGGTAGATGAACTCTTAAACATCCTCCACATTGCTAATATAAACAATTTTTCAAAGACCCTTTGACGACAAATTTTTTTATTGTCGATAACTCTTGCCCTCGTTAGATTAACGCGTTTCGAGTTTCATACTCAAATCCCGTAAATGCTTTTACAATGGCACGATGGGAGCGACTTGGATTTGATGAAGATAGTGCCATCTGTGCTTAAACCTGTCCTACACACCATTAGTTTCTGCACGAACTTGAAGAAATAGCAGTATAGCGCTTCTCCTTTTCGGAATCCTTTACATGTATGGAATGTTCAGATGAGCTGTTTCTAAACTGAATCCTTTTGATGGAAACTTGTTGGAACCACATGACCATCATCGGTCATCAAATTTTTGTTCCAAAAAACATGTTTAATGTCAACTATTCGAGCGACTGTTTGGCCATGTTCCAAACGACGTCGATGGTGTTTCCACAATATGCATTCAGTCAGTTGAATTTGTACGGAAACAAATGCGACACAAGTTGCTTCCACTGACGCCGAAGAGTGCGGTGACGATACGACAGATATGGGTACTCGACATGATCTCTCTTACCGCTTTAACCAGTTCATTGGAAGGTATTGGGCGTTGATGAACGGCGTAACGACGACCTCCCACTGCCCTGTACTCAAAAAAATTCGACAACCAACGACGAATAGTGTAGTCAGACGTTGCTTGTTGGCCACGATTTTTTCGACGATATCTTCGTCGGCTACTTTCAATGTACAGCGTCACTATAAGGGAGGGCCAAATACAATTAAAATTAAATTTTGTCCATGTAGTATGTTATCTTTAGTAAGAGCAAACTTACTTACTTACTAAAGTGGCGCTACAGTCCGGGATGAACCTGGGCCTCAACCAACATGCCTTAGCTAACTGCCTCCAGTTGCGCAATCCATGTTGGTTGAGATCGGTTTCTACATGTCCGCACCACTTAAGGCGAGATCTTCCTCTACTGCGTCCGACGTCTACCTGGGAATCGAAGACTCTGCGAGCCGGAGTATTGGTGTCCATTCGTTCTACATGTCCTAGCCATCTTAAACGTCCAATGCGGAGTTTTTTGACTAGGGGTATGTCGCTGTACAGCTCGTATAGTTAGTGGTTGAATCTTCGTCTCCATAGCCCGTCAACGCAAACGGGACCGAAGATTTTCCGAAGAATTTTCTCTCGAATCGACCAAGAATTTCTTCATCCGCTTTTGATACGGTCCATGCTTCAGCGCCGTAGAGCAGAACAGGGATGATAAGGGTCTTGTATAGGATCTCCTTAGTAGTTCGAGTGAGGGCTTTACTACTAAATTGCCTTCTTAGCCCAAAGAAACAGCGATTGGCAAGAGTAATTCTTCGTTTGATTTCTGACAAGATGTTGTTGTCAGAGTTAATAGCGGAGCCGAGGTAGACAAAGTCCCGTACTACCTCAAAGTTATATCTGTCAATGGTGACGTTCTGTCCAATTCGTCGAAGTTGTGTGTCCTTTCGTGTTGACAGCATAAACGTGGCTATGACATCACGTTGAGTCCATCGAATGATGTCAATATCGTCGGCGTATGATAGTACTTGCACCGATTTTTGGAAAATTGTGCCTCTGGTGTTGGCTCGGGAGTTTTGCACAATCCTCTCAAGAATCAAAGTGAAGAAGTTACATGACATCGGATCGCCTTGCCTAACTCCTTTTTTGGTATCGAATGTGTCGGTGAGGTCGTTTCCGACCCCGATGGTGCAGCAAGAATTCTCCATCGTCATCCTACATAAACGGACGAGTTTGGGCGGTATACCAAAACTAGACATGGCTCTGTGTAGTTCGTCTCTATAAATGCTGTCGTATGAGGCTTTGAAATCGATAAATAGGTGGTGGCACGCTTTCAACATCGTACTTTGTAGTCGCTCATAGGTTCTGTCGAGGAGCTCGTATCTTTTTACTCCGTCGGAGTGTGAGCGCATGTAAGACTTATGTTGGCAAATTTGGCCTTGATGCGGATTGCTACACTGCGTTCGCTTGGAAACATAAGACTTCGTGCCTAAGTCTGGCACTTATAACAAATCCGCATCAGAATAGGCGCTGTTTCTGCTCACTATAACACGGTCCATAGTAGATGTCACAGTTTTCCATCCTCTTTTTGCCCTGCCCATCCCATCGTATTTCCTGGATGGCAGTAATTTCTGCTTTGTAGCAGTTTAGGGCTTCCGCTAGTTGTTCGCCTCCACCTCTCCTGTTTTATGTTCTCATATTCCAGGTGCAGATACGAACGTCGTTGTCCTTTTTTCATTTAGTAGGGTCGTCAAAATAATATCAGTCCTTTCCGAGGCTATTGGTTGCTTCGTAACATACGCTTTTTTATATGGATGTGTAGTTAATCCAAAGCACAACCCCCCAACCTGGAGGGCGACATACTTGCACATTCCAATAGAGTATGCCTATTGGATTGGATCACACGGGTTTTTTCGTAGCCACTTGTAACAGTGTTCTAGGAAAACCCCGCTGTCAATCCTAGAAAACTATTTTCCGTCAATCAAACATTTGCCCCGGATGCCTCCTATGTTTGATTGACCGCAAACAATCCAAAAAAACGACCTACCCGCACTACGATGGAGAAGATTAAATAACGGAAGGAAGGAAGGCCCAACGCACTTTCTCATAAACATTGAGCTTAGACGAAGAAGGAGGAGCTGACCTATCCAAAACTAATTTTTCGCCAACTATGTTGGTGGTTTTGCTTGCAGATTTTTGGGGTCAGAGATATCCATTCCGGTGCCATCCTAAGCTTATATTATTTGTATGTTGGGATCGAGGCCTTTGTATTTGGTTTCTCTGTGAGACACGTGTCGTTTTCCCCTTCGACCTCTGTTTGCCGGTTTGACAGCTGTCGGACAATATGACTACATACAGACAGTATGACAGCTGCACTTGGACACATTGACAGTTACCTTTGGACGGTCTTTGGACATGATGTCCCGTGTCTTTGGTGTCCACGTTTGTGTCTATCTTGTGTTCATTGTGTTTTTTCAAGCTCCAGCGTTGGGGGAAATACCCCTTCTTCTCTTGCTGTACCTATTTTTGGTTGCATTTTTCGGATCTGAAGGTCGTAGAATAGTGGCTGATGAAACCATGGCTGCCCACCACTTCCACTGTTCCACTGTGCTCTCAAATGGTACAAGTTCCTGGCTTGTACCATTTCAGAGCACGGGTATTATAAGGCTGCCTAAATTATTTATTTCAAGTTCAACTGAATGGTATCTACATAGTATTCCAATCCAATTGATTAGCTACATAGGCGGGAGATCATTAAGCCTCGTTTTGTTTCTCTGCCTGAGACTTGTTTTTTTTTTTTTTTTTTATTTATTTATTTATTTATCTAACGAGCTTAACTCTAACAGATTTGGATTTAAATAATATTTCTTTTTAACATATTTACATAAATAATTAAATTAATTCATAAAATTACATTATTAACAATCTACTTATCTTTTAGGACATATTTATATTTAAAATTGACAGTTTAAATTTTATTCTATTATCACACAAATCTATTTCAGTACAAACAGAATTTAAAAGTTTTATGCATTTTGTTATTGGTTCATGAAGACCATAATTGTAAAAATGCCTAGGATTCAATAACAAATTTCTGGTTCGAAGAATTATTTCTGGTGCATATAACTTAAATTGTTCAAGGATAAGAAAAAACATCATAAATAAACAGTATACAATGAACATTTCGTCTTTTTTTCTAAGGAATCTAAACCAATTAACGCACATCTTGTTGAATAAGACGGCATTCTGTCAATGTTCCATTTCATTTGTCTTACAACAAATCTTGTAAAAGACTTTTGCACTCTTTCTAGTCGCATTTGACAATTCGCATAGATTGGACACCAGACCATAGAACAAAATTCAAGGAAAGGACGTACTTTAGACATATAAACAGACTTAAGGGCATATGGGTTAGAGAACTCAGCACATGTTCGTTTCAGGAAACCAAGCATTGAATTTGCTTTAGCAACAACGTAATCGATGTGAAGTGAAAAAGAAAGTTTCGTGTCAAAGATCACACCAAGATCTTTTATTTCAGTTTTACGAGATATGCAGGTTCTGGATATTGTGTAGTTATAAATCATAGGGACTAATATACGATACACAGAAAAAGAATGACATTTATTTATGTTTAAGGTCAGGTGATTAAGCTCACACCAATAAACAAGTTTGTTTAAATCATTTTGAAGACGTTCACAAACATACTTTTAACACGCAAAAAGATCTTAAGGTCATCGGCATACATTAGGCAGTTAGCGTGACTAAGCAATGAAGGGATTTCATTAATAAAAACATTGAAGAGCATAGGCCCTAAATGGCTGCCTTGGGGGACACCAGATAAGACCTCAATGAGCCTCGATTGAGAACAACCAATTTTTACGTATTGCTTCCTATTGGAAAGATAACTCGAAATCCATTTAAGAAGCATCGAGTGTATGCCAAACGATTTTAAATTTGTAATGAGGATATTATGACATATTGTGTCAAAAGCTTTTGTGAAGTCGGTGAAAATAACATCCACTTGATATCCTGACTCCACAGAGTCAAAGAGATATTTTGTAAAGAGTGTCAAGTTGGTTGATGTGGACCTACCTGAAACAAATCCATGTTGTTGCAATGATATTTGTTCCTTTATTGAAAAGTAAAGTTTTTTTTAGGAACAGCTGAAAGTTTAGAAATTCCACCATAATTTTCAACTTTTTTTCGAGATCCAGCTTTAAATATGGGAGTTATGAATGAAAATTTCCATTCATCTAAAAACATCCCAGACTCTAAGGATAAATTGAAAATTAATTTTAATGGAAGACACAAGGATAAATTGCATTGCTTAAGCACATGAAATGGAATACGGTCTGGACCTGCACTTTGGCTAGTATTCAAATAAGTTATGCCTTGTAAAATATCATCAATCGAAAGATTAAGTGATCCTAAACTTATATTGCCATTAAATGGATTTATATTAGTATCGGAGGAGACATAATGATTCGAGTGATCGACATAAACTGATTCAAAAAACTTAGCAAAGAGCTCACAGGTTGAGTCAATGCTACAGGAGACAGTACTTTCGAATTCCATATTTTGCAGAACACCATTCTGCTTTCTTTTGTTGTTTAAAAATGTCCAGAATGATTTAGGATTCGTTGAAACATAAGATTCAGTGTTCATAATATACTGTTTATACAAGAACTTATTCAAAAATTCATATTCGCGACGTAATTGGCAAAAACGTTTTTTGTCCAAATCAGATTTTGACTTTTTTAATAATTTATATACTTTGTTTTTAGCGTTCTTTAATTTGATCAGCCTTTGATTATGCCACGGTAGTTTAAAATATTGTTTTTTCTTAGTCAGTGGAACGAACTGAGAAAATCCATAGTCTAATATACTTAAAAATGTATCATAGACTTCTTTAAGTTGAAGACCAGAAAGAACGCTCGACCAATCAATCGAGCCCAAGTAATTATTCAATGCATTGTAATTTGCTTTTGAAAAATTATAAATTATTTCATGATTATTTAAATTCGATTTTAGTGATGACGGAAAACTGCATACTAAATCAAGACATAGAGCGATGTGATGAATAGAATTTCTAATTAATGGACATACAACTTCTCTGACTGTGCAATTTAAGTTATTATCCACAAATATAAGATCAAGAATTCTATTTAATGAATTATGACAATAATTTTGTTGATATACATTAAAAGTTAACATAGTATCAATAAACTTGAACTCACATTCCGTTTTCAAATTATATGGAATTAAACATTTATCTTCATTTGAAAATGACCATTTAATATCACCAAGATTAAAATCGCCCAAAACAATAAGATGTTGATGTTCAAGCAGCTGTTCAGCAATGAAATCGACGTTCGTATGTAGCTCACAATGAAGAACAATTTTTGTCGTCCAGTTGCCTCGCTGCCGTCATCAATATCAACAGAAACACATAGCTGTTCTGTCTTAAAATCATCATAAGGTAGAGTAACAGCACAAGTTGTGAGAGTTGAGCGCACAGCAATAAGTACTCCCCCGCCACGTTGACAACCATTCATTGATGTTCGGTCAAGACGATGAACAGTGTAGTAGTTATCAATGATTTCAGCAGTTGAGAAGTTTTCATTCAACCATGTTTCTGTGAAGACAATAATGTCATATTCATGTAGAGAAACAGAGAGACTTGGCAACCTTCCATCATTTTGATACAAATGAGGAATTAAAAACGTTTTTTGCCGATAGAATGCACATAACCGTCATTGCAATTTGTCCATCCTCCGTTCTCATATCAAAAAACTTCAAGAACTCCATTTCAAATCTTCAATTCCAAATTGAATTCTGGAATTTAAATCAGAAAAGACCAAGTTGTTCGAATATCATAGCAGCAGACTATCTCATTTGTCAAGTCTAACTGGGATTGAAGATGCCGTCGTAGGCTTCGGTTTGGAAATTGTTAAGCTTCCGTTTGGGAGAGAAAAAATTGGGTTAACCCCTCCTTTTGCTCAATTTTTGCATCTTAGGTTTTTTAAATATTCCACGGGTTGCAAACTTACATATAAAGAGGGTCACTAACAAATACTCAGACACGCACTGATGAATTTATTTAATAGCTCAGCTCAGGATGATTTCAAAAGGTAGATATGAAAAATTGTCAGGATCCACATGGTAAAGAAATAATTCCCATCTGTGCTGAAAGACCACCAGCATTCACTCTTTAAAACCCATTTTTGATATTAAAGCTCCTTCTTGATTCAGCATGCAAATTTTCTTCTTCCAAAAGTCATATCAACCGACAATTCATTCTGACGTCTAACGTCAGCTGACAATCAATGTCTAAAAACAAAAACAACCTCCCCTTAACCACATTAAAATACTCCCCCGATAGCCATCTAGAACAATGGGTCCCACTTTAATTCAAGGATATCAGTATAGCTTCCCACAACAGCTATTGAAGAATTAATTAACTTAGCAGTATCTTTAAAAAAAAGTTTAACACTTCAGAACTTAGATACTTCTATTCAAAAAAGAACCCATTTACAACGAAGTAAAAGTTTCCCTATTCACCACTTATAGCTCCCAATGGGCTATCCAGGAGTTAGCCCCGGAGTGTTGGAAAAATTAATTGGGAAACATTGATTGGCGCCCAAAAAGTGGTGGCGTTTCTTTCTTCACTAATTACTTCGAAATATTTCCATAACCATCGGTTAAAATATAAGGAAAAGGAACGTGAAGGAATTTCCGACAAAGCAGACCGGAACACACATATTTCGGTTTTCTGCGCAAAATTCAAGGACCCCTGAGGGTGGTTTCAGATGGAAACGCAAAAGTTTCCGTGCTATCAAGCAGCCATCAATTACTGTTCGACTTGTAACAGGACGGGTTTGGGGGTAGGGGTTGTGAACTTAAGTGTGAGACAAAAGAGTTGAATAGCAGAAATGAGAGGTAAGGCAATAAATCAATGGCATGACAGGACGGGTGCCTTTACATCTCACACGCAAATTGATGGCGGTGGCTGTGGAATACGGAATCGTTGGTGGTAGGAGGAAGGGACTCCAGAATCCGATGCATGTAATTTAATAGGTTGCTTCGTATCTGTGAAGCATTTGGTTCTTCTTTTTATTAAGAAAACACTCTGTGCTTAGAAAAAGTTTTGAAATTAATAAAAAAGGGTTACCAGGGTGTTGAGGAAGGGCGTTATTTTACTGTTTCGTTTTTTTGAGGGAGATTTTAATCGAACACTTTTTTATGTCACTTATTTTATGTCACTTGGTTAAACATGACAATAACCAATAAAAGCTTTTAAAAATATTAAAGAGACACCTAACGCTAACAATTATTTTACATTGAGTCAAATAAGAGGTCTCACATTGAAGCAACTCAAAATCGGTTAAACGAAAAATGTTGCTGATTGCGGCAACATTATTGCTGGCGAAAAACAGCGCTTGTTGAATAGCGGTATATATCGCCGATCGCGTCGTAATATCAATATTTGCGAGTACGAGTAGTGACAGGTTGCTAGAGCCTTTTGCGCAGTATTATTTAATTTTAGAAATTTGACGGACGATCCAGTTTACAGTACAAATTTTGTAGAAATATTGGAAAAATATGACATGATTGGACTACATCAACATATTGGTTAAGCTCATAGAGTTCGCGGTTGTATCTTCTGCTCTATTTGCCCTCTTCGCGCACAGGACCAAAAATTCGCCGAAGTATGGCGTTTTGTCCTAGGCGGTGGACAGGTGCCAACCACCCGACCTAAGTGAAGTGAGGACAGCTATATCTAAACTCAAGCTTAATAAGGCCGCCGGAAATGATGGCCTTCCCGGTGAGCTTTATAAATCTGGCGGAGATGACTTGCTAAGTAGCATCCACCAACTCATAAGCCAAATCTGGTCGGATGAAAGTATGCCTGAAGAATGGAACCTCAGCATCGTTTGCCCGATCCACAAAAAAGGAGACCTCTGAACTACAGAGGCATAAGTCTCCTCAACATCGCCTACAAGATCCTATCTGCCGTAATATTTGAACGCCTGAAACCGTTTACCAACAACCTGATCGGCCCTCACCATTTTGGTTTTAGGCCAGGAGAATCCACAACCAATAAAAAATTCACACTTCGGCAGATCCTGGAAAAAAACCCAAGAAGTCCAAATCGATACCCACCACCTATTTATGGATTTCAAAGCCTCATACGACAGCATTTATAGAGACGAAATATACAGAACCATGTCCAGTTTTGGTATACCGTCCAAACTCGTGCGTTTGTGTAGGCTGACGATGGAGAATTCTCGCTGCTCCATTAGGGTCGGAAACTACCTCACCGACACATTCGATACCAAAAAAGGATTTAGGCAAGGCGATGCGCTGTCATGTGACTTTTTCAATTTGATTCTTGGGAGGATTGTGCAAAACTCCCGAGCCAACACCAGAGGCACAATTTTCCAAAAATCGGTACAACTACTATCATACGCCGACGATATTGACATCATTGGTAGGACTGAACATGATGTCATAGCCACGTTTGCTAGCATCGAGAAGGAAGCGGCAGAATAGGTTTAGCAGTAAATGAGGGTAAGACTAAGTATATGCTGTCAACACGAAAGGACACACAACATCGACGAATTGGACAGAACGTCACCATTGACAGATATAACTTTGAGGTAGTACGGGCCTTTGTCTATCTCGGCTCTGACAAAACCATATCGTCAAAAATCAAACCAAGAATTACTCTTGCCAATCGCTGTTTCTTCGGGCTAAGAAGGCAATTTAGTAGTAAAGCCCTCACTCGAACTACTAAGGAGATCCTATGCAAGTCCCTTATCATCCCAGTCGTGCTCTACGGCGCTGAAGCATGGACCGTATCAAAAGCGGATGAAGAAATCCTTGGTCGATTCGACAGAAAAATTCTTCAAAAAATCTTCGGTCCCGTTTGCGTTGACGGGCTAAAAAAATACAAATTTTTGGCGCAACAGGCTCGTTAGTACCAAGGGCCTAGCTTTCTCACAACCATTCATGTGTGCGTGTGTACTTCTTGCACGATGGCGGGACCTCCTGTTTTATGCCGACTCCGAACGGCTAACTTGAGATAAGCTATTCTTGACAATTGATTCTACTCGGATGATTTGTCAGTTCATCACGAGAGGAGGGCCAGTGAAAAATCATTTAGGTGTTGCTACGGCGGGGAATCGAACCCAGACCTTCTGCGCGGCAGTTCATCGCACTAACCATCGTGCCACTAAGCCGCGCCCTGAGCGTTGACGGGCTATGGAGATGAAAATTCAACCACGAAGACGAACTAAACGAGCTGTACAGCGACATACCCCTAGTCAAAAAAACTCCGCATTGGACGTTTAAGATGGCTAGGACATGTAGAACGAATGGGCACCGCTACTTCGGCTCGCAGAGTCTTACATTCCCAGCCAGACGTCGGACGCAGTAGAGGAAGACATCGCCTTAAGTGGCTCGCACAATTAGAAACCGACCTCAACCAACTTGGAGTGCGGAACTGGAGGCAGTTAGCTAAGGACCGGGCTAATTGAAGAGGAATGTTGGTTGAGGCCCAGGTTCATTCCGGACTGTAGCGCCACTTAAGTTAGTAAGTACATCTAAGCGCCTCCACTACGCTTAGAACTTCACCCTTTGTAGGCCGACTCCGAAAAGAATTTTCTTCCATTTCCGGTTTGCAGTGAGGTTAAAGGTAAGACAATCTGAAGACGTGAACATCCTGAGCACAAGTTCAACATTGGCATTCAAGTTTGATTCCTCTGTTGGTTCAGATTTGACCCAGTTTCGGACATGAAAACCGCCCTGTCTATGTATATGACGAATATCCTGATCAAACTCAAGAGCTTCTTCTCTGTCGATACGCTGTCCATCAATTCGTCTACATAATGATTCTCTTTAATGGAGCAGACAGCTCTGGGAAATTCTTCAGCGAATTGATCAGCACGACAAAGACTGATGCTAGGAAACTGAGGAAACCTCACTTGAGCGAAAGACCAGACACCAGACCCTAATCCTACCAGTCCACACTGGTTCCTGTTGTATGGGGAGGGCGGCCAAAAATACTTCTAGTTGAGGTGGAGGCTTTAAACTTACCACAATTTTTTTTATAAATTTATAGCAAGATGATGTACAAAAATCAGGCGGATCGGACCACTATATCATATAGCTGTCATATGAACGATCGGTCTGAAATGAAGTGCTTGTATAGAAACCTTTTTTTGTTTTCCATTATATTGCTGTGCATCCTTTTAATTTTCATTAAAAACATATGAGAAGGCTACAATCCGCTGTGCGTATCGTTTAAGGGTAGGTGTCCCATGCAAAAATAGGTTCGAGTTTTGCGCTAAATTGTATAGCGTTCACAATTTTCCGAATATTTAAATGAAACAAACGGTGATCGATTGGAAATATGTTGAGCAAAATAATTGTTTAGCATTTAAAAAATATTAAAATATCTTTGGGCCTCAAAATCGCCTGAAATGTAGAAAAACCATACAAAAAAGTAAGATGCTATTTGTGACCGTTTTCAATATCTTTAAATACATATTTTTTATTTATTTTATATTTTTTTTCTACAGACAATAGATTTGCACAGCTAATGAGGGTCTTATTTTTTGTGAATTTTAGTATTTATATCCCGAAAAAAAATACACAAATCTATGAAAAATAAGGTAAATTAACAAAGTTTAACTAGATATAACTTCTAAAGTATAAAAGGTAACGAAGTCAAATTAGCTTTTTTACAAAGCTAATAGATATGTGCATATACTGTTTTTTTTTTTTTTTTTTAATTTTGTACAGTAATTTTTTGGTGACAAAATGGAAAAAAGGTGGTTTTTTTTTAAACGTTTTGGGTTTTTTGGCTGGGAAATCGATAGTTATATTTCCTAATTTTTGGAAATAATTTTTTAACCAAGCGACAATATATAGGGCACAACGTATCGGTCTTAAAAACATGTTTTTTTTCTTCTAACATATTTAAATATGCAATTCAATATGACATTATTCGCAATGCCGCTGTGAAAAAAGGACAACCAAAATGATTCTGACATATTTTTTTTATTTTTTTTTGGTATTTGTATTATTTAATTCAAAATACAAAATAGTTTTTTTCCACACGGTTTTTCAAATTTTGATGTTAGAAAAGTGGTCTATTTTACGTTTTTTACATAAAAAAAGATCGAATTCACGCACACAAAGAAGTTTGTTTCAAAATAATGTCACTAGGTGGTGAGTTGGTGACATTCTCTTTTCATTATTCTCTTCTGTAAATACAGGCACTAGGCAGGCGAGATTGTTATTATGTATGTGTCTTTTGTTTACCTTTTCGGGTAGACTTGATGAAAGTTCGTGTGGACTTCACGTGGACATGGTACAGATCGTTACATTATTGAAATGTTTGCTATCGCTGCTGATGAATTGTTTTGTATGCGTACGTTTGCACGTGACAGAAAGGGTTGAGTGGGAAGTAAGTCAAAGTGTAGGTACTTGTGTGTATAATTTTGATAATTTTTGTGAATAGTAAAGTGTTGTTTACTGTGTTATTTTTTTGCAACAAATTCATTTGTGACACAACTTAAAAAAAAAATTTAATTGTTTATGTTATTTTTTATATTGTATATACATATGTATATTATATGTATATATATATAATGTCTGAACAACATTTTTACAGAATATCAATATCTATATTTCATACATATAAAGTTTTTTGACACGCCCACTTTTTGGGGGCGTTTTTAGTAAAAAAAACGTTTTTCGGTAGGTACATTTTTTAAAATAACGGGTCTGCCATTGGTGAAATACAGCTGCACATAATCGATAATGTGCTTAAAAATTGGACCGATCGTGTAGGCTACTGCATGGCCAGCCGAGGCAGCCATTTGAATGAAATTATTTTCCATTATTAACCGGAAGGATTGTACTTTCAAATAAAAAAAGAAATTTGAGAAAATATTCAGTAGTTTTTTTTATAGCATTTTCAAAAAAAAAAAAAGTTATTTGGCGGACCCCTTATTTGAAAAAAACTTTTGATGCAGGATTATTGGTTATGATTATATAAACATTTCGTTTTTAGATCATTTTAACTCACGCCCACTTTTTGGGGACCGTTTGTATACCCTACCCCATAGCATATGAAGGAGAAAAACGTTGTTTTTTGTCGAACAACAAAAGATTCTGATAAACTGTTTGAACTATGTCATTTTCTATATTATATTTATTAAATTTATTTGATTTTTTATTTACTAATTTAATTTTCCGAAACTTTACAATTTACATATTGATTGAAGGTATGTTGTAAAAAATCGTGTTTCGGAAGATCTTTCTTCAACGTCAACAACATTGACGAACGTTGAAATTGAAAGTGATCACGTAAAACATCAGGGTCAGGAATTTGAAATTCCTATGGAGGTGGACATTACAGTGAAGGACAACTGTAGTTTTGTTCCGGAGGGCAGGCGTATAATTGATTTAAATACATTTCTCAATAGTTTAAAAAACATTTCGCTGCACGGAAAAACGTTTTCGTTTTTTTTTTAAAATTCGACTCAAATAGTATTTGTTTGGTGAATTTGACACCTTGAACCTACAAAAATTAACTATAGCGGTTAAATTAACTTTCGTAAACTTCTTTTTTTTTATATAAGGTGCTTAGGTACCTTCATAACGAGCATTGATAGAAGATGGGGTGACAATTACCTAGATAAATATCTATCATTTTTTGTTATTTGATTTGAAAAATTTCATCCTACTATTGTTGCGACGAGAATCAGTAGCACTATTGTCTACCGTCCTATTATTTGAGTAATCGAATTTTCATCCAAACAAGTGTTTTCCTACATCTCATAAATTAAGAAAAAAGTTAACCTAGGTAAGGTTTACACATTTTTTTATAAGATATACAATGAAAACCTCAAAAACTGCTTTTACACCTCGCTGCGCGGCAGCCAGCAACAATTTTATCATTTTATCACCAAATCTGAAAGAAAATTACAAGACAAAATATGTACACCAAACCAACCCTCAACTTGATTTTTTTCCTTCTCTTTCCATATTTGTTTTCAAGTTATTTGCTTGGTGTCTGTATATTGCATATGTAGGTAGGTAGGTATATGTAATATTAGTCTGCGCTTGCTACTTTTTGTCTTTTCCTTCAGTTTTCGTTTGCGTTGAAGCAAAGAGCACATGAGTAAAATTAAAGAGAGCTTACCAACACATTCAAATGCATTTACATGAAATTTGAGTTGGTCGGTCTGGGACACCTACCCTTAATACCCTATCCCATCCCATGCTTAAAATTAATATCCCCAAAATGTGGTCGTTATGGTCATAAAGTATTGAAAAAGACGTTGTCCCAACGTACAGAAGGTTTATCAAATTCTTTTATGGTTCGACGAAAAACAACGTGTTTTTCTAATATGCCTTGGGCTGCATCAAATTTTTTTTCGAAAATTTAAAATTTGACCAGAAAACGTTTTTTTTTAAAACGCTCACAAAAATTGGGCGTGACAAAAAACTTTATACTGACGAAATATAGGTATTACGACAATGCTGCTCAGACACTTTATTTTAAAATTCTTTACGGTTTGGCCCAAAAAATACGTTTTCATAAAAAGGGGGCGTGGCAGTGGGCGGATTTCAGAGCACGTGTACCAAATTTCATCGTTCTAGCTCAAAATTTGAGGCCCAAAAGACAGACATGGTAAATCAACTCAGCTATCGATTCTGAGTCGATCCATATACTTTAAGGTATATCTAGCTTAATTATTTCTCTATGCTAAAAGCTATTTTCTCACGCCCACCAGCAAGAAACCCCTGGTTTGATGAGGAATGCCGACAGATGCTCGCAGCCAAGAACGAGGCCTACAAGGCTAAGCTGCAGGTGAAGACGAGAGCTGCCATTGAGCTCTATAGGCAAAGAAGAAGGGAAGAACATCGGCTTTTCAGCAAGAAGAAAAAAGAGCAAGAAAAGCGCGCGATCGAGGATATAGAGAGGTGCCACTCCAGGAACGATGTTCGCAAGTTTTACCAAAGTGTAAAACGTCAAAGCCAAGGATACAAGGCTCGAACAGAATCCTGTCGAGATGAACAAGGAAATATTGTAGTTGAGACACAGTCGATGCTGAGGATATGGAAGAACCACTTCTGCAGACTGTTAAACGGCGATGACGAACAACATTCCGCTGTCAGGCAGAACGAACCATTTAATATTGGCAACGACAGCGAAAACTGCCAACCACCCGACCTGAGTGAAGTGAGGATAGCAATATCTAAACTCAAGCTTAATAAGGCTGCCGGAAATGACGGCCTTCCCGCTGAGCTCTATAAGGCCGGCGGAGATGACTTGGTAAGTAACATCCACCAACTCATAAGCCAAATCTGGTCGGATGAAAATATGCCTGAAGAATGGAACCTCAGCATCGTTTGCCCGATCCACAAAAAAGGAGACCCTCTGAACTGCGCCAACTACAGAGGCATAAGTCTCCTCAACATCGCCTACAAGATCCTATCTGCCGTAATATGTGAACGCCTGAAACCGTTTACCAACAACCTGATTGGCCCTTATCAGTGTGGTTTTAGGCCAGGAAAGTCCACAACCGATCAAATTTTCACACTTCGGCAGATCCTGGAAAAAACTCAAGAAGTCCAAATCGATACCCACCACCTATTTATCGATTTCAAAGCTGCTTACGACAGCATTTATAGAGACGAAATATACAGATCCATGTCCAGTTTTGGTAAACCGGCCTAACTCTCGCGTTTGTGTAGGATGACGATGGAGAATTCTCGCTGCTCCATTAGGGTCGGAACCTCACCGACACATTCGATACCAAAAAAGGAGTTAGGCAAGGCGATGCGCTGTCATGTGACTTTTTCAATTTGATTCTTGAGAGGATTGTGCAAAACTCCCGAGCCAACACCAGAGGCACAATTTTCCAAAAATCGGTACAACTACTATCATACGCCGACGATATTGACATCATTGGTTGGACTGAACATGATGTCATAGCCACGTTTGCTAGTATAGAGAAGGAAGCGGCAGAATAGGTTTAGCAGTAAGTGAGAGTAAGACTAAGTATATGCTGTCAACACGAAAGGACACATAACATCGACGAATTGGACAGAACGTCACCATTGACAGTTATAACTTTGAGGTAGTACGGGACTTTGTCTACCTCGGCTCCGCTATTAACTCTGACAACAACATCTCGTCAGAAATCAAACGAAGAATTACTCTTGCCAATCGCTGTTTCTTCGGGCTAAGAAGGCAATTCAGTAGTAAAGCCCTCACTCGAACTACTAAGGAGATCCTATGCAAATCCCTTATCATCCCAGTCGTGCTCTACGGCGCTGAAACATGGACCGTATCAAAAGCGGATGAAGAAATCCTTGGTCGATTCGACAGAAACATTCTTCAAAAAAATCTTCGGTCCCGTTTGCGTTGACGAGCTATGGAGACGAAAATTCAACCACGAAGACGAACTACCCGAGCTGTACAGTGACATACCCCTAGTACAAAAAACTCCGCATTGGACGTTTAAGATGGCTAGGACATGTAGAACGAATGGACACCAATACTTCGGCTCGCAGAGTCTTACATTCCCAGCCAGACGTCGGACGCAGTAGAGGAAGACCTCGCCTTAAGTGGCGCGCACAAGTGGAAACCGACCTCAACCAACTTGGAGTGCGCAACTGGAGGCAGTTAGCTAAGGACCGGGCTAATTGAAGAGGCATGTTGGTTGAAGCCCAGGTTCATTCTGGACTGTAGCTCCACTTAAGTTAGTAAGTACATCTAAGCGTCTCCACTACGCTTAGAACTTCACCCTTTGTAGGCCGACTCCGAAAAGAATTTTCTTCCATTTCCGGTTTGCAGTGAGGTTAAAGGTAAGACAATCTGAAGACGTTAACATCCTGAGCACAAGTTCAACATTGGCATTCAAGTTTGATTCCTCTGTTGGTTCAGATTTAACCCAATTTCGGACATGAAAACCGCCCTGTCTATGTATGTGAAGAATATCCTGATCTAACTCAATAGCTGTCCATCAATTCGTCTACATAATGATTCTCTTTAATGGAACAGACAGCTCTGGGAAATTCTTCAGCGAATTGATCAGCACGACAAAGACTGATGGTAGGAAACTGATGAGACACTTGAGCAAAACAAATGGGATGAAAACTCAGACCCTAATTCTAACAGTCCTACTTTAAGTAGGATGAAAGTATGCCTGATAAATGGATCCTCAGCATCGTGATCTTCAAAAAACACTTTCTCAGCTGCGTCAATTACAGAGGCATGAATGTCCTCAACATTGCATTCATGATCCTGTCTGATGTAGTTTGTGAAGATCTGAAATACTTCTCCATCATAACTTATTAAATCATCAAGCTTCTTATAGATCCTGAAAGACCCGTAAAAGATTATAGCCTTCATAAGTTCCTAAATTTTGATGTCAGTCCTATTTACGGAAGGATTATCAGTTTTTTTTAATGGGAAGCTTCTCTCACGTTTTCCCTGACAATCGTCGTCATGGGCAACTCTTAGCGATTGATACATAACAAACGAAAGCAAAACGCCTGCATACCATAACCTAGAAAGTATCTAAAGTGATGTTTACCATTAAATGTTTCAATTATTGAAGCAGAACCAGAGACTTACATAAGCCCTGTTTGTTAAAGTTGTTCGTCTACCCAAAGACCAGTTTCAAACGACTTATACCTATAGCCCTTCATAAACCCCAGCACATCCTTAATTGTATCCAGTTACCTAACTCTTCATGACACACCCACCATATCCCCTTACCATTCATTTGACAGCGTACCTTATGACCAACAAAACAACCATCTCACCTCATTACAACGCTCCTTCTCGTAACTAAACAATCTCATCCTGCCACCATGGTGACCTAATTCGATTTTCATAATCTGGCAAAGGAAACAACAGGCCGCACCTGTCACCCGACCCAAAATAAATATCACTTACACCTGCCTGCTGACATCGTAACATAATATCCCACTTAGTTGGTCCGATTCTGGAAATAGCCTTCAAAAAAACCCACAAATCACTTTGGACATCCACTGAACCTGGGGGTGGTGGGTTCGACATACCCAAATCGAGTTTTAGCCAAATCACCGGGATCATTTGTCGCTGCTGTTGAGTTATAATTGAATTCTCCTTTTGTCCTTCAGGGGTACATTGTTCGAGGACAAGCCGACGACACCGGGACAACGGAAGAAATTCCAGTGTCAACGTTCACATTGTTCTGGCAGATTGAAGGAGCCCCCTCAGTCAGATTTATGTCAACATATGTCGAGTAGGTATCACATTCGGATTGTGACAGTGGGCGTACACGTGGGTGTGAGAGAAGTCACCCTGCGAATGGCCTGCGGAACAATGAACGACGACTCCAACTTCGACTAATTGAATCAATCCTTGTGATGGCGCACACAGCATCTTTGCTGATTGCAACACCGACATCGACTATACAGCAGCGATGATGGTGATGACGATGACGATGTCGACGACTAGGATGAGATGCATCCATTACACACTTCACATTCAATTTCGCAAGAAGATACGAGAGAGTGTGTGCTCCTTGAACACGACACTCCTGAGGATGATCTGAGATGAGGTTTATCCAGTGCCTCTGTTCTCGGTGTTTTTGCTCCACCAACACAATGAGCCTTTGTATCTGTTGCCAGAATGAATTCGATTTGCCTGATGAAGAGGGATGTCGTGTGTCGACGACGACGAAGATGGGGCTTGATGAGCGGCAACATTTCGAGAAATTACTGTCAGTCATGTGCTGCAATTGCACAAAAGATATGCATCACCGCCAGGCCTTTGGCCTAACCCAGTGATGGAGAAATGACAAGGAAACTCTATCTGTCTTTCTGTCGGCTGTCGACTACCAACTGCCGACTGTTATTATCCCGTTTGTATGGTAGGTATAGAGTTGACTAACCAAAAAGAAGGACTACATGGCATAGAGGAATGATGACGTTGATATCTCAGAAGTCAAAGCACAGACGTCAGAGATATGCTGCAAAAGGCACCAACGACTAAGGGCTTAGTTAGCTTTATGTGTTGCACTTTGTTACGTTGTCGCATGATACAGTTGAATGCCTCCAGATAGACAGAGATATCTTACTGCAGGAGGACTACCTCAATTGTTAGTGCATGACAAGACTGATTTTGTGTGTGGATATATGGGTCTTTGGGGACTGATAAGGTGAAGGAGGAATTTGTCACAGAGGACATTATTAAAATATTCATTAGTTGGGATGGTGAATGATTCCAGTTTATCAATCCCTTGAGCGTCTTAACGAGAGTCCTTGATGTTGCAGAGTTTGAACTAATCAATGCGTACATGTAGGTGTTTGTTTATTGTGGGTCTGGTAGACCAGAAATGTTGTATGGGCGATAAACAGCTTTTCTAAGTGGCGTGTAGAGTTTAGAGCTTAGGTGTTCTACAAGTTCAGGTAGGGATCATAATTTATATTAAGGACTTGAAAATACTGCCTAATATAGGACAATCTGCTGGTTTTGTTGGAAAAAATGGATCTGTTGACATGCATGTCGTGTTTGATAGGTAAAGATCCATTGGACGCCTTTCGAATTGCGATTTAGAGTCGGATTTAAACAGGGGGTCCTATTATTTTTGGAAAAAATTCCTGTGAGGAACTAATCAGTTCCTTCCTATAAAATAGTTGAAAGGGGCCCCTTAATCCCGAAGGCTCAGTGGCACGATGGTCAGTGCGATGAACTGGCGCGCAGAAGGTCGACTTCCAGCCGTAGTAACACCTAAACCAAGATCTCGAGTTCGCACTTCCAGAAGCAAGAATGACAAATGTTGAGGTATTCCTCTACCCTGTCTACCATTAGCCTAGAAATCGCTTACTACTCAGGTCAACGTATTGGTTTCCATTCAGCTCTAGGTGCTTAGTTACCCCTATCGATGTTTCCGTTCAGAAGAAATTTTTCTACGATTTGTTCGGAAACGGAGAATTTTCTACCGAGGTATCCGTTTCGATTAGTATTTCGAACAGATCTTCGAGAAATGTAACGCACCGGTGACATGCATTAAGTCGACAATTTTTGACAGCTATGCGTTAAAATTCTTCCAAAGTTGTCCGACAAAGAAATGCTGCGGAATCAAACAAACTCGACTGAATGCTTTTTATTTTGTTCCGCAACCTATACCTCGAAAGCATATTGGGTTCCGATTGGAACTGGCTTTTGTTTCGGAGCTGAACTGACTTTCCGAACGGATACATCGATAGGGGGTGAGTATATTGACCACAAATTGTAAAGTCTAAGCAGCAGATGATTTGTTAAGTCTAAGAAGCACATGATACCGGTGTCAGCTTTACACGGCTCAAGGCGACAAGGTTCCAAATCCACTCATACTTCCTGAAGAAGACCGACTGCAAAAGTAGAAGGTTAAAAAATTGCGTCATATCGAGGAAGATATGGTCTTCCTATGACAAGAACAGAACAAACGACCTACTAAATAGAACCCCCCGCCCAGATATCGCAAGAATTACTGCGAAAGTCACGGGGCACTGGCAATTGGAGACCATTGGAGACCAATGCCGCAGTTACGGGAATACAAATGAGTGAGAAACCCTTTCCCATTTCATCTGTCCGGCAATAGCAAAAGCCAGATTAGACCAACAATTCTTCGACAACCTTAGCGATATCTCGGGTAAAGGGATACACGATCTAATCAGTTTTCTAAAACTCACAGGCTGGATCTAGAGACCGCCTGTATCCACAGCAATCATAATAAATGTCACATGAGTCGTGGTAACAAAAAGGCACATAAGTGCTAATTGGGTTCATGCGAAACCAACACCTCTACCTACCTAAGACTTACCTACTTAAGTGGCGCTACAGTCGGGAATAAACCTGGGCCTAAACGAACATGCCTCTCCAATTAACCCGGTCCTTAGCTAACTGCCTCCATTTGCGAACTCCAAGTTGGTTGAGGTCGGTTTCTACTTGTGCGCGCCACTTAAGGCGAGGTCTTCCTCTACTGCGTCCGACGTCTGGCTGGGAATCAAAGACTCTGCGAGCCGAAGTACTGTGTCCATTCGTCCTACATGTCCTAGCCATCTTAAACGTCCAATGCGGAGTTTTTTGACCAGGGGCATGTCGCTGTACAGCTCGTATAGTTCGTGGTTGAATCTTCGTCTCCATAGCCCGTCAACGCAAACGGGACCGAAGATTTTTCGAAGAATTTTTCTCTCGAATCGACCAAGGATTTCTTCATTCCTGCAGAACTGGGGTGATCAGGGTCTTATATAGGATCTCCTTAGTAGTTCGAGTGAGGGCTGTACTACTAAATTGCCTTCTTAGCCCGAAAACAGCGGTATGCCAGAGTAATTCTTCGTTTAATTTCTAACGAGATGTAGTTGTCAGAGCTCATAGCGGAGCCGAGGTAGACAAAGACTCGTACGACTCAAAGTTTTATCTGTGAATAGTGACGTTCTGTCCAATTCGTCGATGTTGTGTGTCCTTTTGTGTTGACAGCATATATCTAGTCTTACCCTCATTTACTGTCAAAATCCATTTTTGCCGCTTCCTTCTCTAAACTAGCAAACGTGGCTATGAAATTACGTTGAGTCCGCCCAATGAAGTCGTCGATTTTTGGAAAATTGTGTCTCTGGTGTTGGCTCGGGAGTTTTGGATAATCCTCTCGAGAATCAAATTAAAGAATTCACATGAAAGCGCATCGCCTTGTCTTAATCCTTTTGTGGTATCGATTATGTCGGCGAAGTCGTTTCTAAACGTGATGGAGCAGCGCGAATTCTCCATCGTCATCCCACAAATGGACGAGTTTGGGCGGTTTAACAAAACTAAGGCATGGCTCTGTATAGTTCGTCTCTATAAATGCTGTCATTGGGCTTTGAAATCGATATATATGTGGTGGGTATCGATTTGGACTTCTTGGGTTTTTTCCAGGATTTACCGAATTGTGAAGATTTGATCAGTTGTGGACTTTCCTGGTCTAAAACCACACGAATAAGGCCGATCAGGTTGTTGGTAAACTGTTTCAGGCATTCACATATTACAGCAGATAGGATCTTCTAGGCGATTTTTGTAGATCGGGCAAACAGTGCTGAGGTTCCATTCTTCAGGCATGCTTTCATCCGACCAGATTTGGCTTATGAGTCATCTCCGCTTTCAGTATAAACTTGACGGTTACCTCTCTCTATCACTGAAGATGTTGAAGAGAAATGAGGTTTTTTGCGCTTTATAAAACCCTAATCATCTCAGTCCTGTTTTAGGGCGTTGGAGATGAAGATTCAACCAAGAACTATACGAGCTGTACAGCGACATGCCCCTATACAAAAATCTCATTCGACGTTTAAGATGGCTAGGATATGTAAAACGAATGGACACCGGAACTCCGACTCTTCGATTCCCAGCCTGAGGTCGGACGCAGTACAGGAATCCTTCGCCATAAGTGACGCGCAAAAGTAGAAACGGACCCTAAACCAACTTGAAGTACGAAACTGAAATGAAGAACCATATTGGTTGAGGCTCAGGTTTATTCCGGACTGTACTCCCACTTAAACAACAACAAGAAACAAAGATGGCGCAGCCTGTATGGATTTATTAAAGTATGTAAGGACCACTTGCACTGACCCATTTATTTTACCAACAGTGCTTTGCTGCCATCCACCAGAAAATACCTGTGGAGTTAAGCGTAACACTATGGTTAGTTGGCATTCATGCAAACTAACTCAAATTGAATTAAAACCTCTGTTAGCATAGATTATTATTATACCCTTTCCACCAGAAATAGTGTGCAAAAAATCACATCAGAATCAGACATCTGCAACGTGTCCCTCCCCAATTAAGGCTACAAAAACAAAGCTCAACTATTTTATCGCCACTTTTTCCTCCTTTGCGCCATCTAGGTCAATTGCTTTCACACACAAATGTTACTACAATCTCATGAATAGCTTCCTATTACCAGGATCAAACAACCAACCCCATCTAATGCCGAAGATAAAAACAACAATTTACAGGAAAAATAAAAATGGACGAATTTATTATCTTTTAGTGGAAATTGCTTCCACACCCACATCCACGAATGTGTCCCCGAACATCCGTACATTTATGAAGACAATCTGATTTATAGATTTTTTATATCTTCACAACACCGGCGAAGAGCACCCCCAAAACGCTAACGCAACTAAGTTTCCCATTACAGAGCCTCCGTTCCAGCTACCCGGCTTAACTAGATACATTTCTTGTTCAGTTGTGTCCTCACGAAAACAAGCATAGATGCGTGTATAACAAGGACAAGGAAATACAAACTTGTTACACTACAGTGTGTTCTAGTTCAAGCTCTGCACCCTGCAAAAGGTACTCCACCAGCCCTACGTACACGCGGTGACGTTTAGTGCCTTGAAGATGTTTGTCATCGTTGTCCTGATTCAATTAAAAGTAAGCGAACATTTCTCGAAATTGCAACCAGCTTCTGAGTCCACACATGGTACACACATCACAAATCGCACATCCTGCATGAGGAATATGATTTCACTGCTTTCAAAAAGGACTTGAGTGCTTGCGGAAGTAATTGCGACCTCTGAGGGAGAACTTCTGTTGGAACAACGCGGTGGGGCCTGGGAGAAAGTTTGTGGCAAGTTCGTGGGGTAACTTTGTGTTACCACATATTACCATAACAATTAAGGGAACAATTTATGGTCGTAGTTTTTGACGGCGCGACACAGGCTCTGGCAATTTTTATCCCAAAGTATGGTGTACTTTATGGAGCTATAAATAATCTTATTAGACGGGAGCGAACGAAAACTGTCACTTGATATGAGAGTGTATGTTCATTCGGTTCCATGGAGTATATATAGAGCTCAACCAGGCTGAAGGGTGGTGTTTTCTACTTTTCCATAACCATATAGGGGGTAATAAATAAGGGAATTTTATTTAAGGATATTTCCAAACGAATTTGTGGAACTTTAGATAAACTTTTATGTGGTTGATGATATACCGATTCGAGGGCTTAAATATTATCCTGCTATTCGTTTGCTAAGCACAGCACAAATCTTCCACCAACTCATAAGGGTAGTTATGCCAACAATGATTCTCACAATAGCTTTAGTTTGGGTTAGGTGGCTCGTAGTATGGCGGAAGTCTAGAATTGGTCTAGAATTACTTCCATTCCATAGAGAAGTATGGTGATGGAGCTAAAATTCGACGCTGAGTTTTGAACACATTTTTATATCGGGTTTTTCAATAAGAACGAACGGTCAATCAAATTGATCACATTGCGATAGATAAGAGGCACGCATCCAGTATTTTGGATGTCCGAACATTCCGAGGAGCTAACATCGACTCGGATCACTACCTTGTAGCAGCCAAGGTAAGAATGCGGATATCCACCACGCCACAACAATCCAGAAATACTGTGAAAAAATTTAATGTCGGAAGACTGCAATCGCAAGAGACCGCCAAGACCTTCGCACAACGCGTATCCCTTAACCTCTCTATTAACACCATACCACCAGCATCGAATGTCGAAGAGCAATGGCAACGATGCCAACAGGCCATTAGATCAGCCGCAACTGATGTGCTAGGTTTCTCGCGCCCACCAGCAAGAAACCTCTGGTTTGATGAGGAATGCCGACAGATACTCGCAGCCAAGAACGAGGCCTGCAAGGCTAAGCTGCAGGTGAAGACGAGAGCTTCCATTGAGCTCTATAGGCAAAGAAGAAGGGATGAACATCGGCTTTTCCGCAAGAAGAAAAAAGAGCAAGAAAAGCGCGCGATCGAGGAAATAGAGAGGTGCCACTCCAGGAACGATGTTCGCAAGTTTTACCAAAGTGTAAAACGTCAAAGCCAAGGATACAAGGCTCGAACAGAATCCTGTCGAGATGAACAAGGAAATATTGTAGTTGAGACACAGTCGATGCTGAGGATATGGAAGAACCACTTCTGCAGACTGTTAAACGGCGATGACGAACACTATTCCGCTGTCAGGCAGAACGAACCATTCAATATTGGCAACGACAGCGAAAACTGCCAACCACCTGACCTGAGTGAAGTGAGGACAGCAATATCTAAACTCAAGCTTAATAAGGCTGCCGGAAATGACACGGCCTTCCCACTGAGCTTTATAAGGCCGGCGGAGATGACTTGGTAAGTAACATCCACCAACTCATAAGCCAAATCTGGTCGTTTGAAAGCATGCCTGAAGAATGGAACCTCAGCATTGTTTGCCCGATCCACAAAAAAGGAGTCCTCTGAACTGCGCCAACTACAGAGGCTTAAGTCTCCTCAACATCGCCTACAAGATCCTATCTGCCATTATATGTGGACTCCTGAAACCGATTATCAACAACCTGATATGCCCTTATCAGTGTGGTTTTAGGCCAGGAAAGTCCACAACCGATCAAATTTTCACACTTCGGCAGATCCTGGAAAAAACTCAAGAAGTCCAAATCGATACCCACCACCTATTCATCGATTTCAAAGCCGCATATTACAGCATTTATAGAGACGAACTGTACAGAGCCATGTCTAGTTTTGGTATACCGCCCAAACTCGTCCGTTTGTGTAGGATGACGATAGAGAATTCTCGCTGCTCCATCAGGGTCGGAAACGACCTCACCGACACATTCGATACCAAAAAAGGATTTAGGCAAGGCGATGCGCTGTCATGTGACTTCTTTAATCTGATTCTTGAGAGGATTGTGCAAAACTCCAAGGCCAACACCAGAGGCACAATTTTCCAAAAGTCGGTGCAACTACTAGCATACGCTGACGATATTGACATCATTGGTAGGACTCAACGTGATGTCATAGCCACGTTTGCTAGTATAGCGAAGGAAGCGGCAAAAATGGGTTTAGCAGTAAATGAGGGTAAGACTAAGTATATGCTGTCATCACGAAAGGACTCACAACATCGACGAATTGGACAGAACGTCACCATTGACAGATATAACTTTGAGGTAGTACGGGACTTTGTCTACCTCGGCTCCTCTATTAACTCTGACAACAACATCTCGTCAGAAATTAAACGAAGAATTACTCTTGCCAACCGCTGTTTCTTCGGGCTAAGAAGGCAATTTAGTAGTAAAGCCCTCACTCGAACTACTAAGGAGATCCTATATAAGACCCTGATCATCCCAGTCCTGCTCTACGGCGCTGAAGCATGGACCGTATCAAAAGCGGATGAAGAAATCCTTGGTAGATTCGAGAGGAAAATTCTTCGAAAAATCTTCAGTCCCGTTTGCGTTGACGGGCTATGGAGACGAAGTTTCAACCAAGAACTATACGAGCTGTACAGCGACATGCCCCTGGTCAAAAAACTCCGCATTGGACGTTTAAGATGGCTAGGACATGTAGAACGAATGGACACTAATACTCCGGCTCGCAGAGTCTTCGATTCCCAGCCAGACGTCGGACGCAGTAGAGGAAGACCTCGCCTTAAGTGGCGCGCACAATTGGAAACCGACCTCAACCAACTTGGAGTGCGCAACTGGAGGCAGTTAGCTAAGGACCGGGCTAATTGGAGATGCATGTTGGTTGAGGCCCAGGTTCGTTCCGGACTGTAGCGCCACTTAAGTAAGTAAGTAGGAATACTCAATTTATGTATCATTGATTGAAATTTGGGTAAGAGTTAATTTTCTCCTTTTTGTGAAAGGGACGATGATAGCCTTGCTGGGGTTTATAGAACGACTTTCTTTTCTACACCAGTCTATGACTATCTTAAGGGCATTTTGCAAACGTTTTGTAACCTCGTTTGGTTCTTTGTCCATAATTATGATGACTAGGTCATCGGCGTATCCAATTATACTGAAACCTGCATTACTTAGGTCTTGAAGTAGGTTATCGATAACCACAGACCATAGTAGGGGTGAGAGTACTCATCCCTGAGGGCAGCCTTTAACGGCTGTTACTGATATTGTTACTGATATTGAGGTCAGTGCTGATGAAGCAGTTATTTTCCGACTTTCAAGCATCGCTTTGATCCATTTGATGGTGGGGTGATCTATTCTTCTATGAGTCAAAGCAATTGATATGGAGTCATAACCAGTGTTGTCAAAAGTACCCTCTATGTCTAGGAAGGCACATAAAGCTACTTCATTGTTTTCGTATGCACTTTTTATTTCTGATGTTAAACTGAGAAGTGCTCCTTCCGTAGATTTATCTTTTTGGTAGGCGAATTGGCAGGGGTTCAGAGGAGTGCTTTCATTTAAGCACTCTCTAATGTGTACGTCTAGTATTTTTCCATTGTTTTCAAGAAAAACGATGTTAAGCTTATTGGACGGTACGATTTAGGTAGTTCTATTGGTTTGCCTGGTTTGGGGATAAATACCACGTTTACTTCTCTCAAGGTTTGTGGTATGTAGCCCCAATTGAAACTAAACCTGAAAAGGCGACCATAGTGTGTAAGAAAAAGTCCAAGCCCTTTTGTATAAGAGCAGGAATGATTCCGTCTGTCCCTGGTGCCTTGTATGGTTTAAACGTGTTGATCGCTCATTTGACCTTATCCGGAGTGAAAATTTTGCCGGATAAACTATTAATCCTTTTCAGGTTTATAGGGGGTGAGTCATCTATCATGTATTCATGAAACTCACTTGTGATTGTGGAGCCGGGAAAGTGTGCCTGAAGAAGTGTGGTCAACGTTTCTTCCCGGTCGCATGTGATTTTTCCGTAAGATTTGACTAGTAATCCCATGCAGTTTGTTTTATCTTTCGAGAGTGCCCTCTGGAGACGCGCCAACGCCGGAAGCTCTTCGAGTTCCTCACAGTATTTGCGCCAGGACGCTCTTTTTTTATTTTCGCAACTCTATGTTGTATAGGGTAAGTAGAGATTTATATTGGTCCCACTTACCAGTGCGTTTGGCTTTATTGAAAAGTTTACTCTTTTACGGAAACTTTCTAGGTTATCGTTCCACCATGGTGTGCACCTCTTTGCCACAGTGCGTTTAACCTTACAGCTACTTGTAAAAGATGAGATGATAATCGTGCGACTTCCGCACTTAATTGGAAACTTATGTGCTATATAGGTATTCTAATGAAGACTCACCTCTTTATATCTCGACTGTCCCATATTGTGTTATGCGCGTTGGCGTCGCAGCCGAAGATAAGATGTAGTTGCTGGGTCTGGCAGTACTGCACACGTTCCTGTACTGGGCGAGGTGGTATTTCGTCATCTCCAGCAAAGTACGCCGATGCGCATACAATTTTTTGTAGCTCTCTCAGATCTTTGGTAATGAAACCTGGAATGGGAGAGAATTTTATATCTTTTGCAACTAAAAGAGCTGCCCTTGGTCTAAAATTTCCCCGGGCGAAGATGAGCTCTCTGGTTTTACTTTGTAAACCAAATATCTTACCCTCTGTTGCCCATGGGTCCTGGATTAAACCTAGAGCGATGTTCCCGTCGGCACATCTTTGGTTTGCTTGTTGGCATACACCATAGACTTGACGTAGCCCCACAGGAAATAGTCTAACGGCGTCAAATCGCACGACCCAGGCGGCCAAGGGACTGGACCATTTCGTGAGATAACACGTTCTCCAAACATGGTTTCCAATAAATTGATAAATTGTGTGGCTTGTGGCGCCGTCCTGTTGGAACCACATGTCCTCCAAGTCCATATCATCCAATGGGGGCCAAAAATATTCGGTTATCATTGAACGGTAGCGATTCCCATTCACAGTAACGTGCCGGTCTTGATTATCACGGAAGAAGAACGCCGCGCGCCGGCCCATAACCCACACCAAACCGTAATTTTTTCGGGATGCAATGATGACTCATGGAGTACGTGTGGATTTCTGCCTGACCAATACCGGATATTTTGTTTATTGACGAAGCCATTCAGCCAGATATGAGCCTAATCGCTGAAGATGATTTTTCGGTGAAAATCCGAATCATTTTCAAGTTGTTGCTCAGCCCAATTCACGAACATACGGCGCTTCTGGTGGTCAAGCGGTTTCAGTTCTTGCGTCAGTTTAATCAGTTTAAAATTCGCCATAACGACGTCACAGAGATGCCCAACGTTTGAGAACGACGTGTGAGAGACACATCAGCGGCAGCAATATTCTCGACACTACGGGCACTTCTTTGTCTCACTGGCACGGGAACATTTTGTACTGTTTTGTACTGTGGATTCAAATTTTTCCACTAGAAGCTCAATTGTTGATCTGCTAGGATGATTATGACGACGTTGAGCCCACTGACTCCGAATTTCGGTTGTAAATTTTAATAATTTCGACTCGTTGTTGGCTCGTATATCTTTCCATCATGAAATGGCAAACCTTACTGAAGAGAAATGTCAAAAGAGCGGCAAGAAAAAAGGCGTCGTTTGCTGTCCCTGTCGCTCTACTTTTGTAGCGTCCCTGTTGAAAAACCCTTTATACAAGGTGGCGCAAAAGTAATCCTCCTATCAGAAAATGCTATAAATTTTGCGATTGGCCCCTAATGTCAACTGTCAACTGTGGCGGCGGCCATTTACATGACATCATCATCAAAATGGGTGTACTGCTCGGGTAACGTTCCGCGAGCTTCGCCCATTTTACAGTCGCCATAATCGTCCTACCGTGAGCACTATTCGCAGTGCGGTGGATAAATTTAAGTCCACTGGTTCGGTAAAACAGTGCTTAAGGATAGTGATGCGATTATAAGAGGACACAAGCGTTCTCACTCTAGCCTCTCACTATCAACTCCTAATCTAACCTCCACGCTGGTGACTGGTGGGTGCCTAGTACCTCGACTGGAGATGGGGTATTAAACCCCTGTGGAAGGTCGTTGGTGGCAGCAAACGAGAGAGGGGGGAGGAGTTTCCACTCACTAAGGCGGCAGCGGAGGAATTCCCTAGATGGAGTCAACGGTGGCGCCTACAGCTCCAGTTTGATCGAACTGGTAGTGAAATCCCTATATATGAGCTGCTTCGACATATTTGAACACCGGGTCTATAGAGATTTCCAATACTGAGCCAGGGTATTGGAAAAGAGTTGGTGGCGGAGGAGCCCTCAATGGGTCAACGGCAGCGATCATATCCCAAATAAGACCCTGATCATCCCAGTCCTGCTCTACGGCGCTGAAGTATGGACCGTATCAAAAGCGGATGAAGAAATCCTTGGTCGATTCGAGAGAAAAATTCTTCGGAAAATCTTCGGTCCCGTTTGCGTTGACGGGCTATGGAGACGAAGATTCAACCACGAACTATAAGAGCTGTACAGCGACATACCCCCGGTCAAAAAACTCCGCATTGGACGTTTAAGATGGCTAGGGCATGTAGAAAGAATGGGCAACAATACTCCGGCTCGCAGAGCCTTCGATTCCCAGCCAGACGTCGGACGCAGTAGAGGATGACCTCGCCTTAAATGGCGCGCACAAGTAGAAACCGACCTCAACCAACTTGCAGTGCGAAACTGGAGGCAGTTAGCTAAGGACCGGGCTAATTGGAGAGGCATGTTGGTTCAGGTCCATCCAGGACTGTAGCGCTACCTAAGTAAGTAAGTAAATCCATTGATCTGGAATAGGCCATGTCCCCTTATGATTATTTAGGTGAGGAAAGCACGTGCTGTCTTATGGTGGCGAATTTGTTCATGATGCGATTGTTACAACGTTTTCGCTAATGTCTTGACATAAAGACTTCTTGCCAAAGAATAGTCGCAGTTTCTGCTCACTATAACACGGCCCCAGTAGATAACACAGTTTTTGCATAATCTTTTTCCCCGTCCCATCCCATCGTATTTTCTGGATGCCAGTAATGCCTGCTTGGTGCCAGCTTAGGGCTTTTGCTAGTTCTTCTCCCGCAGCTCACCTGTTTAATATTTTCACATTCCAGATGCCTTTTTTCGTTTAGAATGGTCGTCAATAATAAAATTAGTAGAGGTTAGGAAGATAACCCCAAGCACAATCACCACCTGAAGGGCCAGTTCCAATATCGGATGCCTCTAGGACAGGTGACCATCAGTATCCACTTGTTGGGAACGTGGGATAATTAAAAAAAATAATAACAATAAAGTTTGAAAGCCACTGATGTTGTTTAAGAGATTTTTTTTATTTTGTTTATATGACAAATATTTTTGATGCATACGAAAAGGCGAAACGCAAGCTTATCATCGTAAAACCAAAGTTCGTGTCTTAGATTTGAAATAAGAGGTTTTAAGTTTGAAATGCACCAGGTTCATTACGTAAGGCTGGTAGAATTTGTCGTTAGGGGTATTTGCTAAATCGAGTTGGAGTTAGTACATAGCGACGATCTTTATTTACTAGTAGACCATATAGCTGCTTTGATGAAGGAGAACAAACGCCTGGAAAGCATAAATGCCGAAAAAAAAACGGTGCCTGACTACCGCAAACTCGGTATGCGACATGACGCTGGTATATAAGGCTACTGCGCATTTTCGGCACTCTCTTTTTAACTTTCTCTTACAAAGAGAAAGATATTGTTTTCGTGAAAATTTTCGACCTCGAGATTTTGATTGATTCTAACATTACGATGATAGCGGAGCCTAAAAAAGTGGTTTTTGGAATTCCGTCCGTCGGTCCGTCGGTCCGTAATGGTCTCCCCAGCCTAAACGGCTTGACCAATTTTCTTCAAACTTCGTATCCAAGTTTGTTTTGGTCATAATTCTAGGCCATTTTTTTTTGTTTGCTTTTAGCCATGTTAATAACGGTACCTGCCATATAAAAATTACACATAACCTCAATTTTCTCGAAAACGGCTCTAACGATGTTGGTTAAACTTTATATATACTATAAGCATATTAGTTCCAACAAAACTGCATACCCAGTTTTTGCGAGAAAATCCATATAACGGATTTTGTCATCTAGGCCATATAAAGAAAATTTTAATTTCTCGCAAACTGCTATGTCAAATTGAATGAAATTTAATATACATATTACTATTATAGTTTGAAACAATTCCACATAATTAGTTTTAGCCCAACTATCACTAAACGGAATTTTCAGTTTTGGCCAATAACGGAAAATCATCATTTTGGAGGAAACGTTCGTATAATCACATTTCGACATTATTTATATAATTTTAAGCATTAATAATCAAAATGCGTACTATTTGATCTAACGCCTAACTCGCTGTGAAAGAGAAAGTTGCGTACGACCCAGTCGTGCACCCACCACTCGTTTCTTTTATTTTTGGCGGTGATATTGACGAAGTAAAACAAGTGCGCATCAACATCGACAGTGGTCGACGTTTTTTTTTTTGTTCTTGTGCATGGCGAAACATGTCTTAAATTTTGTTCGGCGAAGAGAAAATAACGTCGACATAAATGACAAAATAATAAAAAAAAAAAAAAAACAATTAATGCTAAAACGCAGCAATATAAATGCAACCGACAAAAAAAGTGCATAATCATACAGTGTGAAATTAAATTAACGAGAAGCGACTTCAAATAAGAGAAGAACATTGCACAGTGGCAATATCGTGACGAAGTAAATCACCAGCTAACGTCGATCGTACCTACATCACTAGTCTCCAAAGCTACCTGCCCAATTTAAAATCTGAGGAAATTTTTTTCCAAAAATAAGGGAATAATTCTGCACCACTGAGACTCCTCCATACAGAAGCCGATTTTCACCAAGCGCTAGAATCTTCTTCAACCCGAGCCGCACAACATATCAGCAGCAGCAGCATCCCCTGTGAAAAACATCAAAACGTAACCAAAAAAAAAAGGCTAAGTGTACGCGAGCATATACCAGAAGCATATTGACATCTTTGTACACGCAGAGGGTGAGATTGCTCAACTGATACCCCTGCGAATCTAAATTACCATCTTTACATAGACAGCAGCGAGGGACTCAACCATTCTTCATTCTAGACTTTGAACCATACGATCCACTGAGTAGTATTTCTTACATACATACCCTTCTAATGCCCGGTTTCACAGTGGGAGCTTAATCCGTTGCTTAGCTAAGCAAAAAGCAGAGCTTAAATTTGGTCTTAAGTTTTTTGGGTTTCACAGTCATCAAAAAAGTGTGGTTTAGCTAAGCTAAGTAAAACAAGTAATTGTGAATGGTTCGTAGGTAATTTATTAGTTACGCGCCTAGAACTATACACCAAACGGGAATATTCTGCGAATATGTATGGAATTTATTATGGACATCACCCATTGTGTAATTCTCTACTACATCCAACAACCAATCAAAATTTCCTATGACAGAAGTTAATCCAACACTTAAGCCACCAACATCGGCTAATACTTAATACTTAATCAACATTTAAGTGTGGTCACCTCTTAAGCCGGCTCTGTGAAACACAAAGTTATGTTAAACCGCAGGTTAAGCTCCACGTGAGGCTTAAGCTCTCACTGTGAAACTGGGCATAAGTATTTTTATTTTGTTTTATTATTTGAATTGTTAAGTATTGTGTTCGCAACCTTTCTAAAGTGCGAAATAAAATTTAATCCCGTGCAGCAACTATTCAACAATAATACGACAGCAGTTCGACACTTCCCCGGGCAGAGAAATTGTGCACAAGTTCCCTTCACCCCTGGACATCATTTTTTTTTCCGGAGATCGACAAGTAAGCAATGACAAATCAATTGCATTTATCGGTGAGTCTATTTTATCGTATTTTATTTTGTGCTCGAATTCGTGCGAACTATTATTGTAGTGTATAAGTTTATTGGCATGATATCCTTTTGATATATATACGTATATGTATATGTGGATCGACAATATAAAAACAAATCGAATTTAATTGTGATTAAATAATCTACGGAACGGATCTAATTTTTTTTCTCATCATATCGTGAACGTATTTGGATATGTTGAGAATCTTTCAAACATTAAGAATAGCAAGATTTTTATTTGTATTATTTTTTTTTCTATTTCGTATAATCTATCATAAGATCGAATACTTTACGGATGAAATGCGTATCGTACGAGACCCTTTTTATTTTTTGTTTGAACCAACATCGAATTGTTGTTATATTTTTATTTTTTTTTTTTTTATTTTCCGATTAGTCTGATTTGAGAAAAGAAAATTTGTTTAGTTTTTTTTTTAATAATTTTTCAATTAGTTTGATTTGTGAAAACAAATGATTCAAGAAAATGAATTTTATATTTTTTGCTTTTTAATATATTTTTTTTTATAATGCGGTAGGACCAAATTATTTTGTTTATTTAGTTCAAATATAAATATGAATTAAGATATAACTTTTGTTCATTTCTGCGGTTTTTGTTTGGAATTTAGTTCTGTTTTCTTGGTCCAGTAATGGTTTTACAGCGGTGCAACCGTAAGCTAATTTGGGAAGTCGTTTTTAGTATGCAACTTTTTAGGTAAATCTTCTTAGGGGTGGGTATGAAGATAGTCAAGGGTGGACGAAGAGGAAGAATGACACAATAAGGGAGAATCAGTTTTCTGTTTAGGGGCTATCTTAAAAATCGTGTGGCGAGATAGCCAAGGTCTGTCGCAGATACATTTGTAACAGCGATGTGGGTGGGCACACACAATATAAAGCATTCTCCAACTTTGGCTCTCAATTCAGCTGAAATATTAAATCGATAGAAATTGAAATTATGTAGTACTGATATGAATTCTTCGCGCTTCTTTTATAAAATTACCAGATATTAACATCTCTTCTGTGGCATGTAAAAACGTAACCCCGTTCAGAGCGAAAGTAGCAAGAACCTCCCCACCGACGAGCTAGGATGAGCATAAGCTAGCATGCCTCAGCTACAGAAGCCTGGACACCCCTTTCGTTTGCTGCCCGGCCTGGCTTGAGGAGTCCTGTGGCCTCAAGTCACAAGGGTAGTAATAAAGCGAAAGGGTTTGGTAAAATATGGTCGTATTTTCCATCAGCTCAAGAGAGCGTAAGTCGTTACGTCACGACCTAGGATATTCGTACATCGATTATTGTATTGAACAGTCCAAACATACCAATTTAATATATCCCACCCTACCTCTCCAAGTTATTTTACGTTTAACAATAGTTTAGTAAAGTTAGATATTGTAGAGGTCGAGGGATATATTCCGTTACACACTCCGGTATTGAGTAGGGCAAAAAGCCTTACGGCTCATCAGCGACTATCTCTGTTCAAGGGGCGTTGTCTACCATTCGACCATTTGATTTGACTTGATTGGTAGATAAACCCAGTGCAAGGAAGAAAACTCACCTTTATACATCTTATAGCATGGTACAAGCCGGACCAACCTGTATTTTTGACCAATTGCAAGGATGCGTAACAACAGTCATCAGATCGAATTTTTTCAACCTTATATCTCTATTGTAACTTTTGTTATGAAGGTTTTGTTTGCCTATTTTGTCGGAGAATTTGTTCCCTGTTATGTACCAAGCTTCAAAAAAAAATCCGTTTAACAGTTTTAGCATGATGCTCATACACAGCCATAGTCCATCAATAAATTTATAAGTTATGCATAGATTCATATAAATATTTGATAAAGCGAAAAACCGGAAACAGTGCTTTTATTTGCGTTTGCCATCCGGCCGATTATAACAGCCCTGGAATGAATTAATTCAACGCTTAATGCAAACACAAATTTTACTGACATTATACATAAATTAGTATTCCCCAGGGAACCGTTCAACCGATGGTATATTTAAATTAAAATAAAACTTAAATATTTGCATATAGTCATTGGGACATTATTTTGCATAAACAATCCTCTTCCCATAAGCTCGATCTAGGTTAACATGCCCCATCCCATCAGGTCCATTTATGGATCAATGAAAATGAAATGTCCCCCTACCAAGCAAGTCATGTTCCATGTCCTCTAAAACCCATTCAACATGATATTAAAATTCATAATGTCCATACTCAAGAATTCCATCAAGGAACCTGACTTCAAACAGTGCGGGATATCCTTACAGTCTGCTTCGCTCTATTTCTGACCCAACCTAACGATACATAGCCAGAGTTTGATCCAAGGAGATGAAATCAAATAGCCTTCCCCCAAGCATGAAATGACAGAACCCACATTAAGACTTCTCCCTCCCAGGAGTCCTATTTCTATTGCACCCACCCCATCCTTGTATTTAAATTAAAATAACCAAATGGCATATAAATTATTTATGACTTTTTGATTCTTCCTTTGACAAAAGAATAAAGGACATGACAGAAAAATTGCTTCCCAAAGCTGATCATCCTAAGCATTGGTCAAAGTCACTCAACCACAAGGACTATGTCAAAAGTAATGTGGCAAGCCAATACAAAAACCATGACTAACACAATGGAATTTCCATAAATTTTGTTCCTTTCAATAATTTTTTTTTCGTTTCGTTTTCCTTTTCTAAGGATAAAGGCAAACGTCCTCTCGTTAATAATTCAATTCGATTGTAATAAAATATTTAGCTTATAATCTCACCATCATTTCAATGTGTGTGTGTCAGTGTTTCGTCCTTTCATGAATTTATATAAACACATCAGCATGATTGTAATCGCATCTGGAATCTACCAAACATCTCTTGCGGCGAGTGTCCTTGATTTATGAGAATGGTATTTGTTTTGGAAATTAACATCGATTGTGGTGCGGTGATAAGCAGTGAACTGAAAAATAAGATATCAACGATAGGGAGGAGGGAAGGGCAATTTATTCAACCCACCCCCCTTTCCACCTAAATATCCTGATTTAGGATCTTTGTTTGTTGGTTGCATGTAATGGGGTTTTGGAAGACTTCCATAAATCCATTGAAACAGTTTGACTTCTCTCTAACAATGGCGAGCTGTAGAGATTCATAGAACCAATCGTGCCAAAGGAGTGTGGAGTCTCTAAGGGGAATAGAAATACCCCACGAGGACGACGGGAAGGTATATAAAGATGAAAGCCAACCAAGTGATGTTTGAAAGGTTTTTCTGTTTTTTTTTTATTGACTTGGTTGGTATTTTGATCACGTGCCAGAAAAATATAAATTTTAACTTTCTGACAGGACGAATGTCCTTAACCACATTATTTCTTGGCAGGGTATGTTTGTTGGGAAAAGGGAAATAAATAGGATACTGAGTGCCATTAAGGGGGCGGAGCGGTAGGAGTACTGCAACATATCTCATCCTGGGCAGCAAATTAATTGCAAATGAAAGGATGTACTTTGCTACATGTGTTAGTTAGTGAACTTGGTGTTGAGGGAACGTGTCTTGTTTGTGCCATCTAAAGTCGAAAAGTTATGCAATTCTGTCTCGGAGACTCGAGACTAACGACTGTGAACTGGATATGCATCGTAATCACCTGACACAGAGAGAAGCGAAAGAATTTTTGTTGTCCTTGGAGGCTTTTGCTTTGCAACCCTCAACATTGTCGAATCAAAAACTCATTTATCCAGTGTCGGGTTTTGTTTATTCTGGAAGCCATACAGGACTATTGCAGCAGCTTTTTTGTTGATGGTGTTTGGTTGGTTCACTTGTAGTGCAGTTTATGAATCATTTGAGGCATTTTTTGGGGATGATGCGGGTCGCCCTTCTCCTGGTTGTGACTAAGTACCAGGATCTCATTTGAATATCCCTTTTTTGTTTGGGAGCTATGCCTAAATACATTTCACCATACTTGCATGAATTCCAGTTCATGATTGCATGACTACATTGTAGTCATTCATTGATTGTCAGGAGATGGTATTGCTGATGGGAATGATCTATTACAGGAGGCTCTCTCCAATATGATGGATGGACTTTTGAATAGTCTTGCGGTTACAATGTAAACATACCCATTGTAGGAATATTGATTCAAAATTGGATGTACAGGGGTTATATGGTGATGTAATAAACTGGCATTCACATTAATTAACTCAACGTACATGTGTTGGTTTGAGTCGGTATGTTCCACATATAGATGGATAAGGAACGGGTCTATAAAATTGTTCGTAAAGCAAGGTTTCAGATGCATTTGAATTGGCAAAGTTTGACAGAAAGTTTCAATGTTACTTAAGTCAATTAGTTGCACAAATCATTCGTCAGTTCATTGGCAATACAATTTTGTCAAAATGCATTTGCAAGTTCAAGGACACATATTTCCAGATCCCTAGGTGATGGATATTCTATAATACACGGCCTTAATGTAGACAAAAAGGTTAGGTAGGGTAGGTTAGGTTAGGTTAGTGGGTTGATGAGGCAGACGGTGTGTGTCTTCCCTCATCGCACTCAGGTCAATATAGACCCATTGTGATGCCCGTTGGGGGTCCACTTGTGTCGTTGGTTCATTCATTGTCCCGTTACTCTCCATTGTTGTTAGGCTCTTTCCAGCCATCCAGATGTTGTTGCAAACCTGAAAAGATTAGGGAGAGGGATTTCGGATAGATCCATGAGGTCATGGAAAAAGTATTTTCCTAAGGATCTCATTCTTAATTGGCTGAGGCCTGGGCAGTGGCACAGAAAGTGGAGGGTATCCTCGTGTATTTCTTCATCACCGCAGTCTCTACAGAGGTGATCATCTATGAGATGCATTTTCAGTTTGTGGATGTGTCCAGTAAGAATGCCAACTATAGTAGAGACAGATTTCCTGTTTCTACGAAGTAGTTTATGGGTTCTGGCTTTGTCATACTCAGGCCACATCCTTTTGGAAGTTTCATAGGTGGGAAGGGAGTTCCACCTGTTTTTGGCATTGATCAGTGTTTTCTGTCCCACCCGAGATTTGAGGTCACATAGTGGTGGTTTGACAGACTGGTCTGCTTGGTCAATGCTGGAGGCAGATCCTTTTCTTGCCAGTTCGTCAGCAATTTCATTGCCCTGTATGCCTCTGTGTCCGGGGACCCAGCAGAGATTAACATTATGTTGGACGCCAAGAACCTTTAGCTCTTCACGACAACGTTTCACAAGCCGAGATTTTATTTCGACAGCAGAGATAGCTTTTATTGCAGCCTGACTGTCAATAAAGATGGTGATATCATCTGGTGGTATCGCCAGCATTGAGGTCGCTTTGGCTGCCTCTGCTACTGCCAATATTTCGGCTTGGAAGACACTGCTGTGCTCAGGGAGACGAAAGGTGCTGTTTAGCTTAAGTGTTTCTGAAAACACTCCAGCTCCAACGCCTACATCCATTTTTGAACCATCAGTGTAGATGGATATGGTTTCGGGGCCCAATTCGTTCCTCTCCCACTCCTCTCTGCTTGGGAGGATGAAAGAGAATGGTCATACATATGTCCATCTTTCATATGGATTTGCTATTTCATTCATCTGGCATGCTCTCATCTTTGGAGTCTTTGTTGATGGATGCATGCGCACTTCTATGGCAACATCCCCGAATTCTTCTGGTAGATAAAAATCCATCAAAACTGGCTGTCTTCTCGCTCATCAGATTTTAGATGGCTGTGCTATCTTCTTCAATACTCTCGACCATATGCTCATTAGGCAGCTGCTGGAAATGCTGCCTGAAGACATCTACAAATCCCTGGACGTCATTGTCGTTTCTTAGAGCCTGTGTTCCTCATTGTCAGATGACAGTTTTTTTTAAGAATTGGGGGATGTTCTTCTTGTCACGAGACTCTACGATTTCCCTAAGCTGGGAGCCTTTGTAGTCTCTTTTTTCCCTACACCGGATATTCTTCTCTTCCCTTCTTCTGGCTTGTTACCCTTCTTTGAATTTGGCAACGATAAGAAAATGGCCAGAGTCAACGTTTGACCATCTGTATCCAGGATGTTAAATCTTGCATGAACTTGAATGATCTTGTTGGCGGTTCGATCATCTGGAGATCTCCACGTTGTATTGTGGATTTCAAGCCGAGGAAGCCTAGTTCTACTGGACTATCGGTATTACATGCCGCTTCAAGGTCAGATGCCAGTCGGAAGCCATAACGAGGCTGTGCTTTTCCGCCATTGTTTACAATTTTTGCATTGTATTCCGAACAGGATCCGTAGGCTCCGTCCGGGAGATCGTAGAATTACTCCTCGATATGGATTTCAGTCTCATTGGTAGGGGTGTGTGCACATATAAAGCTGATGATGAAAAACGTTGCTCTGGTGCGGATCGCAGCCAGAAAACCGGCTTAAAGTCAGAATTGAACAACACGATTCTTCAATTAGCCCGGTCTTTAACTAACTGCCTCCAGTTTCGCACTTTAAGTTGGATGAGGTCGATTTCTACTTGTGCAAACCAGGCAAGGTCTTCCTCTACTGCGTCCGACGTCTGGCTGAAAATCGAAGACTCTGCGAGCCGGAGTATTGGTGTCCATTCGTTCTATATGTCCTAACCATCTTAAACGTCCAATGCGGAGTATTTTTTTTGACTATGAGACATGTAGCTGTACCGCTCGTATAATTATTGGTTGAATCTTCATCTCCATAGCTCGTCAACGCAAATGGGACCGAAGAATTTTCTTCTCGAATCGACCAAGAATTTCTTCATCCATTTTTGACACGGTAAATGCTTCGGCACCGTAGAGCAGGACCGGGAAGATCAGGGTCTTGTAAAGGATCGAAGAAGCAGCGGTTGGCAAGAGTAATTCCTCGTTTGATTTCTGACGAGATGTTGTTGTCACTTGTCAGAGTTAATAGCGGAGCCGAGGTCAGTCATGACGTTCTGTCCAATTCGTCGATGTTGTGTGTCCTTTCCTGTTGACAGCATATACTTAGTCTTACCATCACTTACTGCTTAACCCATTTTTGCCGCTTCCTTCTCTATACTAGCAAACGTGGCTATGACATCACGTTGAGTCCTACCAATGATGTCAATATCGTCGGCGTATGCTAGTTGTTGCACTGATTTTTGGAAAATTGTGCCTCAGGTGTTGGCTCGGGAGTTTTGCACAATCCTCTCCATAATCCGATTAAAGAAGTCACATGACAGCGCATCGCCTTGCCTTAATCCTTTTTTGGTATCAAATGTGTCGGTGAGGTCGTTTCCGACCCTGATGGTGCAGCGAGAATTCTCCATCGTCATCCTACACAAACGGACGAGTTTGGGTGGTATACCAAAACTAGACATGGCTCTGTATAGTTCGTCTCTATAAATGCTGTCGTATGCGGCTTTTAAATCGATGAATAGGTGGTGGGTATCGATTTGGACTTCTTGGGTTTTTTTCCAGAATCTGCCGAAGTGTGAAAATTTGATCGACTGTGGACTTTCCTGACCTAAAACCACACCGATGTTGAGGAGACTTATGCCTCTGTAATTGGCGCAGTTCAGGGGATCTACTTTTTTGTGGATCGGGCAAACGATGCTGAGGATCCATTCTTCAGGCATACTTTCATCCGACCAGATATGGCTTGTTAGTTGGTGGATGTTACTTACCAAGTCATCTCCGCCAGTTTTGTAAAGCTCAGCGGGAAGGCCATCATTTCCGGCGGCCTTATTAAGCTTGAGTTTAGATATAGCTATCCTCACTTCACTTAGGTCGTTTGGTTGGCAGTTTTCGCTGTCGTTGCCAATATTAAATGGTTCGATCTGCCTGACAGCGGAATGTTGTTCGTCATCGCCGTTTAACAGTCTGCAGAAGTGGTTCTTCCATATCCTCAGCATCGACTGTGTCTCAACTACGATTTTTCCTTGTTTATCTTGACAGGATTCTATTCGAGCCTTTTATCCTTGGCTTTGACGTTTTACACTTTGGTAAAACTTGCGAACATCGTTCCTGGAGTGGCACCTCTCTATATCCTCGATCGCGCGCTTTTCTTGCTCTTTTTTCTTCTTTCTAAAAGCCGATGTTCTTCCCTTTTTCTTTGCCTATAGAGCTCAATGGCAGCTCTCGTCTTCACCTGCAGCTTAGCATTGTAGGCCTCGTTCTTGGCTGCGAGCATCTGTCGGCATTCCTCATCAAACCAGGGGTTTCTTGCTGGTGGCCGCGAGAAACCTAGCACATCAGTTGAATCTGATCTAATGGCCTGTTGGCATCGTTGCCATTGTTCTTCGACATTAGATGCTGGTGGTATGGTGTGAATCGAGAGGTTAAGGGATACGCGTTGCGCGAAGGTCTTGGCGGCCTCTTGCGATTGCAGTTTTTCGACATTTCTTCACAATATTTCTGGTTTGTTGTAGCGTGGTGGATATCCTCATCCTTACCTTTGCTGCAACAAGGTAGTGGTCCGAGTCGATGTTAGCCCCTCGGAATGTTCGTACATACAAAATACTGGATGCTTGTCTCTTGTCTATCGCAATGTGATCAATTTGTTTGACCGTTCATTGACCTGGAGACCGCCAAGTCCCCTTATGGATATCGAGGTGAGGAAATCGTGAAAATTCGCTAGTTCCGTAGCGAAGTCAATTAGCCTAATTCCGTTACCAGACGTGTTGTCTCGTCTAAGATATATTTAGCATCGTACTTTGGTAGTCGCTCATAGGTTTTGTCAAGAAGCTCGTAGAAGCAATCCTTAGTTGTATCATCTTTTTCCTACGTCGGAGCATGAGGGCATATAAGGCTTATGTTGGCGAATTTGGCCTTGATGCGGATTGTTACAATGCGTTCGCTAATGTCTTGGAAACATAAGACTTCTTGCCTATAAGCCTGGCACCTTTAACAAATTCGCATCCGAATAGTCGATGTTTCTGCTCACTATAACACGGTCCATAGAAGATGTCACAGTTTTTCATCCTCTTTTTGCCTGGCCCATTCTATCGTATTTCCTGGATGGCAGTAATGTCTGCGTTGTAGCAGTTTAGGGCTTCGGCTAGTTGTTTAATGTTCTCACATTCCAGGTGCAGATACGAATGTCGTTGTCCTTTTTTCGTTTAGCGGGATTGCAACAGTACAATCAGTCTTTTCCGAGGCTATCAGTTGCTTCGTAACAATGGCTTTTTCCATGGGTGGGTAGTTAACCCAGAGCACAACCCCCAACCTGGAGGGCCAATTCCAATTTATTAGATACCCCTAGGACATGCGGCCATCAGTATCCACTACGTTATTGAGCGCTGTCGTTGACCTTTCGGTTCATCCGCCACCATCTCCGTTCAAGGGGCCTGACTTACCCTTACCCTCATTCCATGCCATTCTCACCAGGGTGTTTATAGTGTTGCTGTTTTTCGTCGTGTTATCAACACTCGCACATATCGTTAATCAAGTCACATCCGATTGGATGAGACCAGTACCCGATGGTTACAACTTGGAGGTAAAGCACATTTGATATGTAGTCAGAGTTGCGAGCTATGGCTTATGGATATGAATAAAATTGTAGTAAAACTAGACGAGGAACGGGTCAAAGTTGTCGCGCTTGCGGATGACATGGTTATACTAGTGTCAGGAAAATTCCCTTCCATTATAAGTGAAATCATGGGGACTGCTCTAGACAAGGTTAGCACCTGGGCTACCAAGAAATCAGGATGCTGGACTGCAAGGCTTTATGGCCACAGTAGTATCCTGGACTCGTTACCAAATGGCATGGTCACTTTTTCAACTGACTACTGTAACATGAACATGAGTACTTAGTAATATCGTAAACGTACACACTTACCCAGGTTTACCCTGCACGTAAGCTGTGCTCAACGTAATTCGCAAGATCGTATGAGCACATCTATTACGTTCTTGTTTTTTTTTTTTCGATAAACGGAGATTCAGTGCTTATGCTATGCACTTAAAGATTTCTTTTTCGTTCGACACAGCAAAGCTATTGGTAACATCCAATAAGCATCATATTTAAGTGCATTAGTTTTAATTAAGTCATTAAAGACTAAAACTGAGTAAAAACTATAAAAAAAAGTCATTAAAACGATACATAAATTTATAGTAGACATTCTATTCTTAACATATAGGTAGATAACGAATAGCAAATTTTAAAGTTTACGCGAGTTTTTGCTGAACAAAGGTGAGATAGTTTTCATTATCATGTGATATTTGTAATCCATAGCGAACACATATTTTATTCCAAAAGACCTATCTGATTAAGCCGCGGATCAAACGGTATTGGCTGTAAATTTTGCATGCGGTGGCATAAAAAGAAAAACCAGTGTTGTGTAAACCATGCTTGACCAAATCGTCACGTGGATCACAAAGTGCCTGCGAGCTTAACAATATCAAACAAGCAAAATATCCACTAAGCACACTTGCTGCCAATAACCTACGCGTCGATTCGCTGGCGAAACATCAAATTGCAAGGATTAGATAGCATCGAGGGGATAATAAAAAAACATCCACTCCTCGTGGTCCTTAAAGAAGTCACCAAGGTCAAGTGTCTCATCGAAGACTCACAAGAGTATACGAATAATATCAGTTGTGCTACTTAGTTTATCTTCCTTTTTTTTATTACATCTTAAATCTAAATTAACTAAATTAATTAATTTATCAAATAAATTTATCATATTTCAAACATCTGTAAAGTGTGTAAATTCATTGCCTACCTAATATAATTGAATACATGATATTGAGCTAATTATAAATACATTCTAAAATTAAAATAACCTAACTGAACAACTTATATATAATAACTTATACATTACATACCTTATTTATACATATATACATTGTAAATATTTATCGTGATAGTGGTTTGAAATGTTGAAACATTGTAATCAAAAGTAGCATATATATACATGAACAGCGTATACATCAACGAGAGTGCAGATCATCGAGACATGTCCCGAGGCGCAGCACATCGATAAACAAGGTAACAAATTTCCAATTCACCACTATAACGTATACATATTTTTTTTTATTTCTTTCTACATTTAATTCAATTATATAATTTTGCAATACTTTAATACTTAAATCTATAATTGGTCTACCTACATTTATACTTATTTACCTAAAATTATCTATCAATATCACAGTAATTTGCATTTAACACCATACATACCTATATCATACACAAATACTTAACATACATGCAATCAGAATACACACACACACACATAAAACAAAACTCAATTAAAATTTGATAAAACTAATTCATGCTAAAATTCAATTTGAAGTACACCTTTTGTTTGAAAAGATCAGTGGACATTGATATCCATTTCAAGTTTTTGTTTTGATGACATTTTCAGTTGCAATAAATATGGATTCAGTGAAATTGTCAATTAATAAAATGATGAGTAAAACATACACCATGTCTCATTAAATCTAATTTTTCATTGGTCATCTTCATCATCACTAGCCATCAACCCTTAAAACAGTTTGATCGTGCGCAACACCTTGCACGATATCAAACCTTGCAAGTGCATAATCATTTTTAACAGCCAGCTGATTACTTGTACATAAAAGGCACATGTTTGCCAGACAACGGTTATGTACAAGATTTATATAGGTCAATGTCAAGTACATTGTAAACTACTGTTCTGATGACGTAGATTTTGATCTCTTTACATCTCTTCTCTTTCGTTAAGTATTGTTGTCTCTAATAACACCCACACCCAGCCCTGAGCAAGCCGAAGAACAATGTCAGTAAGGAGGCATAAGAGAGACAACAATAACACGAAATATTTGTAAACAATACAGATTTTAACACCCATGCTAATTATTGCTTTATCTTGCTTCCTTCATTTAGTCAGTGGTCATATGATTGTGGACTGGTGCACATAAGCACCTCGTTCAACAAAATTATGCTACACTACATTACACCCACACTAAGCTTCATGAAAGGCTTCCACGTAGGCTTTCCAACCAGAGTTAAGTGGAATAGAAACGAAGTAGTAGGGGATTTCGACACGGTCGTCTACATCGAAGAATCTAGGATGAACTGTGGTTTGGGGTCCGGTGTCTACTCGGAATCACCGGAAATATCAGAATCGTACCGCCTACCAGATTTTGCCAGCGTATTCCAAACAAAAAAACTGGCTTTCCACGAGGCTTGCATGCAACTGGGGCGTGACATTACGCAAAAGCAAAATATTGCCATTCTCATAGATATTCAATCCATCAACTCGGTTACGATATCCTTCAAGCTGGTACAAGAATGCCGGAACGAACTGGCCCGCTGGGTGTCCACTTCAGGGTCACACTTCTCTGCGTCCCAGCGCACAGTGACATTGAAAGAAACGAGCGTGCAGGTGAGCTGGCAAGGCAAGGCTCATCTCTATACTCTATACGGCTCCATCCCGCTTGGTGCGGTTAAGGGACAAATCTACTTATACTTCCTGAAGAAGGTCTACTCCGAATGTAGAAGGTTAACAAATTGCGTCATATCGAGGAAGATATGGCCTTCCTACGACAAGAACAGAACAAACGACCTAGTGAATAGAACCCGCCCAGACATCGCTAGAATTACGCTCGAATCGCTAGAAATAAAGGTCACACGAGTCGTGGTAATAAAAAGTTACATCAGTGCTACTTGGGTTCATGCTTAGCCGCCACCTATACCTGACTTTCAAGTTTTACACTTCGGTTGAACTTACAAACATAATTTGTTGTGAGACCTCCCTATATCATCTCTTGCCAGGTTTTCTTGTTTTTTTTCTAAAAAGTAGTTTTCCATCCCCTTCATGCATATTAATCGATCTGTAGAATCATGCAAAACAACAAGTTGCCCAAAAACCCCCTCTAACCCTCCCTGAAATCCAAGCAAATTCATAATCAAATTCAAACATTTTTTGAATAATCCCCATCCTTTGATAACCAGGAATTATCATATATCCTTGCATCAATCCATACCACTTAACAAATTACGAATTTCTCCATCAAACTCCATTCAACTGAAAACAATTTATTCAGATGAATCTATGCATCTTATTCAGGTAAATAATTAATATGAGACATCGCTGCCGGAGTCTCCAGCTGACTGTTAACTTGCTGTATGCTAATTCACCTCAAAGTTGTTCAAAATAATGTTTATCAGCCGTAAATCCTTTCGACATTTAAGTATTTGCAAATTACCCCTATATGTAGGCAACATGTATTCAACTTGTTCGTCCTCTTTTGTGTTGTTCCCTGTTGGTATTTTCATCTGGGATTTACACTCTAGGTGTCATCATAGATCGACCACAGGACGTCCTGTGTCTGCCATCTGAGAGCACCACTTTCGTTAATAAATCGGAAGTTCCTTCAATCACACATTTAGGCCAAATTGAATTTCAGATAAGTGTGGGTATCTAGAACGACTCAACTGAGTTACAACCGCATCCATGTACACACATCCGTATATGTATCCTGTTTTCGTACCTAAAGTCCATTTGAATGTTTAAATCAAACACATACACGTAGATTTGAGTGGTTTGAGATACTTTCGAAATCAGGTGCGTACATTCAAAAACCGCCACAATCGGGAGTGACTGTTTATTTGTAATGTTGCATCCCCTGGATGTACGCTGTTCGTTGAATTTTTCCTTTCAATTTTTTTTTTGTTTTGCGTTTGGGTTTTATCGGTACACGGTGTACTGACAAATCCCCATGTGATAGCGCCGGTCTCATAAATTCGAAAGTGCATTGCGGGGGAATGTGTACACTTGCCCTCTAGACAGGACAGCTATCCTGTATCTGTAAACTCGCACACCATGCATATCTGTGTATAGAGATAAAATCCAAAAACTAGAAAGGATATGTACCTATAGAGCGTATTAGATTCACAGATACACACATTGAGTAGTTCATAGAAGCTACCTATACATGATGTTTAGTCAACCATGGATCTGTGGACATGGAAACATGTCCCCCGCATTTGCTTATTTTTATTTCGATCACAGATGGCTCTTTGGCTACGACTCTGGCCCTGCCCGTGGATTGTAATTAGAGACGAAAAAGCGGAATAGTCTGGATACCTCTTTTTTTTGGAGCACTGAAGAGATTAGCGAGTGTTTGCAGCTTAACTAGCGCCAGCTCGCTTTGATTGCAATAAGTGGAAGTGGTGTCGCGTTGTTTTTTTTATATCCTGCATCCCTTGAGAGGAGGAAAGGATGGTCTTGTTTGTTTAGAATTTGAAGCGCACAGATACACATGGAGAGAGAGAGAAGGGAGAGTGAGAGAGTGGCAGCACTTAATTAGAGAAATCGGTGATTTGTGAAATTAATTGGATTAGGCAACAAACAAGGGTTGATGTGGGAACGGGACTTGGCGGCGAGGTATTTGTTGGATTAACGAAGCATGCGGTTTGTTTTGGGTCTGCTGTGTAATGGAGCATTAAAGCGAGAGAGTAATTAGTGAACACGTCGTTATAATGTTGTCCCAATCATTTAACTGGTTATGAACGAATGACATGTGTGGTAGGGGGTTTTTGCCATGACAGCGGGATTTAAGTGCTGAGGTAGCATCTGGGATCGAGAGGGATGACTCTGTGCTTGTTAATTGGCTAATGGATATCGCAAATGGGTGGCTTTTCTATGGTGTTTGTTTGTTTGGAGTGAACCTTAATGAGAGCAGCATTTAGAGGTTCACTTAGATTCCACTGAATGGTTACCCCTTGTAACTGCTCCAGAAACCAATTTGACGTATTAAGGGTGGGCAATAAGTAAAACTGCAAATGATGGTTTACTCAAATGCCACTGGAGGGGTTACTTCTTTTTAGGCACATCCCTGGTTGATTGATCTTACTTAAGTTGTTCAAATCATTTAGATCGCTCTATTATGACTCACCTTGTGGTTTATTCTGATTTGGGAGAGTGCGAGCTAAATGCAAAGGCAGTGCCCTATGTGTCCTCCTTCTCCTCCGTTTTGTCCTGCATTTTCTACAGAAATCTTTGCAGGCAACACATAGTCATGAATGTCAAGGATGCTGTGTCGATTATGATGATGGATAGTTGTTGAAGTTTGTACCCCTCCTCGTTTGAATTAGTGACTTAGATCTGCTGATTTCCACTGCTACGAAATCAGCCAAGATGTTTGTTGTGGACAGCCATAAGTTGACGTTATTTAGTTTCGAATATTGACGTGGCAGGTACACTTCCCCGGCTCTACTATCACAAGTGAGTTTCATGAACACATGATAGATGACTCACCCCCTAGAAACCTGAAAAGGATTAATAGCTTATCCGGCAAACTTTTCACTCCGGATAAGGTCAAATGGGCGATCAAATCATTTAAACCATACAAGGCACCAGGGACAGACGGAATCTTTTCTGCTCCTATACAAAAGTGCTTGGATATTTTCTTACCCACTATGGTTTAGTTTCAATTGGGCTACATACCACAAACCTTGAGGGAGGTAAACGTGGTATTTATCCCCAAACCAGGCAAACGAATAGAACTACCTAAATCATACCGTCCAATAAGCTTAACATCGTTTTTCCTGAAAACAATGGAAGGAATACTAGACGTACACATTAGAGAGTGCTTAAATGAAAGCACTCCTCTGAACCCCTGCCAATTCACCTACCAAAAAGATAAATCTACGGAAGGAGCACTTCTAAGTTTAACATCACAAATAAAAAGTGCATACGAAAACAAAGAAGTCGAATTATGTGCCTTCCTTGACATTGAGGGTGCTTTTGACAACACTGGATATGACTCCATATCAAATGCTTTGACTCATAGATAGATCACCCCACCATCAAATGGATCAAAGCGATGCTTTAAAGTCGGAAAATAACTGCTTCATCAGCACTGACCTCAGTATCAGTAACAGCCGTTAAAGGCTGCCCTCAGGGAGGAATACTCTCACCCCTACTATGGTCTCTGGTTATCGATAACCTACTTTAAGACCTAAGGAATGCAGGTTTCAATGTAATTGTATACGCCGATGACCTAGTCATCATAATTAGGGGCAAAGAACCAAACGAGGTTAAAACACGTTTGCAAAACGCCCTTAAAATAGTCATAGACTGGTGTAGAAAAGAAAGTCTTCTATAAACCCCAGCAAGGCTATCACCGTCCCTTTTACAAAAAGGAGAAAATTAAGTCTTACCCAAATTTCAATCAATGATACATACATTGAGTATTCCAACGAAGTAAAATATCTTGGAGTGATCCTCGACAAAAAACTAAGCTGGAACTCCCACATAAACAACAAAATTCAAAAAGCAACCAAAGCTTTCTGGGCTTGCCGAAGCTTGTATGGTAAAACCTGGGGAATCTCTCCAAAGACCACACACTGGATCTACACGATTATGGTCAGGCCCATTATAACATACGCTTCAATAGTATGGTGGAACAAAGTCACCCAAAAAAACGGCTTGCCTGTCTGGGCATTACCGGAGCTATGCGTACCTGTCCCACGGCGGCTATGGAAGCCTTAATAGGACTAACACCCCTCCACATTTATATGAAAAAAGTGGCAATTCGCAGCTCAGCAAGTTTGACACAAGCGGAAGAATTAAACAATCGTGAACACCTTAAACTAATTGACCTTCTATCCGAACTTCCAGAACTTGAAATGATCTGTGCGGTTACAGACCGCTTAGCAAAGACACTATGCTTCGACAAGAGATTCTCAACGGAGATCACAACCAGAGAATCATGGTGTAGCTATAACCCACCAAACTTCCAAAACGGCCTAAAGTGGTATACGGATGGTTCTAAAATGGACTCAGGGGTAGAAGCTGGCATACATGGACCAAATAGGAACATCTCAATACCTTGGGAAAAAACCCTAGTGTATTCCAAGCTGAGCTCCATGCCATAAGAGAATGCGCAAACCTAATACACAACTCAGGTATTAAAGCCGCAAACATCCATATATTCACGGACAGTCAAGCAGCTATAAAAGCCCTTAGCTCACACATTATCGACTCCAAATCAGTACTACACTGCTTCAACTCCCTCCAAACACTCAGTTCCAGGAACAAAACAAGACTATGGTGGGTCCCCGGGGATTAAAGGTAACAAAAAGCTTATGAACTAGCCAGAAAAGGTTCGGAAACCCCCTTCATTGGACCTGAACCCTTCTGTGCAATCCCCAAATCAGCCATAAATCTTGTTATAAACAACTGGGAACAAAACAACTGTTATTCATAATGGGAGAACATACCAGGCCTAAGACAGGCCAAAAGAGCTATTCAGCCATTCAAAACAGATGCCAACAAGATACTAAATCTTCGCAGGCACGATATCTAAAACTTAGTAGGCTAACTGTCTTAGTAGTAGCTAGGTCTAGAAGAAGACCAAACAGCCGAACTTATCATATGTGAATGCCCGGCCCTTTACGATATGAGAAGGGAATCTTTCTTCAGGGAATTTTTAAGTCCCGAAGAAGTAATAAAATCGTATGCTGAAAGTATTATCAGATACATTAGGAAAGTCGAAGCGCTACTAACCAAAAAAAGATCTGACGACAGGCACAATAGATCTTTTAGGTTTATGTGCACGTTTCTGCTTAGGCAAGTCAGAATTACAAAGTAAAAATTTGACGTGGCAGTGATTGTTTTTTTTTAATATTTTTCCCGGTTCATCAGCTGCGTAGTTCCATGGAATGTCCAAGTGTCCCAACGTAGTTTGACACTATGCTGCAGATTAATATCGTTTGGAGATTTTCATTAGTCCTCGAACACTTTAGATTTTCGAGCACTGGATACTAGGAATCTAACTGATGCTATAAATTTCAACACACCTAAGTGATGCCTTATTATTCTTAAAAAAAGGGGGAAACCTGATGAAAAGTGACGACTCCGGCTTGGAAGACACTGCCGAGGTTAGACATCTTGCAATATCGACAGATTTTACGGTTTCTGGAGTAGTCTCCAGCGCCAAATTATTAATTTGTTTCAGATATCCTGCCGTGAAGTTGAATAGAAATTCGCTGCATTAAAAATACTAACTGTTTCCAGTCATTTCTATCTAGAATGCAAAATTTTATGAAAGACATGCTGACATTAACTGGCAAAAGGGCCTAAAACATATCCTGTACATTAATTTGAGTTCGCGGAGTACTATTTTTGCCACAAAGAATGTGACCTCCAGCTGAAATTCCTTTCCGAAAGGAAAATTCAAGAAGATTCTTATGACAGTTTTATTATCTTGGACGTTTGTCAGGCTATTGCAAGAGGTAAAGCAGTGAAAAAATTTAGTGGCCCAGAGGTTAGTATTCCAACACCCTATGCTAACATGTATTCACACTAATCCACATATTCTCTTTTTAAGTGACAGCGGAAGAATTCCGAAGATGGAGTTAACGGTGGCGTCAACAGTTCCAGTTAGGATGGTCAAACTGAAAAAATTAGCTGAGCTGATTCGACATATTCGGACAACATGTCATCTTAGGAGTAAGTCAAGTCCCTTGAACAGAGATAGTGGCAGATGAACTGAAAGACCAACGGCAGCGCTCAATCCGGTGGTGGATACTGATAACCCCGTGTCCTAGTGGTATCTAATAAATTGGAACTGGCACTCCAGGTGGAGTGTTGTGCTTTGGGTTAACTTCACACCCATGGCAAAAAACATTGTTACGAATAGCCTCGGAAAGGACTGATATTATTAAAGATGACCCTGCTAAACGAAAAAAGGACAATGACGTTCGTATCTGCACCTCGAATGTGAGCAATTTAAACAGAAGAGGTGCAGGCGAACAACTAGCGGAAGCCCTAAACTACTACAAAGCAGACATTACTACTATCCTGGAAAATACGATGGGATGGGCCGGGCAAAAAGAGGATGAAAAACTGTGACATCATGTTATAGTGAACAGAAAGAGCGACGATTCGGATGTGGATTTGTAATAAGTGCTGGACTTAGGCATGAAGTCTTATGTTTTCACGAGATTAGCAATCGCATTCTAACAATTGGCATCAAAGCTAAATTCGCCATCATAAGCCTTATGTGCGGTCACGCTACAAAGGAGGAAAAAGATGACAGCGAGAAACTGCTTCTACGAGCTCCTTGAAATCGTTCTGGAAGGTTTAAGTTGATAAGGCACCTTAAGCAGTATTGTCGGAAAACACAGCTTATACGACAACACGTCTAGCAACGGAATTAGGGTAAAGGACTTCGCAGGGGAATGAAATGCCACTATAGCCAGCACACGATATTCCCTCGATATCCACAGCGGGACATGGCGGTCTCCAGATCAACAAATGGCCAATCGAATTGATCACATTTCGATAGACAAGAGGCACACATCCAGTATTTTGGATGTCCGAACATGCAAGAGGCTAACATCGACTAGGACCACTACTTTGTTGCAGCCTTGGTAGGAATACTGATATCCACCAAGCCACAAAAAATGAAATATATTGTGAACAAATTTAATGCCGAAAGACTGAAATTGCAAGAGACCGCCAAGGCATTCGCAACTGGCAACGATGACAACAAGCCATTAGATCAGCCGCAACTAATGTGCTAGGTTTCTCTCCCACCAGCCTAGGTTTCATAAGGAATGTCGAAACTCGACAGATGCTCGCAACCAAGATGAAGAAGAGAACAGCCGTTGAGCTCTTTAGGCAAAGAAGGTAAAAAGAACACCGGCGTTTCAGAAAGAAGAAAAAAGAGCACATAAAGCGGGCGATAGAGTATATAGAGGGTTGCTACTCCAGGAATGATTTTCGCAAGTTTAACCAAAGTGTAAAACGTGAAAACCAGGGATACAAGTCTCGAACAGAATCCTGTCGAGATGAACCAGGAAATGTCGTAGTTGAGGAACAGTCGATGCTAAGGATGAACCACTTCTGCAGACTGTTAAACGGCGATGAAGAACAAAATTCGAATATCAGGCAGAACGAACCAAATTCAATATTGCCAACTACTGCGAAAACTACCAACCACCCGACCTATGTGAAGTGAGGAGAACAATATCTATACTCGACCTTAACAAGGATGCCGGAAATGAAAGCCTTCCCGCTGAGCTATATAAAGCCGGCGGAGATGACTTGGTAAGTAACATTTACCTGCTCATAAGTCAAATTTTTTCAGATGAATTTATGCCTGTAGAATGGAATCTTAGCATCGTTTGCCCGATCAACAAAAAGGAGACACTCTGAACTGCGTCAACTACAGCAGCAAAGTTTCCTCAACATCGCCTACAAAATCATATCTGCCGTAATATGTGAACGCCTGAAACCGTATACCAACAACCTGATCGGCCCTTATCAGTGTGGTTTTAGGACAGGAAAGTCCACAACCGATCAAATGTTCACACTTCGGCAGATCCTGGAAAAAACCCAAGAAGTCCAAATCGATACCCACCACCTATTTATCGATTTCATAGCCGCATACGACAGCACTTATAGGGACGAACTATACAGAGCCATGTCTAGTTTTGGTATACCGGCCAAACTCGTCCATCTGTGCAGGATGACGATGGAGAATTCTCGATCCTCCACCAGGGTCAGAAACGAGATGAAGGTTTAACCAAGAACTATACGAGCTGTATAGAGACGTACCCCTAGTCAATAAATTTCGCATTGAACTTTAAAGATGGCTAGGACATGTAGAACGAATGGACAACAACAACCCGGCTCGCAGAGCTTCGATTCCCAGGCAAACATTGGACGCAGTCGAGGAAGAACTCGCCTTAAGTGGCGCGCACAAGTAGAAACCGACCTCAACCAACTTGGGGAGTGCAATTGGAGAAGCATTTTTGGTGAGGATCACGTTCATTCTGACCGTAGCGCTACTTAAGCTAGTAAGTTTACTAACATATGTCAGCAGCTATGGTGATCAGCTGAAACACAAGAAACGGACGAATTCCACTTTATAAAGCGAAATAAGGCCGAATTTCCATAGTCGGTCTTATTTCACTTTGCTAGAGTGAATTAAAGCCGATTTGACTTATTTCACTTATTTCGCACACATCCCAAATCCAACTCTCAGCCCAGGCAAAGCGGTTCATTCTTTGCATCCATCCTTGTGTAAATTTGGGTGTATGCAAACTTTGACTAAGTGTTGGGAGACACGTTGCCCCTTGCGTTGAATTTGGGTTGCGTGCGAGTTTGGAATGAAGCTAACTTAACCTTCTTAAGCCTAACTTAATTTTAATCCTGATTGAGTCTTTGGGTGCCCGTTCAGCATGTATCGAACCATATTGTCCACCAATATGGTGTACAAGCCCTGAATCACCTTAATAAGGAAATTATCAATTTTATTCAGCTGAGCCCGATTGTATAGGACCTGGTTGCGATAATATTTTATGTACTCGGATTGCGGCGTTCGGTACAATACTAAGCTGGATCGGAGACAACGCCTCTCAAAACAGCCGTAGGATTCGGTTACATTGAACCACACTGGACAGGGCCATGTAGCAAATGACTTTCACCCTTGAATCAAGTTGACTGCTTTGTAACAGTCCTTCTTGTCAGAGAATAGGCCCCCCAAGCCCTGGCCAGGCAAGCATCTACATATTTGTTAGAATACAGAAACTTTTCAAGCCAGATGTCAAGGTATTTGACTTCGCTTCTCACCGCCAACGGCTGCCCGAGTTGTCCGATGATGCACAAATTTTTCCAGTTCTTTCTGGTATCTCTTGAAGCCCTAAACAATGGGGTCCTAAACAGATTTTTTTCGGTTTTTTTTTGGAAATTGATACTAAATTTCCAATCATCGCAATATCACTTAATGTGATCACGTTGCACAAGTATGTTGATGACCTCGATTTTCGAACCTGATCTGTTCGCCACTAGATCTACTGCGTACGCTATAGCGTGTCTGAGGGAACCTACAAGATCACATGTATAAATGATAAACAATATCGGGGAGTTCACCGCCCCTGTTGTAAACCGTTTTTAATTTTAAAGACTTTACTCGAAATTACGTTGCCACATTTGACGACGAACTTCTTTCCCATAAGCATTTCATAAATCATATATAGCATGGGTTTGCGCATGCCCTGTCTGCGTCAGCTTTTAGAAGAGTTATGTAGAATAAGATATCAAACACCATCCCTGCCCGCATCAGAATCATCCATATACAATATAAGTGGCGATACCTTAACTTAAACCGAGATGGATCTTCAGTTACTCAGGTTTTAACCTAACTGCCTCTAGTTGCAAAGTTCAGATTGGTTGAGCTAGGTTTCTAATTGTGCGCCTCACTTAAGATATTACTATTGAAGGGTGGAGTACTGCTGTTCATTCGCTCTATATCTCCTAGCTATCTCTAATGTCCAACCCATATAAGTTACTTGAAGTGCGCACCTTAAGTCGCAGTTCTAGGGGGAAGGACCATTTTATAAGCTTATCAGTTGAGTGTCCTCTCAATAAGGCACTCACTCTCGGGCGGCAGCAGAGGCATTCCCTAGATGAAGTCAACGGTGGCGCCTACAGCTCCAGTGTGATCGAACTGGTAGTGAAATGCCTATATGAGCTGCTTCGACATATTTGAACACCAGGTCTATAGGGATTTCCAATACAGAGTCAGGGTGTTGGAAAAGAGTTGGTGGCGGAGTTGGGTCAACGGCAGCGCTCATATTCCAAAATGGGCTACTGACATCGGTATTTTCCGGCCCGCTGTCCTAGGGTCAAAACAAGTGCCTGGCCCTCCAGGTTGTGGGTTGTATGCTTTGGGTTAACTACCCATCCTCGGAAAAAAGCTAATGTTACGAAGCAACCAATAGCCTCGGAAAGGACTGATATTATTGTTGACGACCATGCTAGACGAAAAAAGGACAACCACGTTCGTATCTGCACCTGGAATGTGAGAACATTAAACAGGAGAGGTGCAGGCGAACAACTAGCGGAAGCCCTAAACTGCTACAAAGCAGACATTACTGCCACCCAGGAAATACGATAGGATGGGCCGGGCAAAAAGAGGATGAAAAACTGTGACATCTACTATGGACCGTGTTATAGTGAGCAGAAACAGCGACTTTTCGGATGCGGAATTGTTATAAGTGCCAGACTTAGGCACGAAGTCTTATGTTTCCAGACATTAGCGAACGCATTGTAGCAATCCGCATCAAGGCCAAATTTGCCAACATAAGTCTTACATGCGCTCACACTCCGACGGAGGAAAAAGGTGATATAACTAAGAATTGCTTCTATTAGCTCCTTGACAAAACCTATGAGCGACTACCAAAGTACGATGTTAAAATCGTGCTGATGAGAAATGCCGACAGATGCTCGCAGCCAAGAACGAGGCCTACAAGGCTAAGCTGCAGGTGAAGACGAGAGCTGCCATTGAGCTCTATAGGCAAAGAAGAAGGAAAGAACACCGGCTTTTCAGAGAGAAGAAAAAAGAGCAAGAAAAGCGCGCGATCGAGGATCTCTCTACATCTACATACCACTCCAGGAACGATGTTCGCATGTTTTACCAAAGTGTAAAATTTCAAAGCCAAGGATACAAAGCTCGAACAGAATCCTGTCGAGATGAACAAGGAAATGTCACAGTTGAGACACAGTCGATGCTGAGGATATGAAAGAACCACTTCTGCAGACTGTTAAACGGCGATGACGTACAACATTCCGCTATGTCAGGCAGAACGAACCATTTAATATTGGCAACGACAGCGAAAACTGCCAACCACGCGACCTAAGTGAAGTGAGGATAGCAATATCTAAACTCAAGCTTAATAAGGCCGCCGGAAATGACGGCCTTCCCGCTGAGCTTTATAAATCTGGCGGAGATGACTTGGTAAACAATATCCACCAACTCATAAGCCAAATCTGGTCGGTTGAAAGCATGCCTGAACAATGGAACCTCAGCAACGTTTGCCCGATCCACAAAAAAAGGAGACCCTCTGAACTGCGCCAACTACAGAGGCATAAGTCTACTCAACATCGCCTACAAGATCCTATCTGCCGTAATATGTGGACGCTTGAAACCATTTACCAACAACTTGATCGGCCTTCATCACACTTTCACAATTCTCACACTTCGGCAGATCCTAGAAAAAACCCAAGAAGTCCAAATCGATACCCACCACCTATTTATCGATTTCCAAGCCGCATTTATAGAGACGAACTATACAGAGCCATGTCTAGTTTTGGTATACCGCCCAAACTCGTCCGTTTGTGTAGGATGACGATGGAGTATGCTCGCTGCTCCATCAGGGTCGGAGACGACCTCACCGACACATTCGATACCAAAAAAGGATTTAGGCAAGGCGATGCGCTGTCATGTGACTTTTTCAATTTGATTCTTGAGAGGATTGTGCAAAACTCCCGAGCCAACAGCAAAGGCACAATTTTCCAAAAATCGGTGCAACAAATAGCATACGCCGACGATATTGACATCATTGGTAGGACTGAACGTGATGTCATAGCCACGTTTGCTAGTATGGAGTAGGAAGCGGCAGAATAGGTTTAGCAGTAAATGAGGGTAAGACTAAGTATATGCTGTCAACACGTCACCATTGACAGATATAACTTTGAGGTAGTACGCGACTTTGTCTACCTCGGCTCCGCTATTAACTCTGACAACAACATTTCGTCAGAAATCAAACGAAGAATTACTCTTGCCTACCGCTGTTTCTTCGGGCTAAGAAGGCAATTTAGTAGTAAAGCCCTCACTCGAACTACTAAGGAGATCCTTTATAAGACCCTGATCATCCCAGTCCTGCTCTATGGCCTTCATCCGCTTGGTCGATTCGAGAAAAAAATTCTTCGAAAAATCTTCGGTCCCGTTTGCGTTGACGGGCTATGGAGACGAAGATTCAACCACGAACTATACGAGCTGTACAGCGACATACCCCTAGTCAAAAAACTCCGCATTGGACGTTTAAGATGGCTAGGACATGTAGAAAGAATGAACACCAATACTCCGGCTCGCAGAGTCTTCGATTCCCAGCCAGACGTCGGACGCAGTAGAGGAAGACCTCTCCTTAAGTGGCGCGCACAAGTAGAAACCGACCTCAACCAACTTGGAGTGCGCAACTGGAGGCAGTTAGCTAAGGACCGGGCTAATTGGAGAGGCATGTTGGTTGAGGTCCAGGTTCATCCCGGACTGTAGCACCACTTAAGTAAGTAAGTAAGTATCAGTTGAGGTCGCGGTTCATAAAAAACTGTATAGGGAGCCCCCCTTAAATCAAGAAAATAATTGTTAAACACTTTTCTGGTGATCTACCCTTTAGCTAGTTAGCCTGACTACCGATATAAATATGAGGGACCTAACCACCGGTTACTTGAATAAATGTTTCCATGACTGTCATTTCAAGATATCACACATCATCATTTCACCTTTCAAGCGGTGTATCTTATCCTCGTATCTCATAATATCAATAACTTTCCGGTAAATTTTCTGCAAAATTTAAGACATTCCCTGCCTTTCTCATAACCACCATCGGTATTCTTTTATAATGTGCCCACAGCTATAGCAGTATAAATTCGCGGATATAAAGACACCAGACTTAAGTCTCTTATATCCTTATAATATCCTCAGAGATATTCACTTCAAGACATCGAGGGAACGAGTGAAATAGATTGTATCCACATGAATTGTGTAAAAGGATTTTCATGCACTTGGTTGCCCTAATCGATGTTTATTCGTTTGAAATTCTCCTCAAGGCATTTTTCCCAAGTTGCTCGTCTTCGTCCTTCTCGCCAGCCGCGTATTATTACGGATAAAGATGTGTGCAGACATAATCCTTGGCCTGAACTCCAACCGCCTTCGCTGCTGACTTTGAAGATGTTGAACTGTGAGCGATAAAATCAAACACACACTCACGCTTATTGTGTGTATTATAGAAAAGTTAAAAGGATATACCAGCACATACATCGTTATGCCAAAATACCGTACACAGCGACGGCAAGTATCTAACGTATTCATTTCGCTTTTATCATCACTCACACCGCACTCATTTGCGAAGAGATCTAAATTTTATTGAAACCGATTCACTCCGGCAGACGGAATTCCTAAAGGACCTCTCCCCTCCTGGGTGTGTGTGCAAATACTTTTCCTTTTAATCGCTACTTTAAGAGCAACAAAAGTGAAATCATCCTCCACGGGGAAAGTTTAATTGGAATTTGATACGTAACGGGATTACATTTCAATTTGGGAAATTCTCTCGCACAGATATTAATCGCCACAGATGCTGTAAATGATTGTTAAAGGAGGAAGGGAGACTGGAAGGATTCAATTCGGCTTGGCTCTTAAAATGATTAACGAATCCAAAATTGAAACTGTTCGCGCTATAAATTCTGTGACATATGTCATGTCTCATGTCCTTAAAAAAAAAACATTTTGAGAGGTGGAATAGGTGCAATAGCCTTGAATACGATTGTCTGTGTGTGCGAGGTTTTGTTTGAATTGTGTATTTCATTTTTCCTGTGTGTGTCAGGAAGAGACATTTTCACTTTAAAGCAAACAACAACAACAAAAAGAGAAAATCACTGAGGAAAATTGCTTTCGTTTTGTTTGCGAATGTCGGAAGGATATATTGTATGAGCTTGCATGCCACATGTGTTTTTTCTCTGTGCGTGTGTATGTGTGGCGGAAAAATATCGCTTCTTTGGTACAATAGTGTGTTTCTCATTGTATGGATGGTGTGCGCTGCTTTCCGGCTTTGTAATGAAAAAAGTTTCTCTTTTTCTATCATTTTTTCCCTGCAAGGAATCGGAAACAGGAAGCAAATATTTCCTTTCGTTTATCCTTTGTACAGTTAGTTACTTTTCGCTTTACTAAAAGAGGCAAGCCGAAGCACGGCGGGACAAGGACCTCAGACATATTTATAAAAGTTTCTAATTGATTTGTTTGGTAAACAAGGAACTCTCTGTTTTAATATGTCCTTGGAAGTTGTAGTGCACAAGGGAAACAAAAGTTTTGCAAAAGTTCATATTGAGTTTGGTAATTTTATTATGTGTGTGTGTTGAAGGAATGACATGTCGCTGAAGCCGGTTTGTGGTGTGGCGGCACTATGGTGCGTCTGATAAAGCGAGCGGCAAAATTGAATCTGGTATGCCTATCAATAAATTTGGAGCTAATGAAATGAGTTATAGACTGTGGAGTACGATTAATGTACTCTGGGGAGCAGAAGATGTATTCGAGATACAAATTTACTAAACTGACGACAGCATGTGTTTGGGACTTGAAAAAGCGTGGATTTTTATGATCGCGGACAGGCTTTAAGACGGAAGGGCTGGCCAGACTAAGCTTAACCCAATCTGGGGTAATGGATAGTGGATTCCGAACACAATTGTGGGTTAGTTGTGAATAATCTGGAAGTAGGGTACTACCAATTCCGGTGTTTAAGGACAGTGATGCGATTACATGAGAACACAAGCGCTCTCACTCTAGCCTTTCCTTATCAACTCCTACTCTCACCTCCACGCTGGTGACTGGTGGGTGCCTTGTACCTCGACTGGGGTTTTAAACCCCAGCGTTGGTGGCAGCAAAAGAGAGAGGGGGGAGGAGTGTCGTCTCACTAAGGCACTCACTCTCGGGCTGCAGGAGGAGTCAACGGTGGCGCCTACAGCTCCAGTTGTTCGAACTGGTAGTGAAATCCCTATATGAGCTGCTTCGACATATTTGAACACCACGTCTATAAGGATTTTCAATACTGAGCCAGGGTGTTGGAAAAGAGTTGGTGGCGGAGGAGCCCTCAATGGATCAACGGCAGCGCTCATATCCCAAAATGGGCCACTGACATCGTTATTTTTCCGGCCCGCTGTCTTAGGGTCAAAACAAGGGCCTGGCCCTCCAGGTTGGGGGTTGTGCTTTGGGTTAACTACCCATCCACGGAAAAAAGCTTATGTTACGAAGCAACCAATAGCCTCGGAAAGGACCAGGAACGATGTTTGCAAGTTTTACCAAAGTGTAAAACGTCAAAGCCAAGGATACAAGTCTCGAACAGAATCCTGTCGAGATGAACAAGGAAATATCGTAGTTGAGACACAGTCGATGCTTAGGATATGGAAGAACCACTTCTGCAGACTGTTAAACGGCGATGACGAACAACATTCCGTCGTCAGTCAGAACGAACCATTTAATATTGGCAGCGGTAGCGAAAACTGCCAACCGACCTAAGTGAATATCTAAACTCAAGCTCAATAAGGCCGCCGGAAATGACGGCCTTCCCGCTGAGCTTTATAAAGCTGGCGGAGATGACTTGGTAAGTAACATCCACTTACTCATAAGCCAAATCTAGTCGGATGAAAGTATGCCTGAAGAATGGAACCTCAGCATCGTTTGCTCCATCCACAAAAAAGGAGACCCACTGAACTGCGCCAACTACAGAGGCATAAGTCTGCTCAACATCGCCTACAAGATCCTATCTGCCGTAAAATGTGAACGCCTGAAAACGTTTACCAACAACCTGATCGGCCCTTATCCGTGTGGTTTTAGGCTAGGAAAGTCCACAACCGATCGAATTTCCACACTTCGGCAGGTCCTGGAAAAACCCAAGAAGTCCAAATCGATACCCACCACCTATTTATCGATTTCAAAGCCGCATACGACAGCATTTATAGAGACGAACTATACAGAGTCATGTCTAGTTTTGGTATACCGCTCAAACTCGTCCGTTTGTGTAGGATGACGATGGAGAATTCTCGCTGCACCATCAGGGTCGGAAACGACCTCACCGACACATTCGATACCAAAAAAGGATTTAGGCAAGGCGGTGCGCTGTCATGTGACTTCTTTAATCGGATTATTGAGAGGATTGCGCAAAACTCCTGTGCCAACACCAGAGGCACAATTTTCCAAAAATCGGTGCAACTACTAGCATACGCCGACGATATTGACGTCATTTGTAGGACTCAAAGTGATGTCATAGCCACGTTTGCTGGTATAGAGAAGGAAGCGGCCAAAATGGGTTTAGCAGTAAATGAGGTTAAGACTAAGTATATGCTGTCAACACGAAAGGACTCACAACATCGACGAATTGGACAGAACGTCACCATTGACAGATATAACTTTGAGGTAGTACGGGACTTTGTCTACCTCGGCTGTGCTATTAAATCTGACAACAACATCTCGTCAGAAATCGAACGAAGAATTACTCTTGCCAATCGCTGTTTCTTCGGGCTAAGGGGGCAATTTAGTAGTAAAGTGATAGATAGGTCGAAATCATTTTTCGACAATATCCTCGTCTTCTAAGTTATCCGCGCGGCAGATGGATAAACGGCACAACGTGTCAAATATCCAAGCAACTCTGGCCTAACTTTAACCAGAAGCGCTCTATCTGCTTAACAATGCTGAACAGATCAAACAGGACACTGTCCTATAGGCCTACATGCCAATGACTTCTGTAGAAGCTGTATGCTCTTGTCCAGCTCTCTCAGATAAAAGGAAGCTTCGTCACGGAGACTACATCTTCGATAATCTTGATGAGCTGGCTAATATCAATGCCATACACATTCAACGTTCCATAGCTAGCTCTGAATGGTTCAATTACGGATCCACGTGGTACCACAACGGACCTTTATGATCTAAGTGTGCACGTGCATCGCGTGCAGCCACTGCAACCTAACCTAAATTCTCCAAACCCAGTCGATCGCTGTGAGGGACAAGTTACTAAGAACATAGCTAACCTATGGGTACTGATTGGCTATCGTTTCCATGAAGCGGTGCTAAAAAAAAAAAAACAAATTTTTGGCGCAACAGGCTCGTTAGTACCCAGGGCCTAGCTTTCTCACAACCATTCATGTGTGCGTGTGTACTTCTTGCACGATGGCGGGACCTCCTGTTTTATGCCGACTCCGAACGGCTAAGTTGAGATAAGCTATTCTTGACAATTGATACTACTCGGATGATTTGTCAGATCATCACGAGAGGAGGGCCAGTGAAAAATCATTTAGGTGTTGCTACGGCTGGGAATCGAACCCAGACCTCCTGCGCGGCAGTTCATCGCACTAACCATCGCGCCACTGAGCCCCCTTCCATGAAGCGGTGCTTTTCTGGATATTTTACTGTGAAAAGCAATACTGACAGTAACTGACATAGTAGGTCTACACCCGCGAAACTGTTAACGGACGATCAAGTACGACTATATCCACAGCCGACGTAACGCAGCTTTCGAACAAGCTTGTAGCGTTGGAGGAGTATCATGGACCTACAGTAAGTTGCGATGGCCACGCTTCACCAACTCCTTATTAAGAGAACTATGTGAAAACGATACGCGACCATTGACGCACTATATAGACAAAAAAGCGAACTTCTGAAGACTGACAACCACACCCAACCCAGAGATTATTACTAATCAGTCGTCGATCTAAAACATCAACCTACTGATCAAGGAGAACTATCGTTTGTCAGCATTCTGGCCGTAAACTCCAGCGACCCGAGTATGTCTTCACAAATTAATAAGATCTCATGGAGGAAAGATCAAAACGAGGTTCTATGTTCGAAGCTTCAACTAACAACCGACAACATAAACATACTTTTGCAGGCAGGAATCAGTCCGGGAAGCCGTCGTCAGCGACGATTCCTTTGCAATTCAAGATCCTCATTAGAAAGTTGAGGTTGTTGGGGCTATTTTTCAGGAATTCTAAAGGCTGAATGAAAGGATTCGGCCGAACCGCGTCCTGGAACAACATCCAACACAAACATACTTTTGCCATCAGGAATCGATCCGGATGAAGCCGACTTCGATGACGTTTTCATTTCATTGACAATTTCCTTACTAAGGTGATTCGAAGACACGTCTTAAGGGTGATGGCTAGCGACAACAGCCTGATCTTCGAGGCTTACTACCCCAATGACATATACATGGATATGGCTAATGTCAGGCTTTATTCCATCAGAGGCATTCGCTAATATATCGACTCGTTAGGGTTTGTTCAGCAAATTAACGGTATCCCGGTATTATACTACCGATACCGTGAAGCGCGGGACAAGCGGCTAATCCGCGACGGGTGCGTCGACAATGCCCCGGAGCTCATCGGCTTCAGCACGGCGATATCACATCGCGATGGGACTGATGCTGATAAGCAGCGCCCGCTATGGGCAGATAAGTTAGATTAAGCAAATATGTTTTTGATAAGTTAGATTTATGCATTTTTGTCCAGTATTAAGTTAATATTTAAAAAGAATATAAAATGAATTTAAAAGTAAAGAACTTCGAGTCATAAGAGACACGTGCTACCTTATCTATAGGACAACAAGTCTATAGTTCACTTCTGTTGAAAAATAATTAAATTAAAAGGTTTAAACCGAAACCCGCTGGAAGAATTGTGGGAAACCTCAGAAGAAAAAAAAATCTATTAAGCTCATACTACGTTTGGCAAAAACTATCGAATCGCTAAATAGCAAAGGAATCATTGTGAACTAGATTTTCGCTGCAAGGTTATGGTGCTGAGCGTAAACAGCAAGCGGAAACGTCGGAACCGGCCATCATTTTCGCTCAGTTAATGGCGGAATTTTATACTCCCTTTAGCTCGCAAACTTTTATTCAAAAATTAATTATTTGTTTCCTAAAAGGTCCGAAAAATCTCAACTTGAATTTTAAGACCAAAAGGCGAGTTTTGTGGTCAAAATCCTGCGAGCTACGGGATTATAAAGTTCTGACATGGGCTGTGCCTATTGGTGTGAGGGAGACATTTCCGGCTAGCTAGGGTGATAGGAGGTTTTCCGGTGGTTGCTCGGTCTGTTTTAACGAGTAGGTGACGCGAATCGGACGTGGCTGGAGAGAGCGAAGACATGTAAAAGTTACCGCGTTTTTTTTTTGTTTTCCTAAGTGACAAAGATCACACTACAAGTTCTTCAAACATAAATACAGAAACAACAAAAAAATGAATATCGCGAAAGGCAACGAAAAGTGCCCATCCTAACCCCCACACTCTCCCAAAACCACGCCACGTTCGCACGCATCAGCACGCAGCGTACCCGGGCATCGGCTTTCCCCCTCTCGGCAACAAGTCCCGCTCGCGAGTCAAACAAAAAAACAAATCCTACAAAAAGTGCCTAACCCCGCTAGTGAAAGCGCGGTCATCGCCAGATTAGTGGACACAAAGTCCATAGTGCCACGTGAAAAAAAACTAAAAGACGAAAAAAACAAAAAAATTAACAAAACCTACACCAACAAAAAAAAAAAACAACCTAAACCCAGTAAAAAGGAAAAGTGAAAAAAAAGAATCAAAACCATACCAAACCCCCCCCCCCCCCCCCGTGTGTGTGCAAAAGAAAAAAAAAACATTGCTTAAGTGACCTAGTGCACCCACAGAAGCAGCCCAAGCGCACGACAAAATTTCGCAGCTAAAAAAAAAAAGAAATTTTTTCATATAAAAAAAAAAAAATTATTAATAAAATTGCCACGCGTAAAAAAACATCTATCAATCAAGCGCTTCGTCCCATACCCTTGTCCCTTCCCCTTCGTGAACCTGTTTTTGTGATCGACCAAATACCCCCCATCCAAAGAGGTCGACGATATAGACACTTCACCGCGAAAACCCCCCCCCCCCCCCCCCCCGGAACACCACCAGATCAACCGTCAGAAATCCACCGCCTCAACAGCAGAAAAATATTAATCAGCAGATACCCCAACCAACTAGGCTCTGTTCTCCTAGGTGACCCTAGAGGGAGCACTATGTGCTAGGAAACCCTTTCTCTTTATTGTCGTGTAAATTAAATAAAACGAGTTGATAACTGAATAAAAACTTTTGGAATAGTTTGGTCAATTCCTTGTTATTGTACGCGCTGCGTTTAAATTAATTTATTCCCTAGTGTAGCGTCCATCATTCAACAAACGAGGCGGAATGCGGTGCACCCCAGTCCATCACCTTGGGTAATTAACCCTCTAATAAGGGTAAGTTTTTTTTTAATTTGTATGTGGAAATATTTAAACCCAGTGCATTAAATGTAGTAATTGACCTATATAGAAACAAAAAGATATCGCTAGAAAAGTAACATACATTGGAAGAAAATTTTGAATAAAATCAACAACGATAAATTTTGCGAATAATTAAGAAGTACACTGAAAGAATTTTTCTGGTTCAAAAAAAAAAAAAGATTAAATAAAAAAGAGGATAAATCTGTAAAAAAAAAATTGTTTAAAGTAGTAAAGAAAAGTACACTGAAAGAAAAATTTTAGCGAGAGAAAAAAAATAAATATATAAAAATTTTGTAAGCAAGAAGAAAAAAAATAATAAATAGAGAAATAAAACCTAAAGGAAAATACAACGAAACAAAATAATAAATAAACAAAAATAAACCTGTAAAGAAAAGAAAAGATAATGAAAAATTAAAATAATATTAAAATAAATGAAAAGAGAATACCTACCATACCAATTATTTAAAGAATATTTTTGGATTAAGATTATACTTACCGACATTAAAATTTAAAATTATTTACGAACAATTACCTGAAAAAAAAAAAAACAAAATTTAGTTCATAAACAATGATTCTTACCTTCTTTTGCGATTAGATTAGTATAGTTAAGATAGTAATGAGGTGGCGTCTGATTTTTTTTTTTATTATTTTATTTAATAAAACTAAGATTTCGTTTATAACGATTACGAAAGTCCTTCAGTTTTCTTATTTCTGGGATCTTTGAAAAACTATGCGTGTATTAGATGGGAGTTTCTTTCAATCCGTACAGTTGCGCGTAAGTATGGGAATCGTGTAAGAAGCATTTCAGAGGATGAGTTGGGGATGGAACAACAGGTAAACGGGTATAAAACGTAGTCAGGGGTAGGCAATCTTTTTTTTTTGGAGTTTGCTTTATCCTTCCTTCAGGTTAGGGGCCATCGCAGGTGGAGCGAAGCGGTGGCCATGGACGCTAGAACTTTCTTTTAGCATGGGGTGGGCCAGCTCAGAGAGAAGTAACATCATCCTCTCTCCCCGTATTGATTTCCGCTATGGAGGCAGGAGCAAATGCGGAAGTAGACGAAACTCGGGCCTCGCAAGTTTTTTTTTATTTTTGTTGGTTACGGTTGCGATATAGTAACACCTTTGTGTTCGCAATTTAACAGGCATGTAAAAATATATGTATCCCCAGTCCAGGTCTTGTGGTAAGATCCCACGCCGCCGGTGAGCTAGCGAGCGGAGGAGCATGCCTGTGCCACAAGATGGCTGGACACCCCTCCTATTATTCTGCCCGGATTGGCCTAAGGTCCCTGTTACCTTGGGTCATAAGGGTGGAGGAAGTTAATAGGAGGGTTAATCCCGAATGAGAGTCAGCGGTTTAGAGAGATAAACATTTAGAGTGGTTAGGCTTTTACTAGCGCGAGTGATAGTGCCGGTCGAAGACTTTCCACACTAGATCTTCGCATAATAACGGAAGACCACATACGACTCTCGCGACGCGGCGAGCGTTCGGGGTTCGTTACAGAATGTAAGAAATTCAGAGAGATAAGATCCTTAATTACACATTTATCCTTATTGCGAAGATCAACTGTCAATCGATTGACGGTTGATAAAATTTATCAATTGAAATAAAAATCGGTATTGTGAAAATGAATTGATAAAATACTGTGCTACTGTGAATGCTTTCAAAATATTTTTGTTATTGTTAATGAAAAAGGGCGTCTGACAGATGTTTGTTTTTTTTTTAGAAGCGTAAATAAAAATCATTAATTAGAAATTCAATAAAATTCAAAACAAAGTACAAAATGACTTCAACTGAACTTTTTTTTTGATGAAGATAAGGAGTTAAATGATCATGCTATTGTTGAGATGCCTAGAATGCGAAGAAGTTTAAGGGATGCATCCAATCCTTTGGAATTGGAAAGTGAAATGTAAGTCTAATGGTTTCGATTTTCAGATAAAAAATAATTAATCTGTACGTGCTCTACTTAATTTATAGTTTTTTAAATAACTTTCGGCTACGAAGGATGCATTTGTTTATATTTTCCATGAAATTGAGGACAAATTGAAGCCCTGCAAAAACATTCGAGCTGTACCAAACATTTTAAAACTAGCCACAGTGCTAAGATTCTGTGCACATGGCAACTACCAGTTGAGTTTGGGAAATGAGTTCAATCTTGGTATTGCACAATCAACTGCATCGCTTGTCCTAAAGGATGTCCTTGAGGTAATTGAAAACCATGTGTGCCCGAAATGGATAAAGTTCCAATACACAGAGGATGAAGAACGGAGAGCAAAAATATATTTCTATGAGAAAAGTAGCATTCCAAATATAGTACCCAAGTATAGTATCCCTCCAAGCATCCGGATGGTACACACATTAAGATCATAAGCCCAAGGAAAGATATACGGCATTTATATTACAACAGAAAAGGGTTCTATAGCCTTAACGCTGTGATCGTAATTATTATACCCTATCCCATAGGGGGGTATATTAGTTTTGATACTTAGTTTGTAACATAGAGAAATAATTTTGCTACATATACCTCAAAGTATCTATATGGATCGACTCAGAATCGCTAGCTGAGTCGAATTAGCCATGTCTGTCTGTCCGTCCGTCTGTCTGTTCGTCAGCGGTTTTTGGGCCTTAAATTTTGAGCTAGGATAATGAAATTTGGTATATAGGATCCTCGTCCGTGCCACCAGAACAAGTGTAAAATTTTTTGAAATCCGCCCACTGCCACGCCCCCTTTTAAGGAAAACTTATTTTTTGGCCAAACCGTAAGGAATTTCAAAAAAGTGTCTGAGTAGCATGTTTAGACAATCCTAATATCTATATTTCGTTCATACAAAGTTTTTTGCCACGCCCACTTTTTGGGGGCTTTTTGTCCAAATTTTAAAACTTTCGAAAAAAATTTTGATGCAAATACTTCCGAAATGGTAATATAAACATTTTGTCCATAGATCATTTTCACCTACGCCCACATTTTGGGGGCGTTTTCTTACAAAAACCATTTGTATACCCCATCCCAAGGCATTAGCAATAGAAAACCGTTGTTTTTTGTCGAACCACACAAGATTTTGAGAAACTGTCTGAGCAATATATTGTGACAATGTCATTTTCTGTATTTCATCGCCATAAGGCCTATATTTTGAGGATATTAATTTAAAGGATGGGATGGGATAGGGTATTCAACGATCCGCATAGCGGATTGTAGCCTCTCATATGTTTAAGTTTGTATTAGTTATATATAAAAATGAAAAAATAAACATGAATTCTTGTCAAGCCATTTAGAAGTTAAACTCAAAAATGCACGATTTTTATTTCGTCAAAATACTTATGCCGACTAGTGTATATGCATAAGATACCGTGTTGAAGTTGCAGCAGAAGAAAACAATGAAGACGTAGCGGTTGATAGTAATCCCAACAGTGATCACGATGTGGAATCTTTGAATGAGACCTTCAACGAGGGTAGCCGAGTAAGAGACACAATTTCAAGTTTCATGTAATTTATTTTTAATTTAAAAACGGAAAAAAATTGACAAAATTAAATTAAATTGAATTAAACAAAAGGAATTCATTGTAATAATAAGATTTTCAATAGAAATAAACATTTTACATTTGATACTTTTGCTTTTCCAGCTCCAATATTTGTATCTTCAACTTCAATTTGGCCTTTCTGTATCTTTCTTTGCTTTATTTGTTTTCTCAATTTTTATAAGCTTAATTTTTTCCTTTTTAATGCTCAAAATCTCTTGCTTTTGCTCTTTAGTTATTTGTAGTTTCTTTTTGGTATAATATTCAATGTTTTGGATACTTTTTTTAATATCACCAAAAACATTTATCATATTTTCATGATCCTTTTTTTGACCGGCAGTTTGGTTTTCTAGTAAAATTATACGCTCGTTCTGTAATTTTTCCTTTCTGAACGATTTTTTTTTCTGTTCCTAAACACTTTCCAAAGGTACTTGGTCAATCTGATCCGTTGAATGTCCGACGTCTTCAACTATTGTTTTCTTTTACATTGCCAAAGGTTTCCAATCCAATGTCTGTTCTAGGTGGATTGACGCATCTATCTAGTGCCTTCTTTCCCATATCGTTTGTGCTTCAGCTTTTGAGCAAAATCCTTTGGCAATTTAAACGTTCTGCTCCATCAATTCCACCCCTGCACATTTGTTTTCTGTTGGTTACTATCTTATGTGACCTTTGGAAATAATAAATAAGAATTTCATAACTTAAATATTTCGAAACTTACATTTTTGTTGTTTTTCTTAGATCAGCATCCACTATTCCACTTGTCGACTACAAATTTGCGATTGAAAGCAAAATTGACAGGATGACAGGAAATTCGACGACAATTAACGTTCGCAATACCGATTTTTCAATTTAAAATTGTTGATTGATACGAATCAACGATGGATTAAAAATCAATTGACAATTGACAAACTTCTAAAATTGATTGGTAGATATCAATTATTTATTGAAAGTTGATCTTCGCAATAAGGGTGATATCCCTTTCGATTAGTAAATATAAAGAGGGCTTAAAATTTTCCGTCGTTACTCTAGTGATAGCCTAACAGCTTTTTTTCAATGCAAATATCAAAGCAGGATTATTCTAAATAACCTGAAAAAAGTGGCCTTCACCTAAATCCCCCGTTTAAAAACTTGAAAGATGCAGTAGTATAAGAAGAAACTTCAATTAGCTAATTTCCATTTAGCATATGTATTCCCGTAATATGAAAACCCCACACACGTATTCCCTATTCACACAGGTAATTCCCGGACTTGTATTTGCCTTACGCCCGCACCAGTTAGCAACCCCTGCCTATGTGGTACAATTTGTTTAAAGACCTTCAACACAACCGCGCCGACAGAGAACAAAAAAAAAATGATATCCTTTATACTCCGAGGATCTGTGTTTCGTTTTTTTTTTTGCCTCTTATTTTCCTTCGCATTTCAATTAGGATAAACATTCAGCTCCCACTCGTTCATACACATGCGAGTTGTATAGAATTTTTATGCATTCCAAGAGGAAGCATAAACATTTTCGTAGCCCCTCAGGACATGTGAGGAGCAACGTATGCGAAAATGTATTTTCTTCCATCGCTGTGGGCGCCTCCATCCGCTCACTTCCGCTAGACCAACATGAAATGGATATAAATCTGACTAATCTAAGCGGCCATTTGTGTAAACTATGCAGGGGATGCATATATCTATGCGTTCAGAGGCAGAGATACAGATGTCTGGGGGGTGCTGCGCGGCGGCACACAGGACCAACTATATTTGCATAAATGAACAAACCGACCGAATAAATATTTATCCCGGCATATGAGACGAGTATGTGTGGGATTGTTTGGAGGCGATGGCGATACATTGAGGCAGGAGCAGGATATATCAAAAAGCAAAACTCCAGTGTCGACGAAGAAGCAGAGGAAATAGTCCTGTTTGTGGCATTTGAATAAATTGTGAGTTTTTCTTAAATGTCGGCGGGCTTTTTCTATTTTTCCACGTCCTTCTTGTTGAACTTCTACTGATCTGGGAAATTTGTTTTGGCCGGCTTTGTCTTCCGGTATCCCACCGGGAGACGAATGACTTGTTTTGTCCTTGGAGTTTTCGTTTTCGTTTTCGTTTTTTTTTTTGGATTGGACACCTGAGGTTAGGAAAGGGCAATAGACTGATGCGGCTTTTCATTTTTCTCTTTTTTTTTTCATTTCATCTTTGAAGGCAACATGGCTACAAATGGTTATGCCTTCGGGAATTAAAAGTGTTTCGTATTGCAGGGACGTTCGTTCGAATGGAGTCTGGAGAGAAGCAGGAGAGATTAGAGAAATTTCTTTGAGTGCCTAGTGGATGCTTTCAGACGGATTACTTTGACGTCTGACCAATGCTGACATGTAATTTTTCGACGTCTACATGGGTACATTTTTTAGATTCCTGGAGGCGAGTTTTAAAGTGATTACCTACACTAGGTTAGCAATTTGCTTATGGGGTTGGAGCATTTTCGGGAGGCAAAAAATGGGATGAGTATTAATTTATAAATCCATGGAAATGTTTTTTTTTTGTTTTTGCATCTAATGTCAAAGGTTTAATACCCAATATTTACTACTCATGTATGTATGCCCTATGTCGCTTAGGGGTGTAGTTTGTATCTGTTATGCGGATCGCATCCGCATTCAAAGAATTTTTTCATCCGAGCACACTTTCAGGTGAGCAGCAGTTTAACAGGATGACATAGATACAAGTATTACTAAATTCATCACTGTATAACAGGGGTCGGTAAGTAATTTTAAGTGAGGTCCAGATAAGGGTGATAATTTTTACCCTACCCTATCGGCCTATCCCATCAAACGTCAAAGCCAAGGATACAAGGCTCGAACAGAATCCTGTCGAGATGAACAAGGAAATATTGTAGTTGAGACACAGTCTATGCTGAGGATATGGAAGAACCACTTCTGCAGACTGTTAAACGGCGATGACGAACAACATTCCGCTGTCAGGCAGAACGAACCATTCAATATTGGCAACGACAGCGAAAACTGCCAACCACCCGACCTGAGTGAAGTGAGGATAGCAATATCTAAACTCAAGCTTAATAAGGCTGCCGGAAATGACGGCCTTCCCGCTGAGCTTTATAAGGCCGGCGGAGATGACTTGGTAAGTAACATCCACCAACTCATAAGCCAAATCTGGTCGGATGAAAATATACCTGAAGAATAGAACCTCAGCATCGTTTGCCCGATTTTGGTATATCGCCCAAACTCGTCCGTTTGTGTAGGATGACGATGGAGAATTCTCGCTGCACCATCAGGGTCGGAAACGACCTCACCGACACATTCGATACCAAAAATGGATTTAGGGAAGGCGATGCACTGTCATGTGACTTCTTCAATTTGATTCTTGAGAGAATTGTGCAAAACTCCAAAGCAAACACCAGAGGCACAATTTTCCAAAAGTCAGTGCAACTACTAGCATACGCTGACGATATTGACATCATTGGTAGGACTCAACGTGATGTCATAGCCACGTTTGCTAGTATAGAGAAGGAAGCGGCGAAAATGGGTTTAGCAGTAAAAGAGGGTAAGACTAAGTATATGCTGTCAACACGAAAGGACACACAACATCGACGAATTGGACAGAACGTCACCAATGACAGATATAACTTTGAGGTAGTACGGGACTTTGTCTACCTCGGCTCCGCTATTAACTCTGACAACAACATCTCGTCAGAAATTAAACGAAGAATTACTCTTGCCAACCGCTGTTTCTTCGGGCTAAGAAGGCAATTTAGTAGTAAAGCCCTCACTCGAACTACTAAGGAGATCCTATTTAAGACCCTGATCATCCCAGTCCTGCTCTACGGCGCTGAAGCATGGACCGAGAGGTCCGAGATCCGAGAGGAAAATTCTTCGAAAAATCTTCGGTCCCGTTTGCGTTGACGGGCTATGGAGACGAAAATTCAATTAAGAACTATACAAGTGTACAGCAACATGCCCCTGGTCAAAAAACTCCGCATTGGACGTTTAAGATGGCTAGGACATGTAGAACGAATGGACACCAATACTCCGGCTCGCAGAGTCTTCGATTCCCAGCCAGACGTCGGACGCAGTAGAGGAAGACCTCGCCTTAAGTGGCGCGCACAAGTGGAAACCGACCTCAACCAACTTGGAGTGCGTAACTGGAGGCAGTTAGCTAAGGACCGGGCTAATTGGAGAGGCATGTTGGTTGAGGCCCAGGTTCATTCCGGACTGTAGAGCCACTTAAGTAAGTAAGTAAGTATGTACACATTCAAGGTTATTGCAAACAATTATCGTATGCAATTTTTTTTTGTCAGGTTCATTAATGGAGGATTCTCTCGGTGCTGCCGAAATTGCGTGCACCTGGCCACGTAACAAACACGTACCAAGGAGTCTAACATATGTGCAAGTCATTGGGTATTTTTAATAAAACCCAATGGCATAATTAACTTAATGGTAACTTATGCATATTGGTATTTATATTATTTATGCCTTTAACTATAGCGTACCTGGAGCATATATGCTGTGACGCGAAAGATGGTGAACTATACTTGAGCAGGTTGAAGTCAGGGGAAACCCTGATGGAACACCGAAACAGTTCTGACGTGCAAATCGATTGTCAGAATTGAGTATAGGGGCGAAAGACCAATCGAACCATCTAGTAGCTGGTTCCCTCCGAAGTTTCCTCAGGTTAGCTGGTGCATTTAAAAATTATGTAAAATAATCTTATCTGGTAAAGCGAATGATTAGAGGCATTAGGGTCGAAACGACCATGACCTATTCTCAAACTTTAAATGGGTAAGAACCTAACCTTTCTTGATATGAAGGTTCAGGTTGTGATATATTGTGCCAAGTGGGCCACTTTTGGTAAGCAGAACTGGCGCTGTGGGATGAACCAAACGTAATGTTACGGTGCCCAAATTAACAACTCATGCAGATAACATGAAAGGCGTTGGTTGCTTAAAACAGCAGGGCGGTGGACATGGAAGTCGTAATCCACTAAGGAGTGTGTAACAACTCACCTGCCGAAGCAACTGGCCCTTAAAATGGATGGCGCTTATGTTGTATACCTATACATTACCGCTACAGTAGATGGTTTATATTTAATTTCGATTGAATATAAATTTTGAAACTTTAGTGAGTAGGAGGGTACAATGGTGTGCTTAGAAGTGTTTGGAGTAAGCCTGCATTTATCATGAACCTTGAACTAGCCGCTATTGAACGCTATTGAACAGGAACGACCATAAAGAAGCCGCCGAGAGATATCGAAAGAGTTTTCTTTTCTGTTTTATAGTCGTACTACCATGGAAGTCTTTCGAAGAGAGATATGGTAGATGTACTAGAAGAGCATGATACTTGCTGTTGTGTCGATATTTTCTCCTCGGACCTTGCAAATTTATGGTAGGATCACGCAAACTTCAAGGTGAAGAGTCTCTAATCGATAGAATAATGTAGGTAAGGGAAGTCGGCAAATTAGATCCGTAACTTCGGGATAAGGATTGGCTCTGAAGATTGAGATAGTTGGGCTTGAATTGGAAGCAATAACATGGTTTATGTACTCGTTCTGGGTAAATAAAAATTTTCGGATTTTGTTCCCCGGATAGTAGTTACGTAACCAATTGTGGAATTTTCTTGCTAAAAATCTTAAGATGTACCGCAAGGTATATTCTTTTGATTTATAACGACTATCAATTAACAATCAATTCAGAACTGGCACGGACTTGGGGAATCCGACTGTCTAATTAAAACAAAGCATTGTGATGGACCTAGCGGTTGATGACACAGTGTGATTTCTGCCCAGTGCTCTGAATGTCAAAGTGAAGAAATTCAAGTAAGCGCGGGTAAACGGCGGGAGTAACTATGACTCTCTTAAGAGTGGCCCTCAACCCTGCGAACCAACAAAATTCCCCACCCCCAACAACTGAAAACCGACACTTCTGTCAAATTTGTAGACGTGACTTCACAACAAAAACTGGTCTCGGACTGCACATGAAGAGAACCCACCCTGACGAACATGATGTCGCTAAGACAAGGACGGACATTAAAGCAAAATGGAGTGAGGAAGAGCGGCTCATGATGGCCAGGAAGGAAGCCGACCTGCAGACGGAGGGAGGTGTGAGATTCATGAACCTTGAACTAGTGAAAAATTTCACAGAACGGTCCCTAGAGGCCATAAAGAAAGCCCGTCAAAAGACTGAGTATAAACAGGCTGTTCAGAGATTCATGATCCCAAGCACCACAATTCGCCCAATTCCCAACTACATCCAGAACCATTCCGACTCGCCAGAGGACAATTTCGGCACCCGCCACCCAAGCCGCTCCCTCGGCAAATTCTATGCCCAACAACACGATAGTTCAGGAACAACAACAGCCCCCTCCATCCGAAAACTTAGGAAACAACATACTCTCCTTTATAAATAATCTGCCCCCGCTTCGTGGACGACACCACAACGCTGAAACTCTGACCTCTATCTGCACCTCAGCAGCAACAGACGGCAAGGAAACTTGTAAAATAAGGTTAGCAGCTTACTTACGGAGTATTTTTCCACCACCACCATCACCCAGGAATAGGCCCCAAAACTCATCCTCCCACCCAGAACGTAGGAACCGCAGACAAATGAGAAGACACGACTACGCGACCACACAGAGAAACTGGGACAGACATCAGGGACGATGCATAAAATCCATTTTGGAAGGCCCAAACAATTCCACAATGCCGGAACAGAGCATTATGTTTCCTTACTGGAAAAACGTATTCACTGCCGAATCCACCGTAGCCCCATCCTACACGGACCATAGACAACCTCTAACCCAGGTCTGGGACCCTGTTAGCGTAGATGACATCAAAAGATCTCGACCAGCGAACTCTTCCGCACCCGGCCCTGACGGCATAACACCTGCACAGTTGAAGTTGATACCAACTTCATTCATGATTAGGATCCTCAACCTAATCATGTGGACCGGAACGATCCCCAGTCAAATCTTGACTTCAAGGACGGTATTTATACCCAAAAAGCAGGACGCCAGTGACCCAGGAGATTTTCGCCCAATCACGATCCCATCAGTGATAGTCCGACAACTGCATAACATCCTCGCACGTCGACTATCACTGCATGTCACAATTGACTGCCGTCAAAGGGCCTTCATGCCAACAGACGGGTGCGGTGATAACACCACGCTGGTCGACCTTCTCCTCAAGGACCACAATAACACCTTTCGGTCCATCTACCTCGCTACGGTCGATATAAGTAAGGCGTTTGACTCGGTGTCCCACAACACCATCTACGGGACACTTGACTGCTACGGCCTTCCTGCCGAATTCATAGCATATATAAAGCACATCTATCAGTGCTCCTCTACAGTGATTGTTGGCCAGAATTGGACCTCCGACAGGTTTATCCCCAAACGTGGTGTAAAACAGGGCGACCCACTCTCTCCAATACTGTTTAACTAAGTGATCGACCGACTACTTAAACATCTCCCGACCGAAATAGGCTCCTACATTGGTACGTCCAAATCCAACGCCTTGCTTTTGCTGATGATCTGATTCTATACGCCTCAACACCAAAAGGATTTCAAACATTGTTGACAACCACTGAGAGGTTCCTGACGTCCTGTGGATTAGCAGCCAACAGCTCCAAAAGCTATAGCATTAGTATCAAGGGTCAGCCAAAGCATAAGAATATAGTAGTCGAGCAGAGGAAGTTTACCATTGGAGGAAGGGAGATGCCATCACTAAGGAGGACCGACACTTGGAAATACCTGGGGATCAACTTCACCGCGACAGGAAGGACCAAATACCGCCCGTACGAAGACCTTGTGCCGAAACTAGAAAGACTATCCGCAGCACCCTTAAAACCGCAGCAACGACTACATGCCCTTAGAACAGTCCTCATCCCCCAACTCTTTCACCACCTCACATTAGGGAATGTAATGATTGGTTGTCTTAGGAAGACCGACATCCTGATCAGATCCATGGTCAGGAAGTGGTTGGACCTTCCGAAAGACATACCAATCGCTTTCATCCATGCCTCTGTGGACGATGGAGGCTTAGGCGTTGCAGCGACGCGTTGGACCGCACCACTTCTCCGAGCGCAGAGACTGGGAAAAATCAACTTACCAAACTTGGAGAACGTCACGCAAGCGAATACCTTTCTAGCAAACGAAATCGACAGAGCCAAACGAAGACTCCAGACCGAACAACTTACACTGGAATCCAAGGCAGACGTTGACAACTACTGGGCGCGCAAGCTCCATCAATCAGTCGACGGCAAGGGACTCATCGAAGCTGCTAAGGTCAAACGAGCTCACCGATGGATACGCGAACCCACAAGGATGCTAACCGGACGTGACTTTGTGAACAGCATACGCCTGCGCATCAATGCCCTTCCTTCCAAGTCCAGGACCACCAGAGGACGACACCACGAGGATCGATTCTGCCGAGCAGGATGCAACGTGCCGGAGACAACGAACCACATCCTCCAGCAATGCCATCGTAACCATGGAAGCAGGATCGAGCGTCACGACAGTGTCGTCAAATTTCTGAAGAGGACCTTGGATAGGAAGGGGTTCGCCACACAGCTGGAGCCCCACGTTTCAACGAGTGAAGGCCTTCGCAAGCCTGACCTCGTTGCTACACTCGGGGAAAAGTGTGTGGTCATTGACACACAGGTTGTTACAGACGGTAGGAGCTTGGACGAAGCTCATCAACGGAAGAAGGCTTATTACAACACCAATGAGCTACGCGATTTCTTCATCAATAACACCACGGCAAACGAAGTGGAGGTGCTAACCGCCACCATCAACTGGCGTGGAATCTGGAGCGAAAAATCGGCAAGTGAGCTCCTCTCACTTAACTTAATTCGCCCAGGAGACTTAGCACTCATCAGCTGCAGAGTAGCCATCGGCGGCATCATCAGTTTTCGTCACTTCAATAATTATCTTCCACGCAGAGGAATAGGATAGTCAGTTGTACCACCCCCCCCAATTTTACCATCTGCTACCTCAAGAAGGTACAAATTCATCACGGCCACTTGATGGGTCCCTCGAGGACCCCAACGTCGTATGAAAAAAAAAAAAAAAAAAATGCTTCACCACCTCCTCGTGGTTCCCGCCGGTAACGTGTGATGTAGGAAATTCTTTTTGCATCATACGGCTAACGGTGAAGGTTTAAATCGGTCTACTAGGGTTGCCAGCCGTAGTGACTTAAATATGTTGGCCCAAACCAAAGAAACACAAGCCTTGGATATACACAAAGCATAAATGCAGTGGCCCTCAACCCTGCAAACCAACAAAATTCCCCACCCCCAACAACTGACAACCGACACCTCTGTCCAATTTGTAGACGTGACTTCACGACAAAAACGGGTCTCGGACTACATACGAAGAGAACTCATCCTGACGAACACGATGTCGCAAAGATTAGAATTGACGTTAAAGCCAGATGGAGTGAGGAAGAATGGCTTATGATGGCAAGGAAGGAAGCCGACCTGCAGATAGAGGGAGGTGTGAGGTTCATGAACATAGAGGCCATAAAGAAAGCCCGTCAAAAGGCTGAATATAAAACGGCTGTTCAACGTTTCATGGATCCAAGCACCACAACTCGCCTAATGGAAGACATCCCAACTACCTCCAGAACCATCCTCACTCGCCAAGGGACAACTTCAGCACCCGCCACCCATGCCGCTCCCTCGGCTAGTTCTATGCCCAACACCATAATAGAACGAGAACAACAACAACCTCCACCAGCTAACGATCTAGGAAATAACATCCTCTCCTTTATCAATAACTTGCCCCCGCTTCGTGGAAGACACCACAATGCAGAAACCCTCACCTCCATCTGCACCTCAGCAGCCACAGACGGCAAGGAAACCTGAAGGATCAGGCTAGCAGCTTACATACGGAGTATTTTTCCACCACCCCCACCACCCAGAAATAGGCCCCAAAACTCGACCTCCCACCCAGAACGTAGGAACCGTAGGCAGAAGAGAAGACACGACTACGCAACCACACAAAGGAACTGGGACAGACATCAGGGACGTTGTATCAAATCCATCTTGGAAGGCCCAAACATTTCCATAATGCCGGACAAAGGCATTATGTCTCCATATTGGAAGAACTTATTTACCTCCGAATCCACCGTAGCCCCATCCTACACGGACCTAAAGCAACCTTTGACCCAGGTCTGGGACCCTATCAGCATAGAGGACATTAAAAGATCTCGACCAGCGAACTCTTCCACACCCGGCCCTGACGGCATAACACCTGCACAGTTGAAACTAATCCCAACATCATTCTTGATTAGGATACTAAACCTATTCATGTGGACAGGAACAATTCCGAGTCAACTCTCGTCTTCAAGAACGGTTTTCATACCCAAAAAGCAGGATGCTAGCGACCCAGGAGATTTTTGTCCAATCACAATCCCATCAGTGATAGTCCGACAACTGCACAACATCTTCGCACGTCGACTATCACTGCACGTCAAAATCGATTGCCGTCAAAGGGCCTTCATGCCAACAGACGGGTGCGGTGACAACACCACGCTGGTCGACCTTCTTCCAAGGACCACAACAACACCTTTCGGTCCCTCTACCTCGCCACGGTCGACATTAGTAAGGCATTCGATTCGGTGTCCCACAACACCATCTATGGAACACTCGAATGCTATGGCCTTCCTGCCGAATTTATATCATATGTAAAGCACATCTACCAGTGTTCTTCTACAATGATTGTTGGTCAGAACTGGACCTCGGAGACGTTTATCCCCAAACGCGGTGTGAAACAAGGTGACCCACTTTCCCCGATATTGTTCAACTTAGTGATCGACCGACTCCTCAAACATCTCCCGACCGAAATAGGCTCCTACATTGGTACTTCAAAATCTTACGGCCTTGCCTTCGCTGACGATCTAATACTGTACGCCTCAACACCAACAGGACTCCATACGCTGCTAACAACCACAGAGAAGTTCCTGACATATTGCGGATTAGCAGCCAATAGCTCCAAAAGCTACAGTATTAGCATCAAAGGACAGCCGAAGCAGAAAAACATAGTAGTCGAGCAGAGGAAATTCACCATTGGAGGATGGGAGATGCCGTTACTGAAGAGAACCGACACATGGAAGTACTTGGGGATAAACTTCACCGCGACAGGAAGGACCAGATACCGCCCACATGAAGACTTTATTCCAAAGCTGGAAAGACTATCAGCAGCACCTCTGAAGCCGCAGCAACGCCTATACGCCCTCAGTACCGTTCTCATTCCTCAATTATTTCACCATATTACATTAGGGAACGTGATGATTGGATGTCTTAGGAAAACCGACATCCTGATCAGATCTATGGTCAGGAAGTGGTTGGACCTTCCGAAAGACATTCCGATCGCCTTCATTCATGCCTCTGTGGACGCAGGAGGCCTAGGCGTTGCAGCGACAAGATGGACCTCACCACTCCTCCGAGCGCAAAGACTGGGAAAGATCAACTTGCCAAACCTTGAGGATGTCACACAAGCAAATACCTTCCTAGCCAACGAAATTGATCGAGCCAAAAGAAGACTCCAGACCGACCAACACACATTGGAATCCAAGGCCGACGTGGAAAAATACTGGGCGCACAAGCTCCACCAATCCGTCGACGGCAGAGGACTTCTTGAAGCTGCAAAGATCAAACGCGCTCATCGATGGATCCGCAAACCCACAAGGATGCTGACTGGACGAGATTTTGTGAACTGCATACGCCTGCGCATCAATGCCCTTCCATCCAAATCCAGGACCACCAGAGGACGACACCATGAAGATCGATTCTGCCGAGCAGGATGCAAAGTGCCGGAGACGACAAACCACATCCTCCAACAATGTCATCGTAACCACGGAAGCAGGATCGAACGACACAACAGTGTTGTGAAATTCCTCAAACGGACATTGGACAGGAAGGGGTTCGCCACACAGCTGGAGCCCGACGTTTCAACGAGCGAAGGCCTTCGCAAGCCCGACCTCGTTGCTACAATCGGGGAAAAGAGTGTGTGGTCATAGATACGCAGGTAGTAATGGACGGCAGAAGCCTCGACGAGGCACATCAACGAAAGAAGGAGTACTACAATACCAACGAGATACGAGAATTCTTCCTCAACAACACCACGGCGAACGAAGTGGAGGTGCTAACTGGCACCATAAACTTTGCGCGGGATCTGGAGCGAGAAATCCGCAAGTGAGCTCCTCTCACTAAACCTCATCAGACCTCAGTGGCCATCGGCGGTATTATAGCCGTTCGTCACTTTAACAACTTTCTACCACGCAGAGGAATAGGTTAGACGTTGTACCACCCCCCATTTTTACCATCTGCTACCTAAAGAAGGTACAAATTCATCACGGCCACTTGATGGGTCCCTCGAGGACCCCAACGTCGTATGAAAAAAAGCATTAAAAAATTGCCAAATCATCTAATTAGTGACGCGCTTGAATGGATTAACGAGATTCCTACTGTCCCTATCTACTCCCAGGGGGGTAGCCGCAGGAAAGCTAAGTTCCGTTAATTCGTTACTTAGTGATCTGCGGTGAATGCGGTCATAGCAGTTTACTGTGAAAGCCCATCGTGTACCAATCCAAGCCGACTTCATGTTGATCCACAACCATTTGGCTATTTTAAATCATTTTTGTTCGTTTTGTTCTCCTGGCTGGATACTCTTCTTTCGCTGTCCTAGTTTTGCGCTGTAGCGCCTCCTTGTGTGCATCTTCTGTCACCTTTTTCTTGTACACGCATTCATCAACATACCACGGGCTCTTTCTCAGGGTTGGCTGGTACCCTACAGTGGTTTCGGCTACCTCTGATTGTTGGCGTCTGTGGTAGGTGAGTGCACAGAGGAGAGTTTTATACTCAGGCGCTTACTGTAGGCTCTGGGGACTCCAGGTGTACTAAGGCGTCCAACGTCGAATTTCTTCTTCTGGACAGTTCGCAGCTTCTTATCGTTGGACAGTCGAGCTCTGAATTTAGCCGCGACAAGAAAATGGTCGGAATGTATGCACGTCGAGGATGTTGGATGCGTGCCTCGCATCGATTAGCACATGGCCAATTTGGTTGGCGGTTCGACCGTCTGGAGAGCTCTAGATTGCTGTGTGGATCCCTAGCCTGGGGAACCTAGTGCTACTTATAACCGTATTACGAGCTGCTGCAAAATCGATTAGTCGGTAGCCATTGTCTGTTGTCGTTACGTGGATTCTGTGCTTACCAACTAAACCGCCAAAGATGTTTTCCTTTCCGACTTTAGCATTGAAATCACCGAGTACAACTTTTACAGCATACTCCGGACAGGCTCCGTAGGCTCCATCCAGGAGGTCATAAATCTCCTCCTCGATGGGATGTTCAGCCTTGTCGGTAGGGGCGTGTGCACATATAAGGCTTATGTTTTGGAATGTAGCTTTGATGCGGACCACAGAAAGGCGATCACTTATCGGCTTGAAGTCAATGACTTTTGTCCTAAGCCGATTTCCCACAACGAATCCGAATCCTAATACTTGCAATCTGTTGTTGCAGCTGTTATAAATGTCGCAATGTTTTCTCTTCATTGTACCTGATGTGATAAACGTATCACATAGCATATCAACAGCGACGTCTAACACAATCGAGTTCGTACCTTCGTCACAAAAGATCTTTGTAAGCGTTTTTTATATGCACGTCTCATGGCTGAACGATATGTGTGTCCGAACATCCATCAGCTTTGTATCATGGTATCAGCTCCAACATAAACATCTTCCCAGCGAACCAAATCACACCGCCATTCGATGTCCCGACTCTACCCAACACCCGACCAGCGCGAGCACTTCGGCAATATTAATATCGACATCCTAGGACCGTTTCCGCATTCAAACGGCCATCGCTACCTCCATCATTGACCGCTTTATTTGGTGGATATGACCGCTACTAACTGTCAACATGTTACGGCAGCCTTGCGACACTGTAGCCAATTTTAAACAAAACTTAATCCTACCCCTACACCCAATTCACCCCACCCCATTTCCACACTAACGACATATTAGGTCTGTTCCCGTACAAAATAATATTTACTGATTCTTACTGATTTTTACTTATTGTCGTTCCCGTACGCAAAAATAAGTAAAAGAGAGAGCTCAGGAGAGAGCAAAAAACTACCCTTCCAAAAAAATCTGTAAAAAAAATTTACTGCAGAAATTTCTGTTGGTAAAAATCAGTAAACTGTCAGTTGGTATCTAAAAGTGACAACTCGCTTGTTTTGACAGCTGATTTTAAAAGTCATACAAAATATAAAATTTTACTGTTTTTTACTTAAACGCGTTCCCGTACTTTTTGGTAATTTTGTCCCTTTCTGAGATAATTTACCCCCACTCCAAGAAATTTGAGAATTTACTATTTTTTACTGAAAAAGTACGGGAACAGACCTATTAACTACCTATGCTAAAATTAACTTCCCCTTACTAAACACGCACAATACTAAAAACACTCACAACTCCTGTTGCGGTAAAGCGCATTCTAGACGCACTATCCATTTTCCATCTGCAACCACTAAGTCCAGTATCCGTCCTTTCCTTTTCCATATCCTCACTTACACGTGTACCTGAAAAACAAAATAACATTTACAACTCCCGAAATAACAATAATCCCACTGGAGATTTCTAATTGGCGAAAACAAAATGTTTACACAATTGGAAACCTCCAATAAGATGAAAATCTTTCTTACCTGGTCTTGGATATTTCCTTCAATGTTCTCTCCTAAAATTTTTATGATCCTTTTATTCCTTGTCCCAATTGTCCTTGTCCATTTGTTTTGTTTTTATCATGTTTAATTGATTTATTTTCAGACATCTCAAAAATAATTTGCAGCACAATGTGCATAGTTGCAAAAATTTTGTTTGTTTTGATTGTTTTGACGTTTGTCATAATTTTTTTTTCTTTCCTTCGGTCATGTTCGTCAAAAGATCTGTTTCGGCGAATATCGCAACCACTTTCCAGGGATGTCCCTGGTAGATTTTATGAGGGAGCAGTTAGGTTTGTTTATTTAAAGTTTTATTCGTTTTGTGACTTATTTATTCATTTTTATGATATTTTATTGATGTTAGTTGTTAATTTATTTATTTGTTATTGGGTTTTCGGTATAGTTATTAATGTTAAGTATTAAGCCTAGTTAAGATTTTATTTTAGACGACGACTAACAGTTTGAGAACGTCCGAATTGATAATATAGGCGAATTGACAAAGTTGACGAATAGTGAGAGAATAGGGGAAACTTAGACAGTTAATTGTCGAAAGAGACAATCTGTCTAGAGGCGGCTACACACACGCAGTTTTAACTGTCCGGTTTGCCTGTTCAGGCCGACTGTGCAGTTATAACTGAACGTGTGTATGATAATGTTGTCAGTTTTTATCAGAGTATATCTACTTACAGTGAGTAGGGACACTCTCGACGATTTTATAATTTGAAGTAACGCTATGCCACACATACACGAGAAATAGACGGCAATAAGAAAGTCTTGGAGTGAAAGAGAGATAGAAGAGGAGTAGAACATTTTCGAAATGGGACACAGGGTGTGGCGTAAAAAAATAGAAAAAATCAATTTGAAATTATTTTTTATTAAACATTTTATAATATTATCTTCACAAGTGTGCCACACTTAAATATTTTTGTTTGTTGCTTGTTTTTTTGTTATCCTTATTAAACTGTTTAATTATGTGTTAAACTCTAACTCGAACATAAAATTTGATGAGGAATTCCTTATTTTCATTTTTACAACAATTGTAAATAAATTCATTTTTCAAAATATTAAAAATATACATCTCAATTTTTTTAAGAAAGTAGATATTGGGAAAACATAATATAAATTTTTGTTCAAGATTCTCTAACGAGTTTAAGAATTCTTGAGAAGGTCGTGTTAATTTCGCACCCTCATATTCTTTAAAATCTGTAAATAAAGAGGAAACGTTAATTTGTGGACTCAATTTCAATTCACACTCGTGGTTTAATCGGTACATTTTCAAAATATAACCTGCGAGGTAGTGAAATGCATTTTCAATACCGAGGTCGACAGTTTTATAATCAGGTTCGGTTTTGAAAGCGTAAATCATATTGTCCTTATTATCTGGTGGTTCCAACTGCACTTCTGGAAGTTGCAAGTTTGCAGTTGGCTCACAGTTCCCACGTTCCTCCATGTACTTAGTAGAAAAGGATCTTTTAAAATAACACATGAATTGAAACCGAGTCAACAACTTATTATTTCCCCCTCTATTGCGTAACACAGCAAATGTGTTTTCCAAGCAATCTTGATTAAGATTTCTTGTTAAGAGAAATTAAACACCGTCTTTTTTTATATCACTAAACATGCCAATTAATGCATTAATAATTTGCTGCCATCCTTTTATAAAACGCATTTTTTAGTAACATTCCTTGATTTTTCAAAAAAAAATATATTCTCCAAAAAAACCTTTAATTTCACCTAAAAAAAATATTTGATCCTGGTTTGCAAAAAATGGCCTTCTGAACTTTTTGGATTCTCGGAATTTAGATGAATTGAAGATATCAAATAATTTATCGATTTTTTCTATAATTTCAGCGGTATTAATAGCTGTTGTAGATACAGCACCTAAACTAGCTAAAGTATAAATACCAGCTGAAACTGTTGCACTTATTGTTTGAGCGGCAAGTCTCACCCTCATCTTTTGAAAATTATTTGGAAAAATGTGCTCATCTGTCAATTTGTGTGCCATTCTATAAGTATAAAGTGGCCTTATAATTGTGGATGTACGTTTTTTTAATAAACAAGTTTTAAAAAAAAATCAACAACATCGGGAGCACTTACCGGAAAGAGGTGAAAAAAGTGGAATCTTCATCGAAGTCGGGGTCGGATACAGATGAAATATATATACCAAAACTGTGGTACCTTAATCTGTTGAGTTTTTTAAATGACCAATGCGAACCTCGGAGCTCTCGTTCAAACATTGACATCGAAGACGAAGGAACTGAAGTAGAGGTGAGTGATACAATAATAATAATTTCATATTGATTCTCTTTATTTTGAACAAATTAATTAAATTCTAAATTGTTTAATTCAATGGACAAAGTTCATCTGCCAAAGAATTTCTCCTTCATTTACAAAATAGTTCATGAAAGATTCTCTTATGATTTTGGCAGTATGTGTGGTATTTCCTGTTTGCCTGCGTTTTAAATTTACCATACTTGAATTTGCGGTGTGAAGTCCTGGAATTGTAGTACCGTCATCTATATTTTCGCGATCGAAACACTCCGGCGGCGAATAAAAACTTCGCTTCGACTTCATTAAAAAATTATGCAAAACGCAACTCGCCATTACTACGGAATTGATCCTATCAGGCTCTAAATTAATTTACGTATGAAAAATTCGGAAACGGGATGCCAGGATACCAAACGCGTTTTTAACAATACGCCTTGCTCTTGATACACGGTAATTATAAATTTTTTTATCTGTGGAAGTCAAATCGGCTTGTCTGAAGGGTTTCATCATATCTGATCTCAACGGAAAAGCATTATTTGTGATATTCTCTTCTGATGGGATATTCAGAATGTTTCTTTCAAGCTTTTGAAAAAATGTTGTGTTTTGTAAAACACCTCCATCTGAAATTCTGCCATTTGGACCAAAGTCACACATCATAAATTGATACTTTCCGTCCACAATTGCCATTAGTACCATACTGTGTTGTTTCTTATAATTATAAAATTCTGATCCGCTTCCGCTTGGAGGAATAATGGTAATGTGTTTTCCATCCATCGCCCCAAGACAGTGAGGAAAGTTCCATCTTTCTTCAAAAACTTGCGCTACATTCTTCCATTCTTGTGTTGTTCGTGGAAACTGAAAATAAAATATTAATATTACGTTTAATTACAAAGCTTGAATGCATACAGTTATAAAACTATACAAATTTGGTTATTTTTCCAGGAACACGATGTTACGGAGATTGAATTGGGAAACTATTTGTCAGAGGATAATACTAGACAGGAAGATGAATCTGATACCTCTGCAAGACATGAAAATTCGTCAGAACCGATTCCAGTTAATGCATCGACCCAATCATTTCGACCAAGACCACCAAAGAGGACTTCAAAGTGTCAATCCAGACAATCAGAATTAACAAACTCAGTTTTGCAATCAGTAAATGAGCATTTCAAACAACCAAAGTTGCAAGAAGACAGATTTGATATTTTCGCCAAAAATGTTGCCATAAAATTGCGTGATCTGCCGAAGGAAATAAGGGTCCTGACAGAAAAAATTATAAATGATGCACTGTTTGAAGCTGAAATGGGCACTTTAACTCCATCACATAAAAATCTGGTTCCTCCCCAACATATGTTTCGTTAGGTGCCGTGACATAAGGCCATGTGACATAAGACCATATCTCAAAATATGGCCTTATGACGCTTTCGCAAAGTGTCGTAAAGCCATAATTCGAGGTATGGCTTTATGTCGCTTTCCAAAAGCGGCATAAGACCATATTAATTTGAGACATAAGACCATATGTTTTTTTTTTATTTTTTCAATAACAAAAACCCGTTTTGACCGTTGGAAATATGATTATGAATGACCCTGACCACTGGTAATTGCATGTAACAACTTTGCGCGCTTCTCATTCGTATATCGTGACTCAAACACAACGTGGTTCCTACGATGGGAAACTCTTCCGATTTAATTTACAGTTTCGAATATTGCGAAGGTCTTAGAAGAGGCAGTAACCTACTTTATATTCCGGAGATTAAGCATCTTTATAAATTTAAATACAACGCAAAATTATCGAAACGTTACGTATGCTACAATAAAACATGTAGTGCCAGTGCAGTTGTAGATTTTCTAAATCAGAATCTTGTCCGAATCCCTAAATCTAGTGTCACGCATAACCATACAACCAACGAAAATCTAAGGAAAAAAATGAAAGACATTTCTGATATAAAAATAGTGTGTGCAAATGTCTCACTTAAAAGAAGTGGCATTCGCGAAGTATTCAATGAAGTGTGTGCAAGGGATAATGAAAATCCTTCACAGGTAAGATAACAAATATGTCGTTAAAATAGGTGGTCATTTTAGGTATAAATATGTTTAAGTGCAACTTCTCTTAAAACCTGTTTCTAATATGCGGCTAATTTATAATTAGGTTCCATTTGGTAAATTACGGAGGCAGCTCATCCGGATACGGAATGAATCGTTTCCAAAAGCTCCCGTTAATGCGAAAGAGGTATCGGACCTATTTAAAACCGAAACTGTAATGGGTAGTTTTGGTATGTCGCGATATCAAAATGCGGAACCTTTTTATAGGAACACTGTCATTGAAAAAGGTTTTTGCTATACAGTGTTTTTATCGCCAACAATCGCAGCAGCCATTCAAAATTTACCTAAAGAATCCTCCCGAAACTATCTTTTGGATGGCACTTTCAGTGTTGTACTGTTGTGCCATCTTGCGGTTATAAGCAACTACTGATTGTACATTTTTCACATAACAACCATGTAAGTTACCACTATTTTTTTGTGTTGTGAACGTTTGTTTCAGTTTTTGAGCATTAGATAAAGTAATAGTGAAAAATTCGCGCGAATTTTTCACTATTACTTTATCTAATGCTCAAAATATATATATATCTAATTGGAAAATCTAAGCTTCAGTTTTCTAACATTATTACTTTATCTTATATTTAGATTTAGGTATTAAGATTTTGAGCATTAGATAAAGTACCCAATAGTCAGAAATTCGCGTGAACGGTATGGTATGATATTTCACTTGCAGGTTTTCCCTTTTATTTACGTACTAATGAGTCATAAGTCGGAGGCCGCTTATCTTCATGTATTTCAATACATTGAAGCCAATTTGTTCAAATTTGAACCAAATTCGTTTGTAACGGATTACGAAAAGGCAATGAGCTTACAAAACGTTTTCCCAAGGGTAAAGTGTACAACGTGCTGGTTTCACTTTTGTCAAGCTGTTAGGAAAAAAGCATCAAAGTTACCAGCGTTTGTGACTTCTTTGCATAAAAACAAAGAAGCGAATAGACTATTCCGCAAGTTTTTAGTTCTTCCGCTCATGAGACCTGAAGATATACAGTCAGCTTTTGAGTTTCTGAATGGAGAAGCAAATGGCGCACGATTTAAAAAAAATGGGGAAAGCATTTTTAAGGACTTTCTGATTTATTTCAATAGACAATGGATGAGGAGGGTAAATATTTTTTTTTGGTTTCCTAAGGGAAATACTTTCTATACTAATACATATATCTATTACATATTTACTTCAGGAAACTCCTTTAGTCTTCTCCGTGTTTAGTGCACCGATGAGAACTACAAGTGCACTTGAAGGCTTTAAAAGCCATCTCAGCGGGAGGCTTTCCAAACACGGAAATTTCTTTAAGTTTCTTGATATTTTGTTGGACGAGGATCGAGTTAAATCGAGAGAATTTATAATGTCCTTAGATGGCACATATGACATCTTTGAACCTCCAAAAAAGAAATTTAAAGACAAAGGAGCTCAAATTGAAATAGCCCTGGGAAAACTAAGCAAAAAAATAATTTCCATCAACGATTTTCTCAACCAACTTACCAACGAACACAACAATCTGCTTACAGAAGAAGCTGCGAAATTAGATCACTGCCAGGAGCATGAAGAAGAAGAAGGTGAAGATTCTTCTGAACATCAATATTTAAATGCAGATGAAGCACCAGTTCCTTGCGTTATTTGCTGCGAAAATACCCGCACCATTCTCTTGCAGCCATGTAATCACTTTAAATTGTGTTTAAATTGTTTTACAAAGCTGTCGGAGAACTATATAAAGAACAACAATCCAATTCTATGCCCAATTTGTAGACAAATTGTCGCAAATAGCACAACTATATTCTGTTAAGTGTTTAAACATTTTTTCTTTTCATCTGATTGAACATAATTGTATTTATAGAAAAATAAATATTTACAGTTCTTATAATAATTTTGAGCTTTTAAATCTTTGAATCCTTAATAATTTTGAGCTTTTAAAGATGACATTTTATCAGGTAAGGGTTAAAAATCCATTTGAAAGTGACATTAAGCCATAATGGTCTTATGACGCTTTCGCAAAGTGTCGTAAAGCCATATTTCGAGGAATGGCTTTATGTCGCTTTCGAAAAGCCATATTTTGAGATATGGTCTTATGTCACATGGCCTTATGTCACGGCACCGTTTCGTTACATCAATCCAAGTCCAACTTTCCCATCAATTATCTCAAAGTTCAATTATCATGAAGCGCAATCACCTCAAACCACCACCTTTCGACAAAACACATCGCATACTTCAGTCTCAGACGATTCAATTTTTACTATATCGGAAGACTCTCGATCGGCTGCTTCATTTTTTCAAGACTTCCGTGACGATAATACCCATATCTAGAATTTCAATATGGTTCATTGGTCTTTCAATACCTTTATATAGAGATTATTCAACTTTGTTGTGAATAAATAATAAAAATGTTAAACAAAATGTATTTTTCTTACCTTTAAATAATCCTTTTGTAGAACTTGGTATATAGCATCACAAGTTTCTGGTATTATGGCACATAGATTCTGAGGTGATATAATTGTTGAAAATTTAAGGTCTTCATAGCTTCTTCCTGTTGCAGTAAGTCTTTCGTGCGGTGGAATGGCCATTCTCATCACAGTATCATTTTTTTCTATTACTGGTGCAACCGACGAAAGGAGCTTTAAATACGTTGTCTCATCCATACGTAAATAATTATGCCAGTCTTTAGGGGCAAACCTAATTTCCTTTAACAAATTCACATGCGAAAACGTTTGTCTTTTTTTTAACCACTCCTTACACCACATTTTACGATTTTTTTTTTTTGTGAACTATTTATTGCTAATAATAAGCCCACTATGGCAAGAGCGTCATCCGTAGATGCCATGTTTATCGAACAACAAAAACAAACAAACTGATTGGCCTCACATATTTACCGGAGCCTGTGAATGCGCTGTGGCGGTCCGGTAAAACTGAACAGGCGGGCGGCCTGAACAGGCAAACCGGACAGTTAAGACTGCGTGTGTGTAGCCGCCTTAAGAAAACGAACAAGAAAGAAAATGAATGAAAAGGTGAAGTCAATCGAGAGAGGCAAATGACGAAAAGGAAAAAGCAAGATAGACCATTATCATGTATTAGATGAGGACAGCTGGTTTCAATGATCATTAGCCGGCCGACGGCTAATTTTTTTTTTGTCACTTGAAAGTTCACCGTATAGACGAGGGTCAACGCTCACAGCTGTTTCTTGGGAAATCAATTTTGATAAACCTACAGTAGAGCGAGAAATAAATTTCACCTTTGTGAAAGGAATTTTTAGGTTAGTTTTTTTTAAGGAATTGTTAGAAAGCAAATGGAAAATATAGATTTTTTTACCCAGGATATTTTATCGTTAGAGACCAGGCGGAGCACTTTTCTTAGAAGTCGTTTTTCGAGAAACTCCATAGGCGACATACAAAAAGTAAAGAAATTCGATTTTCAAGTGACAAGATTTTAACCCCTTTTATTGTAAAATAGGAATACCAGTGCTAGATTAATTCTAGAGCCCCTAGAGCCATATTTTTTGGAAGAGTCCATAGGATACGTTTGGTGACCATTGCAACGGACATCGCAGCGGTGTCCAAAGGAACCGGCAAAGGTAGGCGGTAGCTAAGGCACCCCTACAAAGACGCGTCGACGGCACGAAACCCGTGGATTTAACAGAAAATTCAAAAAGGACAAAGCGATTAAAGTGATCATGTTACATTTTTATAAAGGCTACATTTAGCTGATAGTGTGTGCTCCGCCACATACATATATCTATATATACATATAGATAAATAATATATATAAAAACAACGAACTTTGAAAAGTGAAATATCCCAAGTGAAGAAGAAGTCACATACTTCGATTTCTATAATTTGAACAATATTCAGTGCAAAGACACTTTTTCATGAATTTTAACAATTAATTTAGTGTTAAGTTTAGAATTTAAGTAAATTTACGCCCATGTTCTGCATTCCGAGCGAAAATGAATTGAAAACAAATTTCAATTCCACCTTAAACGAAACAGCGTGTTCTGGATTCCGAGTGAATTCAATTTTTTGCAATTCACTTCGAATTCATTTTCGAAATGTCAAAATCAGCTGTAAGAAAATTTGCATCATTTAATTAAACATTGTTTCTTATTGAAAAACGTGAAATAAAAAAATTGTTTGATATGGATTCAATATTGTTGTCAATAATAAGTGCTAGAAGGTTGAAACATCGAGTAGAAAGAGTTCGCAGAAAAGTTTTACGTGATAAAGCCAATATTTTTGATCTTCCAGAAGCAGTGTAAGTGCAAATACGAAAATAGCAAAGACAATGAATTTACCATATTTGAATTCTTTTTAGTTTCAAAAGCAGCTTTAGATTAAACAAGAAGCATTTGTTTATGTTTTGGAAGAAATAAACCCCGTAATACAATTGTCATCAATTCCCTTGATTCATAAGCTTGCTGCAACGCTTCGTTTTCTTGCTGAAGGAAGCTATCAGAGATCCGTCCAAGTATGGGATTCCAGGTGTTATCGGCTGTTTGGACGGAACGCATGTAAAAATTATTAGACCCCACCGGGAGTACAACATATTTTTTAATAGAAAAGGATATTTTAACATCAATGAATTGGTTGTGAGTACTATTGTTTTTTACTTTAGTTTGATAGCGTCACAATAAGTGTTTTAATTTCTTGCAGATATGTGAACACAAAATGAAAATACGAGCTATTGATGCGACTCGTCCTGGTTCAAGCCATGATGCCTTAATATGGCCAATAAGTGACGGGAGAAAATATTTCGTCGACAAGTATGAGGCTGGGCAACGTGGTACATAGCTGCTTGGGGATGCCGGTTTCAGTCTTGAACCATTTCTGATGACAACATATAGATCTCCCGAATCAAGAACAATGCAGTCAAATTTCAACAGAAAGCATTCTGCAGCTAGAAATATAGTCGAAAGAACTATTGGCAATTTAAAATCGCGCTTCAATTGTTGTTGTAATTACAAACCAGATTTAACCGCAGCCATCCTTTGACTTGTTTGCCCGATAGCATTGGGCAGACTGATCATACAATCACCATTCGCCATTATACTGCTGACTGCTGAGAGCTGAGTACTGGCTGTGTGCGTGACGCGTGTGGTGTGCGCTCATCAAAGCAGTGTTACCATTCTCAAATATTAGCACATCGATACTGATTTTTCAGTGTTATTGTTACAGAACTTTTGGGATTTGAAGCTTTTGAGAGCACAAAAATGAATTTGTGAATTGTGACTGTGAGTAATAATTTGTGTGGTGGTGACGTGGTGTTATCATTTGCAATTTTTTCTCCTCTTTTCGAGAAACCGCTAAAATGTAGTCAAACCATTTTTTTCGACTTTGTATTTTAAAAGGAAATTTTATTCGCGCGCTATTTTAATGCATTGCAACAATGCAGTACAATAAGTGATCATATTATTGTTGGACTATGGCCCGGTTTATTCACTGCTGGTTAAATTGACGTTTAGGTTACCGCAGTTTTGATTTAAGTTATTTTTACTTTAAATTAATGAAATTTTATGTTTTAACATTATACTTTACTATATTTATTATGAATTATATTTTTGTTTACTATATTTATCATGAATAAATGATAATACATATATTTTTTAGTTCTTATTTCTGTTTTCGGGAAAAAATGTTTTTTTTTTTAAAACAAACTAAAATGGGCAGATGGCAACCCTAAGCGAAATGCTCTCTCTCTCTTTGTGGTGATTCATAATATACACCATGGCAACCCTACGAGAGCTTTAAAGAGGGACACATTTATACATGTTACTGCAACCAGACAAAGAGGCAAATGTCCTATCTTCCCTGTACTGACATTTATTCTTGGACAGAGTATAGTAAAATTATTAACGTTTGCTCTGCTCTTCACAATATTTGTAGAGAATTTAATTTAGAGTTAGAAGAAGAAGAAGAAGAATTTGATAATCCTTCGGAACAATATGTTGTAACAACGTCATTTTCAATACTTTATGACCATAAAGACCATATTTTGGGGATATCAATTTTAAGGATGGGATGGGATAGGGTATTAAACGATCCGCACAGCGGATTGTAGCCTTCTCATATGTTTTTTATTTCATTTTGTTCCTTTTTTAGTTGTTCGATTGCCATATTATGGCGCTTTGATTCTTTCACCTGCAGATTCAAAGTGTCATACATTTTTTCTAAAGAACGATATATCCTCTTTAAGCTGGATTTATTTTCCTTCCCCAACTCGACTGAGGCTGATAATTTTTCAGCGATTCCCTTTAGCGTGACCTCCTGAATATCCATGTAGTGATTAAGATGCTTATCTGCTCTTCCAACATTTGTTCGTTAGGGCTGTGGAGGCTTAACTGTATGAGAAGGGGAGGGAGAGCTGTCGAAAGTGCTGTCGCGATTTGCGATTTGCGTTTTTCGGTTCATCAGTTTTATTTTCAGAAATATTTTTTTCCAAACGCAGATGTACCAGGAATTCCTTCCACAACGCTATAAACGCCAGTGATCTTTGCAATAGTGTCTTCTATTGCTGAATTGTGTTGCGAATTATTAGGTCCACCTCCTGTGGCCTTGATCTCCTTTTTACTATCGGCAAGTTTTTTTTCCGGATATTCAACTTCCAATCTAGCCAAACCTAGTTAAATGTTTTTTTATACACATATATTAGAATAATAATGTTATGCCAATTACTTACCCTTTTCCAACCACTTACATCCTTAATTGGAGGTAAGAGGTTTAGAACTTTTTTTTAAAAAAAAAACACAAAAAATTCGAAAAAATGAATGAAATATTTATTTGAATCGATAGTTTGAACCTTGCAATTTAATGTTTAAAGATAATTTCATGCAAATGTTGACCGCGGCTGCGTCTCAGGTAGCCCATCCGCTGAGTCCAATTTTGGCATACTCTTTCACACATATCGGCCGGTATCTCACGAATGAATGCATGGATGTTGGCTTCCAGTGCGTCAATCGAAGCGGGCTTGTCCCTATAGACATTAGCCTTGACATACCCCCACAAAAAATAATCTAATGGTGTCAAATCGCACGATCTAGGCGGCCAATTGACCGGCCCGAAACGTGAAATTAACTGTTCACCAAACTCGCCTCGCAATTGCGCCATTGTTTCGCGTGCTGTGTGGCATGTGGCACCGTCTTGTTGAAACCACATATCATGCAAGTCAAGAACTTCCATTTCGGGCAAAAAAAAGTTTGTTATCATCGCTCGGTAGCGTTCACCATAGACAGTAACGTTGCGATTCGCATCATCTTTGAAGAAATATGGCCCAATAATGCCGCCGGCCCATAAACCGCACCAAACAGTGGCTTTTTCGGGATGTATTGGTAGCTGTTGCAATGCTTCTGGCTGATCTTCACTCCAAATGCGGCAATTTTGCTTATTTACGTACCCATTCAACCAAAAATGAGCCTCATCGCTGAACACAATTTTTCGATAAAAAAGCGGATCATCGGCCAGCTTTCCAAGAGCCCATTCACCAAAAATTCGGCGTTGTGGTAGGTCGGCTGGCTTTAGTTCTTGCACCAGCTGTATCTTAAAAGGCTTTACGCCCAAATCCTTCCGCAAAATTTTCCACGTAGTGCTGTAACAAAGGCCTAACTGCTGGGAACGGCGCCGAATCGACATTTCGCGGTCTTCTGTCACACTTGCTGATACGGCCGCAATATTTTCTTCACTACGCACAGTACGTAAACGTGTTGGTGGTTTAATGTCCAACAAAGTAAATTTGGTGCGAAATTTGGTCACAATCTTCCGAATAGACTGCTCAGAAGGTCGAGAATGCCGATCATAAAATGGAAGCAGCGCGCGATGAACATTTCGAACCGAGCACGAATTTTGATAGTAAAATTCAATAATTTGCAAGCGTTGTTCATTTGTAAGATGATCCATGGTTAAATTGCAAACCAAACTGAAGCTGTTTGACAGTGACACAAGGTACTAAACACACGTCAGCTGTCAAAACCAGTGTTGCCAAAACCAAACCAGCTAAAAAATCACCCGTTATATATAAAAAACTGATCACTGTCCAGCTCTTTTATTTTCAAGAAGGTCACTTTGAAGAAACCATTTCGATTTCTATCCCGATTTATTTGTCGCACGGAACACGATCGTTTTCTTTTCTTTTTCATTATTTTTTCCATATCTTTAAGGGACGATAATATTTTTAAAATGGATTTTAAATCTTGAAGGGTTCTCCTAATTTGTTTATTTGATTGTTTATTCATTTTTGGTTGGAAAAACAAAAACTTTTTTCACAAAATAACCACAGACAGACAGACAAAATTTGACATTTGCTTCCGTACGGGCAAGACTATTATGGGTACTTTTCAAAATGACAGATCGGAGAGAATCGATTCGTTCAGTTTTGACATAAGCTTTCGATTGCTTCCGACTATTATAGTTGGGCCTTAATCCCTGTATCTTTCAGCCATAGAGGCTCGGTCGCGATTCCGAAATGTGCCTGATGTTAACGGCAAAGTCTGGCCTACCCACCCCACAGTGTTAGCAACACTTCCATTGGCTATCCCTCTGACCACGGTTTTGAGAGATAGCCCCTTACTACGCCTCAGCCGCAAACCATACCTGAAAAGTTAAAAAGTTGTCATTGTTACGTACTGTAGTCCTTCGTTAAATGTTCTCGTCTGTCATTGTCGAATTACCAAAGGACGGCCCGCCTACCGCCCATACACCACCAACGAAAAGAATTTAACCAATCATTATAAATGAAAAATCACGAACGAAATAATTTTAAAATTAAATGAACATTCATATTTATTAAAAAAGAAAAAAAAAAACAATAAAAGGAAAGTTCTGTCCTCCTTAAATATACTAAACTAAAATTCAAATAAATATCTTAAAACTATTCCTCACGATTTCTAGAGTTTTCCACCGAAGTCCTGCCGGCAGCACCAAAGGAGGATACAGCTGAATTTTTGGCCACAATGGTGGTCTAACGCGCACAAAAAAACCGAAACACAGAACTCTAACTTAATGTACAATTTAAAATTAATAAAAAAAAAAAAGAAATACTAACGCCCATGGTCTACATATTTCACTTTTTGTGAATTCAACTAGCGAAAGTGAAATTTGGTGTTCTGCATTCCGCAAAACATGACATTTGTGAATTGATAATTCCGAATGTGGAATTTCGGTGTTCTAAATTCCAGTCGAAATGATATTTGTGAATTGGTTTTTCCAAGATGGAAAATGGTGTTCTACATTTCGAATATATACCGTTTTACGGTGAATTCAATTCACTTCGTTTTGTTTTGTGAAATTAAACATTTGCGCGACAGTTGACAAAAATGTAAGTAAAGCCATGAAGTTTTGCCTTGCTTTTATGAAAATAATTGTTATTAAAAGGGAAAACATAAGAATTCAAGACAAGAAAAAGTCTTGTTGAAATTTATGGAAGACCATTTAGATTTAGCCAAAGGTTTTGTCAAGGGGGACAAATCAATTACGGAGGATCTGTGGACTAACCTCACACGTCCTCTTAACAGAGAAGTAACGGGTGATTTTTTAGCTGGTTTGGTTTTGGCAACACTGGTTTTGACAGCTGACGTGTGTTTAGTACCTTGTGTCACTGTCAAACAGCTTCAGTTTGGTTTGCAATTTAACCATGGATCATCTTACAAATGAACAACGCTTGCAAATTATTGAATTTTACTATCAAAATTCGTGCTCGGTTCGAAATGTTCATCGCGCGCTGCTTCCATTTTATGATCGGCATTCTCGACCTTCTGAGCAGTCTATTCGGAAGATTGTGACCAAATTTCGCACCAAATTTACTTTGTTGGACATTAAACCACCAACACGTTTACGTACTGTGCGTAGTGAAGAAAATATTGCGGCCGTATCAGCTAGTGTGACAGAAGACCGCGGAATGTCGATTCGGCGCCGTTCCCAGCAGTTAGGCCTTTGTTACAGCACTACGTGGAAAATTTTGCGGAAGGATTTGGGCGTAAAGCCTTTTAAGATACAGCTGGTGCAAGAACTAAAGCCAGCCGACCTACCACAACGCCGAATTTTTGGTGAATGGGCTCTTGGAAAGCTGGCCGATGATCCGCTTTTTTATCGAAAAATTGTGTTCAGCGATGAGGCTCATTTTTGGTTGAATGGGTACGTAAATAAGCAAAATTGCCGCATTTGGAGTGAAGATCAGCCAGAAGCATTGCAACAGCTACCAATACATCCCGAAAAAGCCACTGTTTGGTGCGGTTTATGGGCCGGCGGCATTATTGGGCCATATGTCTTCAAAGATGATGCGAATCGCAGCGTTACTGTCAATGGTGAACGCTACCGAGCGATGATAACAAACTTTTTTTTGCCCGAAATGGAAGTTCTTGACTTGCATGATATGTGGTTTCAACAAGACGGTGCCACATGCCACACAGCACGCGAAACAATGGCGCAATTGCGAGGCGAGTTTGGTGAACAGTTAATTTCACGTTTCGGGCCGGTCAATTGGCCGCCTAGATCGTGCGATTTGACACCATTAGATTATTTTTTGTGGGGGTATGTCAAGGCTAATGTCTATAGGGACAAGCCCGCTTCGATTGACGCACTGGAAGCCAACATCCATGCATTCATTCGTGAGATACCGGCCGATATGTGTGAAAGAGTATGCCAAAATTGGACTCAACGGATGGGCTACCTGAGACGCAGCCGCGGTCAACATTTGCATGAAATTATCTTTAAACATTAAATTGCAAGGTTCAAACTATCGATTCAAATAAATATATCATTCATTTTTTCGAATTTTTTGTGTTTTTTTTTTTTTAAAAGTTCTAAACCTCTTAAAAAATCACCCGTTACAAGGATGAATTCTGAAACGTACAACAATTTATTAGGTTTGGTGAGACCTCTCCTTGTGAAAACATCCGTCAGGGAACCTATTAGCCCAGAGTGTCGACTGGCTGTAGCTTTGCAGTACGTTTGTGGTTTTTCTTTTACATGTATAGTTTTCTAAAAGCTACTTTACTTTTCTACACTAGACATTTGTCACAAGGAACATCTATCCAGTCTTTGGCTTGGTACTTTAAGCTTGGCAAAGAAACAGTACGTCAAATTGTTCTGGAGACTTCAGGTATAATATGGAAAGTAAGTCCTTTTTCCACTATATGTGACCGAACCGGCGTTGGGAGAAACAGAACAAATATGTTCCGATTTTTGGAACTTATGGAATGTGCCAAATTGTTTTGGTGCAATCGATGGCAAACATATTGCAATAAGATGTCCTCAAAGAACTGGAAGTCAGTATTTTAATTTTAAAAAAACACTTCAGCAAAGTACTTATGGCAGTATGTGACGCCAAATATATATTTACATACGTAGATGTGGGGGTGTATGGAAGTCAAAGCGATGGAGGTAAACATTTAAAAAACATATTTTATTTAAAAACTTTTTTCTTTGACATTTTGTTTTATAGGCATTTTTCTAGCCAGTCGTTTTGGAAAAAGACTTCTCGGAAAAACACTTCCAATTCCAAATCCGAAAGTATTACCAAATACGTACAAAGTGGTTCCTCATTTTTTTGTGGCTGATGCTGCTTTTCCTCTTACACCAAACATTATGAAACCATACCCAGGTATACTTTTGTTGGAAGATAAAGAAAACTTCAACAAGAGGCTGTCAAGGGCTCGCCGAACTTTAGAAAATAGTTTTGGTATTCTCGTCTCTCGTTGGAGAATATTGCTTTCAACGTTAAATTTGCTCCCAGAAAATGTTGAAACAATAACGTTAGCTTTGTTGCATTGCACAATTTTATAATGGTCAACAAAAGTAATGCCACAACATATTGCCCTACAAATTATGTCGACTGGTATGACACTGACGGTCAACAACATGATGGACTGTGGCGTAGTGAAACCGGGAACACAATTCATTCGATTGTGCCTTCCGCCAATATCCACCAATACGGTGGAAAAACATCAATTTATATACGAAATACTCTTTGTGAATTTTTAAAAAATAATTCTTCTATACAATAAAACATTTTGTTTTCTAAACTGTTTCGTTTATTGTTGTAATGTCATCATAAATAAAAAACTTCACAAAAAAAAAAAACAAGACTTCAAAAAAGGTGAAGAAACAAACAAAAAAAAAACAATAGAAACAAAACCAAAATTATTGTCACCCATGACCAGCATCTTGATTTGAACATAAAAAAAAAAATATTATGAATTGGCCTTGAGTCGCGCTTCAGTAATTTTTTGGAAGAAGTCCGCTTTTAGGCTATCTCTACGGCTTCTTGACAACGGCGTCATCATTGCGATTGCTGTTCGCATAAAAAGTTCATTTTCATCATTAGCTCCAGCGTCTGCATTTGTCCGGGAGCTTATCTCGCTTTGCAGCATGCCTATAGTTTTATCCACTTTTTCGACAAGGCTGTGAAACGTCTTTTTTGGGGTTGTTACTTCGATAGATATCGATGTCGCTGGAGATGCTGGGGATTCTGGAGATGATGAAGTAGCTGAAGGTTCCTGCAGCAGCTCATTGCACCTGGTTTTATTATATGAAAATGTTTGTGGTAACTTTAATAGAAATGTATACCGTTTCAAATTATGTTCTTAATCTTTTACAAAATTTCATTTGTGTTTCTTGTTTGTGTCAATTATAGTAAAGACATTTTACTTAACAAATTCAACTTTGTAGAGGATTAAAAACACAATTGGGAAACGTTAATGACCGCACTATTTTACCTCTTTGGGTTCACGGACCTCCTAAGGAACTCCAGTTCCTTGAACAGCGGCCACTGGACTTCTTCGCTTGCGCCGCTGCCAGAGGGCTTTTCCTTTTTCAATAACTCCCTTACAAACCTCTCTCTCATCGACGTCCATTTGGTTTTGCATTCTTCCGCTTTAAATATGTATTTAAAAAATCAAAATTTAATTGAAACGAGCAACAAATATAATATTCAGATTACTTACGGGTTTTGTTCAATTTTTGTACAATCTCCAGCCACGCTTTTTCCTCTTTTTCTATTAAAATAAAACGCATCACGTTTTTCATATAAACAAGTTGTTTCGCGGACAAGAATTATTAAATTTTGAACAAATTCGTAGTCTGAATTATTTGCATCTTGTCCGGTCGACATTTTTTCTATTTGAAATTAAATTTGTTGACTTTTGTTTATTTTGACTTTTCCATCTGTCAGTTGCAAAGTTTTCTTTCGACTGCTGCGAAACTGGTCGCACTTTCCGTACGTAACAAAAAGCTCCCCTGTGGACAAGCTAGACTCACAACAAACGTTTTCTCTGACCCCTACATGCGATAAGCTCTCATATAGTGAATTTATCACGGATCTCCAGCTCATGATGCAATAGTCTAAACCTCAGCAGACAGAATGGTACTCGAAATAGAGTTATTTCGTGCACAAAGACACACTCGTTCGTGAGAAACGATTCGGTCAAAGCATCGCTAATCCCTCCATACCGTGGACTTTCCAAATGATTCAACGACATGACAAGTTGTTAGCCTTGAATGTTCGAGGACGAGCTAAAACAATCGCAATCGACCGACTTAAACCAGCATATAGTGGAATAGACTAAAACGAACTTCAACCATCTACAAAAGCTACCAACATCGCTCATCCGCCTACGTCGGCTTCCAACATCGTACAGTCCTTCGCAGCTAACAATTTCCGATCACTCTAGCCATCCTCAGACATCCCGCACTCGTATTGATCATCGAGTCAAGACCCTAATGCAACTGGTAGAGTGTGAAAGCCTTCTGAGGGCCTATATGGTGATGTACCTGATTAGTAGCAAGTAGGAGGAGCAATGGCCGGTGCTTAAGGATAGTGATGCGATTATATGAGGACACAAGCGTTCTAACTCTAGTAGCAATGTGGAGTAGCAATCAATGTCGATAACGACCTTACCGAAACAGTCTTTAAAAAGTGGTTACAACAAGGTGACGTACTTTCCTTAACCTACATTTTTAAAGGACAGGACTTCCACATAAGCTTGAGATTCATATTTGCTTTTATCTCCATTACCACAGGTTCTCTATAGAAATGCTCCTTTTCAGTATACATACACAACCACAAGTGCAGTTATGTAACCTTTCTAAATGAATTTCCGTCTTCTTAATTAAGAGAGAAACCTTGTTCCTGCCTTTTCAGAATAGTTCACAAGTACCCTAACCAGAATTCAACTCAATTAAGCTTAACCTTCTCCTATTGATATGCATTTTCACCAGAACTATATATTTCAATAAGTCACATCCTTTGAAAGGAACACATCCCCTTCAAAATAATCCTTTCTATATTTTAAGAAGTCTCCTCTCATCAAAACATGCGCTGCCTACCTATCTTCTTCAACCTGAAGATCATTAATTATAAACTGTGGCCCTGAATTTAATTAAATACCGACTTAGGTCAAGGACTCATACCGCCGGCATCCTTCCATTTCATAAATATGTATACGATTTTTTCAATTCAAAACAGCTCTTCCTTTCTTTTCAGTCTTTGACCAAGCTCTATCCCAATTACAGCATACAAGTGGTTTCCTTAATCGCATGGCTTCACATTGCGAAAAGCATCCTTCCCATCCATTCATTCGGTTTCATTATTTGATGCAGCAGCTGTACTTACTGAAAAGTCTCATTTCTGTCGGTAGTCGACGACCGACATCGTCGTCAGTCCAATCTCTGAAGTGAATGAATTATACTCTGCAATCCTTTGGATATTCTCCCTGTACCACCACATTCGACCATAGGTCGGAGAGAAAAGGGATTATTTTCCATGAGTACTTAAGATGAATGCACCAATACAACCCACTCCCTCCCACATGTATTTGGTAAATCCAAACAAGGACTTTTAACAGAATTTTTAATTGGAATAGCCAATAGCCATCATACTTTTTAACGGTAACGAGTATGTTTACCTAACAATATAAGCTTTTTGCAATAGGGTAACCTTCTTCCAAAAATAATACCAGTCCGGTTCTTCAAAATATTGATGCTCCTAGCCACATGCCACATCCAAAGCAAGGTAAACCCCCCTAAAGATCAAAACTACACCATCAAAGGAATCGTTTTTGAAGAGTGTGCATATGAAATTCAAAAGGATTGCACATGGTTTCAGGGTACCATAGGATAATTGAAAGTTCGGTTGGATGAAAATGTTGAAAATTCAATAATTACTTAAAGGCTTACTGGGCACCAGTCTTTGTGTCTTTAAAACCCTTTCGCCAAGCAATTCCAATTGGTAAGTTAGAAACAATTTTATTGTTTTAATATGTCAAGGGTAGGGTGGGCAGCCTGGTACAAAAATGTATCGAGATGTTAGGTGGTACCTTTATTTAACACCCATCCGGTTTGAAATAAATCGAGGTGATCAATCGAGAGGTTTTCTCTTTTAAATGCGAAATAACACAACAAATTCAGATATATCGTGAAATCTTTTTTATTAATCTAAAGAACCATTCTTGGCAGTCACTTTTTAAGGACTATCCCTTTGAAATGTGGCCCGCAATGGCGCCATGCGGGAGTTCCAATTTTCTATGAAGCGTCCGAGCATATTCGTCAATCTGTCGCGAATAACACGGGTGGTGTAGGCCTCCAATGCTTCAATTGTAGCTGGCTTATCCACAAACACCTTAGAATTTACGCAGCCTCAAAGGACAAAGTCTAACGGTGTGATATCGCATGATTTTGCAGGCCAATTAACTGGTCTGAAACGTGAAATAAATAGTTCACCGAAGCGGTCTCATAATATGTCCATTATTTCACGGGCTGGGTGTTGTAGAACGAGGGTAGACTCTGACTGGCTTTAACTTGGCAATGCCCAGTGCTGGCAACTCTGACTACACATAAAATGTGCTTATTTTGTACCTCCATGTGGTAACCAGCGGGTACTGGTCTCATCCAACCGGAATTGACTTGCTAAACGATAAGTGCGAGTGTTGATAACAAGCTGTAAAACAGCAACACTATACTCACCCTGGTCAGAATGGCGCGGAATGAATACCCGGTCTGCTGTCCAAGGCGAACATCGATGAGCTGCTTCGGACAACAGGTTATCTAGAAATCTAAAGGGTAAGTCAGGCCCCTTGAATATAGATGGTGGCAGATGAACCGAAAGGTCAACGGCAGCGCTCAATCCCGTAGTGGATACTGATGGCCCCGTGTCCTAGGGGTAACTAATAAATTGGAACTGACCCTCCAGGTTGGGGTTGAGCCTTGGGTTGGAAAAAACCATTGTTACGAAGCAACTAATAGACTCGGCAAGGACTTATATTCCTGTTGACGACCCTGATAAACAAAAAAAAGACAACAACGTTCGTATCTGCACCTGGAATGTGAGAACATTCAACAGGAGAGGTACAAGCGAACAACTAGCGGAAGCTCTAAACTGCTACAAAGCAGACATTACTGCCATCCAGGAAATACGATGGAATGGGCCGGGCAAAAAGAGGATGAAAAACTGTGACATCTACTACGGACCGTGTTATAGTGAGCAGAAACAGCGACTATTCGGATGCGGATTTGTTATAAGTGCCAGACTTAGGCAAGAAGTCTTATGTTTCCAAGACATTAGCGAACGCATAGTAACAATCCGCATCAAGGCCAAAATCGCCAACATAAGCCTTATATGCGCTCACGCTCCGACGGAAGAAAAAGATGATACAACTAAGGATTGCTTCTACGAGCTCCTTGACAAAACCTATGACCGACTACCCAAGTACGATGTTAAAATCGTGCTGGGAAATTTTAACGCAAAATTAGGAAGAGAAGACATCTTTAGCAGTATTGTCGGAAAATATAGCCTACACGACAACACGTCTGGTAACGGACTTAGGCTAATTGACTTCGCTACGGAACGAAATGCCACTATAGCCAGCACACGGTTTCCTCACCGCGATATCTATAAGGGGACGTGGCGGTCTCCAGGTCAACGAACGGTCAAACAACTTGATCACATTGCGATAGGCAAGAGGCACGCATCCAGTATTTTGGATGTCCGAACATTCCGAGGGGCTAACATACACTCGGACCACTACCTTGTTGCAGCAAAGGTAAGGATGCGGATATCCACCACGCCACAACAAACCAGAAATACTGTGAAGAAATGTCGAAAAACTGCAATCGCAAGAGGCCGCCAAGGCCCTCGCCCAACGCGTATCCATTAACCTCTCAATGCCACCAGCATCTAATTTCAAAGAACAATGGCAACGATGCCAACAGGCCATTAGATCAGCCGCAACTGATCTCGCGGTCACCAGCAAGAAACCCCTGGTTTGATGTGGAATGCCGACAGATGCTCGCAGCCAAGAACGAGGCCTACAAGGCTAAGCTGCAGGTGAAGACGAGAGCTGCCATTGAGCTCTATAGGCAAAGAAGAAGGGAAGAACACCGGCTTTTCAGAAAGAAGAAAAAAGAGCAACAAAAGCCCTCGATCGAGGATATTCAGAGGTACCACTCCAGGAACGATGTTCGCAAGTTTTACAAAAGTGTAAAACGTCAAATCCAACGATACAAGGATCGAACAGAATCCTGTCGAAATGAACAAGGAAATATCGTAGTTGAGACACAGTCGATGCTGAGGATATGGAAGAACCACTTCTGCAGACTGTTAAACGGTGATGACGAACGAAATTCCGCTGTCAGGCAGAACGAACCATTTAATATTGGCAACGACAGCGAAAACTGCCAACCACCCGACCTAAGTGAAGTGAGGATAGCAATATCTAAACTCAAGCTTAATAAGGCCGCCGGAAATGACGGCCTTCCCGCTGAGCTTTATAAAGCTGGCGGAGATGACTTGGTAAGTAACATCCACCAACTCATAAGCCAAATCTGGTCGGATGAAAGCATGCCCGAAGAATGGAACCTCAGCATCGTTTGCCCGATCCACAAAAAAGGAGACCCTCTGAACTGCGCCAACTACAGAGGCATAAGTCTGATCAACATCACCTACAAGATCCTATCTGCCGTAATATGTGAACGCCTGAAACCGTTTACCAACAACCTGATCGGTATTTATCAGTGTGGTTTTAGGCCAGGAAAGTCCACAATCGATCAAATTTTCACACTTCGGCAGATCCTGGAAAAAACCCAAGAAGTCCAAATCGATACCCACCACCTATTCATCGATTTCAAAGCCGCATACGACAGCATTTATAGAGACGAACTATACAGAGCCATGTCTAGTTTTGGTATACCGCCCAAACTCGTCCGTTTGTGTAGGATGACGATGGAGAACTCTCGCTGCACCATCAGGGTCGGAAACGACCTCACAGACACATTCGATACCAAAAAAGGATTTAGGCAAGGCGATGCGCGGTCATGTGACTTCTTCAACTTGATTCTTGAGAGGATTGTGCAAAACTCCCGAGCCAACAGCAGAGGCACAATTTTCCAAAAATCGGTGCAACTACTATCATACGCCGACGATATTGATATCATTGGCAGGACTCAACGTGATGTCATAGACACGTTTGCTAGTATGGAGAAGGAAGCGGCAAAAATGGGTTTAGCAGTAAATGAGGGTAAGACAAAGTATATGCTGTCAACACGAAAGGACACACAACATCGACAAATTGGACAGATCGTCACCATTGACAAATATAACTTTGAGGTAGTACGGGACTTTGTCTACCTCGGCTCCGCTATTAACTCTGATAACAACATCTCGTCAGAAATCAAACGAAGAATTACTCTTGCCAACCGCTGTTTCTTCGGGCTAAGAGGGCTTAAGTAGTTAAGCCGACTCTCGAACTACTAAGGAGATCCTATATAAGACCCTAATCATCCCAGTTCTGCTCTACGGTGCTGAAGCATGGATCGTGTCAAAAGCCGATGAAGAAATCTTTGGTCGTTTCGAGAGTAAAATTCTTCGAAAAATCTTCGACCCAATTTGCGTTGACGAGCTACGACGGAGACGAAGAATTAACCACGGCGACGAAGAATTAACCACGAACTATACGATCTGTAAAGCGACATACCCCTGGTCAAAAAAACTCCGCATTGGACGTTTAAGATGGGTAGGACGTGTAGAACAAATGGACGCCAAAACTCCGGCTCGCAGTGTCTTCGATTCCCAGCCAAACGTAGGACGCAGTAGAGGAAGACCTCGCCTGAAGTGGCGCGCATAAGTAGAAACCGACCTCAACCAACCTGGAGTGCGCAACTGGAGGCAGTTTGCTAAGGACCGGGCTAATTGAAGAGGCATGTAGGCCCAGGTTCATCCCGGACTGTAGCGCCACTTAAGTAAGTAAGGTGAGGAATAGTTTTGGGCCGAAAACGCTTCCTTGCGGAAGTCCTGTGTGGATTTCTTTGAATTCCTAGTATTCAGTCTTAAGTCTAACACGAAAGAGTCTGTTTTCAAGGTAGGATTCCAGTAATTTGTATAATTTTGTCGGTCCTTAGCTTATACCTTCGTGCCACACCTTGTCGAAAGCTTGTGATACATCGAGAAAAGCGCAAGAGCAATACTTTTTCCATATGTTGAAAGTTAATAAAAAATAGTCATTTAATTTTTTTTTTAATTTTTTATTATAAAAAACCCTCAGTGAGACTTTTTTGTTTTGTTCATATATTAATTTAAATTTACTTTATCTATACGTTATGTACTAGTTTCTATATAATATATTTTTGTTTTTCTTTAATTTTTTTAAATTTTAGTGTTTTTTTTATCATAAATATATTTTTAAAATATTTTAGATATACAGTTGTTTTAACTTTTTTTACAGACACGTTATTTTTTTTATGTTTAATATTAATGTATAAAATAATAATTTGTTTTTATTTTATATTTGTTTTGAGCCTTAAGTTGTTTTGTTTTATTTTTTTTTTAATTTCCAAAAATAAATATTTTATTTGACGATGGGCGAAGATTTAGATAAAGACAACATTTTAAAAAATAATTTAATTTAAGTACACAAAAACATTTTTATTTATAAAAAAAAATGATTTAGGGTGAGAGGTAAGTTTAAAGGGCTTACATAACAAAAATGTGGTGGTACATGGGTTTATAGGAGAAATTCTCTAGAGACTGGTAATTCCAAGAGTGAGATTCTTACGCTAGATTATTTCTGGGAAGGTCGTCTATTTTGCAAGTAGACCATGACTTAACGCGTTGTAAACAAACGAAGAAGACATGATTTTATGACTATTTTCGGGTGACTGGAAGCCATAGCTTAACGCGACGTTAACAAACGAAAACGATATGACTTCACGGCTATTTTCAAGTGACTGGAAGGTTCCTCAAGAGGCTATCACCCGTAACATAGGCTAGGGTGATAGCGATGGTCATATTTCGACACATTGGGCAGTTTTTCTTTTCCTTCTTTCTTCTCTCATCTGTTTTCTATTTCCCTTCCATTTGTCTGTCTGAGGTCTAGTTAACGTTTTTCTTTCATTTTGCTTGTTTTTTTGATTCAGGCACGATATAAAAAGTTGGTGGAGCAGGTGGTACATGGTGGGGAGGCAAGAATTTCTCCGTCCGACCAGCTTAGCAGAGCCAACGAGAGCGTGCCAGGCTTACCTCACCTATATCTAAGAGGCCTTTGTGGCACCTCCTTAAATCACAACGATGGTAAGCTTAGACAGAAAAAATGACTGTTTCCTGGATCAAGACAACCATATTTAAAAAAAAAGAGTAGTTGACAACGTGTGTCGCTTAGACTTCGCCTAGGGTAACATAACTCCTTGTGGAACTCATAGTCTCCCATCGGACGCATCCTTTGTTGGCATATAGTGGAACTATTTGCAAATATGCAGGGAAGGTGTGCAATAAATACCACTCCCGGATCAAAATTAGTTAGAGGAAGGTAAACAAATAAATATTTGGTATGAACAGCCCATACAGGGCCTCGAAAATAGTTTCTTCATTGATTTTGTTTGCGAAGGTATTTATTTTTGCCACAATGAATGAGACCTCATATTGAAGGGTAATATCTCCAGTAAAAAATAAAAAAACCTCATAGAGGGCAGCAAACGATTTTCCGACATGGAATCAACGGAGTTGTCTACAAAGACTCGTCAGAACCTAGGGCCTAGGTTTTTCTCACAACCTTTCATGTGTACTATGTACTTCTTCTTACATGATAGCCGGAAATCCTGTTTCATGCCGAATCCGAACGGCTTAGTAAAGAAGCTTTTCTGGACAAATCATACTACTCGAATGATATGTCAGATTATCACTAGCCACGGTGCCTACTAAGTAAAGAATCTGCATGAGTTGCTCTGGCATATTCAGACAATAAGCCATTTAGAAGTGAAGTCTTAGAAAGAGATATGGTGGCGGGTGAGCCGAAAAGAAGCGTTCAATCCCGAGTGGATGATTTCACAGAATCCTAGGGGTATCCAATAAGTTGGAACCGGCCTTCCCGGTTGGCAATTGTGCTTTGGGTTAATCACGAAAAACAATATTGGTTCGTAAAAAGCAAAAGTCTAGGAAGGAAGTTAGTATCCTGTTGATAACCATACTATACCTAAAAAAAACAACCACGCACTACAAAGCAGACATTACTGCCACCCAAGAAATAGGATGGGATGGGCTGGGAAAAATAAGGATGAAAATCTGTGACATCTACCAAAGTCCGTGGTATAGTGAGCAGAAACAGCGACTGTTCAGATGTGGATTTGTTATAAGTGCCGGACTTAGGCAGGAAGTCGAACGTATTGTAATAATCCGCAGCAAGGCCAAAGTCCCCAACATAAGCCGTACCTATATGCCCGCACTCAAAGACGCGACGGAGTAAAAACATGACATTAGGAAACATTGTTTCTACGAGCTCCTGGACAAAATTTATGTTCGACTACTGAAAAACGATGCTAAAGTCGTGCTGTGTTCTTTTAACGCGAAGGCATGAAGAGGAGACATCTTCAGCGAATTGTTGTAAAACACAGCCTACGCGACACTACTGGTCCGCGAACCACTGCTGCAGTTGCAAGAGAGCGTCATGTAACGCTTTGATCTTTTAAGGTGGCTGAGGAGTAGAGCCAATAGTTTCAATTAAGGAAGACTTTGGTTTCAGTTGCACTTCCATGTAGAAACCGACATCAAGAAACCGACATCATAAACGCGTACCTTGAAGAGCGAGCTTATTGGAGTGCAAAGTTTGGTTAGAAGCCCACGTTCACTCCGGAGGGTATCGCCACTTGAGTGAATAAAGTAAGTACCACCGAATCTTAGGCTGCGTAATGTCCTCTTCACATCACCACTTATCCCCAGTGTTCTCATACAGTCAAATGATACCTACATGGGTAAATGCTGAGGTGCAAACCTTGGATCTTGTGATGGACACACATTTGCTTGGCTGCAGTTCAGAAACTGATACCCAATTACAAAATCACTTTTAACCGGATTTGTGACAATGATCTATAGCTTGGTCACTTTGTACATAGGTCACAAGGCCTCAAGGCTAGATGACACTATAGGCTTTCCAGGCTGTTAAATGCATTCCTGTATTATTTTATCCGTGTGGAGTTGGTAGTCTTCAATCGGATGCGTCCTCGGGTATGAGGACTTCGATTGTCCAACGAGAAGAAGCTACGAATGATTCAGAAAAAGAGACTTCACGTTGGTCGGCCTCGTAAGCCGAAAATAGCCAGACTCTGCAAACAACAACTGAGTTAGAGACTCCTCACCCTCGACCAATATCAACACCCAGCAATATCATAAGAGGGGTTCCCGAAATGTTCACACTAATGCAAATCCTGGCAAAGACCAACAAAGTCAAAAAAAATCTTTTCATCTTCAAGGCCGCGTATGAAAGCATCCATCGCCTAGAGTTTTATAATGCGATGGGGGTGGAATTCGCGCGATACCATCGATACTGATACAGCTGTGTCGCCTAACATTAGAGGACAAGCAATGCAACGTATATTAAGGCATCAGCTCACCTCAACTTTTCCAAACTTGTACAGGATTCCGACAAGTAAATGCGCTATCATGAGATTTCTTCAATCTCGTGCTGAAACAGATAGTGCCCAGTGCTTGAGTACGGAAGGCACAAAGTGTATTCTATCAACAAACAAAATTCTGTGGACGAACAACCTTTGACAAAATGTTACTGTTGATACCAAAACCGTCAACATTAACCCCACGAATGACACCTTAATGAGAATACGACGAAGACTGTACCTAGGAAACCGATGATATTAGCAAAGCAAATGGGATCAAAACTCTTAACCCGAAAGTTCAAATTTTTGCTCTACCGGATCCTAATCCTACCAGCCTTACTTTTCGACACATTTATCGAGCAACTGGGGCCTTACATCAGCAGTTACATGGCGTATGTCGAGATACAAATCGTCCAACGTCTCTGGTTTATCGGCAAAGACTAGTGACTTCACATACCCCTTAACAAATTGATCTAATGGTGTGAGATCACATGATCATGGAGGCCAGTTCAAAGGTCCATTACGCGAAAAATACAAATGTTTCCCGCATCTCGTGGCATGTTGCGCCATTTGGTTAAAAAAAATCTCTGTCACGTCAAATGAGGATGAAGAACTGAGGACAAAAAAAGGCAGAAATATTGTTTCTATAGCGCTCGCAATTGATGATAACATTCTGGTCGGCATAATCCTTTAAGAAATATATGCCAATGGTTCCACCAGCCCATAACGCACCCCTAACAGTGAGTTTTAATGGTTTTAAGGGCGGCTCGACGATCTCGAAGATTGCTGCATGTGACTTCTTTAATTTGATTCTTCAGAGGATTGTGCAAAACTCGCGAGCCAACACCAGAGGCACAATTTTTGAAAAATCGGTGCAACTACTAGCATACGCCGACGATATTGACATCATTGCTAGGACTCAACGTGATGTTATAGCCACGTTTGGTAGTATAGAGAAGGAAGCGGCAAAAATGGGTTTAGCAGTAAATGAGGGTAAGACTAAGTATATACTGTGAACACGAAAGGACACACAACATCGACGAATTGGACAGAACGTCACCATTGACAGATATAACTTTGAGTTAGTACGGGACTTTGTCTACCTCGGCTCCGCTATTAACTCTGACAACAACATCTCGTCAGAAATCAAACGAAGAATTACTCTTGCCAATTGCTGTTTCTTCGGGCTAAGAAGGCAATTTAGTAGTAAAGCCCTCACTCGAACTACTAAGGAGATCCTATATAAGATCCTGATCATCCCAGTCCTGCTCTACGGCGCTGAAGCATGGGCCGTATCAAAAGCGGATGAAGAAATCCTTGATCGATTCGAGAGAAAAATTCTTCGAAAAATCTTCGGTCCCGTTTGCGTTGACGGGCTATATAGATGAAGATTCAACCACCAACTATACGAGCTGTACAGCGACATACTCCCAGTAAAAATACTCCGCATTGGACGTTTAAGATTGTTAGGACATGTAGAACGAATGGACACCAATACTCCGGCTCATAGTCTTCGATTCCCAGTCAGATGTCGGACGCAGTAGAATAAAACCTCGCCTTAAGTGACGCACACAAGTTTAACCAGCTTGGAGTGCGCAACTGGAGGCAGTTAGCTAAGAACCGGGCTAATCGAAGAGGCTTGTTGGTTAAGGCCCAGGTTCATCCCGGACTGTAGCGGAACTTAAGTAGAAAGTAAGTAAGTAGTAAGGGCATCTCGACAAAGGCTTCTGGGTTTTCTCCCGCCCTAATTCGGCAATTTTACTTGTTAGCATATCCATTTAACCAAAAAACGGGTCTCTTAGGAGAATAAAATTTTGAAGATGAGAATCAAGTTGAATCATATTTACGATCAATTCACCGAAGCTGCGACGCGTATATAGTCACGGGGTTTCAACTATTGCACTCACTGGATCTTATAAGATTTTAAGCCAAGATCTTTCCGTAAAATGGGCATATAGCTCCTATTGCTATTCATTTATTCGGATTTTCCCCAACATTGTGATCCAAAACGTGGATGACACTGTTCTGACTGCCTAAAAAGCTTTAAAGTTTATAACTTTCGTCTAGCTTGACCAAATTCCAGTTATGTGTTGATTTGATAGGTTAGCTGAAAATATCATCTGGAATAGCTTAGTTTGATGTCTTTTCTGGTATTCAGAACTCTTTGGGCTATCCTTAGCCATTACATCAAACTTTACATCTGGCCTTACCTCGTCAATTTTAACTGCTCAGTAAGGCTTCTTTCACACCCTTTCCCTTTTATGCTCGAGGGAGACTGTGACCTTTTTTACAGGCACCATCATCTAACTTTCAGGTGAAATCGTACCTTCAACTACGATCAACTGCCTCCAAGACAAGATTGTCTTTGAGAAACTCACCATTTAAAAAGGGGATGGGCTTTTATCCAAATATCTAACGGCTGATTTTTTAAGAGTAAAGTTTTTCAGGTTGGCAGCACTGGTTAGTAATGGCGTCCAAACGTCATCTGTCAAAGTGAAACGTTTTTAGTATACTCTGCCATTTAATCATGGAAAGACTTACAAATGAGCAACGATTGCAAATTATTGAAATTTATTATTAAAATTCGTGCTCTGTGAAAAATGAAAATCCGCAGTTTTATCGAAAAATTGTGTTCAGCGATGAGGCTCATTTCTGGCACAACGGATACATAAATAAGCAAAACTGTCGCATATGGAGTGATGAACAGCCACGCAAGAATTACCGACGTATCCCGAAAAAACGACAGTTTGGTGTGGTTTATGGGCTGGTGGCATCATCGACCCATATTACCGTCAACAGCGAACGATATCGATTTATAATACGCGACTTTTTTTTGCCCCAGTTGGCTGAGTTGAACTTGGTTAACATTTGGTTTCATCAAGACGATGCCACATGCCACACAGCTCGTGTAACAATGGAAATGTTGAAGGATGCATTTGGTGAGCAGTTTATCTCTCGAAATGGCCCTGTGAGTTGGCCGCCAAGATCATGCGATTAAACGCCTCTTGATAAGTTCTTGTGGGGTTATGTAAAGTCGTTAGTCTATGTGGACAAGCCGAACACGAAGCCTTACAGGATAACATAACACGCGTAATTCGTGGAATACAGGCCGAAATGCTCAAAAAGGTGACGCGAAATTGGACCTTCCGAATGGACTATTTGAAACGGAGCTGCGGACAACAAACGTAAATGGCAAAGGCCTTTTTATCAATTACAATAAAAATTTTGAATATTTGATGCAAATTTGAGTGTTTTATTGGATTTGGCCTCATCTTCAATTCCGACGCTCATTCACAATGACATTCCAGCTGTCAGCTCTTTAGACAAAGCCAATCTGCTTGCTGCGTATTTCGCAGCCAATTCTACACTGTTCAGTCTCCTCCTGTACTTGAGAGCGTAGATCATTCCAGGGACAAATTTACTTTCGTACTCGTACAGTTGCAAGAGTTTTATTTGATCTTGACATACGCAAATCCACTGGTCCAGATGGTATAACCCCCATCATTCCGAAGAGGTGTTCTTCTACGCTAGCAAAACCACTGCGTAAGCTTTTCTATCTATCCTACTCATCAGAACTCTTTCCGAGTAGATGGAAAACAGCATTTGTCCAGCCTGTACCAAAAAAAAGCGAATCTTCTTCTCTCTCCAACTACCGACCAATTGCACTTACGTCCCTTCTTTCCGAGGTCATGGAAACGCTGATAAATCGTCAGCTAATGAAATATCTCGAAACACGAAAACTTCTCAATGACCGGCAGTATGGTTTTCGCAGCAACAGGTCTACTGGTGATTTGATGACATATCTCACCGAAAAGTGGAACCAATCAATCCACCATGGTGGCGAAAGCAAGATTGTTGCGCTTGATATTTCAAAGGCATTTGACAGGGTTTGGCATCAAGCCCTTTTGTAGAAAATGCGTGCATTTGGAATCAACGAAAAACTCCTTCTATGGATTAGACATTATCTGTCGAAACGTTCAATTCAAGTTGTTTTGGATGGTTTCAAGTCTGCGACTCACCAAATAAATGCTGGTGTCCCTCAAGGCTCAGTTTTGTCTCCGACTGACTCTGTTTCTTTAGAAAAAGAAGATCTCCTTTATAAAAGATCTCCTGTCTGTAACTTCTAATCCAATTCATTCCTTCGCTTATGACAGTACCCTCAGTTTCTAATATTCGTTTTCAGGTTCACGTCTCTTAACTTCGAACGTGGACTCTAAACGACAGAATATGTTAAGCTCATTGAATTCCGACCTTGACAGCATCATCAAATGGGGTAAATCCAAAAAAATACAAATACAAACTTTTAGCGCAACAGGCTCGTTAGTACCCAGGGCCTAGCTTTCTCACAACCATTCATGTGTGCGTGTGTACTTATTGCACGATGGCGGGACCTCCTGTTTTATGCCGACTCGTTAGTACCCAGGGCCTAGCTTTCTCACAACCATTCATGTGTGCGTGTGTACTTCTTGCACGATGGCGGGACCTCCGCCTCCGACTCCGAACGGCAAAGTTGAGATAAGCTATTCTTGACAGTTGATACTACTCGGATGGTTTGTCAGATCATCACGAGAGGAGGGCCAGTGAAAAAACATTTAGATGTTGCTACGGCTGGGAATCGAACCCAGACCTTCAGGCGGCAGTTCATCGCACTAACCATCGCGCCACTGAGCCCTCAATGGGGTAAATCCAACAGAGTGGAATTCAATGCTTCCAAAACACAATGCTGTCTTCTGTCATTAAAGCGAAACCAAAATCTAGAGCCATTATCAATGAATGGCACTTACGTCGAAGAAACCGAAAAGCTTCCCATTCTAGGTATGCGTGTTAGTAACGACTTACGTTGGAACGACCACATATTCGAAGTCGCTAAAAACGCAGCGAAATGTCTAGGTTTCCTAAATCGACGCAAGAAATATTTCACCCCATCTGATCTGGCCACACATATAAAGCGTTTATACGCCCAAAACTTGAATTCAACGCCCAAAACTTGAATTCAACGCCCACGTCTGGTCAGGTGCACCAAATTCAACATTGCACCTACTAGATAGGATTCAAACGCGTGCGAAAAAACTTATAGGGGACATAAGAATAGCGAACTCCTTAGTTTCTCTCGAACACCGTCGAAATATCTCCTGCCTTACCTTGTTGTATCGCTATTTTAGCAACCAATGTTCAAATGAAATAGCCAGCTGCATTCCTCCCATTCAACAATTCAGCCGCAATACTCGTTACGCAATGAATGCAAATCAGTTTACCCTCAAGCCTATCTTCGGACGTACGCTGAAATACAGAGATTCGTACATAAACCGAAAAACACGCATGTGGAATGCTCTACCAAACTCTGTTTTTCCTTTCCATTATAACTTACAGATATTTAAAACCAATGTGCATCGGTATATCCTTTCTTCTTAACCCCAATTTCCTTGACGTCCGCACTGTGTTAAAACATATAAAGGGTGTTCAAAAAAAATTCCCAACCATGGCCCAACCAGATACACAGTTGTTTGCAGCTTCCTGACGTTAGGTTGGCTATCGATAGGATCACTCTCTCTTCTCATGGGCTTTCTACTGACTGGACATGGCTCTTTAAATGCATTTTTGCATAAAAGGACCCTGTCCGAAACAGCGGAATGCGGATGCTAGAGCTAGAAGAGAGGATTGGTTAGACGTCTTAACCGAATGTCCACGGTACTCCAATCTCAGGGACCTCCCAGCAATGGGCGTGGATCGCATCGGTGGCGTATGGGGTTTCGGTCGGGTCCTTTCTATAAGGGGAACCGACTGAAAACTTTGCAGTATTCTCTGGCGGAGTCTTTCGACTAAGCCAGGAATTAGTAGGTTAGGTTGATTAGTTGTATTTCTCTCCTTTCTATATTCCCCGCAACTATTTTCTTGTTTTCTTTTACTATTTTCTTTTCAGCTTTTTTTTATTTCTTTCCTTCTTTTCAGGCTATTCTTTCTTTCCAGCTATTTCTCATTTTTCTTCTCTCTTTTCAGGATGTTTTCATCAGTCTATTCACTGGCCTCCCGCTTCGGCTGGTGTCTGGACTCAGAAATCGCAGAGATTCCCAGGCCTCGGTCTATAAGGAGCCCATCTGGAAGTGACTTCACAGTTGCGAAGCTCCACCGGAAGCTATATTCTGGTACCACGGGTAACAGGAGCCCCCGAGTCACGTCAGGTTTTCTGATGTCGTTCTGACACCGGTCTGCTTGACTCAGCCTGTTAGAGAGGTAGGCCCCCTTGTGGGAGTATCGTGGTGGTTGTGGTTATCACAAAGTCGCGGGAACGGTTGGTGCTCTAGGGTGTCTGTTAACATTCTAAGACCCTTAGAGTACCTACAAGAGGCGTTTGATAGGTCTGGCTCCTCAGCAAAGGAGGGTAGTCATGCCTTAACATGACAACCAATTTGCACGAGGGAAGTACTTGCACTGTCCTGGGGCGCTGGCCAACGCTTTTCCTTGGCTCTGATATTGTGGGTAGGCCCACCGTGAGATAAGAGCCGTAAAGGCTAGGTGTTCACGTTAAGCATACAATACATTATTTGTAAGTTGACATGAACTAAATCCAGCCAGTGGCATTAAGGGAGGCGATCAGTTCTTTGATGTGCTTATCATAGAGCTCGCGGATGTTGTCAAAGAAAGGTTTGCCTAGAGTTCGCTGTCATACTCTTGACAGAGCCGGGCATTTGTACAGAAAATGAGTTAAGGTTTCCTTCTCATCCACCTCCTTGCAGCTGCGACAGTTGGTGTTGTGGGGTATACCCATTCTAACAGCATGGTCACCGATGGGCCAGTGTCCTGTGGTAATTGCTATCACCCTGGAGTCATCCTTACGGGATCTGCTTGAGAGGTCGCGTGTTCTTGTCTTGTTGTACCGTGGTCATATATCTCTAGATATGGCACACCCACTGAGGTTTCGCCACCTATGTTCTGCTGTTTTAAGAGAGTTATGATGATTTTTAAATGAGTGAGAATGCCGATTGCACATGAGCTTGGAAGGGACGAGCCCAGCCCTGCTAGGGCATCAGCCTGCTCGTTTCCATCTATGTCAATGGAGGCCAGTTCGTTCTGGCATTGTAGTACTAGCTTTGATGACGAAACCGAAATAATCGCCTTAATAGCGGCTTGACTGTCAACAAAAATATTGATATTTTGTTTGGGAGTACTATCGTGTCTAATCGCGTTATAGCCTCCCTAATAGCCAGCAATTCCGCCTGGACTACGCTGGAGGAGGCAGAGGGGCGAAATGATTTTTTTATTTTTAGTGTGTCCGAGTAGACACCTGCGCCTACTCCGCAGTCCATTTTGGAGCCGTCGGTGTATATGAGTGTGTCGAAATCTTTTTCAACCGCGTCCAATCCTCTCTGGTTGGGAAACCAGCGGTGAAGTGTTTGTGGAAGGTCAGTTTGGGTATCATGTAGTCGGTATATTGGTATGCCCATAGGGGTTTTTGAACCAGCAGCCGGATTCTTTGAGCCTGCACATTGCAATGCCTTGGATATGGATGTCTAGAGGGAGAAGATGAAGAAGAACCGTTAAAGCATCAGTGGGACATGATATCATGGCCCCAGTTGTACCGATGCATGCAGTTCTTTGTACCCTCTTCAGTTTGTCAATGATGTACCCTTTACTCACAGAAGGCCACCAGACTAGTGACTCGTAGGTGAGTATCGGCCGAACAACAGCCGTGTATATCCAAAGTGTCATCTTTGGTTGTAGGCCCCATCTTTTGCAAAAACTTTTTCTACAGGCATAGAAAGCTATACATGCTTTCTTAACCCTTTGTTCTATGTTGCTTTTCCAATTAAGCTTGGTATCCAGGATGTTACAGTAAATTTTACCACAACAAGTCTCACGCTCTATCCCTAATATCCTTTCGGTCCCTCTTTTAAGGTGGGGGAGGACGATCCCTGGAGCTTACACTCCAACGTAAGCGTTTGTGTTCCCGCGTCACGGGCGCAAACGCAAAGTTCCATTGGTAAAAGAGTAGACGTTCTCTTTCCACCCAACGTTGGAGCAACGGAGGAGCAATAGAGGCGTGGGGCGGTCGGCCCAAAAGACACCCTTCTAACAAAGCCTCAACATTAAACGTCAGGGTCGATGGCCAAGAGAGGACGATCTCTTTCCCCTACCGTTGGAGCAACGGAGGAGAAGCGAGGTGTGTAGGGGGACGGCCAGAAATAAACACCCTTGCCACAACACAAAAACAACGTAAAACACATAATAGACATCACAAAACATGTCCACAACACGGACGACAGAAGGTGATGTCCAAAAAGACACACGGGGCATATCCACAACAATTGGACACATCGAGAACCACAAGAAAAGACTGTGGAATTCAATTCATTTAAAGGATGGCACCCGAATGACACATCCCATACCCCAAAATCTGCACGCGACACAACCAACGTAGTTCGCGAAAAATTGATTTATTGTATGGCACTCTCCTCTTCTCCACTCAATGCTCACCAAGTCCTACAATGAGCAATGACCTCCTCCCCCCTTACAGATGTGTACGTCCTCTCATTTTTCCTCAGCAGTCGTTAAATTTGGTCACATGGGTCGTCGTAAACGTGCCCAACGTAGAAGTAGAGTTGCGAACGAAACATAGGCATTCGCGGCATATGTCTGGTTGACACAAATAGTTGTCCAGGATCGACACCGAGTAGACCTATAACACTGACAAGTGTCTATAGGAAAACTGGGATGAATGTTAAGAACCAAAAGGTTATGTTGAGTAGCGTTCGCTCTCGCCGGCAATAATCCAACGCAGAAGCTGAGAAAACGCAGTTGAGACTGGACATAACAAATTGGAGAGAATGAATGTGGTGTGACAGGCGACGATAGCACGAGTCGGGAAACATCCCGACATCGATGCGCAGAAAATCGCAAAGCCACGTGTGAACGGGGGTAACACACTCTCCAGCTGGAAAGCGAAGAGTAGTTAGAATTCGCAGTTAGCAAATGAACGGGATGGATGCTCGATTTTGTTGGAAAGACGGAAAAACATTTTTTTTGTGGAAAATTTAGTTTTTTTGAGTTAAGTCAAGTGGAAAGCGAGGCAGGAAAAATTGAGGACGGATTTCATCGCCAAGAAGGGAGAAGAAGGAGGTAGTTTGCGAGGTAGGAGACGGAAGAGCGGAGGAAGATGAGGAGAAAGGCAGAGAAAAAAAAGATAAGTAGAGTGATTTTCGTTAGTGCTAGATTGAGCAGTAGATAACGGGTGATCCAAGTAGAGATACTTTTTTCAATAGCCTTTTTTGACAGATCACGTGTGAGTCGTGTCATGCTGTCATGTTATTTTTGTTTAGTATTGTTTGGCATTTCATAATGGAAAGACTTACGCGTGAACAACGTTTACAAATTGCTCAACTTTATTATGAAAATTCACGTTCTGTGAGGAATGTATTTCGTGCACTTCGCTCAACTTATGGTCAACATAATCGGCCTACTGAGCGTACTATTCGCAACACCATCACCCATTTTGAGACCCAGCATTCATTATTGGATAATATTCGACCGAATAGACCATGTCCAGCAGGCTGTGAAGAAAATATAGCGGCCGTAGCTGAGAGTGTACACGAAGACCGTAGAGAGTCGATTCGGCGCCGTTCGCAGCAACTCGGACTAACGTATGGAACGACTTGGCTTATTTTACGTCAAGATCTTAAATTGAAAGCGTACAAAATACAGCGCAACAACTGAAGCTGCTCGACCTTCCCAAGCGACATCGCTTCGCTCTATGCGCTCTTGAAAAGTTCCAAGAAGATCCGACGTTTTCGAGGCAAATTTTGTTTAGCGATGAGGCCCATTTCTGGCTCAATGGGTATGTAAACAAACAAAATTGCCGCATTTGGGACGAAGAGCAACCTGAAGAGATTGAAGAACTGCCACTTCATCCAGAAAAAACAACGGTTTGGTGTGGTTTGTGGGCCGGTGGAATCATCGGTCCATATTTCTTTAAAAATAATGCCGGTGCGAACGTAACCGTCAATGGCGACCGTTATCGTGCCATGACAACCGACTATTTGATGCCTGAAATTGAAGCTCGTGATCTCGGCGACATTTGGTTTCAGCAAGACGGCGCCACTTCCCACACATCGCATCAATAAATGGACTTATTGAGAGAACATTTCGGTGAGCACATAATTTCACGTTTTGGGCCGGTCGATTGGCCACCAAGATCGTGTGATATCACACCGTTAGACTTTTTCCTGTGGGGATATGTAAAGTCAAAAGCTTATGCCGACAAACCCACTTCGATTCAGGCCTTGGAGGAAAACATCACGCGTGTCATTCGCCAGTTACCAGTCGAAATGCTCGAACGAGTGATCGAAAATTGGACTCAACGGATGGACCATCTGAGACGTAGCAACGGCCAACATTTGATAGACATAATCTTCAAAAAATAAATGCCAAAGAATGTTCTTTCAAATGATAATAAGCATTCTCCATTAAATTTGAATTTTCTGTGTTTTTTTCTTTAAAAAAGTAGGGAACCTCGAAATGGATCACCGTTTAGTTGGTTGTTTCGCGACCGAATCTGTAAATTTCCCGAGAAAAGACGGGACGCGCGCCCCAGTAGTAAATCGCTGATAAAACTCGGGAGAAAATTTCGTTCGGGGGCCATCCTGGTGGTTCGCCATTTTTCTTTTGTATCCCCACAAAAATTCGAATTAACAAAACCCAGTAGGCGCAACACCGCCATTTTGTAACGTGGTTAAACTTTGGCTTTTTTTTATCGGTATTCTTTTGTTCCACACATTTTGCTCTTTTATTTCAGGTGCGCAGCAAGCGTCAAAAGGGTTTCGTTATTTAACCAGGCAAGAAAAATTACGTGGCGTCCAAGTATCATTTTAAGTCTCGTGTAAACGAACGCTGAGTGAACCAGGCTCTCGTACTAACGACGAGAAAGCTGCCTTCTACCGTGTATATGATCTGTGGTTGGTGACAGATTCATAACGCGGGAAAATCGGTAGCAAATTGGCGCCCAGATATTTGGCATTGGATGCGAGTGACAGCGCTTGTCCATTAAGTCGGGGGAGATTAAAGGCTGGTATCCACTCTAATATTGCACAAAAAAAACCTGCTAAATTAAAATATCTAAAAAAATCGTTTTTTTATTAAAGTTTTGTCCTACGGATTAATATTTAGATTCTATTTTTAAAAGGCTGCCAAAATATATTAGGTAGGTATATTAAAATTGTTTTTATTGTCTGCCAGTTACTAAAAAAGAAAAAAATAGATAAAACACTAAATATACGAAAATAAGTACAAGAAAAGAATTGTAAAAAATAATCGGAAGCAAATTACTAAAAATATTAAAATTGCAATCGACGGATTTGTTCTCATTAAAAATATTTAAAAATTTTCCAAAATTAATTTAGTTTACCTTTAAAAATGAAAATAAAAATAAAATAGTTTCTAAATATATTCAGTCACTTTAGATAAAAAATAATAATAATAAATATTATTTTATATTTTCCTTGTTCATTTTTAATTATTAAATTTTTTTTATATAACTACAATTTTGTTTATACATATGCAATCTCATATATATATATAAAAGCTCATAACTATCCCTTACCTATATCAAAGTTTTCTTTTTTTTACAATTGTCTGTTTTCTTAGTTTAAAAAATAAAAAAAAATGTTTATAACAAATATTTGTGGGGTTAAAAATGATGGTCTTACATAAAAAAAGAAGAAAAATATTTATAAATGCAATACTCACATAAATCCTCTGTAAACAGAGTCAAGTAGTAAACTCTGTTTTTTTTTTATAAAAAAAAGTATACAACACTCATATACATGTATATATAAAAAAAAGGAAGAAAAACATTAACTCTCAACATTTAACACTGACATTTTAATGACTAAATATATTTTTTTTGTTTTTTTTTTTTAATTCTTATAAAATTAAAAAACAAGTTAATTGTAAAAAAAAAAATTGAAAACTAATTTTTATAATTAAAATAAAAATAAAAAAATGAAAAAAAAATTATTGAAGTCACTTATATAACAAATTATTTATTATGCGTTATGCGAATAGGAATTCGGTATCATGTCTTCCCGTTGGTGAGTTTTTTCGCTTTTGATTGTGAGTCCTTTGGTTTGTTAACGGCTGGTAGTTCTTCATCTTCTTGTTGTTGTTGGATTTGCTGTTGCTGTTGTTTGTCTATGTGATTATCGGAGAATAGATCGTTTAGATTGTCTTCTTCTGATTTTGTCTCCTTATCGACGGGTAGAAGTTGGAGGACCTCCTTGGCTCGACTATCCCATAGCTTTTTGTTGGCTTTTACCTAAATGGAGGAAGGGGGGATAATATTGTGAGCGTTATGATAAAATAAAAATCTTTGTTTGTAGTATTAAATAAAGAGTTAATAAAAAAGGATAATTCTATCAAAAAAGCAAGGCATATTATACAAAGCAGGGCTACGAGAGATAGACAGGTAAGGCGAATATGAAAATGCTACCACACTGAGGCAGATACGTAATATTTTAGTGCAACTTAATACGAAATATAGAATCCATGATATTTTAGAATTCTAGGACTATGATATTAAGGACATTTTTTTATATAGGAAATAAGTTGTTTTATACTTCGTAGCTGTACGTAGCACAAACAGTTTTATTTATATGAACCTGTGTACGGGGAAAGTGAGTTGTTTAAGAATATTTTAAATTAAGCATTAAGAAATATATTAATGAAGGAACAACGTCTATAGACTGATGATAGACAAAAACAACTCTAAACATGATGTTGAAGGCTTGAAACATGTATACGATTGATGAACTTACTTTTTTGGATCCACACTCATGACTACGAAGATGAACAATTGTGACATCTACTACGGTTCGTATGTAATAGGGACCAAATTCAGAGACTAATCATATGTGGATTTGAAATAGGCGAGAGTAAGAAGCCCTATAATTCGAAGATATCAGCGAATACGTTATGACAATCAAGGCCAAATTTGCCATCATAAGCCCTACACGCGCTTAAGGATGACTTCAGTAAAGACTGAGTTCCGAAAAAACGTAGACTACCGACAACCCAGTTATGATGACAAAGTGAACAACCTACAACAACCTACCTGATTAGTCAGTCCCCCTGAGCAGAGATGGTGACGAATTAGCTGAAAGGCCAACAGCAGCGCACAATCTCGTAGTGGCTACTCATGGCCCCGTGTCTTGGGGACTAAAGACTACTTCTACGAGTTCCTCCACAAAACTAATACTACCGAGTACAGACGTCCCAAAGTGAACAACCTACATGAGCTGATAAATCAGTCCACTTGCACAGAAATGGTGACGAATGGCCAACAGAAGAGCACAATATAGTGCGCCATGAGTAACGTCCTAGAGTATTTACTAAATCTGAACTGGCCCTAAGGGTTGGGAGATGATCTGTATGTTAACTACTTAATATAGAAAAACAAAAACCAAACTACCAAACAACTATGAAGGGAATGATTTTACAGTTGACGAGCATGCTAAACAAAATAAGGACAATGACGATCATATCTTAACATGGAATCTAAGAACGCATAACAGAAAAGCAGCCGAAAAGGTAGTGGAAACCCTAACCTACTACAAAGCAGACATTACTGCTATCGAGGAAATACGATAAGATGGGTCGGACAGAAGGATGATATTTTGTCAAGAAGTGGTATGCTTCGAAGACATTATCAAACAATTTGTAACAATCCCTATCCAAGCTAAATTCGTCAACATAAGCCATGCTCTTACGGAGGAAAAAGATGACTTCCCTAAGACTGCTTCTGCGAGCATCTCGACAAAACTTATGAACTTTATGTGATCTTAACGCCAAGGTAGTATGCGATGATCTATAGAGTAGTATTGATCGAAATGGCAGTGTAATCCATATATGAGCTGCTTCGACATATTTGAACACAAGGTCTATAGGGATTTCCAATACTGAGCCAGGGTGTTGGAAAAGAGTTGGTGGCGGAGGAGCCCTCAATGGGTCAACGGCAGCGCTCATATCCCAAAATGGGCTACTGACATCGGTATTTTTTTCCGGCCCGCTGTCCTAGGGTCAAAACAAGGGCCTGCCCCTTCAGGTTGGGGGTTGTGCTTTGGGTTAACTACCCATCCACGGAAAAAAGCTTATGTCACGAAGCAACCAATAGCCTCGGAGAGGACTGATTATTGTTGATGACCATGCTAAACGAAAAAAGGACAACGACGTTCGTATCTGCACCTGGAATGTGAGAACATTAAACAGGAGAGGTGCAGGCGAACAACAAACGGAAGCCCTTAACTGCTACAAAGCAGACATCACTGCAATCCAGGAAATACGATGGGATGGGCCAGGAAAAAAGAGGATGAAAAACTGTGACATCTACTATGGACCGTGTTACAGTGTGCAGAAACAGCGACTATTCGGATGCGGATTTGTTATAAGTGCCAGACTTAGGCACGAAGTCTTATGCTTCCAAGACACTACCGAACGCATTGTAACAATCCGCATCAAGGCCAAATTCGCCAACATAAGCCTTATATGCGCTCATACTCCTACGGAGGAAAAAGATTATACAACTAAGGATTGCTTCTACGAGCTCCTTGCCAAAACCTATATGCGACTACCAAAGTACGATGTTAAAATCGTGCTGGGAGATTTTAACGCAAAGGTAGGAAGAGAAGACATCTTTAGCAGTACTGTCGGAAAATATAGCCTACACGACAAGACGTCTGGTAACGGACTTAGGCTAATTGACATCGCTAAGGCGAAATGCCACTAAAGCCAGCACACGGTTTCCTCACCTCGATATCCACAAGGGGACATGGCGGTCTCCAGATCAACGAACAGTCAACCAAATTGATCACATTGCGATAGACAAGAGGCACGCATCCAGTATTTTGGATGTCCGAAAACTCCGAGGGGCTAACATCGACTCGGGCACTACCTTGTTGCAGCCAAGGTAAGGATGCGGATATCCACCAAGCTACAAAAAACCAGAAATACTGTGAAAAAAAAATTAATTTCGAAAGACTGCAATTGCCAGAGACCGCCAAGCGCGTATCCCTTAACCTCTCGACTCACAACACACCACCAGCATCTAATGTCGAAGAACAATGGCAACGATGCCAACAAGCCATTTCATCAGCCGCAACTGATGTGCTAGGTTTCTGACGGACACCAGCAAGAAACCCCTGGTTCGATGAGGAATGCCGACAGATGCTCTCAGCCAAGAACGAGGCCTACAAGGCTAAGCTGCAGGTGAAGACGAGAGCTGCCATTGAGCTCTATAGGCAAAGAAGAAGGGAAGAACATCGGCTTTTCAGCAAGAAGAAAAAAGAGCAAGAAAAGCGCGCGATCGAGGATATAGAGAACGATTAACGAGGAACGATGTTCGCAAGTTTTACAAAAGTCTAAAACGCCAAAGCCAAGGATACAAGGCTTGAACAGAATCCTGTCGCGATGAACAAGTAAATATCGTAGTTGAGACACAGTCGATGCTGAGGATATGGAAGAACCACTTCTGCAGACTGTTAAACGGCGATGACGAACAACATTCCGCTGTCAGGCAGAACGAACCATTCAATATTGGCAACGACAGCGAAAACTGCCAACCACCCGACCTAAGTGAAGTGAGGATAGCAATATCTAAACTCAAGCTTAATAAGGCCGCCGGAAATGACTGCCTTCCCGCTGGCGGAGATGACTTGGTAAGTAACATCCACCAACTAATAAGCCAAATCTGGTCGGATGAAAGCATGTCTGAAGAATGGAACCTCTGAACTGCGCCAACTACAGAGGCAATGAAGGAGAAAATAAAACCGGCATTTCAAGAGCAAGAAAAAGGTGCTAGAATCTCGAGCGATCGAAACTATAGAGGGGTGCTACTCCAGGATTCATGTTCGTACGTTTTTCTCAACGTGTAGAACATCAAAGACAGGATACAAGCACCGAACATAATCCTGTCCAGATGAGAAAAGAAAAATCGAACTTAAGTCAGAGTCGATGATGAGAATATGGAAGCACCGGTTAATCGAGCAATCTTCCGGCCTAAATGAAGTGGGGATAACAATATCTAAACTGAAGCTCAACAAGACTACTGGATCTGACGGACTTCCAGCCGAGCTAAATAAAGTAGATGGAGAAGATTTGGGAATTAACATAGACCACTATGTTTGTTATTGAATTTGGTAATAACAAAGTAGGATCAGCCTTCTCAATATTGCCTTCAAAATCTAATCTGACGTAATATGTGAACGACTGAAACCTTTCACCAACAACCATCAGTGTGGTTTTAAGCCAGAAAAGTCCCCAACTTTCTAAATCTAACACGTCAATAGATCCTGGGAAAATCCAATATAAATCCAAAGTCCACAGCCGCACGTCGGACTTAAATAGAATGTAGTTCTGAAAATCAAGATGGAGTCTAACAATATTATGGTTTCCAAAAGAAAGCAGGCATCACAGTAATTGACAAAGTGTGTGTAGCTCTATCTGAAAGGGTAGAAAGGTTGTCGTGTACATACTCGGAAAGCTAATAAGGACATCTTCTGAAAATATGAGAGTACTCAAATATTTAATCAAGTAACGGGTGATTTTTTAGCTGGTTTGGTTTTGGCAACACTGGTTTTGACAGCTGACGTGTGTTTAGTACCTTGTGTCACTGTCAAACAGCTTCAGTTTGGTTTGCAATTTAACCATGGATCGTCTTACAAATGAACAACGCTTGCAAATTATTGAATTTTACTATCAAAATTCGTGCTCGGTTCGAAATGTTCATCGCGCGCTGCTTCCATTTTATGATCGGCATTCTCGACCTTCTGAGCAGTCTATTCGGAAGATTGTGACCAAATTTCGCACCAAATTTACTTTGTTGGACATTAAACCACCAACACGTTTACGTACTGTGCGTAGTGAAGAAAATATTGCGGCCGTATCAGCTAGTGTGACAGAAGACCGCGAAATGTCGATTCGGCGCCGTTCCCAGCAGTTAGGCCTTTGTTACAGCACTACGTGGAAAATTTTGCGGAAGGATTTGGGCGTAAAGCCTTTTAAGATACAGCTGGTGCAAGAACTAAAGCCAGCCGACCTACCACAACGCCGAATTTTTGGTGAATGGGCTCTTGGAAAGCTGGCCGAGGATCCGCTTTTTTATCGAAAAATTGTGTTCAGCAATGAGGCTCATTTTTGGTTGAATGGGTACGTAAATAAGCAAAATTGCCGCATTTGGAGTGAAGATCAGCCAGAAGCATTGCAACAGCTACCAATGCATCCCGAAAAAGCCACTGTTTGGTGCGGTTTATGGGCCGGCGGCTTTATTGGGCCATATTTCTTCAAAGATGATGCGAATCGCAGCGTTACTGTCAATGGTGAACGCTACCGAGCGATGATAACAAATTTTTTTTGCCCGAAATGGAAGTTCTTGACTTGCATGATATGTGGTTTCAACAAGACGGTGCCACATGCCACACTGCACGCGAAACAATGGCGCAATTGCGAGGCGAGTTTGGTGAACAGTTAATTTCACGTTTCGGGCCGGTCAATTGGCCGCCTAGATCGTGCGATTTGACACCATTAGATTATTTTTTGTGGGGGTATGTCAAGGCTAATGTCTATAGGGACAAGCCCGCTTCGATTGACGCACTGGAAGCCAACATCCATGCATTCATTCGTGAGATACCGGCCGATATGTGTGAAAGAGTATGCCAAAATTGGACTCAGCGGATGGGCTACCTGAGACGCAGCCGCGGTCAACATTTGCATGAAATTATCTTTAAACATTAAATTGCAAGGTTCAAACTATCGATTCAAATAAATATTTCATTCATTTTTTCGAATTTTTTGTGTTTTTTTTTTTAAAAAAAAGGTCTAAACCTCTTAAAAAATCACCCGTTATAATTTTTCAGAGGGAGTTCCACAGGAGACAATTTTTGGACCACCTACATAGGGGTACGATGTTATACTAAACCAATAGGGAATGACTTTATCGGTTACACTGACGCTAGCGCTGCAGTAGAGTTGCCAAAACCATTGAGACAGTTTACACTGACGCTAGCGCTGCAGTAGAGTTGCCAAAACCATTGAGACGGTTAAGTAACAACATCATTAAAGACTTAAAGTAATGGCTCGATTCATCAAAGTTGGAACTAGTGGACCATGAAAAGGGCCCAATTATTAATTGCGGCACAACAGTTGAGCGCTTACTTACTAACCTAAGTGGCGCTACAGTCCGGAATGAATCTGGCCCTCAACCAACATGTCTCTCCAATTAGCCCGGTCCTTAGCTAACTGCCTCCAGTTGCGCACTAGAAGTTGGTCGAGGTCGTTTTCTACTTATGCGCACCACTTAAGGCGAGGTCTTCCTCTACAGCGTCCGACGTTTGGCTGGGAATCGAAGACTCTGCGAGCCGGAGTATTGGCGTCCATTCGTTCTACATGTCCTAGCCATCTTAAACGTCCAATGCGGAGTTTTTTGACTAGGGGTATGTCGCTGTACAGTTCTTGGTTGAATCTTCGTCTCCATAACCCGTCAACGCAAATCGATTTTTGGAAAATTGTGCCCCTGGTGTTGGCTCGGGAGTTTTGCACAATCCTCTCAAGAATCAAATTGAAGAAGTCAGATGACAGCGCATCGCTGTAAGATCTTGTAGGCGATGTTATGGAGACTTATGCCTCTGTAGTTGGTGCAGTTCAGAGGGTCTCCTTTTTTGTGGATCGGCAAACGATGCTGAGGTTCCATTCTTCAGGTATACTTTCATCCGACCAGATTTGGCTTATGAAGATGTTACTTACCAAGTCAAGGCCGTCATTCCCGGTGTCCTTGTTGAGGTTGAGTTTAGATATTTCTACCCTCACTTCACTTAGGTCGGGTGGTGGTAGTTTTCGCTGTCGTCGACAGTATTGAGTGGTTCGTTCTGCCTGACAACGCAATGTTGTTCGTCATCGCCGTTTAACAGTTTGCAGAAGTGGTTTTTCCATATCCTCAGCATCGACTGTGTCTCAACTACGATATTCCCTTGTTCATCTCGACAGGATTCTGTTCGAGCCTTGTATCCTTGGCTTTGACGTTTTACACTTTGGTGCGATCATCTTTCGGCACCCTCATCAAACCAGGGGTTTCTTGCTGGTGGCCGCGAGAAACCTAGCACATCAGTTGGGGCTGATCTAATGGATTGTTGGCATCGTTGCCATTGTTCTTCGACATTAGATGCTAGTGGAACGGTGTGAATCGAGAGGTTAATGGATACGCGTTGCGCGAAGGTCTTGGCGGTCTCTGGCGATTGCAGTCTTTCGAGATTAAATTTTTAACAGTATTTCTGGTTTGTTGTGGCGTGGTAGATATCCGCGTTCTGACCTTTACTGCAACGAGGTGGTCCGAGTCGATGTTAGCACCTCGGAATGTTCGGACATCCAAAATACTGGATGCGGCCTCTTGTCTATTGCAATGTGATCAATTTCGTTGACTGTTCGTTGATCTGGAGACCTGTTCTACAATCGCCGTGAATACTTTTATCACGGCACGCTAAGAGCGACCGATGAAGTCAATATCATCCACATAGTCCAGCAGCTGGAGGGACCTTTTGAAGATAGTGCATTCCGTGTTGACACCTGCCCTTTGCACTATCTGCTCCAGTACGAGATTGAAGAGGTCGCATTATAGCGCGTCTTCTTGCCGAAATCCGGTGCATGTTTTGAATAGTTTGGAGGAGCTACTTCCAAACTGCACGTTGCAGCGCGTATATTCCGGCGTCACATGACTCAGCTAAATCAGTTTTGCCGGTATTCCGAATTCGGCCATTACCATATAGAGCTCCTAACGATGTACGCTATCTTTTCCAGGATTTGCCTCAGTGTGAAAATTTAGTCTATAGTCGATCTGCCGGGCCGGAAGCCACACACACGTGCCGATTAGGGTGTTGTAGAACGGTTTTATACGTTCAATCTGTACGTTGTACAGGATCTTGTATGCAACATTAAGCAGGAATATGCCTCGATAGTTCTTGCAAGACAAAGGATCGCCTTTTTTATAGATGGGGCATATGGAGCTGATAGTGCAGTCATTGGGGATATTTTCTGCAACCCATACTTGGTTGATGATTCGATATATGCTCCCTAGCAAAACATCGCCGCCGTATTTAAAAAGCTCCGCTGGTAGACCATCAGAGCCTACGGCCTTGTTGTTCTTAAGCTTTTTTTATAGCTTCTGTGAGATAAACTTTTCTCAAAAATCGATACTACAAGGATAATCTGTCACAATCGGCTTAGAATCGAACCCAGACCTTCTGCGGAGCATTTTATTATACTAAGCAACGCTCCACTGAGCCCATGAAAATATAGGACATACGACTAAGCACACAGTTTACATGATCTCTTCTCAAGTACCAGTTTAGCTATCGGCCTCGCAAGTCATACTTAGACACAATTTTCAGACACCCTGAAAAATAAAATAATTTCAGGTCGTGACGTATCATCTTTTCATTGCCTTCAAGGACGCGTATGTAAGCATTTACTGCCTGGAGCTTTATAGGACGATGACCGAATTCAAGATCCCTTCTCAAAATTGATCAAACACTGTCGTCTAACAAGAAAGGACACGCGATGATTGGAGGTTCATGAATTTGCGTGCCTTCAAGAGATTTTTCTAAAATTTTTTTAAAATTATTTCCAGGAACGTCAAATGTAAAACAGTAAAGAAAGTGGTCATAGGTTGATAAAGGTAATCATGACAAATGGGACTCAGGCTAATACCGGATAAATTCGTCAGGTAATATCAAACTAAAGGACAAAATCAAATCTAACAACAAACAACTACGTTTGCAGGAATGCACACCATGCCGCAGCAAACATAAAAGTACGTAACAGTATCTAAAATGCACAACAATGAAAATCCAATGAAATAAAAGTTGAAACACCAACTCCAAACCCACATACCTTAAAAGTATTATCCTGCACCCAAGCATCTGGCTTACCATAATCCGGTGGATTCGAGTACGGATCATAGCCCAATACCGATAGCATTGGCGCTATATCCGCCATATCTCGTACAACATCGTCGGGTATTTGTCCCACCCATTTGGACAGAGCCTCTAGATTAACCGGCTTGATGACCTGGTCCGAGGATCTTTCCACTCTGTAAGAATAGAAATAAAAATTAGTTTCACTGTTCGTTAACTCAATTTAAGTTTCCACATGATGCAATAAATCCGCAACTATTGCAGCAAAGATTTATCATACATCCTTGTGGCAGTCATAAATAATCGGTAAGGACAAGATAAGGCTCTATCTATGGATAAAACAAAAGCGAACTCACTTTGAAAGTGGCACCCCATTTGGTTTGTTTATGAATTCCTCATGATGCAGCACTGAGTCATTCCATGGCACTTCCAGGAAATTCAGAATCTTCCTCATCCATACCTCGGGATGAAGCACCAGTTGTTCGTAATAGACCTGCAATTAATTATGAAGTGAGAAAAAAAGAAGAAGAAGAAGAAAACGAAACATGAATTACATCCAAAACTCGCGCGTGAGTCAACAGATACGTTTGTTTTTTTTTTGCTTCATAAAAACCAAAACGGAAGTAAATTACATCCAACACGAGACTGACACACACACACTTGTACAGAACAGTCGGACTGAGAGTGGAGAAAAAGAATTCTCCATTAAAAAGGAGTTAGGAGTAAGGATTAATCTACATGATGGATTGCCGGCAGGATACTTCCAAAACAAGAACAAAAAAAAATGAAAATCATTGTCTCTGTCTCTTTGCAGGGATATCTACAGACGGTTTTTTGCTTTTGTTTCCTTATAGCAATCCCTGCTCTAGGCTATTATGTATCTACTTTTGCAGGCTTACACGCAGGATGAGACGTAAAACAATGCTATAAGCTGAACGAATGCAAGGATATATATGAACAAATAAACAAAAATTAAATTAAATCGTCAGTGACAATTGAAAGGATTTCAAAAGGAATAGAATTAGGATTGCAAGGCGTCGAAGGACTCGTTGTGACAAATTGACACCCTCACAGTTTCTGATTTAATCATCTTTTTGTCCTTATGCGTGTACTTCAAAGGATATTTGAAGAGGCCTTGATGGTGTGTTTACTTACTTTTGGCTCAGGAGCTCGTGATGGGAAATTGGATAAACCCGAATGTTCAACAGGCTTGTCTAAGGAAAACGTGCTTAAGGCGAAATATTCAATTTTTTATTTTAATCAAATGTTCATATTTCGACACAGTTTAAGATTTTTAAATCAAGGGGTCCTCCTAAGAATTTCGGCACGTGACAGAACCCAGATAGATAGGCATATAAGGCTGTCAAGCTAAGTAGATAAAGATAACGATTTGATAAAGACGAAGATATCATTACGAACATGTCCAGTCTGCAGTCCTTTGGATTGTATGTATGTTAGCTTCGCTGCAAATGTGCGTTTTTCTTAAACTCGCCATAGTGACCCTAAAGTCCGGAAGGAACCTTGGCATAAACCAACATGGCCAGCCAATTTGCTTGGTTGCCAGTTGTGCACTTTAAGTTGGTTCAAGTCGGTTTCTACTTGTACGGGCTACTTAAGGCGATGGGGTTTCCCTACTGCCTCCGACGCCTGGCTGCAATCGAAGACTCTGCGAGCCGGAGTATTGGTGTTCATTAGCTTAACATGTCCTAACCATCTTTAACGTCCAATTCAGAGTTTTTTTGACTAAAGTTATGTCGCTGGAATGGCCTGGGCCTCAATCAACAAGCCTCTCCAATTAGCCCGGTCCTTAGCTAACTGCCTCCAGTTGCGCACTCCAAATTGGTTGAGGTCGGTTTCTACTTGTGAGGGCTACTTAAGGCGACGGGGTTTCTCTACTGCGTCCGACGCCTGGCTGGAATCGAAGACTCTGCGAGCCGGAGTATTTGTGTCCATTCGCTCAACATGTCCTACTTACTTACTTAGGTGGCGCTACAGTCCGGGATGAACCTAGGCCTCAACCAACTTGCCTCCCCAATTGGCCCGGTCCTTAGCTAACTGCCTCCAGTTGCGCACTCCAAATTGGTTGAGGTCGGTTTCTACTTGTGAGGGCTACTTAAGGCGACGGGGTTTCTCTACTGCGTCCGACGCCTGGCTGGAATCGAAGACTCTGCGAGCCGGAGTATTTGTGTCCATTCGCTCAACATGTCCTACTTACTTACTTGGGGCGCTACAGTCCGGGATGAAACTAGGCCTCAATCAACAAGACTCTCCAATTAGCCCGGTCCTTAGCTAACTGCCTCCAGTTGCGCACTCCAAATTGGTTGAGGTTGGTTTCTACTTGTGAGGGCTTCTTATGGCGAGGTCTTCCTCTACTGCTTCCGACGTCTGAATCGAAGATTCTGCGAGCAGGAGTATTGATGTCCATTCGTTCCATATCCTAGCCATCTTAAACTTCCGATGCGGAGTTTTTTGACTGGGGGCATCTCGCTGTACAGCTCGTATAGTTCTTGGTTTAATCTTCGTCTCCATAGCCCGTCAACGTAAACGGCACCGACGATTTTTCGGAGAATTTTACTCTCGAATCGATCAAGGATTTCTTCATCCATATTTGATACGGTCCATGCTTCAGCGACGTAGAGCAGGACTGGGATGATCAAGGTTTCTACGCATGCAACCGAATATTCGGCAGAAAGTGGCGACCTTACCCCAAATTAATCCTGTGGATGTATACGGCTATCGTGCGACCAATACTCACATATGGCAGTATAGTCTGGTGGCTAGCCACAGACAGAGCAACCAACCTGAAGCAAATGACAAAAATACAAAGACTAGCATGTATAGGGACAACCAGTGCGATGAGAACGACCCCAACCTCTGGATTGGAGGTGATTCTGAATCTGCTGCCCTTGGATCTATACATGCATGAATCAGCTGCCAAAAGCTCCTCGAGGATAAGCAAAACGAACAGCTGGATCCCCAGCCTCGCTGGGCATACGCAGGTCCTAAAGAACTACGTAGGGAACGACTTTGATCGACCTTTCTCCTGCTCGATTCCCAGCAGAGACGAATGGGACAAGAATGAACCCACAAAAAGGAAATCAATATTCATCTTCACAGATGGATCAAAGATGGACTGTGCAGCAGGTGCTGGCATATTCTCAGAGTAATTAGTAATACACAAATCAACCAGGCTTCCTGATCATAGTAAGGTGTTCCAGGCTGAGGTGCTAGCAATCGCTGAAGCGGCTCATTTGGTGTCAATAATAACCACACAGTGATTTTACCAAGCGGCTATAAAAGCAGTATCTGCTCTCTCTCTGGTCACAAGTTTCTCATGACCCACACAATGAAACTAAATCTCAAGGATAACGACATCTGTAGAGGCTGTGGTGATGAAGAAACACACGAGGACACACCTCATTTCCTCTGTCACTGCCCGAGTCTCAACAGAACTCTTGGAAGCTAGTACTTCCAAGTCATGGACCTAAGTGTGGCGTCACGTTGAGTCCTACCAATGATGTCAATATCGTCGGCGTATGCTAGTAGTTGCACCGATTTTTGGAAAATTGTGCCTCTGGTGTTGGCTCGGGAGTTTTGCACAATCCACTCAAGAATCAAATTAAAGAAATCACATGACAGCGCATCGCCTTGCCTAAATCCTTTTTTGGTATCGAATGTGTCGGTGAGGTCGTTTCCGACCCTGATGGTGCAGCGAGAATTCTCCATCGTCATCCTACACAAACGGACGAATTTGGGCGGTATACCAAAACTAGACATGGCTCTGTATAGTTCGTCTCTATAAATGCTGTCGTATGCGGCTTTGAAATCGATAAATAGGTGGTGGGTATCGATTTGGACTTCTTAGGTTTTTTCCATTGGATCTGCCGAAGTGTGAAAATTTGATCAGTTGTGGACATTCCTGGCCTCAAACCACACTGATAAGGGCCGATCAGGTTGTTGGTAAATGGTTTCAGGCGTTCACATATTACGGCAGATAGGAACTTGTAGGCGATGTTGAGGAGACTTATGCCTCTGTAGTTGGTGCAGTTCAGAGGGTCTCCATTTTTGTGGATCGGGCAAACGATGCTGAGGTTCCATTCTTCAGGCATACTTTCATCCGACCAGATTTGGCCTATGAGTTGGTGGATGTTGCTTTCCAAGTCATCTCCGTCAGGCCGTCATTTCCGGCAGCCTTGTTAAGCTTGAGTTTAGTTATTGCTATTATCCTCACTTCACTTAGGTCGGGTGGTTGGTAGTTTTTTCTAACGTCACCCATATTGAATGGTTCTTTCTGCCTGACAGCGGAATGTTGTTCGTCATCGCCGTTTAACAGTCTGCAGAAGTGGTTCTTCCATATCCTCAGCATCGACTGTGTCTCAACTACGATATTTCCTTGTTCATCTCGACAGGATTCTGTTCGAGCCTTGTATCCCTGGATTTGACTTTTTACACTTTGGTAAAACTTGCGGACATCATTTCTGGAGTGGTACCTCTCCATTTCCTCGATCTCCCGCTTTTATTGCCCTTTTATCTCCTTTCTGAAAAGCCGGTGTTCTTCCCTCATTCTTTGGCTATAGAGCTTAATGGCAGCTCTCGTCTTCACTTGGAGTTGGAGGCATCGTTCTTGGATGAGAGCATCTTTCGGTACTCTTTATCAAACATACGGTTTCTTTATCGCCGGCGCGAGAAACCTAGCACATCAGTTGACGCTGAGGCAAAGGCTTGTTGAGACCGTTGTTCTTCGACATTAGGTTAGGTTAGATGGGCTGTTGACGCTCGGGTTAGTCGTCAAGCTCGCATAGGCCTACGTGGGCCCATAGCGACACCCTTCGAAGAAAGTATCCTGAAATAGAGAAAGAGGATACCTGGTTAAGTTCGCTAGTGATACTTATGCGGTGCTGGTCTGTGTTGCTCCTTCAGCCTCAAAGAGGTAGTTGCTCCATCCTGATCTGCTACAAAAACGGACTATCAGCGCTATTGGGATAGTCGTTAGGTCACTTAGGTAATTGAAGTAAAGGCTGCCTAGTATTTTAAAACGACTGCCACTGATCGCAGGGCATACAAGTGATTGTATTTTGCCATCTTGTTATGCTTGCTTTTTGAGTGTGCTTGGTTATTTCATGTTTTTTAGATGCTAGCGGGGGATTGACCCTTTTATCAGCTAGGGAAATGCAACTGGAAGATCTTAGTCTGGCTAGCTTGTCTGCTTTCTTATTCCCTACAGTGTCATTATGTGCTGGCACCCAGATAATTTGGACTTTGTTCTGGTTACAAAGAGCCTTCAGCTCTTCGCGGCAGCGTCCAACTACCCGTAATTTTACTATATTGGATGCCAGAGCTTGACTATCCACGTAGATGGAGATATCCTCATGTGATATGTCCAATACCCTAGCCGCTTCGGCAGCTTCGAGTATGGCCAGGATCTCAGCTTGGAATACACTACACGAGTTTGCTAATCTCAAGGATGTAGCTAGCCCGATCTTTTCAGAGTAGACACCAGAGCCCACTCCGACTTCCATGTTAGATCCGTCGGTATAAATTGCTATTTCTATGTTGGATAACACATTGCTTGAAGACCATTCGTCTCTACTTGGTATTCTGATAGAATAATTAATATCAAAGTCGTGGTATGGGGTAATATAGTCAGATGCTGCATCTGCATAAGCCATTGAGTTTAATATTGAGCTATGGCCAAAAGGCTTTATGAGTAGATTGCCCGTTTCTTTGAGTCTTGCTGCGCTTTTTGCTGCTGTGTCATTGATTTGTAAGTCAATTGGTGTTATGTTTAGGATTGTTTCTACCCCTACTGTGGGGCTAGTGCGCGTGGCTCCTGTCGTGAGTATGCATGCTGTCCTTTGAACTTTCGTAAGCTTGGTCATATGTCTTGCTTTTTTCATAGCAGTCCACCAGACCAAGCAACCGTATGTTAAGATTGGTCTGACAATGGCTGTGTATATTTTGTGACCTTCGGGGATGGGCCCCATTTTTTGCCGCAGATTCTGTTGCAGCTATAGAGGGAAATATTTGCTTTCTTTACTCTTTCTTCAACGTTTAGATTCCAGTTCAGTTTACTATCAAGTATCACCCCCAGATATTTCGCGCTTGCTGACAATGAGAGAGTCGAATCTTCCAAAGACGGTGCCGGAAATGCTGGGATCGATCTCCTGTTAGTAAAGAGAACCAGTTCTGTTTTGTTTGGGTTTACACCCAGCCCGTAAGACTTTGCCCACTTGCTGAGTATATTGAGATTTCTTTGCATAATTTCACTCAGTGTTGGTGGGAATTTCCGCACGCCATGAGGACTACGTCATCAGCGTATGCCACTGTTTGTATTGCAGTGATATCCAGCTTCTTAAGTGCCTCGTTGACTAATAGCCAGAGGAGTGGGGATAGTACGCCTCCCTGGGGGGTACCTCTTGACGTTGTGATCCTTTTGGTACAATCGCTTAGTGTTGACGAAATGATCCGGTTATTGAGCATGGTTAAGATCCAATTGCTAGAAACCGTTCCTATTTAAGCTTTGGTGTAAGTGCCTCAGCAATTGCTTCAGTTGTAACGTTGTTGAAGGCTCCTTCTATATCTAGAAAGGCTGCTAACGTATATTCTTTGTAGTGCAGTGAAGTTTCTACTGTGCGAACTACTTCGTGTAGAGCCGTTTCCACCGATTTACCCTTTATATAGGCGTGTTGGCTTACAGATATGTAACCTGGATTCAGGTTGCTACGTATTTGGATGTCGAGTAATCGTTCCTTCGTTTTCAGTAGGAAGGAGGACAGGCTTATGGGTCTGAAATCTTTCGCTACGGTGTGGCTGCATTAACCTGCCTTCGGTATGAATATAACTTTAACTTCACGCCACACTTGTGGTATGTGGTTTAGTTTTAGACATCCACGGAAGATGGTAAGCAGTGTTGGCATTATGTGATTAGCAGTTTTTTGCAGCATGATAGGGGTTATGCCGTCAGGGCCCGCTGATTTATGGGGCTTGAATGAATTAATGGCCCATGCAATTTTTTCCTTGCACACTATCGTATTAATGATGGAGTTGTCACCCATGTTGGCCGATGTGTGGTCTGTGTTTGTGCTTGCGATAACATTTTCTTCTAAAGTTTGGAAAGTGTGTACTTAAAAGAAGGTTCAGGGTTTCAGCGGTTGATTCTGTCCATCAATTTGCTGAATTTTTGAGAAAACCTGAGCTACTTGCTTCTTTTGATAGTATCTTCCTCAATCTGGCAGATTCATTGTTTTCCTCGATACTCCCAAGCCATTCTTTTGGCCGTTCTGGTCTCTTTTTTGAATTTACAGAGGCTGGTTCTAAAAGAGTGCCAGTCTGTTTCTGCGTTTGACCTTTTTGCTATTTTGAAGAGTTCTTCTTCTTCTGCTTGCCTGTTTTAAAGAGGATGTTGTAATGCAAGTTAAATCCAATTGGATGAGGCTAGTATCCGATGTTTAAAATTGAAGAGCTTTAGAAGATGAAAGACCTAAGCGACATTTTTGTTTTAATTTGCATGCAGATATTAAAAATAGTTGGCAAATCTTGGCTTTTCAATTAAACATATTATACAAGGTGGCGCAAAAGTAATCCTCCTATCAGAAAATGCTATAAATTTTGCGATTGGCCCGTAATGTCAATTCTGTTTTGACATTTGTGTAGTAAACACATGCGAAATACACGTTAATAAACAATGTTACGCTACACTGCTCCAGAACGCGGATTATTGGTGACTATTGATTTGAGCAATAATCGGTCGGTGACTTTGGCACAACGTGAATTTCGTCGCAGATTTCCTAGCCGTCAAACGCCTACTGGTGAAACACTGCGACGTTTAGCCGCTCGCCTCGAAGAGACTGGCACAACACGAGATGCTGCCAGGCGTGGCAGACCCCGGTGTAGCCGTTCTGCAGAGAATATTGCTGCTGTAGCCGAAGATGTCATGGAAGCGCCGTCGACATCGACCAGACGACGTGCCACGCAAATGGGTATCAGTCGACGGTCTTTACAGCGAATTTTGGTACAAGATTTGAAGATGTTTCCGTACAAAGTCCAGACGGTGCATCAGCTGTTAGCTGCTGACCGCCAATCGCGTCTAACATCCTTAATCACCACCAAGAGGAAGATGATTTTTCATCAAAAATAATCATGAGTGATGAGGCCCATTTCCATCTTAGCGGGTACGTAAATAAGCAAAATTTACGCTTCTGGGGCACTGAAAATCCGCTTGTAACCCACAAAGAGCCATTACACCCGCTCAAAGTCACTGTATGGTGTGCTGTTTTCGCTGGAGGAGTAATCGGACCTTTTTTCTTCGAAGACGTCGCGGGCCAAACGGTTACTGTGAATGGTGAGCGCTACAGAGCAATGATCAACGAGTTATTTTTGCCGAAACTTGATGAATTGGGATTGGAAAACATGTGGTTCCAACAGGACGGTGCAACGGCACACACTGCACGTGCCAAAACCGATATGCTGAAGGATGCATTTCCCGGGCGCCTAATCTCCCGTTTTGGCGATTTGCACTGGCCAGCAAGATCGCCTGATTTGACCGCTCCAGACTTCTTTTTGTGGGGCTTTTTGAAGTCGCGGGTTTATGTCAACAAGCCTCAGACTTTTGCAGCTCTTAAAGACAATACCCGTCAAGAATGTGAGGACCTATCGCCGGAAGGTTTGGCCAAAGTGATGGAAAATGCCATAAAAAGGGCTCAAATGGCAATCAACTGTGGCGGCGGCCATTTACATGACATCATATTCTCGACTTGATGTAAAAAAAATTAAAAGACCAAATAAAAATAATCCACAAGAAGAATCAAAGTTTTTCATTTTTTTTTTAAATTACAGCCAAAAAACATCGGAAGGTTATTTTTGCGCCACATAGTACTAACATTATAAAACACTTGAGTTTTATTAATTCCAAAAATATCTATTTTATCACAAGAGTCATAGGGAAAAACAACTTTAAGCGCTGATTACTGAAATATTTGAAAATGTCGCTTAGGACCCATATCTTATAAGCGATTCAGTTAATATCTGCTCCCTTCCAGACAGCTCTTTTAACGAAGGACCAAGTTGTTGCTGCACGTTCTTCCTTTACTACATTTCACGCACTCGGTACTGCTAAAGAAATCATCGTCATTTCCTCACATCATTCCATATATCCCAGCACATCCTGCGGCAGATGAGATTTCTGCATTTTAATCCTTCACGCTTTTTGTGTCTGTTACCGTAATATAAATCCCACCAGATGTTCCCAGTACATACGGATCACAATGCTTAAGCCAGTTAATGGTTGGATTTATAGAATATTCCACCTCTCTCATGCATAATTAATTAAACGGAAAATTTGTGAATTACCATGGAATTAATCGTCCGGGAATTGGGCGATGATAATTAAATTTTATCTTACAAAATGGCGCCCGCAGAGACGATAAATCTCTGCATAGGTAGTCGGAGTAATTCCGCGGCTCCATAGTACATAAAGTCCTTGGTGTATTTAGGGTCTCATGTCGGTCAAAAAATTGATACATCAATTAAAAAGTATTTCAATGGCCCATGGCCAATAACCGTCATTCCAAATTAACGTATCGACATGTGAGAGAGATGATATTGATGATGGCTATTGGGTTGTTGAATTAAATTAAAAAGGGTATCGGATAATCGATGTTTGCATTGCTATTTTATCTGAAATTGTTGATTGAAGTTGAAAGTAATATTTTGCCTCAAAAAACAAATGGCTGCAATGGTAGAGATACTTTTTTTTGCATCAGGGGCGTTTTTAATAAACTCTATCAGGAAATTTTCGATGAATTATGAAAAGTTTAATTGAACCGTTGATAATTCCAACAAAAGCAGGCAAATTAAACTTCACATATCATTATTAATAAACCATTTTGTTGTGATTGGTTGGGTGTTTAAAGAGTTTTAAGAGTGGGACTTCTATTAGCTTTATTTCGAGCAACATGTTATTTTTACACTGACTGCATAAAATGCCCTCAAAAAATTGACGAAACTTCTGTTTTAATATTCCAGGGGACACTTGCGAAAGATTAAAAAAATATCGAAAATTTCCTATCAAGGTGGACGCCGTGTTGGCTGAAAAAGTTCGAATTTCGAATTGAAATTTCGTTTCAAAATAATGAACCGACTGCTGCTGATAGACGCATATTCAGGGCCATCTAGTGGTTTCATTTTATTTTATAGGTTATTTTGACACTGACAGCTGTTTCCCGCTCGAAATCTTGACAGAAAGTCAGTAGCATACCTCCGCGGAACGAAATGAGTCGCTTTACCCTTGAACAACGTTGGGACATATTGAAAATTTAGTTCCATAGTCAGTGGTGTGTAGCCTAAACAGTGTAAAAATGAAGCACCCACCGCGTCTGCAGTACGCAAGTTTGGGCAAATAAGTTCGTGAGACTGGTACGCTAGTGGAAAATACTAAGGCACTGTCATACATTGCGCAGAGACAAGAATGTGGCTGCTGTAGCCGAGAGTGTTAGACCTAATACACGAAAATTAACTCGCCTCGGAATCAAGAGCTCAATATTTCACGCAAGAGCCTGAGGAGAATTGTGCACAAAGATCTCGGATTATTCGCCTACAAGGTCCAATAGAAATTGAAGGCACACAACCACCTGCTTTGTTATCGCTTCGCAGTTTGGGCCTTAGAGCAGCTTGAATTGGACAACGATTTTGGGCGAAAAATCATCTTTTCTGAGGAGGAGCATTTTCATCTCGGCGACTACTTACTTACTTAAGTGGCGCTACAGTCCGGGATGAACCTGGGCCTCAACCAACATGCCTCACCAATTAGCCCGGTCCTTAGCTAACTGCCTCCAGTTGCGCACTCCAAGTTGGTTGAGGTCGGTTTCCACTTGTGCGCGCCACTTAAGGCGAGGTCTTCCTCTACTGCGTCCGACGTCTGGCTGGGAATCGAAGACTCTGCGAGCCGGAGTATTGGTGTCCATTCGTTCTACATGTCCTAGCCATCTTAAACGTCCAATGCGGAGTTTTTTGACCAGGGGCATGTCGCTGTACAGCTCGTATAGTTCTTGGTTGAATCTTCGTCTCCATAGCCCGTCAACGCAAACGGGACCGAAGATTTTTCGAAGAATTTTCCTCTCGAATCTACCAAGGATTTCTTCATCCGCTTTTGATACGGTCCATGCTTCAGCGCCGTAGAGCAGGACTGGGATGATCAGGGTCTTATATAGGATCTCCTTAGTAGTTCGAGTGAGGGCTTTACTACTAAATTGCCTTCTTAGCCCGAAGAAACAGCGGTTGGCAAGAGTAATTCTTCGTTTAATTTCTGACGAGATGTTGTTGTCAGAGTTAATAGCGGAGCCGAGGTAGACAAAGTCCCGTACTACCTCAAAGTTATATCTGTCAATGGTGACGTTCTGTCCAATTCGTCGATGTTGTGTGTCCTTTCGTGTTGACAGCATATACTTAGTCTTACCCTCATTTACTGCTAAACCCATTTTCGCCGCTTCCTTCTCTATACTAGCAAACGTAGCTATGACATCACGTTGAGTCCTACCAATGATGTCAATATCGTCAGCGTATGCTAGTAGTTGCACCGACTTTTGGAAAATTGTGCCTCTGGTGTTGGCTTTGGAGTTTTGCACAATTCTCTCAAGAATCAGATTAAAGAAGTCACATGACAGCGCATCGCCTTGCCTAAATCCTTTTTTGGTATCGAATGTGTCGGTGAGGTCGTTTCCGACCCTGATGGAGCAGCGAGAATTCTCCATCGTCATCCTACACAAACGGACGAGTTTGGGCGGTATACCAAAACTAGACATGGCTCTGTATAGTTCGTCTCTATAAATGCTGTCATATGCGGCTTTGAAATCGATGAATAGGTGGTGGGTATCAATTTGGACTTCTTGAGTTTTTTCCAGGATCTGCCGAAGTGTGAAAATTTGATCGGTTGTGGACTTTCCTGGCCTAAAACCACACTGATAAGGGCCAATCAGGTTGTTGGTAAACGGTTTCAGGCGTTCACATATTACGGCAGATAGGATCTTGTAGGCGATGTTGAGGAGACTTATGCCTCTGTAGTTGGCGCAGTTCAGAGGGTCTCCTTTTTTGTGGATCGGGCAAACGATGCTGAGGTTCCATTCTTCAGGCATATTTTCATCCGACCAGATTTGGCTTATGAGTTGGTGGATGTTACTTACCAAGTCATCTCCGCCGGCCTTATAGAGCTCAGCGGGAAGGCCGTCATTTCCGGCAGCCTTATTAAGCTTGAGTTTAGATATTGCTATCCTCGCTTCACTCAGGTCGGGTGGTTGGCAGTTTTCGCTGTCGTTGCCAATATTAAATGGTTCTTTCTGCCTGACAGCGGAATATTGTTCGTCATCGCCGATTAACAGTCTGCAGAAGTGGTTCTTCCATATCCTCAGCATCGACTGTGTCTCAACTACAATATTTCCTTGTTCATCTCGACAGGCTTCTGTTCGAGCCTTGTATCCTTGGCTTTGACGTTTTACACTTTGGTAAAACTTGAGAACATCGTTCCTGGAGTGGCACCTCTCTATATCCTCGATCGCGCGCTTTTCTTGCTCTTTTTTCTTCTTGCTGAAAAGCCGATGTTCTTCCCTTCTTCTTTGCCTATAGAGCTCAATGGCAGCTCTCGTCTTCACCTCCAGGTTAGCCTTGTAAGCCTCGTTCTTGGCTGCGAGCATCTGTCGGCATTCCTCATCAAACCAGGGGTTTCTTGCTGGTGGGCGCGAGAAACCTAGCACATCAGTTGCGGCTGATCTAATGGCCTGTTGGCATCGTTGCCATTGCTCTTCGACATTCGATACTGGTGGTATGGTGTTAATCGAGAGGTTAAGGGATACGCGTTGTGCGATTGCAGTCTTCCGACATTAAATTTTTTCACAGTATTTCTGGATTGTTGTGGCGTGGTGGATATCCGCATTCTTACCTTGGCTGTGATAGTGATCCGAGTCGATGTAAGCTCCTCGGAATGTTCGGACATCCAAAATACTGGATGTGTGCCTCTTATCTATCGCAATGTGATCAATTTGGTTGACCGTTCGTTGATCTGGAGACCGCCATGTCCCCTTATGGATATCGAGGTGAGGAAACCGTGTGCTGGCTATAGTGGCATTTCGTTCCGTAGCGAAATCAATTAGCCTAAGTCCGTTACCAGACGTGTTGTCGTGTAGGCTATGTTTTCCGTCAATACTGCTAAAGATGACTTCTCTTCCTACCTTTGCGTTAAAATCTCCCAGCACGGTTTTAAAATCGTACTTTGGTAGTCGCTCATAGGTTTTCTCGAGGAGCTCGTAGATGTAATCCTTAGTTATATCATCCTATTCTTCCGTCGGAGCATGAGCGCATAAAAGGCTCATGCTGGCGAATTTGGCCTTGATGCGGATTGTTACAATGCGTTCGCTAATGTCTAGGAAAAACAAGACTTCTTGCCTAAGTCTGGCACTTATAACAAATCCGCATCCGAATAGTCGCTGTTTCTGCTCAATATAACACGGTCCGTAGTAGATGTCACAGTTTTTCATCCTCTTTTTCCCGGCCCATACCATCGTATTTCCTGGATGGCAGTAATGTCTGCTTTGTAGCAGTTTAGGGCTTCCGCTAGTTGTTCGCCTGCACCTCTCCTGTTTAATGTTCTCACATTCCAGGTGCAGGTACGAACGTCGTTGTCCTTTTTTCGTTTAGCAGGGTCTTCAGCAATAAAAACAGTCCTTTCCGAGACTATTGGTTGCTTCGTAACCATATTTTTTTCTGTGGGTGGGTAGTTAGCCCAAAGCACAACCCCCAACCTGGAGGGCCAGTTCCAATTTATTATATACCCCTAGGACACGGGGCCATCAGTATCCACTACGGGATTGAGCGCTGCCGTTGGCCTTTCGGTTCATCCGCCACCATCTCTGTTCAAGGGGCCTGACTAACCTTTGAAATTCCTAGACAACCTGTTGTCCGAATATGTCAGAGCAGCTCATCTAGGTTCGCCTGGGACAGCAGGCCGGGTATTCATCCGTGCCATTCTCACCAGGGTGTTTACAGTGTTGCTGTTTTTCGTCGTGTTATCAACACTCGCGCTTATCGTTTAGCAAGTCAAATCCGGTTGGATGAGACCAGTACCATGGTTACCACTTGGAGGTAAAAATAAGCACATTTGATGTGTAGTCAGAGCTCAACACTCAACACTGTGTAGTCAGAGCTCAACACTGGGCATTGCCAAGTTAACGCCAATCAGAGTCTACCTTCGTTCTACAACACCCAACCATGCCAAATATAATCTTTGAATACCAGCCTTAAGGTTCGAGACGACAAAGAAGACCGAAACTCCGGATGCAAGGCAACTTGGACTGAACGACTTGAAACAACGTACCGATAATTGAAGATAATGGAAGGCTGCCTTGTCTTCGGCGTAAGTTGTGTAAATACAACCCTTCAAACCTACCCTAACTTATTGGTTAGTTGGGGTAGGTGTGTACTCCTTGAGGTACCTTTTAAAACGTTTCTCAACCGCTTAATTGAATTTGGTTTCCTATTTCGTACACATACACCACCACATTCGTGATGTAACCCCTTTTAATGATTAATACCACCACCCAATTGAATGTCACACTAAACGTGTCAACTCCGAACAACCCTCATCCCTTGTATCTCAACTATTTTGCCATTCAACTCCCAAGTGACTTATTTATTCGTGTCAACCGTGCACCTAACACACTCATTAGCACAAACGTACACACCAACTTGTAACACGCAACAAGACACACACAAACACACATGTTCATCCTACTTACCATCATGCAACGCTCCTTCCCGATCTCTTTGCACTGTCCGTGCATGACCTCGATTGCGTGATTCCATTTGGTCATGCACTGGCGATAATTCGTTAAATCAAATCCTGTTATCGTGACTTTCCTCGAAATTATCGAATGTACTGTCGCCCGTCCATCACGAACCATGAATAGGAATTTAGCCTGGAAAACAGAAAAAGCACCCCAATCCCATTGTTGAGCCAATTCGATGTCACTAAGGCGCATTCGACTTACATTGGGAAACAGCTCTATCACATAGGTGCCCATTTTTAGGGTGAGCGGATCCTTATTGCACAACCGTGGTGCTGGCTCTCCATGCTTGGCGATAATCTCCAAACAGAATTGTGCAATGGCACTGTTCATGACCTCCTTGGTAATGCCGGCCTCCTGCAGTCGTAAGCTCTCCTTCTCCGACTTGAGCCAGTGCGAACGAAGCTGGAGGATTCGAGGAATGACACGCGTCTCCTGGCCACATCTGGAATGGAATAAAGTTCAAAATGGTTAGGATGGATTTTTTTTTTTAAATTCAATATCCTATCGGTATTTTTTTTTTTGAAATTAATTTATACAGCCAAGTCCAATGGCTTTTGCAATAAGTTCCGCCAGCCAGGGGGAGAAGCACGAACTGACTCTTAATGGGGTGGCAAGATGCCGGGTTACAACGGCAGACACAACATTACTTTTCATCTTAAAATTTTAATGCGACTCTTGATGTTGAGATCACGTAGTCGGGAGAGTAGCGCTTCTTCTGCGGAAGTCATTATCTGTTCCTTTTGCTTTTTATGTCGTCCCTTTCGAAGGAAGAGGGAGCTCAAGGAGCACCCCCTTTCTAAGAACTTTTCACATTTATACTTTTTTTTGAAACTTTTTCGCGTACGCATTATGGCCGTTGGGTGCTTGAAAGTTTCCAAGCAGTTACACTTATACATTCGGTGATAATGAAAAGTTATGAACTGTGACCTATGCGAGGTAGACCGAAGAGCTTAGGCAACACATTCCACCCTCGAAATGGGTTTTAGGATAGATATCCACTACCAAAATCCAGTGGTGAATGTAAACAAAAAAAAAATGAAACATGGCGGTGGATTGTGGTATTAAAATGGCTGAATTGGGGGAAAAAACTGTGTGTAGGTGTTTGCAAACTTTTTTCCTGATGATTTAGTGCCTGGGAAAACAAATGCGCTTATGCGAATAAAATATGATTAACAAAACAGCAGAGTTATTTAAATTCACATAATGATTGGATTTTTTTTTTGGGAATGTTGTTAATTTATTTTTAAACTCGTAAATTGGTAAAATATTATTGTGAGAGCTGGAAAGGGATCAAGGATTTATATCATGTATGCAGGAGTCGTTCTCACACAGCTTAGTTATTTATATAAACAAAATTAAATTATCGGAAATGTTTTAAAACAAAGGACCTTTTTTGTATTCCGTTCTTAAATTCATTCCCGTTCCACATTGTTTTTCGTTTACGTAACTTCTGTTGCAGTGTAGAAAGCACTACTGAATCAGCTAGACTTAGAAAAATAATCGCCAAAGAACCGGCTGTGCCAGGTTACCTCAAGCTCCCCAATGGGGACTGGACACAATCCACCCATGAATCTTTAACACATCTACTGGAAACCCACTTTTCAGGATGTGATTCATACTCCGGTAGGACCCCAGACACAACCGTCTATGATTGCAACCCCATAACAGCAGCAATGGAGGATATGGTTAGTGTAGAAAGAATCAATTGGGCAATTGACTCCTTCTCCCCCTATAAATCTCCAGGAGTCGATGGTATTATCCCGATCATGCTACAAAAAACGAAACACCTCGTAACAGCATTCCTACACAAACTGTTTGTTAGTAGTCTAAAATGCGGTTACATCCCTAGGTGCTGGCGGGAAGTAAAGATAGTCTTTATCCCAAAAGCCGGCAAGCCCAGTCACACGACCGCGAAGGACTTTAGACCAATAAGTCTTACATCCTTCATACTAAAAACCTATGAAAAACTAATGGATATCTATATTCGTGACAAACTCGACTCCCAATACATATCCTCGGCACAGCATGCCTACACGAAGGCAAGGGAGTCCAAACTGCCCTACATGATATCGTTAGTACAATAGAAAAACTTCTTCACGAGAAGGAATATACACTCGCTGCTGCAGCGACGCTGCATTTCTCGACATTGAAGGAGCCTTCAATAATGTGAACACAAACGCAGTCGAAAGAAACCTCGCGAAGAACAACGTGGACCAACCTCTAATACATATTATTGGAAGTATGCTCAACCACAGAAATATAAATGCGAATCTGGGAGACACCCATCTCAAAGTAATAGCATCAAGAGGCACACCATAAGGAGGCGTTATCTCACCTCTGTTGTGGAACATAGTCATCAATGAGATACTCATAAAGCTACAGCGAAATGGGGTAAAAGTCATAGCCTACGCAGACGATGTAGCGATACTAGTTAAAGGGAAATTCGTACCCACTATCACGGTTGCCACTTGAAAATAAAATTGTTACCAAAATTAAAGAAAAAGCGACCAAAGGCAGTAAAAAGATACCAAAGTACTTAAAATTTGAAATCGTTGTATGAAATACACCAAAAATCATAGAGTTTGTCATTTTTATACCCTATCCCATAGGGGTATATTAGTTTTGATACATAATTTGTAACATAGAGAAATAATTTAGCTACATATACCTAAAAGTATATGGATCGATTCAGAATCACTTGCTGAGTCGATTAAGCCATGTCTGTCTGTCCGTCCGTTTTTAGCCCTTTGAAGCTTAGAGAATGAAATTTGTTATATAGAATTCTTTTGCAGTGAAGCAAAACAAGTTCCACGCCCCTTTTTTTTAATTTTTGGCTAAACCCTAAGGAATTTCTAAAAAGTGTGTGAGCAACATATTTACAGAATCTCTATATTTCGTCATTATAAAGTTTTTTCCAAGTCCACTTTTTGGGGCGTTTTTAGTAAAAAACGTGTTTCGGTACATTTTTAAAATATTTGAAAATATTTGATCATCTCGTGGATCTTGTTGGAGGAATGGCGAATGAGATGGGAACTTGAATAATTTCTGTGGGGTAGGACAATTATTAAGATACATTCCTGGTAAGACATACCATCATGTCATTTTTATGCTGCTTCTGGATTGATGGAGTTAGTTGGAGTTTCTTTTTTTAGAAACCTTCACTTTTATTTCACGAATATTTTGTTTAGGATGGCCGATTAATTATTACATTGCAAAGCATGAAAAAGGATCTAGATTTGTGAATAGTCGGGCATGTTCCTTTATAGACAGCTAGAGCTATGAATCAATATGGCTTCCAATTTCGACTGGTCACTAACTTAATGCCTTTAGTTCAGTCGGTCATTTTCCAATTATCAAATTCCATATGGTCTTTTTGTACTGCATTACAAAAGGATTTAAGTTGAGAATCTTGTAGGTTGGTCGTTAATATCTTTACACTTTAAAGTCTCATGATTAACAGCCTTCAATGCTAGGTTTACACCAGATCGTTTGGCCTCAAATTTTCTTAGTATTCGTTGTTAAATCTTCATCCCTAAAGCGTAAATTTGTGACACCAGTGATCTCAATTTCGGTCAAGCCGACTTTTGGGACAGTTTCAATTCCTTACCTTATTGTCAAGCGGTTCAATGAACAGCAGATTTAGGTATGTGATCTTCTAAAAATGGGTGAACATTTTTAGTAGAATGCTCTGCCCAAGCTGACGCAGAACAAAAGTTTATCGTGGTTCTTGATAATCACTTTTTTCCCATTGGGGGAAGAAGAAATGCTTCATGCAACATAAGGAGGTGTTTTTTTGGAGTTGAGTATTCCTGTGTATCCGACTCCCCTTTATGAAAATTATACGTCAACTAACAACTCTTCCTGTCCCTTCGGTTTCCGAAATACTTCCGCGATTGCTCTTCTCTTTTTTCTAAGAACATTTTGAGCGTAGGTGGATATTCGGTTTCAGCTCTGCTCCAAGTCCACTTTTTGGGGGAGTTTTTAGTAAAAAACGTGTTTCGGTAAATTTTTAAAATATTTAAAAACAAATTCGATGCAGGATCATTGGTTATGATAGTATGAACATTTCGTCTTTAGATATTTTAACCCATGCCCACTTTTTGGAGGCGTTTTCCTACCCTACCCCATAGGACACAAAGGAGAAAAACGTTGTTTTTTGTCGAACCATAAAATATTTTGATAAACTGTCTGAACAATATGTTGTGAACATTTTTTCTATATTTCATCGCCATAAAGCCACATTTTGGGGATATTAATTTTAAGGATGGGATGGGATAGGGTACTAAACGATCCGCACAGCGAATTGTAGCCTTCACATATGTTTGACTTTAAGTTTTCATACAGCGAGAGCGACTTTTGCTTTGTTTAAATACAAAATAATTTAAATTTTCAGTCATCTGTCAACAAATTGACAAAATCAAATGAAGAAAATGAATATTTAGTCGTGTGTCTGCATGGATAATACTGTGCAGTGTGTTCAATTTTACTAGAACATACAAATTAAAGTTCGTGTTTTTTTTTATTTCTTCAGAAAAAGCGACTATGTGTAGAAAAAAATTACCAAGCGACCAGATGAAAAAAAAGTTTCCAAATTTGGACGCAAATGACCAAAGTGGCAACCGTGCCCACTATTAGTGAACTACTCGAGCGGGCATTGAAAACTCTCAACGAGTGGACAAAACAATGTGGGCTTGGCATCAACCCCCAGAAAACGGAACTCGTTCTCTTTACGAACAAGAGGAAGATACCAATATTCGACCTACCGGCTATCGATGAGACTACCCTCAAACTAGCCGATAGTGCATTGTATCTGGGTGTCATTCTTGATAGTAAACTCAACTGGAACCTAAATGTGCGCGAGCGCATTAAAAAGGCCACAGTCGCTTTCTATACGTGTAACCGAATATTCGGAAAAAACTGGGGTCCGAACCCCAAGATCATCCCATGGATGTACACGGCCATTGTGAGACCTATATTAACATATGGGGGGCTTGTCTGGTGGCAATCCACAAATAAAGTCACCCATCTGAAAAATATGACAAAGGTACAAAGGATAGCATGTGTGGGCGCTATGAGAACCACACCAACAGCGGGACTGGAAACCATCCTTAACCTGCTACCGCTAGACCTTTACATGCAAGAATCTGCAGCCAAAAGTGCTCTAAGAATCAGCCAGCTCAACTGCTGGAAATCGAACTCAGGAGGACATGCCCAAATTCTACACAGATACCTGGGCTCAGCTGTATCCTCTGACTACATGCTGCCTCACCATGACTTTCAAAGACCATTCTTCTGCATCCTCCCAAGCAGAGAGGAGTGGGAGAGGAACGAATTGGGCCCCGAAACCATATCCATCTACACTGATGGTTCAAAAATGGATGAAGGCGTTGGAGCTGGAGTGTTTTCAGAAACACTTAAGCTAAACAGCACCTTTCGTCTCCCTGAGCACAGCAGTGTCTTCCAAGCCGAAATATTGGCAGTAGCAGAGGCAGCCAAAGCGACCTCAATGCTGGCGATACCACCAGATGATATCACCATCTTTATTGACAGTCAGGCTGCAATAAAAGCTATCTCTGCTGTCGAAATAAAATCTCGGCTTGTGAAACGTTGTCGTGTAGAGCTAAAGGTTCTTGGCGTCCAACATAATGTTAAGCTCTGCTGGGTCCCCGGACACAGAGGCATACAGGGCAATGAAATTGCTAACGAACTGGCAAGAAAAGGATCTGCCTCCAGCATTGACCAAGCAGACCAGTCTGTCAAACCACCACTATGTGACCTCAAATCTCGGGTGGGACAGAAAACACTGATCACTGCCAAAAACAGGTGGAACTCGCTTCCCACCTGTGAAACTTCCAAAAGGATGTGGCCTGAGTATGACAAAGCCAGAACACATAAACTACTTCGTAGAAACAGAAAATCTGTCTCTACTTTAGTTGGGATTCTTCCTGGGCACAACTTACTAAAAAGCCACAAACTGAAAATGCATCTCATAGATGATGACCTCTGTAGAGGCTGCGGTGATAAAGAAATACACGAGGATACCCTCCACTTTCTGTGCCACTGCCCGGGCCTCAGCCAATTAAGAATGAGAACCTTAGGAAAATACTTTTTCCATGACCTCACGGATCTATCCGAAATCCCTCTCCCTAATCTTTTCAGGTTTGCATCAACATCTGGATGGCTGGAAAGAGGGTAACAACAATGGACAGTAACGGGACAATGAATGAACCAACCACACAAGTGGACCCCCAACGGGCATCACAATGGGTCTACATTGACCTGAGTGCGATGAGGGAAGACACACACCGTCTGCCTCATCAACCCACCAACCTAACCTAACATTTTCGAAATCCAAAACTATTATTACATGTTGCCAGACCATACATTTTTGTTTTCGAGTTTGTATGCTCGAAAGTAGGTGATGTTTTCGAAATAAAGAATATCTAACTATGCAACTCAAAACCTTTACTTTCGGAGAGAAAACACAGGATGGTTGGGTGTGGTAGAACGAGGGTAAACTCTGATTGGCTTTAACTTGGCAATGCCCAGTGGTTGCAACTCTGACTGCACATCAAATGTGATCTTTTTTACCTCCAAGTGGTAACCATCGGGTACTGGTCTCATCCGACCGGATTTGACTTGCTAAACGATAAGTGCGAGTGTTGATAACAAGACGAAAAACAGCAACACTATGCTCACCCTGTTCAGAATGGGGTAAGTCAGGCCCCTTGAACAGATATGGTGACGGATGAACCGAAAGGTCAACGGCAGCGCTTAATCCCGTAGTGGATACTGATGGGCCCGTGTCCTAGGGGTATCTAATAAATTGGGACTGGCCCTCCAGGTTGGGGGTTGTGCTTTCGGTTAACTACACACCCATGGAAAAACCATTGTTACGAAGCAACCAATAGTCCCCGAAAGGACTGATATTACTGTTTACGACCATGCTAAACGAAAAAAAGAACAACGACGTTTGAATCTGCACCTGGAATGTAAGAACATTAGAAAGGAGATGTGCAGGCGAACAACTAGCGGAAGCCCTAAACTGCTACAAAGCAGACATTACTGCCATCTAGGAAATGCGATGGGATGGGCCGGGAAAAAGAGGATGAAAAACTGTGACATCGACTACGGACCGTGTTATAGTGAGTAGAAACAGCGACAATTCGGATGCGGATTTGTTATGAATGCCAGATTTTGGCAAGAAGTTCCAAGATATTAGCGAACGCATTGCAACAATCCGTCTAAGGCCAGATTCCCCAACATAAGACTTATATGCGCCAACGCTCCGGAGGAGGAAAAAGATGATACAACTGGGGATTGCTTCTACGAGCTCCTTGACAAAACCTATGAGCGACTACCAAAGTACGATGTTAAAATCGTGATGGGAGCATTTAACGCAAAAATAGGAAGAGAAGACATCTTAAGCAGTGTTGTCGGAACATAGAATGCCTACACGACAACACGTCTGGTAACGGACTTAGGCTAATTGGCTTCGCTACGGAACGAAGTGCCATTATATCCAGCACATGATTTCCTCACCTCGATATCCATAAGGGAACATGGCGGTCTCCAGATCAACGAACAGTCAAACAAATTGATCACATTGCGATAGACAGGAGTCACTCATCCAGTATTTTGGATGTCCGAATATTCCGAGGGGCTAACATCGACTCGGACCACTACCTTGTTGTAGCCAAGGTAAGGATGCGGATATGCACCAAGCCACGACAAATCAGAAATACTGTGAAAAAATGTAATGTCGAAAGACTGCAAATAAAAGAGACCACCAAGGCCTTCGCGCAACGCGTATCTCTTAACCTCTCGATGCCACTAGCATCTAATGTCGAAGAACACTGGTAACGATGATTAGATTAGATTAGCCGCAACTGACGTGCTATGTTTTTCGCGGCCACCAGCAAGAAACCCTTGGTTTGATGAGAAATGCCGACAGATGCTCGCAGCCAAGAACGAGGCATACAAGGCTAAGCTGCAGGTAAAGACGAGAGCTGCCATTGAGCTCTATAGGCAAAGAAGAAGGGAAGAACACCGGCTTTTCAGAAAGAAGAAAAAAGAGCAAGAAAAGCGCGCGATCGAGGATATAGAGAGGTGCCACTCCAGGAATGATGTTCGCAAGTTTTACTAAAGTGTAAAACGTCAAAGCCAAGGATTCAAGGCTCGAACAGAATCCTGTCGAGATGAACAAGGAAATATCGTAGTTGAGAAACACTCGATGCTGAGGATGAACCACTTCTGCAGACTGTTAAACGGCGATGACGAACAACATTCCGTCGTAAGTCAGAACGAACCATTTAATATTTGCCGCGGCAACGAAAACTGCCAAACACCCAACCCAAGTGAATATCTAAACTCAAGCTCAATAAGGCCGCCGGAGCTGAGCTTTATAAAGTTGGTGGAGATGACTTGGTAAGTAACATCCACCAACTCATAAGCCAAATCTGGTTGGATGAAAGTATGCCAGAAGAATGAAACCTCAGCATCGTTTGCCCGATCCACAAAAATGGAGACCCACTGGATATTAACAGTCGAATCGCCAACACTCTGGAATTTTGTTCTTATATCTCACCCTGATAAATACACCATTAATGCATTATCGCCTCTAGGTTCGTCTGACCAATGTATCATATCAGCAAATTATGATTCACAACGACATTCCGGCTGTCAGCTCTTTAGGTAAAGCCATTCTGCTTGCTGCGCATTTAGTACCCAGTTCCATATAAGGAGATCGTCCCCATCCCGTCCTGTACTTGGGAACGTAAATCATTCCATTTTTGTATTCATACAGTTACAAGCATATTACTTAATCTCGACATTCAAAAATCTGCTGGTCCAGTTTGTCAATGGAAAACAGCATTTATCCAGAACGTCACCAAAAAATGCAAATTGTCTTCTCTCTTTAACTTTGACCAATTGCACTTACCTCCCATCTTTCTAATGTCATTGAAACGCTGATAGACAGTCACTGCAACCGCTATTATAACAACAAATGCTGAAAAGAAATAAGCCAGATGATGGTCACTGCCTAACTGCCTCCAGGTGAGTACTTCAAGTTCGTTGGTTGGGACAAGCAGAAGAAAGAAGCAGTATATCCAGCGAACTTGTGCATTCATAGGTGAGTCCACAACTAAAAACCGTTCCGAAACTTTTAATGCAATTAAGTCAGAGGGTCGAGATGACTGAACGTCCTAATAAAATTGCAAACACAACGAGAAAAACTGTTTTCTCTTGACGAATGAAATCAAGCCGAAACCTATAGGCAGATCAATAGGGTTGCTTAGCAGAAAAGGAGCAGGCGAACAATTAGCGGAAGCACAGCTAAATGTCCACTGGTGATTTGTCGCAATTTGTCCAGCAGGTCCATAAAAAAAAAGGCGAGTCTTCTTCTCCCTTCATCTACCTATCAATTGCACTTGTCCCTACTTTCCAAAATCATGGAAACGCTGATAAACCGTCAGCTTGTGAAATATCTTCAATCTCAATGACTGACAATACGGTTTTCGTAGAAACGGGTCCACTGGTGATTTGATGTTATATCTCACCAAAAACTGGAATCAATTAATCTTTGATATTTCAAAGGCTCTTGACAGGGTATGACATGTCGAATATGTGTGTATTCGGAATCGATGGAAAACTTCTTTTAGAAAATAATTATTCGAAACGTTCAAAGTTCCGGTGGTCTTCCCGGATAGGATTCAAACGCTTTAACAAAAAAAAACTTATAGAAAACATAAGCATAGCGAACTCTTTAGTTTCGCTTGAACATCGTCAAAATATGTCGAGCTATATAAAGACTGGGAAAATGACATGGTAAGCATTATATCCCAACCATTTAGCACAAACCTGTCAGGCGAATATATGCCTGAGGAATAGAATCACAACATCGTTTGCTCGATTCACCAAAATGGGAACCCTTTGAAATGCGTCCACTACACAGAAATAAGTCTGATGAATATCGCCTACAAGATTCTATCTGCCGTAATATTTTTACTACTGAAACCGTTCACAAACAACCCGATCGTTTTCTATCAGTAGGGATTTAGCTCGCAAAAGTCCACAATTGATCAAATTTATACAGACGAAATATACAGAGCCTTGTATAGTTTTCGTCTCTAATGTCGGCAATGACTTAACTGAAAAATTTGCTACCAAAACAGGATTTGCGAAAGTCTGACAAACATCGAACAGCATAAAACTGACAAGATTAGGGTCTCAGGCATTCCGGTCTGAAAAGGCGTAAAAGGTGTGCCAAAAAAAAAATTCGTAAACACAAATGGAAAATCTAGGTTTGAAACCCTGTATGTGGCAAGAATAGTACTATCAACAATTACAACCTTGAAGTCGTAGCGGACTTTGCGGCTCCGATCTTATCTCCAACAACAAAAGTTCGTTAAAAGTTCGAGAATAGTTAGTTACTTTCATCAATCGCTGTTTCTGCGGTATAAGATGGCAATTATAGCCACTTTCTTGCCCTTTTTAGGAAAAACATTATAAAACCCTGATCGTTACATCTGCATTTACGGAGCGAAGCACGGATGTAGAGTGTTGAACACCCATATAGCTTGCACGAACAATTCTAAAGCCCAGTATTTGTTAAAGGGGTATAGAGATAAAGATTTAACTTTGCATACTTTACAGGGGTATAGACCTGATCACCAATGTTCCAGCTCGCAGAGTCTTCGATTCTCAGCCAGATATCGGAGGCAGTAGAGGAAAACCCCGCCTTAAGTAGCACGAGTGGCAACCGACCTAAATCAAATTGAAGAGTGCAACTGGAGGTAGTTAGCTAAGGACCGGACAGTTGGAGAGGCATGTTTGTTGATAATCTTTTTTTTCCTCAATATTCTGCTTACCACGGGCGTTTTGAATGGAAAGTTTACGACAACGAGGGGAGAAAAGTTGATGGATGTCATGAAGACTTAGGTACTTCAAGGGTGGTTTTCCAGCTAAAGTTTTGGGGAGTCGCTGTTTTGTGTTCGATTTAAGTCACAGAAATATTCTCAGAAGTTGGCATTAAGGTTATTAGCGAGTGTAAAACGAAGTTTTGTTACTTTTATTTTTGCTGAACGATGGATTTTTATCTGGAAAAGAAGGCACAACCTTCCAATCAATAAGCCAACCTATTACTACATCACAGTTCTCCACAAACTGTAGCCTCTAAGCATGAATGTCTCAACACTATGTTCTCGACACCTTTTCGACATGTTTTTGTTTTTTATTATTGCAAACATGACGAATGTAACCTTGGGTAACCTATAGACACTTTCATATTTACAAGACTGCCCTCAATATCACCCTCAATTAAAATATTGCACATACCCCAACTACAAAAATATCACAAATCAGCCCAAATTCCAAAATCTAGATTTCTGACCCACTCCATGTGTGGCCTAATATCACATTCAGACCCATCAGCATTATTGAAACACACAATCGAGGTTCTGCTCCAATTATTTTTTTTTATTTTCACAAATATCACCATTTCACAACCACGTCCGTTTATTTGTCCAACAAACATTCCCCATGGTTTGATTGCTTCAACTTCAGGTATTTATGACTTCTTTCCGCGTCCAGACTTTGTGTCGCTTCGACTATCGTCAAGGTAGACACAGAAAAATCAGATCAAATTGCCATTCCTACGACACATGGCAATATTCTTGCGAGCGCAAGCATAACCATAACTCTGGAGCCCTCCTTTTGATTTACGACCTCGAAGAAGGCGGCCATTTGCATTTTAATAATGTTTCCATTTGTTTAATGTTCACGGTGCTGCGCTGGTGCATAATTCATTTATATTTACGATCCATATGGGAACTATTCCTTCTAAATATAGCCGCAGATAGATACCCGCCCTACATGGGTTTTCTCTTATGAGGAACGCGCGGGCCGACGCGACGATGCCAAAGCACTTTCGATTCGGGCCTCGGTACAATTGTTTGGTTATTTTTGGTTAAGGCGGTACACGCTAGAATTACACGAGTGATTTGCGCTCTCGACGGTAGTTCTGAGGTAAACAAACAAAATTTTATAGCCCCCAGGTAGTAAAGTAATTTAGGCATGCCGAGACCGAGACCTGGGAAAACAATGGAATTGGATTTTGTTTTATTTTTCAAATAAATTAATAATTGTGGGTGGCTGGTAGGGGGTGGCTTTGATGTGGGAAATATTATCCCAATCATCGAGAGAGTATTTGTTTTGAGAGCTGTTATTTTTGAGCTCTATGTGCACATCGTACTGAATTAATCTGCTTTACATCTGTTCATGCAGGTATATTGCATGGCAAATAAGCGAGGTAGTCAATAAATCGATCAGGAAGGCATGTTGGGATTCTGTGTTGGAATACGATTTATGTATAATGCAACACCCTAGAAAACTACAAAGAGATGAAATCTAGTTCATAATTGAAAACCACGTATGGTAGCATCCATCACATCATCTATCGTATGCCCAAAACAAGGCATTTGTCTACCAATCATCTGCAAGTTAAAGCCTTGAAAGACTTAATAACGGGTGATTTTTTAGCTGGTTTGGTTTTGGCAACACTGGTTTTGACAGCTGACGTGTGTTTAGTACCTTGTGTCACTGTCAAACAGCTTCAGTTTGGTTTGCAATTTAACCATGGATCGTCTTACAAATGAACAACGCTTGCAAATTATTGAATTTTACTATCAAAATTCGTGCTCGGTTCGAAATGTTCATCGCGCGCTGCTTCCATTTTATGATCGGCATTCTCGACCTTCTGAGCAGTCTATTCGGAAGATTGTGACCAAATTTCGCACCAAATTTACTTTGTTGGACATTAAACCACCAACACGTTTACGTACTGTGCGTAGTGAAGAAAATATTGCGGCCGTATCAGCTAGTGTGACAGAAGACCGCGAAATGTCGATTCGGCGCCGTTCCCAGCAGTTAGGCCTTTGTTACAGCACTACGTGGAAAATTTTGCGGAAGGATTTGGGCGTAAAGCCTTTTAAGATACAGCTGGTGCAAGAACTTAAGCCAACCGACCTACCACAACGCCGAATTTTTGGTGAATGGGCTCTTGGAAAGCTGGCCGAGGATCCGCTTTTTTATCGAAAAATTGTGTTCAGCGATGAGGCTCATTTTTGGTTGAATGGGTACGTAAATAAGCAAAATTGCCGCATTTGGAGTGAAGATCAGCCAGAAGCATTGCAACAGCTACCAATGCATCCCGAAAAAGCCACTGTTTGGTGCGGTTTATGGGCCGGCGTCATTATTGGGCCATATTTCTTCAAAGATGATGCGAATCGCAGCGTTACTGTCAATGGTGAACGCTACCGAGCGATGATAACAAACTTTTTTTTGCCCGAAATGGAAGTTCTTGACTTGCATGATATGTGGTTTCAACAAGACGGTGCCACATGCCACACAGCACGCGAAACAATGGCGCAATTGCGAGGCGAGTTTGGTGAACAGTTAATTTCACGTTTCGGGCCGGTCAATTGGCCGCCTAGATCGTGCGATTTGACACCATTAGATTATTTTTTGTGGGGGTATGTCAAGGCTAATGTCTATAGGGACAAGCCCGCTTCGATTGACGCACTGGAAGCCAACATCCATGCATTCATTCGTGAGATACCGGCCGATATGTGTGAAAGAGTATGCCAAAATTGGACTCAGCGGATGGGCTACCTGAGACGCAGCCGCGGTCAACATTTGCATGAAATTATCTTTAAACATTAAATTGCAAGGTTCAAACTATCGATTCAAATAAATATTTCATTCATTTTTTCGAATTTTTTGTGTTTTTTTTTTTAAAAAAGTTCTAAACCTCTTAAAAAATCACCCGTTATAAAAAAGTGGCAATTCGCAGCTAAGCAAGTTTGACACAAGCGGAAGAATTAAACATTAGTGAACATCTAAAACTAATTGAACTTCTATCCGAACTTCCAGAACTTGACATGACTGTGCGGTTACAGACCGCTTACCATAGACACTATGCTTCCACAAAATATTCTCAACGGAGATCACAACCAGAGAAGCATGGTGTAGCAGCAACCCACCAAACTGCCTAAACGGCCTAAAGTGGTATACGGATGGTTCTAAAATGGACTCAGGGGTAGGAGCTGGCATACATGGACCAAATAGAAACATCTCAATACCTATGGGAAAAAACCCTAGTGTATTACAAGCTGAGCTCCACGCCATAAAAGAATGCGCAAACCTAATTCACAACTCAGGTATTAGAGGCGCCAATATCCATATATTCACGCAGCTATAAAAGCCCTTAGCTCACACATTATTGATTCCAAATCAGTAATAAACTGCTTCAATTCCCTCCAAACACTCAGTTCCAGGAACAAAACCAGACTATGGTGGATCCCCTGGGATTGAAGGTAACGAAAAATCGGATGAACTAGCCAGAAAATGTTTGGAAACCCCTTCATTGGACCTGAACCCTTCTGTGCAATCCCCACATCAGCCATAAATCTGGTTATAAAAAACTGGGAACAAAACAACTGTTATTCATACTGGGGAAACATCCCAGACCTAAGACAGGCCAAAAGAGCTATTCAGCCCTTCAAAGCAGATGCCAATAAGACACTAAATCTTCGCAGGCACGATATCAAAAACTTAGTAGGCTACCTAACCGGTCATCACGATCTGCGATCTCACCTAAATAAAATGCATCTAGTCGACTCACCGGAGTGCAGACTATGTCTAGAAGAAGACGAAACAGCCGAACATATCATATGTGAATGCCCGGCCCTTTACGGTATGAGAAGGGAATCTTTCTTCAGAGAATTATTAAGTCCCTAAGAACTAAGAAAATATTCTGCTGAACGTTTTATCAGCTACATTAGGAATGTAAAGGGTCCGCCAAATAATTTTGAAAATGCTATAAAAAAAAAACTTCTGAATATTTTCTCCAATTTTTTTTTATTTGAAAGTACAATCCTTCCGGTTAATAATGGAAAATAATTTCATTCAAATGGCTGCCTCGGCTGGCCGTGCAGTAGCCTACACGATCGGTCCAATTTTTAAGCACATTATCGATTGTGTGCAGCTGTATTTCACCAATGGCTTCACGATAATTGTCCTCTAAAGCGTCAATTGTCTCTGGCTTGTCGGCGCAACACTTATCTTTTACGGCACCCCACAAATAATAGTCCAACGGTGTCAAATCGCAGCTCCGAGGTGGCCAAACGACATCAGCTCTGCGGCTGATAATGCGATCTTCAAAAACAGGGCGCAAAACATCGAGTGTAGCTTCGGCTGTGTTGCACGTAGCGCTGTCCTGTTGAAACCAAATGTTGCCAATATCCTCCTCTTCAATTTTTGTGAACAAAACTTCGTTCAACATGGCCCGATAACGATTGACTGTAACGGCCACTCCTTGCTTATTTTCGAAGAAAAATGGCCCAATTATGCCTCTGGACCAAAATCCGCACCAAACAGTGACTCGTTTTAGGTGTATCGGCTTTTCAATGTATGCGTGCGGGTTTTCTATGCCCCAAATGCGACAATTTTGCTTGTTTACATACCCGCCAAGATCAAGATGAGCTTCATCTGAAAAGATGATTTTTTTTGGCAAAATCGGCATCTTCTCTAAGTCGATCGCAGGCCCACTTAGCGAAGCAAAAACGCATTGGATGGTCAGTTGGCTTCAACTCCTGAACCAATTGGACTTTGTATGGCGTCATACCAAGGTCTTTATGCAAAATTCGTCTCAATGATGTCTCTGAAATGTTCAATTGTTGAGAACGACGGTGTATTGATGTTAATGGCGCTTCACGCACACTTTCTGCCACAGCAGCAATATTCTCGGGTGTACACACTGTTTTTGGCTTTTCACGCTTTGGTTTGTCGATGAGTTTCTGTTGCCAGTTTCTTTCGCTTTTTTCACAAGATAACGAACATACCGAGCTGACGGTGCTTCTCCAAAATCCGTACGCAATTTTCGCACACATTCTGCAACTTTACCATGATTTTCAAAGTAATGTCGCAATATTTCCCAGCGTTGTTCAAGCGTATAACAACCATATTCGTTGAGCGGAAGGATAAAACTAATTATCTGTCAAATCAGACATAAGCTAAGTGTTACCATTCACGAAATAAGCACTAGTTGACAAAAAAACGTTAGATGGCGGACCCGTTAGTTGAACCGATTTTCGAAAATTGTGCCTCTGGTGTTGGCTCGGGAGTTTTGCACAATCCTCTCAAGAATCAAATTAAAGAGACAGTGCATCGCCTTGCCTAAATCCTTTTTTCGTATCGAATGTGTCGGTGAGTTCGTTTCCGACCCTGATGGAGCGGCGAGAATTCTCCATCGTCATCCTACACAAACGGACGAGTTTGGGCGGTATACCAAAACTAGACATGGCTCTGTACAGTTCGTCTCTATAAATGCTGTCATATGCGGCTTTGAAATCGATGAATAGGTGGTGGGTATCGATTTGGACTTCTTGAGTTTTTTCCAGGATCTGCCGAAGTGTGAAAATTTGATCGGTTGTGGACTTTCCTGGCCTAAAACCACACGGATAAGGGTCGATCAGGTTGTTGGTAAACGGTTTCAGGCGTTCACATATTACGGCAGATAGGATCTTGTAGGCGATGTTGAGGAGACTTATGCCTCTGTAGTTGGCGCAGTTCAGAGGGTCTCCTTTTTTGTGGATCGGGCAAACGATGCTGAGGTTTCATTCTTCAGGCATATTTTCATCCGACCAGATTTGGCTTATGAGTTGGTGGATGTTACTTACCAAGTCATCTCCGCCGGCCTTATAGAGCTCAGCGGGTAGGCCGTCATTTCCGGCTTGAGTTTAGATATTGCTATCCTCACTTCACTCAGGTCGGGTGGTTGGCAGTTTTCGCTGTCGTTGCCAATATTGAATGGTTCGTTCTGCCTGACAGCGGAATGTTGTTCGTCATCGCCTTTTAACAGTCTGCAGAAGTGGTTCTTCCATATCCTCAGCATCGACTGTGTCTCAACTACAATATTTCCTTGTTCATCTCGACAGGATTCTGTTCGAGCCTTGTATCCTTGGCTTTGACGTTTTACACTTTGATAAAACTTGCGAACATCGTTCCTGGAGTGGCACCTCTCTATATCCTCGATCGCGCGCTTTTCTTTCTCTTTTTTCTTCTTGCTGAAAAGCCGATGTTCTTCCCTTCTTCTTTGCCTATAGAGCTCAATGGCAGCTCTCGTCTTCACCTGCAGCTTAGCCTTGTAGGCCTCGTTCTTGGCTGCGAGCATCTGTCGGCATTCCTCATCAAACCAGGGGTTTCTTGCTGGTGGGCGCGAGAAACCTAGCACATCAGTTGCGGCTGATCTAATGGCCTGTTGGCATCGTTGCCATTGCTCTTCGACATTCGATGCTGGTGGTATGGTGTTAATCGAGAGGTTCAGGGATACGCGTTGTGCGAAGGTCTTGGCGGTCTCTTGTGATTGCAGTCTTCCCACATTTAATTTTTTCACAGTATTTCTGGATTGTTGTGGCGTGGTGGATATCCGCATTCTTACCTTGGCTGCTACAAGGTAGTGATCCGAGTCGATGTTAGCTCCTCGGAATGTTCGGACATCCAAAATACTGGATGCGTGCCTCTTATCTATCGCAATGTGATCAATTTGGTTGACCAAATTCGTCGTGTAGGCTATGTTTTCCGACAATACTTCTAAAGATGTCTTCTCTTCCTACCTTTGCGTTAAAATCTCCCAGTACGATTTTAACATCGTACTTCGGTAGTCGCTAATAGGTTTTGTCGAGGAGCTCGTAGAAGCAATCCTTAGCTATCCCGGGGATTGAAGGTAACGAAAAAGCTGATGAACTAGCCAGAAAAGGTTCAGAAACCCCCTTCATTGGACCCGAAACCTTCTATGCAATCCCCAAATCAGCCATAAATCTGGTTATAAAAAACTGGGAACAAAACAACTGTTATTCATACTGGGAGAACATCCCAGACCTAAGACAGGCCAAAAGAGCTATTCAGCCCTTCAAAGCAGATGCCAATAAGACACTAAATCTTCGCAGGCACGATATCAAAAACTTAGTAGGCTACCTAACCGGTCATCACGGTCTGCGTTACTGCAGACTATGTCTAGAAGACGACGAAACAGCCGAACATATCATATGTGAATGCCCGGCCCTTTACGGTATGAGAAGGGAATCTTTCTTCAGGGAATTATTAACTCCCGAAGAACTAATAAAATCTTCTGCTGAACGTTTTATGAGCTACATTAGGAATGTAAAGGGTCCGCCAAATAACTTTTTTTTTTTTTGAAAATGCTATAAAAAAAACTTCTGAATATTTTCTCAAATTTCTTTTTTTATTTGAAAGTACAATCCTTCGGGTTAATAATGGAAAATTATTTCATTCAAATGGCTGGCTCGGCTGGCCATGCAGTAGCCTACACGATCGGTCCAATTTTTAAGCACATTATCGATAGTGTGCAGCTGTATTTCACCAATGGCTTCACGAATATTGTCCTTTTAAGCGTCAATTGTCTCTGGTTTGTCGGCGTAACACTTATCTTTTACGGCACCCCACAAATAAAAGTCCAACGGTGTCAAATCGCAGCTCCGAGGTGGCCAAACGACATCAGCTCTGCGGCTGATAATGCGATCTTCAAAAACAGGGCGCAAAACATCGAGTGATAGTGAAGCTTCGGCTGTGTGGCACGTAGCGCCGTCCTGTTGAAACCAAATGTTGCCAATATCCTCCTCTTCAATTTTTGTGAACAAAACTTCGTCCAACATGGCCCGATAACGATTGACTGTAACGGCCACTCCTTGCTCATTTTCGAAGGAAAATGGCCCAATTATGCCTCTGGACCAAAATCCGCACCAAACAGTGACTCGTTTTTGGGTGTATCGGCTTTTCAATGTATGTATGCCCCAAATGCGACAATTTTGCTTGTTTACATACCCGCCAAGATCAAAATGAGTTTCATCTGAAAAGATAATTTTTTTGGCAAAATCGGCATCTTCTCTCAGTTGATCGCAGGCCCACTTAGCGAAGCGAAAACGCATTGGATGGTCAGTTGGCTTCAACTCCTGAACCAATTGGACTTTGTATGGCGTCATACCAAGGTCTTTATGCAAAATTCGTCTCAATGATGTCTCTGAAATGTTCAATTGTTGAGAACGACGGTGAATTGATGTTGATGGCGCTTCACGCACACTTTCTGCCACAGCAGCAATATTCTCGGGTGTACACACTGTTTTTGGCTTTTCACGCTTTGGTTTATCGATGAGTTTCTGTTGCCAGTTTCTTTCACTTTTTTCACAAGATAACGAACATACCAATCTGACGGTGCTTCTCTTCTTCCAAAATCCGTACGCAATTTTCGCACACATTCTGCAACTTTACCATGATTTTCAAAGTAATGGCGCAATATTTCCCAGCGTTGTTCAAGCGTATACACAACCATATTCGTTCAGCGGAAGGATAAAACTAATTATATGTCAAATCAGACATGAGCTAAGTGTTACCATTCACGAAATAAGCACTAGTTGAAAAAAAAAAACGTTAGATGGCGGACCCGTTAGCTTGAAGTGGTCAACTGAATAGAACAGAGTGTAGGGCAGGAGACATTCTTACGATGTTTGAGCGAGACTATGAAGTTCGCTATGGTTGTCTTCTATCAGTTTTATCGCACGCTTCTGTATCACTATTTTTGCTGGCGGATATACGCCCCAAACTTGTGTTCAATACCCACATATGGTCAGGGCGTAAATCCCCTTTATATACTGGGGTCAACTCAAAACGGCTGAAATATTTCATGCATTGGTTAAGAAAACTTAAACCTTGAAAATGTGGTCGGTGATGATTGGTTCCACTTTTCAGTGAGATATGCCTAAAATCACCATTGGACATGTTGCTCGAAAACCTTATTGTCTGTCATTGAAGAGTTTAAGTGATTCAAGATAATTCATAAGATGACGGTTTGTCAGCGTTTCTATGACTTTAGAACGAAGGGAGGTAAGTGCAATAAGTCAAGAATTGGAAAGAGAAGTAAACTCGCCTTTTTTAGCAACAGCCTGAACAAATGCAGTTACTTTCTAAGGAACTATGAGCAGGAAAAAACATACGCTCTACAGACCCAGGTCGCGGTTGTTTAGGTGCAAATTTACTGTTAGAGGAAGACTTAGACAAAGGATCTTAAGCTTTCGAGAAGTAAGCCAGAGAGTGACGACGATAAGCGCACATAGCGCTGCAGAAGAGCAAGACGACTTTACCAAGGAAAGTTTCTATGAGCTCCTCGCCAAAACATATGAGCAATGCCCCAAACATCTTTGGTAGAACGATAAAAAGGCATCGCCTACACGAGACCACCTCCGGAAACGGACTCAGGCTCATTGATTTTGTAGCGGGAAAAAACGTGTTGGGGAGCAGCACACGATTCCCAAGTCTTGACATCCATAAAGGCACATGGCGGTCACATGGCGATTAACGGAAGACACTTCTGTAGTATTCCGTACATTCCGAGGAGCCAACATCGACTTGGATCACTATCTAGTTGGTGCGAAACTTCGGGTGCGGGAAAGCTCTTTGGCGAACAACAGCCACGCAGTGGAAATTCAATGTTGGACGACTTCAATCGGAAGAGACTGCTACAGCCTATGCCGACCGCATATACCATCAGCTTGCGAGAAATCCCACGAATATTGATATGAACCCGGAAGAGCAATGGCAGCTATGTCAACAAGCCATAAGAAATGCAGCGTCAGAGGTGTTGGGCTTCTCACAACCACCTCCGAGAAACCCCTGGTTCGAGTCCCAATGTGCCGAGGAAAACAAACACAAAACGAAAGCTTACAGGTCGTTGTTCCGGAAGAGAACTAGAGCGTCCTATAATCTCTACGTTGAGCGAAGGAAGGATGAGAAACGCATGCTCAGGAGAAAGATCACCAACAACGTGAAGTCGAGGAGCGATGCAGAGATACTTTAATAGGAAAGAGGTGCGAAACCTCTATAAAAGAGTGAAATTATCGACATCAGGATTCATAAACCGCCCTGGGACCTGTAAAGATAAGGATGGAAATACCGTAGTGGATACACAGTCAATGCTAGCCATCTGGAGAGATTATTTGAACCAGTTGTTGAATGGCGATGACAGCCAAGATCCCGCCAATCATCGACTTGTACCAGTCAATCTAGATGAAAATCAAGACCAAATGACATCAAAATATCCATCACCAGACTAAAAACGAACAAAGCAGCTGAAGTCGATGGGCTACAAGCGGAACACACTGGAGATGACCTGGTTAGAAGCTTACACCAACTAATCTGCAAAATATGGTCGGAGGAAAGTATGCCCGACGCTTGGAATCTCGGTACCATCTGATATCGCCTTCTATGCACCAACTATAGAGGCATAAGCCTTTTAAGCATCGTCTATTACATCTTGTCCAGCGTGTTTTGTGATCTTTTAAGCCATTAGCTGGCGATCTAATAGGTCCTTATCAATGCAGCTTCAGACCTGGAAAATCTACGACCGACCAAATCTTCACATTGCGCCAGATCCTGGGGAAAACTCAAAAATTTAACATCGATACCCACCACCTGTTCATCGATTTTAAAGCAGCGGCAGGCTAGGGATCGAGCCGGCTGGAGGGGCAAATTAAGTAAGGCCCAGGAGCACCACGCTTTGTAGCGCCATCTATTTCAATGCCCTTCCTTTGATGAACTTGTAATGCGTCTATTTGTCAAAAATTTAGCAATAATTGGCCATTCTATCATAACGAGTACACATTCTGGTTTATAAAGATCCATTTCCGCCTTAACGGACTTAAAGATTCACTTCAAATGTAATGGCAATACAATCCAATCATCACCATCCAAGAGAATGTGCCTAAAACTCGACTCAAGAGTCAACAAATCTCCATCAGTGAGTCCTAAATAGCAACTTTAAAACTCCCATCGGGAAGACGTTTTCATTTTCTTGAGAATTACCAAAAAGAAACCCAACTCCCCTATCCCCAGTTGGATAGAGTCTAGGAAGGACTCCACAATTGGAAAATTAAAAATTTAACTAAAAGTTCAACAAACAACGAACAGAAAACCAACAAAGACACGAACCTAATTTATTATTGAACTCAATGGCGATGACAGGACATCCCTGCAGTCCTCATTCCCGCAGTAGTAGCTCCTGCCAGCTTGTGCGAAACGAATTTCGCCGCAGAAAAAAAAAATTACGATTTCATTGGAGGAATATTTTGCACCCAATAGCATACACAAAAAGGACGACTTCGAAGGAAGCTGTTTGACATTATGTTTGTTCCATCATCTGGTGCTACTCCAGGTTGTCGGTCTTCTTGCAGGGACAATTCATTTTTTTTTTCATAATAAAATGATAACTTGATGGCTTGCCATCTACTTTGCATCAGCAGGTCTGTGAAGTGGGTGGACTTTATCACCCCCACAGAACTGTTAACATCTAATCGAATTGACCTCAAACATCGTGTTTGTCCTGGATGCTGGCTTGGGGGGGGATGGCTCATGAAGCGGAAGGAAAACGATAATGGCGGAAGGCGACTACTCTGGCAGGATAACGCTACGACGACAAGACACGAGGGGACGAGTAAAAGGAAAATGATTTCATGAATATTGAAAATTCATTTGGGAGATAGGCAAGAGGAGCACTGCCAGCGTATTTCGTGGATGAACACGACTGAGTGACTGAAAGTCAGAAATGGAATGACTGGGTGGTGGTAGATACAAATTCGATTCGATATGAGACGCGGCGAGATGCTACGATATGCAATAAGGACGAAGAAAAAGTTATTCATACAAATTTTTCATTATTAAGGATGATGGGTAATATATATCCACCCGCTTACGTCTCAGGACGAACGAGAACAAGAAGAGGGAGAGAGACGAACAAAAAATTATGAATAATTGAAAAGGAGCGGAGAAAAAAATTATGAATATCTTTCTTGGCCATCGATTGCTTCCTTATACTGAACGACTATCAATCTAGGAGGATGGAAGATATTTCATCAGGACTTTTTCGTAATCGTTTTAGTAATTTGGAGGAATGGTATCGTCTTGCTAGGGGCAAGATGCCCCTCGTATTCTTGGTAATGCTTGACAGGATTGGGAATTTTCAAATGAATTTCTCTTGATGGAGGAATTTTTGTAATATACAATTTTTTTTTCTTCTATAAATTCACATCAAAAGGATATGACTTAGGAGTAATTTTGAGTGCCAGTTGAATTTTATACTCGAATGAGCAATTATTTTAGGGAGGATACGACTTGTGGAATCTTCTGTTGAACAATTTTAATCATTTCCATTATTTCAGTTGAAGAAAGTGAGATGAAGTTTGTTATGAAATAGCTGGACCGATAGTTTTCCTGATGGATGTATCTAGCTGTATGAATGGGCATTCTGTTTTCTGTACTTCTGTTTTAATTAGTTTAACGTTTGTTGTTGTTTGAGGTAGGGTACAGATCAGAGAATATACCAGTAGATGTAATGGAATGTTTTTAGTTAGGTGTTTCTTGTTTCGTTTTGCGAGTCTTCAGGACGAAATATTACAAAAGTGTATCGGAAAGGCTAATGCAGGGAGTATGCTGTTTAAGAAAGATGATCATATTTCGTCTGGGGAATCAAGCTTAATCATGATTCCTAAGTGACTAATATGAAACCTCTTCAACAGCAATCAATTACACCTTGGGAAACATTCCTTCCTATGTTTCTCCAGGTGTATCATAAGGCACACGCTGCTGCATGCGCGCGTGATTGCTGATTTTGTCATTTTGCCACGGGAATACAAAAACTATGTTTGATCAATGCCGGACAGTCCAAATTGAAACCTACGACTACGACAATCATTACAAAGGGCAACAACAAAAATTTAACGTCTGGTAATACGGAATGACGGCCTTTGCGCTGAGCTTTATAAAGCTGGCGGAGATGACTTGGTAAATAACATCCACCAACTCATAAGCCAAATCTGGTCGGATAAAAGTATGCCTGAAGAATGGAACCTCAGCATCGTTTGCCCGATCCACAAAAAATGGAGACCCTCTGAACTGTGCCAAATACAGAGGCATAGTTCTCCTCAACATCGCCTACAAGATCCTATCTGCCGTAATATGTGAACGCCTGAAACCGTATACCAACAACCTGATCGGCCCTTATCAGTGTGGTTAGAACAGGAAAGTCCACAATCGATCAAATTTTCGCACTTCGGTAGATCCTGGAAAAAAACCCAAGTAGTCCAAATCGACACCCACCACCTATTTATCGATTTCTAAGCCGCATACGACAGCATTTATAGAGACGAACTATACAGAGCCATTTCTAGTTTTGGTATTCCGCCCAAAACTCGTCCGTTTGTGTAGGATGACGATGGAGAATTCTCGCTGCTCCATCAGGGTCGGAAACGACCTCACCGACACATTCGATACCAAAAAAGGATTTAGGCAAGGCGATGCACTCTCTCTTTATTTTGATTCTTGAGAGGATTGTGCAAAACTCCCGAGCCAACACCAGAGGCACAATTTTCCAAAATCGGTACAACTAACGGGTCCGCCATCTAACGTTTTTTTTTTCGTGAATGGTAACAGTGCTAGTGCTTATTTCGTGAATGGTAACACTTAGCTTATGAATGAGGTCGTGCGAAAATTGCGTACGGATTTTGGAAGAAGAGAAGCACCGTCAGCTCGGTATGTTCGTTATCTTGTGAAAAAAGTGAAAGAAACTGGCATCCTCATCGATAAACCAAAGCGTGAAAAGCCAAAAACAGTGCGTACACCCGAGAATATTGCTGCTGTGGCAGAAAGTGTGCGTGAAGCGCCATCAACATCAATTCACCGTCGTTCTCAACAATTGAACATTTCAGAGACATCATTGAGACGAATTTTGCATAAAGACCTTGGTATGACGCCATACAAAGTCCAATTGTTTCAGAAGTTGAAGCCAACTGACCATCCAATGCGTTTTTGCTTCGCTAAGTGGGCCTGCGATCGACTTAGAGAAGATGCCGATTTTGCCAAAAAATCATCTTTTCAGATGAAGCTCATTTTGATCTTGGCGGGTATGTATACAAGCAAAATTGTCGCATTTGGGGCACAGAAAACCCGCACGCATACATTGAAACGCCGATACACCCAAAACGAGTCACTGTTTGGTGCGGATTTTGGTCCAGAGGCATAATTGGGCCATTTTTCTTCGAAAATGAGCAAGGAGTGGCCGTTACAGTCAATGGCGATCGTTATCGGGCCATGTTGAACGTATTTTTGTTCACAAAAATTGAAGAGGAGGATATTGGCTATATTTGGTTTCAACAGGACGGCGCTACGTGCCACACAGCCGAAGCTACACTCGATGTTTCGCGCCCTGTTTTTGAAGATCGCATTATCAACCGCAGAGCTGATGTCGTTTGGCCACCTCGGAGCTGTGATTTGACACCGTTGGACTATTATTTGTGGGGTGCCGCAAAAGATAAGTGTTACGCCGACAAGCCAGAGGCAATTGACGCTTTAAAGGAAAATATTCGTGAAGCCATTGGTGAAATACAGCTGCACACAATAGATAATGTGCTTAAAAATTGGACCGATCGTGTAGGCTACTGCATGGCCAGCCGAGGCAGCCATTTGAATGAAAATATTTTCCATTATTTACCGGAAGGATTGTACTTTCAAATAAAAAAAGAAATTTGAGAAAATATTCAGTAGTTTTTTTTTATAGCATTTTCAAAAGTTATTTGGCGGACCCTTTACTAGCATACGCTGACGATATTGACATCATTGGTAGGACTCAACGTGATGTCATAGCCACGTTTGCTGGTATAGAGAAGGAAGCTGCAAAAATGGGTTTAGCAGTAAATGAGGGTAAGACTAAGTATATGCTGTCAACGCGAAAGGACACACGACGTCGACGAATTGGACAGAACGTCACCATTGACAGTTATAACTTGGAGATAGTACGGGACTTTGTCTACCTCAGCTCCGCTATTAACTCTGACAAGTGACAACAACATCTCGTCAGAAAGCAAACGAAGAATACCCCTGGTCAAAAACTCCGAATTGGACGTTCAAGATGGCTAGGACATGTAGAACGAATGGACACCAATACTCCAGCTCGCAGAGTCTTTGATTCCCAGCCAGACGTCGGACGCAGTAGAGGAAGACCTCGCCTTAAGTGGCGCGCACAAGTGGAAACCGACGTCAATCAACTTGGAGTGCGCAATTGGAGGGAGTTAGCTAAGGACCGGGCTAATTGGAGAGGCATGTTGGTTGATGCCCAGGTTCATCCCGGACTGTAGCGCCACTTAAGTAAGTAATACGATCCAGTTTATCTAAAAGAGATCTACGGAGATTTCCTGGGCTATTAACAGCTTCTCTCCGTTTAAGTCTCCGGGACCTGACGGCATGTTATGCTACAGATAACACGAGACCTAACAGTGCCATAGGAATAAAATTCTAGTAAAACTAGACGAGGGACGGGTCAAAGTTGTCGCGTATGCGGATGATACTAATGTCAGGAAAATTCCCCTCCGTGATAAGTGCAATCATGGGGGCTGCTATAGACAAGGCTTGCACCTGTGCAGCAAGTTGTGGCCTCGGCGGAAACCCGAGCAAAACGGAATTGGTGCTAGCGTATTCCGGACGGAACTATTGGCTATAAGGGAGGCTTGTAAGCTACTCAATCGTGACATTACGAAAAAAGCAAAATATTGCTATTCCAATAAATAGCCAAGCGGCCGGAAAGCTATCAACTCGGCTACCATAGCCTCCAAACTGGTACAGGAATGCTGGAACGAACTTGCCCACCTTGGCGAACGCTCCAGGGTCACACTTCGCTGGGTCCCAGGGCACAGTGACATTGAAGAAAACGAGCGTGCAGACGAGCTGGACAAGCAAGGCTTAGATATACACTACTCACTTGCGGCAAGGGTCTATGTCACGCTAGGTGCAGTCAAGGGACAAATCCACTCATACTTCCTGAAGAAGGCCGACTTCAAATGGAGAAGGTTAACAAATTTGATCATATCGAGGAAGATATGGCCCTCCTACGACAAAAACAGAACAAACGATCTACTAAATAGAAACCCGCCCTGATATTGGAAGAATTACGGCGATAGTCACGGGCAATTGGAGACCATGCAGTCAAACTAGGGATCCCATGCATCCCCAAATGTTGCAGTTGAGCGAACAGAAATGAGAGGAAACCCTCTTCCATTTTATCTGAAAATGTGCGGCACTATCAAGAGCCAGGTTGGGTGCATTAGACCAACCATTCTTCGACAACCTTAGCGACATCTCGGTTAAAAGGATACAAGAGACCGCCTGTATCCCATCCACAACAATCATAATAAAGGTCACACGAGTGGTGGTAACAAAAAGGCACATAAGTGCTACATGGGTTCATGCTGAACCGCCACCTCTACTTTCTACCCTAGCACTGAACAGAGCTTCCCACCGGTGAGAGTGATAACAGGTCACAATCTGCTGGGTAAGCACTCATATAGAATCAACCTAACTGACTCGCACCAACTATGCAGGAAATGCGAAGATCCAGACGTCAAGGAGGACATTATCCACAGCAACAGCCGTAAGAAACTCCTCGGCAGTTTTTATTACGAGGACTTGACGGAGCTACCTACAATCCTTATAGCACAGATCGCCCGTTTCTTCTGCGAAACGGGATGGAGTTAAACCACTAGCTAAACTAAAAAAAATGACAACCATGTTCGTAACTGCACCTGGAAAATTATACAGGAGATGTGCAAGCACATCCAATTACCGAAGCTCTAAGCTGCTACAAAGCAGACATTACTGCCATCCAGGAAATACGATGGAAAGGGCTGGCCAAAAAATGGATGATAAAACGACTATTCGGAGCAATTACCTGTACCTCTTCGTTGCGAATATAGCACAACAAATCACATAAGTATCTCACTTTACACTAACACAACATTCTTTCCAGGTACTACAAACTACAAAAATCCTCAGCTACGGGTATCGCTATGGGCCGACTTAGGCCTATTCGAGTTTGCCGGCTCACTTGAGCATCAACAGCCAAAACCTAGCCATCATGCGATTTTTTCAATCTCCTGCTGGCACAGTTGGCACGTAGACCGGCCGACATCTTCGATTGCTCCTAACGCGTGTTTGTAGATCCCTTTATGGCAATTGATGAACAGTCAAAACACGTTGGATGAATGAATCAAACCCTGGCGCTTAAAGTAAAGGTAATTGATATTCACAGAGAAAACGAAAATTAAATTCAATTTGTCTCCATTACATCTTAATGCATTGCCACCATTGCCGAAAAACCCATTAATCAAAAAATAAGACTCCGCCAGATTGTTTCGTATCCTTAGATACGACAAAAAAAATGAAAGCGCACCCCCTCAGCATCGTCAACTCTGAAAATCCTTTTCCTCGTTTAAAAAGCAAATCACCATCATTATTTCGAGGTTCATCCTGTGCAGTTGTGAGAAGAAGATTCACTGTTATTTGCCGTTCTTCATTTTATGAAGGTGGTTAAAGTTTTGATCGTGTCTGTATACGAAACACATATAGACCAAGCACTATCCTAATAGTGAGACTCTATCTTGGAGAGTACTTTGTAATTTTATGATGCAAATGCTGGTGTTCATCAACTGCTTGCAATTTGATGAGAATCTAAAGTTTATTATGAATACAAGGACCAAGTCGGGCACCAGCAGAGACACAAGCAAAAAAAAAAGGGAAATTCTCACATCATAACAAAAGTAATTTGAATTTAACGCCCTTGTGCTATAAATAAAATATATACCGGGAGACAGCGTATAAGGGCAGCATTTAGTGCAGGGGGTCCGTTGTCCTTGTCACAACGAAGATGGCGACGATGATGATGATGGTTTCTGAACGGTGAAATTGTTTGTTTAAGTGAACAATATTCAAATTATTTTTATAACCAATCTGCACCGAAGGGAATGTCAATTTAATTTGCGATCATGCTATGGAAACCATCTACAGGCTGGGGGAGGGTGTTTTTATGCACCGAATTTATCGACGAGTTACTTTGATGATTATGACCAGCTAAGGATGTTGGGGTACTTGTGAAGTTATAAAATGTAGGTATATGGGTGTACTACACTTCAAATTGTATGAAGATATTCAATTTATCGAAAGTGTTACATAAACAACTTGACAAGAGACTGAACAACTTCAGGCGATATTAAGAAGAGATTTAAGTTGGATGACCAATTTTGAAGAGATATCCATTCTCGTGTAGGAACCAATATTGGAAATTGTCGTTATAAAGGGTGGTCCAATCATAATGCACGATGTTAATTGTGAGTCACACCTTAACGTCAAGTTTGTTGCCCAACTTAATTTGTCATTTCTTAGTTTCAGTATTTGACATATTCAACCATGGAGACTGGAGAGGTACAAAATTGAGCAGCACGTTAAGATTGTCGAAGCCTTTTACAAAAATGGGCGTTTAAATCAAATTGCATTTCGTGCACTTCGTGGTTTTTTTTTGTCAGAATAATCGTTCAAATGTATCCAGAATCGGGAGAATTGTGCGTAAATATTAGCAAACCGGGTATGTAGGAAATGTGAAAACACCCGTGCATGCTCGTCCAGTTCGTTCTTCGGAAACCATTGCTGTAGTTCGCGATAGTATGGCAGAAGAGCCGTCAACCTCGACTCGTCGTCGTACCCAACAATTGAATATCTCACGAACATCTCTGATGCGAATTTTGAATAAAGATTTGAATTTACATGCTTTCAAGGTTCAATGACTATTTCAAGCCTGCGTCATCAATACGCCGAATGATTGTTTGAACAGACTTACTTAAGTGGCGCCGGGATGAACCTGGGCCTCAAATAACATGCATCTCCAATTAGCCCGGTCCTTAACCAACTGCCTCCAGTTGCGCACTCCAAGTTGGTTGAGGTCTTCCTCTACTGCGTCTGGCTGGGAATCGAAGACTCTGCGAGCCGGAGTATTGGTGTCCATTCGTTCTACATGTCCTAGCCATCTTAAACGTTCAATGCGGAGTTTTTTGACTAGGGGTATGTCGCTGTACAGCTCGTTTAGTTCGTGGTTGAATCTTCGTCTCCATAGCCCGTCAACGCAAACGGTACCGAAGATTTTTCGAAGAATTTTTCTCTCGAATCGACCAAGGATTTCTTCATCCGCTTATGATACGGTCCATGCTTCAGCGCCGTAGAGCAGGACTGGGATGATCAGGGTCTTATATAGGATCTCCTTAGTAGTTCGAGTGAGGGCTTTACTACTAAATTGCCTTCTTAGCCCGAAGAAACAGCGGTTGGCAAGAGTAATTCTTCGTTTAATTTCTGACGAGATGTTGTTGTCAGAGTTAATAGCGGAGCCAAGGTAGATAAAGTTTTATCTGTCAATGGTGACGTTCTGTCCAATTCGTCGATGTTGTGTGTCCTTTCGTGTTGACAGCACATACTTAGTCCTACCCGCATTTACTGCTAAACCCATTTTTGCCGCTTCCTTCTCTATACTACCAAACGTGGCTTAGACATCACGTTGAGTCCTACCAATGGTGTCAATATCGTCGGCGTATGCTAGTAGTTGCACCGATTTTTGGAAAATTGTGCCTCTGGTGTTGGCTCGGGAGTTTTGCACAATCCTCTCAAGAACCAAATTAAAGAAATCACATGACAGCGCATCGCCTTGCCTAAACCCTTTTTTGGTATCGAATGTGTCGGTGAGGTCGTTTCCGACCCTGATGGTGCAGCGAGAATACTCCATCGTCATCCTACACAAACGGACGAGTTTGGGCGGAATACCAAACCTAGACATGGTTTTGTAAATAGGTGGTGGGTATCGATTTGGACTTCTTGGGTTTTTTCCAGGATCTGCCGAAGTGTGAAAATTTGATCGATTGTGGACTTTCCTGGCCTAAAACCACACCGATAAGGGCCGATCAGGTTGTTGGTAAACGGTTTCAGGCGTTCACATATTACGCAGATATGATCTTGTTGGAGATGTTGAGCAGACTTATGCCTCTGTAGTTGGCGAAGTTCAGAGGGTCTCCTTTTTTTGTGGATCGGGCAAACGATGCTGAGGTTCCCTTCCTCAGGCATGCTTTCATCCGACCAGATTTGGCTCATGAGTTAGTGGATGTTACTTACCAATTCATCTCCGCCAGCTTTATAAAGCTCAGCGGGAAGGCCGTCATTTCCGGCGGCCTTATTATGCTTGAGTTTAGATATTGCTATCCCTACTTCACTTAGGTCGAGTGGTTGGCAGTTTTCGCTGTCGTTGCCAATATTGAATGGTTCGTTCTGCCTGACAGCGGAATGTTGTTCGTCATCGCCGTTTAACAGTCTGCAGGAGTGGTTCTTTCATATCCTCAGCATCGACTGTGTCTCAACTACGATATTTCCTTGTTCATCTCGACAGGATTCTGTTCGAGCCTTGTAGCCTTGGCTTTGACGTTTTACACTTTGGTAAAACTTGCGAACATCGTTCCTGGATTGGCACCTCTCTATATCCTCGCGCCCTTTTCTTGCTCTTTTTTCTTCTTTCTGAAGTCATTTTTTTTTCGAGAACGCCGCTATAGGGCCATGTTAACCGAGTTTGCCGCAATTGGACGAATTAGGACTGGAGGACATGTGGTTCCAACAGGACGTAGCAACGGCACATACTGAACTAGCCACAACCGATATTCTGAAGGCGGCGTTCCCAGGTCGCCTCATCTATCGTTTTGACGATTTGCACTGACCCGAAAGATCGCCCGATTTAACCGTTCCAAACTTTTTTTGTGGGGTTTTTTGAAGTCCCGTGTTTACGTGAACAAGCCCGAGACCCTAGAAGCCCTCAAGGACAGCATTCAACACGAGTGCGAGAATCTGTCTCCCGAAGTGCTCGCCGAAGTGATGAAAAATGTCATAAAACGAGCCCGTATGGCAAATCAATTGTGACGGCGCCCATTTGGCCGATATCATCTTCTCCAATAAAATGCTAAAGGTTCAAAAAACACAAGCAAAAAACAGACTCGAAGTTTTTCATTTAGAAAAAGAACGAGAGCCAAACAACATGGATGACTTCTTTTGGCCCATCTTGTACATTCACCTACAGTCGAAACCATTAAGGTGCTTCTCGGACTAACCCTTTTTTCTGACTCAAAAATGTTAATAAGTGGCATCACAGACGACCACTTTACTACCCTACTCGCCTGTGGAGTTCCCATACCAAGTTCCAAACTAAAATAAACGTAAATCCACCTTCCAGTTATTCAACTTTAAATACAATCTCCATTTTGTATTCGCAAAGGACTCCTTTGAAAGTAATTAAGAAAACATACAAACGACGTAAAACGAATTTGAGGACTGAAACGTAATTGCATTTGAAATCAATCGAAATTGCAAATGGAACCAATTCCCTTTTTGCTTCACCTTTATACCAAGTCCCTCGACGCAAAGGATATCCTGTTTTTTTCTGCCATCACAAAAGAGCATCAACATCCTTTTGATCGTTAAAATTACAAAAAAACGAACAGAAAACTACAAAAAAAAAACGAAGGAAGCAAAGCGCATACAAAAATAACTCAGCCATTCTGCACATATAGCTGCGACCTTAATCGATTGATATCGTTTCAAAAATTGCTGCCACAACTTCATTTGTTCTCACGTCTGCCTCCACCTCGTCCTTGTGCAGATAGTTGTAAAGGTCCTTTGACTGATGTATATTCAGTACACCAGGGGGACAACACTAGCAGGGGGCGCACATTCATTCAGCACAATAGACTTGGCATTCAATTCATTCACAGTGGTATTTGAGCGCTTACAACGATACGTCCGATAAGGCGGTGCAAACAAAGGAGCGAAAATTATTTTTATTTCATTTTGGTGTCCTGGTATTTTTTTTCCCTTGAATGTCAAACAATGAAACAACAGGAATCGGATTCTTAGCACTGAATAACCCCCCTTTTCACAGACGTTGGCTGGATATCAGGAATTACCAACATCATATGTATGTGCTTCGAGAATATCCTGAAAACAACCAAGGACAGTCCTACTTTGGTCAGGCTTTTTTTTGTTTTTTGCCACCCCCTTTTTTTGTGCTGGCCACTCGAAGTGATTTTTGAATCGAAGAATTTGTGAAACAAGGAGAAAAATGCTTTCGTCCTTTCGAATTTTATTCGCTCTCTCTCATTGTTTATTGTGGAAGGAATAAGTTTTCCCAAAAGGATAACGATGATTTGGTTGTTTTTTTTTCTTTCACTCCTAGTCCTATGTGTACAGTGTGACAGACTGACAGTCCCGACATGAGAATAAGAAAAGTCATTCACTGTTGTCCTTCAGAGCTCTTGTGTGTTATAGTTCCTCTCCAAGGGGTCAGAGACAAATAAAACGACTCAAGCGACACTATACACAGACAGTCGAGACAAATGAACTATATGGAGGAAGATTTTTGTGTTGATCATCTTTGGGACGTTTTGATGTTAGATGACGATGAATTGTTCGCCTAATGACTAGGCATTGTGCTTTTCCTGTTTTGACAAATGACTTCAATGGCGGACCGACAGAGATACACAGCCGAATGAAGAATGTCCTTTTTCTGGACCGTTTGTCAGATTCCATTAAATATAGAGCACTATGATGGATGAGGCCAATATGGGAATAGAAGAGGATTACGCACTCGATAGGCCACTTACGAGTGCTTAATGGTGGTGGGGGGAGGTCTTCATGATTTATTGCGAGGAAGGGACACATTTGATTGTATTTTTCTGGTTATCTGAACAATAAACCAAACCAATGAACCGAAAAGGGAAATATATCAAATATCCTATTATTGGCCATTAAAATAGCCTTAATCGAACATACGTTGTCACTTACCATCGTAGGGTCTATAAAACATGGGATTTAAGGAAGCAACTATACGGAACGGACTTTATCTTTCAGGTTGATGATGTTTGTGTCAAGTTTTGTTGGCGGTGAAGCCTATGAGGTCGTCATGACGTATGGTTTGCCCGTTATCTGAAACAATTTGACATGTTGCAAACTTTTTAGAGGACTAAATCCAGTTTAAAAACAATATACCACCTGTGTACACATTATTGAAGGTCGCCACCTTCAATAATGTGTACCTACAATCGCTGGAATCAATCTTAAAACTGGAATGTGTAAAAGGTAATGTGACGGAATAGCACCTATGATGATCGCGGAAGTCCCCAAAGCACATTGGAAAACACAAAACGTGTTATACGTACTGTATCCTCAAAAACGTTATTGCGAAACCAGCCGATTAAAAACCATAAACATGAGACTAAGGTCAAAATTAAGCAACATTTACATAACATGGTCTATAGAGCCAAGAGACTGCCAAGACCTTCGCACAACGCGTATCCCTTAACCTCTCGATTAACACCATACCCCCAGCATCGAATGTCGAAGAGCAATGGCAACGATGCCAACAGGTCATTAGATCAGCCGCAGGAAAACCCCTGGTTTGATGAGGAATGCCGACAGATACTCGCAGCCAAGAACGAGGCCTGCAGGGCTAAGCTGCAGGTGAAGACGAGAGATTCCATTGAGCTCTATAGGCAAAGAAGAAGGGAAGAACATCGGCTTTTCAAGAAGAAAAAAGAGCAAGAAAAGCGCGCGATCGAGGATATAGAGAGGTGCCACTCCAGGAACGATATTCGCAATTTTTACCGAAGTGTAAAAGGTCAAAGCCAAGGCTACAAGGCTCAAACAGAATCCTGTCGAGATGAACAAGGAAATATCGTAGTTGAGACACAGTCGATACTGAGGATATGGAAGAACCACTTCTGCAGACTGTTAAACGGCGATGACGAACAACATTCCGCTGTCAGGCAGAACGAACCATTTAATATTGGCAACGGCAGCGAAAATTGCCAACCACCCGACCTAAGTGAAGTGAGGATAGCAATATCTTAACTCAAGCTTTAAATGACGGCCTTCCCGCTGAGCTCTATATGGCCGGGGGAGATGACTTGGTAAGAAACATCCACCAACTCATAAGCCAAATCTGGTCGGATGAAAGTATGCCTGAAGAATGGAACCTCAGCATCGTTTGCTCGATCCACAAAAAAAGGAGACCCTCTGAACTGCGCCAACTACAGGGGCATAAGTCTCCTCAACATCGCCTACAAGATCCTATCTGGCGTAATATGTGAACGCCTGAAACCGTTTACCAACAATCTGATTGGCCCTTATCAGTGTGGTTTTAGGCCAGGAAAGTCCACAACCGATCAAATTTTCACACTTCGGCAGATCCTGGAAAAAAACTCAAGAAATCCAAATCGATACCCACCACCTATTCATCGATTTCACAGCCGCATATGACAGCATTTATAGAGACGAACTGTACGGAGCCATGTCTAGTTTTGGTATACCGCCCAAACTCGTCCGTTTGTGTAGGATGACGATAGAGAATTCTCGCAGCTCTATCAGGGTCGGAAACGACCTCACCGACACATTCGATACCAAAAAAGGATTTAGGCAAGGCGATGCGCTGTCATGTGACTTCTTTAATCTGATTCGTGAGAGGATTGTGCAAAACTCCAAAGCCAACACCAGAGGCACAATTTTCCAAAAGTCGGTGCAACTACTAGCATACGCTGACGATATTGACATCATTGGTAGGACTCAACGTGATGTCATAGCCACGTTTGCTAGTATAGAGAAGGAAGCGGCGAAAATGGGTTTAGCAGTAAATGAGGGTAAGACTAAGTATATGCTGTCATCACGAAAGGACTCACAACATCGACGAATTGGACAGAACGTCACCATTGACAGATATAACTTTGAGGTAGTACGGGACTTTATCTACCTCGGCTCCGCTATTAACTCTGACAACCATCTCGTCAGAAATTAAACGAAGAATTACTCTTTCCAACCGCTGTTTCCTCGGGCTAAGAAGGCAATTTAGTAGTAAAGCCCTCACTCGAACTACTAAGGAGATCCTATATAAGACCCTGATCATCCCAATCCTGCTCTACGGCGCTGAAGCATGGACCGTATCAAAAGCGGATGAAGAAATCCTTGGTAGATTCGAGAGGAAAATTCTTCGAAAAATCTTCGGTCCCGTTTGCGTTGACGGGCTATGGAGACGAAGATTCAACCAAGAACTATACGAGCTGTACAGCGACATGCGCCTGGTCAAAAAACTCCGCATTGGACGTTTAAGATGGCTAGGACATGTAGAACGAATGGACACCAATACTCCGGCTCGCAGTCTTCGATTCCCAGCCAGACGTCGGACGCAGTAGAGGAAGACCTCGCCTTAAGTGGCGCGCACATGTGGAAACCGACCTCAACCAACTTGGAGTGCGCAACTGGAGGCAGTTAGCTAAGGACCGGGCTAATTGGAGAGGCATGTTGGTTGAGGCCCAGGTTCATTCCGGACTGTAGTGCCACTTAAGTAAGTAGTAACAACTTGAAAATGATTCGGATTTTCATCGAAAAATCATCTTCAGCGATGAGGCTCATTTCTTGCTGAATGGCTTCGTCAATAAACAAAATATGCGGTATTGGTCAGACAGCAATCCACACGTACTCCATGAGTCATCATTGTATCCCGAAAAAATTCGGTTTGGTGTGGTTTATGGCGGCGTCATTGGGCCGTACTTCTTCCGTGATGATCAAGACCGGCACGTTACTGTGAATGGGAATCGCTACCGTTCAATGATAACCGAATATTTTTGGCCCCAATTGGATGATATGGACTTGGAGGGCATGTGGTTCTAACAGGACGGCCGGCGCCACAAGCCACACAGCGAATGTCACAATCAATTTATTGGAAACCAAGTTTGGAGAACTCACGAAATGGTCCAGTCGCTTGGCCGCCTCGGTCGTGCGATTTGACGCCGTTAGATTATTTCCTGTGGGTCTATGGTCTATGCCAACAAGCCAGCGACGATTGACGAACTTCGTACGAATATCGAACGTGAAATTGCAGCAGTATCGGCCGATTTATGCTTGAAAACCGTCGAAAATTGGGTTCAGCATCTGGACTTCTGCAAGCGTGCCCGTGGTGGCAATGCTAAAGAAATCGAGTTCCATACATAATGGCATCGAACGTACTTTCACAGGACTAAAGAATTTCATTGATATCCAAAACCGTTTTTGTTTTATTTAAAAAAAAAAAACCTTTGTAGCACTCTTATTGAAAAACCCGATATATGTTGAAATTGTCTAAATATCCATTCAAACAATCTTTCAGCATTGTTCTGAAAAGTTGGAGTTGCAGTGAGCGAATTTTCCAAATTCGTACACATGTTCTGGTTGGGTGGACACGAAGTGTTAGCCTACCAAATTTCAGCAGTCTAGCTCAAATTTCAAGGCCTTCGACAAGGTGACATGAGGTGATTGGCATAGGATGGCAAAATAGTTTGGTTCAATTGAATCTCTGTAAGTATCCCAAGAGATGCCTTCAACAAGGTGTTGAAGGGCGGTTAAGGGAAACAGTACAGCACAGTTCTCGATCTGGAATAGACAACACTGACCAGCTTTTCACTATAACCTTGGTTATTCCCAAGGAATTGATGTATAACGAATCTATCGACAGTTGTTTTGTAAGCAAACAATCTTATCCCCAGGGATAAATTCTAAAGTGTTCTCCAGTTCCTTTTAGGGCCAATTGATCTCTATAAACAAACTGCAAATCTGGTTAACAGCGCCACGTTAAGACGACATAGCTACTCATATAGTGCTTCAGGTCATCCCAAACAAATAATTTTAAAATCAAAATGAAAGCCAATTCCAAATTTCTCGTGAAATTCAATTCTTAATCACATATCGAATCACATAGTTTTCACATTTAATGCAGATCGACATAGAATATCTAGGAAAGTTTCCTAATTAGTGGTTACGAATGTATGCACTAACGACCTGCTGATTGCGAACAAAAATGATAGTTTTCGTTGAATGTTTAGCTATACCGCCTACACCCCGTACAAACAGAATCCATGTCTACCCCTCAAAACATGCTACACCTTCAAAACTTGGTCATTAATTAATTCAATCGCCCTCTGGCTTCGCCTAAATAAACTCCTCTGAAATAATAGCAACAGCATCACATTCACCGGCCCGAACTATTATCGCCCACCCTTCCTAGACCATCAAAACAGAGATTAGCCCGCCCCCTGTGGATATCATTTAATTAATACTGCAGCGCAATCTCATCTGAGTAATTAATTGTGTAGATAAACCACCGGCTGGCCTGGAGGTAATACCCTCTCCACCCCATCCGAAGACCCCCTCATAGGCAACAAAATCTATGTCAGCTGATGACACAACAAACTTTTGACCCGTTCCCAAAACTCAAGTCAACACAAATTGTGTCTATGGTCTAGATACTGCGTTTACGCAACGTAGATACTCTGACACCGATTTATGGGTACTTTCGCTGTTCCGGGTTCGCTGGGTGTGGAAATTTGTTTGGCGCACTTTGTGCAGAACTGTTGACATGTGCACTTTTGCTGCACGAATAAATATGCCAGTGCGACAGTTGATTGTCATCAGTTCACTTTGAGTTCTTTCGCAGTCAAGAATCACAAAAACAAAAACCCCACTCTTTCATCATGAAATTCTTCATTGGAGTCACTTTGATCGCCGTGTTCGCCGCTGGAGCCGTTCATGCTGCCGTCTCTGAATTGGAACCATCCAAACAGGGTGTTCAACAGGGAAATGCTGCTGAGAATTTGGAATCGTTAAGAATCCGTAAGGCAGCCAGGTCATATGGTGCACCAGCGCCATCATATGGTGCACCAGCACCAGCCCCATCTCCTTCATATGGCTCAGCTGCCCCAAGCATTCCAGCCCCACCATGCCCCAAGAACTACCTGTTCAGTTGCCAACCTCATTTGGCTCCAGTTGCATGCGCTCCACCAGCATCAGGATACCAAGGATCATACTCCCATCAAATTGCTCAATGGGCTGCCAATCCACAATTGGAAAACTAAGGAAGGATTTCATCAAGGAGGGAGTCATGGGCAGTCTCGAATAACGGATCACGCAAATGAATAAAGAAAACTTTTTTTTTTCTTGAAACTTGTTTGTTGTTGTTTTGTGTGGTTTATTTGGTTGGGGTTAGGGTGAAATCGAGTCTGTTTTAAGGGTTCGGTTTTCTTAATAGTTGTGGGGAAGAAACTTAGGCAATTCAGATGTTGTATCGATGCTGATGTATTATGTTTCCTTAAAATTTGAAAGATACCCCGGAGAAAGTTTGTGAAAAGATTCGACGGCCTTATTTCATATCCCAATAGCTTCAGCAACATTTCATAATCGAAAGAAAAAGAAAAACATTTCTGAAATAAGATTCCCTTATGTTTGTTTTTGGTGTGTGGACGCCTAAGCTGAAAGCTCTAAACTCAAAACGTTTTCATATGAACAAACGCTTTAAAGTCAAATGAAGGGCGATGGAGACGATATATATCATAATAGAGCTCAATGAAATATGATTGTCAAGATAAAAAATCCGAGGAAGCCGGTGCGTCAAAAAACCGAACTAAAATTTAGGGGTACCGGCTTTATTGGTATAACCATGTGATTAGAACCTACGAATTTTGAGGCATTGTAAGTCAATAAACCCATGTAATTGAAAGTAAGAGATAAAGTCAAAAGCTGCTACAAAGTAGACATTACTGCCCTCAAAGAAATACGATGGGATGGACCGGACAAAAATAGGATGAAAAACTGTGGCATCTACTACGGACCTGGTTATAGTGAGCAGAAATAGGGACTACTAGAATGTGGATTTGTTATTAGTGCCAGACTTAGGCAAGAAGTCTTATGTTTTCAAGACATTCACGAACGCATTATAACAATCCGCATCAATGCCAAATTTGCCAATATAAGCCTTGTATGCGGTCACGGTCTAACCAAGAAAAAGGGTGATATAGTGAAAGACTGCTTTTCAAGCTTTTAATGAGACTTCTTTCGAAAAACGATGTTAAAATTGTGCTGGGAGATTTAAACGCAAAGGTAGGAAGAGACGACATCTTTAGCAGTATTGTCGGTAAATACAGCCTAATCGACAAAACGTCTGGCAACGGACTTAGGCTAATCGATTTCGCTACAAAACGAAATGCCACTATAGCCAGCACACGGTTTCCTCACCGCGATATCCATAAGGGGACATTTCGGTCTTCAGTTCAACGGTCAATCAAATTGATCCAATTGCGATAAGCAAGATGTAAGCTTGCAGTATTTTGGATATTCGAATATTCCATCGAATAAAACATTAAATCGGACCACTAACTTGTTACAGCCAAGGTAAGAATGCCGATACCCCCTAAGCCAGAGCAAATGTGAAATACTGCGAAAATTTAATGTCAAAGGACTGACAATTGCAAAAGACCGTCACAACCTTCGTAGAACGCGTATCCTGTAACCTCTCGGTTAACACCATACCACCAGCACCTAATAGCGAATAATAATGGCAACGATGTCAACAAGCCATTATATCAGCCGCAACTGATGTGCTAGGTTTCTCGCGCCCACCAGCAAGAAACCCCTGGTTTGATAAGGAATGCCGACTGATGCTCGCAGCCAAGAACGAGGCCTATAATCTAAGCTGCAAGTGAAGACGAGAGATGCCATTGAGCTCTATAGGCAAAGAAGAAGGGAAGAACATGGGCTTTTCAGCAAGAAGAAAAGAGAGCAAGAAAAGCGCGCGATCGAGGATATAGAGAGGTGCCACTCCAGGAACGATGTTCGCAAGTTTTACCAAAGTGTAAAACGTCAAAGCCAAGGATAGGAGGCTCGAACAGAAGCCTGTCGAGATGAACAAGGAAATATTGTAGTTGAGACACAGTCGATGCTGAGGATATGGAAGAACCACTTCTGCAGACTGCTAAACGGCGATGACGAACAACATTCCGCTGTCAGGCAGAACAAACCATTTAATATTGGCAACGGCAGCGAAAACTGCCAACCACCCGACCTAAGTGAAGTGAGGATAGCAATATCTAAACTCAAGCTTAATAAGGCCGCCGGAAATGACGGCCTTCCCGCTTAGCTATATAAAGCTGGCGGAGATGACTTGGTAAGCAACATCCACCAACTCATAAGCCAAATCTGGTCGGTTGAAAGCACGCCTGAAGAATGGAACCTCAGCATCGTTTGCCCGATCCACAAAAGAGGAGACCCTCTGAACTGCGCCAACTATAGAGGCATAAGTCTACTCAACATCGCTTACAAGATCCTATCTGCCGTAATATGTGAACGCCTGAAACCATTTACCAACAACCTGATCGGCCCTTATCAGTGTGGTTTTAGGCCAGGAAAGTCCACAACCGATCAAATTTACACACTTCGGCAGATCCTGGAAAAAACCCAAGAAGTCCAAATCGATACCCACCACCTATTTATCGATTTCAAAGCCGCATACGACAGCATTTATAGAGACGAACTATACAGAGCCATGTCTAGTTTTGGTATACCGCCCAAACTCGTCCGTTTGTGTAGGATGACAATAGAGAATTGTCGCTACTCCATCAGGGTCAGACTCGAAAACGACCTCACCGACAGATTCGATACCAAAAAAGGATTTAGGCAAGGCAATGCGCTGTCATGTGACTTCCTAAATTTGCTTCTTGAGAGGATTATGCCAAACTCCCGAGCTAACACAAGAGGTATAATCTTCCATAAATCGGTGTACATGACTCAGCTCCGCTATTAAGTTTGACAACAACATCTCAGATCAGAAATTTATAGAAGAATTACTCTTGACAACCGCTATTTCTTCGAGATAAGAAGGCAATTCAGTAGTAAAGCCCTCACTCTAACTACTAAGGAGATCCTGCATAAGACCCTGATCATCACAGTCCTCCTCTACGGCGCTGAAGCTTGAACTGTATCAAAAGCGGATGAAGATATCCTTGGTCGATTCGAGAGAAAGATTTTTCGAAAAATCTTTAGTGCCGTTTGCGTTGCGGGCTACGGAGACGAAGATTCAACCACGAACTATGCGAGCTGTACAGCGACATGCCCCTAGTAAAAAAAAACTCCCCACTGGACGTTTAAGATGGTTAGGACATGAAGAACAAATGGACACCAATACTCCAACTCGCAGGGTCATCGATTCCTAGCCAGATGTAGGACGCAGTAGAGGAAGACCTCGCCTTAAGTGACGCGCACAAGTAGAAACCGACGTCAACGAATTAGGAGTGCATGTTGGTTGAGGAGCAGGTTCATTCCGGACTTGTCATGAGAAGCATCTAATTATTTTTAATAAATTGATAAACTGTTAAACTGGTCCAATACCTTGTCAGACTTACAGGCAGTTCATAAATTGGCAAAAGTACCGAGAGCAAGACACTTCCGTTCGATATTCTGAAAATCCCTTTAAAGAAACAGGATCGTCAGTACTTAGGGCCTAGCTTTTCATATGAGCGTGTGTAATTCCTGGACGATGGCGGGACATCCTGTTTTATTCCGAATCCAAACGGCTCAGTTGAGAAAAGCTTTTCTTGGCAATTGATACTACTCGGATGATTTGTCATATCATCACGAGATGAGGGCCAGTGAACAATCATTAAGGTATTTCTACAGCTGGAAAGCAAACTCAGACCTTCTGCGCGGCAATTCATCGCACTAACCATCGCAACACTGAGCCCGCCGATTTCGATGCATCTGTAGAAATGTAGGTAAGACTTTGCGTACCCTACAAGATTCAGTATGTTCGAGCTTTTGACAGAGTTTGGGAGAAGGGCAATACAAATTTGGCGCAACAGGGTCGTTAGTACACAGGGCCCAGCTTGTGTATGTGTGTACTTCATGCACGATGACGGGACCTCCTGTTTTATGGCAAATTCAAACGGCAAGACCAATATCGACATTAATATAATTCTAGTCTATAAAAGTCGACGATTTCTCTCGATCGAGTGAACAGCGACTGTTTTCATACCAAAGCTGGCAAAGAATGGATGGATGGATGGATTGGGGGTAAGGGTATTTGAGAATTAATTTTTTGTATGCCTTATATTCTATGTATCGGGTTTTTCCATAGGTACAAAAAAATTAAGTACTAACGCATCTTGAATGCTTTTCATGTTCGTTCGATTGTCAAATTATCAGTCAGGGTTAACATTTCGGTCGGTGAAATTTACGAACAAGCCCCAGTTGGGAATACAAATTACAAGCAAAAGTCTGAAACGTGGGCCATAACTTTGCAGTCGATACAATCGTGATATACTGGTAAATTGGACTCAAGTGGTCGTACACAAAAAGATAAGTCCAAGTTGTTTACTCACTTTTCTGAGATTTTTCTTAGCAAGTTATGTAAAAAAAATTTCATTCCAAAGCGTTGGTTAGATTCTAGACCATAAATGTTGTTCCAAAAACTTACCACCCTTTGCCACCATTGCCATGATAAATAAAAAAATTGTTTCGACTGTATGCCTCCGATTAGGTTTCAAAACATTTTGGAAACTATTTTGTTTATTAACCAAAAGTATGCCTTGTATGAGAGGATATAAAACGATGATTCAATTTATTTAAATTTTTGTATACCCATCATCACTAAAAACATTTCCAACATGTCCGAAAAATGTATTTTAATTAAATTTCATTTTTTTAGGAAAACATTTTGTATTCCATTGGGTATTTACAAATGGATCACATCGCAATGCACATACATTTTTAAATGATCCTTACATTTTATATTTTCAATTTCCAACATTCTCACAGTTCAGTCCCATACAAGTCAGCAAATTTAATAAAAAAAAACACACACAAACACATACATACCTAGGTACTAATTTCCTGTGCAAGTTACACCGGATCCCGATTAATGGAATAACTTTCAACATCCGGGAGACCAGTGACTACAAACCCACTCAGGTGTCCTTTCATTTTTGTTCGCATATCTGCAAATGTCCAAATGGGAAAACTCTCGTGCCAAATCAAGCGAAAAATGTGCGCTCAAAAGTCCATCACATAACAATTGCCCCCAACCGTCGTTCTACAACCACTAACCACCATGAGCCATCAGCAGCCACATCAAAATAAATATCCGGTCCTTCCATTGAATATCCTCACAACACTCAAAAATGGATAGCCCAGGTAAGAGAATCATAAATCTATATACACACACGCCCGTGTTGACAAAGGACATGCACGCAAAAAGTGACAGTCACTGTCAATCCATTGTATACCGCATAGCGACAGTCCCACTGTGACGTACAACAAATGAGATACGAATTTGCATACGCATTCCGTCCACATCATTATTCATGGAAAATTGGAAATAATTTTCCCGAATGTCCACCAAAAAAAAATAGATCCATTCAAACCAGAGTAGCGGTCTAACCACGAAAAGTTGAAAGGCCGGGTTTTACGAAAGCCCAACAGCCAGGTGATAGGTTTAATTATTTTTCGGCTTTAAAATGGGCCCAGCTAAGGTGCGCATTTAGTTGGAACAATGATGAATCGATGTGTTTTTGGGCAGATCAGGATTTCTGATTTGTGACGAAGCATTCGGTCGCAGGACGCAATGACCGCACTTGAAAATTGAAATTCACTGCGCGCGGTTTGGCAATAATGAGGCACGGACAAGAGATGCTAATTTGCGTCAGCAGTCCGCAGTGCTGTGACTATGATTTTGTTATTAGTAGACGGTTGGTTTGACACGTGATGTGGTTTTCGAACTGAATCCAGGATACGAGTGCATAACTCATAATTCTGTGATTGGATGTGTTTTGGCAGATGGCAACTACTGCGTTTGGAATTGAAAATATTGATTTGGAGTTTGATTTTGAAAGGACTGGACTACGGACCAATTATGGGGACTGATTTCAAATTTATATTCATTACTAGGAAATACGACTTTAATGGCCAAGAATCGATGATTGGGGGTAGGGATATTTGGGAATTTTGAGTTGGTTTACGCCAAGGAACTTCACAGCTGCAAATCGGTCGAAGTAAGAGATGAACTGGAGAGATTTTTCAATGGAGAGATCCTCATAGATCTCTACTTTACTGACATTTTCTGAGTGGTTAAAAGCTGACAGATGCACAGACTCAAAATTACTTCACGACCCTTGACGAATCGACTGAAATATTTAGGAAACTAAATACCAAGGTGGCCAAATGGTAAGCAATGATATTATGCATATGAAGCCTTGAGTTTCCACCTAGCCGACTCTAAGCCTTTAATTGACGACTGCTGAGTGCCTATTACCTTGACCGTAGATAGAGTCTCAATCGCTATGTAAAGTTTTCGCTGCAGCTGATGAAATCGGATGTGCTAGATTTCTCGCGGCCACCAGCAAGAAACAACTGGTTTGATGAGGAATGCCGACGGATGCTCGCAACCAAGAACGAGGCCTACAAGGCTAAGCTGCAGGTGAGAAGAGAGCTGCCATTGAGCTCTATAGGCAAAGAAGAAGGGAGGAACATCGGCTTTTCAGAAAGAAGAAAAGAGAGCAAGAAAAGCGCGCGATCGAGGATATAGAGAGGTGCCACTCCAGGAACGATGTTCGAAAGTTTTACCAAAGTGTAAAACGTCAAAGCCAAGGATACAAGGCTCGAACAGAATCCTGTCGAGATGAACAAGGAAATGTAGTTGAGACACAGTCGATGCTGAGGATATGGAAGAACCACTTCTGCAGACTGTTAAACGGCGATGACGAACAACATTCCGCTGTCAGGCAGAACAAACCATTTAATATTGGCAACGGCATCGAAAACTGCCAACCACCCGACCTAAGTGAAGTGAGGATAACAATATTTAAATATCTAAGGCCGCCGGATAGGACGGCCTTCCCGCTGAGCTTTATAAAGCTGGCGGAGATGACTTGGTAAGTAACATCCACCAACTCATAAGCCAAATCTGGTCGGATGAAAGCATGCCTGAAGAATGGAACCTCAGCATCGTTTGCCCGATCCACACAAAAGGAGACCCTCTGAACTGCGCCAACTACAGAGGCAGAAGTCTCCTCAACATCGCCTACAAGATCCTATCTGCCGTAACATGTGAACGCCTGAAACCGTTTACCAACAACCTGATTGGCCCTTATCAGTGTGGTTTTAGGCCAGGTAAGTCCACAATCGATCAAATTTTCACGCTTCGGCAGATCCTGGAATAAACCCAAGAAGTCCAAATCGATACCCACCACCTATTTATAGATTTCAAAGCCGCATACGACAGCATTTATAGAGACGAACTATACAGAGCCATGTCTAGTTTTGGCATACCACCCAAACTCGTCCGTTTGTGTAGAATGATGATGGAGAATTTTTAGCTGCTCCAACAGGATCGGAAACGACCTCACCGACACATTCGATACCAAAAAAGGATTTAGGCAAGGCGATGCGCTGTCATGTGACTTCTTTAATCTGATTCTTGAGAGGATTGTGCAAAACTCCAAAGCCAACACCAGAGGCACAATTTTCCAAAAGTCGGTGCAACTACTAGCATACGCTGACGATATTGACATCATTGGTAGGACTCAACGTGATCTTCGGGCTAAGAGGGCTTAAGTAGTAAAGCCATCTCTCGAACTACTAAGGAGATCCTATATAAGACCCTGATCATCCCAGTCCTGCTCTACCGCGCTGAAGCATGGACCGTATCAAAAGCGGATGAAGAAATCCTTGGTCGATTCGAGAGAAAAATTCTTAGAAAAATCTTCGGTCCCGTTTGCGTTGACGGGCTATGGAGACGAAGATTCAACCACGAACTAAACGAGCTGTACAGCGACATGCCCCTGGTCAAAAAAGTCCGCATTGGACGTTTAAGATGGCTAGGACATGTAGAACGAATGGACACCAATACTCCGGCTCGCAGAGTCTTCGATTCCCAGCCAGACGTCGGACGCAGTAGAGGAAGTCCTCGCCTTAAGTGGCGCGCACAAGTAGAAACCGACCTCAACCAACTTGGAGTGCGCAACTGGAGGCAGTTAGCTAAGGACCGGGCTAATTGGAGAGGCATGTTGGTTGAGTCCCAGGTTCATCCCGGACTGTAGCGCCACTGAATTAGTGGAAATCGGGGGAAAGACGTGCTCTCACAATAATGCACATAATCCTTGCTTTCTCGAACCTGGGGGCTGGGATTCGAAGATCCTCTTAGCTGGAGCATTATTGTCCATTCGCTCGATGTAGCCGAGCCAATGTAGTCGACGTGTTTTGGCTTTTCGAATACATACACATCGACATATACCTTTTCTAAAGCTTCTCATTGGATGCTTGACAAGGGCTAGGATATAGAACCAATCAGAGTTTTCGCATCCCATGTATATGGTTGACGTTGTAAATGAAGACTCTGACTTAAATGGTGCCCTCAAGGAGAAACTAAAACCAATTTATAGAGAGCAACGTTAGCTTTGTTAGCTGTGAAACGGATTTGAGAGTCACGTTGGTTGATGCCCAGGTTCAGCACAGAATGTTGGGGGTAGTAAGTTGATTTTCTGTTATATGATACCAATTGATTCTTCTCTAAGTGTTTTGGCAACCACTTTCACCTAACCTGGTTTTATGTTGAAAGCATCGAATTTGAGGTTTCTAAAGCAACGTTTTGTATGGTTACACCCTCATAAAGACTGGTTGAGAGTAATAGAATGGAAAGTCAATATTAGCTGTCTTCCCACAATTCACATAACTCGATAGTGTCCACTGTTCCTACATTACAAGGATATACCAGGTCAATAGTTCTCCAATCCCTATCATGTAAAATTTAATGACTCATGAAGCTAGTTATGATCTACCCAATAACTGTTTCAGTTTATTGGTTAGCTCACACCCACATTGATGTCACATAAATGTGTCCCTTCCATAAAACGTATTATTATGCATTTCAATATATAGCACTTTAACCGACCTAAAATGCCAGTCTTTAGTTGCAAGGATATTCCTCTCACACTCTACTGACACCACATACACGTAGCATACATTGAAACTTCATCCTAAAATTTAATTTGAAATAAATAATATTTCCTGTAGTTTCCAGAGTTCAGGGGTCCTCAAACAAAATCCAAAACCAAGGAGTCTACTTCTCTTCTGCCAAAAAAGCACAAATCCCTCAAAGTTCACAAATGTGGTCTCACGTTAGCAGTCATCCACTGCTGGCGCTTGTTTGGATTCCCCCACAAAGCTAACAATCATTTGTGAATGCCAAAATGCACTCCTTTACCCGAAGCCACAGGGCTTGACCCAACCATCAAATGCGACGACTCGCAACCGCACCTTATAAGTTGAACATTTGGCATTACCCAGGAACAACAATAGTTTGCAAGGATCATGTTCGGGAAAACTGATGATTTCCACTTTTTTTTTTTTTTTTTTGGAAAATCAAGAACAAATAAAGCAATTACGTTGCTGGAATATAATTGGAGTTATGCCGTGTACTTACCTAACGTCAGGATGAGCGTCGAGCATTGCTCGCATTAGTGTTGTTCCGGATCTGGGCACACCTCCAATAAAAATTAATGGCATCTCTCTGTTGTAGGAGTAGACTTTTTGGTCCTCGCTCGTCACATATTTCTGAAAGGAAAAGATGGAGAAAATGTGAAAGAACTCAATAAGAATCGTTATCCTGTGTATGGGGGGGAGGAAGTGAAAAACCACATCTTTCGTTTGAACAAAAATCGAAGAAAGGAAGTCAGATAGCCATGTTTGGTTAAGGCAATTGAAAGATAACTTTTACGAATGTGTGTGTGGTTTTTTTTTTAAACAGTTTTCCCCTTAAGCTTTTTGGGTTAAGGGTTATAGAATGTTATCCTGCGGAGTGGGATCGGAAAATTATTTGCAATGAATGGGAATTTTTTTTAAATTGAGTCAGGATTAGAGAAAGGAGGTTGCTTCGATTTTTGTTAATGGTCTACACGTATGTGCACGTACGGTTTCCTGGATACCGTTTATTACCAGAGAAGCGACTTGTGGTTGTGACTATGTGAGGTTTTCGTAACTGGTTGACCACCATACAGAGGGGGTTTCTGCTTCGACCATGAAGTCGTGTAGTAAGTGCTAACGATGGGTGCTTCAGTTTAACGTCGGTGTTTTTTGAAAAGCTTGACGAGTGTTTGGTTTTTGGAATTAGAAAATCCATTGGTAAATAGAGTATTTCGAAAAATGAATGATCCAATATATGTACAACTAACAAAACTTTCCCAATTAATAAGAGGAGTAGTATGTTAGAATGTTAGATGGTAAGGTTTCAACAAAACCTTGTTATTTGAAATAGGATAGGGCAGGGCTATTTGGATAATTGGTTTTTAGAAGTGTTATCAGTACTGGGAAAACACATTGTACCAAGTTCTATGAAAAACTTAAAATTTATGATAACAATAAGATTCTGAACTTCCACGGAACTTCATTTTTCATAATTTGTTCTAAATTTCATGAAAATAAAAAAAAAATAATTCCGGGGTATTTTATTCGCCAGTGATTCTTCAGAACTAAACAGGAAACTAGACAACTCAGGTTGAAGAAAATTTATAGCAGAGATAAGGGAAGTAAAGGGATACAAAACTTCTACCTCTCTCACCCTGAATCCCCGCAAGAGTTGGTTGTTTTTGTTGTAATCCACCACCAATGCACTCCTGTCTGTGAATACATGTACATATGATTCGGATATAAGAAAGTTGTATATAAGAATAAATCGCTTATAAGAAACGTTGTAAAATACACCGTACACTTCTTCATAACAGCTTCATATAAAATGAACGTGTATAAGAAAAATGCTTATAAGAAAAAAACGTATATAAGAGACAAATTTTCTACATGTTTTTAAAAAAAATGAAATGAACATGAGTTGAACATACACTACAAGTTCTTATGCCAACGAATTGAATTTATTGAGTCTTAAGATTTCGTTTACAAAGTGTACACGTACAGTGTCAATTTAGGTACTAAAGAAGTATTACTGCGGCTGTAAAGTATTACCTGCAAAGCGATTACATTTTTCTTCTTTTAGCAGTTGAGGGCAGTTATATGAACAGTTTATTTAAAGAAATTACCATTTTAAAAGCCCTACATATCATCAAACGATCTTGTCACACCTCAAACCATATTTAATTACTTCAAAAAAGCCGGAATTTCAAGGGAAATTGAAATTCAGGGCGATGCTGGCAACCAAGACTCAGATGTTATCGACTCTCGTATGGATGAAGAAAATGAAGACTTTTTCAGAGCCATAACGGATGAGGAAGCCCATGATTGTTATGAGGACATCGGCGAAAGTGAATTAGTAGCTGAGACGTTGAGCAGTGAAACTGTCGAAGAGGTCTAGTCAAAATTTGTTGAAATGCATGTAATGAAGCCAAGTAGAGAAGAAGCTGTTAAAGCGTTTTTTTGTTTTGAAACAGTATTTAGCAAGTGATGAAGACTACCTGTCAAATATAGAAGAACTTCTCTTCAGACAACCGGATGAAATACTTGTTCAAAATAATTGATCACAGTGCAAATATGTGCACATATTTGATATGTGAATATACGTATAGATACATATGTACTAGGATCGTTTTTTTATATGAGCAAGGACTTAGGCAGGACATATTATCTATAAATTTAAATTATGATAACATATATGTACCTCTACATATAACATGAAATGAATTATATGTACTGAACATGTACCTTATTTTTGTTTCCTTTGTTTCTTGAAAATAGATATGTTTTCTTAATTTTTTTTTCTTAACCGATTTTTATAAGAAAGTTTTTTCTTGTATCCGTTGTTCAGATATAAGAATTTTTTTTCTTATACATAACCGTTTATTGCGTAAAAGCAAAAACGGGTACAAGAAAGAAATTCTTGGGATTATTGGATTTTCTTATATCCGAATCATACTGTATTTCCAATTGAAAGAATTCAGTAACCGAAAAATTTTAGGTTTGCACACTTTCATTAACAGCTGTTTAGTAGTGTGGTGGATTTTTTTTTGTTTTGACATTTCAATTTCAATCGACATCCACACAATTTTTATTTTTTCGCGATTGTTATTACTTACAATTGGTTGTGTATTTAACAATTTTAATAAAACAGATATTGGGAAAAGTAAATTAAAAGTAAACCCCATAAATATATAAGTGTCGAAAGTGCAAAAAAACTGCATACTTTTGTAGCCACACAAGTAACACCAGTCACCCAATTAATCATCCATCTGTGCAAGCGAGTATTATAAACGGCTCGCAGTCTTCGATTCTCAGCCAGTCGTACTTAAATGGCTATATTTTCACAATTTAAAAAACACAAAACACAAATAAATGTAAACAAACAATCAAAATAATAAACTGACAGCTTCAGAATTTTATCGATTGGTGAATATAAACATATGTTTTTGGACGTATTCAGTAAAGAAAATATTTGTTTTTCAAATAAAATGAATTGAATGTATTCAACTCCTTGATTAGGACGGAAACAAACTATTTAAATGTAATAATAATTTTTTTGCAAAATGATTTCCTAGAGGATGTATTAATTTAATAATCCTCAACGAGTTTTCGTTGTCGATTCCTACTTCAGAGTGATGACATGTTGCGCAGTTTCATATGCAAGATTCTGAAGATAGTAACGGGTGATTTTTTAAGATTTTTATTCGAAAAAATTAATGAAATATTTATTTGAATCGATAGTTTGAACCTTGCAATTTAATGTTTAAAGATAATTTCATGCAAATGTTGACCGCGGCTGCGTCTCAGGTAGCCCATCCGCTGAGTCCAATTTTGGCATACTCTTTCACACATATCGGTCGGTATCTCACGAATGAATGCATGGATGTTGGCTTCCAGTGCGTCAATCGAAGCAAGCTTGTCCCTATAGACATTAGCCTTGACATACCCCCACAAAAAATAATCTAATGGTGTCAAATCGCACGATCTAGGCGGCCAATTGACCGGCCCGAAACGTGAAATTAACTGTTCACCAAACTCGCCTCGCAATTGCGCCATTGTTTCGCGTGCTGTGTGGCATGTGGCACCGTCTTGTTGAAACCACATATCATGCAAGTCAAGAACTTCCATTTCGGGCAAAAAAAAGTTTGTTATCATCGCTCGGTAGCGTTCACCATTGACAGTAACGCTGCGATTCGCATCATCTTTGAAGAAATATGGCCCAATAATGCCGCCGGCCCATAAACCGCACCAAACAGTGGCTTTTTCGGGATGCATTGGTAGCTGTTGCAATGCTTCTGGCTGATCTTCACTCCAAATGCGGCAATTTTGCTTATTTACGTACCCATTCAACCAAAAATGAGCCTCATCGCTGAACACAATTTTTCGATAAAAAAGCGGATCCTCGGCCAGCTTTCCAAGAGCCCATTCACCAAAAATTCGGCGTTGTGCTAGGTCGGCTGGCTTTAGTTCTTGCACCAGCTGTATCTTAAAAGGCTTTACGCCCAAATCCTTCCGCAAAATTTTCCACGTAGTGCTGTAACAAAGGCCTAACTGCTGGGAACGGCGCCGAATCGACATTTCGCGGTCTTCTGTCACACTAGCTGATACGGCCGCAATATTTTCTTCACTACGCACAGTACGTAAACGTGTTGGTGGTTTAATGTCCAACAAAGTAAATTTGCTGCGAAATTTGGTCACAATCTTCCGAATAGACTGCTCAGAAGGTCGAGAATGCCGATCATAAAATGGAAGCAGCGCGCGATGAACATTTCGAACCGAGCACGAATTTTGATAGTAAAATTCAATAATTTGCAAGCGTTGTTCATTTGTAAGACGATCCATGGTTAAATTGCAAACCAAACTGAAGCTGTTTGACAGTGACACAAGGTACTAAACATACGTCAGCTGTCAAAACCAGTGTTGCCAAAACCAAACCAGCTAAAAAATCACCCGTTATATTTCCAACTCAGAGTTAATATGAGTTGGGTAATTTGTTATTATTATTAATGATATAAAAGGTGTTTGAAGTACAGACTTATATTGTGTCTCTGTTGATTAAAAACAATTGAGTTCATATTTTATAGTTACGAATTCGCCTATTTTTATATTTTCGATGTACTAGTTTTTTGCTGATAAATTTATTCCCTTGCGAAAATTTTATATGCCACTTACAAATTCTTTAAGAAATTGCAAACTATTTTGCATATATTTTGACAAGAGAATAAAAAAAAACATTAATAACTACGGATAACAGCGGAATATGTATTGATTGTAATATATTTATTAAGAAAGAGATTTGTCACTAAACGTCAGCTATTACATGGGCATTTATTCTTTATTAATAAGAAATCTGAATCCATGAATTAACTTTTAATCAACATTAAATAATTAGAAAGTAATTAGTAATTTTTTTATTAATACGGCTGCAACAGTTGTGTGAAAACCTGTATTCCTGTTTTTCTTTAACACATATAAGTAAAGTAGGATTTTGTATGTATATCTAGTACAATAGCCGTGTTTTTTTTTCTTCTCTTCATTACAAATCTATATAGGCTTAGCACACAAGTAACGTGTAAAATACAACAATACCTTAGCCTATATAGATTTCGCTAAACCTGGATAATTATCTAGTCTTACACCCTTAAACTGGATAGAAAATGTATGCATGTATGCAGGAAAAAACATTGTAATAATTTTGAACTGGAGCTTAGTAATATAAAAATAGAAAATGTTGTTAATCTTAATATCCTTGGTCTACTTTTTAACAATAAATACAATTGGAAAAATCACTATACTAACTTAAAAAACTCACTAGCAGCAAGGCTTAGTATCATTAAGTACCTTTCATCTAAAAAGAGTAAGGTTCATATCAACTCTCTTTGCTATGTTACAAAAATGCTCATTCTAAGTAAAATTGATTACGGCTTGGCTATATATGGATCCTGTCCAAAGTCAACCAAAAGCGTATTTAAACCTACATATCATCAAGCTGCAAGAGGGAGTATTTGTGCTTTTCCAACTAGTCCAATTAAAAACATCCTTGCTGAAGCTGGACTACCGACAATAGAAGAACGCTATTTAAAAATTACAACTTCTCTGCTACCGAAGCTAGCCTTCCAAACTGGATCAGTGATAGACAAAGACACAACTCAAGCTCTATCCCACAAAAGAAGAAGACGAATCCCTTCAGCAATTCACAACATTTTGGATTTAGGAAAAAAAATGGATATACACCTAAAACGTTACCCGAAATACACACCATCGCAGCCACCCTGGTTTTTAGATCCCAGTTCCATACTACTCAACCTATGTGACTTAAAAAAACAAAATACCAGCCCAGAAATCTACAGACAAATGTTTTCTGAAACTGCTTCTAAACTTTCCGACAAATGTTGGAAATTTGTATTCACTGACGGTTCTTCGAACCAATACAGAACAACATTTGCAGTTGTATCAAAAGAAGGAAATACACTTATACAAGGTATCTTATCTGACATAACATCAATTTTCACTGCAGAAGCTGTGGGAATATATGAAGCGATGAAGAAATGCTCAAATACATCAGGCAAATGGGCGATCTGCTCTGATAGCCTCTCAGTCATAAAAGCCGTCATCAACCCTTTCCATACGTCTATCATCATTTCCAAAATAAGAGACATTTTAATTTCAAAATCCTCCAAACTTAAGTTATTATGGACTCCTGGACATGTTGGAATAAGGGGCAACGAACTGGCTGACAAAGCTGCTAACGACGTTCATACTGCTCCAGTCTACACATTTGAACAATATTCCCAACGTGACCTACAAAGGTCGATACAAATTAAACTTCATGAAAATGAAATCACAGAATGGAACGAATACCACCATCATTACACATCCATCAACACCAACAAAATACCCCCAGCATATCCGACCCACACCTCAAAGGAAATGATAACGAATTTTGTCCGTCTCCGACTTGGTCATACCTGTATTACGCACCAATATCTTCTTAAAAAAGAATCACCACCATCTTGCCCCACCTGCCATAGTATTATCACCATCAGACACCTGCTTGGCCCTTGTTTTCTCTCTTCAAACAAATTGCTAACCATAGTAAATACAAAATCAACGAGTGGTGGGTGCACGACTGGGTCGTACGCAACTTTCTCTTTCACTGCGAGTTCGGCGTTAGATCAAATAGTGCGCATTTTGATTATTAATGCTAAAAATTATATAAAATGCCGAAATTTGAAGGAATCGGTGTCTATGTGAAAAATAATTAATTTTCGTTATTGGCCAAAACTGAAAATTCCGTTAAGTGATAGCTGGGCTAAAACTAATTATGTGGAATTGTTCAGAACTATTATAGTAGTATATATATTAAATTTCATTCAATTTGACATAGTGGTTTGCCAGAAATTAACAATTTTCTTTATATGGCCTGAATGACAAAATCCGTCATATGGATTTTCTCGAAAAAACTGGGTATGCAGTTTTGTTGGAACTAATATGCTTATAGTATGTATAAAGTTTAATCAAAATCGTTAGAGCCGTTTTCGAGAAAATTGAGGTTATGTGTAATTTTTATATGGCAGGTACCGTTAATAACATGGCTAAAAGCAAACAAAAAAAATGGCCTAGAATTATGACCAAAACAAGCTTGGATACGAAGTTTGAAGAAAATCGGCCAAGCCGTTTAGGACAGACGGACCGACGGACCGACGGACGGAATTCCAAAAACCTCTTTTTTAGGCTCCGCTATCATCGTAATGTTAGAATCAATCAAAATCTCGAGGTCGAAAATTTTCACGAAAACAATATCTTTCTCTTTGTAAGAGAAAGTTAAAAATTATAGACTTATTAAAAGAACCTACTCGGTCCAATATCTACATTATAAGTAAAATATTATATCTTCTTCAAATTAAATTATAATTTCTATTCCTTACAAAAGAGCCGATAGTTTATGCTGCTAGTGCTCTTATTTACAATTTATTAATAGTATATTTAAATATGTTATTGATAAGAAAAAATAAATAAATAAATAAATACCTAGTCTTACACCCTTAGACTGGATGGAAAATGTGATACGCTGCAAAATATGTGAGAAATCAAGGTTTTATGAAATAATTTGATGTGAAAATATTTTTATCTTTGCTTTGAATATAAAATCAAAACATCACGATAAGTTTAGTAGTGGATAAAGTGAAATAAATTGGATTTTATTTGCAAAAAATTTAAACCCTAAACTGACATCTGTTGGCTGGCACGTGTTTCAGTATCAGTATCGTTTTTGGTTTAAACTTCTTCAAACTATTCAATTTCATCTAGTGGACATCTTTTTTTATTTCAATTGAAAGCGAAAATGTCACTGGCAGATGCTGATTGTTTTTGTTGGCATTTTCCATAACTGGTTTTAATTCACTACTAAAAAAACATGGTTAGTTTGACCAGGTTACTGTAATAGATTTCCGTCTTTGTTACATAATGCAATAAAAATTCAAAAACAAAACGAATAGAAGTATTAATGAATCATAAGCACACGAAAATCAGAATTCTTTTTTATTGTTCCCAGTAGAGTTTTATGCTTCTAATATTTTTTCAATCATAAATTCTTTAGGTTTTTCGGAAATTTTAAGTTAGTTTATTTTGTCACATTGGATTTACGTTTTCACGATTTTATAAAATTATTACGGAATGCTGAACGCGGTGCTTATTTCGAAAATGTCTGCTGGATGCGCTCATTGATGGTGACATTGCTAAAGCAACTCAATTCCGTTGTGAATTTCCACCTCTTCCTGGGAAGGTTATTGGTGAGGTCGGTGAGGTGGCGAGGGAAAATCGAAAAATTTGAGCAAAAAATGTGGGGAATAACTTATCTCACGCACACTTGTTTGAAAATGTGATAGTATGTGTAAGATAAGTAATAATGGGTGAATTTAGCTTGTAGGCAAGTCCAGTCTTTACTTCCCTTATCACTGATTTATAGCTAAGGTGAATAATTCGCTATTCGTTGGTGGTGTGTGGACTAATGGCAGCCCGTCCATTAGTGAATAGACTATCGCTTAACATAACAAAAGACTACAGGAGTTGGCATAGACTAAGGTTAAGTTTGATGGGCGGTTGGCGTCCAATTATTTCGTGAAACTCGCATAGACCTACGTGGCCCATAGCGATACCCTTTATTATACCTGAAAAGAAATCTGCGTTAGTGAAGGGAGTTATACTTAAGTGATTTGTGCTGCTCCATTAGCTTCAAAGAGGTAGTTTCTCCAACCCGACTTGCAGCAGAAGCTGACGATCCGTGCTCTAGGTGTTGTAGCTAGCTCCGTCAAGTCCTCGTAGTAAAAGCTACAACACCTACAGCTATCGAGGAGTTTGTTACGGCTGTTGCTGATCGGCAGTGAGGTAATAGGTGGCCGATGTCCTCCTCGACGTCTGGGTCACTGCACTTCCTGCAAAGTTGGTGAGTCAGTTAGGTTAATCCTGTTGAAATGTTTACCCAGAAGATTGTGGCCTGTTATGACTCTCACCGCTATGGAAATAGAAGCTCTGTTCAGAGCTATAAGCTTGTACGATTTGCTACCGCTTAGTTCCGGCCAAAGGTATTTAGTATGTATGCATGTGTTAATGTTGTGCCACCTAGATTTTATTTCACTTTGCGTGAATCTGGTTATCTTCTCTTTTTTGAAAGCAATTGGGGGTAACCCTGTTGTCACATAGGGCGATGCAGGTGGACGATCCTAGTCTGGCTAGAACGTCTGCTTTTTCGTTTCCTGGGATGTTACTATGTCCTGGCACCTAAAATATTTGGAGTTTGTTCTGGTTACAAGAGACTTTAGCTCTGTTGTTACGAAGCAACTAATAGCCTCGGAAAAGACTGATATCACTGTTGACGACCCTGCTAAACGAAAATGGACAACGACATTCATATCTGCACCTGGAATGTGAGAACATTAAACAGGAGAGGTGTAGGGGAACAACTAGCGGAAGCCCTCAACTGCTACAAAGCAGACATTACTGCCATTCAGGAAATACGATGGGATGGGCCGGACAAAAAGAGGATGAAAAACTGTGACATCTACTACGGACCGTGTTATAGTAAGCAGAAACAGTGACTATTCGGATGAGGATTTGTTATAAGTGCCAGACTTAGGCAAGAAGTCTTATTTTTCCAAGACCTTAGCGAACGCATTGTAACAATCCGCATCAAGGCCAAATTCGCCAACATAAGCCTTATATGCGCTCATACTCCGACGGAGGAAAAAGATGATACAACTAAGGATTGCTTCTACGAGCTCCTTGCCAAAACCTATATGCGACTACCAAAGTACGATGTTAAAATTGTGCTGGGAGATTTTTACGCACAGGTAGGAAGAGAAGACATCTTTAGCAGTGTTGTCGGAAAATATAGATTACACGACAACACGTCTGGTAACGGACTTAGGCTAATTGATTTCGCTACGGAACGAAATGCCACTATAGCCAGCACACGGTTTCCTCACCTCGATATCCATAAGGGGACATGACGGTCTCCAGATCAACGAACGGTCAACCAAATTGATCACATTGCGATAGATAAGAGGCACGCATCCAGTATTTTGGATGTCCGAACATTCCGAGGAGCTAACATCGACTCGGATCACTATCACAGCCAAGGTAAGAATGCGGATATCCACCACGCCACAACAATCCAGAAATACTGTGAAAAAATTTAATCTCGAAAGACTGCAATCGCCAGAGACCGCCATGACCTTCGTGCAAGGCGTATCCCTTAACCTCTCGATTCACACCACACCACCAGCATATAATGTCGAAGAACAATGGTACCTAGCACATCAGTTGCGGCTGATCTAATGGCTTGTTGGCATCAAGCCATTAGATCGGCCGCAACTGATGTGCTAGGTTTCACGCGGCCACCAGCAAGAAACCCTTGGTTTGATGAGGATACTGACAGATGATCGCAGCCAAGAATGAGGCCTACACGATTAAGCTGCAGGTGAAGACGAGAGCTGTCATTGAGCTCTATAGGCAGAGAAGAAGGAATGAATACCGACTTTTCAGAAAGAAGAAAAAAGAGCAAGAAATCGAGGATATAGAGAGGTGCCACTCCAGGAACGATGTTCGCAAGTTTTACCAAAGTGTTAAACGTCAAAGCCAAGGATACAAGGCTCGAACAGAATCCTGTCGAGATGAACACGGAAATATCGTTGTTGAGACACAGTCGATGCTGAGGATATGGAAGAACCACTTCTGCAGACTGCTAAACTAAGATGACGAACAACATTCCGCTGTCAGGCAGAACGAACCATTTAATATTGGCAACGACAGCGAAAACTGCCAACCACCCGACCTAAGTGAAGTGAGGACAGCAATATCTAAACTCAAGCTTAACTAGGCTGCCAAAAATGACAGGCTTCCCGTCGAGCTTTTAAAAGCCCGGGGAGGTGACTTGGTAAGTAACATCCACCAACTCATAAGCCAAATCTGGTCGGGATGAAAGTATACCTGAAGAATGGAACCTCAGCATCGTTTGCCCGATCCACAAAAAAGGAGACCCTCTGAACTGCGCCAACTACAGAGGCATAAGTCTCCTCAACATCGCCGACAAGATCCTATCTGCCATAATATGTGAACGCTTGAAACCGTTTACCAACAACCTGATCGGCCCTTATCAGTGCGGTTCTAGGCGAGGAAAGTCCACAACCGATCGAATTTTCACACTTCGGCAGACCCTGGAAAAAACCAAAGAAGTCCAAATCGATACCCACCACCTATTTATCGATTTCAAAGACGCATACAGCAGCATTTATAGAGACGAACTATACAGAGCCATTTGATTTTTGAGAGGATTGTGCAAAACTCCCGAGCCAACACCAGAGGCACAATTTTCCAAAAATTGGTGCAACTACTACCATACGTCGTCGATATTGACATCGTTGGTAGGACCCAACGTGATGTCAAAGTCACGTTTGCTAATATAGAGAAGGAAGCGGCAAAAATGGGTTTAGCAGTAAATGAGGGTAAGACTAAGTATATGCTGTCAACACGAAAGGACACACAACATTGGACAGAACGTCACCATTGACATATATAACTTTGAGGTAGTACGGGACTTTGTCTACCTCGGCTCCGCTATTAACTCTGACAACAACATCTCGTAGTAGTAGTAAAGCCCTCACTCAAATTATTAAGGTGATCCCATATAAGACCCTGATCATCCCAGTCCTGCTCTACGGCGCTGAAGTATGGACCGTATCAAAAGCGGATGAAGAAATGCTTGGTCGATTTGGGCAAAAAATTTATCGGAAAGCCGTCGGAGACGAAGGCTCAACCAAGGTCTTTACGAGTTTACAAAGGAATAGATTTGGTCAGAAAACCCAAAATTGTGCGTTTAAGATGGCTAGGACATTTAAAGCGAATTGGTGTCCATTCGCTTTAAATGTCCTAGCCATTCAGTCTCACAGAGTCTTCGATTCCCAGCCAGACGTCGGTGTCGGACGCAGTAGAGGCATCACCTTAAGTGGTGTCCACAAGTAGAGACCGACACCAACGAAGAAAAAAAATCTAAAGACCAGGATAATTGGATAGGCATGTTGGTTGAGGCCCAGGTTTATAGTCCGTAATAAACCTGGGCCTCGTTAGGTTTTGTTTTCTTCGTTGTGTCGGTCCCTACTGAGGGACTTAAATAAGTAAGTGTGTTCCTACGTTTACGTTTGGCGTTATGATATTACAATGGAAGTCATCGTATAGTTCTGTTTTATTTTATGTCTTACTTTCATGTTTTTTTAATTTAATGCACTTTTGGTCTAGACTTAGGAGTCCAGTAAAATCCAAAACTTTGTTAAGGCCCTCGAAGTCCTACATAACCTCATCTAACCACGTTATTCACTACTGTGAATGGATCATTGGTTTGATGTTGTTATCCAAGTAGCCAATCGCTTACTTATGGAACCAATCTTCAAAAAAAAAACAAATTGAAAGTTCCTTCCATATATCGACATGGATTAAGATTGATAATCCATGACACATCCCAACCAACATACAGGTCAATACCACACCATGTATGTCCGACCTCATATCGCCTTGATGATTCACTAAACTCCACTAGATACCACCCTCCGAAAAACAATGACATCTAGTTAGGGTTAGGCACCCGAATGACAATTACACATAACCACCAAGGACATTTGCTTGAGTGTTATATCCCATAACACTTCACTTTCTATTGTTATTGTTTCCTGTCTTATCTGGGTCGATTTTCATTTCGATTTCCCTCGTTGTGGTGTTGTCCTGCCTCCCCCGTCCCAAAGTCACACTTTGCTAACCACAATAACACCATAATCCTGTAGAGAAATTTATCGAAAACTTTTTCTCCTCTCGGAACAAACTTTACCTTTCCCCGGTTGGCCCCAATCGATAGGTTTTCCTAATTTCTAAATCAAATCTTGGACACTCGAAAGTTCCCCCTAAAACTGTTATACTTTTGCAACAGATTAACGGTAGTGGGAAGAGCAAGAGAAAAAAAGGAGGAATCCTATCAAACAATTACCGTAATTGGCAATACCTGACAAAAGGACACTGGCAAAGGAAAATGGAAAATCCGTGTATACTTGGTTTTGGAGGGACCATACTTCTGCCTCTGGTCCTGGGTACACACTTTTATTTGTTTAGTTCAATGAACTGTCCACGGGGACATTGTTTGTATGTGTGGATGCGAGTGCCACTTTATAGAAAGACTTCTAACATGAGTCCTCGCGTGTGGTAGAGTGCGGATGGAGTAAAAACATTCCCAAGGGTTTTTTTGTTTTTTTTTGGAAAAAAGTGACCTGAAGTTCACTACTCCATCTGAACCCGACTTTTGTTTGGAACGTTCATCTATCAAGCTCCACGACAAACCGCAGCTCACAATGAATTATTGAGGACACAAAGGAAATGGGAAGTGCAGACGTTGTTGACATGCTTCTTTTTTTTTTCAAACCCGCATCCTTTTTGTCCTGCGGTTACTTTGTGCCTTGCGGAATTGATGTGCTCATTATGAGAAAAAAATAAAATAAGGAAGGTACTTGTACTTGTATAACAAGTCGTGCTGTGAGAGAAATTACAACTTTAAAAGTTTTCAGGGATGTCTAGTAGAAAGGGGGATCTTAAGTTGGGGGTTTCTTTTTTATTTCTTAGGAGTTTTTAAGGTTGTACTTGAATGTTTGAGAAAATAAGACGATGTTGAGGTACTTATTGACATAGGGAGTTGGTTACATTTTTCATCACAGACATTATTGCTTAACTTGAGTTATACTTGTAAGTAGATCTTCAATAAGCTTGTTATTGAAGAACTAGAAGTTTTTTCAGGAACTACATTGTGGTTATAACGGGTCCGCCATCTAACGTTTTTTTTTTCAACGAGTGCTTATTTCGTGAATGGTAACACTTAGCTCATGTCTGATTTGACAGATAATTAGTTTTATCCTTCCGCTGAACGAATATGGTTGTGTATACGCTTGAACAACGCTGGGAAATATTGCGACATTACTTTGAAAATCATGGTAATGTTGCAGAATGTGTGCGAAAATTGCGTACGGATTTTGGAAGAAGAGAAGCACTGTCAAATCCGTATGTTCGTTATCTTGTGAAAAAAGTGAAAGAAACTGGCATCCTCATCGATAAACCAAAGCGTGAAAAGCCAAAAACAGTGCGTACACCCGAGAATATTTCCGCTGTGGCAGAAAGTGTGCGTGAAGCGCCATCAACATCAATTCACCGTCGTTCTTAACAATTGAACATTTCAGAGACATCATTGAGACGAATTTTGCATAAAGACCTTGGTACGACGCCATACAAAGTCCAATTGGTTCAGGAGTTGAAGCCAACTGACCATCCAATGCGTTTTCGCTTCGCTAAGTGGGCCTGCGATCGACTTAGAGAAGATGCCGATTTTGCCAAAAAAAATCATCTTTTCAGATAAAGCTCATTTTGATCTTGGCGGGTATGTAAACTAGCAAAATTGTTGCATTTGGGGCATACATCCATTGAAAAGCCGATACACCCAAAAACGAGTCTCTGTTTGGTGCGGATTTTGGTCCAGAGGCATAATTGGGCAATTTTCCTTCGAAAATGTGGCCGTTACAGTCAATCGTTATCGGGCCATGTTGAAGGAATTTTTGTTCACTAAAATTGAAGAGGAGGATATTGGCAATATTTGGTTTCAACAGGACGGCGCTACGTGCCACACAGCCGAAGCTACACTCGATGTTTTGCGCCCTGTTTTTGAAGATCGCATTATCAGCCGCAGAGCTGATGTCGTTTGGCCACCTCGGAGCTGCGATTTGACACCGTTGGACTATTATTTGTGGGGTGCCGTAAAAGATAAGTGTTACGCCGACAAGCCAGAGACAATTGACGCTTTAAAGGACAATATTCGTGAAGCCATTGGTGAAATACAGCTGCACACAATCGATAATGTGCTTAAAAATTGGACCGATCGTGTAGGCTACTGCATGGCCAGCCGAGGCAGCCATTTGAATGAAATTATTTTCCATAATTAACCGGAAGGATTGTAATTTCAAATAAAAAAAGAAATTTGAGAAAATATTCAGTAGTTTTTTTTATAGCATTTTCAAAAAAAAAAAAAAGTTATTTGGCGGACCCTTTATAAAAATGAAAACACGGTCTTCGGTCTCATGAAGAGGTCGGTTTCTCAAGAGGTTTACAGAATTCGGATGCAATCACATTTTTGGTTACCGTGTGGAGTTAAGTCGTAGTTCCAGCATGGGCGTCCACAGGTGGTGGATAGGGGGACCCATGTGAGGGTTCAGGTCAAATGACCTACACATTACCAAGGCTGGCGGTAATATCCAGCGCACTAAATGCGACCTTTAGTTGCCCTTTAGGTAGGATTAAGGTGGTATATGACCCATGCCGATAATCACCCATCATGAGGATCCGAACGAAATGCTCTTTTCCTAACAGACGCAGTAAATAACGAACAAGCTCCGGACAGTTTTTGGCTTAGGGATTTTGCCGCTCTTTCTACGCCTGAAAAATAACTAAAAAGCATTATTAAGGGGGTATACGACCCATACAACAATCAACCAGGCTAGGAACCCTTCCTAAATATCCAATCGCTTAAAGAGTATCTGAATACCAGGCAAGCATTGGATTGATTTTTAGCTTACCTGCTTAAGACATATCTCTGTGCAGATGAACCGCTCTTTTTGAGCGGTACACAAAAATTAACTTTACAAAAATGAGGGAAGTCGGCCTTCAAAAAAAAAATTGCAGCACACCAAAGATGACACCTGGAAGCACTGCCGCAGACAAGGATTTTACGGCTTTGGAAAAACCTAGTCAAAGCTGAGCAGACAGTTTCTAGAAGAAAACCACCCAACGGTTGCGGAATGGACATTCGTGCGAAGTACAGTAATTAAGTCATTGGCTCTAAAGGCCGGTCTTTGCTCAGACACTGGATAAGATATGTCAGGAAAACCGTAACACGATTCCCTTAAACGTTTAACCCGAAGCTCGGCTTCGATCTCGCAACGACGTAACTCCCTGTCTCTGTTGAGAGTATTTCAGCCATTCTTCCGGACCGCACCTTGGTCCATCATTTTGGTTCTTTTTCTCTGATAACTCCTCCTCAGCTAAAGCGAAAATTACCGCTTTTAGGGGAGGTCATTCCTTCATGACTGAATACGCATCTATGTCGTTGGAGAATATATTGGTTTGGACCCTGGAGATCTTTTACTTTCTTTTTTGAAACATCTTATTCATGTAAAGCTTTGGCCTTTCATCATGTGGATCCCCTGTTAACACCATTGTACATGTTGAAACGATACCCAGTTCTAAGCCTAAACGCATCAAAAGAACTGCCTACAACGATAAGCGGACGCTTTATAAAATAGTTGTCCGCATTCAAAAAATTCGGGGGAAAGTTAGTGCAAGTGGGCGAATGAGGAAGTTCAAGTCTTTTTCTCCAAAAGACAGATGTCATTGGAAAAAATTCTCAAAATTGCCAAAAAGGAAAAAAAAATAGACGGAGTAAGTTCAAGACCCCCAAAAGATAATACGTTACAAAAATTAGCGGTCACTGGAAAAAAGTGCTAAAAGAAAAAGCCAACACAAAGGAAATTTCAAAATCATTTATTTTTTAAAAACTTTTCTCAGGTAAGAGATCTTCTGACGCTCCCTGTACCCTGAGAAGATGCTTGCATATGTTTATTGACTCTGCTTTTGAACTTATGTGGATTGGATATTGGTGGAAACACTTCTTTTGGAGGTTCATTCCGTTGTTTCCTTGTTCTGATATAAAAGGAATTTTGAAATGACCTTGTTCGTGTCGCTGTCAAATGGGCAGGGTACGTGAGCTGAAACTGTCTTGGGAATATTCCTCTACGCTCCTTCGAACATCTGCCGTTTTAATATCTGTAATAAAGAGACAGATGCACAACAAGTATTCAGCGTGCCAAAGGCTGCAGCTTTGAAGTAAGGGAAGAACCGTCAATAAGACGGACTGCAAGTCGTTGTATAGAGTCCAGTAAGTGTAACTTAAGGGGCTGAAATCCAAACATGAGAACATTATTCAAGACCTGGTCATACTTAAGCTGTATGAAATTATATGAAACCTTGCGTTTTCACTTCGCTGATGCCTACCATCTCCGACTACCAGCCTTCACGAAGCGAAGGGGTCTCAATCCCTGTCTTGGCGGCAGCAGATGAAAGCGGTGTAGTTCCATTTCATTTCATTTCCAGGCAGCAGCGGGAGAACTCCCAAGATGGAGTCAACGGTGGCGTCTACAGGCCCAGTTAGGATGGACAAAGGGAATAACCTAGATGAGCTGCTTCAACATGTTCGACAACAGGTCATATGGAAATCCCAAAGGTAAGTATGTTCAAGGGCTGGACAGAGATGGTGGCGGATGAGCAAAAAGCCAACGGTAGCGATCAATCCCGTAGTGGACACTGGTGGGCCAGTGTCTTTTGGGTAACCAATAGGCCCTCTAGGTTTGAGTTGTGCTTTAGGTTAACTATCCACAACAAAAAAAAGCTACAATGGCGTACGTTTCTGCACCCGGAATGTGAGAACATTAAACAGGAGAGGTGCAGAAGAAATCTTTAGCAATATTTTCGAAAAGCACAGACTTTTTTAACAACGTCTGGACTTAGGCAGATTGACTTCGCTGCGTTAGCCACTGTAGCCCGCACACGGTTTACTCTCCCCGATATCCATAAGAGGACATAGCAGTCTCCAGAGCAACATACGGTCAATATTGATCACACTACGATAGACAAAATGCACGCATCCAGTATTTTGGATGTCTGCACATTCCGAGAGGTTAACATCGACTCGGACTTGGACCACTGCCTTGTGACAGCCAAGGTAAGAATGCGGATATCCACCACGCCACAACAAACCAGAAATACTGTGAAAAAATTTAATGTCGAAAGACTGCAATCGCCAGAGACAGCCAAGACCTTCGCGCAACGCGTATCCCTTAACCTCTCGACTCACAACATACCACCAGCATCGAATGTCGAAGAGCAATGGCAACGATGCCAACAGGCCATTAGATCAGCCGCAACTGATGTGCTAGGTTTCTCTCGCCCACCAGCAAGAAACCCCTGGTTTGATGAGGAATGCCGACAGATGCTCGTAGCCAAGCCTACAAGGCTAAGCTTCAGGTGAAGACGAGAGCTTCCATTGAGCTCTATAGGCAAAGAAGAAGGGAAGAACATCGGCTTTTCAGAAAGAATAAAAAAGAACAAGAAAAGCGCGCGATCGAGGATGTAGAGAGGGGCCACTCCAGGCACGATGTTCGCAAGTTTTACCAAAGTTTAAAACGTCAAAGCTAAGGATACAAGGCTCGAACAGAATCCTGTCGAGATGACCAAGGAAATATCGTAGTTAAGACATAGTCGATGCTGAGGATGAACTACATCTGCAGACTGGTAAACGGCGATGACGAACCATGTCCCGCTGTCAGCCAGAACGAATCATTCAATGTTGGCGACGAAAGCCAAATCTACCAACCACCCGACCTAAGTGAAGTTAGGATAGTTATGGTATACCGCCCAAGCCCTAAACTCGTACATCTATGCAGGATGACTCGCTGCTCCATCAGGGTCGGAAACGAACTCGACATATTCGATACCAAAAAAGGATTTAGGCAATGCGATGCAGTGTCATCTGACTTCTTTCATCTGATTCTTGGCAGGATTGTGCAAAACTCCTGAGCCAACACCAGAGGAACCATCTTAAATAAATCGGTGCTACTAGAATAGGTCGGACTTAACGTGGTGACATATAGCCACGTTTGCTAGTATAGAGATGGAAGAGCCAAAAATGGGTTTACCAGTAAATGGGGGTAAGACCAAGACAACACGAAAGGACACACAACATCAACGAATTGTACAGAAAGTCACCATCGACAGATATAACTTTGAGGTAGTTCGGGGCTTTTCCTGTTGGCAAGAGTAATTCTTCGTCAGAAATTAAACGAAAAATTACTCTTGCCAACCGCTGTTTCTTCGGGCTAAGAAGGCAATTAAGTAGTAAAGCCCTCACTCGTCTACTTAGGAGATCATATACAAGACCCTGACCATCCCAGTCCTGCTCTACGGCGCTGAAACATGGACCGTATCAAGATCGGATGAAGAACTTTGGTCGTTTTGAGCGAAAAATTCTTCGAAAAAACGTAGGTCCCGTTTGAGTTGACGGACTATGGTGAAGAAGATACAACAATGAACTATACGAGCTGTACAGCCACATGCCCTTAGTCAAAAAACAGTGTATTGGACTTTTACGATGGCTAGGGCATGTAGCACAAATGGACACCAATACTCCTGCTCGAAGAGTCTTCGATTCTTAGCCATACGTCAGACGCATTAGAAGAAGACCTCGACTTAAGTGGCGCCTACAAGTAGGAACCGGCCTCAACCAACTTGAAGTGCACAACTGGGGTCAATTAGCTAAGGACCGGGCTAATTGGAGAGGAATGTTGGTTCAGGCCAAGGTTTATTACGCGCTGTAGCGCAACTGAAGTAAGTAGTAAGCAGACGAAACTATACAAGGTCCTTAAGACTAATTTCATAAAAGGAGATACCAAGATGAAAAGCCACTTTCTCCACGATCTATATTTTGCATTTTTTTAGTTAAAAAAAAGCCACTTAAGGCTTTTTTTTTTAAAAACAAAACAAAAATCAAAAGTGAGTACACACGCGATAGATGGGAAACTTTATGCCGTTTATCTCATTATCTCACAGCCTAAAGCCTAGAACTTGGTTTCTTTATCGTTACACTTTTTCGTTTCATAAAATCCAATTCACTATTGCAAAAGAAGTTTCACTTCAAAACGGCTCTTACGTTATTTTTTAAGCTCTATTAGGTTTTTTTTTTAAATGTGGCAAGCTTTCAAGTATTTGTAAGAGCAGTCATAGTTTACCTATAGCAGCGGTTCCCAATTTTTTTTGGTCGAGGAGCACTTTTTAGGTCAAACATTCCTCGCGGAGCACTTCGTTACACTAACGCTATTTTCGCAGTTATGTATGTGTAAAAAATGCAATACTCAAATTTTTTTTTATATTTTATTAAATTCAAGTAAAACAAGTAACATCAACGAAAAAAACAAGAACAATGTTAATTAAAGAACATAAGGAATTCAATATCTAGTGAGAATAATGTGCCTGTTTGGTTTTGCATAATGCTTGTATATCTGGTTGAATTTGGGACAACTGCAACCGAATATCTGGCTCTGCATCGAGACGGGATCTATATTTTGTTTTGGTTCCAACGTAGGCGGAGAATCCTGATTCGCACATGTATGTTGTTGCAAACGGCAGAAGAATTATTTTTGCTCTGTCTGACAAAATTTTGAATTCGTCCTTCAACATACACCAGAATTCTGATAAAGACTTCTTAGTTTCAAAATTTGCCTTTAAAGAAGAATCTGATGTCAAATCAATTAAGCACTCAAACTGCAACGATGTCAGAGATGCTGGCTTTTCCAACGCGGCGGAGTACGGGTCTGCAACCCACACATTTTCTTTAATATTTTCTTCCGGAAAGTAGCTTTGGAAGTTTTCGAGCAATTTTAGCAGATGTCAATGAAACTCATTTAAAATGTCGTCAGGAATACCCAAATCTATTTCCTCTTTACATTCGCTGACCATTGGGAAGCTGTCTAGGTTTCGATTTTTTAAAGATTTCGCCCAAAACTTGATTTTCTTTTTAAATGCTTCGACCTTATCACTGGCATCGAAAACAGTTATTGTCTTTCCTTGAAGTGATACACTCAAATCATTTAATTTTTTTAAAATATCGGCTAGATACGATAATTTCAAGAGCCAACGCTCATTACACAATCTGTCGCCCAAATCAAAGTTGTCGTTCATAAGGAAGGTTCTGACTTCAGCCCTCATTTCGAAAAGCCGCGTCAGTGTTTTGCCGCGAGAAAGCCACCTTACTTCTGCGTGAAGAAGTAAAGACGTATGTAGACTACCCATTTCATCGCACATCGCACAATACTTTGAGATTTAATAAAGTTAATTATTTTCACGCTTTCGTCTAAGACCTCTTTTAAGAAGAGTGGCATTTTTTTCATTGCAAGGGCATGGCGGTGTAGAACGCAGTGACTACTGCTGCATTCCTTGGCATTTTGTTTTATTCTTGAGACGGCACCGGACGTTTTTTCCAGTCATGGCCTTGGCACCGTCTGTGCACACATCCACGCAGTTAACCCATGGGATATCATTGACAATAAAGAAATTGTCTATTAATTTAAAAATTTCAGCACCAGTTGTTGTAGTTTCCAACGGCTTGCAGAAAAGCAGATCTTCTTGAAAGGACTGTTGGTATTGGTAGCGCACAAATAGCCAACCCTGCAACATCTGTTGATTCATCCATTTGCAGCGAAAATTTTGTGACTTTTATTCGCGAAAGTAAAGTAGTTTTGACATTCTCTGCTAAGTCTCCGATTCTTCGTGATATTGTGTTATTTTACAAAGGAACGGTGTCAACTATTTTTTTGGTCTTTTCACCCAACATACACTCAACAATGTCCTTAACGCATGGCTTGATTAAGTTTTCAGCGATTGTATGGGCTTCGTCAGTTTGAGCAACTCGGAAACTCACTAAGTAGGACGCCATCAACGCATTTTCGTTCAATGTCTTTGAGTGGTTAGTAATAATTGTTTGAGATTTTGTAAGTTCACCATACTTCCTTTTAAAAAAAATCAGTCGGTTTGCTTTTGCAATCTGGAAGAATCCCCTCAAAATGACGTTTCATTTTTGCTGGAAACATCGAACTATTCGGCAACACTTTGCCGCAAATTACGCATTGGGGTTTGTTGTCACTTGTCTCAGCAAATCCAAGATTTAAATATGAATCGTGGTACTTCCTTTTTACTGTTTTTTTTCTGCAATACTGATCACCATAGAACTAGTACTAGCCACATTGCCTGCCTCAAATTCGTCAGAAAGTTCTGACGCTGACTCTTTAGTAACTACTGGGGGTGCTGTTAAGGAGCTTTAAGCGGTTATTTTTAACGACCCAGACTTTAGCCAGCGATCCACAGTACTTATTATTTCGATCTCTCACGATCTTTTGATCTTTTCACGTCGATAGATCCACAGAGTCACATCAATGTACAAAAAAACAAATAAAAAGTAAAATTCACGCACTAAAAGCAAAATATTGATTAAATACACCGCACTACGATTCGTTTTAACCTGTATAAATAGATACCGACCCAACAAAAACCGTCTATTGGGCGCGTTTAAAACCAGAGAAACGTCGTCCCAGTACAAATTTCAGTTAGCGTCAGCGTATATGGTCGTCTCTGGTACGTCTCTTTAATAATTTTCATTTGTCGGGGATTCCCACATCTTTTTAGACGAATTATTTTTTAGTTATAAATGAGCATTTCAAATTCGATTGCTGCGATTAAAATGACAAGTTCAAGTTCAGAGCACCAGGGTATCCTTCGCGGAACACCAAGTGCTCCGCGGAGCACACTTTGGGAAACGCTGACCTATAGTATACGGTGATGATGCTACAGCCCTGAGTGGACTTGGGTGTCAATTAATATGCCTCTGGAACTGTGCCGATCCTACACTGCCTCCCGTTGCGCACTTCCAATTGGTGCAATAGACAGATTAAAACCCTAGAAACTTCTCAAGTGCCCTCTCAATTAAAGGTATAAGATGCCTTCTAAGGATAAACGAATATTTCCTCGAAATGGAATTACAAAATGTTTGCTTCCATAAGAAGCTTTTCCAGAAGGCTATTGCCTCTATAGCGTTCAGCAATAACAAAGATATCGACAGACATAGCAGGACTCTGTGCCAGACAAGTTCCTATGAAAGGTTGAACAAAAACTACGAATTCATTGAAAATTAAAGTCCTTCCCTGTTTCAGAGGATAACAAAGACTCTTCCCTACGTCTATCAAAATAAAAACTCCGCCAATTCACAAAGACGACAAGGCGTTCCAAAAATCCACCACCAATCGTCTTCGTAAGCTCCAATTAAGTGCCAATTTATTCAACAGCACAATTAAGGCAGTAAATAGCTCCCAAAACTCGTTTGTGCCGCCTCCCTAAGGGATACTTTCCTTGTGCTGTTCTTATGGAAAAGTTAATTTCACGGATTTAAATAAAACTGTCAACTGCCGTCGTAATACATTTGGACAGGGGAACCACTTTCAGCTTCCACTCTCCCAAAAGGCGAACGAAAAAAAAAACCCAAACTTGACACATTTTCAATTACCATTTCCGACAAAAACGGAAAAAGCAAGCAAGGACTAAGGCAAACACAATGCACTGAAAAGGACATACCTAGGAACAAGGGGGGAGAAAAACTGTCCCAAGCAAAGAATGGAAGAAGGGCCAAACTAAAAAAAATACAAAAAATGGAAAACTCCACTCACCTCTTCCCTGAGCATGACAGATTCCTGGTCGTCCTTGAATAAACACGTCGGACGCAATTCCGTGAATTTGAAAACAAACATTGTGACAACGACAATTCCGAACATCACCCAAAGGGTGGCCTTCTTATTTCGATATGGAAGTCTCATTTTATCTCTCTCTCTCACTCGCTAGTCCTCTGACTATGTAATTTTGTTGATGATCCTTTTTGATAAAGGATAAGAAAGGTGAATAAATATCCTTTTTTTGGGTGTGTTTTTTCTGTTTTTTTTTTAATTTAACTTTATTGTTCCAGGTCAAGCAGAAGACGGTTAACCCTTCCTGTTGGCAATCCTTTGTCGAGAGGATAGTCCAATCTAATTTCCTTTCTCGTCGAGGTGAGCGTGTCTTGGGCCCAGCGGGGCAGAAGGAAGTGTGTTAGATGATGATCCGCTTCCTTGGAAGAAATTCCCTAGACACAGGCAATTTTCAAGTTGATTTTCCTTCGCAAATATTTACGCTACTCGGACGGAGGAGGAGGTACAAGGCGACACAAGGAAAATTGTTTTAATGACTTTTTTTTTTTATTCCGCCAGGATGTACCAATTTTACAATTTCGTTAGTGTTGTGTTATTCATTTTTCAGGACCCCCTTTGTATGGGTGGGTTTCGGTAAAAGGGGGGAAGCGCGCTTGTTGAGGAATGTTTGTCTTAATTGTAATTTTCTCCGTGCACTTTCCAAGATGGATGATGACAATTTTTCGTCGGGGGCCAAGGTGGGGGTTCTTTTATTTTTGGGATAAATTGGCGGGTTAATTCCAGCTTCGTCCTTTTTATAGATTTCTTATGGAGTTTTTGCTTTTGTTGTCTGGCGGTTTGTCGGACGTTGTGGATCTCCTAGTCGTCGTCGTCGTCGTCGTTGTTGGTAGTCCGGTGGTTGGTGGAGGTCCGTCGTCCGTTTTTATGGCTTCTTTAGTTGTGATGGTGGATTTTTCTTCGTTTTGTGTTATCTTGTCATCTGGAATGAAGGAAGAAGACGGTGATGATGAAAAAGGAGAATTCTTCGTTTAATTAAGACGATTGAAATTAGATGCGGTTAAGGAAACGGTATTTACTGAAAGTTGGATGATGGAGTCATAAGGCAAGGGAAGTATGATACAACAGCGGTACAGTGGTAGTGGTGGTGGATAGGAAGCAATTTGCATATTTTTTTTGTGATTTGTTTGTGTTGGTGGGAAGGTTGGTTGTTTACATTATTCCACAAATGACGAGGAGACGCAGCCATATTGTGTTCATGGAATTTTCTTGGTTCTGATTTTTATTATTTTTTTGTTAAAATGTTTTTTTTTTTTGTAGAAAGTATGCCAAGTATTATTTTTTTTGTTGTAGTGGGAAGTATGCTAATTGAAATGGAGGCTTCATTTTTTTGTTTTGTTGAGGAAATTACATTTTATTGCTCAAGGGAGTGTTTTATATTGTTAGAGTTTGTGAGGGAAAGTGTACTGAAATTGATGAGCGGTAGATTGCACGGAACATCTTTGTGCATGGATACCATTTATATGTATTGCTACGGTTGTGAACGGTTGAATTATCTGCAGATATTCGGGGTAGGTGGGAAATAAAATACCATTCATGGACCAAAACTAGCGGGGGATAAGGTCTCACATCAAAAAACCTCCCCAAACGGCAGCTGAAGAATTCCCAAGGTAGAATCAACTTGGGCGTATACAACCCCAGTAACGATGGAAAAAGTGAAAAATCAAGAGAAAAAAATGCGTCCTATGGAAGGTTTCGAAAAGCGCCTGAAATGCGTTCTTCCGAGGAATAAAGTCACATTCGGAACTTTCCTTTACAATCGCCAACAAGTATTGTTAGTATTGAGGTGGTTTTGAAGAATTTGAAGCACAGTACGACAGGAAAGTCCAAGGCCAGACGCATGTTCGACCGCGAAACGTAGTGGAAATTCCAAAATTAAGGTCACACTGCGTCAATGTTCTCAGGTAAGCGGACAGGATGAGGGACTCCAGTTCTTCGTCTTGACACACTAGTGGATTGTCTCGATGTAGTAACCCATGTAACATTTATCGTTTGTCCGGGACAGAAACCCAAAGGGGTTACATTGAAGCGAATTCGGAAGGAGCGATGGGTTGCGATGACAGAAAATCAGTTCGAAAAGTAGGTTTCGACCTTAAACGCAAACTTCTAGCTGTTCTAATAGGGGAAAAAAACCTTTGAACTACTGCTGTCGACTGAGAGCACGCTATGATCCCTACCGCCTGATGGAGCGCATTTAGAAAAGTAAAGTTATATGGACAAATTCTTTATTGTTATAAAACGTGGCTACAGTGGTCAGCCGGTGCTTAAGGATAGTGATGCGATTCAATGAGGACACAAGCCTTCTCACTCTAGCCTCTCACTATCAACTCCTACTCTCACCTCCACGCTGGTGACTGGTGGGTGCCTAGTACCTCGACTGGAGATGGGGTATTAAACCCCTGTGAAAGGTCGTTGGTGGCAGCAAAAGAGAGAGGGGGGAGGAGTGTCCTCTCACTAAGGCACTCACTCTTCAGGCGGCAGCGGAGGAATTCTATAGATGGAGTCAACGGTGGCGCCTACAGCCCCAGTTTGATCGAACTGGTAGTGAAATCCTATGAGCTGCTTCGACATATTTGAACACCAGGTCTATAGGGATAACCAATACTGAGCCAGGGTGTTGGAAAAGAGTTGGTGGCGGAGGAGCCCTCAATGGGCAGCGCTCATATCCCAAAATGGGCTACTGACATCGGTATTTTTTTCCGGCCCGAGGTCCTAGGGCCAAAACAAGGGCCTGGCCCTCCAGGTTGGGGGTTATGCTTTTGGTTAACTACCCATCCACGGAAAAAAGCTTATGTTACGAAGCAACCAATAGCCTCCGAAAGGACTGATATTATTGTTGACGACCATGCTAAACGAAAAAAGGACAACGACGTTTGTATCTGCACCTGGAATGTGAGAACATGAAACAGGAGAGGTGCAGGCGAACAACATACGGAAGCCCTAAACTGCTACAAAGCAGACATCACTGCCATCCAGGAAATACGATGGGATGGGCCGGGCAAAAAGAGGATGAAAAACTGTGACATCTACTACGGACCGTGTTATAGTAAGCAGAAACATTGACTATTCGGATGAGGATTTGTTATATGTGCCAGACTTAGGCACGAAGTCTTATGTTTCCAAGACATTAGCGAACGCATTGTAACAATCCGCATCAAGGTCAAATTCGCCAACATAAGCCTTATATGCGCTCATACTCAGACGGAGGAAAAAGATGATACAACTAAGGATTGCTTCTACGAGCACCTTGCCAAAACCTATATGCGACTACCAAAGTACGATGTTAAAATTGTGCTGGGAGATTTTAACGCACAGGTAGGAAGAGAAGACATCTTTAGCAGTGTTGTCGGAAAGTATAGATTACACGACAACACGTCCTGTAACGGACTTAAGCTAATTGACTTCGCTACGGAACGAAATACCACTATAGCCAGCACATGGTTTCCTCACATCGATATCCATAAAGTGACATGGCGGTCTCCAGATCAACGAACAGTCAACCAAATTGATCACATTGCGATAAACAAGAGACACGCATCCAGTATTTTGGATGTCCGAACATTCCGAGGGGCTAACATCGACTCGGACCACTATTTTGTTGCAGCCAAGGTAAGGATGCGGATATCCACCACGCCACAACAAACCAGAAATACTGTGAAAAAATTTAATGTCGAAAGACTGCAATCGCCAGAGACCGCAAAGACCTCTCGATTCACACCACACCACCAGCATCTATAATGTCGAAGAACAATGGCAACGATGCCAACAAGTCATTAGATCAGCCGCAACTGATGTGCTAGGTTTCTCGCGGCCACCAGCAAGAAACCCATGGTTTGATGAGGATACTGACAGATGATCGCAGCCAAGAATGAGGCCTACAAGATTAAGCTGCAGGTGAGGACGAGAGCTGTCATTGAGCTCTATAGGCAGGGAAGAAGGAAAGAACACTGGCTTTTCAGAAAGAAGAAAAAAGAGCAAGAAATCGAGGATATAGAGAGGTGCCACTCCAGGAACGATGTTCGCAAGTTTTACCAAAGCGTAAAACATCAAAGCCAAGGATACAAGGCTCGAACAGAATCCTGTCGAGATGAACAAGGAAATATCGTTGTTGAGACACAGTCGATGCTGAGCATATGCAAGAACCATTTCTGCAGACTGTTAAACGGCGATGACGAACAACATTCCACTGTCAGGCAGTACACTGACAGCGAAAACTGCCAACCTCCAGACCTAAGTGAAGTGATGATAGCAATATCTAAACTCAAGCTTAATAAGGCAGACGGAAATGACGGCCTTCCCGCTGAGCTTTATTAAGCTGGCGGAGATGACTTGGTAAGCAACATCCACCAACTCATAAGCCAAATCTGGTAGGATGAAAGTATTCCAGAAGAATGGAACCTCAGCATCGTTTGCCCGATCCACAAAAAAGAGACCCTCCGAGCTGCCCCAAGTACAGAAACATAAATCTCCTCAACATCGCCTATAAGATCCTATCTGCCGTAATATTTGAACGCCTAAAACCGTTTACCAACAACCTGATCGGCCCTTATCAGTGTGGTTTTAGGCCAGGAAAGTCCACAACCGATCAAATTTTCACACTTCGGCAGATCCTGAAAAAAACCCAAGAAGTCCAAATCGATACCCACCACCTATTTATCGATTTCAAAGCCGCATACGTCAGCATTTATAGAGACGAACTATACAGAGCCATGTCTAGTTTTGGTATAGCGCCCAAACTCGTCCGTTTGTGTAGGATGACGATGGGGAATTCTCGCTGGTCCATCAGGGTCGGAAACGACCTCACCGACACATTCGATACCAAAAAAGGATTTAGGCAAGGCGATGCGCTGTCATGTGACTTCTTTAATCTGATTCTTGAGAGGATTGTGCAAAACTCCAAAGCCAACACCAGAGGCACAATTTTCCAAAAATCGGTGCAACTACTAGCATACGCTGACGATATTGACATCATTGGTAGGACTCAACGTGATGTCATAGCCACGTTTGCTAGTATAGAGAAGGAAGCGGCGAAAATGGGTTTAGCAGTAAATGAGGGCAAGACTAAGTATATGCTGTCATCACGAAAGGACTCACAACATCGACGAACTGGACAGAACGTCACCATTGACGTTCGGCTCCGCTATTAACTCTGACAACAACATCTCGTCAGAAATCAAACGAAGAATTACTCTTGCCAATCGCTGTTTCTTCGGGCTAAGAAGGCAATTTAGTAGTAAAGCCCTCACTCGAACCACTAAGGAGATCCTATATAAGACCCTGATCATTCCAGTCCTGCTCTACGGCGCTTAAGCATGGACCTTATCAAAAGCGGATGAAGAAATCCTTGGTCGATTCGAGAGAAAAATTCTTCGAAAAATCTTCGGTCCCGTTTGCGTTGACGGGCTATGGAGACGAAGATTCAACCAAGAACTATACGAGCTGTACAGCGACATGCCCCTGGTCAAAAAAACTCCGCATTGGACGTTTAAGATGGCTAGGACATGTAGAACGAATGGACACCAATACTCCGGATCGCAGAGTCTTTGATTCCCAGCTAGACGTCGGCTCAGTGGAGGAAGACCCCGCCTTAAATGGCGCGCACAAGTAGAAACCGACATCAACTAACTTGGAGTGCGCAATTGGAGGCAGTTAGCTAAGGACCGGGCTAATTGGAGAGGCATGTTGGTTGAGGCCCAGGTTTATCCCGGACTGTAGCGCCACTTATGTAAGTAAGTAAGAAAGGGTTGATTCTGATAAGTCAGAATTGTCGTAGCCGCGTTTGCTAGTAAAGAGAAGGAGAGGGTAAAAATTGTCAAACAGAATCAACGACGAATTGGACAGAACGCCACCATTGATAGACATAACTTTGAGATAATACGGGACTTTGTATACCTCGTCTTTGCTATTAACTCTGACAACAACATCTCGTCAGAAAATAAACAGGGAATAACATTTGCCAACTACTGTTTCTTCGGGTTAAGAAGGCAACTTAGTAATAAAGCCCTCACTTTGGTGAGGTGATCGCATATTAGACCCTGATCACATCAGTCATACTCACGGCATCGTGCCATTGACAGTACCTTAAGTGGATACAGAAATCTCGGTCTTTTTGGTCGAAAAGTCTTCGGTTCCGTTTCCTTTTAGGGGTTAGAAATACGAAGATTCAAATGAGAACTTTACATCTGTTTAGAGATATAGACATGGTCAAACAGAAACTCCGCATTTGACGTTTGAGAGGGCTAAAACATTTCGGGGTGGAGGAATACCAATAATACTGCATGCAAAGTACTCGGGTCCCAGCCAGAAATCGGATGGAGTAGAGGAACACCTTGCAATAAGTGACACGCAAAAGTATTAACCGACATATACCAACATGAAATATCCAACTGGATATTATTCGGGACTGTAGCGACACTTTAGAAGGTAATTACCTAACAGGCAGATGTAAAATAAGAAACAACGATACAAACAACAGAATACCAAAACTCTTTTTGTTATACAAGCAACCAATGGAACGAACTACCAAGAGACATATTTCCAGCAATTGAAGAAAAAAGTCAGCAAAAACACATCTCAGGGCGCTTCTTCCACCTCACCTGAGGGAAGAGTATAAGTAAACACCAGACTCCACCTCTCATTCGTACGAAAATGTCAATTTATTTCCAAACACACACACACACACCGAAACCGTTTACTTTATATTTTGATTTCTTATGCTAATTTGCAGCGGCACAACTTCCTGAATAAATAAAGGAAAATATTCAAAGAAAATACAAGACGCACACCAATGAGACAGGCAATAAATATTTAAATAGTATCGCAAGAATCGCAAATATCTGAGATACTTTTGAATTGCTCATACAAATTTCATTCAAACTTTGTTTCGTTTTGGCATACTTTTTGCAAACGTCAACGCAGGCAATGACATTCATGGAACTTATAGCGCGTAGCGGTAATGAAATTCAAAAAAAAAAAAAGAGAGACGACCACGAATAGGAAATGTCAAAGCGCCAACAAACTCCCGAATGAGAAGAAAAATTTAACTAAGCGAACGGAAAAATTGCAAAAGTAATGGGACCGACAGAAAGATGATCTAAAATTAATAACGGTGACCGCTGTCATTTGTCAAAAGTGTGTTTCACGAGGCATGCCATTTGTTGGATGACGTTTGTGGCTGAATGAAATAATTTGGACATTTTGTCCCACTGACTGCTGTTAATCAAGTCAATTAGGCCGAGGTGTACTCTGTTGTCAAAAATATGTAAAATGGGGGACTTGACACAACAACAAAATGGTGTTGTATCTAGCCACCAGCCTTTTAGGGTTGAACTGATGCATAACTAATGACAGCGGAATCATTTTTTTTTTTAATTAGATTGTTAGACATCGGCAGAGTTCGGTCTTCGGTTCGCTGACTTATGTCATGAGCTGGGGAAAGGTTGTTTGTTTGTGAAACGTGTACACCGGACGACTTGGGTTTTGTAAGCTACACCTCCGTGAAAGATGGGAAGCTTATCCATAGTAATAGGCGGAAATGAATTTTTTTTAGAGTAGGAAATACGTTTGGTTGTAATTAAAATTAATTTAAACTCATTATTGGGATTTACGCCATTACGAGGGTGATTTACTCCAAAACAGGAGAATTGTGAATTTATTATGGGATTTGAAGGGGGAGATATAAGTTAGGGTTCAGGGAGCAGGAAACACGGACCATGTTAGGGTGAGGTGAGGTTTCATAAGCGTGACATAAATAAGGTCTAATTGTGGAGAACGATTTGTAGACAAAAATGAAGCGTGAGGAGTTTAATAAGTGGAACATTACTTATGACCTATCATGGGTACATAACTAGTGAGTTAGGTTTATGAAAATAAAAAAAAAGTTTAAATGTGAAAAAGTGTGCTAAAAATAAATGGTCTACTACCGAATTTAATTACAAATTCAATGGAATATAAATATACACAATTCGGCAATTAATTTTAATAGTTTGTCGTCAAACAAAATCAATTAGGTGAATATGAATTGTTTAGCATTAATTATCTGTACAAGGCATACAGTTTTACAGTGGCAATTAGTGAAACATGAATTAATTATGAGGGTTTAGCATTCCTATTTGCATTTGTATGAATAGCAGAACAAAACTAGCGAAAGGGCTAATGAGTAGGCACTTGGAAAACAAAATCAAAAAAAAGCCTTTTTTTTTTTGTTGGGAGATACATTTTTGGGATACATTTGACTATAAACACTGATGGTGTATATAGAAAATTAAAGCGGAAAAAATGGATATTTTCGATTTAAATTCTCAACAATAATTGCAAAAATAGGACTGCGGAAAGTGAAATATGTATCCAAAATGTCGGTAAGCTAAGTGCAATATTTTAACTGCCCATACCTAGCCCAGTGATTGCGAAGTTATATTTTTCCCAAAAAAAAATGGAAACTTAAGTTTAATGCTGACTTTCAACTGCGAATTTCAGAAGGATCTCATGACAGTTTTAACCCCTTGGACGTTTATCAGTCTTTCACGAGAGATGGGTCAGTGAAAAAAAGACTCAGATTTTGCTACTTTCAGCATTTAAGCTCCACGTTAACAAATTCAACAGGCCACAGCAGTATTCTTACTTACATAAGTGGGGCTACAGTGCCAAGTGATGGTCCTAGCTAATTGTCTCCAGTTGCGCACTCCAAGTTGGTTGAGGTCGGTTTCTACTTGTGTGCTCCACTTAAGGCTAGGTCTTCCTCTACTGCGTCCGACGTCTGGCTGGGAATCGAAGACTCTGAGAGCCGGAGCATTGGTGTCCATTCGTTCTACATGTCCTAGCCATCTTAGACGTCCAATGCGGAGTTTTTTGACCAGGGGTATGTCGCTGTACAGCTCGTATAGTTCTTGGTTGAATCTTCGTCTCCATAGCCCGTCAACGCAAACGGGACCGAAGATTTTTCGAAGAATTTTCCTCTCTTCATCCGCTTTTGATAGGGTCCACGCTTCAGCGCCGTAGAGCAGGAGTGGGATGATCAGGGTCTTATATAGGATCTCCTTAGTAGTTCGAATGAGGGCTTTACTACTAAAAAGCCTTTTTTGCCCTTAGAAACAGCGGTTGGCATGAGTAATTCTTCGTTTAATTTCTGACGATATGTTGTTTTCCGAGCTAATAGCGGAGTCCAGGTAGACAAAGTCCCTTACTACCTCAAAGTTATATCTGGCAATGGTGACGTTCTGTCCAATTCGTTGATGTTGTGTGTCCTTTCGTGTTGACAGCATATACTTAGTCTTACGCTCATTTACTGCTAAACACATTTTTGCCGCTTCCATCTCTATACTAGCAAACGTGGCCATGACATCACGTTGAGTCCTGAGAGACCAATGATGTCAATATCGTCGGTGTATGCTAGTAGTTGCATCGATTTTTGGAAAATTGTGCCTCTGGTGTTGGCTCGGGAGTTTAGCACAATCCTCTCAAGAATCAAATTAAAGAAATCACATGACAGCACATCGCATTGCCTAAATCCTTTTTTTGGTATCGAATGTGTCGGTGAGGTCGTTTCCGACCCTGATTGAGCAGCGAGATTTCTCCCTCGTAATCCTGCACATACGGACGAGTTTGGACGGTATATCAATACTAGGCATGGCTCAGCGGTTCGTCTCTATAAATGCTGTCGAATGCGGCTTTGAAATCGATAAATAGGTGGTGGCTACCGATTTGGACTTCTTAGGATTTTTTTCAGAATCTGCTGAAGTGTGAAGATTTGATCAGTTGTGGACCTTCCTGGTCTAAAACTTCAATGATAATAACCGATCAGGTTTTTGGTAAACGGTTTCAGGTGTTCACGTATTATTGCAGATAAAATCTTGTAGGCGATGTTAAGGAGACTTATGACTCTTTAGTTGGCGCAGTTCTGAGGGTCTACTATATTGTAGATCGAGCAAACGATGCTGTGGTTCCATTCTTCAGGCATACTTAAACAGAACAAAATTGAGCTTTTGAGTTGGCAAATGTTACAAAAAAGCTCCGTGGGAGCCTTGTTAAGCTTGAGTTTAAATATTGATATCCTCACTTCACTTGGGCCGGGTGGTTGGTAGTTTTCGCTGTCGTTGCCAATATTAAATGGTTCGTTCTGCCTAACAGCAGAATGTTTTTCGTCATCAACGTTTAACAGTGTCAAGAAGTGGTTCTTCCACATCCTCAGCATCGACTGTGTCTTAGCTACGATATTTCCTTGTTCATCTCGACAGGATTCTGTTCGAGCCTTATATCCTTGGCTTTGAAGTTTAACATTTTGGTAAAACTTGCGAACATCGTTGCTGGAGTGGCACCTCTCTATATCCTCGATCGCGCGCTTTTCTTGCTCTTTTTTCTTCTTTCTGAAAAGCCGATGTTCTTCTCTTCTGCTTTACCTATAGAGTTCAATGGCAGCTCTCGTCTTCACCTGCAGCTTAGCCTTGTAGGCCGCGTTCTTGGCTGCGAGCATCTGTCGGCATTCCTCATCAAACCAGGGGTTTCATGCTGGCTTGGTGGATATCCGCATTTTTACCTTGGCTGTAACAAGGTAGTGGTCGGAATCGATGTAAGCCCCTGGGAATGTTCGGACTTCCAAAATACTAGATGACTGCCTATTGTCTATCGTAATGTAATAAATTTGATTGATCGTTTGTCAATGTGTAGACCGAAATGTCTCCTTATGAATATTGATGTGATAGCCTAGTTCCGTTGCCAGAGGTGTTGTCGTGTATGCCTTGTTTTCCGACAATACTGCTAAAGATGTCATCTCTACCTACCTTTGCGTTAAAATCTCCCATCACGGTTTTAACATCGTAATTCGGTAGTCGATCTTAGGTTTGGCAAGGAACCCGTAGAAGCAGTCTTTCGCAATATCATCTGTCGGGGCGTGAGCGCATATAAGGCTTATCTTGGCGAATTTGGCCTTGATGAGTATTGTTACAATGCGTTCGCTAATCTCTTGGAAACATAAGACTTCTTGCCTTAGTCTGGCTCGTATAACAAATTTGCATCCGAATAGTCGCTGTTTCTGCTTACTATAACACGGTCCGTAGTAGATCTCACAGTTTTTCATTCTCTTTTTGCCCGGCCCACTCACACTGTAGGTGCAGATACGAACGTCGTTGTCCTAATGGAAATCCCACAACGTTCTGCTGTCATACATGCGTCTGGCCTTGGACTTCCGATCGTACTTTGCGTCAAATTCGTCACCGCGATCTCAATTATTGCACTGCACCTCTAGAGAACTGTATCAAAAAGCTCTGCTTTAACCCAAAGTCACAGTGTGGTTTGCAGTTGTCTGACCTGTAATTATTGGTCCCTGTTTGTACCCTACCCATAGGTGTATATAAGTTTTAATGCATAGATTGTGACATTGAGAAATAATTTGGCTAGATATACGTTTCTTGTGGCTCAGAATAAGAAGCTGAGTGGATTTACCCGCATCTGCCCGTTCATCTCCAGTTTTTGGGCCTTAAACGTTGAGCTAGAATGATGAAGTTAGGTCCTCCCTGTTTGCTACCAGCAGAACAAGCGTCAGCATTTCCAAAATCTGCCCAATTTAAAAAAAAAAAAAACACTCCAAGTTGGTTGAGGTCGGTTTCTACTTGTGCGCGCCACTTAAGGCGAGGTCTTCCTCTACTGCGTCCGACGTTTGGCTGGGAATCGAAGACTGCGAGCCGGAGTATTGGTGTCAATTCGTTCTACATGTCCATGTTAAACGTCCAATGCGGAGTTTTTTGACTAGGGGTATGTCGCTGTACAGCTCGTATAAGTTGTGGTTGAATTTTCGTCTCCATAGCCCGTCAACGCAAACGGGACAGAAGATTTTTCGAAGAATTGGTCTCTCGAATCGACCAAGGATTTCTTCGTCCGCTTTTGATACGGTCAATGCTTCATCGCCGTAGAGCAGGACTGGGATAATTAGGGTCTTATATAGGATTTCCTTAGTAGTTCGAGTGAGGGCTTTACTACTGAATTGCCTTCTTAGCACAAACAAAAAAAACAGCGGTTGGCATGAGTAATTCTTCGTTTAGTTTCTGACGAGATGTTGACAAAGTCCCGTACTACCTCAAAGTTATATCTGTCAATGGTGACGTTCTGTCCAATTCGTTGATGTTGTGTGTCCTTTCGTGTTGACAGCATATACTTAGTCAAACCCTAATGCTTCCTTCACTATACTAGCAAAAGGTGGCTATGACATTACGTTAAGTCCTACCAATCATGTCAATATCGTCAGCGTATGCTAGTAGTTGCACCGACTTTTGGAAAATTGTGCCTCTGGTGTTGGCTCGGGAGTTTAGTACAATCCTCTCAAGAATCAAATTGAAAAAGTCACATGACAGCGCATCGCCTTGCCTAAATCCTTTTTTGGTATCGAATGTGTCGGTGAGGTCGTTTCCGACCCTGATGGTGCAGCGAGAATTCTCCATCGTCATCCTGCACAGACGAACGAGTTTGGACGGTATATCAAAGCTAGGCATGGCTCAGCGGTGGTTCGTAAATGGTTCGTTCTGACTGACAGCTGAATGTTGTTCGTCATCGCCGTTTAACAGTCTGCTGAAGTGGTTCTTCCATATACTCAGCATCGACTGTGTCTCAACTACGACATTTCCTTTTTCATCTATACAGGATTCTGTTCGAGCCTTGTATGTTTTTCATCCACATTTTGCCCGGCCCATCCGATCGTATTTCCTGGATGGCAGCAATGTCTGCTTTGTAGCAGTTCCGCCACCATCTCTGTTCAAGGGGACTGACTTACCCTTGAGATTCCTATAGTTATCCCGTTGTCCGAATATGTCGAAGCAGCTCATCTAGGTTCGCCTGGGACGGCAGACCGGGTATTCATTCCGTGCCATTCTGACCAGGGTGAGTATAGTGTTGCTGTTTTAGGTCTTGTTATCAACACCCTCACTTATCGTTTAGAAAGTCAAATCCGGTTGTATGAAACCAGTACCCGATGGTCAAAAACAAGCACATATGATGTGTAGTCAGAGTTGCAACCACTGGGCATTGCCAAGTTAAATTCAATCAGAGTCTACCTTCGTTCTACAAAAAAACACGCAACACAAACTCGTGGTTAATGAATAAATATTTTCGAAATCCGCTCACGGTCACCCTTACATTTAGTAAAAAAAACTTCAATATCGTCAACGATTATCGTTTCTAAAGTTATGGAATAAGTATCGTCAACGATTATCGTTTCTAAAGTTATGGAATAAGTACCCTTGTGCATACCAAAACATAAAGAACCCTTCTGCCATCGATTGCTTGATTTAAGTACTGCAACTCACTGACCTTCTCTTCCAGTGGAGCAAGACAACGAGTTCCGTATTCGAATAGCTCTTATAATGACTGCCCACTAAGACACCCACACTTTATAGGACCGTGACGATTTTAACAACAAAACAGACTCTTCCACCCTCGTATTTCAACCCAAAATCCATTCCAATAGCTTAATATCTATAAAGTCGCAACTTTTATTACTGTCCTAAAAAAAGTATCTTTATTGCATTAGTCAACAGGCCAAGGGCTCAGTCGTGTCGTTGAGTTAACTCGCCGTCATTTCAATCATCGTTAAACAGTTTTAATTATCCCCAAACCGTCATCTATATACCAACAAAGATACAAAGATACTTCTTCCCCATACGAGTATTTAATTATTGAAAGTGCGTAACCTCATCCTCTGACTGCCAGGGGAGTAAATAGTTAAACACCAAAAATGCTATCATCTTTCACATAAATTTAACTTTACTGCCACGCCGCCATGTTTATGTATGCCATGCCCATGCCGCGTCATAGCCCACCATCCTCATTAAAATGTATCTCCTCAGCAACGAACCGAATCCGATGTGCGTCAGTATGAGCATCAGAATATCTCTCGTTATGGTACAGAAACGCTTGATAGCAAGCTCCGAACTGTGCAATTAATCTTCAGCCCTCGACTCCATTGAAGCGTGTAAAACGCGCCTCTGTGCACCGTTATAGTGCATTCCAGTGAACACACAAACCGCCGGCGGAAGCTATCCGCCCTCCGACTTCAGAAGCCTGCTTAACCCCAAATCTATTTCGCTTGACATAAACACGCGCTCTCTCAACGAACGGAATGCATCCGATTTCACGCAAGTCTGCGTTTCGGATGGATGCAGAGAGGGGGGTGGAGTGCTTGATTGAGACATGCTGAGCTCCGAATAGAAATTCCAACGACCGCAATGACCATGAAATGGTGCAGCGAAATGGACATCTCCAGAACCGCAGTTGTTATACCAATAAACCGTGATGAACGAGGTACATCGTACAAGGTTCCAACCCAGTGGGGTGTGCTTTAAATAAAACTCTCCGCTGACAACGTGGTGATGTATTGCGGAACACATCCGCATTTGACAGCAGCTCCTAAATACACGTACCGGTCATACCTGTCATTGTGTGGCTACGCGTCCGTTCACAGGCCATCAATTCGAAAGTGATTTGCGATTAGCGTGAGAACGAAATGATTTTTACACGAGTTCTTTGCGAAAGTGTCATTGAGCTGTCAGTGAGATTAATGGCGGGTGGGGGGCTGTCCGTTAATCAAAAAGAAGGCCACGCCGTCATTAGGGAGTTGACCTACATTTTCCACTGCACTTACGCATGGGATGAGGCGGTGTGGTAACATTCGCACAATCTGTATTCATCTGTCAAAAGATATGGCATATCAAACAGCAATCTATTGTCATTTTGTATTTTTCATCCGTTACGTTTCGTTCCGGTCCTAAAGGCACGATAGGCAATTACGGGGGTTTTGTGGTAGTTTTTCTCTTTTCTGGAGATTCTGTTCGTTTGTCCGTTGTGTGTTAACGCCACAGGGTGTAATCGTGCCACAAAGTATAAGTGAGCTATTGACCGAATTTTCGTTGAAATGTAGGCGGGGGAGTGGGCGATACGCTGGCGGCTCGCGGTTGGAAGTTTCTTTTTTTCCTGTAGACCGTTTCGTCTTTGATTTTGTGTGGGACTTTTACTTTCGCTTGGCGAATTCCTTTTTTTTTCTCTGTAGGAATTTTTGTTTTGCATTTTCTTTTGTTAGGTGATTGACCTTATGTGGTGTGAGAAAACAACAAATTCCTGACGAGTTTTTAAAGTTTTCATGAATTTGTATTTTTTTTTTCAAATAATTGTGGGACTTGTTTTGTATCGTATAATGTACTTAGGAGTGATTTTGTGAATGGATAAGTAGCTTATTGCGAACGATGATTGCTGTGCTTAGGTTAGGGGAATCTAATTTGCATTTAAATGGGCTGTAGAGCTGAAATACACAAGGGGTAACGTTGTGGGAATCGATAAGATAATCGCTAAAGTTGGAACTTGTTGTTGCAAAAAAGTTTGGTGAATTTTGACACATTTGGGTAACCGAGGGAATTTAAAACGTTCTCATTACCATTGTGTAAGAGGCGAACATTAACACAAGGAAGACTTGAAGGCCTAGATTTCTGTTTTCAAACATTACACAAGCCACCATGTGTCAATGAACAGCCGTACTTTAGCATTATGGCAGGCAATTGGACTCAGAGAAAACGCAGCATACAACACTTACGAGAAAGGGTAAGTCAACAGTCAGAAAAATCCCCCAATTAACAATTTCGCTTCGATAAAGCACTATCGAAGCTATTTCCCCTCCAGCAATATTACCTGTAACTTCGTGCGAAGTTTTACAGTAACATCTTTACGTAGATATGGGTATGGTACATATACACACATCTACGGATGTTTAAAAACAAAATGTAGGACAAACTTTTCGTCTTCTGATGAAATTCGATATATAATCGTATGTTTGAGGTTTCCGATTCGAAAGGCTTGAAAGGCATTCTCCATCCCACTATTTCTCCGTTTACTATCACAATGCCAGCGGTATGCGTACAAAAACAAACCAACTTTACATTGGTGCTTCTACACATGAATATGATGTCATAGCTATCACCGAAACTTGGCTCAATTCTAATTTCTTATCATCGGAATTATTGGACTCACATTATGTTGTATACAGACACGATCGGCCTTTATCAACTGGCTACACAAAAGGTGGAGTAAGGAAATCATTCTTCCAAATAATTCTGATGAGATTGAACAAATTTGTGTTTACGTTGCTGATGCTATTGCACATAAAAATGTATTTATTATCTTATCATATATTCCATCTGGCAGTTCTTTTTCTGCATATGAACCATATATCATGAATATTGATCATGTATGTAAAAATTTAAACTTTAATCAGTATCCAATTGTATTAGGTGATTTTAACGTAGGAAGTATTGATTGGAGAGAGACAGGAAATGATAAATTATTAACACCATTTAATGTAAAAACTGAAATCGAGTCGTTAGTAGTTGATTGATGGTTGGGTGTTGTAGAACGAGGGTAGACTCTGATTGGCGTTAACTTGGCAATGCCCAGTGTTGCAACTTTGACTACACATCAAATGTGCTTATCTTTACCTCCAAGTGGTAACCATCGGATACTGGTCTCATCCAACCGGATTTGACTTGCTAAACGATAAGTGCGAGTGTTGATAACACGACGAAAAACAGCAACACTATAAACACCCTGGTGAGAATGGCACGGATGAATACCCGGCCTGCTGTCCCAGGCGAACCTAGATGAGCTGCTCTGACATATTCGGACAACAGGTTGTCTAGGAATTTCAAGGGTTAGTCAGGCCCCTTGAACAGAGATGGTGGCGGATGAACCGAAAGGCCAACGGCAGCGCTCAATCCCGTAGTGGATACTGATGGCCCCGTGTCCTAGGGGTATCTAATAAATTGGAACTGGCCCTCCAGGTTGGGGGTTGTGCTTTGGGTTAACTACCCATCCACGGAAAAAACTATTGTTACGAAGCAACCAATAGCCTCGGAAAGGACTGATTTTATTGTTGACGACCCTGCTAAACGAAAAAAGGACAACGACGTTCGTATCTGCACCTGGAATGTGAGAACATTAAACAGGAGAGGTGCAGGCGAACAACTAGCGGAAGCCCTAAAATGCTACAAAGCAGACATTACTGCCATCCAGGAAATACGATGGGATGGGCCGGGCAAAAAGAGGATGAAAAACTGTGACATATACTACGGACCGTGTTATAGTGAGCAGAAACAGCGACTATTCGGATGCGGATTTGTTATAAGTGCCAGACTTAGGCAAGAAGTCTTATGTTTCCAAGACATTAGCGAACGCATAGTAACAATCCGCATCAAGGCCAAATTCGCCAACATAAGCCTTATATGCGCTCACGCTCCGACGGAAGAAAAAGATGATATAGCTAAGGATTGCTTCTACGAGCTCCTTGACAAAACCTATGAGCGACTTCCGAAGTACGATGTTAAAATCGTGCTGGGAGATTTTAACGCAAAGGTAGGAAGAGAAGACATCTTTAGAAGTATTGTCGGAAAACATAGCCTACACGACAACACGTCTGGTAACGGACTTAGGCTAATTGATTTCGCTACGGAACGAAATGCCACTATAGCCAGCACACGGTTTCCTCACCTCGATATCCATAAGGGGACATGGCGGTCTCCAGATCAACGAACGGTCAACCAAATTGATCACATTGCGATAGATAAGAGGCACGCATCCAGTATTTTGGATGTCCGAACATTCCGAGGAGCTAACATCGACTCGGATCACTACCTTGTAGCAGCCAAGGTAAGAATGCGGATATCCACCACGCCACAACAATCCAGAAATACTGTGAAAAAATTTAATGTCGGAAGACTGCAATCGCAAGAGACCGCCAAGACCTTCGCACAACGCGTATCCCTTAACCTCTCGATTAACACCATACCACCAGCATCGAATGTCGAAGAGCAATGGCAACGATGCCAACAGGCCATTAGATCAGCCGCAACTGAAGTGCTAGGTTTCTCGCGCCCACCAGCAAGAAACCCCTGGTTTGATGAGGAATGCCGACAGATGCTCGCAGCCAAGAACGAGGCCTACAAGGCTAAGCTGCAGGTGAAGACGAGAGCTGCCATTGAGCTCTATAGGCAAAGAAGAAGGGAAGAACATCGGCTTTTCAGCAAGAAGAAAAAAGAGCAAGAAAAGCGCGCGATCGAGGATATAGAGAGGTGCCACTCCAGGAACGATGTTCGCAAGTTTTACCAAAGTGTAAAACGTCAAAGCCAAGGATACAAGGCTCGAACAGAATCCTGTCGAGATGAACAAGGAAATATTGTAGTTGAGACACAGTCGATGCTGAGGATATGGAAGAACCACTTCTGCAGACTGTTAAACGGCGATGACGAACAACATTCCGCTGTCAGGCAGAACGAACCATTCAATATTGGCAACGACAGCGAAAACTGCCAACCACCCGACCTGAGTGAAGTGAGGATAGCAATATCTAAACTCAAGCTTAATAAGGCTGCCGGAAATGACGGCCTTCCCGCTGAGCTCTATAAGGCCGGCGGAGATGACTTGGTAAGTAACATCCACCAACTCATAAGCCAAATCTGGTCGGATGAAAATATGCCTGAAGAATGGAACCTCAGCATCGTTTGCCCGATCCACAAAAAAGGAGACCCTCTGAACTGCGCCAACTACAGAGGCATAAGTCTCCTCAACATCGCCTACAAGATCCTATCTGCCGTAATATGTGAACGCCTGAAACCGTTTACCAACAACCTGATTGGCCCTTATCAGTGTGGTTTTAGGCCAGGAAAGTCCACAACCGATCAAATTTTCACACTTCGGCAGATCCTGGAAAAAACTCAAGAAGTCCAAATCGATACCCACCACCTATTCATCGATTTCAAAGCCGCATATGACAGCATTTATAGAGACGAACTGTATAGAGCCATGTCTAGTTTTGGTATACCGCCCAAACTCGTCCGTTTGTGTAGGATGACGATGGAGAATTCTCGCTGCTCCATCAGGGTCGGAAACGACCTCACCGACACATTCGATACCAAAAAAGGATTTAGGCAAGGCGATGCGCTGTCATGTGACTTCTTTAATCTGATTCTTGAGAGAATTGTGCAAAACTCCAAAGCCAACACCAGAGGCACAATTTTCCAAAAGTCGGTGCAACTACTAGCATACGCTGACGATATTGACATCATTGGCAGGACTCAACGTGATGTCATAGCCACGTTTGCTAGTATAGAGAAGGAAGCGGCGAAAATGGGTTTAGCAGTAAATGAGGGTAAGACTAAGTATATGCTGTCATCACGAAAGGACTCACAACATCGACGAATTGGACAGAACGTCACCATTGACAGATATAACTTTGAGGTAGTACGGGACTTTGTCTACCTCGGCTCCGCTATTAACTCTGACAACAACATCTCGTCAGAAATTAAACGAAGAATTACTCTTGCCAACCGCTGTTTCTTCGGGCTAAGAAGGCAATTTAGTAGTAAAGCCCTCACTCGAACTACTAAGGAAACCCTATATAAGACCCTGATCATCCCAGTCCTGCTCTACGGCGCTGAAGCATGGACCGTATCAAAAGCGGATGAAGAAATCCTTGGTAGATTCGAGAGGAAAATTCTTCGAAAAATCTTCGGTCCCGTTTGCGTTGACGGGCTATGGAGACGAAGATTCAACCAAGAACTATACGAGCTGTACAGCGACATGCCCCTGGTCAAAAAACTCCGCATTGGACGTTTAAGATGGCTAGGACATGTAGAACGAATGGACACCAATACTCCGGCTCGCAGAGTCTTCGATTCCCAGCCAGACGTCGGACGCAGTAGAGGAAGACCTCGCCTTAAGTGGCGCGCACAAGTGGAAACCGACCTCAACCAACTTGGAGTGCGCAACTGGAGGCAGTTAGCTAAGGACCGGGCTAATTGGAGAGGCATGTATGTAGATAGAGACGATTTTTCATTATTACGCAATTCAATTCATCATAAAGCTATAATTATTTACCTGAAGTCCTATGAATATATAAATGTAAATAATAATTGCAATATACCCGTATTAAATTTTAAAAGAGCTAATTTCGAAGGCTTAAATAATGCTTTAAATTCAATTAACTGGCATAATCGCTTTTTAAACTTAAATCTAGGCGAAATGTACAATCATTTTCTCAAAATTCTCTTTGATACGCTAAAGATATTTGTACCTATAGTAAAAAAGAAAGCAACTCCCAAACTGCCATGGTTTAACGCGAGTCTCAAAATTTTAAAAAAATATTAAATCTAAATCATTTAAAAAAATGAAAAAATCAAATTATACTAGTGACAGACAGAATTTTCTTCGTTTAAGGAAAGAGTTTGATTTTTTAAACAGATTTCTATACCGCAGTTATATAATATCTATTGAATCAACAATTAAAAGTAACAGTAAAACATTCTGGTCCTTTTACAATTCAAAACGTAAGGTATCTGGGTATCCAAGTGCAATGGAATATCAGACAGAAGCATCTCAGGGTGGTAAGTCCACTTGTGAACTTTTTGCGAAATATTTTTCAGAAAACTTTCTGACGTCTAGTATTTCAAACCCACCGAATTTCTGTAATGTTAACCAAATCACTGATATTGGACATTTAGAAATTTCGGAAAACGATATTTTGGAGGCATTGTTATATGTTGACGCTAGTAAAAGCCCAGGTTTAGACACCTTACATCCGATCGTACTCAAAAAATGTGCTAAGTCGTTAGTTGTTCCTATAACAAAAATATTCAACACTTCCTTATCAACTGGAATATTCTTAGATCAATGGAAAATCGCATATATTTCACCCAATCATAAAAAAGGCGCAAGGCATCTGATTGAAAATTACAGACCCATTACAAAACTTTCATGTATTCCTAAACTTTTTGAAAAAATAGTAAAAGAAATAATTTATAATGATATTAAGCAGCATATATCACCAATGCAGCATGGTTTTGTTAAAGGTAGATCAACAACCACAAATTTAACAATTTTTACGAAATTTTGCCTGGATACAATCGAAAGTGGTGCACAAGTTGATGTTTTGTACACTGATTTTTCAAAGGCTTTTGACAGAATTAACCATGATATCTTAAAACGAAAATTGGCAAAACTTGGTTTTCATTCTAAAATACTTCAATGGTTAAACTCATATCTAGCAGATAGGAAATTGTTGGTTAAAGTTGACAACTTCTACTCAGAAGTATTTACTGCGACTTCTGGAGTACCACAGGGTAGTCACCTAGGACCGTTGTTGTTTACTTTGTTTGTTAACGAAATCCCGTCACTTCTATCAATCAGTAAATGTCTTTTATACGCAGATGATATTAAGATATTTATGAAGATATCTAATAATAGGGATTGTATTCTTTTTCAAAATGAAATATCTATTCTCGAGCGCTGGTGTAAGGCAAATCAATTACAACTTAACCTGCCCAAATGTAATGTATTATCAGTATATAGATCGCGAACCCCTTTACAATACCAATACACTGCGAATCATGTTATTTTTACACGTGTAACAGAAGTTAAAGATTTAGGAATACTGCTCGATAATCAACTGAGTTTTAAACTGCACATTGATTACATTATTTGCAAGTCTTACTCAATGTTGGCGTTCATCAAACGAAATACCACAGATTTTCAAGATCCTTATACTCTAAAAGCACTTTATTGTTCTTTAGTTCGTTCTTTAGTGGAATATTGTTGTGTAATTTGGGATCCTGCTTACGATGTTCACTTTAACAGAATCGAGAGAATACAAAAATCGTTCACTCGTTTTGCTTTACGAAGGTTTAACAGAAATGATGAGTTACCACCATATAGATCTCGTTGCTTACTAATTAATCTCCAAACTCTTTTTGTTCGAAGAAAAATGCTATCATTAGTATTCCTTAGTGATGTGGTTAATAACCACGTAAATTGTGAAGAGTTGCTTTCTTCGTTACCTTTTAATGCTCCTTTGAGGTATCTAAGAGAACCAAGTTTATTTATTTCACCTTTACATAGGACAAACTATGGATCAGCTGAAACCATTACGCGTTGCGTTAATTTATACAATTCGGTAGTAACAATTGACCTAGATTTAACTTTAAATCGCGATTGCTTAAAACAAATTGCACTTGAAATTTTAAAAGCCAAATATTCTTAAATTAATATTGAATATTGTTGAAATTTTATTTATCATATTAATGCATGAATGTAATATTATATAATAAGTATAATTAAGTTATTAAATCAATCTGTAAAGGTTTTACCTGGTAGATATATAAATAAATAAATAAATATTCACTCAAAATATCAATATTTCGATTTTAAGTCAAATCGGAATACAATTTTCTAAAATGGACCGTCACCCGAAAGTGAATATGTTGACCAAAAATGTGTAATATGCCATGATCTAGAGTGGCTTAAATATTATTTCTTTGTCTAAATAGACCACAAATAGATTAATTCGTTCGTCACATTGGTGACGCCATTTTAAAATATTGTAGGTAGAAAAAAAAATGTATGTATGTTCCAAAAGCAATGCTTATGATATAAATCGAAATAAGTACTTGTCTAAGTGAAAAGTGGACCAACAACATTCGAAAGCACCACTACAATCTACGCCAGTGCCAGGGAAAGTATCTGAGAGATTTACCACCAAACGGACCATGATCAATCCTGAGTCAAGTAATTCGTATTCCCAAACCTCGAAAGATACTTAGGTTTCTGGGTCGAATTCTACCAAACATGTGTATATTCGTCCACCATTTTGAATTTTATTTATGCTGACTAAAAATTTATAATCCGAAGCTTTTATGTTGACCAAATATTTTAAGTCGTTCCTTTGGAAGTGACCAAAATACTGATTTTCATTCCAAACAGACCATACTAGTTAATTTCCTCCACCATCGTGGAAACGCCATTTGAAAAGTTTGTATGTAGTTTAACCAATTATTTCAATCCGTTGTTTTAACACGGTCAAAAAGTTAGTAACTCGCAACCCCGAAGAACCGTGTTTGGTGTTTTTGGGTCGAATTCGAACAAAAATGTAAAAAAAGTTTCGCCATTTGAAAAGTGAAAATAATTCGATCCGTATCTGCGTAATTATAAAACCAATATATCGATTTTAAGACAAAACGAATAATAAATGATACAAATTGACCCTCATTAGTCATTATAAAGCCGCCATTTCGAAATTATATCTATGTACTTCACCAAGAATTCGTAAACCAAAATTGAAGTCTTACCGAAATATTAAGTTTTAGTGCACAAGCTCGTGATTCTCGACCCTAAATTTGTATCGAAGTGGACATATTATGAAGCGGCCATTTTGAAATTCACAAATTTGGTTAACAATTCGTAATCAGCGATCTGGAAGTTATGAAGAAGATATCGACTTAGAGTGAGCAAATATATAAAACACAACACCAAAGATATGTAGATATCGATTTTTAGCTGAACCTGATCAGAGATCGTCAAATCTTGTCGCCATTTAGAACTTGCGATTTTCATGTTTTATTATATGAAAGTGTTTAAATGGTTTAGTAAATTTAGCAAACATTGGATTTTTTTATATAGATGTATAGGTTGAAATTCAGTTGAAAAAAGTTCGGTAACGAAACCCGTCAACCAGTGTGTATCTACAATCGTAAAACTCATTCCAAATCCAAATGAAGAATCAAGCAAAAAAAAATCGAAAGTTCACATCCTAAAGATGAACTCACCAATTTAACCAATTATTTCCAATTTACTTCTTTTCAGCAACGATCCAAAAATTAAAAAAAAAAATCTTGCCATAACAAAACAACCCAACAAGTCTAATAAAAACTTAACAACAAGCAAGTCAAAGAAAATTCTTAGCCATAAATGTCCATAAGCTGCTAACAAACAATTTAAATTTTTTATCAAAATGACAACAATGCCGGTAGTTTGGTGCACCGATCCAAATTCTGTCAACAATAAACCAACAGCATTCGCCTTGCACGGCATACAATTACAAGGTAATGTAACAGAAAAGCAAGTCCTCGCCCTGCGAGAGCTGGTGAATGCCGCCGCCGAAGATCGCCTTATCCTGCCCTCCGATGGAACGTTTGTTCTGCTGGACAGTGGAATCAGTATTGAGAGTTCTATAGTTAAAACAGAAACAAAGCCGGCAACAGATGGCAATGACAAAGAGAACATTGGGTGAGCAACTCCCAAAACCTACATCTCCACAAAGACCAAATAAGAACACATACATTCTGATGCCGGTGACAGCGAGCAACAGTAATGTTGATCAGTCGGTGCCGACAAAGGTGTCCAAACCTCCCGATGGATTTCTGGAGCCAAAGTACTCATCAGATGACTGTGGTGGTGTTGTGACAAATCCAGATGATATCCTCTACGAGTTTCTTTGCTGTGCCAAGTGTATGAATGACACGTACTCCAAGTGCCCATCGTCATCAACAGAGGTTATACCATCACAACTTCGGTAATGCTTGCGAATTTTCCTGCATAATGTCTTAAACAGGCTTCTACCCAAACAATCGACTGCAAAAATGCTCAAACTCGACGTACAAGTACTATATGAGGCCTACAGAAATAATTGCTTGTGGAAATTATTATTTTATTGCCTTATAGAGGAGTAATTGTTAGTTGGGCCATGCTTCTGCTAGGCATCACAATTGAGTCAGATGTAGTATGGCAACAACATGTAACTTCTCTTGACAAAGCAGAAGCGCCCAAACTAAGGAACCATTTTAGAGCTAAGAGATATTTTACACCGGCCCAGCTTTTAATTCCGTTAGGGTGGACAAAGTAAACAGCCTGTTTGAGCTGCTCTGGCATATTCGGACAACATGTGATCGAAGAATCTCCAGGGTTAGTCAGGCTCATTGAACAGAGATTGTGGCAGAAGAGCTGAGAGACCAACAGCAGCACTCAATGGATATTGTTGGCACCGTGTCCTAGGAAATATTTTATAAATTGGAGCTAGCCGTCCAGGTTGGGATTTGTTCTTTGGGTTAACTTCCCACTATGAAAAAAATTGTTATTATGAACCACCTAAGAGTCTCAGAAAGGACTGATTTTATTTTTTAAATCCCACCTGGGATTTGAGAACACTTAACAGGAGAGGTACAGCCGAACAACTGGCGGAAGCCCTAAGCTTTCCTAAAGAAGACATTACTACCATCCGGGAAATACGATGGGATAGTCCGGGCAAAAAGAGAATGAAAATGTGATATCTACTCCCAGCTTGTGCCATTATACTGGGCTCGTCCTCGGGTGGTGGATAGAGTAAGCCTCAGTAAACCGAAGTTTCGTTCATTCGTTACTAAGCGATCTGTGGCGAATGAGGCCATAGCAGTTTACTGTAAAAGCCCATCTAAAGAATACAATAGGTGCAGATAGAGCTCGGTCATTTCCAAGGATGAAGTTCAACGTGCAACATGATTTTCCAAATGCACTGATAGACGTGTAATATATGGGGTGGCAACCGACACTTTTCTATGGCTTTGATGTGTCGGTAGCCCCACCATGAAATAAGCGGTAAAGGCTATGTGATCACGAAAAGCATAATTTACATTATCTGTGATATCTACTTAGGACCGTGTTATAGTCAGCAAAAACAGCGACTATTTGGATGTGGATTTGATATAAGTGCCGAGACTTATGCAAGAAGTCTTATTTTTCCCAGACATTTGCCAACACATTATAAAAATCCGCATCAAGGTGAAATTCGCCAATATAAGCCTTATATGCGCTCACGACCAGACACGTCGGGAAAGGAAAAAGATGATATAGCGAAAAAAAGCTTCTACGAACTCCTTGACAAAACCGACTACCGAAGTAGGATATAAAAATCATGTAGAGAAATTTTAACTCATTTTAGGCCGGGACTGATCAAATTCATTATCAATTCATCGATTTCGTAGCCCCATCAACACCATTAAGAGGCGACCTATATAGAGCCAAGTCTAGTTTTGGTATACGGCCCAATCTCGTCCGTCTGTGCAGGATGACTATGGAGAACCCTCTCTGTTTCATCAAGGTGGGAATCAGGACTTTGCGTACTTCAGCTATTAACTCTGAAAACAACATCTCGTCAGAAACTAAACCAAATATTACTCCTGCTTATAGCTGTTTCTTCGGCCTAAGAAGACAATTTAGTAGTACAGCCCTCACTCGAACTACGAGGTGAAGCTTGGACCGTATCAAAAGTAGATGAAGAAAGCCTTGGTCGTTTTTGGGAAAAAAATCTTCGGCCCCTTTTGCGTTGACGAACTATATATATAAAGATTCAACAATGAATTTTGCGAGCTTGACCGCAACATTCCCCTAGTAAAAAACAAACTCCGCATTACACGCATTGGACGACGAGCTCAGTGGCGCGATGGTTAGTGTGATAAAACCCAGAAGGTCTGGGTTGGATTCTTAGCCGTAGCACGACTTAAATAATTTTTCACTGGCCCTCCTCTCGTGATGATATGACAAATCATCGGAGTTAGTATCAATTGTCAAGAAAAGCTTATCTCGACTAAGCCGTTCGGAGTCGGCAGAAAATAGGAGGTCCCGCCACTGTGCAAGAAGTACACACACACATGAATGGTTGTGAGAAAGCTCGGCCCTGGGTACTAACGAGCCTAACAATTATTCTTCTATAAGGCACACATATTTAATTTCCACAAGCGATTATTTCTATAAGACTTGTACAGTACTTGTGCACATTTTGGCAGTCGATTCTTTGGGTAGAAGCCTGTTTAAGACATTATGCAGGAAAATTCACAAGCATACCCGAAATTATGATAGCGTAACTTCTGTAAGGTTGTTTTTAAGCTTCCAAAGATGTGTGTACCTGTACCATACGTTAGGATGTTTCTGTAGAACTTGGCACGAAGTTAATACTAAGCATAGCATGTATAGAGCTTACGAATGAAGGCTTAAAAAAGCTAAGGTTAAAAAATCAGGAAAAAAGGTGAAAAGATGGGGACAACGTGAAAAGATCGGAAAAAAGTGAAAAGATCGGGAACCTATCGGAGAATGAGTCAACACGATTCAAGTACGTCGTTGTACTCACTCGTCTTTCATGTTCCAGAGTACAGCCTAGTGGATAGCGTGTTGGACTACCGTGGAAGAGAACGCGAATTCGAATCCCAGTAAGATAAGAGTTTTTTATATAATTAATTGCAAAAAACTTATAACAGATTGAAGTTAATAAAAGTAAATTATATAAGAAAATATAAAAAACAAAATGAAAATAACACAAGGCTCAGTTCTTGCCCCAATATTATACAACATATTTACACATGATATTCCAAAATTACCGCACTGTAATATAGCCATCTTTGCAGATGATACCGCAATATTTTCATCCCATGAATTCGCTCTCAGTATTGAGAGGAAAATGGACTGGAAATATTAATAAAATATTATCACAAATGGAAAATAAAATTGAATGAAGGGAAAACTCAAGCTATCTATTTCACCCGAAAAAGAAAGTCTTGTTTTCTTCCCACCGGTCACCTTCAATTCAATGGTAATAATATTAATTGGGAACCTTCTGTTAGATATCTAGGTATTTATTTAGATACCAAGTTAACTTTTAAGGACCACATTAATAAATCTTTAAAGAAAATAGGTATAGGAATTAAGATGCTTTACCCGTTTATTAACAGAAAATCATTACTTTCTACTGACAACAAAATAATTTTATATAAAGTAATTTTCCAGGCAATTCTCTTATATGGGTGTCAGGTATGGGGCAACTCAGCAAAGTGTCATATACAAAAATTGCAAGTATCGCAAAACAAACTTTTAAAAATGATGCTAGATTTACCTTGGCACCACTCAACTATTGACATTCATGAAAGAGCGAATGTTGAATTGATAGCTGATAGAATTTTAAAACTTAACAACACTTTCAAAACAAGATGCAGTTTCGCTGATAATCCTCATGTAAATCAACTAAATACCTAATATTGTTCATTTATAAATTCTACATACTCGTACTTATTGTTTTTATTTACATTATTGCTGTACAAATTTGTTATTTCTTATTTATGTGATATTTGTTATTTGTTTCCTTAATGTATAATAATGTTTATTATTTATCTAACCTTACTATTTGTTTATTTATTTTTGTTGTTGTTTATTTAATTATTTATGTACTTAATCATTTATTTATTTATCTATTTATTAATTATTTATTAATAACTTATTTATTTATTTATTTATTTATTTATTTACTTATTTATTTATTTATTTATTTACTAATTCACTTGTTTATTTATTTATTTATTTATTTGTCTTTTTATTTATTTAATTATTTATCAAGTACCAATTTAATGGCAATTGTAAATTTTTTATCTTTTTTTTTTCTTATATTGGAGGTTTTTTTCGTATTTTCCTTCAATTTTATCCTTTTTTTTTCTTTATAAATTCTTCTGACCATTAAAAATAATATTTCAGTAGAAAGATAAAATCATCATCAAATCTCTGTAAAATGTGCAATAACATCATTATGTAAAAATATTCATATACGAAATAAATATATCTAAAATGAAAATAATAAAAAAAGCTATTTTTCAACTTCGAGAGGGCTTGCATATATTTTCTATAATTTGCTTCTGTAAGGCCTTTTATAAGCAAATAAAGTTTTTTCTGTAAGGCTTATTAGAAGTAAGTCTTATAGAAATAAATAGCTTGCTAAAAGTTCGCCAAATGTTTTTTCATGAGACTTCCTACAAGTAATATTGATGGAGGGGAAATAGCTTCGATAGTGCTTTATCGAAGCTAAATTATTGGTTGGGCTATTGCGCCAAAAAATTGTAACGGTCAAATTGGACGTTTAAGATGATTAGGACATGTATAGCGAATGGACACGAAAACTACGGCTCACAGTCTTCGATTCGATTTCCGAGGCTTCTGGTTGCTTCTAAACAATATGTTTGGGTAGTTAACCCATATGAGAACCTCAAACTCGGAAGGCCAGTTCCAATTCGGTAGATATTTTTCAGTTTATCTGCCCCCATCGCTCTTCAGGGGTCCGACTAACACTCCCTTTTCCCTGCATTTGGCACCTGTATCAACTGCTCTTTTTGGCAAACATGCCGACCTAAGAGATAGCACGCTTGAAAAGGCGGCGAAAGCTTGAGAAATAATCCAGCGCCGTGAGGTGAAAAGTCGTTAGTTAGCATTCTTAGCCATGTGAGGTGTAAATAGATGGTCAGTAGTTATAAGTGTGAGCATACTAAGGGCGAAGAACTGTGAAGATTCGCAGTTATTAATAAAGAAAGAGAGTAACCCTTTCGGCGACAGGATGCAATTGCTGTTTGGTTTGTTTTGTAAATGGACTTTTTGATTTTTTTTAAGATCTTTAATTTCCGATTCAAGTGACAGATTGGTTTTAGAATTTACCCAGCAGCCGAGAATGTGTGTACAATTCTTTTTTTTATTCCATGCTTACCAAAAATATTAACATTTAGCTTCCTTACCTGAAAATGGAAACAAAATATAAATTAGTTTATTGTTCGATTAGAAAACAAAATTATCTTTATAACTTATATAGACAATCTATGTGAATGTAACCAAAAATGAAAACTTTATATTTTTTTTTATTTTATTAACGAAATTTGTCGTTAAATTGGGCATTTGGAAGTTTCCAAAAGCTGATATCATGAAAGGTTTTCGAACTAGCGACAAAACAGTTCAATTCGAATTACAATATGGTTTCACTGCCTCATATTTTGAAAAAGATTGACTAGCATCCATGAGTAAAAAACCAAAATCAGCATCTTCTAAAATTTGGGATTCCTTAATCGGCTTTAAGAATCTAGGTTCTAGGCCGTGTATGGCCGGTTAATGCTAGTACAGCCGTCACTAAGAAATTCATATTCATAATTGCATGCGATTTTTTAGCCAAAAACTGAGCGAGGAATATTATTCTAAATTCAGCTGCAAATGCTTTGATTTTGTTTTTGTGGAAGTTTTGTTTTTCAAGGGTAACCAGATAAGAACGAGGGAAATTTTGTTGAATAGAACAACAACGATGTATGGTGATTCAACCCCAAAAAAAACTGTTTACCTATTTCTTAAAATTTAAAACGATAATCGTTGCGATAGTGAAGGCTACTTTTTGGGTACGTATCGTGTAATTTGAATACATGTACACACACACATTTGTACACAGTATAAAAATTCCACACTACGTAACTAGCAAGTCTTTAACGCTATCGTCAACGATTATCGTTTTAAAAGTTGCGGAATGAGTACCCTGGGTTGACCACATTCATGTAGTGCAATAATGCCCGCTCCCCATGGGGCTAAATTCCCCAAAAAGGAAACAGTCACTGTGGGTCATATTTCCTCTTCGAAATGGAAATAAGCCCCGTAGTTAATAGTGCCTTTCTGTTGTGGGTCTTATTTCCTTTGCATACATCCGAACTCGCACGCAACGCACGGGATGCTGCCCCTCAGCTACCCCCCTGCTTGGGCTTACTGATTTGGGTTTCGTGGGTGTATGCTAAATATCTTTGTATTCACGCCCCTTTTTCCCAAAATATTTGGGTTTTTAATTAGCTTTCTTTGAGAGTTTTTAATAGAACGCCAATTTCAAATGGCAATAACAGCTGCGGGTTTTTGTGGCGGGGCGGTCTAATTTTTGTATGATTCGACCCGATATGTATATACAGCGTTATTCCTGCAATAGCGTATCGAATGATGGCCTCGACCTCGTCCAAAGTGGTTGGCTTGTTAGCGTAGACTAAGGACTTCATGTAGCCCAAGAGAAAAAAAAAATCGAGTGGTGTCAAGCAGAATGATCACGCCAACCAATGAACACTTTCGGATAAATCGATGTTTTGTGCGATGAAAGAAATATTGTCCGATGATACAAAAACAAAACAATTTTTGGAGCAACAGGCTCGTTAGCACCAAGGGCTTGCTTTTCCTTAAAACCATTCATGTGTGCCTGTGTACTTCTTGCACAATGGCGGGACCTCCTGTTTTCTTGTTTTCTCCCCAATAATGGCAATCTTGCTTGTTGACATCGCTGTTGAACCCAAAATAGACCTCGTCCGAGAAGATGATTTTATTGCCAAATTCCTGATACCTGGCAAACATTTCGAGCTCCCAAATAGCTAACTCTTGGCGTTGTCTATGGTCGTTTGGTTTCAATTCCTGCTTCAAGACAATCTTAAAGACATGTACCCCAAGTCCAAGAAGATCATTTTTTGGCCAAATCCCGGAATTCCGGCCAACATCTAAAGCACCCAATTAGCGAACCCACGGCTTTAATTATTGCGTCACCATAATCTTATGATGATTATGATGATTTTTTGGCCAAATTCTGAATCTCCGGCCAATATTTCCAGCTCCTAATTAGCGAACTCACGGCGTTGTCTATATTCGTCTGGCTTCAATTCTTGTGTCAGCACCATCTCGTTCGAGAAGATGATTGTTTGGCCAAATTTCGGATCTCCGGCCAATATTTCCAGCTCCTAAATAGCGAACTCACGGCGTTGTCTATGGTCGCCTGGCTTCAATTCTTGCGTCAGCACCATCTTATACGGATGTAGGCCCAAATCTCGTCCGATAAGATGATTTTTTGGTCGAATTCTGAATCTCCGGCCAACATTTGCAGCTCCTAATTAGCGAACTCATGGCGTTGTGTATGGTCGTCTGGCTTTAATTCTTGCGTCAGCACCATCTTGCACGGATGTAGGCCCAAATCTCGTCTCAGAAGATGATTTTTTGGTCAAATTCTGAATTTCCGTCCAACATTTCCAGCTCCTAATTAGCGAACTCACGGCGTTGTCTTATACGGATGTAGTCCCAAATCTCTTCCGAGAAGATGATTTTTTGACCAAATTCTGTATCTCCGGCGTTGTCTATGGTCGTTTGGCTTCAATTATTGCGTCAGCACCATCTTATACGGATGTAGGCCCAAATATCGTCTGAGATGATGATTTTTTGGCCAAATTCTGAATCTCCGGCCTACATTTCCAGCTCCTAATTAGCGAACTAACGGCGTTTTCTATGGTTATTTGGCTTCAATTCTTGCGTTAGCACCATCTTGCACGGATGTAGGCCCAAATCTCACCCGAGATGATTTTTTGGTCGAATTCTGAATCTCCGGCCAACATTTGCAGCTCCTAACTAGCGAACTCATGGCGTTGTCTATGGTCGTTTGGCTTCAATTCTTGCGTAGGCTCAAATCTCTTCCGAGAACATGATTTTTTGGCCAAATTGCCTTGTAGGTGTAGATGTAGGCTCAAATCTTATAACAAAATAAGCTGGGTGACTCAAACGATGCTTCATTCAGGTGACAGTTGTCGAATCTAAATTTCTGGGTCTTCTTTGACACTGGCAGCTAAGTTATGTTATGTAAGCCTATGTTTTCTTCATTTCGCACCAATATCTGTCTGATTCGTGGTTGAATGTCCAAAAGTTATTTACTCAGGCTCAAAGGTGGTGTTCCTGCACACCAAAACCATGATGACGACCGACCTCACGAAGAAATATTTTTTAACAATTTACACACGTAATTAAATTTACTAAATATTTTAACAGCTAGATGTCATTTTTAACTTTGACAGCTACATATATAACAATTGGAAAAGGATCATTGCTATCTGGTCACCTTATACATCTCTCGCCAAGAGTAAGCATGGCTCCGAATTTCAAGGTGGAGGCTCTAGTCCCGAAAGCAACGCAAAAAATAACCAGTTTTCTGGTAACCCCAACCAACTAGGAATGGGCTTGGTGAACAGCGCAGGGGGACCAGGTAGGTACGTATATCGTAAGAATGAATGAACCTACAAATAGAATCTCGACCACCTCATGCGGACTAGTTGGATAGAACAGTCGATTCCTGATCTTTATTCAGTATAGCATTAGGGTGCATGGCTTTAGGTCTGTAGACCATTTTTAGACTTGAAAACGAAAACCACTGCCAAAAACTCAATACGGCACTCGAAAACGAAAGCGGTTTCTAAAAAAAAATTTCAATCCGGCACTCCAAACTAAGTGACTTACATTACAAGGATCTGGATAGATGGATGGCACTTCAAACTGTTATTCCTTTCATCCACTTGAAACACCATTGACTAGGTAAACACATTTAAAGTGCAGAGAAACTTTTTTATTTTGCTTACTCCCATATCTCCCTAAATACCGTTACAGTCATGCATATCCATAGACGTCACCCACATCCACCAAACCAAAAATTTTAACGTCTCCATCTCCAATTTCCGCATGTTTTAATTAAATTCCCTTGTATCAACGCGACGCTATAGCAACACATCGCACCAAATCCTTTTCATCTCTACCAATGTTATCTGACTACAAATGTGGTTCTGTACAAGAGGATCCTCATGTCCTTGGGTTCTGTTTGGTCCACCGTATAATGTTCGTCCGAGTTGCCAGTAGTATAAAGTAAATTTTTGAAATTTCGAGGACGTAAATCCTGCCAATACAGAGGAGACAACGATGTCCTCACATAGCCTATACACATCCTAGAATTATGTGTAGAGATTTTGCGGTAGTGGCCACATGTAGGACATAAATTCCTTCGTCCTTTCAAAACAAATGGGGGCGCTCGTTTTGTAGATTCGATTTTTGGTCAAAAAAGTGGGAGGCAATCATTGCAAGATTTATCTACCAAAAAATTGGAATTGTCCTCTCGTCGGCTGCTGGTGTTGGAAGGGGTTTGAGAGTGTTTTACAAGCAACATGGTTAAATGGGTATTTTTTGGGAATTTCCCGTCCATTGAAGGCGGGACGGAAAATTTATCGCATACCATTGATGCAGTCGGGGCTTTTTGTTGCCTTTGGTAATCATTTGATGTTAAGCTGTATAGGATTCGTTCAGTTAAAATTGATCTATGCATGGATGTTGAGTTGGGAAGTTGGAAAATTTCGACATGTATTATTTTGTTGCATGACAATATTAATGGACTCGATTAAGTGGAATTGGATTTGGAATTTGAGGATAGAGCGCTTTCCCATCCCAAGAGGTGTTCCTGTCTACAAAGTTGGAGAAAGTTGTGAAGGATTTTCATCCTCTTTTCATTAATGATTGGAAAGCTTATTTCATTTGCACTTTCGTAGTTGTCCTTAATCGGATTCAGCTATCTCCAACTCCCTGCATAAGGGATAGACGATTGAGAAAACGTTTGACTCATTCCTACGAACTATCGAAAATTCACAAAGTGTAAAACACCATACTTTGGTTGGTTTTCTTGATGTAGAAGGAGCCTTCAATAGCCTTTACTGATGCACCTTGAGACTATGAGACAACTATGCACCTGATGCTGATGAATATAGTTGGGAGATTTAATAAATCAGCTGATTTATATAAATCATACGATTCGTGTTAACAAAAAAGGCACATAAGTGCTTTTTGGGTTCATGTTGAACCGTCACCTCTACCTACCTACCTACATACGCCCCAGGACCTACCTATTCAGAACGCGTTTCAATAGATGTATCGCAAAGTGATGTAATACCCTTAAAGAAATTTTATAAAATAGTCTTCAAGTGCTCTGCAAATAGTGTGGAGTCAGCGAACCCTCGGTAAGCCAAAGCTTAGGACCCTAAGCTCTCAAATTTGTTGAAGTACCTGAGTACTTCGATCCGGTACTATCCACCCTTCGGAAAATCAAGGGTAATGAATGGCTGAGCCAGGCATCTCAACGAAGTTATTTAGCGGAACAATACTAAACTATTATTGGTCCCGAATTACACAGACCTTCCAGGGTACTGCGCAGCTGATGAACTGAGTCTTAATTTAAATTCGGCTGAGAGTCTATGACATTAAATCCCTTCCTTAAGTTGGGCTTCAATCAGAAAGCCTCTCTGGTTTCTAGCCAACTGCCTCTTCGATTAATTTTGACGAGATGCTGTTTTCAGAGTTAATAGCGGACCTGATGTAGACAATGTACCGTACTACCTAGAAGTTACATCTGTCAATGGTGACGTTCCATTTTAACCACTTCCTTCTCTGTACTAGCAAACGTCGCTTTGGGTTGAGTCCGACCAATGGTGTCAATATCTTCGGCGTATGCTAGTAGTTGCACCGATTTATTTAAGATTGTGCCGCAGGTGTTGGCTCCGGAGTTTCGAACAAAATCCTCTCAAGAATGAGTCTTAAGAAGACACATGACAGTGTGTCGCCTTGCCTAAACTTTTTTTCGGTGTGGTCTTTGCCGACCCTAAGGAGGTACAGTTCTCCATCGTCATCCTACACAGACGGACGAGTTTGGGTGGTATACCAAAACTAGACAAAACTAGACATCACTATTAATGGTGCGAAAGCGGCTTTAAAATCTATGAATCGATTTGGAGACTTATGCTCTGTAGTTGGAGCAGTTCAGAGGGTCTTCTTTTACATGGATCGGGCGAGCGACGCTGGTGTTCCATTCTTCAGGAACACTTTCATCCGACCAGATTTGGCTTATGAGTTTGTGAATGTTACTTCCCAAGTCATCTCTGTCGGCTTTATAATGCTCGGCGGGAAAGCCGTAATTTCCGGTTGCCTTGTGAAGCTTGAGCTTAGATATTGCTATCCTCAATTCACTTAGGTCGGGTGAATGGTTTGTTCTGCCTGACAACAGGAGATTGTTAGGCATTAACAATCAGCAGTAGTGGTTCTTTCATATCCTCAGAATTGACTGTGTCTCAACTACGAGATCTCCATGTTAATCTAAACAGGATTATGTTTGAGCCTTGTAGCCCTTTACATTGACGTTTTACGCTTTGGTAAATTGCGAACTCCATTCCTGGAGTGGTACTTCTCTGTATCGTCGATAGCGCGCTTTTCTTGCTCTTTTTTCTGCTTTTTGAAGCCAGTGTCCTTCCCTCCTTCTTTGACTACATAGTTCAATGTCAGCTCTCGTCTTCACCTGCAGCTTAGGCTGGTAGGCCTCGTTCTTGCCTGGGAGTTTCTATATGATATAGCGATATAGAAACTCGTTCTCTTCCGTCGGAGCGTGAGCGCATAATAAGGCTTATGTTGGCGAATATTGCCTTGATGCGGATTGTTACAATGCGTTCGCTAATGTCTTGGAAACATAAGACTTCTTGCCTAAGCACTCACTTCGCCTGCACTCACTCTCCTGTTTAATGTTCTCACAATCCAGGTTTAGATACGAGCGTCGTTGTCCTTTTTTCGTTTTGCATGGTCGTCAACAATAAAACTTGTCCTTTCCGAGGCTATTGGTTGCTTTGTAATGGTTTTTTTTGTAGGTGGGTAGTACACCCAAAAAACAACCCCAAGCCTGGAGGACCAGTTCCAATTTTTTGGATACACTTAGGACACGGGGCCATCAGTGTTCAATACGGGAACGGGATTCAGCGCTGCCGGCCACCATCTCTGTTCAAGGGTCCAGGCTTACCCTTGAAATTCCTAGATGGCCTGTTGTTCGAATATGCAGAAGCAGCCCATTAAGGTTATTTACTTTGTTAATCCTAACTGGGAATTTAGACGGCACCGTCGACACCCATCTTGTGAGTTCTTAAGCTGACGCTGGAAATGGAATATGTGCATTAGTGTGAGTACACAGTACACATCTTCCTCCCGTTCTCATCTGCTGCCGCCAAGACTTTACACAGGGATTGAGACCCTTGCTACAGTGAAGATACAAAGCAATCAGAATCATCATGTAAAGGCTGAGATTTGGAGTTGATAGACATCACCTAGATGGAAACTGAAGGTTTCATAGATTCGCATTGCCCACCATTTGAGCATCACAGCAATTCTCCAAATTCTACGTATACTGGCGAAGTAATGGTATCAAAATGAAGCTTACAAGCTTACTGACAGATCAAAATATTGAAGTTGGAAAAAATACAGCAGACAAGAAACAAAGGCTGTAACTAAAATAGAGTAACGAGGTTTAAACTGAATTTCGGTGTAAGTACCTACATATTCAAAGAATCAAAAATGTCAAAATTATAAAAAAAATCTTAAAAGGTTTTCTTAAACAAGCGGCTTATCCTTTGTACTTATATCCCCATTAATAAAAAAAATAGGTAGGGTATATGAAATACCATCAAAAAGGGGGTACCCCCATGGGAGGTATTAAGAAACAAATAGCCTTAGACATTCACCCTATTGTTCGCCAAAACTGTCCCATCATACCTGAAGAAAAGCCGCATTTTTTCATCTAAACCAAATTATTTCGACCCCGCCGATATAATGCCTAATCCCCATTCCATCTATTAACAAACTCAAACAGGTAAGTCAATCTAGATGCTGGATGGGAATTGCGTTCCCATCCCAACCCAAGCGACCTTCAATCCTCGCATAAGCACCACACAAGACACAAGAAATCCGATCTAAAGTCATGAGGCTTGAGTTGCTATGCAATTGCATAGCAATTTCCAATAGCGGTATATGGTGTATATGATCATTTAGCTACATTCTCCTGTTTCTGTGGTAAACTCCTGAGATGCCATCAAGTTCCATTGTTTTCGTTTTGTTTATGGCAACGGCAAGCAATCTTCACACCTTTGCACCTTCGTACTTCCGCTTGTCTACACGTTCGCCCTTCACACGAGCGCGCTCCTCACACAGATGAGATCTGAAAACAAAACAAAGGAAAACACACACACACACCCACAAACAAATGAAGATGGTGAACATATATGGAGCGGAAGATTTGTTTTCTTTGAGATGGAGATGCTGTTTAATGGGAAATCATCCTGAATTACATGTTCCAGTGTAGGTAGGTGATGTGCACTCACCTTCACAGAGGAATGGTTGCTTTTTTTTCATTCAGGAAACACCAGATAAAGGTGAGGTGACAACAGCACAATGATGGCCCATTCTATAGTGCACTACTGAATGGAGGGACCTTAATGGAATTTAAGTGGATCTTACATTTTTTTTTAACTTTTAACTGCTTTGCATACATATACACGCGAGTAATCTTAATTGTTTTGCTTTTAATCTGTTATGGCTTCTTTATCTCGGATGACGTAACGAGTATAGCGTCCGACGTGCTTTATTGTCTTTTGTGTCCCGGTGACTGGTGACTGGTAACTTCGGTGATGTTTTAAATTAAAATGTCGAGGTGGTATGTAAATGATGAAATAACAAAGTAACTACGGCTACTTTATGACTTTTTCCATTGCGATAGGTTCCTGAGATTGAAGGGTTCATTAAAAAAAATGTGTGTTGCTTGACATGGCCTTATCAGGGAACTTTAAACTTTTCCAATTACGGGCTTTTGTTATTATTCCATGTAGCTTAGCCAGCTAGAATGGAATTATTGGGGGGAATTAAGATAGGATGAGATAAAAGATAAATCTGTATTGAGAGTGAAATAATTATTTTCGTTGTTTGTTATTTGGGCGCTGAGCTAAATTAGATGGGCTTTGTACATAGGTTTAGAGGACCTTAGTATGGCATTGACAGATCGTAGAATTTCACTTTTAATGGATGACAGTGAACATACAGTTTAGTAACTACCTACAAGGTGCGCCATGTAATGATGAAATAGAGCTAAATTTTGAGCTCATGAAGTGTCAATTTACACAGAGGATGATGATTTTGTTCAAGGTAGCAATAGTGCTCTTTTTACCTCCAAGTGGTTACCATCGGGTACTGGCCGGATTTGACTTCCTAATCCATAAGCACGAGTGTTGATAGCGAGACGAAAAAAAAAGTAACAATATAAACAGCCTGGTTAGACAGGCACGGATTACCCGGCCTGTTGTCCAAGACGAATCTAGATGAGCTGCTTCGACATATTCGGAGAACAGGTTATTGAGGAATCTCAAGGGGAAAGTCAGAGAGATGATAGCGCATGAACCCAAAGGCCAACGGCAGCGCTCATTCCGTAGTGGATACTGATGGCCCCGTGTCCTAGGGTTATCTAATAAATTGGAACTGCCCCTCCAGGTTGGAGGTTGTGCTTTGAGTCAAATACCCACCCATGAAAAAAAAAACCGTTGTTACGAAGGAACCAATAGCCTCGGAGGGGAATGATTTTATTCTTGACGACCCTGCTAAACGAAAAAAGGACAACGACATTCGTATCTGCACCAGAATTGAGAGAACATTAAACAGGAGAGGTGCAGGCGAACAACTAGCGGAAGCCCTAAACTGCTACAAAGCAGACATTACTGCTATCCAGGAAATACGATGGGATGAACCGGGCAAAAAGAGGATGAAAAACTGTGGCATATACTATGGATCGTGTTATAGTGAACAGAAACAGCGACTATTCGGATGCGGATTTGTTATAAGTGCCAGACTTATGCAAAAAGTGTTTTGTTTCCAAGACATTAGCGAACGCATTGCAAAAATACGCATCAAGGCCAAAATTTGCCAACATAAGCCTCATATGAGCTCATGCTCCGACGGAGGATAAAGATGATACAACTAAGGATTGCTTCAACAGCTCCTTGACAAAACCTATGTGCGACTACCAAAGTACGATGTAATATCGGAAAACACAGCCTACACGAAAACACGTCTGGCAATGGACTTAGGCTAATTGACTTCGCTGTGGAACGAAATGCCACTATAGACAGCACACGGTTTCCTCACCTCGATATCCATAAGGGGACATGGCGGTCTCCATCAAAGAACAGTCAACCGAATTGATCACATTGCGATAGACAAGAGGCACGCATCCAGTATTTTGGATGTCCGAACATTCCGAGGGGCTAACATCGACTCCGACCACTACCTTGTTGTAGCCAAGGTAAGAATGCGGATATCCACCACGCCACAACAAACCAGAAATACTGTGAAAAAATTTAATGTCGAAAGACTGCAATCGCCAGAGACCGCCAAGACCTCTCGATTCACACCACACCACCAGCATCTATAATATCGAAGAACAATGGCAACGATGCCAACAAGCCATTAGATCAGCCGCAACTGATGCTCTAGGTTTCTCGCAGCCACCAGCAAGAAACCCTTGGTTTGATGAGGATACTGACAGATGATCGCAGCCAAGAACGAGGCCAACAAGGCTAAGCTGCAGGTGAAGACGAGAGCTGCCATTGAGCTCTATAGGCAAAGAAGAAGGGAAGAACATCGGCTTTTCAGAAAGAAGAAAAAAGAGCAAGAAATCGAGTATATAGAGAGGTGCCACTCCAGGAACGATGTTCGCAAGTTTTACCAAAGTGTAAAACGTCAAAGCTAAGGATACAAGGCTCGAACAGAATTCTGTCGAGATGAACAAGGAAATATCGTAGTTGAGACACAGTCGATGCTGAGGAAATGGAAGAATCACTACTGCAGACTGCTAAACGGCGATGACGAACAACATTCCGCTGTCAGGCAGAACGAACCATTTAATATTGGCAACGACAGCGAAAACTGCCAACCACCCGACCTAAGTGAAGTGAGGATAGCAATATCTAAACTCAAGCTTAATAAGGCCGCCGGAAATGACGCCTTCCTGCTGAGCTTTATAAAGCTGGCGGAGATGACTTGACACCAACTTATAAGCCAAATCTGGTCGGATGAGAGCATGACTGAAGAATGGAAGCTCAGCATCGTTTGCCCGATCCACAAAAAAGGAGAGCCTCTGAACTGCGCCAACTACAGAGGCATAAGTCTGCTCAACATCTCCTACAAGATCCTATCTGCCGTAATATGTGAACGCCTGAAACCATCTACCAACAACCTGATCGGCCCTTATCAGTGTGGTTTTAGGCCAGGAAAGTCCACAATCGATCAAATCTTCACACTTTGGCAAATCCTGGAAAAAAAACTCAAGAAGTCCAAATCGATACCCACCACCTAATTAACGATTTCAAAGCCGCATACGACAGCATTTATAGAGACGAACTATACAGAGCCATGTCTAGTTTTGGTATACCGCCCAAACTCGTCCGTTTGTGTAGGATGACGATGGGGAATTCTCGCTGGTCCATCAGGGTCGGAAACGACCTCACCGCCACATTCGATACCAAAAAAGGATTTAGGCAAGGCGATGCACTGTCTCTTTAATTTGATTCCTGAGAGGATTGTGCAAAACTCCCGAGCCAACGCCAGAGTCACAATTTTCCAAACATCGGTGCAACAACTATCATTCACCGACGATATTGACATCATTGGTAGGACTCAACGTGATGTCCTAGCTACGTTTGCAAGTATAGAGTATATGCTGTCAACACGAAAGGATACACAACATCGACGAATTGGACAGAACGTCACCATTAACAGATATAACTTTGAGGTAGTAGGGGACTCTGTCTACCCCTCTCCGCTTTTAACTCTGACAACAACATCTCGTCAGGTAATCAAACGAAGAATTACTCTTGCCAACCGCTGTTTCTTCGGGCTAAGAAGGCAATTTAGTAGTAAAGCCCTCACTCGACTACTAAGGAGATCCTATATAAGACCCTGATCATCCCAGTCCTGCTCTACGGCGCTGAAGCATGGACTGTATCAAAAGCGGAAGAAAAATTCTTCCAAAAATCTTCGGTCCCGTTTGCGTTGACGGGCTAGAGAAACGAAGATTCAACGTCAACCAATAACTATACGAGCTGAAAAGCGACAAACCCCTGGTCAAAAACTCCGCATTGGACGTTTAAGATGGCTAGGACATGTAGAACGAATGGACACCAATACTCCGGCTCGCAGAGTCTTCGATTTCCAGCCAGACGTCAGATGCGGTAGAGGAAGACCTCACCTTAAGTGGCGCGCACAAGTAGAAACCGACCTCAAACAACTTAGAGTGCGCAACTGGAGGCCGTTAGGTAAGGACCGGGCTAATTGGAAAGGCATGTTGGTTGAGACCCAGGTTAATTTCAGGCTGTAGTGCCACTTAAGTAGGTGACCATTTATCAGTGTTTCCATGACCAGGGAAAGGAGGGACGTACTCTAGCTGGAGGGAGACGAAGGTTTGCCTTTTTTCGGTACGGTATGGACAAATGCAGTTTTCCATTTAATCGAAAAGAGTCCTGATGAGTAGCCCACATGGCGGTTTTGCTAGTGTCGAATAACCTATTCAAAACAATAGGGGATATAGCGTCTGGACTATCGAGTCTCTGAATGTCAAGATCGAAAAACGAGTACAAAAGTGAATTTGGCTCAACGTTCCATGTTATACGACCAATTTAGTAGGACCCGACTAATTGACTAATTGTAGAGGCATTTTGTTTGAGGAAACGGTTGTAGTATGTATGCAACTGTGGTTGGTAACATTCTCTCACGAATATGTTACAACAACGACAGGTGTAATCAGTCGCACTTATTCTTTTTGCATTCAAACAAATGGCCCCAATTAAACTCATTAATAAGGTAGCGTGCAATTTTGCAAACAATTGGCGGTTAAACGTGGGAACTCCATTCAGATTAATTTTTGATCACACTAAGTAGAATTTAATTACACTCGTAAAACACTACAAATTGATTCCCCAGGATTGACAAACAGCAATATTGCTACTTCCTCCTCTCGCAGCAATTTTCACAGTCACCGGACCACGAAAGATACACGACTAAACAGCCCGTATGCATTCGTTTATCTTAATTATACATCCTTCACTAAAAAAAAAATGAAAACAAAAACTTGACATCCCATTATCGACTCTTTATCAAAATTCATAGCTCACAGCACTTTCTTCCGACAAGGAGCGCGAGCGCACGTATCTAAAACAACATCACCAACAGATAGATAGATACCAACCATGCCAAGAGAAGAAAAATGGATATAATAACGGGAATGCGGCACAAAGCTACAGCGACACAGAAGAGCGCATAAATAAGAGCCACAAACAGTAGCAGCACCATCCCTTGCCGGAAAAGTTGTCCGCATCGATACTCAGCCAAGCCAACCGCAGCACAGAGTCATTCATCTTCGCAATTCCCGCAGCCGAAAGTGATGCTACCACAGATGAGCACTGAACATCATCTCGACATTACCATCTCCTTTGCATGGAGATAAACCAACAAGACAACAACAACAAAAAGTATCGCAGAAAACAAGCGCTCCAGGAATTAGTGGATGCTTAATCTGGGTGCATCCAAAGTGCAGTCACAGAAACACAGCAAAAGGTCAACAATCTTCCGAGTGGAACCACCACCAGCATCATCATCATCATCATCATCAGCTTCAGCAATGGATCACGTTTGCACTCTCCTTCGACATGATGGGTTGCACTGTTTGGAATTTATGCACAAGCTTCTCATGACGACTGGCTGCAGGTTGGCTCGGAAGACCGCACTTGGGTTTCTTTGATCAAAGGCAAACTAAGTTCGCCATGGTCGCTGGACTTGTCCCGGTAGTCGCGTCTCGTCGTCATCGTCGTTGTTGGCTTTAAGTGGGGGAATGCCGGCTGCAATTGTTCGCAAATGCCAGATGACTCTTTGATACTGGGCGCAGCAACCGAGGTACCATTCATCACGGATGCTGGTTGCCTGGCAACCAAACAGTAAACAACAAGATAAACTGCTGCGGTTGCTCGAATGTGTGTGAGTGTGGTTTTGTACCGTTGTTGGCGTAAGGTGACACCATCATGCTGCACCAGTATTATTTGTGAATCCACTTTAACCGCAAATCTTTGTCTAGCATGGAATGGTGGCCGGGGGTGGTGCAGTGACTCACCTTACCTCCGTGACGATGTGGTTACCGACTGAGTCAGTCCGTATGCAACGTGCAACAAATGGATTAATGTGAGTTTACCTCGAATTTTTCTTTGTTTACGGTAAAACAAAAACTGACTATTTGCGGTAGGGCGGTATTTTACATGCACCGTTGTGCAACACAATGGCAAAGGGCTTGCACCGTTGAACCACGACAAGGCTGTATTAGGATTAACGTTTTAATCGAAATGAGTTTAATGTCGGGTTTGTTGGAGCAGATAGTTTTGATTGGCTTTAAATTAGTCATAGTTGGCATTTGCAGCAAACGGCTTCGAATGTGTCTTATTAATTTTGCGATCTTATACGTTTGCTTTGCTGATCTGGACTTTTTTGCAGTTCGATAAAACGGGTGATTTTTTAAGAGTTAAGTTTTTCAGGTAGGCAGCACTGGTTAGCAATGGCGTCCAAACGTCATCTGTCAAAATGAAAAGTTTTCAGTATACTTTGCCATTTAATCATGGAAAGACTTACAAACGAGCAACGATTGCAAATTATTGAAATTTATTGACAAAATTCGAGCTCTGTGAAAATTGTGCACCGTTTGTTACGACCATATTATGGTCGTCATAAACGACCTGGTGAATCAACAATTCGAGCTGTTATCACCAAATTTATTTTGATAGACACTAAACCATCGACTCGCATGCGTACAGTGCGTACCGAAGAGAATATATCAGTCGCAGCGTCCAATGTTAATGAAGATCGGGAAATGTCAATTCGTCGCCGTTCTTAGGAATTGGACATGTGTTACTCATAACTAATAATGGTGGTTGGGTGTTGTAGAACGAGGGTAGCCTCTGATTGGATTTGACTTGGCAATGCCCAGTGCTCGCAACTCTGACTACACATCAAATGTGCTTATTTTTTACCTCCATGTGGTAACCATCGGACTTGCTAAACGAATAGTGCAAGTGTTGATAACAAGACGTTAAACAGCAACACTATAATCACCCTGGTCAGAATGGCGCGGAATGAATACCCGGTCTGTCGTCCCAGGAGAACCTAGATAAGCTGCTTCGACATATTCGGACAACAGGTTTTCTAGGAATTTCAAGGGTAAGTCAGGCCCCTTGAACAGAGATGGTGGCGGATGAACCGAAAGGTCAACGACAGCGCTCAATCCCGTAGTGGATACTGATGGCCCCATGTCCTAGGGGTATCTAATAAATTGGAACTGGCCCTCCAGGTTGGGGGTTGTGCTTTGGGTTAATTACCCACCCATGGAAAAAACCATTGTTACGAAGCATGTGTTACTCAACCACATGGAAAATTGTACGTGCCGATTTGGGTTTGAAAGCCTATAAAATTCAACTTGTGCAAGAATTGAAGCCGAATGATCTACCACAACGTCTAATTTTTGTTAAATGGGCCTTACAACAGCTCCATGAAAATCCACTGTTTTATCGAAAAATTGTGTTCAGCGATGAGGCTCATTTCTGACTCAACGGATACGTAAATAAGCAAAACTGTCGCATATGGAGTGATGATAACCCAATTGCCATACAAGAATTACCGATGCATCCCGAAAAAACGACAGTTTGGTGTGGTTTATGGGCTGGTGGCATCATCGGTCTATTCTTCTTCAAAGACGACCTCGGAAGAAACGTGTGCAGGAGAGAGTGTGCAGGAGAATCCCGAGGCAATTGATTTTGCGTGGCTCACAAGAACTTGGCATTTTGCAGACCATAACTTGGCGAATTTTGCGTCGTGACTTGAGTCCCTATTTGGTGTGGATTCGGATAAATAAAGTAAAGAAATATTAATAATAAATACACCATTTGAATTTGTTTTTTTTTCTTCGTTATTTCTGAGTTTCGTTAAGTCTTCGGTAGGGAAGTCCTGCAGAGTACGTCAAAAGTTTTTTTTTATGTTTCATAGAGGAAATATAACTCGAAGGGAAATAGTTCCTATAGAGCTTTATGTGTGTGGATATATCCAACAAAAACAACAAACGCCAAAGAAGTTATCGCTAGGATGCAACAAAATAGAGACATGTTCGGGAGTCCATCACGAATCATAAGTGATCGTGGATCCGCTTTCACCTTTAACGCGTTTACTGAATATTGCCAGCAACACCACATACAGCATGTGAAGATAACTACTGGCATTCCAAGAGGAAATTGTCAGGTGGAAAGGACCAATCGTACCATTATATCTGTTCTATCAAAACTATCAGTCGACGACCCCAAAAAATGGTTCAAACATGACGTGTCTAAACTGCAACAAGCGCTTAACGCAATGGTGGTAAGGAGTAAAAATAGGTCTCTTTTCGAACTCCTGGTTGATGTCCCGATGCGAAACGATGTGGCCTCTGATTTGACGACAGCCATTGAGGAGGAAATGGTGCAGGTGTGCGATGAAGGGCGTGATGAGCTTCGAGCTGAAGCCAAATCATTGCGCTAAAAGCTGAAAACCGTAAACATTACAATATACGAAGGAAAATACCAAACATTTAAAGGATTTAGTTGCAATAAGGCGTACGCAATTTGCTCCTTGGTTAAAGGTTTTTCCCAAGTACTTAGGCCCATATGAAGTAGTCCGTATTAATGCCAGAGAGCGCTATGAATTGATAAAAGTTGGAAACCTAGAAGGTCCTCAGAGAACTTTACCGGCAGCTGACTTAATGAAGCCCTGGGTAAGCTGCACACGGGATTATGAATCATCGGAGTCCGATGATTGAGTCAGCACTGAGAGAAAAAACAACGTAAAATCAAAGAAAACCACTTCGATTCAAATATTTTTCGGAATGATTTAGCTTCGACTACGAAAATTTTAAAATCGAAGTGGCATGACATTAATTCAAAGGGTTTTCCTACTCTAAAAAGTATATCGTTTTAATTTGATATCACCACGTATATACCTTGATTTGATGTGGGATCATGCTTAAATCAAATTCATTTATCTTTAAAACAAAGTTTGTGGAATTCGATTCAACCATAATGCATCGTAGATTAAAATACATTCAACTTTGAAATTAATATGCTTTAACTTTAATTTAACAATGACGCATCGTAGAATCAAATGTATTTGACTTTAAAAACACTACGACTACATTTTGAAGTAATGACTATGCATTCTGTATTCAAACAAATCCAACTTTGAAAGTACTATGCTTAAGCTTTAATTTAAATTCGTTCAGGGATTGATTCAAAATGAAACCATTTTGAATTAGCATTTTTTAACTTTAATCTTACCATGTTCCTTCGTAGACAGAACCTCCTTTGACTTTAAAAATATCACGTTTATTATTCGATACAACAATAGTTCGTTGTAGAATCAAATGTTTTTAACTTTAAAAGCTGTATATTTCAACTTTTACTTGATATAGGTATGTATTTTCAAAATAAATTTTTCGCAAAATTTAAGATTTTAGTACATACATTTTTGTTTTCTTGTTTAAAAATCAAAACAACAATAATTTGGAATTCATAAATTTTATTTTCATTGACATAATAACAATAAATTCTTAAATTATTCATTATTAACCTAAAGATACAATTAGTTTTGTTTACTTAGAAAAAATTATTTTTCCATTATTTACTGGATATAAATGTAAAGGTGAGCTCGTAAAAAAGGATATATCTTTTATCACTACATGGTTAATTTTGTGGCCAATTTTTAAGGCTTGAAAATGCTTACTAAATGATTTTATGATTGGATAACAAAAAACTAACAAATCATTATTTTGAAATGCAAAGACATGTGTTTTAAATAATTCCATTAATGTTTTTTTTTTTATAATATGTCAAATAACAATTCTTTTTATACAGAGTACCTTTATATTCGACATTGATTTGCAACATTCACCACAAAAAGTTTAGCCCTGAGTTCTGCTCTCTGGCCGATACTAGCTATGGTATTTGTAATGTCCTCATTTGTTAAATACACTAATCTCGAAAACGTTATGTCATTGGCTGAAATGAAATTCTTTTTTAATAAGTAAAAAGCTTTTACAAGCAAAATGTAATAAAATTAAGTGCAATTCTTTGAGAACTAATATGGAAATAATTTTTGTTTGTGCATTATTGTTGACTGCTTGAAAATTGTACTTCATTATACCAGAAATTTTGAGAAAATTAGGAAAAACAATGCAGGTATCCTTATTATGTTGCACATATGCACTAATTAACCGTTTTGTATACACATAATTAATTTCTAATCGAACACTTAAAACCAGATACATTTTTTCGCACACGTGATATTATCCTGAGGTATTAATATCAAGTTAATACCTATTTTCTTATTTTTCAATTGCACAATATGGTTCGTATAAAATTATTTCCATACAAACATGTTTAACTTAAACTTCATTTGTAAGTTTTGCCTACGAATCAATGCACTTAATTTTATTTCTAATACATTATATATAATCACATAAAACTTAAATTTTAACACTGGAAACAGGCATTGCATTTCAAATTGGCCAGTAATTTTTTTTAACTTTTCGTCATCTTCAGACAAGTGACACTGAATCTCTTGAGTCAAATCAATGATATTTATGAGCGCTTAATTTTCGTCGACTACACTAATTTTTTCCATCTTTACACAACCGAAGGAGACACAAGAATAACAACGACAATGAGCTCACCATCACAATCGCGACACTTGCGGGACATACAAATAAGTATGTTTCCCTTTGAATCTACGTTGATCGTTATTGAAATGAGTAGCATCAATGCCCGTCGAACATGTTCCACTTTGTTTCTAGATTGTTGCCACTTTAAAATGAATATGCGGCACTTTAAATTAACGTTGATTTAAGTTTAAAACTACGATGTGTGAAGAAAATGCATGTAAGCATTATTTGTCTGCACCAAAAAATGTCGGCATAAATAAATACGCAACGGTTTGAAGTTGAAGGCGATTTAAAACACAGTTAAATTAACTATGCAACACTTTGAATGGACAAATACTATCATGTTACACTTCAAAAGTACGTTGAGAGTAGCTTAAATATTTAAAAAAAATGGGTTCAATGTAAAAGTGAAACATATTCACTTTGAATCTAGGATGACTTTATTTAAAATTACAGTGCGTATTCAAATCAAATATGTTTCAATGTGAAAGTAAATATTATTTATCAAAGTTTATTCCACGTAAAATCAAATAGATCGTATTACATTTTAGTTTACATTTTTTCTCTGAGTGAGGATCGCCGAATTGTAGGAATAAAAGGGAATCGTAGAGAAAAACAGTCTTGATCAAACCACGGTTAGCAACGCATCATATATCGGTCTTGCTCAATGTTTGTTTTATTTGTTTGATTTAATAAGCTCACATATATTGTTTTTTTGTTTTAAAGCTATAAAATCCAAATTTTTTTTTTTGTTTTTCGAGAGGGGACTTTTTGTGTCAGAACAACAGTGTCCTTATTTTGCAGCTTCTTAATAATGATGAATTCGCTTCATGATACAGGCCAAATAACCAGCTGTACTCTTTAAACAGTCCGAGGTGACGACTATACAAGAAAATGTAGTTTCAGCAACATTTGGTTTCAGCAAGACGGCGCCACTTCCCACACATCGCATCAATCAATGGACTTATTGAGAGAACATTTCGGTGAGCACATAATTTCACGTTTTGGGCCGGTCGATTGGCCACCAAGATCGTGTGATATCACACCGTTAGACTTTTCCTGTGGGGATATGTAAAGTCAAAAGCTTATGCCGACAAACCCGCTTCGATTCAGGCCTTGGAGGAAAACATCACGCGTGTCATTCGCCAGTTACCAGTCGAAATGCTCGAACGAGTGATCGAAAATTGGACTCAACGGATGGACCATCTGTGACGTAGCAACGGCCAACATTTGATAGACATAATCTTCAAAAAATAAATGCCAAAGAATGTTCTTTCAAATGATAATAAACATTTTCCATTAAATTTGAATTTTCTATGTTTTTTTCTTTAAAAAAGTAGGGAACCTCGAAATGGATCACCCTTTACATATAGTAGATTTCGAAATGGTCTGTAAGTGGATTACATCTAATGGGTTATTGTTAACGCGTCGGTGCTAAGTATCTATCTGGCTTCAGTTTCATTGTCCGGTGAGACAGATAGATTTTATGTGAGCCAAAAAAAAAAGAACGATAGATTGCACAGAAAATCCATTTTGAACAGAATTATCATTTCATCAAAAATCCTCATGCGATATTTGACTTCGAGGTGTGAAGATAAAGGTACCAGAGACAAAAAAAAATATTAGAGGATTTTTTTTAGATTTCATCGTGCTCCATCTGTAAAATGAAGATTTTATTGTCTGAGGATGACGTTCATGACAATGAAAGTAATTGAGATGAACGTGTAGTCAGGCACAAATAAAACTGTGTTGTGGTAGTTTTTTTAGCCTTAGTGGTATTCCGAAGTATAGCCCGAATTAATAATGATGTCAAATTTATCAATTCAAGAGAACTTTTATTTCCTAAAGAATATACATTTGATGAATTCAAGTTTAATTAAAAATTATAATTTTTACATATCTACGTTTGGTATTTTCCAAAAAGACTTATTTTAATTTATGTTACTTTGTTGTGATTTTTGTATGTATCTGGTTATCTAGATTTTAGGGAAAATTATTGTAAATATGTATGTAAGTATTTTAATGAATAAATTCAAGTTTTTTAACAAATTAACCTAAATCGTAGACGTGTCTACCGGGATTCAAAAGAAATGTGACTTTTGACATTTAATAGTTAACCTTCTCCAGGCCCCAGTACTGCCAGGCGTTATTCCATCTAATTAAGTGCTGCCAGGTTTAGCAACACTCCCCCCTGGTAAGCTGGTTCCTTGAACTGGCTTTCCATCATCGCTAAACCCTCCTATATCCAGAATGGCCAGCTTGGCTGAAGGTCTTGTGTAAACCCCGGTTAAGGTTCTCACCACTGCACTTCTTACTATTTGATCCTTCCCCGGTATAGTTTTAATCACAACTCCCTTAGGCCATTGATTGCGAGGACTGTCAGGATCAACAATAATCACGATGTCTCCCTCTCGAACCTGCCTGGGCAAGGAATACCACTTTGTTCGCCTCGTCAGATCGGGAAGATATTCACTAACCCACCGTCGCCAAAATCGGTTTGCATATTGCTCGCTTGTTAGCCAGTTTTTTCGCAATACGATAGCTTCGCTTGATAGTGCTCCACATAACTTTTCGCCGTTTGAGGACCCCAACAAAAAATGATTTGGCGTCAATGCTTCTGCGCCTTCGTCATCTAAGGGAACGTAGGTAAGGGGACGCGAATTCACTATTCTCAACTCATCCGATGGATTTCTTGCTGGTTATACATGCCTCAACGTTTGCTTCACAGAACGAACTAACCGTTCCCAACTGCCGCCCATGTGCGGCGCCGACGGAGGAATAAAATTCCACTTTAAGTTTGGTCCAACGAAGCTTTGCGATATTTTGGTAACCTCAATTGAGCTTACAGCCTCGTTAAGTTCTTGACTAGCTCCGCGAAAATTAGTACCATTATCGCTGTTAATCTCCACAGGCCAACCCCTACGTGCAATAAATCGCTTTAGAGCCATTATAACGGGTGATTTTTTAAGAGGTTTAGAACTTTTTTAAAAAAAAAAACACAAAAAATTCGAAAAAAATGAATGAAATATTTATTTGAATCGATAGTTTGAACCTTGCAATTTAATGTTTAAAGATAATTTCATGCAAATGTTGACCGCGGCTGCGTCTCAGGTAGCCCATCCGCTGAGTCCAATTTTGGCATACTCTTTCACACATATCGGCCGGTATCTCACGAATGAATGCATGGATGTTGGCTTCCAGTGCGTCAATCGAAGCGGGCTTGTCCCTATAGACATTAGCCTTGACATACCCCCACAAAAAATAATCTAATGGTGTCAAATCGCACGATCTAGGCGGCCAATTGACCGGCCCGAAACGTGAAATTAACTGTTCACCAAACTCGCCTCGCAATTGCGCCATTGTTTCGCGTGCTGTGTGGCATGTGTCACCGTCTTGTTGAAACCACATATCATGCAAGTCAAGAACTTCCATTTCGGGCAAAAAAAAGTTTGTTATCATCGCTCGGTAGCGTTCACCATTGACAGTAACGCTGCGATTCGCATCATCTTTGAAGAAATATGGCCCAATAATGCCGCCGGCCCATAAACCGCACCAAACAGTGGCTTTTTCGGGATGCATTGGAAGCTGTTGCAATGCTTCTGGCTGATCTTCACTCCAAATGCGGCAGTTTTGCTTATTTACGAACCCATTCAACCAAAAATGAGCCTCATCGCTGAACACAATTTTTCGATAAAAATGCGGATCCTCGGCCAGCTTTCCAAGAGCCCATTCACCAAAAATTCGGCGTTGTGGTAGGTCGGCTGGCTTTAGTTCTTGCACCAGCTGTATCTTAAAAGGCTTTACGCCAAAATCCTTCCGCAAAATTTTCCACGTAGTGCTGTAACAAAGGCCTAACTGCTGGGAACGGCGCCGAATCGACATTTCGCGGTCTTCTGTCACACTAGCTGATACGGCCGCAATATTTTCTTCACTACGCACAGTACGTAAACGTGTTGGTGGTTTAATGTCCAACAAAGTAAATTTGGTGCGAAATTTGGTCACAATCTTCCGAATAGACTGCTCAGAAGGTCGAGAATGCCGATCATAAAATGGAAGCAGCGCGCGATGAACATTTCGAACCGAGCACGAATTTTGATAGTAAAATTCAATAATTTGCAAGCGTTGTTCATTTGTAAGACGATCCATGGTTAAATTGCAAACCAAGCTGAAGCTGTTTGACATTGACACAAGGTACTAAACACACGTCAGCTGTCAAAACCAGTGTTGCCAAAACCAAACCAGCTAAAAAATCACCCGTTACAAGAATCTGTGGTTAAGGAACATGTGATTTCGATTTGTACTGCGCGTACAGTCATGCAGGTTATGAGCACTCCCCATCGTTTTTCTGAATGCCTCCCAACTGTTACAAACAATGGTCCAAAATAATCGAATCCAATATACGAAAAAGGTCTTGTGAAGGGTTGCAACCTAGCTTGGGGCAGGTTTCCCATTAGTTGAGGTTGTGGGAAGGATTTTAGATTTTTACACAACTGACAATCTCTCTTTATCGCCTTTAGTAGAACACGAAGCCTCGGAATGCAGAACTTTTGTCGGAGTTTGTTAACGACCGTTTCGTCATACTGGTGACAGAAACGACGATGGTAGTCGGCTATAATCAAATGAGTGATATGATGTAGCTTGGGTAAGATAATTGGTCGTTTTGTGCTAAACGGAACTCCTGCCACCGCATCGATCCTTCCCCTCACTCGCAGTATAGAATTTTCATCTAAATAAGGTGAAAGTTTGTATAATGGACTTGTTTTATCTATCTGCAGACGTTTTGCATCATTATATTCCGAATTGGTTTGAAGAATTGCTATTTCCTCCGAAAATATATCCTTTTGGCAAATCCTTAACAGAATGTTTTCTGCCTTAACAAAATCAGCGGAAATCAATACTCTTTGGGATTCATGGTCTCTGGTTTTCTTTGAGGCTACACGGACAAATCGATAAACTTGTGCCATTGATCGTAGGAGACGACTCCATCGACTAAATCGACGAATATCAACCAAATCATTAACTTCTGTGGCCTGATGTAAATGTACCTGCCGTATTTCTTCAGTAGGTGGTTCTGAAAGTGAAAATTCTTTTGGCCATCTGTCACTTGTTTCGTACAAAAAGGAAGGCCCTTGAAACCACCGGCTTTCCGAGTTAAACTTGTGATTCGATTTCCATTTAGTTGCTTCATCGTCTCTAATAAGCGTCTGACACCAGGTAGGCTGATTCTAGGTATCACAAAAAGGCTATCCACCCAAAGGAATCCATAAAATATTACTTAGCATCTATAAAAATTACGTCGGCTTTGAACTTGCTAATGCCTAACGCATACAAATGTTCACCTCACCGCCATAATAATTTGCGTAAACAAACTTTCATTAACACCGAAGCAGTGTCAACGACTTGAACCCGATGTCAAAAACCCCTATCAACGGTATCACCGCTTCCGGACGTATTCTCTTTGAAGTTCCAAACAATTCGTTTGAATTTTCTAAAACAAAGCGCACACACTCTACACATGTGAATTAGTTGAATCGAGGACCCTTTAGCGAGTCCCTAGCTCTCCGCCAGAAACCTAACTAATTAGCGGGGACGAAATCTCACACAAACTCTCTAATCAGAGGCAGAACGGCGATAAAGCAGAATGGTGCGTTCAAAGCGGATCTGAAATCCGAATTTTTGTCCCCCAACATGACTTTATTATCAAACGCTGGCATGACATCGCATTCGTAATCAAAAAGGGGGCCGAGCACACGCAAGTGGCATCTGTCAACAATAGGCATGACGGATGCGTGTGTATCAGACTCTAGAGTGGCTGTCGTATCAATTCGCATGGCGGTGACAAAATCGCCGGTTTCCAGTTTCGGTTTTTGTTTGTTTGTGAGTATATGCCGGCGGTCGGGGGCGGCGGCGTCTGGTGTAGGTCGATGACCCTAGCCGCGATATGTCAATAATCGATTGACTATGCCAACATGTGATGTGTAGGAGCTTGAGTTGATGTTGGTGTTGGTGCTTCGACTCCTAAAACATCCGTTTCCGGAGCTATCAAGTGAAAACAAATGTTTTGTTCGAGGGGGTATAGAGTATCTCTATACATATAATGTATCTGCAGGTATGTAGCTTCTAGGAGCGTTCAAGTGGTGGTCGGCTTTTGTTTACCTGAACGCGGTAGATGTATTTGTGTGTATGTGATTAATTGAATTTACAGCTGCGGGAGGACACATTTTTGTTTGTTTGCGAGCCGGGCGAATTGAATTAGTCCCTCGATGAAGGCATTTTTTGTCGGTTTCGGTCTCCATATTTCCATATGTTATTTTTCTCCATTTGCTTGGTGAGTGTTTTTTCGACTTTGCTGTCATATTTGTCCGCATTAAGAGCCCAGGCACGTAGGACGCAGCACAAAAAAAAAATTACCTTATGTTGGTTTTGCCATAGCGCACTTGGATGGTGGAAGTGGAACTACCACCACCTGGAGGTACTGGGGTTGAATTTCAATATTTTCTATAGAGGCGAGGGTAGGTATAACCACCACCTAAGCGGATTTATGTGGCTACTCTGCAGTAGGGACGTATGTGTATGTCCTCTGAAACACAAATATTTTCGGAACTTTGTTTGCCTAAAATTGCCACGTGAGAGTGGAGTTTTTGTCATGAAAACAAAAATAAATTCGAGTGGCGCAGTTAGCAAGTGTGTCAGAGTCAGAGTCAGCGTCGGAGTCGGTGTCATGGGGAATGACTTGTCTCCATTTTTTTTTTTGGTGACCACACAATGGCTTTCTGTGATAGGGGTTAGTGGGAATAATTACGAGTGAAATGTTTATGGTGTACGCCTGATAAGGGAGGTTACTGTATGTCACTGTAGATAGATTTGATTTATGAAATTTACTGTATCTTGGCAGCGCATTAAGCAGTTAGATAGATAAATTCAGCACACAATTAGCAGTAAGACACGTGATTTAGTGCTGTTGCGAATTGTTGACTTGGCAAAGCTCTACGGATACAAAAGGTGGAAGCAAATCATTAAGCCACGGTGGGTGGGTCTGGCAATAAATTGCAATTAAACATAGTAAGAGCTAAATATCACAGAGAGTAACCCCGATTAATGGAGAACTGGCATTCATTAGGGAAAGCACTAGACAAAAAACGGAATAGCATGTACATTGAAATCTTCAGAGGTATAGGATGGTATTACAACTACAAGCAGGAATGGCCATATAAGGCCAACCAATGTTAAACTTACTTTATTTAAGTGGCGCTACAGTCCGGGATGAACCTGGGCCTCAACCAACATGCCTCTCCAATTAGCCCGGTCCTTAGCTAACTGCCTCCAGGTGCACACTCCAAGTTTGTTGAGGTCGGTTTCCACTTGTGCGCGCCACTTAAGGCGAGGTCTTCCTCTACTGCGTTCGACGTCTGGCTGGAAATCGAAGACTCTGCGAGCCGGAGTAGCCATCTTAAACGTCCAATGCGGAGTTTTTTGACTAGGGGTATGTCGCTGTACAGCTCGTATAGTTCGTGGTTGAATCTTCGTCTCCATAGCCCGTCAACGCAAACGGGACCGAAGATTTTTCGAAGAATTTTTCTCTCGAATCGACCAAGGATTTCTTCATCCGCATTTGATACGGTCCATGCTTCAGCGCCGTAGAGCAGGACTGGGATGATCAGGGTCTTATATAGGATTTCCTTAGTAGTTCGAAGGAGGGCTTTGCTACTAAATTGCCTTCTTAGCCCGAAGAAACAGCGATTGGCAAAAGTAATTCTTCGTTTGATTTCTGACGAGATGTTGTTGTCAGAGTTAATAGCGGAGCCGAGGTAGACAAACTACCTCAAAGTTATATCTGTCAATGGTGACGTTCTGTCCAATTCGTCGATGTTGTATATCCTTTGCTGTTGACAGCATAAACTTAGTCTTACCCCACACTTACTGCCAAAATCCATTTTTGCCGCTTCCTTCTCTATACTAGCAAACGTGGCTATGACATCACGTTGAGTCCTACCAATGATGTCAATATCGTCGGTGCATGCTAGTAGTTGCACCGATTTTTGGAAAATTGTGCCTCTGGTGTTGGCTCGGGAGTTTTGCACAACCCTCTCAAGAATCAAATTGCAAAAGTCACATGACAGCGCATCGCCTTGCCTAAATCCTTTTTTGGTATCGAATGTGTCGGTTAGGTCGTTTCCGACCCTGATGGTGCAGCGAGAATTCTCCATCGTCATCCTACACAAACGGACGAGTTTGGGCGGTATACCAAAACTAGACATGGCTCTATATAGTTCGTCTCTATAAATGCTGTCGTATGCGGCTTTGAAATCGATAAATAGGTGGTGGGTATCGATTTGGACTTCTTGAGTTTTTCCAGGATCCGCCGAAGAGTGAAAATTTAATAGATTGTGGAATTTCATGGCCTAAAACCACACTGATAAGGGCCGATCAGGTTGTTGGTAAACGGTTTCACAGATAGGATCTTGTAGGCAATGTTGAGCAGACTTATGCCTCTGTAGTTGGCGCAGTTTAGAGGGTCTCACTTTTGTGGATCGGGCAAACGATGCTGAGGTTCCATTCTTCAGGCATGCTTTCATTCCACCAGATTTGGCTTATGATTTGGTGGATGTTACTTACCAAGTCATCTCCGCCAGCTTTATAAAGCTCAGGGGAAAGGCCGTAATTTCCGGCGGCCTTATTAAGCTTAAGTTTAGATATAGCTATCCTCACTTAACTTAGGCCGGGTGGTTGGTAGTTTTCGCTGTCGTTGCCAATATTGAATGGTTCGTTCTGCCTGACAGCGGAATGTTGTTCGTCATCGCCGTTTAACAGTCTGCAGAAGTGGTTCTTCCATATCCTCAGCATCGACTGTGTCTCACCTACGATACTTCCTTGTTCATCTCGACAGGATTCTGTTCGAGCCTTGTATCCTTGGCTTTGACGTTTTACACTTTGGTAAAACATGCGAACATCGTTCCTATAGTGGCACCTCTCTATATCCTATATCGCCCGTTTTTCTTGCTCTTTTTTCTTCTTTCTGAAAAGCCGATGTTCTTCCCTTCTTCTTTGCCTATAGAGCTCAATGGCAGCTCTCGTCTTCACCTGCAGCTTAGCCTTGCAGGCCTCGTTCTTGGCTGCGTGCATCTGTCGGCATTCTTCATCAAACCAGGGGTTTCTTGCTGGTGGCCGCGAGAAACCTACCACATCAGTTGCGGCTGATCTAATGGCTTCGTTGGCATCGTTGCCATTGTTCTTCGACATTAGATGCTGGTGGTGTATTGTGAGTCGAGAGGTTAAGGGATACGCGTTGCGCGAAGGTCTTGGCGGTCTCTGGCGATTGCAGTGTTTCGAGATTAATTTTTTTCACAGTATTTCTGGTTTTTTGTGGCGTGGTGGATATCTGAATCCTTACCTTGGCTACAACAAGATAGTGGTCCGAGTCGATGTTAGCCCCTCGGAAAGTTCGGACATCCAAAATACTGGTTGCGTGCAATGTGATCAATTTGATTGACTGTTAGTTGATCTGGAGACCGCCATGTACCCTTATGTATAGCGAGGTGAGGAAATCGTGTGCTGGCCGTAGTGGCATTTCGTGCCGTAGCGAATTCAATTAGCCTAAGTCCGTTACCAGACGTGTTGTCGTGTAGGCTATATTTTCCGACAGTACTGCTAAAGATGTCTTCTCTTCCTACCTTTGCGTTAAAATCTTCAAGCACGATTTTAACATCTTACTTTGGTAGTCGCTCAAAGGTTTTGTCGAGGAGCTCGTAGAAGCAATACTTAGTTATATCATCATTTTCCTCTGTCGGAGCATGACCGCATATAAGGCTTATGTTGGCGAATTTGGCCTTGATGCCGATTGTTACAATGCGTTCGCTAATGTCTTGGAAACATAAGACTTCTTGCCTAAGTCTGGCAGTTATAACAAATCCGCATCCGAATAGTCGCTGTTTCTGCTCACTATAACACGGGCCATAGTAGATGTCACAGTTTTTCATCCTCTTTTTGCAAGGAACATCCCATCGTACTTCCTGGATGGCAGTAATGTCTGCTTTGTAGCAGATTAGGGCTTCCGCTAGTTGTTCGCCTGCACCTCTCCTGTTTAATGTTCTCACATTCCAGGTGCAGATGTCAACGTCGTTGTCCTTTTTTTCGTTTAGCATGGTCGTCAACAATAATATCAGTCCATTCCGAGGCTATTGGTTGCTTCGTAACATAAGCTTTTTTCCGTGGATGGGTAGCTAGCCCAAAGCACACCCCCAACCTGGAGGGCCAGGTTTGTTTTGACGATAGGACAGCGGGCCGGAAAAATACCGATGTCAGTAGCCCATTTAGGGAAATGAGAGCTGCCGTTGACCCATTGAGGGCTCCTCCGCCACCAACTCTTTTCCAACACCCTGGCTCAGTATTGGAAAGCCCTATAGACCTGGTGTTCAAATATGTCAATATGTCGAAGCAGCTCATATAGGGATTACACTGCCAGTTCGATCAAACTGGAGCTGTAGGCGCCAAATTTGACTCCATCTAGGGAATTACTCCACTGCCGCCTGAGTGCCTTAGTGAGAGGACACTCCTCCCCCTCTCTCGTTTACTGCCACCAACGATATTCAACAGGGGTTTATTAGCCCATCTCCAGTCGAGGTACTAGGCACCCACCAGTCACCAGCGTGGAGGTGAGGGTAGGAGTTGAACGCTTGTGTTCCCATGTAATCGCATCACTATCCTTAAACACCGGGGGTATTGCTTGCAATATTTTATTACTTATTTATTGAAATCGGAAAATGACTTTTGTCCATCTAGCCTGTTCTACGCGAGACACTGTGCGTCCCAAATGAAGTTTCACTTCAAAAATATAAAGATACATATACTCAATTTAGTTTTTTGAATTATTGCCAATGTTCTGGATTTCTTCAGCGTTGGTCAATGGTCAAAACAAAACTGTCAGTTCCCACTATATTCCGGTAGTTTAATTTTAAGAACCACCAAAAATGACGCCAACTGAGTCAACGGGCCGCACTAGTGTGCATACCAACTGCTATCGTTATCTCCATGAGATCTGACCCTCTAGATATTCTGGTCTCAAAACCACTTCCCCCGTAGAAAGGGTTTAAAAATAAAACCTCTTACTCTTCGAAGACATTTTGTTATTTTTGTGTCAGTTCCAGTGCCTTACTCAGAGCACTCAGAATGATGTCGCCTTTTCTATTTAAATGGAATCCACTTAAAAAGGATACCCACAGACATGCTGTAACCGCACATCACAGCAATTGTTAATTCATGTTGACGCAGGTTGTTTAAATTTCTAAAGCAAAAAAAAAAACCCAAAACCCTCTTCAGAACTCTGAAGCTCTTCCCTATCTTACCACACGCTGTTTAGTGCAATCGCATTTCAACAACTACCAGCACACCGAACTATAAACAGCGTTTGTCGTCTGCATGTCCTGGATCCTTATGAGACGTCGTCTTTTAATTAGAATTATGCTTCTCATGTGCGGTGGCGTTTGGCTCTTGTTGTCGACAACAGTTGTATTTTGCATTTGAAAATTTGAAAATGTGACCTAGTTGCCAGATACAAAACTTCAAAAAAAAAGGCTCCATGGCGATGTCGTTCACTGCCGTATATAGCGGCAGTGAACGCTATATATATTTTGTTGTACTAGCTCTTGTTAAAGGAGTCTCGTTTTTCAAGACGGCGTGGGTTTGGCAAGGGATTAGAGTGTGCAACCAAAACAACGGTAAAGACCTGTAGCCAAGCAATTTCCCCACACCATGATATTTATGATAATTGCAAAACTGCAACTTTCCAGGATAGGAAGCTTCTCGCCACATTCTGCTGTCAAGTACATTATGATGCGGTTGCATTATATTTAATGAGCGAGAGTGTTGTCGGGGGGGAAATAGCGCATGAGTGGATTTTAGTTTGGTTTATGATGATAAGCCGGCGTCAACAAAGTTTTAAATGAATTTTTTTAGTTTTTAAATGATCTTATGTGGTGATATTTAGTTTATACTGGGAGATGAACTTTTTATTCAGTCTTGCGGTTTCTTGGTCCTTACCATGTGACGTAGTTTACATCGAAGTTGGTGTATTTTTCTCTGGTGATATTTTTTGTTTATCTTTTTTTTTTTTTTTTTGAAGGGATGCGTTGAAGTGCTGGACGTAAGAGACGACTTAGAGCGAAAATCACATTAGAGCTATTTTGATATCCGGTTAAGCTAGGCGACAAATTGAATTTGAAAACTGTCCTACAGGTGTGCATGCGAATCCATGGGTTGACAAGACTAAGGATCACCGAACCACCGATGAGGTGCAGTCATATCAATCCACGGATTTATATGGAAACATCATACATAAACATAACTTAAAGCATGGACAGTCTATTGCAGCAAAATATTGAAGAAATCGCATGATACCGCGTCACTTTTTCTGGACTTGTTACATGTTTGGAAAAGTTCAGATGACATGCTTCCAAACTGCTCGTTGGATCACGTGTCCTCTGGTGTTTGCCGACAGAGCTGTATTAATTTTAATGGAATAACGAATTCCGTCATAGCTACAAGGTGGCGCAAAAGTAATCCTCCTATCTGAAAATGCTATAAATTTTGCGATTGGCCCCTAATGTCAGTTCTGTTTTGACATTTGTGTAGTAAACACATGCGAAATACACGTTAATAAACAATGTTACGCTACACTGCTCCAGAACGCGGAATATTGGTGACTATTAATTTGAGCAATAATCGGTCGGTGACTTAAGCACAACGTGAATTTCGTCGCAGATTTCTTAGCCGTCCAACGCCTACTGGTGAAACACTGCGACGTTTAGCCGCTCGCCTCGAAGAGACTGGCACAACACGAGATGCTGCCAGGCCTGGCAGACCCCGGAGTAGCCGTTCTGCAGAGAATATTGCTGCTGTAGCCGAACATGTCATGGAAGCGCCGTCGACATCGACCAGACGACGTGCCACGCAAATGGGTATCAGTCGACGGTCTTTACAGCGAATTTTGGTACAAGGTTTGAAGATGTTTCCGTACAAAGTCCAGACGGTGCATCAGCTGTTAGCTGCTGACCGCCAATCGCGTCTAACATACGCTCAAGCCATCCTTAATCACCACCAAGAGGAAGATGATTTTTCATCAAAAATAATCATGAGTGATGAGGCCCATTTCCATCTTAGCGGGTACGTAAATAAGCAAAATTTAAGCTTCTGGGGCACTGAAAATCCGCGTGTAACCCACGAAGAGCCATTACACCCGCTCATAGTCACTGTATGGTGTGCTGTTTTCGCTGGAGGAGTCATCGGACCTTTTTTCTTCGAAGACGTCGCGAGCCAAACGGTTACTGTGAATGGTGAGCGCTACAGAGCAATGATCAACGAGTTCTTTTTGCCGCAACTTGATGAATTGGGATTGGAAAACATGTGGTTCCAACAGGACGGTGCAACGGCACACACTGCACGTGCCACAACCGATATGCTGAAGGATGCATTTCCCGGGCGCCTAATCTCCCGTTTTGGCGATTTGCACTGGCCAGCAAGATCGCCTGATTTGACCGCTCCAGACTTCTTTTTGTGGGGCTTTTTGAAGTCGCGGGTTTATGTCAACAAGCCTCAGACTCTTGCAGCTCTTAAAGACAATATCCGTCAAGAATGTGAGGACCTATCGCCGGAAATTTTGGCCAAAGTGATGGAAAATGCCATAAAAATGACTCAAATGACAATCAACTGTGGCGGCGGCCATTTACATGACATCATATTCTCGACTTGATGTAAAAAAAATTAAAAGACCAAATAAAAATAATCCACAAGAAGAATCAAAGTTTTTCATTTTTTTTTAAATTACAGCCAAAAACATCGGAAGGTTATTTTTGCGCCACCTTGTATAGAGCTCTAGGCAATGGATCGATGGATGATGTCATAAGCGTCCTTAAAGACGATGGAAGATGATGTGTCTTAACATCAAACTCGCTGGTATTTTCCGAAATATGCCTTAGTGCGAATACTAAAAGACGTCAATGCGAAAATCGGTAAGGAAAACATCTTCGGCGGGTTAGTTAGAAAGCCTCCACGAAAGGTCATCATATCATGGCGTGCGACTAACAGACTTCGCGGCAGCATGCAATCCTGTTGTCATCAGCTGTAGGTTTCCATGACTTCGAATTCACAAAGCAACCTGCCGATCTCCAGATGGTCGAACCGCCAACCAAATCGAACATCCTGGATATACACACATTCAGAGGAGCAAACGCCGACTCTGACCATTTTCTCGTCGCAGCTAAATTCAGAGCCCGACTGTCCAACAGAAAGAAGCTCCAAATAGTGCAAAAAAATAGACTTCACGTTGGACCCCTGAGTGAGCCGGAGATTGCCAGAGTCTACAAAAAAAAAACTCAGTAAAAGGATCCCCGCTGTCAACCAATGTCAACACCCAGTGGATACAGTATCGCAATATCATCAAAAAACAAGCCGAAGCTACTATAGGCTACCAACCACACCGAAAAGATGTCCTTGGTAAGATGATATTTGCAAGTACAAAAACAAAATGACAGAAGAGACACATGTCAAGGCGTTATAACGCAAAACACGCTCCTCACGGGAAGAGTACCGAACCAGGAGAAGGGAAGAAAAGAAAATCCTGACTAGGAAAAAAGAGAACACGCAGTCTCCCAGGTCAGGGAAATCAAAGAGTCTCGCGACAAGAATGACATCTGTCAATTCTACAAGAAAGCCAAACAACTAGAAGCTGGCTTCAAAGTAGGAACACACAGCCCTATCGAGATATCCATCGGAGCGAAAAATTCTCCGATTTTGTACGATTCGGAAGATTTTTGCTTGGAGGTATTCTTCCGAAAAGCTCTTTAGAATATTTCTCCGACATTTTGTAACGCATCCCGGTGAATTGCGTTGAAGTGCGTTCAGGATCATTTTTCGAGAAATTTTTGACAGCTAAGTGCATTTTTTTCCCGATTTCTTCCGACACAAATTCTTTGCGGAATTTTTTTTACGAATTGGAGTGAAGTGAAGCCGTCGCATTTGTGTAGTATTTTCTACCGATGAGACATACCTCGAATTGAATTTGAACGTCCGACGAAGTATGCGTTGCGTAAAATTATCCGCTCCGACGGATACCTCGATAGGGCTGAGAGGCTCTACGAAATAACAATGGCAACCTAGTCACTGACGCGCAGGGAGTTGTCTAGATGTATTCAGGCAGCATTTCCGGCAGCTGCTTATCGGGCATAATGTCGAGAGAGTGAGAGGCAAGAAATGAGCCCTCTACCTTCAGTCAACGAAGAGGTAACGCAGCCATCAATGAACTGAAGAACAACAAGGAAGCCGGCTCAGATGTATTACCAGCAGAACTCTTTAAATACGGAGGAGTTGCTTTAGAAGTAGATATGCATGCACCAAACCATCAATAAAGTCTGAATGAATGAAAGCATTCCCGATAGCTGGAATATCAGCTCCATATGTCCCGTATACAAAAAAAAAGCGATTCCGTGTCTTGCACCAACTACCGAGGCATATTCCTGCCAAATGTCGCATATAGGATCCTATCCAAGGTGCTGTAGGAACTTCTTAAGCCTTTCTGCAACACACTTATCGGAACGTACCCGTGTGACTTCTGGTCCGGCAGATAGACCATATACCAAATTTTCAAACAAAATCCTGGAAAATACCAACGAATTTCAAGTCGGAACATAGCATCGACTTTCATCGACTTCAAGGCCTCATTTGATAGCATCCTTCGACTTGAGCTTTATAAAGCGATGGCAGAGTTCGGGATTCCATCAAAACTAACACAGCTGTGTCGCCTAACATTAGAGGACTTATGCGATGCAAAGTTCAGTTTGGAAACAGCTCACCTGACCGTTTCCAAACATGTACCGGATTCCGACAAGAAAATGGGCTATCATGCGATTTCTTCAATCAATGGTTCAGGAACAGATAGAGTGGTGGGCGGGGAATAGTACGAAAGGCGGTATCTTCAACCAATCCGCCCAGCTACTGGGGTACGCAGACGACATCGACATCATTGTTGGCTCCCATCTTGCCGTTGTAGAAGCATTTACGGCGATTGAGGAAGAGGCGAAACGCGTTGGTCTTGTACATAATTAGCGAGGATAAGACAATGTCTATGCTATCAACAAAGGGAGTACTTTCGACGCACAACCTTGGTGTAAATGTCACTGTTGATAGCAACAATTGGAAGACTACTTCTTCGATAATCTAGGAGATCAGGCTTATATCAGTGTCAGAAACCTCCTACGCTACATAGTTTGCACTGAATGGTTCAATTAGACGTACGACTATAGGGTAGTCGAAGGATCCACGTGGTACCACAACGGACCTTTTTGGTCTTCGCGTGCAGCCACTTCAACCTAACCTAACCAAGCCTAGCAACAATTTTTAGGTAGTTGAAGAGTTCATCTACTTCTGAGTCAATATTAATCCAACGAATGACACCTTAGTGTAGATACCATAAAGCCTATCCCTAGGAAACCTAGGCCATTTCGGTTTAGAAAAAAGGAATGGGATCAACACTCTTAACACGAAAGTCTAAATTGGTCCTATCCTTCCAGTCCTGCTTTACGGCGAAGAGTGATAGACAATAAGGAGGAAACCGGAGAACATTTTAGGCACTCTCGAAAGAAACATCTTCCTAATTTTCAGTCCGGTATGCCAGGAAGGCGATTGAAGGATAAGATACATCGGCGAAATTTATGAGCTGTACCAAGATGTGGATGTACTGATGTAGTACAAAAGGTAGACATAGGTATACTACATTGGCTCGGCTTTATCGATCGAATTAACAATAATGCTTCAGACAAAGGATTATTCGAATCCCAGACTTTAGGTTCGAGGCCACAAGGAAAACCGAACATCACGGTTTAAGGATCAAGCGACCGTGGATGCCTGAGATGCCAAAACTCCTTTTTGTTACAGAACAAGCAAACAATGGAAGGAATTTCGAGAAGACGTACATCTTTCCAGCAAAATACACTCTATAATTCAAGAACAGAGTCTAGCAACTTCGGCAAGAATCATCTAACGGTGCACAGGAGCCTGATATAGGTTCGGCCCATCTAAGTTAACGCGAAACTTAGGTGCGGGAGCGGGAGCAAAATTCCCGCGGAAAATAAGTACATGGCGGGATATGGCATCATGCAAATAGCTGCGTACTCAGAGAGGCGATAGCGGGATTGTAGCGTTATTTCGCTGGTTCGCTGCATGTACTATATTTTCGCAGTCCCGCGTGTGTTATTGTACTTTAAAGATGGTGTCAGTGGAAAAGCTCTTGGAAATTATAAAAAACATCAAATTTGGCATACCCTCCCGCTTCGCGTTTGGTTTGAATGGATAGTAGTTCCCGCTCCCGCATCTTTCCCATGCGATATTCGCTATCGCTACCGCTCTCGCGTTTCGCGTTGCTTTGAGCAGGCTGCAGGCCTTTAGTCTAGGTTGGTGGCGGTGTGGGTCTTCCCTAATCACACTCATGCCAATATAGACTCCATGTGATACCCGTTGGGGGTCCACGTGTGTGGTTGGTTCCTTAATTTATCCTGTTATTGTCCATTGTTGTTAGTCCCTTTCCAGCCATCCAGATGTTGTTGCAAACCTTAAAAGATTAGAGAGAGGTATTTCGGATAGATCCGTGAGGTCATGGAAAAATTATTTTCCTACGGCTCTTATTGTTAATTGGCTGAGGCCTGGGCATTGGCATAGAAAGTGGTGGGTATCCTCGTGTATTTCTTTATCAGTGCAGCCTCTACAAAGGTCATCATCTATAAGATGCATTTTCAGTTTGTTCAGTCAGTTGTGTTCAGTAAGCATCCCTACCAGTGTCGAAACGAATTTCCTGTTTCTTTAAAAAAGTTTGTAGGTTCTGGCCTTGTCATACTCAGGTCACAGGTGTGCATTGAGTTAAATCTGTTTTGGCGATATTCAGTGTTTTCTTGCCCCATCCGTGATGTGAGGTCATATAGTGGCGGTTTGACAGACTGGTCTGGCTGATCAATGCTGGAGGCAGATTCTTTTCTCGCTAGTTCATCAGCGATTTCATTCCCCTGTATGGCTTTGTGTCCGGGGACACATGTTAAGCTCTTCTGGCTTAACATTATGTTGGACGCCAATAACCCTTAGCTCTTCACGACAACGCTTCACAAGTTTAGTTTTATTTCGACAGCAGACATTGCTTTTGTTGCAGCCAATGAATGATGGCGATATCGCCAGCATTGAGGTCGCTTTGGCTGCCTCTGCTACTGCCAATATCTCAGCATGCTGCCCACAGGGAGACGAAATGTGCAGATTAGCTTTAGTGTTTCTGAAAACACTCCAGCTCCAACGCCTACGTCCATTTTTGAACCATCAGTGTAGATGGATATTGTTTCGGTGCCCAGTTCGTTCCTCTCCCACTACTCTCTACTTGGAAAGATGCAGGAGTGTAGTCTTTAAAAGTCAGGGTGAGGCAGCATGTAGTCAGAGGATACATCTTAGCCCAGGTATCTGAGAATTTGAGCGTGTCCTCGTTAGTTTATTTTCCAGGAGTTGAGCTGGCTGATTCTTAGAGCATGGCTGCAGATTCTTGCATGTAAAGATCTAGCGGTAGCAGGTTGAGGATGGTTTCCATTCCTGCTTCAGGTGTGGTTATCATTGCGTTAGGTGCGCACACACATGCTATACTTTCTACCTTCGTCATATTCAGCCCTATCGAGGTATCCGTCGGCGCGGACAATTTTCCGCAACGCGTACTTCGTCGGAGGTTTAAATTCTATTCGAGGTATGTTTCATCGGAAAAAAATTCTACACAAATGCGACGGCTTCACTTCACTACAATTCGTAAAAAAAAGTCCGCGAAGAATTCGTGTCGGAGGATATCGGAAAAAGAACGGAACTTAGCTGTCAAAAATTGCACGAAAAATGCACCTGAACGCACTTCAACGCCATTCGCCGGGATGCGTTACAAAATGTCGAAGAAATATTCCGAACAGCTTTTCGGAAGAACACCTCGAAGCAAAAATCCTCAGAATCGTACAAAATCGGAGAATTTTTCGCTTCGACGGATACCTCGATAGGGCCGATTATTCAGTTGAATGACTTTATTTGTCCTCCTCCACATATTAATCGGCTCACTAAAGAAAGATTTATAAATAGAAATCGTGCGTGAGTTCAAACGCGATAGAAGTGAACTGCTGTGCGTTTAATCACATTCTTTCACAGCCAGATAAATACCTTTATAAAGGGTATCCCATAATGCACGCAAAATGTAAATCACTCATGCAGTAATTGTCAATTGTTTCTCTGGCTGCATGGCATGTGGCACTGGCTTGTAGAAACCATACCTATGTTGGTCTGATCCATACCTTCTAAATTTGGCAATAAAATCATAGGAACGCCACTAACTGTTACTGCCTGAACAGATGTATTTCGAAGAAGAATGGTCTAACAATGAAAATGCGTTGTACTTTCGTATAGCGCTCCATTTTTACTATCAACGGACTGTCAGCTGTCACATGGTAATTTTTTTTCCGTTAGCAACACAGAACTATTAGATAAATGGCGCAAAATTGAAATGCTGCGTGAATTATGGAACACCCTCTAGTTCGCCCCTTTTCGTTACACTTTTTCGTTTCATAAAATCCAATTCACACCATCGCAAGAGAAGTTTCACTTAAAAAAGAAGTAGAAACCGATATTTGTTTTCAAAGGACGGCGAACTAAAAATGTAGACCTGTGTGCGATGCAATTTTAAAATTATTTCTGATCTATCCATCCAAATCATCACCTCGATTATACTAAAACAGTTCATGTTACAACTGACTTACATTTTCAATGACATAATCATCACATTCAATCGCATGATAGCATATTTTAAAGTTTTTCAACAACCCGGTTATATAATGAATAACTTTCCAAACTATTCAATTAAAAAATAATAAAAAAAAATCAAACAATATCCACCACTATTACGATATAATCCGGAATACATTTTGTTTTTCACTCATCCAACCTATTCCATGACGATACGATGATAGAGCCGGTTCGCTCTGTTGAACGCTAAATTGTTTAAATGAATGGCTCGTTGCCCAGTTTAATGTCCATGATGGTGAATCTGAATAACTGATCAAAATTTCGAAATAATCCTCTTTCACTCCCGGCACGTGTACCTGACCAATGGTCAATTGGACGTTCATATCAAACGCACTAACTGTAGTCGTTGATGCGCTCTCCGGCTCATGGGGAAATGAAATTTCCCAAATGTGAAATAAAATTGGCAATTAATTTACCTGGCCCAACAATACCAATACCAAGTCATCGACAAATGCAACGCCACCGATGATTCTGACTCGGATTCGGACTCTGACGCTAACTCCAACACCGCCGACACTACCGACGCACCATCAAATTGGAAATTTAATGCCAATCAATGGGTCAAATGCCTTCGGTGTTGGCGGCGGGATACCGGGACATAAGTGGTCTTGCTGAAGGATTAATTTGGATGAAAACAGACCAAAAAAAAATACTTTTCTGCGTTCAATTGGCATACAGATACTCCATGTCGATACTCGTATAACGAGATACTCAACATTAAGTGAGCACAGTTCGATGAAGGCAATGAAAGAGGAGCCATTCCAGCCATGGAAGAGGAAATTATTTTCATGGGGAATTATGACGATTGATTGGACTAATTAGTGGAAGGAAATTTTGTTTTCTGCTTGAGTTGTGCACTTTTTGATGGGTCGGTCGGTGGTATTCGTATGAAATAATTAATTTTAAAAAAAATGCAACAAGTATCATTAAAATGCGCGATTTTTTTGATTTTTTTCTACTTACGAGTAAACAATCAGGAATATTAGCATTGTTCTGGGCTGTAGATACAATCGACGAAGAGAATTTCATTATAATATTACGTTCCTCTGAGTGCTAGGTATACATCTAGAGAGTGAGATAGATTTGGGGATTTGTTTGAGTTAAATTCTGTTTTATAAGTCTCCTTGAGATGGAAGTTAAATAAGTACAGTTAAATGCGAAAGTCTGGTGATTTAGTACTACTACGCATGGAGGACATAATGAGAGAAAATGTTAGGAGATCAAAAAAAGAGTTTTCTAGCATTATTTCGTTTTTAAAAGCAAAATAAAACCCATTTTTGAGTTTGGTTTTACTACGCTTTGGAAAACGAAAGAAAGCCAATTTGACAATATTATGCCGGTGCTTAAGGACAGTGATGCGATTACACAAGCATTCTCACTCTAGCCTCTCACTATCAACTCCTATTCTCACCTCCACGCTGGAGACTGGTGGGTGCCTAGTACCTCGACTGGAGATGGGGTAATTAACCCCTGTGGAAGGTCGTGGGTGGCAGCAAACGCGAGAGGGGTAGGAGTGCCCTCCCACTAGGGCACTCACTCTCAGGCGGCAGCGGAGGAATTCCCTAGATGGAGTCAACGGTGGCGCCTACAGCTCCAGTTTGATCGAACTGGCAGTGTAATCCCTATATGAGCTGCTTCGACATATTTGAACACCAGGTCTATAGGGATTTCCAATACTGAGCCAGGGTGTTGGAAAAGAGTTGGTGGCGGAGGAACCCTCAATGGGTTAACGGCAGCGTTCATATCCCAAAAATACTGACATCGGTATTTTTCCGGCCCGCTGTCCTAGGGTCAAAACCAGGGCCTGGCCCTCCAGGTTGGGGGTTGTGCTTTGGGTTAACTACCCATACACGGAAAAAAGCTTATGTTACGAAGCAACCAATAGCCTAGGAAAGGACTGATATTATTGTTGACGACCATGCTAAACGAAAAAAGGACAACGACGTTCGTATCTGCACCTGGAATGTGAGAACATTAAACAGGAGAGGTGCAGGCGAACAACTAGCGGAAGCCCTAAACTGCTACAAAGCAGACATCACTGCCATCCAGGAAATACGATGGGATGGGCCGGGCAAAAAGAGGATGAAAAACTGTGACATCTACTACGGACCGTGTTATAGTGAGCAGAAACAGCGACTATTCGGATGCGGATTTGTTATAAGTGCCAGACTTAGGCAAGAAGTCTTATGTTTCCAAGACATTAGCGAACGCATTGTAACAATCGGCAACATGGCCAAATTCGCCAACATGAGCCTTATATGCGCTCATGCTCCGACGGAGGAAAAGGATGATATAACTAAGGATTGCTTCTACGAGCTCCTCGACAAAACCTATGAGCGACTACCAAAGTAGTCGGTAGGAAGAAAAGACATTTTTAGCAGTACTGTCGGAAAATATAGCCTACACGACAACACGTCTGGTAACGGACTTAGGCTAATTGACTTCGCTACGGAACGAAATGCCACTATAGCCAGCACACGGTTTCCTCACCTTGATATCCATAAGGGGACATGGCGGTCTCCAGATCAACGAACAGTCAACCAAATTGATCACATTGCGATAGACAAGAGGCACGCATCCGGTATTTTGGATGTCCGAACATTCCTTGTTGTAGCCAAGGTAAGGATGCGGATATCCACAACGCCACAAAAAACCTGAAATACTGTGAAAAAATTTAATGTCGGAAGACTGCAATCGCTAGAGACCGCCAAGACCTTCGCACAACGCGTATCCCTTAACCTCTCGATTAACACCATACCACCAGCATCGAATGTCGAAGAGCAATGGCAACGATGCCAACAGGCCATTAGATCAGCCGCAACTGATATGCTAGGTTTCTCGCGCCCACCAGCAAGAAACCCCTGGTTTGATGATGAATGTCGACAGATGCTCGCAGCCAAGAACGAGGCCTGCAAGGCTTAGCTGCAGGTGAAGACGAGAGCTGCCATTGAGCTCTATAGGCAAAGAAGAAGGGAAGAATATCGGCTTTTCAGAAAGAAAAAAGAGCAAGAAATCGAGGATATTGAGAGAAGCTACTCCAGAAACAATGTTCCAAGCTTTACCAAAGTGTAAAACGTCAAAGCTAAGGATACAAGGCTCGAACAAAATCCTGTCGAGATGAACAAGGAATTATCGTAGTTGAGACACAGTCGATGCTGAGGATATGGAAGAACCACTTCTGCAGACTGTTAAACGGCGATGTCGAACGACATTCCGCTGTCAGGCAGAACGAACCATTTAATATTGGCAACGACAGCGAAAACTGCCAACCACCCGACCTAAGTGAAGTGAGGATAACAATATCTAAATATCTAAGGCCGCCGGATATGACGGCCTTCCCGCTGAGCTTTATAAAGATGGCGGAGATGACTTGGTAAGTAACATCCACCAACTCATAAGCCAAATCTGGTCGGATGAAAATATGCCTGAAGAATGGAACCTCAGCATCGTTTGCCCGATCCACAAAAAAGGACACCCTCTGAACTGCGCCAACTACAGAGGCATAAGTCTCCTCAACATCGCCTACAAGATCCTATCTGCCATAATATGTGAACGCCTGAAACCGTTTACAAACAACTTGATCGGCCCTTACCAGTGTGGTTTTAGGCCAGGAAAGTCCACAATCGATCAAATTTTCACACTTCGGCAAAAAAAAACCCAAGAAGTCCAAATCGATACCCACCACATATTTATCGATTTCAAAGACGCATACGACAGCATTTATAGAGACGAACTATACAGGCCATGTCTAGTTTTGGTATACCGCCTAAACCCCCCATCAGGGTCGGAAACGACCTCAACGCCACATTCGATACCAAAAGGCGATGCGCTGTCATGTGATTTCTTTAATTTGATTCTTGAAAGGATTGTGCAAAACTCCCGAGCCAACACCAAAGGCACAATTTTCCAAAAGTCGGCGCAACTACTATCATACGCTGACGATATTGACATCATTGGTAGGACTCAACGTGATGTCATAGCCACATTTGCTAGTATAGAGAAGGAAGCGGCGAAAATGGGTTTAGCAGTAAATGAGGGTAAGACCAAGTATATGCTATCAACAGGAAAGGACACACAACATCAATGAATTGGACAGAACGTCAACGGCTTTGTCTACCTCGGCTCCGCTATTAGCTCTGACAACAACATCTCGTCAGAAATTAAACGAAGAATTACTCTTGCCAACCGCTGTTTCTTCGGGCTAAGAAGGCAATTTAGTAGTAAAGCCCTCACTCGAACTACTAAGGAGATCCTATATAAGTCCCTGATCATCCCAGTCCTGCTCTAAGGCGCTTAAGCATGGACCTTATCAAAAGCGGATGAAGAAATCCTTGGTTGATTCGAGAGAAAAATCGAAAAATCTTCGGTCCCGTTTGCGTTGACGGGCTATAGAGACGAAGATTCAACCACGAACTATACGAGCTGTACAGCGACATGCCCCTGGTCAAAAAACTCCGCATTGGACGTTTAAGATGGCTAGGACATGCAGAACGAAAGGACACCAATACTCCGGCTCGCAGAGTCTTCGATTCCCAGCCAGACGTCGGACGCAGTAGAGGAAGACCTCGCCTTAAGTGGCGCGCACAAGTAGAAACCGACCTCAACCAACTTAGAGTGCGCAATTGGAGGCAGTTAGCTAAGGACCGGGCTAATTGGAGTGGCATGTTGGTTGAGGCCCAGGTTCATCCCGGACTGTAGCGCCACTTAAGAAAGTAAGTCCTTACTTTACTTTAGGGATCTGAACCAGAGACCTTTCACTTAGTAGTCCAACGCACCAAACACTGGACCACTGTATTCCAGAGGAGAGATTTTCAAAGACAATTAGAATCTCCAAATGTATGTTTCAAACAGTCGAGTGAAATATAGCAGCTGAGTCCAAGCAGGTGTACAAATATGTATTTCTACAGAATATTATTTATGTTCCCATACTATTCGAATCCTCTTACAAAAAGCCGGCTCTAAGCCTCTTTTCTGCTTCCTCTCGTTTTCGAAATAGAATTTCCCATTTCCACGTAACAGCATTAAAATGATTTTTCTTGAAACACACTCGTAGAACCAAAAAGGACATCCTCCTTTTCAGCTTCCCCATAAATCAATGAAAGTGTCCTTATACATCCAGGTGTACTACCACCAGTGTCTCTATGTCTATGTGCTTAGTTGAGCAGAAAAACGGATGAAAATTCGTTTGACCCAAATATCAGTTTTATACCAAAATGCCATCTTCTCGCCCCGTCCAACCAGCTAACGTGCAACAAAATTTTAGAATGTCAAAGCTAGAACACCAACACACCACTATACCCTAATGGAACTCTCTGTGTGTCCTTTTCTCTGAAATCCCAAAGTTCATTTAATTAAGACAAGAAGGCGATCACCTAACAGCCATTTTCTACTAAATAACTTTTCCGCCCGTTGACGACAGCACGGACCCACCGCCCCTCCCCACAGAAATGTTGCCCCAAAATTGTAGGGGTAACCCAGAGTGTAGAGTGCGGTAGAACGACCATCAAAAGAGAGCGATAAAACCTCTAACACAACCCCTGACCGTACCCAAGCTATATTCTTCGTATAAATGTCGCTTTCAATTTGCACTTTTCTTTCAGCGCCAAAAGTAAGAACCGCTTTTCATCAGCTACGTCGTCGTCCCGTAATTGGCTTTCAACGGGGTGGAACAAGAAGGAACGAGCAAAAAAGGGATACCAGCGAAAATAGGAGCGACACTCTAAACAGACACCCAATGCGCCCTCGAATATGAAGGCAAACCAACGAAAACGTAAAACCACTTGGTAGTAATTAAAGGTAAATTCTACCAGGACCAGGACCAGGATTCAGGAAAGTGGAAGATTGGATGGTGGTAGGTGGGTGGGTGACTGTAGTTTCCCTCCCCCTGTATGCTGATGTAGAGCCTGACAGCACTTAACCTTACGCTATAATTTTAGGGTCCTAATTAACAGTGTCAGGTGGTTTTGCCGCGGTGTATAATTGCAGTTCAAGGTGCTATTGATGGCAAAGGCGACAGTGGTGGCGGTGGTTTATTATTTTGTTACATTCAGGACACAAGATGACGATGAGATACCTTGAAGGGGGTATTCTCGTGCGGGCTGATTTGCCATTCTTGAGAATTGAAAAGATTCTTCACGCAACGTGATTCCAATAAATGGAGTCGAGTGGCGAGGAACGAGTTGAGCAACCAATGGAATGGTTTTGAATAGGCCAGGCCACTAGTACTCGACTTAATTTGGTAAATGTCCTTGAGCAGGTGACACTTTAGATTTCTCGGGACTAATTACAGACATTGAGTCTGTTTAGTCTGTGGAGGAGGAGGGACTTGAACAGCTTTTGAAAAAAGTGTACCCGGGCTAAATAAACGAAGAGGATCTTGAAGCGAAAAAGTGTCATGTTACAAGTGGTGAAGTATAGTTTGGAGCAATCAAAGTTTTTTTTTTTTGAAAATTTCGGTTCTCTTGGAAGTATAAGAGCCAACAGGTGCCTTGGCGTGATGATAGACAGGCAATTCAGGCAGCCCTCTCCGAATATTAGTGGACCAGGCTAAACCAGTCAGTTTGCTCCACATTGCCCCACTGACAACTAAGGCGACAACAAGAAGAATCACTATACAGACATTGTGCAATGAGAATTATAAGTGGGTTTGGAACAATCTACGTAGAAGCTGCATTCGTCACTATGTAATGGACCCAATCGACGTTCTTGTAGGGATGGTCTCAATCAACGTTCTCGCAGGTGAGATGTCACGCTGGGAATGGACTCAATGGACGTTCTCGCAGAGATGTCAGACTGGAATGGCCCCAATCAACGTTCTTTGCAGAAGAGATGTCACGATGGAATGGTCATAATCGACGTTATCGCACAGGATATTTCACGCTGGAATCGCCCCGATCGACGCTCTCGCAGATGAGATATCACGCTGGAATGGACCCAAATAGACGTTCTCACAGACGAAATGTCACGCATCTTTTGCCAGGAGACTCCCTGATGAGCAAGATGCTACCGCAGATAGCAGCACTTTGAAAGATGTAGAGTCCAGAGCACAAGTTATGCGGCAAAGAGATGTCACGATGGAATGGTCCTAATCGACGTTATCGCACAGGATATTTCACGCTGGAATCGCCCCGATCGACGCTCTCGCAGATGAGATATCACGCTGGAATGGCCCCAAATAGACGTTCTCACAGACGAAATGTCACGCATCTTTTGCCAGGAGACTCCCTGATGAGCAAGATGCTACCGCAGATAGCAGCACTTTGAAAGATGTAGGTAGAGTCCAGAGCACAAGTTATGCGGCAAAACAGATGGAACAACACCACTTAAGGCAGATGGAGTTACAAACGTATACCAAAATTTAATATCTGCAAAAGTCCCAGTGACATAGTGGTTATTGCTAGGCGCTGGTCCCTGGTTCAAATCCCGAAAGTGACAACACTGATTTTTTTCACTGCTCTACCTCTTGCGAAAGTCTGACAAACATTGAAGACTCTGTCATGAGAAGCTTCTCAAATTTGCCGTTCGGATTCGGCGATAAACAGGGACCTCCTGTGGAAGAAATAATATCTTCGCAAACACAAATAAAGAGAGAAACAAGGTTTCTGGCATTTTATAAGCCGCCGTTATGCCAGATACATTTTTTTTAATAAATCTCAAGAATGAGGACTGTCATTATCACCTTACACATTTTCTGACTGGGCCATGGAAGGTATTTTGTAGACCTACATATATCGTTTTATTCATCAGCCTTACCACCTTGCCTTGAATGTCCTGAATATGAAGAACCTACGTAGCATGCAATTTTCCACCGCAAAAGGTTCGCAGAATGAAGACCATTAATACCCAACCCGTTGTCCATAATTGAACGCGGTAAGGTCAGAACTACAAACAGTCGAAAAGGTTCGTAAAATTAGAAAGCCAGCAGACGACAGATGATCATACTCGCTCGAGACAAATAGCATGTTAAGGTAACCAACCCAGCGAAGTACCCATCCTAGTGGCAGCACCTAGGTTGAAGAATTTGAGCAGGTGAGGCTTATCACTCAGGGTGATAAACAACTGCCAGGGGTTTGCATATATAGTATGTAAAGTGTCTTCCAATAGGGATTTCCGAATTTCGAAAGTTGTTAGCGGCCATAGTGTTGAAGCGCACCTGTCAAATTAGCTGCTATTTATTCAGTCTGTTTCGCCAAATCACCATGGATGGCCATAGAGTTCGACAATACGTGCAAATGATAAAAGGACGTTCCGGGCGCTTCGCCCAGAGATGACTACTCGCAGTATGGTGGATCAATTTGAGTCCACTGCTTCAGTAAACGATATAAACCAACACCCGCATGTGGACGAAACGTAAGATCTGCCGAAAACATCGCAGCTCTCCGTGAGAGTGTTCAAGAGAATCCGATGCAGTGGGTACGTCAAAAAAAATTGTCCAATTTGGGATGATACTTATCCACATGATGTCCAAGAGCGTCCAATACATCCCGAAAAAGTCACTTTTTGATGTGGATTTTGGGCTTGCAGCGTAATTGGTCCTTATCCGCGCAAATGGGACTTAGAAGACGGTCATTATAACGCATAATTCATGATGGCTAACTTGTTTCCGTACAAATCCAAATTGAGAGCAAGTTAAACCCTCTGGATTAGCCAGTTCGTCTGAATTTTTGCCAAAATTCTGCCATTCAGGAAATACGATGGGACGGGCCGGCCAAAAAGAGGATGAAAAAGTTTGACATCTACTACGGACGTTGTTATAGTGAGCAGAAACAGCAACTATTCGGAGGAACATTTGTTTGTTGTGTCAGTCTTAGGCAAGAACTCTTCTGTTTCCAAGACATAAGCGAACGCATTGTAACAATTCGCATCCAGGCCTTCGCAAGTTTTACCAAATTGTAAAACGTCAAAGCCAAGGATACAAGGCTCGAACAGAATCCTGTCGAGATGAACAAGGAAATATCGTAGTTGAAACACAGTCGATGCTGAGGATACGGAAGAACCACTTCTGCAGACTGTTAAACGGCGATGACCTAGAACCTCAGCATCGTTTGCCCGATCCACAAAAAAGGAGACCCTCTGAACTGCGCCAACTACAGAGGCATAAGTCTGCTCAACATCGCCTACAAGATCCTATCTGCCGTAATATGTGAACGCCTGAAACCGTTTACCAACAACCTGATTGGCCCTTATCAGTGTGGTTTTAGGGCAGGAAAGTCCACAATGGATCAAATTTTCACACTTTGGCAGATCCTGGAAAAAACCCAAGAAGTCCAAACCGATACCCACCACCTATTTATCGGTTTCAAAGCCGTATACGACAGCATTTATAGAGACGAACTATACAGAGCCATGTCTAGTTTTGGTGTACCGCCCAAACTCGTCCGTTTGTGTAGGACGACGATGGAGAATTCTCGCTGCACCATCAGGGTCGGAAACGACCTAACCGACACATTCGATACCAAAAAAGGATTTAGGCAAGGCGATGCGCTGTCATGTGACTTTTTCAATTTGATTTTTGAGAGGATTGTGCAAAACTCCCGAGCCAACACCAGAGGTACAAAAATCGTTGCAACTACTAGCATACGCCGACGATATTGACATCATTGGTAGGAATCAACGTGATGGGTTTAGCAGTAAATGAGGGTAAGACTAAGTATATGCTGTCAACACGAAAGGACACACAACATCGACGAATTGGAAAGAACGTCACCATTGACAGATATAACTTTGAGGTAGTACGGGACTTTGTCTACCTCGGCTCCGCTATTAACTCTGACAACAACATCTCGTCAGAAATCAAACGAAGAACTAATCTTGCCAATCGCTGTTGCTATGGGCTAAGAAGGCACTTTAGTAGTAAAGCCCTCACTCGAACTACTAAGGAGATCCTATATAAGACCCTGATTATCCCAGTCCTGCTCTACGGCGCTGAAGCATGGACCGTATCAAAAGCGGATGAAGAAATCCTTAGTCGATTCGAGAGAAAAATGCTTCGGAAAATCTTCGGTCCCGTTTGCGTTGACGGGCTATGGAGACGAAGATTCAATCACGAGTTATACGAGCTGTACAGCGATATACCCCTAGTCAAAAAAACTCCGCATTGGACGTTTAAGATGGCTAGGACATGTAGAACGAATGGACACCAATACTCCGGCTCACAGTGTCTTCGATTCCCAGCCAGACGTCGCGGTCGGACGCAGTAGAGGAAGGCCTCGCCTTAAGTGGCGCGCACAAGTAGAAACCGACCTCAACCAACTTGGAGTGGGCAACTGGAGGCAGTTAGCTAAGGACCGTGCTAATTGGAGAGACATGTTGGTTGAGGCCCAGGTTCATCCCGGACTGTAGCGCCACTTAAGTAAGTAAGTAAGTACAAACTTACAGATTTTCTGTAATTCTTCGAGATCAACTGTTCAAGGTTTTTGATCAGTGACTTCAACGTCCGAATCTCCGGGTCTTGTCTGTCAGTAAATTGTCTACGCAGCTGTTTAAGCCTCGAGACCAGTCTGCTTTTGTGTTTGTGGAGTTCATCGATTATTGGCGTTCGATACTTCTCCGTCTGGTCCAGAATTCGCTATTCAATATTCCGATTTCACGAATGAAGTCTTCGCACACAGACATATGGTGGTAACCTCAAATGTTAACCTCACCGAGCCCCACCTCTTCCTCCTGCAACGCGGTGTATTTCAACTAACAAACTCTCCAACAAAACTGCGTGTAATGTTTGATACGTCGGCAAAAACCAGTTCGGACAAATGTCCTAAGGACATCATTATGGTTGGGTAAATTATTTAACCTAATTTCCTGCCACTTGGATTCAACAGCACTGGGTCTATGCATAAAGCCATTAAAATGGTCGACTTAGGTTAATGCTTGACTTATCAAATAATGCTCAACTTACCTTAAAATCTAATTATTGACGAACAATTGCCAACCCATCCATCTAATTAGCTTGAACGCCAAATAGACTGGTATGATCGTCGCCAGAATGTAAAGGTAATACGTCCAGCTTTCTGTCAGATTTTCTGTCATTACTGCAAAAGAATAAAAAAAAATTCATCATCATCGCATGTTTCAAAACTATAAAGTGCTTTAAACTGTAATTTTAGAAAACAAATTCTCCCAAAATTTCCGCTATTTTGACAGCCATCTTGTGGTTAAACGAATTTCCCCCCCCACCGAACACTACCATCAACAGATTCTCTACATAGTCGAGATAATCTCGAGGCAGTGTCGCGCCCACGCAAGCAATCCACAATTTCACCCATTGTGCCCCCAAAATAGTTCCCAATCGTTTGTATCTTTAACACGGCCATTATTCTCTCCGGGCCGGGACGTCCCTACAAGTAAACATCATCTGTTCATGAACTATACCACCTCCTGCCCCATTCCCAATTGCCATCTCATTCGGGACACGAACTGAAATAACAAATATGTTGTTCTGCCGTCGTCGTCCGCCGTCCTCGTCATTTCTCGACATTGTCAGCTGGTGTGTGCCATGACGTGCTGCGTGCCAAACGACGACGTGTATTGCTGTGAATTTGGTAAAAAAAAAACAACACTACTCATCGGGAAGAGTTAAGGAGTACGCGCTCTCTCCTCCTGGCATCCAGCTGTCAGTACACTACGACTACGACTACACACTATACAGACCATATTGACAGTCACGTAGCGTAAAGCCAAATTGACGTTAGGTACACAAACACGCATACCTATATGCAATGGCAAACATCACCCGGGGGAGCTCTCGCCGGTATGTACCAGCCATGGACAGCCAACAGACGTCATATGGAGTCTTTTCGAAGTCTTATCACGAAATAAATACATTCGACCTTATCTCGAGTTCGTTTGATGAAATTAAAGTCAACCTTTATCGCTAGATGGAGCTACGGGGAGATATACACATACTTAAGAGAACGGTCGCGATGTTATCTGTTATCTCACCCCAGAGACGACCCCAACAGACAAACGCTGAGTGTGTATTGCCAGCAAACTCATGACGAATATAAATTTCCCGAGTCATGTTTGTTCAAGTGGGGGGGGGGGTCGTATTTTCGCGTTGAAATATGATTGTCAATAAAACAAGCGTATAGACGATGAGAAATCGTCTTATTGACAGATTTCCGTATATCAGGAGCGAGAAAAAATTCTTTTTTCCAACACACCCGAGGGGGATACTTCATTTCGCAATCCGAACCAACCTTGTGCCGGGGGGTTTACCTCATACCATTCCAAAGATAGCTCGAGTCTATATTGATGTGGTGTACCTACATGTTTGAGTTGATCGTTGGTAAACACAAAACCCGGCACTCACTATGCTCTTATTGGCAATTTTTGCCTTTTATAAGAGCTTTCGCGGAAATTATGCCGTGAAATTGAGGGCGTGTTAAATATTGGTGGGGATGTTATATCACCAAGATAAGGTGGTGACCAAAAAAGGGGTTCCTTTGTTATGATTTTTTTGGGTGTATGACATATTTCTGAATAAGAAATTCGACGGTTTGCTGGTTTCCAAAAAAAAAAGGGAAAAGACATTCAAAATGTCCTGTCTCCGCATAAGTTGGCAGGGTTTGAGTTATGTTTTGAGGATGCGACCTTATTTTTATTATTTTTATGGGATCGATTTATGATGTTGAAATGAGGCCGTAAAATATACAGGGTGTCGCTCAAACACACTCACCCGATGTTGTTTTGGTAAATCACATAATGAAAGGACATACTTTATTTTTTTTAAGTGTTTATTTGGACATTTTAAGTGTTTTTGCATTATTTTGGAAGAACATCCCGACCAAAACGGCGCTAATGACCATTTGGTTTCCTTTAACCGGATTTTCCAAAGTTTTGGATGGAACTTAGGACAAAATCGCGGTTTGACGTATATTCCTTCTAGAGTCTTCGGATTGTTTACAAGGAGCCGTGACTTCTTACAAAAATTAAAAAGAAAAACAAAGACATACGTCTGGAGTAGTTTGATCGAGCGATTCTGCCGGTTAGTGCAAATTTGACGAAATGAGATTTGGGCGACATGAAAACGCATCCTTTAAAATGTTCATTGTCGCGCGAATGTGGGTGCAGTTGCCTAGTGGTTAGTAAAGGATGTTTTTTTAGAGGTTGGTTTTTGGAATAGAGATAAAACTGACATTTTGTGGTCAAATCGGGAACCTCTAATGTCAATTATGTTCAGTTTGGTTTGCCATTTCATCATGAACAGGTTGACAAATGAACAACGCCTGCAAATAGTGCAAATTTATTTCAAAAACAATGGTTCAGTTCGCGATGGTTACCGCAAGCTCTGTCCATTTAGGGTCGACATAATCGTCCATCAGAGCAATTAATTTGGGTAACCATGGATCGTTTTCGCACAACGTTTACTCTATGTGATAACACGCATCCGTAGAGACGTCGGACAGAGAGCACCGAAGAAAAAATTGCCGCTGTAGAGCAAAGTGTTGAAGAGGACCCGAATGAATCGATCCGCCACCGTGCACAGCAATTGGAGCTTTGTCCATCAACTTTATGGAAGATTTTGCGCAAAGATCTTGGCTTACGACCTTACAAGATCCAGCTTGTGCAAGAATTAAAGACGCGAGACCATGCAATGCGTCGTGATTTTGGTGTATGGGCCGAAAATGAGATTGACCTCGATGCTGATTTTCATCGCAAAATTTTCTTCAGTGATGAGGCTCATTTTTAGTTGAATGGCTACGTCAATGATGGTTGGGTGTTGTAGGACGAGGGTAGACTCTGATTGGCGTTAACTTGGCAATGCCCAGTGTTGTTACTCTGACTACACATCAAATGTGCTTATTTTTACCTCCAAGTGGTAACCATCGGGTACTGGTCTCATCCAACCGGATTTGACTTGCTAAACGATAAGTGCGAGTGTTGATAACACGACGAAAAACAGCAACACTATAAACATCCTGGTGAGAATGGCACGGATGAATACCCGGCCTGCTGTCCCAGGCGAACCTAGATGAGCTGCTCTGACATATTCGGACAACAGGTTGTCTAGGCATTTCAAGGGTTAGTCAGGCCCCTTGAACAGAGATGGTGGCGGATGAACCGAAAGGACAACGGCAGCGCTCAATCCCGTAGTGGATACTGGTGGCCCCGTGTCCTAGGGGTATCTAATAAATTGGAACTGGCCCTCCAGGTTGGGGGTTGTGCTTTGGGTTAACTGCCCACCCACAGAAAAAAAACATGGTTACGAAGCAACCAATAGCCTCGGAAAGGTCTGATTTTATTGTTGACGACCCTGCTAAACGAAAAAAGGACAACGACGTTCGTATCTGCACCTGGAATGTGAGAACATTAAACAGGAGAGGTGCAGGCGAACAACTAGCGGAAGCCCTAAACTGCTACAAAGCAGACATTACTGCCATCCAGGAAATACGATGGGAATGGCCGGGCAAAAAGAGGATGAAAACCTGTGACATCTACTATGTACCGTGTTATAGTGAGAAGAAACAGCGACTATTCGGATGCGGATTTGTTATAAGTGCCAGACTTTGGCAAGAAGTCTTATGTTTCCAAGGCATTAGCGAACGCATAGTAACAATCCGCATCAAGGCCAAATTCGGCAACATAAGCCTTATATGCGCTCACGCTCCGACGGAAGAAGAAGATGATATAGCTAGGGATTGCTTCAACGAGCTCCTTGACAAAACCTATGAGCGACTACCAAGGTACGATGTTATAATCGTGCTGGGAGATTTTAACGCAAAGGTAGGAAGAGAAGACATCTTTAGAAGTATTGTCGGAAAACATAGCCTACACGACAACACGTCTGGTAAGTGACTTAGGCTAATTGATTTCGCTACGGAACGAAATGCCACTATAGCCAGCACACGGTTTCCTCACCTCGATATCCATTAGGGGACATGGCGGTCTCCAGATCAACGAACGGTCAACCAAATTGATCACATTGCGATAGATTAGAGGCACGCATCCAGTATTTTGGATGTCCGAACATTCCGAGGAGCTAACATCGACTCGGATCACTACCTTAGCCTACTACGTAGCAGCCAAGGTAAGAATGCGGATATCCACCACGCCACAACAATCCAGAAATACTGTGAAAAAATTTAATGCCGGAAGACTGCAATCGCAAGAGACCGCCAAGACCTTCGCACAACGCGTATCCCTTAACCTCTCGATTAACACCATACCACCAGCATCGAATGTCGAAGAGCAATGGCAACGATGCCAACAGGCCATTAGATCAGCCGCAGATGTGCTAGGTTTCTCGCGGCCACCAGCAAGAAACCCCTGGTTTGATGAGGAATGCCGACAGATGCTCGCAGCCAAGAACGAGGCCTACAAGGCTAAGCTGCAGGTGAAGACGAGAGCTGCCATTGAGCTCTATAGGCAAAGAAGAAGGGAAGAACATCGGCTTTTCAGAAAGAAGAAAAAAGAGCAAGAAAAGCGCGCGATCGAGGATATAGAGAGGTGCCACTCCAGGAACGATGTTCGCAAGTTTTACCAAAGTGTAAAATGTCAAAGCCAAGGATACAAGGCTCGAACAGAATCCTGTCGAGATGAACAAGGAAATATTGTAGTTGAGACACAGTCGATGCTGAGGATATGGAAGAACCACTTCTGCAGACTGTTAAACGGCGATGACGAACAACATTCCGCTGTCAGGCAGAACGAACCATTCAATATTGGCAACGACAGCGAAAACTGCCAACCACCCGACCTGAGTGAAGTGAGGATAGCAATATCTAAACTCAAGCTTAATAAGGCTGCCGGAAATGACGGCCTTCCCGCTGAGCTCTATAAGTCCGGCGGAGATGACTTGGAAAGTAACATCCACCAACTCATAAGCCAAATCTGGTCGGATGAAAATATGCCTGAAGAATGGAACCTCAGCATCGTTTGCCCGATCCACCAAAAAGGAGACCCTCTGAACTGCGCCAACTACAGAGGCATAAGTCTCCTCAACATCGCCTACAAGATCCTATCTGCCGTAATATGTGAACGCCTGAAACCGTTTACCAACAACCTGATCGGCCCTTGTCAGTGTGGTTTTAGGCCAGGGAAGTCCACAATCGATCAAATTTTCACACTTCGGCATATCCTGGAAAAAACCCAAGACGTCCAAATCCATACCCACCACCTATTTATCGATTTCAAAGCCGCATACGACAGCATTTATAGAGACGAACTATACAGAGCCATGTCTAGTTTTGGTAAACCGCCCAAACTCGTCCGTTTGTGTAGGATGACGATGGAGAATTCTCGCTGCTCCATCAGGGTCGGAAACGACCTCACCGACACATTCGATACCAAAAAAGGATTTAGGCAAGGCGATGCGCTGTCATGTGACTTCTTTAATCTGATTCTTGAGAGGATTGTGCAAAACTCCCGACCCAAAACCAGATTTTCCAAAAATCGGTGCAACTACTACTATCATACGCCGACGATATTGACATCATTGGTAGGACTCAACGTGATGTCATAGCCACGTTTGCTAGTATAGAGAAGGAAGCGGCGAAAATGGGTTTAGCAGTAAATGAGGGTAAGACTAAGTATATGCTGTCAACACGAAAGGACACACAACATCGACGAATTGGACAGAACGTCACCATTGACAGATATAACTTTGAGGTAGTACGGGACTTTGTCTACCTCGGCTCCGCTATTAACTCTGACAACCTCACTCGAACTACTAAGGAGATCCTATATAAGACCCTGATCATCCCAGTCCTGCTCTACGGCGCTGAAGCATGGACCGTATCAAAAGCGGATGAAGAAATCCTTGGTCGATTCGAGAGAAAAATTCTTCGGAAAATCTTCGGTCCCGTTTGCGTTGACGGGCTATGGAGACGAAGATTCAACCAAGAACTATACGACCTGTACAGCGACATGCCCCTGGTCAAAAAACTCCGCATTGGACGTTTAAGATGGCTAGGACATGTAGAACGAATGGACACCAATACTCCGGCTGGCAGAGTCTTCGATTCCCAGCCAGACGTCGGACGCAGTAGAGGAAGACCTCGCCTTAAGTGGCGCGCACAAATGGAAACCGACCTCAACCAACTTGGAGTGCGCAACTGGAGGCAGTTAGCTACGGACCGGCTAATTGGAGAGGCATGTTGGTTGAGGCCCAGGTTCATCCCGGACTGTAGCGCCACTTAAGTAAGTAAGTAAGACCAATAGTTTTTACTACCTCTGGTACATTGTAGAATTGTTTCCCTCAACTTTGGCTTTTTACAGCTCTCTCATATCTCCTGTTCTTGAAGCACTTTCCGCATTTTCCGCAAGTTCTTCTAATCTTTTTCTCCTGTCGCGCCTTACACAGCGCTGCACTGTCTTGTGAGCTACTCGGTACTCGATACGTAGGGCCACTTTAAGTTCAACGTTGGTTTCGGCCTTTGTAGAATTGTTTGCCTCAACTTTGGCTTTTTACAGCTCTCTCATATCTCCTTTTCTTGAAGCACTTTTCTCATTTTCCGCAAGTTCGTCTGTTCTTTTTCTCCTGTCTTATGAGCTACTCGGTACTCGATATGTAGGGCCACTTTAAGTTGAACATTGGTTTCGGCCTTTGTAGAATTGTTTGCCTCAACTTTGGCTTTTTACAGCTCTCTCATATCTCCTCTTCTTGAAGCACTTCCCGCATTTTCCGCAAGTTCTTCTAATCTTTTTCTCCTGTCGCGCCTTACACAGCGCTGCACTGTCTTGTGAGCTACTCGATATGTAGGGCCACTTTAAGTTGAACGTTGGTTTCGGGCTTTGTAGAATTGTTTGCCGCAACTTTGGCTTTTTACAGCTCTCTCATATTTCCTCTTCTTGAAGCACTTTCCGCATTTTCCGCAAGTTCTTCTAAAACGCGCTTTTTACCTTTCCCCACATTGTTTCAATAGATGGTTCGATGGTCAATAAATGCTTTTTAGATTAATAATAAAAATTTTAGGATACATTTGAATTTTTTGTGTTATTTCGCATTTAAAAAAAATACCTCTTGACTGATCACCCTTTATTATACGGGAAACATATTCACCAGGTAATATCTCAATCATTAAAAAACACAGCCGCACGTACGGTCGTTCACAAATCCGCCTTGTCGGCGCTATCCATCAATGATGAATGATAAAAGTTCCATCTGACGCATCACGTAAATGCATCACCAATCATTCCTCGATTAAACCTCTTTAAACACATTTACTTGATGAATTATTCAATTAACACTCACGTTAGCTAGTTCCCATCTTAAACCAATTAAACACAACAACAAGCACCATTTTGCTGAAGTTCACACCACATTACGCACCTTAATTACCGTCCCTCACCGCAATACGTTCCGTCAATTTATAATCTTTTGGCATAGTTACAGAAAAAAAAATCGTCACCATCAGATCTTATGTTTTCACCCAAGTGGCAACCACTCATTCCGGTGCTCCTGTCATCTAACTAATACCACTCCAAATGCTTCATTAATTTTCCGTCCCACAAATAGATGCGAGACGCAAAGTTCCGCCAGATGATTAATTTTGCATTCACCCCACGCACAGATGGCAGTACCAACACCCCCTAGATCCTCCTTATGTGAGGACAAAAAAAAATTATGTTGCAACCCACCAAGTGTCACTTGATTGCAATTTTCTCAACTTTTCCGCTGACGTAGGATGAATAAAAAATTTTCCAGAACTCAACAACGAAGAGAAAAAAAAATCTGAAAAAGTTCCACCGAAGAAAAGAAAAATCGCATCTTACGCATCATCGACGAAAAGCGGAAGGACTTTCAATTCCAAAAGGAGTAAGAATCCGCGAGCGCCTTCCAAAACAGCCACAACTGCATACGAAGTCTTCCACTAATTAAAAAATTTTCCAACCGACCAAGTGGAAAATGCTTTTCATTCTCTTTTCGAGTTTTAAACAAAAAAAAAAAAAACCCATGCCCTATGTCAGGAGGCTTAGCATAGTCTTCCTCGTTAGTTGACTCATTTTCACAATTTTAATTTTCAGTCTCGGAGGGAGCCCATAACCGGGAATAAATAGCTCTATAGCCCGGGAAAAGAAAGAAAGCCATCGCCATTGTCGTAGAAAATCCGCTTATTGGGCATGGCATGGTGCCGTTCGGTGTGTGTCTGTGTTTGCATGCGGGGAAAGGATAAGGGCATAGCGGTAGCAACTGCACCGCGAGACTTGCATTACTAATAAATTATAATCGTACATTTGTTCATATTTGGGCGAGTAGTTGTGGTGGTGGTGGAGGCTCTGGTAGTTGCAGAGGGCGAAAGTATAGAACCTACCGCAATCTATGGGACTGAAAGCAACCCAACACGAATGGGGTCAGTGCGACGAACGATTTATGGTTTTTCATTTTCTTTAATTATACATATAGAGCCGTGGAGATAAGGAAAATACCAACAACAACAACGACAAGTTCCACCGGCAGGCGCATGTAGCACCGGGTGTGCACTTAATTGGATCTAGAGTTTCAGTGTTTGCATGCGCTGTACTCTGCCCTATCAGTTGTTTGCACAAACAAAAGTTACAATGTTCTGGAGTATGGCGAAGTAGAAGGATATTCCATGTGGAAATGTGACGACTAAGGAGGAGTTCTCTAAATGACGTAATTCATAGTCATATGGGAGGATGATGAAAAAGGTTAAATCTCAGGCATATCAGAAGCTGCAGTTTGCATTAATTAAACAGTTTGAGTATGATATTGGACAATCGAATGGAGAATGACTTTTAGCTTTTCCCTAGAATGCGGTAAAATGTTGACATTCGGTTCAACTGGTTCAATATCGAGGTATCCTTTCAGAAAAAAATTTTTCTCCGGTTTGTTTGAAAACGGACATTTTTTTACCGAGGAATCCCTTTCGATTAGCATTTCGAACAGATCATCCGATGAAATGTAACGGTTTGTTCGAAAACGGAAATTTTTCTACCGAGGTATCCCTTCCGATAAGCATTTCGAACAGATCATCCGACGAAATGTAACGGTTTGGTCGAAAACGGAAATTTTTCTACCGAGGTATCCCTTCCGATAAGCATTTCGAACAGATCATCCGACGAAATGTAACGGTTTGGTCGAAAACGGAAATTTTTCTACCGAGGTATCCCTTCCGATAAGCATTTCGAACAGATCATCCGACGAAATGTAACGGTTTGGTCGAAAACGGAAATTTTTCTACCGAGGTATCCCTTTCGATTAGCATTTCGAACAGATCATCCGACGAAATGTAATGGTTTGGTCGAAAATGGAATTTTTTCTACCGAGGTATCCCTTTCGATTAGCATGTCGAACAGATCATCCGACGAAATGTGACGGTTTGGTCGAAAACGGAAATTTTTCTACCGGGGTATCCCTTCCGATTAGCATTTCGAACAGATCTTTCGAAGAAACGTAAAGCACATGATCGCACATCGGCGATATGCGTTAAGTCAACCATTTTCGACAGCTATGCGTTGAATTGCCTCCAAAGTTGTTCGACGAAGAATTGCTGCGGAATTAATCGAACTCGATTTTATGTTTTTAATTTTGTTCCTCAAAGTATATCTATCTCGAAAGCATATTGAGTTACATTCAGAATTGACTTTCATCTCGGAAATTGTTACGAACGGATACCTTGGTGATGATTATTTTGAAGTTTCCGAAACATTCGGAGTTCGTTAAGATTAAAACCTTACAAAACCTTTGGGTGTTATAACTGGGGAGCTCCCATACAATTCTGATGGTCGGATGTTGTCGAACGAGGCCAAACTCTGAATGGCGTTAACTTGGTTAACTTGCACTTAGCAAGTCAAATCCAGTTGGATGAGACAAGTATCCGATGGTTACCACTTGGAGCACTTGTCTCATCCAACCGGACTTGACTTGCTCACCCTATAAGTGCGATTTTTGATAACAAGGCGAAAAACAGCAATACTATCAACAGGCTGGCCAGAATGACTGCCACGGAATATCCGACCTGCTATCCTAAGGTGACTACATTGGCTGGCGGTTTTGCTTTCGGTTAACTACCAACTTAGGCAAAAACAAAACATTGCTACGAAACATTGAAGAGCATCCGAAAGGACGGATTTTACTGTTGAAGACCATGCTAAACGAAAAACAGTCAACGACGTTTGTATCTTCACCTGGAATGTGAGAACATTCAACAGAAAAGGTGCAGGCGAACAACTAGCGGAAGCCCTAAACTGCTACAAAGCAGACATTACTGCCATCCAGGAAATACGATGGGATGGGCCGGGCAAAAAGAGGATGAAAAACTGTGGCATATACTACGGACCGTGTTATAGTGAGTTGAAACAGCGACTATTCGGATGCGGATTTGTTATAAGTGCCAGACTTAGGCAAGAAGTCTTATGTTTCCAAGACATTAGCGAACGCATAGTAACAATCCGCATCAAGGCCAAATTCGCCAACATAAGCCTTATATGCGCTCTCGCTCCGACGGAAGACAAAGATGATATAGCTAAGGATTGCTTCTACGAGCTCCTCGACAAAACCTATGAGCGACTACCGAAGTACGATGTTAAAATCGTGCTGGGAGATTTTAACGCAAAGGTAGGAAGAGAAGACATCTTTAGCAGTACTGTCGGAAAATATAGCCTACCCGACAACACGTCTGGTAACGGACTTAGGCTAATTGACTTCGCTACGGAACGAAAAGCCACTATAGCCAGCACACGGTTTCCTCATCTCGATATCCATAAGGGGACATGGCGGTCTCCAGATCAACGAACAGTCAACCAAATTGATCACATTGCAATAGACAAGAGGCACGCATCCAGTATTTTGGATGTCCGAACATTCCGAGGGGCTAACATCGACTCGGACCACTACCTTGATGTAGCCAAGGAAAGTATGCGGATATCCACCACGCCACAAAAAAAAACAGAAATACTGTGAAAAAATTTAATGTCGAAAGACTGCAATCGCCAGAGACCGCCAAGGCCTTCTCAGAACGGCTATCCCTTAACCTCTCGACTCACAGCGCACCACCAGCATCTAATGTCGGAGAACAATGCGAAAGATGCCAAATAGCCATTAGATCAGCCGCAACTGATGTGCTAGGTTTCTCGCGGCCACCAGCAAGAAACCCCTGGTTCGATGAGGAATGCCGACAGATGCTCGCAACCAAGAACGAGGCCTACAAGGCTAAGCTCTGGTGAAGACGAGAGCTGCCAATGAGCTCTATAGGCAAAGAAGAAGGGAAGAACATCGGCTTTTCAGAAAGAAGAAAAAAGAGCAAGAAAAGCGCGCGATCGAGGATATAGAGAGGTGCCACTCCAGGAACGATGTTCGCAAGTTTTACCAAAGTGTAAAACGTCAAAGCCAAGGCTACAAGGCTCGAACAGAATCCTGTCGAGACGAACAAGGAAATATCGTAGTTGAGACACAGTCGATGCTGAGGATATGGAAGAACCACTTCTGCAGACTGTTAAACGGCGATGACGAACAACATTCCGCTGTCAGGCAGAACGAACCATTTAATATTGGCAACGACAGCGAAAACTGCCAACCACCCGACCTTAGTGAAGTGAGGATAGCAATATCTAAACTCAAGCTTAATAAGGGTGCCGGAAATGACGGCCTTCCCACTGAGCTTTATAAGGCCGGCGGAGATGACTTGGTAAGTAACATCCACTACCTCATAAGCCAAATCTGGTCGGATGAAAGCATGCCTGAAGAATGGAACCTCAGCATCGTTTGCCCGATTCTCAAAACAAGGAGACCCTCTGAACTGCGCCAACTACAGAGGCATAAGTCTGCTCAACATCGCCTACAAGATCCTATCTGTCGTAATATGTGAACTCCTGAAACCGTCAACCAACAACCTGTTTGGCCGTTATCAGTGTGGTTTTAGGCCAGGAAAGTCCACAATCGATCAAATCTTCACACTTTGGCAGATCCTGGAAAAAACCCCAAGAAGTCCAAATCGATACCCACCACCTATTTATCGATTTCAAAGCCGCATATGACAGCATTTATAGAGACGAACTATACAGAGCCATGTCTAGTTTTGGTTTACCACCCAAACTTGTCCGTTGGTGTAGTATGACGATGGAGAATTCCGGCTGCACCATCAGGGTCGGAAACGACCTCACCGAAACATTCGATACCACAACAGGATTTAGGCAAGACGATGCGCTGTCATGTGACTTCTTCAATTTGATTCTTGAGAGGATTGTGCAAAACTCACGAGCCAACACCAGATTTTCCAAAAATCAGTGCAACTACTACTATCATACGCCGCCGATATTGACATCATTGGTAGGACTTAACGTGATGTCATAGCCACCTTTTGCTAGTATAGAGAAGGAAGCGGCAAAAATGGATTTTGGCAGTAAATGAGGGTAAGACTAAGTATATGCTGTCAACACAAAAGGACAGATTACATCGACGAATTGGAAGAAACGTCACCATTTACAGATATACCTTTGAGATAGTTCGGGATTATCTCGGCTGCGCTATTAACTCTGACAACTCGTCAGAAATTAAACGAATTACCCATGCCAACCGCTGTTTCTTCGGCCTAAGAAGCCAATTTAGTAGTAAAACCCTCCCTCGAACTAATAAGGGTATCCTATTTATAAGACCCTGATCATCCGAGTCCTGCTATAGGGCGCTAACACATAGACCGTATAAAAAATGGATGAAGAAATACTTGGTCGAATCGAGAGGAAAATTCGTCGAAAAACCTTCGGTCCCGTTTGCGTTGACGGGCTATGGAAACGAAGGTTCAACCAAGAACTATACGAGCTGTACACCGACATACCCCTGGCCAAAAAAAAACTCCGCATTGGACGTTTAAAATGGCTAGGACATGAATGGACACCAATACTCCGGCTCGCAGTCTTCGATTCTTAGAAAGACGTCGGACACAGTAGAGGAAGACCTCGCCTTAAGTGACGCGCACAAGTAGAAATCGACCTCAACCTCGGAGTGCGCTACTGGAGGCAGTTAATTGGAGAGGCATGTTTGTTGAGGTCCAGATTCATTCCGGACTGTAGCTACTTAAGTAAGTTAAGGCATCCTGAACTTGATAAACCCTCAATTCACGCATAAAATTTCAAATTCGGTAAATGTGTCCTGTTGCTTTAAATTCGACACCTGTTTGTGTTTACGCAAACTGAATAAACAAATTCCCCTCATAAGGGTGTTTGAACCTCAAATCCCCTCAGATACAATCTTCTAATGGTGCGGTGGCTTTTAAGAGAATAAATTGAATATTTATATGACATCCTTTGTGCGGAAATCCATCAAGGATACAGAATACATCAATCATTCTGTCAGTGAAACAATTAAATAGATCGATTTGAATTAGCTTAGCAAAATGGTCCTTTACTATCGCAAGGATACTCAAACATGAAACTTAAGTACCAGCATTTAAGTATTAAGGATATGGAATAAGTGGGTAGACAGAATTGTCAAGGAGTAGGTATCTCTAATTTATTTTCACTTTTAGGGAAGTATTGCATTAGTCTATGTTACACCAGACTTCCTGAAGTTTATTTCTTTGCCACTTTAAATAAAGTTTGAATGGCCACTTCATCTATTTCAAACCCATGGTATTCCCAGAGTGTACTTGAGTGTCCTTCTACATATTGTGTTCCAATAGGCACATGGGGACCAATTGCAGCTTAATAAATATCCAAAAACCAATCGTCCCTATTAAATTTCACAATCTCAATGTTTTTTTTTAAATAACGAATACCAATTTGTAAAAAAAAACCTCACTTCCTTTTCTGTTACGCCTACCAACACACAAATAAATGTCAACCTGATACGTATGTAGCCCCGACAATAAGGACGACTACGACGACGACATCGACAACAATGACATACAGCATGCACAGATGAAAATGAAACAAGGACAATGGGGGATAAAGAAATATCCCTACCCAACATGTGACACACAACAGAACTCCCACCAAAAACAGCGCACATTCAGCGACCCAGCAACATTTAATCGGTTGTTATCGATTCCCATCGATGAGCCCCAAGTGGTCCATAAACAAGAATTTCGTATTCGAGTGGCCGCTCATGTATATGTGAGGTTGCCAACCTGAACTCGATTCAATTATAAACACGGGAACATCATGGATAATCCTTTTTAAACTTACGAGACCCCAGCTGTGCTCAGTATAATCCAAACCCGGTGTCTATTGTCGAAGATTTTTATGTCGCCCTTATGGCAGTTGAGTTGAACTGTGTGTACATGGGACGACCATTTTTTTTTGTTCACTACCAAAGTACCAGATTCATTCTCTCCCTCAGGAGGTACACAAAGGACAATGAAATGTGCGCTCTGACAATTTAAGGGTAAAAAAAAAACCTATAACGACACAAATCTGAGGTGGTGTTGGGGAATGGAGAGATACCTTTGTGAGGAGGCAGTGCTAAAGTTCACCCTCTGGGGGAACTCACTCAGACCAAAGCTTGAAAGAGAAAATGAACTGTGTGGTACTCCAGTCACTGGAAACAGTTATTGATCTCGATTCTTCAATAAAGGATGTTCTCGAAAAGGATAAAAGCGCCAAAGGGTGTCATCATCATTTCCAGTGAAGCGATTTCTTGTATGCAACGGGTGCTCTAAGTATATTCTTCACCTACATTCGCAGCACAATCCAAATAAACCTACAAAAAGGATAAGTTGTAGATGTAAGTATCTAGATTCATTCTCTCCACCCTCAAAACACATCCCTTGTGAACTGTTTTTCGAGAGTTTATAGTCCTTGGGAGGGGGTTGGTCTGTAAAGTTTTAACATGAATATTTTTCAATAAAATTTTGCGGAAAGCAGTCTACCCTTACTTGGAGAAGTATAGGAGTTCCGTTAAGGGATCTGTAGATTTAATGGTGGTGTGCGTCAGTGGATTAAGTTTTGCCAGTGACCGAATGATGAATGGGGCTAGCAAGGGACACTACTAAGGGTGATGATGTGTTTTTATAACGGAGAGAGGTTTGTGACACAGGAAATCGGTTATTACAGTTAAATGTGTTTTTTGGTTATTCCGTTAAAGGTTTCTACTGAACTAATAAGGGAATACAAAGCGGACTGAAAAAAAGGACAGTCCAATAGAGCCTTAGAAACATAATCAGAAATAAACTAGAGGGAAACTGGTGGTGTATCAAGTGGCAATCAAGCTTCAGGTTTATAGCGACATAGATGGACTTCAGTCTTGTTACTGATTCTGCTTTAGCTTATATGCTTACAACATTTATGTCTCGAGTTCTGGTGATATCCCGACAGCATTATAATACTACCAATGCCAACATTAAAAATCTGACAGTAAAGGACCATACCGCTGCATCAGTAAGACCCAAGGAGTTAGGATGCTGGAATGCAAGGTCTTATGGCCACAGAAATAAGCTAGACTCGTTACCAAACGGCATGGTCACGTTTCCAACAGACTACATAACACCTTTACTAAGCTTCACGAAAGGCTTCCACGTAGGATTTCCTACTAGAGCTCAGGGGAAGAGAAACGAAGTAGTAAGAGTTTTCGAAACGGTCATCTACACCGACGGATCTAAGATGAACTGTGGTGTGGTTCGGAGTCTACTCGGAATCACCGCAAATATCGATATCAAACCGCCTACCGGATTTTGCCAGCGTATTCCAGGCGGAATACTGGCTATCCAAGAGGCTTGCACGCTTCTGGGGAGTGACACTATACGGAAAAGCAAAATATTGCTATTCTCATAGAAAGCCAAGCGGGAATAAAGGCCATCAACTCGGCTACCAGATCCTCCAAACTGGTACAGGAATGCCGGACAGAACTTGTCCACCTTGGCGAACGCTTCAGGGTCACACTTCTCTGGGTTACAGGGCACAGTGACATTGAAGGAAACGAGCGTGCAGACGAGGCAAGGCTAAGCTCTTCACAGCTCACTTGCGGCAAGGATCCGTATCCCGATAGGTGCGGTTAAGGGACAAATCCATTCATACTCCCTGAAGAAGGTCGACTCCAAATGGAGAAGGTTAAAAAATTGCGTCATATCGGGGAAGATATGGCCTTCCTACGAAAAGAACAAAACAAACGACCTACTAAATAGAAACCCGCGCAGATATCACAAGACCTACGACGATAGTCACGGGACACTGGCCAATTGGAGACCATGCGGCCAAACTAGGGATCCCATACAACCCCAAATGCCGCAGTTACGGGAACACAAATGAGAGAGAAACCCTCTCCCATTTCATCTGCAAATATCCGGCACCAGCAAGAGCCAGATTGCATGCGTTAGACCAACCATTCTTCGACAACCTTAGCGACATCTCGGGTAAAAGGATAGAAAATCTTAACCGTTTTCTAAACCTCACAGGTTGGATGTAGAGACCGCCTGTATCACATCCACAACACAAATCATAATAAAGGACACACTAGTCGTGGTAACCAAAAAGGCACATAACTGCTACTTGGACACATGCCGAACCGCCACTTCTACCAACGTACCAAAGGACCACACCGGGGCTCATACTGGAAATTGGTCTCATCCAACATCTATGTGCGGTTTTTGATAAAAAAAAAACTTGGTCAGAACAACTGGCGCGTAATATCTGGCTTCTGTCTTACGGTGAACACATGGGCCTGGCATTCCAGATTGGGGGTTTCGCTTTGGGTTAACTACCCACAAATCCAAAAAAAAAAAAAAACCTTCTTACGAAGCAACTTAGAGCTTCGGAAAGAACGGATTTTTTTGTTGACGACCATACTAAACGAAAAACGGACAAAGACGTTCGTATCTGCACCTGTAATGTGCGAACATTAAACAGGAGAGGTGTATCCGAACAAAAGCTGCTACAAAGCAGACATTACTACCTTCCAGGAAATACGATGGGCTGGCAAAAAGAGGATGAAAAACTGTAACATCTACTGCGGACCGTGTTATAGTGAGCCGAACCAAGGACTATTCGGATAAGTGGTAGACTTAGGCAAGAAGTCTTATGTTTTCAAGACATTTGCAAACGCATTGTAAGAATTCGCATGAAGGCCAAATTCGACAACATAAGCCTTATATGAGCTCACGCGCCGACGGATAAAAAAGATGATATAGCGATTGACTGCTTCTACGAGCTCCTTGACAGAACTTATGAGCGACTACTGAAGTATGATGTTAAAATTGTCAAAAGACATCTTTAGCAATTTTGTCGAAATACAAAGACTACACACCTGGCAACGGACTTAAACTAATTGCTTTGCTGAATATAAGGGGAATTGCGGTCTCCAGATCAACGAACGGTCAATAATATTGATCACATTGGGATGAACAAGAGGCACGTATCCAGTACATCCAGCTAATATCGACTCGGACCATTACCTCGTCGCAGCCATGATAAGAATGCGGATATCCACAACGCCACAAAAAAACAGAAATACGGTTAAAAAAATTTATGTCGAAAGACTACAAACGCAAGAGACCGCCAAGGCCTTCACGCAACGCGTATCCCTTAACCTCTCGATTAACACCATACCACCAGCAACTAATGTCGAAGAACAATAGCAACGATGTCAACATGCCACTAGCCTACCCTTGGTTTATGAGGAATGCCAACAGATGCTTGCAGCCAAGAACGAGAGCTGCTATTGAGCTCTATATAAACAATGAAGGAGGGAAGAACACCGGCTTTTCAGAGAAAAGAAAAAAGACCAAGAAAAGCGCGCGATCGAAGAAGCGCCCTTCCAGGAATAATGCTAGCAAGTTTTACCAAAGTGTAAAACGTCAAAGCCATATAGATACAAGACACGAACAGAATCATTTCGAGAGAGACAAGGAAATACCGTAGTTGAGACACATTGGACTGTTAAACGGCGATGACGAACAACATTCCGCTGTCAGGCAGCACGAATCATCAAATATTGGCGCCGCGCAATAGCGAAAACTATCAAATACCCGGCTTAAGTGAAGGAGGATAGCAATATTTAAACTCAAGCTTAACAAAGCTGTCGGAAAGGACGGCCTTTCTTGACTTGGTAAGTAACATCCACCAACCAATTTTTTTCCGATGAAAGTATGCCTGAAGAATGGAACTTCAGCATCGTTTGCCCGATCCACACAAAAGGAGACCCTCTGAACTGCGCCAACTACAGAGGCATAAGTCTCCTTAATATCGCCTGCAAGATCCTATCTGCCGTAATATGTGAACGCCTGAAACCATTTACCACGAACATGATTGGTCCTTATAAGTGTGGTATTATGCCAAGAAAGTCCACAACTAATCAAATCTTCACACTTCGATAGATCCTGGGGAAAAAAACCAAAGAAGTCCAAATCGATACCCACCACCTATCGATTCAAAGCCGCATACGACAGCATTTATAGAGACGAATTGTACAGACCAAAGTCTAGCTTTGGTATACCGCCCAAACTCGTCCTTCTCTGCAGGATGACGAGACGAATTACTCAGAGCAAAGTCTAGCTGTGGTATACCGCCCCAACTCGTCCGTCTGTGCAGGATGACGATAGAGAATTCTCGCTGCTCCATCAGTGTCGGAAACGACAGCACCAACGCATTCGATACCAAAAAAGAATTTACGCAAGGTGGTGCACTGTCATGTGACTTCTTTAAACTCATTCTTGATAGGATTGTGCTCCGGAGTCAACGCCTGAGGCACAATCTTCCATAAATCGGTGCAACTACTAGCATACGTCGACGATATTGACATCATTGGTCAAACTCAATGTGAGCGGCAAAAATGGGTCAATAGCTGTAAATGAGGGTAAGGCCAAGTATATGTTGTCAACTCGAAAGGACACACCACATCGACGAATTGGACAGAAGGTCACCATTGACACATATACTTCGGAGGTACTACGGGACTTTGTCTACCTCGGCTCCGCTTTTAACTCTGACAACAACATCTCGTCAGAAATTAAACGAAGAATTACTTCTGCCAACCGTAGTAGTAAAGCTCTCACTCGAACTACTAAGGAGATTCTATATAAGACCCTGTTCATTCCAGTAATTCTCTACGGCGCTCAAGCATGGACCGTGTCAAGAGTGGATGCAGAAATCCTTGGTCGATTCGACAGGAAAGTTCTTCGAAAAATCTTCGGCCCCGTTTGTGTTATGGAGGCGAAGATTCAACCAAGAACTATACGAGCTGCACATTGTCCTACATGTCCTAGCCATCTTAAACGTCTAGGGCATGTAGAACCAATGGACAGTAATACTACAGATAGCAGAGTCTTCGATTCTCACCCCGAAGTCGGACGCAGTAGAGGAAGACCTGGATTTAAGTAGCATAATTCGAAACCGAAATTAGGAGTCTCGCTAGCCTTTGATAAGGATGATGGTATGATGGCAAGTGCTAAAGCCGGAGTGGACTTTGGGTTTGTGGGAACCACCGATCTCCGATCTCGAAATTTCCACAATCAAAGCTGAAACAAAAAGTTTCAGAAGTTTTCAGTTTTACAGTCCTAACAATTTTGGGTGATAGCAATTTATTGCGCCGACTAAAAAGAACGAACGTTTTGGACTCGACGAGATAATGAATAGCCGCGTCAAATTGCGTAACCTGCAGGATCTTTCAATAGAAAGTACCTTACCTGACAAAAAGGTTTTTTTTTAATTCGTGATCGAAAAATTTATATCGAAGAGAGGTGCAGAGGCGTGGGGCAATCGGCCCAAAAGACACCCCTTCAACAAAGTCGCAACTGTAAAAGCTACGTTCGATGGCCATGAGATAACGATCTTTTTCCCTCACCGATGGAGTAACGGAGGAGCAAGCGAGGTGTTTAGTCGGACGGTCAGAAGTAAGCACCCTCGCCACAACACAAAGACAACATCAAATACATAAGGGACGCGCGCACCAGTTTGGTAAATTCCCAGAGAAAATTTACTTCGGGGGACATTCTGGAGGTCCGCCATTTTTCTTTTGTGTTCCCTCTTAAAAATTCGAGTGAATAAAACCAAGCGGGCGTACCACCGCCATTTTGTAAAGTGATTAACCTTTGGCCTTTTCTTTCTTTTTATCGTAGTTCACTTGGTTTGTCGTAATTCAGGTGCTTAACAAGTGTCATAAAGGGTTTTGTAATTTAACCTGTCAAACACGAGCCCACCCGACACGCTAAGTGAACCAGGCTCTCGTAGCCACCTACGGGAAAGTTTACCTTCTTTCCACGTTCATGATCTTTTGTTTTGGCAGATTCATAACGTGGGAAAATGGCCCTTCGTAGCCTAATTCTTCTGATAATCTGCAATACCTTTGAGTTAAAGCAGTAACCCATGTATTACAAAGACAAACACAGAATGTGATGACTTTTGACAAAAAAAAGTCTCCTTGGACCGACAGGTAACTACGCACGAACGCAATTACCAACATCAATAAAGAAATCCCACTTAAACAAAGTCTCGTCATGACTTCTCTAAAGGTATGCATTTATCCGTCCCCCTACATACAATCCACGTATAAACTTTAAAAAAAAGCCCAAGCAACCTATTTCACCAACAACCTACCAAATCGGTTAAGTATCCCCAATCCAGTGCCCTTAAAAGTCAAGTCGAGTAAGCAAAAAGTGTTTTAGTTCTCAAGTATCTATATAGTCCTTAGAGGCCGACGACGACAGTGCGGTGTCTATGTCCTTCTAAAACAGTGGAAACTTTCCCGTGCATTAAAATTCCAAACGTGTCCTTGCCGAACACACTATATTTGAACCACACACTCGTGTTATGCAAATTTCGTGGTAATTCATGTGTACCTACGTCCCCCACCCCTCCGTAGGTTTGCATATGCGAGTAGGTTATGCCATACATGTCGCGTCCGCCTACTTCAATATTTCCCCTCCCTCCCTTCGTCAGATTGAGGACATGGAAAACTTTCGTATTCTACACTTCTTAACGACAGATGTCATCGATATCTCCAAATTGAGTTTTCGATTTGACTTTGTACGCTTTATCGACTTCATAGCATCTCCGAAGGGATTACACCACCAACGAGGGTGTGATAGTTGCCCAGACCCGCCGTACAGACTACGTGTAGGGAGGGCTAGAGCACATTTTAAATTTTAAATGCGTGATGATAGAAGGGAAAACTTTTTTTACGAACGAATAATTTATTCGATTCAACCAGCAGAGTGGTTAAGTCTCTGAGGCGAATGTACTTGAGAATCCTTTTAGGGACATCCCTACAAGGTGAACAAAAGGAAGTGGTGGGTGGGTGCTCTCCACCAGTTCATCGAGGTGCTAATCCATTTTATTTTCCATTTCCATAGTTGGGAGGTGTTTTTTTTTTTATCGGGTTATGGTTGCACAAAGTTTATTGTCAAATTCGAAAATTTGGTATCAACTTTGGGTGTCCCTTTTTGGAGTTGAGAGGCAACCCATCCTTAGGTAACCCTTCCGGTTGGGTAAATTTTTTTTTTTTTTTGAGTTTGAGGAAAAAGGATATTTGGTCGAACGATTTGTTCATTTTAGGGCTAGGTATACTTGATTCGAGTATTAGTTGGACTGTAAGGGTTGACCTTTTTTTTTTGTTGTTGTTGTTGATCATTAGCAAAAGGGATGTCTTTTTGCTTGGGTTGACATTGATGAAGGATTGGTTATACTTAGAAAGGCCTTGGTTCGTCACAATACTTTGATGGAAATTTGATATCGTTTCGGAAAGTTTTACATTTTGAGTGATTTTTGGGGGGAGTTGCACTTGATGTTGATTGGAAGTCTTCTTAGACCATGTTGAAGGGTTGATCGTGTAATATATCAATCAAATGTTGATAGCAATTTTGAATGATAAAAGTGCGATGAGGTTGCTGTTTTACGGGGAATTTATTCGAATAATATAGAGGGGATTATAGGAATGGGGTGGTATAAGAAAAACGCACTTATTAGACAAGACGTCGTAGATATACGCCATTCGTCCCTTTTATTATATAAAGCTGCATATAAAGAAATTTCCTTCTAAGGAAAACACTAGTAGGAGTACCTTTTTAATATTTAAACTCAATTGTATGCGACTTCTTGAAAAGTAAAAAAAATCAAATGAGCCCAAATGTGGAACTTTTAACGTGCACATAGCTAATTAGAAACCTAAAAGCCATTAGACTACAATTTCTCAAAACCTCTTAGTTCTTACAATTAACGGGCCAAATACAAATTTCTTTTTAAAAATTGAAGAAAATAAAAAAAAAGTGTTTTCTGATTTTATTATTGAGAACAAACATTCCCATTAATTATAGCACACAACGTCGTTCAAGTGGCTGAGTCAGCTGACTTCGCAATAACGCATTCTGTCACTCCAATTTTCCAAGACCTTATTGATGGTTTCGGGCTGTAGCCAACGGATTTCTCGGTCTTTCACGGTTCCCGACAAAAAAGTCCAAAGGGGTCAAATCGCTGACGGCTGATAACCCGATTTGGGAATTATTGTGGCATGAGCTGTGTGGCATGGCTCGTCATCCTGCATAAACCAGAGGTCGTCCAAATTCATGTCTTCAATTTCAGTAAAAAAAAAATGTCCGTTAACATGGCTCTATAACGCCCACCGTTAACCGAAACGTTGTTCCCAGCCTTATTTTCGAAGAAAGTCGATGGTGATGTTCGTACATTCTCACGACGCGACGACGGGGACCATGAGTGTTGTCCACTAGCATATCAGTATCGCATATACTTTTTTCACAAACTTGCATACAGCAGTGTGTGCTTCATTTCGACCAAATCTTTGGAAATAAGTTTTCAATATTTCCCGACCGTTTCAGGCGTTTTTCCTCCTCTTTTAGCCGATCCCATCGTACAGGGTGGCGCACGAATCGTGCTACAAAAATAAAACGTAATAACTTTTTTTCTGTGTGAGTTATCGGCTTATTTTTTTTTTATTTTGTAGGTTACTATTTAGATTTATAAAAATGGATGCTTGGGATACGGAGAAAAGAATTTGGATAGTGCAACGGTACCATGCTTTGCAGTCCGTCATTTCCGTCCAAAGGGAATCTAGGCGGGAGTTTGGCGGTAATCCCCCGAGTAGATGGACCATTATGAGGTTTGTAAACATGTTTGCCGAATCTGGAAGCATCGCACGAAGGCCGTACCATCGAGATGCCAATGTTCGGGTTCAGGATACAATCGCAGCAGTAGCATCTGCAATACAGGCTAATCCGAGCGTTTCGACCCGAAACTAATCGGGGCAAATTGGAGTTAGTAGACGGTCATTACAACGGATACTTCATGACGATTTAAACTTGTTTCCGTACAAAGTCCAAATTACTAGCAAGTTAAACCCTCATGATTTGCCTGTTCGCCTGGAATTTTGCCAAAAAATGATATCAATGGCCGAAGAAGACAACACATTGATCAATTGTTTGTTCATGTCTGATGAGGCCCATTTTGATCTTAACGGCAATGTAAACAAGCAAAATTGCCGTATATGGAAAGAGTCTAATCCAGAAATGCTCCATGAGACGGAACTGCACCCAGAACGAGTCACTGTGTGGTGCGCAGTTTCATCAAGGTGTATTGTCGGGCCGTATTTCTTTGAAGAAAACGGTGTAACCGTTACTGTCAATGGGGACCGTTATTTAAAGATGTTGAAGGAGTTTTTTTACCCAGAACTGCGCCGAAGACGTATACCATTCAACAGCGTTTGGTTTCAGCAAGATGGAGCAACTGCACATATAGCCAGACCAGTTATGGCGGAGCTAAACAAAAAATTCGCAAACAAATTAATTTCTAGGAACTCCACTCTTCGCTGTCCCCCAAGGTCACCTGACCTGACTGCACCAGACTTCTTTTTATGGGGTTATGTCAAGCAAGAGGTGTATAAAACGAAGCCCAGGAATATAACTGAATTAAAGCAGTCCATAACGACAATAATTGAGGGGATCCCAACTTCAACTCTTTAGGCCGCAATGAATAATTTTTTGATCAGGTGCCGCATATGCGTGGGAGAGCGTGGAGGTCATTTGCGATCTATAACCTTTAAAAAACAACTAACTATTTAAAATAAAATTTAATTTTCTAACCAATAAAAAAAATAAATGAAATACATCGATTAAAAAAAAGTTATTTGAATTTCTTATTGTAGCACAACTGGTGCGCCACCCTGTATTTCCTGGTTGGCAGTATTGTCTACTTTGTAGCAGCTTAGGGCCTGCACTTCTCCTGTTGTAGGTAATGAAAAAGTGCCTCGAGTTCTGTTCTAATTTGAGTTTGCTGAGTTGCTTCAGGTGCAAAAAACAAATCCACATCCAGTCTCCTCCGACTAACATTACGCATGCTTCCAGCACCTGGAACCTGCATATTTTCCCGGTGCCAAGCATCATTCTGCGAAATATTAAAATTTGGCATAGTAACGCTTTTGAAAGTGACACTAGGCCGAATATTAGCATTTGGCATAATGTCGATTCGGTAAAGTGTCATAAGGCCAATCGCGACGTTGTTAATTACGTTACGCGGAGATATGATACTGACTTTCTGTCAAGATATCGATTGGGAAAAAGAAATAACCTATGATTTAAAAAGAAACCACTGGATGGCCTACCCTATATACTATAAAACAAAAAAGGCGTTCCATAGCTATCATTCCTTCAAAAACTAAAAATAAACGAAGCTCGAGTTGGTTGACATTATGCAAAACTTGAAGGGTAGCCGGACCATAACACTCTTATTGGACCATAATGCCTAATCTAAATTTTTGTGCTAAGTCACAGGAACACCAAGACTTACCAAAGGTGACTCAAGAGTCTCTCATTTCAAAACTGTCTACCATCTATTTTGTCCTTTCCCAAATGACAGCTAAACCGGGTAATGGTTATAAGGGTGTTTAAGAAGCCTCTGAGTCTGAAGTTCTTGCTGTCAATTAATAGCAACATCGACTAGTTCTTGAACGAAATAGGAGCCCAAATAGACTACATATGCCTAACGATGTTGGAATATTATAGCGCGCCAAGAACATGGTGGGTTTGTTTAATGAGGCAAATTATAAGATCCTTGCTGTGAATGTTAATTCATTAGTCAGGGCGGAGAGAAGAACCGTACTTTTGATCAGCGAAAATAAACTAAACCAGAGGCACAAATTTGGATGTCGTAGGAAGAGACCGACCACACACCGCCTACGATCTTATTACATAATTTCTTGCAACCAACTGGTTGGCTTCACTGTTGGATTTGGGTTGCGTGCGACGTTGAATGTATGCAATGGAAATAAGTCCTACAAGCAAAAACCCTAACAACCGCGGGCTGGAACGACAACATGTTTGGCAACGGACTTAAGCTAATTGACTTCGCTACGGAATGAAATACCACTATAGCCAGAACCGGTCTTCTCACCTCGATATCCATAAGGGACGGTGGACTGTGAACGGGGCGGTCTCCAAATCAATGAAAGGTCAACCAAATTGATCACATGCGATAGACAAGAGGCAAGCATGAAGAATGCCGACAGATCCTCGCAGCCAAGAACGAGGCATAGCTCTATATTTAAAGAAGAAGGGAAGAATACCCGCTTTTCAGAAAGAAGAAAAATGAGCAAGAAAAGCGAGAGATTGAGGATATAGAGAGGCGCCACACCAGAAACGATGTTCGCAAGTTTTACCAAAGTGTAAAACGGCAAAGCCAAGGATACAAGACTCGAACAGAATCCTGTCGAGATGTACAAGGAAATATCGTAGTTGATACACAGTCGATGCTGAGGATATGGAAGAACCACTTCTGCAGACTGTTAAACGGCGATGACGAACAACATTCCACTGTCAGGCAGAACGAACCATTTAACATTGGCAGCGACAGCGAAAGCTGGCAACCACCCGACCTACGTGATGTGAGGATTGTAGTATCTAAACTCAAGCTTAATAAAGCCGCCGGAAATGGCAGCCTTCCCATCGAGCCTTATATAGGAGGCGCAGATGATTTGGTAAGTAACATCCACCAACTCATAAGCCAAATCTGGTCGGAGGAAAGCATACCTGAAGAATGGAACCTCAGCATCGTTTGCCCGATCCACAAAAAAGGAGACCCTCTGATCTGCGCCAACTACAGAGGCATAAGTCTGCTCAACATCGCCTACAAGATCCTATCTGCCGTAATATGTGAACGCCTGAAACCGTTTACCAATAATCTGATCGGCCCTTATCAAATTGGTTTTAGGCCAGGAAAGTCCATAACCGATCAACTTTTCACACTTCGGCAGATCCTGGAAAAAACTCAAGAAGTCCAAATCGATACCCACCACCTATTCATCGATTTCAAAGCCGCATATGACAGCATTTATAGAGACGAACTATACAGAGCCATGTCTAGTTTTGGCATACCACCCAAACTCGTCCGTTTGTGTAGAATGATGATGGAGAATTTTTAGCTGCTCCAACAGGATCGGAAACGACCTCACCGACACATTCGATACCAAAAAAGGATTTAGGCAAGGCGATACGCTGTCATGTGACTTCTTCAGTTTGATTCTTGAGAGGATTGTGCAAAACTCCTGAGCCGACACCAGAGGCACAATTTTCCACAAAAACGGTGCAACTACTAGCATACGCCGACGATATTGACTTCATTGGTAGGACTCAACGTGATGTCATAGCCACGTTTGCTAGTATAGAGAAGGAAGCGGCAAAAATGGGTTTAGCAGTAAATTAGGGTAAGACTAAGTATATGCTATATATACACGAAAGGACACACAACATCGACGAATTGGACAGAACGTCACCATTGGCAGATACAACTTTGAGGTAGTACGCGACTTTGTCTACCTCGGCTCCGCTATCAACTCTGACAAACGAAGAATTACTCTTGCCAACCGCTGTTTCTTCGGGCTAAGAAGGCAATTTAGTAGTAAAGCCCTTACTCGAACTACCAAGGAGATCCTATATAAGATCCCCCAGTCTGGCTCTACGGCGCTGAAACATGGACCGTTCCAAAAGCAGATGAAGAAATCCTTGGTCGTTTCGAGAGGAAAATTCTTCGAAAAATCTTCAGTCCCGTTTGCGTTGACAGGCTATGGAGACGAAGATTCAACCGAGAACTATATGAGCTGTACAGCGACATACCCCTGGTCAAAAAAAAACTCCGCATTGGACGTTTAAGATGGCTAGGACATGTAGAACGAATGGACACCAATACTCCGGCTCTCAGAGTCTTCGATTTACAACCAGACGTCGGACGCAGTAAAGGAAGAAAGTGGCGCACACAAGTAGAAACCGACCTTAACCAACTTGGAGTGCGTAATTAGAGCCAGTTAGCTAAGGACCGTTCTAATTGGCATGTTGGTTGAGGCCCAGGTTCATTCCGGAATGTTGCGCCACTTAATTATCTAAGTAAAACTTCATATTCGCCCCTCTTATATATTTTTTTAAATTGTCTTAAAGTATCCAAAAATAGCCCGCTTTATAAAAAAAAACTTCAAAAATCGTTGTTACCCTCCTAAATGAAAAAAAATATTCGTTTTGTTCTGACACTGCCACTTCCTCCAATCAATCCATATTTTCATTTAAAATTCCCTCCCTTCGAAGTGTTTATACCACCGCCTTATCGGCTTTGATTGACCTTCAACCTACGCATATCTGCTTCTGACTCATTTACCACTCCCCAACAGCGTGCTTATCTTTCCATTTTAAAAAATTCATTTTTAGACCTTTGTGTACATGACAAATTTTCCATTATAAATAGGTAACTACCCGTACCCAGCTTAAATTAAGAACGAGCCCATAAATCAATATCGTACATCGTTAATGGATTACGCCCTATAAGACTCTGTCTACATGATAGCTTGACTGTAAAAGAAGAATGAAATTATAAACTCCCCCACCCACCAACAAGCCTTAGACGCCTTAGAAAGCAAAAAAAAAAAAAAAGTGAATTAATGACAAATTTCATTGACACTTCGTGCCATCCTGCGGCTATAATAAACGTTATTCCCTGTCATCCCTCATCTGCATAAGTAATATGCCTCTGAATAAAAATTACGACAAAATAAGTCAAAAAAAGGAAGAAAGACTGGGAAAACAATATAAAAGACTCCATCTTGACACTTGGAAAAGTTTACACCCACCCAGCGCACAGCGTCGTCTATTAAAAACCTAGCGACAGGATGGACTAAACCAGTGTACGACGACAATTTCAGGGACGAATGGTAATATCTCTGCTGTGCAGTTTAGACATCCTCTGGCTGGTTTAAAATATGCGACGAGTGTGTCCGTGAATGTCGGCTTACATTACAAGCTCGTGTACACCGGGTATACGCGCGGGACAACAAATTAGGCGCCACTCTCTGAACCACTCCTAGCATACGTAATAAAAGTTTTTTTTTTTGTTCTTTCCACTCAACGTTAATGGGGGAAGGGGGTAGGTGCCGGGGTTTATTGCTGGACTACAAATGAATGCAACGGCACTATACAACAAAATAATAACGATGGCAGACAGTTGTTGCACATTTTACGAATTTATTGTGCCATTCGAACGACAACGACAACAGAACGTAAAAAAAAAAAATAGGCAACCGAATGTACCCTCGAGCGGACTACACATAGTTGTGGGGTTGGGGGCGTAGGTGTATCATCATCGTCGTCATTCTTTGGTGTGTGAGTAGTGGATTGGATTGGATTGCAATGCTGTGTAGGGTATGCCATGAGTTCGCGTATCTAGGTGGAATGAGTTTGCGGGGAAAATGCAGACGCATCTGCACTTGATGGTTTAATTGCAAACACTCGAAAAATCAGATGTGTTTTTAGAGCCCGAGCGGTACTGATTTGTTTTCCATGTTCAAGTGGATGGAAAGTACTGCAATTGTACGTTGAGGGATGGGATGAGGGTGATATGAGAAATGGCAATTGAAATGGCTACACGAAGACAATTTAGAACAGACGGTTGTAATAAATTAGTCTACGATGGAAGATATATATTGCATAGGGATTTAAGTCGGGTAGGTAATTTTAAAGTAAGACTAGGTTAGGTTAGGTTGTAGTAGCTGATCGCGATGCGCGTGCACACTTAAACCAAAAAGGTCCGTTGTGGTACCACGTGGAACTGTCGACTTACTTCGACTTAAGTGGCGCTACAGTCCGGAATGAACCTGGGCCTCAACCAACATGCCTCTCCAATTAGCCCGGTCCTTAGCTAACTGCCTCCAGTTGAGCAATCCAAGTTGGTTGAGGTCGGTTTCCACTTATGCGCGCCACTTAAGGCGTGGTCTTCCTCTACTGCGTCCGACGTCTGGCTGGGAATCGAAGACTCTGCGAGCCGGAGTATTGGTGTCCATTAGTTCTACTTGTCCTAGCCATCTTAAACGTCCAATGCGGAGTTTTTTTTACCAGGGGCATGTCGCTGTACAGCTCGTATAGTTCTTGGTTGAATCTTCGTCTCCATAGCCCGTCAACGCAAACGGGACCGAAGATTTTTCGAAGAATTTTCCTCTCGAATCTACGAAGGATTTCTTCATCCGCTTTTGATACGGTCCATGCTGCAGCGCCGTAGAGCAGGACTGGGATGATTAGGGTCTTATATAGGATCTCCTTAGTAGTTCGAGTGAGGGCTTTACTACTAAATTGCCTTCTTAGCCCAAAGAAACAGCGGTTGGCAAGAGTAATTCTTCGTTTAATTTCTGACGAGATGTTGTTGTCAGAGTTAATAGCGGAGCCGAGGTAGATAAAGTCCCATACTACCTCAAAGTTATATCTGTCAATGGTGATGTTTTGTCCAATTCGTCGATGTTGTGTGTCCTTTCGTGTTGACAGCATATACTTAGTCTTACCCTCATTTACTGCTAAACCCATTTTCGCCGCTTCCTTCTCTATACTAGCAAACGTGGCTATGACATCACGATGAGTCCTACCAATGATGTCAATATCGTCAGCGTATGCTAGTAGTTGCACCGACTTATGGAAAATTGTGCCTCTGGTGTTGGCTTTGGAGTTTTGCACAATCCTCTCAAGAATCAAATTGAAGAAGTCACATGACAGCGCATCGCCTTGCCTAAATCCTTTTTTGGTATCGAATGTGTCGGTGAGGTCGTTTCCGACCCTGATGGTGCGGCGAGAATTCTCCATCGTCATCCTACACAAACGGACGAGTTTGGGCGGTATACCAAAACTAGACATGGCTCTGTATAGTTCGTCTCTATAAATGATGTCGTATGCGGCTTTGAAATCGATAAATAGGTGGTGGGTATCGATTTGGACGTCTTGGGTTTTTTTCAGGATCTGCCGAAGTGTGAAAATTTGATCGGTTGTGGACTTTCCTGGCCTAAAACCACACTGATAAGAACCGATCAGGTTGTTGGTAAACGGTTTCAGGCGTTCACATATTACGGCAGATAGGATCTTGTAGGCGATGTTGAGGAGCCTTATGCCTCTGTAGTTGGCGCAGTTCTGAGGGTCTCCTTTTTTGTGGATCGGGCAAACGATGCTGAGGTTCCATTCTTCAGGCATATTTTCATCCGACCAGAATTGGCTTATGAGTTGGTGGATGTTACTTACCAAGTCATCTCCGCCGGCCTTATAAAGCTCAGCGGGAAGGCCGTCATTTCCGGCAGCCTTATTAAGCTTTAGTTAAGATAATGCTATCCTCACTTCACTCCGGTCGGGTGGTTGGCAGATTTCGCTGTCGTTGCCAATATTGAATGGTTCGTTCTGCCTAACAGCGGAATGTTGTTCGTCATCGCCGTTTAACAGTCTGCAGAAGTGGTTCTTCCATATCCTCAATATCGATTGTGTCTCAACTACAATATTTCCTTGTTCATCTCGACAGGATTTTGTTCGAGCCTTGTATCCTTGGCTTTGACGTTTTACACTTTGGTAAAACTTGCGAACATCGCTCCTGGAGTGGCACCTCTCTATATCCTCGATCGCGCGCTTGCTCTTTTTTCTTCTTGCTGAAAAGCCGATGTTCTTCCCTTCTTCTTTGCCTATATAGCTCAATGGCAGCTCTCGTCTTCACCTGCAGCTTAGCCTTGTAGGCCTCGTTCTTGGCTGCGAGCATCTGTCGGCATTCCTCATCAAACCAGGGGTTTCTTGCTGGTGGCCGCGAGAAATACTTATAAAGATGTCAATACAATACAATACTTCTAAAGATGTCTTCTCTTCCTACCTTTGCGTTAAAATCTTTGCGTGGAACTGTCGACTGCCCTATATTTCTTAGCCTAATCGAAACATTTAGAGCTGACTATATAGCGTAGGAGGTTTATGACATTGGGTTAGGCGAGAGTGGCTGCCGGCGTTCGCCAGCACACTTAGACCACTTTGGTCCGTTGTGATACCACATGGATCTTGTCCAATCTCCTTACTATCCGTGGGAAAACCACTTTGACCTTTTGATGAAGCGGAGGAGGCTTTCCACTTCCGTTTTTGCCAGATCACTGAGATTTTGAAAATAGTAAGCTCCGAGATGTAGCTTCCTTTTGTTTGATAGGGCCGGGCAGTTACAAAGGAGATGAAGTATTGTTTCCTCCTCCTCCTCGTCCATGCAGCTCCTACAGAAGTCGTTTGAGAAAAGGCCTAGCCTTTCTGCGTGCCTACCTATTAAGCAGTGTCCAGTGATGACACCTATGGTATCGCAAATAATTTTCCTAGAAATGCCACAAAATCGCTACCTTTCCAATGAGGAACGTGCCAAAATATTGGCATTTAGAGAAATGGGGTCCACTTTACGTGAAATTGCTATAAAAATGGAAAGGAGTTTTTATACCATACAAACGTTTTTGAAAGATCCGGAAAATCATGGAAAAACATATGAGAAGGCTACAATCCGCTGTGCGGATCGTTTAATACCCTATCCCATCCCATCCTTAAAATTAATATCCCAAAAATATGGTCTTTATGGTCTTAAAGTATTGAAAATGACGTTGTTACAACATATTGTTCCGAAGGTTTATCAAATTCTTTTATGGTTCGACAAAAAACAACGTTTTACTTTGCATATTTCTTGGGGTAGGGCATACAAATGGTTTTTGTAAGAAAACGCCCCCAAAAAGTGGGCGTGGGTTAAAATGGTCTATTGACGAAATGTTGGTATAAATACTGCCAATGATTGTGCATCAAATTTTTTTCGAAAATTTTAAAATTTGACCAAAAAACATTTTTTTTTTAAAAAACGCCCCCAAAAAGTGGGCGTGGCAAAAAACTTTATATTGACGAAATATAGATATTACGATTCTCTAAAAATGCTTCTCAGACACTTTTATAAAATTCTTTACGGTTTGGCCAAAAAATACGTTTTCCTAAAAAGGGGGCGTGGATTTCAAAAATGTTTACACTTGTTCTGGTGGCACGTACAAGGATCCTATATACCAAATTTCATTATCCTAGCTCAAAATTTAAGGCCCAAAAATCAGTGACGAACAGACAGACGGACGGACGGACGAACGGACAGACAGACAGACATGGCTTAATCGACTCAGCTAGCGATTCTGAGTCGATCCATATACTTTGAGATATATGTAGCTAAATTATTTCTCTATGTTACAATCTAAGTATCAAAACTAATATACCCCTATGGGATAGGGTATAAAAACGCCGATCTGGTCGCACTTCTTCGATTAATAATCGGGATAAGCGACGAATAAAGAGCCTAGCAGTTAAGGAAAATAAAAGCGCAGCGGAGATTTGCCAGCAATTAGACCTTCAAGTCTTCAAAGAACAGTTCATTTCATACGAAAAATAATGTCGCCAAATTTGAACTCCTTCCCCGCCATAAAGCTGCGCGCTTACAGTTTGCCGAGAAGTTCAATTTTTGGAACCTTGAGTGGAGAGATATCATTTTCAGTGATGAAAAAAAATTTAATTTAGACGGTCCAGATGGCTACCAATTTTATTATCGGGATATTAGGTGCCCCAAGCAACAACGGATGAGGCGAAATTTTCAAGGGGGTTCCCTTATGGTATGGGCTGCATTTTGCTATTATGGCAAAAATCCCATATGCTTCGTTTCCACATCGATGAACTCCGAAAATTATATAGAACTCTTAGACATTGAGTTAATTCCCTTTGGAGAGGAAATTTGCGGCGATTCGTGGATATTTCAACAGGACAATGCGCTTATCCACGTGTCTAAGAAGACAAAAGCCTTTTTTACTGAGAGAAACATCCCTTTTTTGATGTGGCCAGCAAAAAGTCCCGATCTTAATCCAATCGAGAACCTTTGGGGTATTCTTGCCAGCAACGTTTATAAGCATGGCAACCAATATGGATCCCTACAAGGATTAAGAGATGCAATTGTTGCAGAGTGGGCAAAATTGGATAAAACAATCCTTGAAAATCTTACGAATTCGATGCCACGTAGATTGTTAAAATTAATTAAGAGCAAAGGAGGCCATATTTAATATTTTAATTAAAAAATCGATCGGGGAAATATTAATTTAATTTTTAAAAATGTTTTTCATTAATTTAATAATAAATTGTTTGCGGTATTTTATAAAGCTTTAAGTATAGTTTCATATAAAATTTACAGAAATGAAAAGAAATAAATATTTTAGTTTTTATCATGCAATTTATGTTGACATATTGACTTATGACTTATTTCGCGGGCTGTATACGGTCTATCGAGCGATATCAGTCTTCTCAAATCTAGCTTTGCCCAAATTTGTTTGGTTGTAAGACACGTCGCACACAGGCGGATTTTCATAAAATCATGGTCAAAACTCTAGAAAAAAAAGTATTTTATTTTTAGCTTATGCCAAGTTGTTTACATATAACATGAGCACATTTTTCTATCAGTCCCGCTATTTAAATTGCAAGCATTTCGTTAGCTGACAAGTTTGACGTATAAGCTTTTGTGAATCTCGTCCATTAAGAAGTTAAGTGTTGGATAAGTGATCGATTTGCTTTATTTTTATAAAATTTTCTGTGAAATTATAAAAATATTAAAGTATGGAACCTGTTGCTAGTGGTAAGTAGAATAGTTATGAAATAACCTTTTATAATAATTTTTAGTTTTGTGCCTCGGCTGGCCATGCAGTAGCCTACACGATCGGTCTAATTTTTAAGCACATTATCGATTGTGTGCAGCTGTATTTCACCAATGGCTTCACGAATATTTTCCTTAAAAGCGTCAATTGTCTCTGGCTTGTCGGCGTAACACTTATCTTTTACGGCACCCCACAAATAATAGTCCAACGGTGTCAAATCGCAGCTCCGAGGTGGCCAAACGACATCAGCTCTGCGGCTGATAATGCGATCTTCAAAAACAGGGCGCAAAACATCGAGTGCAGCTTCGGCTGTGTGGCACGTAGCGCCGTCCTGTTGAAACCAAATGTTGCCAATATCCTTCTCTTCAATTTTTGTGAACAAAAATTCGTTCAACATGGCCCGATAACGATCGCCGACTGTAACGGCCACTCCTTGCTCATTTTCGAAGAAAGATGGCCCAATTATGCCTCTGGACCAAAATCCGCACCAAACAGTGACTCGTTTTGGGTGTATCGGCTTTTCAATGCATGCGTGCGGGTTTTCTGTGCCCCAAATGCGACAGTTTTGCTTGTTTACATACCCGCCAAGATCAAAATGAGCTTCATCTGAAAAGATGATTTTTTTGGCAAAATTGGCATCTTCTCTAAGTTGATCGCAGGCCCACTTAGCGAAGCGAAAACGCATTGGATGGTCAGTTGGCTTCAACTCCTGAACCAATTGGACTTTGTATGGCGTCATACCAAGGTCTTTATGCAAAATTCGTCTCAATGATGTGTCCGAAATGTTCAATTGTTGAGAACGACGGTGAATTGATGTTGATGGCGCTTCACGCACAATTTCTGCAACAGCAGCAATATTCTCGGGTGTACGCACTGTTTTTGGCTTTTCACGGTTTGGTTTATCGATGAGGATGCCAGTTTCTTTCACTTTTTTCACAAGATAACGAACATACGGAGCTGACGGTGATTTTCTTCTTCCAAAATCCGTACGCAATTTTCGCACACATTCTGCAACATTACCATGATTTTCAAAGTAATGTCGCAATATTTCCCAGCGTTGTTCAAGCGTATACACAATAATATTCGTTCAGCGGAAGGATAAAACTAATTATCTGTCAAATCAGACATGAGCTAAGTGTTACCATTCACGAAATAAGCACTAGTTGAAAAAAAAACTTTAGATGGCGGACCCGTTATATCCACCACACGGTTTCCTCAACTTGATATCCATAAGCTGATATGGCGGTATCCAGATCAACGAACGGTCACTAGGTTCCTCTTGCCTACCAGCGACAAACCCTTAGATTGATAAAGAGTGCACCGACAGATGCTAGCAGCTGAAAACGAGGCCTACAAGTTAATGCTGCAGATTAAAACGATAGCTTCCATTAAGCTTTACAGGTAAAAAAGAAGGGAAGACCACCAGCTTTTCACAAATAAAAAAGTAAGAAAAGCGCGCGATCGACGTTATAGAGAGGAGTCATTTCAAGAAATATGCTCGTTAGTTTTACCAAAGTGTAAAACGTCAATGCAAATGATACAATGTCCGAACGGAATCCTGCCGAGATGAACAAGGACAAATCGTAGTTGCCACAATCGATGTCGATAGATAATATTAAAAACCACACCTGCAGATACTAAAACGGAGATGATGATAAATCTTCCGCTGTCGTAAAAATCGAGTGCTATCAGCCACCCGACCTAAATAAACCTTAACAAGTTGCTGGAAATGACGTCCTTCCTGCGACCTAAGCCTAAGACTAAGTCGATGCCGTTGTATTGAAAAACCACACCTACAGAAACTGAAACGGGGATGACGATCAATCTTCCGCTGACAGGCAGAACGAACCGAATGTTTCCGTCGAAATCGCTACAAGCAACCCGACCTAAATGAACTGGAAATGACGTCCTTCCAGCCGAACCAAGCTATATAAAGCCAGTGGGGATGGTTTGGTAAGTAGCATACACCAACCCATTAGCAAATGTGGTCTCATGAAAGTATGCCCGAAGAATGGAACGGTGCAGTGCAATAAAAAAGGAAATATACCCCATAATGGAAATAACACCCGCCACAAAAAAGCATTAACACCTGCTGCTGTTATTTCCATTTGAAATTGACATTCTATTCAAGTTTGGGTCTATGCAAAGTTTGGATATGAGTGGGAATATGAGAATGAGTGCCCAACGGCACCTCATTGCCCTCCTGCAACCCCCTGTTTGGGCTCACTGTTGGATTTAGGTTTCGTGCGAGTTTGGGTGCATGAAAAGGAAATAAGCCTCACAAGCAAAAAGCATTAACAGGCAAGGAACTTATTTCCATTTCGAAAAGGAAATAAGTCCTGTAGGTTCTATTTGCCCGATCCACAAAAAAACGGAGGCATCAGTCTCTTCAACATCGCCTACAAGGTTCATCTGTCGTAATTTGTGAAAACCTGAAACCGCTCACCAACAACCTGATCGACTCTTATCAGTGTGATTTCAGGCCAGGAATGTCCACAACTGATCAAATCTTCTCAATTCGACAGATCATGGAAAAAAAAGTCCAAATCGATACCCACCGCCTATTCATCGATTTGAAAACCGCATATGACAGCATTAATAGAGACGAACTATACAGAGGCATGTCTTGTGTTAGTATACTGCCCAAACTCGTCCGTCTGTTAAGGATGACGATCAAGAAATCTCGCTGCTTCATCGGAGTCGGAAACGACCTCAGCGACACATTCGACAACAAAAAAGGATTTAGGCAAGGCGATGCACTGTCATGTGATTTCTTTGATTGGATTGTGCAAAACTCCCGAGCCAACACCGAGGCACAATTTTCCAAAAATCGGTGCAACTAACGGGACTGCCATCTAACGTTTTTTTTCAACTAGTGCTTATTTCGTGAATGGTAACACTTAGCTCATGTCTGATTTGACAGATAATTAGTTTTATCCTTCCGCTGAACGAATATTATTGTGTATACGCTTGAACAATGCTGGGAAATATTATTCAACAGGACGGCGCTACGTGCCACACAGCCGAAGCTACACTCGATGTTTTGCGCCCTGTTTTTAATATCGCATTATCAGCCGCAGATGTCGTTTGGCCACCTCGGAGCTGCGATTTGACACCGTTGGACTATTATTTGTGGGGTGCCGTAAAAGATAAGTGTTGCGCCGACAAGCCAGATACAATTTACGCTTTAAAGGACAATATTCGTGAATTCATTGGTGAAATACAGCTGCACACAATCGATAATGTGCTTAAAAATTGGACCGATCGTGTAGGCTACTGCATGGCCAGCCGAGGCAGCTATTTGAATGAAATTATTTTCCATTATTAACCGGAAGGATTGTACTTTCAAATAAAAAAAGAAATTTGAGAAAATATTCAGCAGTTTTTTTTATAGCATTTTCAAAAAAAAAAGTTATTTGGCAGACCCTTTACTTAGGTTTTCGCGTATAAATTTTATCCAGGAGCTCGTAAAAACTTTTTTTTAGCAATTTCATCGTTTTTCTCTATCAGGTCGTGAGCGCATTTAAGTCTTTTGTTGGCAGATTTAGCCTTGATGCGGATTGTTTCAATGCGTTCTCTAATACCTTGAAAAAAAAAGACTTCTTGCTTAAATCTGGCATTTATAACAAATCCTCGTCTGAATAGTCGCTGTCTCTGCTCACTATAAAACGGTCCGTAGTAGAAGTCATAGTTGTTCATCCTCGTCTTTCCTGGATGGCAGTAATGTCTGCTTAAGCCTTCTGCTAGTTGTTCCGCTGCACCTCTTCTATTTAATATTCGCAGACACGAACGTCGTTGTCCTTTTTTCGTTTAGCACGGTCGTCGTAGGTACCTACGTATCAAAGATTTGTTTTTTGTTCAACAAGTCCTGATAACTTTTCACTCGGCAACACTTCTTCTTCAACTTGCAATATTTTCGTGATTTAAACACCAACACGACCACACCAACAGTACCACTTGCATCCCATTTGGAGTGTTTTCCTTTGATTGAGTAATCTTCTCAAATTTAATGTATATCGGTGGGGGATTGAGTGGAAATGGCTTTGCTCGTTTTTATTCTGGTTTTCCTTGTCACGATTTAATTTGGCCTTGAAGGGGCCACGAAACAACAACAAATCTCTAGCTCTAGCCTGTGCAATCGAATGAATAAATAATCAAGCAAATTAGGATCGAAAAGGATTTATGTGGCGAAATGGTAATGATTGGCCACAGGCACACATCAAGCCCAATCGTGCCAAGTAGACGTGTTTGACTTTCATTTCATGAATTGGTTTACGGTCGAGGCATTAGATTTAGTCATGAAAATTAAATCGCCCATTTTATTGTATTTATTGTGCGTAGGCTAAGCCCGACGATAAAATGATGACGATGCTCGACTTCAAAAGGATTAGTCCTCTTAGTTGGATGTGTGTGTAGGGATGTGTGCACTTAACAACCAGCGAATGAGAAATTTTGTATTAGATGCGAGTTTTATGAGCAATTAAATCCGGATTAGGTTAAGCTGCCATCAATAAGCTATAAAGTGTACACAACATGCAAGTGTGCTTTATATAAGAGGGACGCAGGATGTTTGAGAAAATATCATCTGTTAGTGGCACTTTATGGCAGAGGTTTACTATTTGATATGCATGAACTATTTTCCGTGTCACAATCCATTATCCACTATGCCAATACCCATGACATGTTAACCTCGAAAATATATGCGTAATCTGTTTTATCATCATTATTCCGTTAGAGATAGACCAAGTCGCGAACATTTTTGCCAATATATTCCCAAGATGTTGTGCCAAAAGTGAAAGTTCGCAAGTTTTTTGCGTACAAACATGGGTTTCGTACGTCATAACTGTCAACGAATACCTGTGGAAATGAAGATCACTTTTAAGAGGCCTTATAAGGGCAGTATCTAATTAATCAATTTCAACAGTCATTCCATACACAAGTGGATCCAAATTTAAAGACGAATTCAAGATGAAGAAAAAAGTTGAAGATAGTTTCAAGACAAAGATTATTTGACGCCTTTTTCCAATTAGGATTGCCTTATCTTTACGGTTGTACCTAATATGGAGAGATAGCAACGTTTCATATATACTCATAAAAATTATGCACCAACGGCACGTTTTATAAAGACTTCGGTAGGGAAATCTTGGGGTGGTCCCTGGTTTATATCGTGAGAGTAGCAATAGCAAGGGTTTTTGAAAGACTCACCGCATGTGAAAGTCTGACAAACATCGAAATTTACGTTCTGAGTTGGTGTTAAACATGAGATTCAAAAATATAACTTCGCAAATACAAATGAGGCCCCATATTCCAGCACGGAATACCCCGCCTGCTGTCCCAGGTGAACCTAGATAAGCTGCATCGACATATTCGGACCACAGGTTATTAAAGAATCTCAAGAGTATAAGTCAGGACACTTGAACAAAGATGGTAGCGGATGAACCGAAAGGCCAACGGCAGTGCTCAATCCTGTAGTGGATACTGATGGCCGCGTGTCCTAGGGGTATCTAATATATTGTGAGAACATTAATCAGGAGAGGTGCAGGCGAAAAACCAACGTTAGCCCTAAGCTGCATCAAAGCAGACACTACTGCCATCCAGGAAATACAATGGGATTGGTCGGCCAAAAAGAGGATAAAAAACTTTGACATCTACTATGGACCGTGTTATAGTGAGCAGAAATAGCGACTAGTCGGATGTGGATTTGTTATTAGTGACAGACTTAGGCAAGAAGTCTTATGTTTCCAAGACATAAGCGAACGCATTGTAACAATCCGCATCAAAGATAAAATCCGCCAACAGAAGCCTTATATGCGCTCATGCTCCGATGGAGGAAAAAGATGATATAACTAAGGATTGCTTCTATACGAGCTCCTTGACAAAAACTATGGGCGACTACCAAAGTACGATGTTAAAATCGTGCTGGGAGATTTTAACGCAAAGATAGGAAGAGAAGACATCTTTAGCAGTACTGTCGGAAAATATAGCCTACCCGACAACACGTCTGGTAACGGACTTAGGCTAATTGACTTCGCTACGGAAAGAAATGTCACTATAGCCAGCACACGGTTTCCTCATCTCGATATCCATAAGGGGACATGGCGGTCTCCAGATCAACGAACAGTCAACCAAATTGATCACATTGCGATAGACAAGAGGCACGCATCCAGTATTTTGGATGTCCGAACATTCCGAGGGGGTTAACATCGACTCGGACCACTACCTTGATGTAGCCAAGGTAAGGATGCGGATATCCACCACGCCACAAAAAAAAAAAACAAATACTGTGAAAAAAATTTAGACCTTCGCGCAACGCGTATCCCTTAACCTCTCGACTCACAACACACCACCAGCATCTAATGTCGAAGAACAATGCCAACGATGCCAAAAAGCCATTAGATCAGCCGCAACTGATGTGCTAGGTTTCTCGCGGCCACCAGCAAGAAACCCCTGGTTTGATGAGGAATGCCGACAGATGCTCGCAACCAAGAACGAGGCCTACAAGGCTAAGCTGCAGGTGTAGACGAGAGCTGCCATTGAGCTCTATAGGCAAAGAAGAAGGGAAGAACATCGGCTTTTCAGAAAGAAGAAAAAAGAGTAAGAAAAGCGCGCAATCGAGGATATAAAGAGGTGCCACTCCAGGAACGATGTACGCAAGTTTTACCAAAGTGTAAAACGTCAAAGGCAAGGACACAAGGCTCGAACAGAATCCTGTCGAGATGAACAAGGAAATATTGTAGTTGAGATACAGTCGATGCTGAGGATATGGAAGAACCACTTATGCAGACTGTTAAACGGCGATGACGAACAACATTCCGCTGTCAGGCAGAACGAACCATTTAATATTGGCAACGACAGCGAAAACTGCCAACCACCCGACCTAAGTGAAGTTCAGATAGCTATATCTAAACTCAAGCTTAATAAGGCCGCCGGAAATGACGACCTTCCCGCTGAGCTTTATAAAGCTGGCGGAGATGACTTGGTTAGTAGCATCCACCAACTCATAAGCCAAATCTGGTCGGTTGAAAGCATGCCTGAATGAAGAATGGAACCTCAGCATCATTTCCCCGATCCACAAAAAAAAAAGGAGACCCTCTGAACTGCGCCAACTACAGAGGCATAAGTCTACTCAACATCGCCTACAAGATCATATCTGCCGTAATATGTGAACGCCTGAAACCATTTACCAACAACCTGATCGGCCATTATCAGTGTGGTTTTAGGCCAGGAAAGTCCACAATCGATCAAATTTGCACACTTCGGCAGATCCTGGAAAAAACCCAAGAAGTCCAAATCGATACCCACCACCTATTTATCGATTTCAAAGCCGCATACGACAGCTTTTATAGAGACGAACTATACAGAGACATGTCTAGTTTTGGTATACCGACCAAACTCGTCCGTTTGTGTAGGATAACGATGAAGAATGCTCGCTGCACCATCAAGGTCGGAAACGTCCTCACCGACACATTCGATACCAAAAACGGAATTAGGCAAGGCGATGCGCTGGATTGTGCAAAACTCCCGAGCCAACACCAGAGGCACAATTTTCCAAAAATCGGTGCAACTACTAGCATACGCCGACGATATTGACATCATTGGTAGGACTCAATGTGATGTCATACCACGTTTACTAGTATAGAGAAGGAAGCGGGAAAAATGGATTTAGCAGTAAATGTGGGTAAAACGAAGTATATGCTGTCAACACGAAAGGACACACAACATCGACGAATTGGACAGAACGTCACCATTGACAGATATAGCTTTGAGGTAGTACTTGACTTTGTCTACCTCAGCTCCGCTATTAACTCTGACAACAACATCTCGTCAGAAATCAAATTACTCTTGCCAATCGCTGTTTCTTCGGGCTAAGAAGGCAATTTAGTAGTAAAGCCCTCACTCGAACTACTAAGTAGATCCTATATAAGACCCTGATCATCCCAGTCCTGCTCTACGGCGCTGAACCATGGACCGTATCAAACGCGGATGAAGAAATCCTTGGTCGATTCGAGCGAAAAATTCTTCGGAAAATCTTCGGTCCCGTTTGCGTTGACGGGCTATGGAGACGAAGATTCAACCACGAACTATACGAGCTGTACAGCGACACACCCCTAGTCAAAAAACTCCGCATAGGACGTTTAAGATGGCTAGGGCATGTAAAAAGAATGGACACCAATGCTCCGGCTCGAAGAGTCTTCGATTCCCAGCCAGACGTCGGACGCAGTAGAGGAAGACCTCGCCTTAAGTGGCGCGCACAAGAAGAAACCGACCTCAACCAACTTGGAGCGCGCAACTGGAGGCAGTTAACTAAGGACCGGGCTATTTGGAGAGGCATCTTGGTTGAGGCCCAGGTTCATCCCGGACTGTAGAGCCACTTAAGTAAGTATGTAAAAAATAAATGCGAAGAACTTATGAATAAATACAGAGAACTGGACTGGTTGCTCGGAAAATACTCGAAGCTTAACCTTGATAACAAGCTGCTATTATACAAGCAAGTGCTAAAACCGATTTGGACATATGGTATACAACTATGGGGTTGTACCAATGAAACAAATCTAAACATTTTACAAACTTTTGAAAACAAAATGTTAAGATCATTCGTCAATGCGCCGTGGTACGTAAGGAACGAAGATCTACGCAGAGATCTGGGTATTCCCGCGGTTAAAGATGAAACAAACAATTTTGCACGAAAACATAAAAAACGTTTATTAGGACACGTTAACACAACAGTCCTACAAATTCTTGACAAAACAAATATATTGCGGCGTCTTCAAATAACTAAACCCTTAGATTTGGCCCGATAATAACAATCCGCGCTATAAATTGCGGAAAAAGCAGGAACTCTCAAAGGAAAGTTATCTGCCAAACATATTATATACTCGTGATAAAAAAAAATGCTAGATAAGTCGAATACTTAGTTGCAATAGAAATACAAAATGGGTGGTGGAAGACAAAAATTTGGAGGTCTAAGGGAGAAGAATTTAAAAAGAAAAATATTTCGTCTTTCGTTAAACATGATGGTGGATCAGTGATGGGGATTGGGGGTGTATGGCGGCTTCGGGTGCAGGTAATTTAGTGTTCATTGATAATACAATGAACAAACTAGATTACCTAAACATTTTAAAAGAAAATTTTTAGCCGAGCGTCTTAAAATTGAATTTGCCTAGGACTTGGATCTTTCAGCAAGACAATGATCCTAAACATACGGCTCACATTGTAAAAGAATGGCTACTTTATAGAACCCCAAAGCAAGTTGATCATCCACCACAAACCCCAGATTTGAACCATATCGAGCATTTGTGGGAAAATTTGGACCGAAAAATCAGACAAAGGCAAATTACCAGCAGAAACAACTTGCGAGAAGCGCTGATTGAAGAATGGAACAATATAAGCCCCTGTGTAACCAAGAAACTTGTTGAATCTATGCCACGAAGACTTGCAGCTGTTCTGAAGGCAAAAGGCAATCAGACAAAATATTAAAAAGGACCTGCTACCGCTTTTCAATTTAAAAATATTATTTTTTGGTGGCTGATAATGTTTTCAGCCGAAGATTTCCTCAGTTCCTCGAAACTTAAAAATTCCCTGAGGAAAGATTCCCTTGGTGTGGGAGTTCCAGCTTAGTTTTTTGTCGAGGATCACTCCAAGATATTTTACTTCATTGGAATACTCAATCTATGTATCATTGATTGAAATTTGGGTAAGACTTAATTTTCTCCTTTTTGTAAAAGGGACGGTGATAGCCTTGCTGGGGTTTATAGAGAGGCTTTCTTTATTACACCAGTCTATGACTATCTTAAGGGCGTTTTGCAAACGTGTTGTAACTTCGTTTGGTTCTTTGCCCCTTATTATGATGACTAGGTCATCGGCGTATCCAATTATATTGAAACCTGCATTACTTAGGTCTTGAAGTAGGTTATCGATAACCAGAGACCATAGTAGGGGTGAGAGTACTCCTCCCTGAGGGCAGCCTTTAACGGCTTTTACTGATACTGAGGTCAGTGCTGATTAAGCAGTTATTTTCCGACTTTCAAGCATCGCTTTGATCCATTAAATGGTGGGGTGATCTATCTATGAGTCAAAGCATTTGATATGAAGTCATATCTTGTGTTGTCAAAAGCGCCCTCTATGTCTAGGAAGGCACATAAAGCTACTTCTTTGTTTTCGTATGCACTTTTTATTTGTGAAGTTAAACTTAGAAGTGCTCCTTCCGTGGATTTACCTTTTTGGTAGGCGAATTGACAGGGTGCAGAGGAGTGCTTTCATTTAAGCACTCTCTAATGTGAACGTCTAGTATTCTTTCCAATGTTTTCAGGAAAAACGATGTTAAGCTTATTGGACGGTATGATTTAGGTAGTTCTATTGGTTTGCCTGGTTTGGGGATAAATACCACGTTTACCTCCCTCCAGGTTTGTGGTATGTAGCCCCAATTGAAACTAAACCTAAATAAGGCTACCATAGTGGGTAGGAAAAAGTCCAAGCCCTTTTGTATAAGAGCAGGAAAGATTCGGTCTGTCCCTGGTGCCTTGTATGGTTTAAATGAGTTGATCGCCCATTTGACCTTATGCGGAGTGAAAAGTTTGCCGGATAAACTATTAATCCTTTTCAGGTTTATAAGGGGTGAGTCATCTATCATGTGTTCATGAAACTCACTTGTGATTGTAGAGCCGGGAAAGTGTACCTGAAGAAGTGTGGTCAACGTTTCTTCCCGGTCGCATGTGATTTTACCGCCAGCTTTGACTAGTAATCCCATGCAGTTTGTTTTATCTTACGAGAGTGCCCTCTGGAGACGCGCCACCAGATACATGAACAATAAATAGAATCTCCAATAAGTTTTATTATTTCCATCAGAAGTTGATGGACCTTCGGTTCGGTTGAAAAATTGCGATTTTGTTTCAAAAAAAGGTAATGCTTGCCTGGATTTGATCTTTGCTCTAATGTTGCCTCTTTTCCACAAACAGATAATGAAGCCTCGGTGACAAGCTTAACGCATCGTTCTACTGCTTGAGTGTGGCAAGGGAACTTCTGCAAAAACATTAAATTGTCCTTTGAAGAAATCATGTTCGATATTTCTGTATCGCTGTATTTTACTGTCATCGGTGGTTCGGTTACTGTTTCTTTCGACCAGGTTATTTGGTCGTAGTAATTAGATGCATCTATTTGAAGCTTAGATAGTTGAAACTCACGAACTTGTTTCCCTTTTTTTAGTTGCCTTGCCTTTATAATTCTTCGGAGAGCTAGCTCTCTTATGTGTGAGTGGTCATCTTGCAACATAGCTAGCAACACATTTTCTGGGTGTGCGAAGAATGCATTTCTTTGGATAGTTCTTATAACAATATTCCTAAGGTCATTAGGCAAGTACAATGATCTTTTAAGCATATTGAAAATGTGAATCGGACCATATTTACATGATGGCTTGGTTTTTATGTCAAACCAGGTTGACAAGTTCTTTGAGGTTTTCCGAAGGATTTTCTGTGCCAACATATAACCGAAGAATTCTGTTTGCGCAAGTTAACCATCGCGAATGTGCCAGCTTTCCTGGATCTTTGCTAGCTAAAGCGGGCAAAATTGAACCTCTAGAAATAGCTGAGCACATTTGATACAAATATTTTTGATCTGGGCTTAAAGAGTCAGCATCCACATCCGGAAGTTCAGCATATACTGCTTCAAAATTCACAACTTTGAAGTTCAAACACTTTTCAAGCATTTTCCCAATGCGGTAGCTCGTTCGCATGTAATAAGCACACAAACCATTGTAAAGGACGGCCGAAATGTTTTTCTAACAATACAATGACTCCGTTTTTATGTCCTGTATTTACAGCAGTGCCATCACACCCAATTGCTACCAAAGACATACGAAAATCAAAAGTTTTTTTTCCAGAAAGTCAACTATACTTGTTTGTATAGTAACTGCTTTTCCCGAATCAATTGAAAGATGTCCGATATACTCTGAATCTGGCTCCGATATAAGTGAAATATGTTCTTCAGTAACAGTCTTTCTATGTGATATGTTGTCAGTCGTGGCGATGAATAGTGTCTTATCTTTACGGCCATCAAAATAAAGTGAGGATATAGGTTTTCTAAAACCTGCAGCTTCACATTGTAAACCTATTCGGACTTGTTGACGCTCTCTTCGTAATTTACTGCGATCTATTACTTTCGATGAATTTTCACTACTTATGACTTTTAAATCCAGCATAGCAGCGTTTACTATCATAGCTGCCGATCTATCAGAAACCTCGGTTCTATCACAAGCTTTAGCCAAATTCTGTAGTTTGGTTCTCATTTGAAGAGTTTCTTTCTTTTTTTTACAGGGTTTTAAGGGGAAAATTCATTGACTTCAGTATCAGTAGAAGTACTGTCAGACAAACATTCCACAGCTGCAGCAGCAGCAACAGAAGTGCTTGGAGTATCAGCCGTAGTTTTCAAAAATTATTGGTATTTTCGTTTCCTAAGAGCCTTACGATGCAAAGACTTGGTTGCCACTTGATCAACGGATCCAATATACATTTTACGAGAATTTCGTTGATCTTTTAAAAAGGGTTCTTCTGCAATGGGTACTTTGGTCTTACATTTACATAATTGTCTTGAAATACATTTACAAGTTGCAATATCAAACAGCTTTTGCAGAGAATCTTGATAAAAGGCTGAATTCCAAAACGCAGTACTGCTGCATTACTGCTTAATCAAGCGTTCCAAAATGCAAACGGATTTCTATGATGCAATGCATAATTTCCTAAAACGCATTGTGAATGCATCAGCTGCGCAAACAAAAGCAAAAAGAGCATCGTGAATGATTATGATGCAGATGACATATATTGTGTCATTTTTGTTGAGCCGCCAAATAAAATGGATTCGTCGCCGGAGTCGTAAGTAAGATTATATATTTTGTAATATTTTACTAATTTAACTTTGATTTGCAGAAATAAAAAATGGACTAATGAATCCATTAAGTTATTAGTGAGCACCAGATTGCAATTTGAGCAGGATTTTTGCAATAAAAGAAGGAAGAAAAAGGTGCTATGGAGAATCGTTCTAGAGGAAATTAAAAAAAATCAACCAGAGTTCTTTTTTTCCGTGGATGAAATCACACGAAAATTTTTGAACATGAAGACAAGCTATAAAAGGATTAAGTCCAGAAATTGCACTTCTGGACAAGCGGCAACATCGTGGGAGTTCTTTGAAGTCTTCGATAGTCAGTACGGAACAAGACATTCGGTGGTAGTTCCTCCTGAGAATGTAGATGCATCTTTAGAGGACTCAGATGAAAATATAGAAAACAATATGCTATATATTGAAGATGTCATTGACGATCCGGAGGTTTCTGAAACGCACAACCTCGGACCACCAAAAAATAAAAAAAATAAAACAAACGAAGTGATTGACTTCATAAAGTCAGAATCAGATAAGGACCGAGAATATCTGAAGCAGTTAGTTGATATTGAAAACGCCAGGCTCAAAGTGGATCAAGAAAGAGTGGAAGAAATGAGGGAGTTGAAAGGTCTTCTTCGTCAGTTGATAGATTGAGTAAGTTGTTTGTTTTGTAAATAAAATAATTCATCAAATTCTACTTCTTTGATTCTTTCAATTTCAGTGTGTCATTGAGATTTTTCGGGAAAACTCCAATTTCATACGATTTGCTATTTACATGAAATAGGAGAATTTTCAGTTCGGGCCAGACACCTCGTTGGATACTTAAATACTAATCAAACCAAATGTGAAATGAACTGCAATATTTTTTTTTTACTTATAAGTGGATTTTTTTTTAAGTTTTTTAATTACATTCAAAATTACTAAAAATATATTGTGTTCTTATTTCTGGCAGACTTTAAGCGGAAAATAGTGTAGTAAGTCGTTCTCTTTTTAGTTTAGCCTCGTTGTTTGCAACCGGATGATGTTCATCATTTATAACTTCTTCTGAAAGTGAATCTACGGAACACTGATTCATAAAGGAGTAATTGGGGATTTCATGCAGTATAATAAAATTGTGAAGAATCACACATGACATTGCAATTTGTTTAACTAATGAAATCTTTTGCACAGGTATGAAGTTCAATATTCTAAATTTCTTTTTTAAAATACCGAATGCTTGCTCAATAAATACCCGTGTTGAACTGTGGCAGTAATTAAAACGCTTCTGTTCCGCTGTCAAGTGTCCATTGTCTCTATATGGAACCATTAAATGGATATCCAAAGGGTAGGCCGAATCTCCAAGTAGATGATAGTCGGGTGGTACTTTTATTTTGCCGCTTACAATAGCTTTTTGTAATGGACTAGCACGCCAGACAGCGGCATCATGGCAAGAACCAGGATATCCAACAAACACATCCGTAAATATGAAATTGCTGTCACATACACCCTTTAATTATATAAAATAAACAAGAATACAAAAACATATTTATTGTCAAAGCACCTGCATAATTATGGAATGCGTTCCTTTCCTGTTATAATAACTGGTGGAATCTTCTTTTGGTGCAGGGATTTTAAAATGGGTTCCATCTACATATCCCAAGACAAATGGGAATGGATTAGAGCGTTTTTCTTCGAATCCCTCTACAACTTTAGACCGGTATTCATCATTTTCAGGCCACTTTATGAATTTCTTTTTTAACTTTAGTATGGCCATTAATGTTTTTTTAAATACTCTATAAACGGTTCCTCTTCCCATTCCAAAGCGATCAGAAATTTCGCGAAAGCTGCATTGACTGGCGAGTTTCCAGATAGTTACGTAGAGGCATTGCTTCAATGAATAAGCAGGTCTACCGGTTTCTCGAGATTTGTTCATTGGTTTCAGATTTCGTTCAAGCGCTTTAAAATTAGAGAACGAAAGTACATACAGCTGGTTTAGATTAGAATAAAAAATGTATTTAAACTTACAAGAAAATGTGCTTCTATTCATGCGAAAATGACTAAAAAACACATCGTTTGGATAGGATTCTATAACTCCAAAATAATTTTTTCACTTCGGTACTTTTCTTTTCATTTGTTTAACTAAAGAAAGCAATGACATTCTCCGAGTAAACTGCTTCTTTCTTATATAAAGAATATGCTTGAACGTGTTAACATTGTATGAACCAACATTATTTATTAAGTTGTTAAAAACTATGGTTGCTAATAATCTTTTGCACATTATTGCCTTAATGGTTAAACTTTTGACGATAGTGCGTATCAAAGTCATTCCAAAACGTCAAAAATTGCAATGCATAACAAATGCAAAGCAGCGCAAAAGTATCATCACCTGGCATCAGAAAAGCAGTGTGCATTCACAATGCGCATTTTTTTGACGTTTTGGAACTCAGCCAAACTCCTGATTTTTTGTTTCATTGCGTAGTTTCTTCGTACTCTTATACTTATTATAATACGATATCAACCTTGCAACAACTTGTTGATGACTGATGGTAGGAAGTGAAGTCTTATTCCACATATTATCGACATCATTAGATACTATTTCACTGATCTCCTTGATTGAGGGGTCTTTCCCATTATTCAATGCAATTAAATCGTTTCTTATCCACAAATAATGTTTAATTATATCAAAATAAGTTGGCAACATATTATTATTCAGCTGTTGTGGGTCACCAAAAATAGGGCAACGCGAATTTTTACGAGTTTTAGGCATTTTAATAAGTCAATGGCAAAGGAATTTATTACTGTAAGAATGGATTTCCAAGAAATGTTTATGAAAGTAGTGGAACGAGTAACTTAGTTAAAGGTATAAATATTAAAATAGTTTAATACGCACAATTAGACTTTATAGACAGCGATTCTAACACATTACTTGAAAAAAATATTGAAAATTACTCTGAATTGAAGGAAGAATTAAATTGTAGGCCTTGAATTTCTTTTTAAATCAAGTTATTTGGGGCAACTGAAAATAAAATCATGGCTTCCTGATTTAAAATAACTCTAATTTGAGGGAAGAATTTTTGAATATTAGGTATTATTTTATTTTTTTTAATTCAAGTCGTCTGCGCCACCTGAAGATAAAGTCACAGGTTCCTAATTTTTTGCATAAATGGTGTCCTAATATATGGTCACCAATTAATAACACAGGATGTAGCGTGTACCTGTAACATATTTTTTTTATGAAATCAATCAAATAATATTATTTGAAACATGTATTCTTACAAATACTATAAACGAACTGAACGCACTTACGTATCATGTACCAAAACCATCTAATCCGCTGTAACGACTTTATTTCACGTTCTCCAATAATTCACCAACATCTCTATTGCCGAACAAAGTTTATATTAAGCCCCGCTGGCGAGGATAGAGATCTTTTACTCGTGGCAATTACAGACGTGCATATGGTAGCAATTACCGATCGCACACGGTAGAAATAAGAGAGTAATATTTTTAAGTAAAAAAAAAATAACTCGTGTTAACAAGAAAAGTTTGTAAGATCGAGATTATCAATAATTGTGAATTCTATCGAACCAGATCATTAAAATCGATCTATCAAGATCTGTAAATTCGATTTAACCAGCATCTGACTTTCTAAGCTCAAGAGTCGTAGTAAGAAGAGCATGGTGTAAACCTTTTTTTTTTTATGAAAAGTGTATTAAATCAATGCAGGTAATGTAACAAGTGCATATAATATAGTTCGGATTAGATCTAAATAGTGAAAATCCTCGTTATATAGGTGTGTTTACACGCAATTTCCCACGCAGCACATGTGATTTGAATAAAGTTAACCTCTTGGCCGTATGACACGCAATTGCGTAAAAGCGTTAGATACAGGGAAACTAATCTGGATCGCATATGCCCTGCTGTGTATGAGAGCCACCAAAAGCGTCGCAAGTACGTACCCATTGAAGCAACGCGTCAATCTTTGATACATCTTATCAGAAGAAACCACCGCAGTGTGCGTCTCAAGTCCACCTAACTGCTTAAAGCAAAGGTTGTCCTACAACGCATCAACTCAGTCTGTCAAGGCCACAGCAAAAGCACTGTTCCAGAAGCGAGAAGGCGATCGAGTCACCAATACCACGTGAAGATTTCATCACACTCAATGGAGCATAATATAGTTTTTTTTATGTATAGTTATTATTTGAACTTATGATCATAAAACTATTTATAAGTAAGTCTATGTAAAAGGTATCGACAGAAGGTAAGGAGTGCCAAAACAATTTTTTTTTTGTTAACGCTAATGAAGTATTCTTCCCAAAATATAGTGGCAGTGATCCAGACCGACGTGCGCACAGAAGTCAAGAATCAATACCACCGCGATCATCAGTTCATAAAGGATTATATTATCACACACGTGTAAGTCATTTTGGCATTTCTTTATAGTTGTACCAATATGTGATGTATTTTGAATTACATATAATTATTTTTTGAAAAGAGTAAGTCACCAAAGGTGCCCCTATTATAATCAGTCTTTTTCAAGACTTAGTTTTAAGTACATTTTTTTTGTATTGCATATACACTTTGCTCCCTATAGTAAAATCTTCGAAAATTTCTTGCTTACGAAAATCTATAATTTGAAATCAACTTACAACGTTTCAAAAGAATGAATTTGACCTATATTAAATTTTCCTTTTAATATGCAATAATATCACCCTAGTGAGATACCCATTAAAAATTATCAATAATAATTATTATAAGAAAATTTCACAAACATCAGATATACCATTATATTTTTTTTGTTTGAATTAAAGGGTGATTTTTTAAGAGGTTTAGAACTTTTTTAAAAAAAAAAAAAAACACAAAAAATTCGAAAAAATGAATGAAATATTTATTTGAATCGATAGTTTGAACCTTGCAATTTAATGTTTAAAGATAATTTCATGCAAATGTTGACCGCGGCTGCGTCTCAGGTAGCCCATCCGCTGAGTCCAATTTTGGCATACTCTTTCACACATATCGGCCGGTATCTCACGAATGAATGCATGGATGTTGGCTTCCAGTGCGTCAATCGAAGCGGGCTTGTCCCTATAGACATTAGCCTTGACATACCCCCACAAAAAATAATCTAATGGTGTCAAATCGCACGATCTAGGCGGCCAATTGACCGGCCCGAAACGTGAAATTAACTGTTCACCAAACTCGCCTCGCAATTGCGCCATTGTTTCGCGTGCTGTGTGGCATGTGGCACCGTCTTGTTGAAACCACATATCATGCAAGTCAAGAACTTCCATTTCGGGCAAAAAAAAGTTTGTTATCATCGCTCGGTAGCGTTCACCATTGACAGTAACGTTGCGATTCGCATCATCTTTGAAGAAATATGGCCCAATAATGCCGCCGGCCCATAAACCGCACCAAACAGTGGCTTTTTCGGGATGCATTGGTAGCTGTTGCAATGCTTCTGGCTGATCTTCACTCCAAATGCGGCAATTTTGCTTATTTACGTACCCATTCAACCAAAAATGAGCCTCATCGCTGAACACAATTTTTCGATAAAAAAGCGGATCCTCGGCCAGCTTTCCAAGAGCCCATTCACCAAAAATTCGGCGTTGTGGTAGGTCGGCTGGCTTTAGTTCTTGCACCAGCTGTATCTTAAAAGGCTTTACGCCCAAATCCTTCCGCAAAATTTTCCACGTAGTGCTGTATCAAAGGCCTAACTGCTGGGAACGGCGCCGAATCGACATTTCGCGGTCTTCTGTCACACTAGCTGATTATATATTATATTTTCTTCACTACGCACAGTACGTAAACGTGTTGGTGGTTTAATGTCCAACAAAGTAAATTTGGTGCGAAATTTGGTCACAATCTTCCGAATAGACTGCTCAGAAGGTCGAGAATGCCGATCATAAAATGGAAGCAGCGCGCGATGAACATTTCTAACCGAGCACGAATTTTGATAGTAAAATTCAATAATTTGCAAGCGTTGTTCATTTGTAAGACGATCCATGGTTAAATTGCAAACCAAACTGAAGCTGTTTGACAGTGACACAAGGTACTAAACACACGTCAGCTGTCAAAACCAGTGTTGCCAAAACCAAACCAGCTAAAAAATCACCCGTTATATACAAATTAATATACAATTATAGTTGTATTTATAATGCTCATTGATGTGAGTACATGTTACATTGGTAGCGCGGTATAATAAACTTTCCCTATGAAATCTTTCAATAAACATTTCGATCATGAATTCTAAAAACATACACCTTTTCATTACGATGGAATAAAAATCTATTTTTTTTTTGGCGATGAAATGTGATGAGTGCGATCGTAGAAAAGAGTAATATGATGTGAGTATCTATGTAGGTATCTAATAGGGACTATCAATTAACTTAGGCACCTGATAGTCATGGAGATTGATCTGTGATATCGAATCATGGTCAATTAGGGTGGGTTAGCCTGATGTAGAGTATGCTTCCATCTCTCTATATAGCATCAAAACAGCTGATGCGATCTCTTTTTTTTCTCTTTGCAGTACCTCACTTCGTTTCTAATTAGTTTTCCGCTTACTTTATGCCACTTTCGGCACTAAGTTCGATCTCTCTTTTTTTGATAAACCATTTGTTTACATGCTCTCCCAAAACAATAGTTCACTGAATATCATTAATTCACTCGCAATTAGCGAGCAAGGTACGAGCGGGTAAAGCAGAAACGTATGCATCATTTTATGGCACGATTTTATTTGTAGGAAGGTTTTATTAGTAGCAAGATCCCCCCCATACCGTCGAGCAGTTGCCGTGCAACGACAAGCATGCCACCGCTACCATAGGATAATTAAACACCTATCCATCCAAATCTTACAAGGAACAAACAAAAATTGAAAAACATTTTTTTCCCCATATTCACTCCACCCTATTATCTAATGCTATACAATTTTATATTCAGAAAAAAATAATAGGCTAGAGTTAGTCTGTTTTAATTTCAAATCGTTCAGCCCTTAAAAAACACCCTATCTGCAAAATGTTTTTTTCTTTCTTACAACCATCCATTAAGACAACTTCTTCTTATTCTGCATCACATTTACAACATTCTGATGACATTAACATCTTATTTACTTTCCACGAATAATCGCATTATTACTTTTTGCTTATTAAAATGTCCTGTGGCATCAAAAATATGCAAACGATTACATCCAGAGTTTTTTTTAAGGACACCACAATATCAGTCAAAGATATCAAGTCAATATGATGCCATAAATATTAATAACCATCATAACAAGCAGTGATTTCTTTTTATAGCTGTTTATACAAAAAAATACAGTACCTCCTTACAATGTCTGGATATTATAAATGCGGGCTTTAACTGCCTGTCTAATGGGTTAACTTTTGCCACAAGTCATATTTATGCAGTCATTGGGATCAAAGAAAGTCAATAAACGTGTAGATCAAATCGATTGATTTCATTCTCTGAAATATTTCAGCAACTCTCATGCGTAACAAATCCACTTGAGTGGATCACTTTCTTTATTCGCACCATCTTTCAATCAGATAGTCAGATCACTAGACAAAGCTACTTATCGCATCGGAACTCTGCTACGAGGTGATACGTACTCACTTTTGTTGTCGAGTAAGCAAAACGAAAAAAAGATACAAAACACATGCGATACATTTTCGATTAAGTAAACCAACAAAAAAAAACGCCCCAAGTTGCTTAATTGCATAATTTTTTGCTTTTCTGTTGGTTTCCATTTTTTTTTGAGCGGGTTTTTCGTAGAGTTATAGGCAGTCGAAAAGGAAAAGTATTTTCCCCCTTTTGCACTTTCCTTTCAAGTGATTCAGCTTGTTAGTGAATGTCATAATGTCTATATTACGCTGAAATTTGAGAAGATCAGAAGCACATATGATTGTGATTTTTTAAATAGTTGGACGCATTATTAAATATCAATTATCTGCATCAATAAATACAGCTTGCAGTAAGTGTGCATACCAAAGATAATTTAATAACCAGTCTAACACTCAATAACTTAAAGACCCATCATAAATAACCGGCTTCGAGGCTTGAACTCAAATTATGGTCATTGCCGCCAGTTGGAACGCAAATTGCATCACACAAAAAGTGAGTCATGTAGCGCACTAAGGCATCGTACGCACGACGATATTTCTTCCAACTATCGTGGCGCAAAAGTAATCCTCCTATCAGAAAATGCTATAAATTTTGCGATTGGCCCCTAATGTCAGTTCTGTTTTGACATTTGTGTAGTAAACACATGCGAAATACACGTTAATAAACAATGTTACGCTACACTGCTCCAGAACGCGGAATATTGGTGACTATTTATTTGAGCAATAATCGGTCGGTGACTTTGGCACAACGTGAATTTCGTCGCAGATTTCCTAGCCGTCCAAGTAACCAAACGGTTACTGTGAATGGTGAGCACTACAGAGCAATGATCAACGAGTTCTTTTTGCCGCAACTTGATGAATTGGGATTGGAAAACATGTGGTTCCAACAGGACGGTGCAACGGCACACACTGAACGTGCCACAACCGATATGCTGAAGGATGCATTTCCCGGGCGCCTAATCTCCCGTTTTGGCGATTTGCACTGGCCAGCAAGATCGCCTGATTTGACCGCTCCAGACTTCTTTTTGTGGGGCTTTTTGAAGTCGCGGGTTTATGTCAACAAGCCTCAGACTCTTGCAGCTCTTAAAGACAATATCCGTCAAGAATGTGAGGACCTATCGCCGGAAGTTTTGGCCAAAGTGATGGAAAATGCCATAAAAAGGGCTCAAATGACAATCAACTGTGGCGGCGGCCATTTACATGACATCATATTCTCGACTTGATGTAAAAAAAATTAAAAGACCAAATAAAAATAATCCACAAGAAGAATCAAAGTTTTTCATTTTTTTTTAAATTACAGCCAAAAAACATCGGAAGGTTATTTTTGCGCCACCTTGCAAGGTGGTAATTACGTACATGTACATACATGTACATGTACATCACAGCTGACAATTACAAATATTAAATATATCAATAAGTACTTAAGTTTCTAACAATACTTTTTTTTTAATGTGGTTTGATTCATATTAAAGTCGATGAAGTTGTAGTTTTTATTAAAGTCCTTCAATATTTTATTATTACCATAATTGACAGATGTACTTGACGTATAAAAAAAGACAGGATTTCTCGTAAATCTAAGTCGAGTATTAATACTCAGAGTACTTAAACAATATTGGGAATGAATTGATCCGGACAACAATTTAAATAGGAACACAACATTATTTACTTCTCTTCTTTTTTAAGTTTTAAACGATTGGCTTATGGTGGAAGAAGATATGTAATAGTCCATACCAAATCAGTTGGCCAACGGTCGATTGCGCAGAGAGAGGATTTAAGAGAAGTTTAAGATATTGTAAAATAAATTTTAAGAGACCTGCGCAGTAGAATGGCCAACTGATTCGGTACGGACTATACCATCCCATGGGAGTTGACGTAGGGCAAATAAAAGGAAACGCTTTTGGACACTTTCAATTTTGTTTACGGCAACAGCATACGTAGGACACCAGACGCAACAGCAAAATTCCAGAATAGGTCGAACAAGAGTACAGTATAACATTTTTGTAATGTAAGGATCGTTTAATTCTCTTGAGAACCGCATTATAAGACCAAGGCGGCTCCTTGCTTTGGATGTTATAGTGTCGATATGATGATCAAATGACAGCTTGGAGTCAAATAATACGCCTAAGTCTTTAAAGGTATGAACTCTTTCTAAAATTTCATCCTCAATGAAATAACTTGCAGTAATTTCAAATCTTTTACGAGAAAAAGTCATAACTTTACATTTTTTGGTGTTTAGCTGCATACCGTTATTGGAGCACCATTTAAACACATTGTCAATATGTGGGAAACCTTTTTTTTGGTTTGTGTCCGCTTAATTGTTGTTTCCCTATTGTTGCATCTTGTAGTGTTGCAACCAACAAGTTGCATACTGCGTACGTGGTGGTTCGTGCACCTAATAACAGGGAAAAAGGAGGGTTGGTGCACTGACTATTGTCCGATCATGAAAGGGCACTCGACTATGAGGGAGAGCGAAGATAAGCTATGACCGATTCGCTCAATACGGTGAACCTAAATACGGTATAGCACTATGGTGCCACAATATGAGAGGGGAGACAATAGGTAGTAGTTAGAAGAGTTTGAATGAGGTGAACTGTCTTTCTACCGTACCCTTTTGTCTACGGGATTTTTGGAGGTCTGGGAAAAATTTGGAACGGACAAGCGGTCACTCAGTTCGGGACTTGCGATCCAAGCGGTAGCCTTAACAAAAAAAAATAGAAAGTAATAAAAAAAATAAAAAAAAAATAAGCGAGAGGCCCAAGTAGACGACTCTACTAGGAAGCGGACGAACAGGGCAGCTGTTCCTGCGTAGAAGAAAACTGCAGCAACTTCCCTACTATCCTTCCCTCCCCTACACCCCAAAATCCTGAAAAAAAAGAAGAAAAATTATAAAAAAAAAGATAAGTCTCTCTACCTCCATATTTGGAAAGAGAATGTGTCTCTGTGCCATTTAATTTTACCCCCCCTTTGTTTAGTATCAACGACATTCAACAAAGAAGGAAAGGAAGTGTGCACATCTCCGGACCCGCTATCCCTGAACAAGGTTTGAAACAAGAACTATCGGTAAGCAGTTAAAATATTTTTTTTTAACCGTAAAATTAGATGGTTTGCCGGACACCAAAATAATTAAAAAGAAAAAAAGGGATCGTTCTTTAATAATGGACCCCAAAATAAATCAATGAATTATCCCTCCCGGTACCCTTCGCTCCCAACCTTCCTTTTTTTTCGCGGTAAATCCGTCGCCTCGACGACCCCATTAATGAAACGGATAAAAACCCACCTGGGTAAGATAAGAATTCTTTAAATATGAAGTGCTAAAGTGGTTCTCTTTGGATGTGATGTGGCTCCGGGAGCCAGCCAGGTAGTGAAGTAGTATTATAGGGGTGTACGTGTAGTATAAAGTATGGGGTAGCTAATCGTGATTTTGAGTGTGTTAGCTACCAAGGTGGGGTATCGCGACTATTCGCGAACCCCTATAGGGGAGGGTTCACTCGAAGAGACACCACCATCTGGTCTTTCCCCTTCAGATACCCAACGTGTGCCAAACGGTTCCTAAGAATCAAGGAAAGACAATTTCGGGCTTCCTTCTCAAAGCAAAAAAAAAAAAAAAACTCTCCCTACCACCACGAGAGAGGCATGAAAAAAAAATGTAACTGTTCGTTAATTTGGCAGCAAGATCCCCCCCATTCCGACGAGCTTAGGACGGAGCACGACTAGCATGCCTGATGCTGCAAACACATTTTCGAACAACCTCCCACTTTTGCCCGGACTGGCCTTCAACGAGGCCTGTGGTTGGAGGTCATAAGGGTGAACTTAGGTGGGAGGATCAAACAACAACAACATTTCGTTACAAATATCTTCTTGTAAAAAATAGATAACCATTTGTGTTGTTATATCCATAGACAATTTTACAGTCGTCAGCAAACATTAAAATTTTTGAGTAACGGATGCATTTACATAGATCATTTAAAAATAGATTAAACAAGATCGCACCAATATGACTTCCTTGAGGAACACCAGAGAGTACGTTGACAACTTTAGACACACAATTATTAAAGAATACATTTTGAGTTCGCTCCGTTAAAGAAGATATCCATGACAATAACTAGGTTGGGTAACCAAACCATTTCAATTTGCTAGCCGTGTACGGTGATTGACTCGGTCAAATGCTTTACTTAGGTATGCGTAAAATACCGCCCATATAACCATAAACAAAAAGTTTGATTTTCTCGAAAACGGCTCTAACGATTTTGATAAAGCTTTCGAAATACTATTTTTTTTTCGGATATTCTATCATTTAGTTGGAATAGAACCGGAATTTGCAAATGAAGTTTTCTCGTAAACTATAAATCCGATGTCAATAAAATATAAATAAATAAAAAGTCATTAATAACTTTTGATATGGAATTTCAAAATTATCATTTTTTTTTTGATTTTCAATAATTTTTTTTTTTTTAAATTGTTTTCGAAATATGTTGGAAACGGGTATATTGATTTTTTTAAACATTATTTTCCTAGATGCAAAATACAAATTGCCATATATTTCTTACCCACTATGGTAGCCTTATTTAGGTTTAGTTTAAATTGGGGCTACATACCACAAACCTGGAGGGAGGTAAACGTGGTATTTATCCCCAAACCAGGCAAACCAATAGAACTACCTAAATCATACCGTCCAATAAGCTTAACATCGTTTTTCCTGAAAACAATGGAAAGAATACTAGACGTACACATCAGAGAGTGCTTAAATGAAAGCACTCCTCTGCACCCATGTCAATTCGCCTACCAAAAAGGTAAATCCACGGAAGGAGCACTTCTAAGTTTAACATCACAAATAAAAAGTGCATACGAAAACAAAGAAGCAGCATTATGTGCCTTCCTTGACATTGAGGATGCTTTTGACAACACTGGATATGACTCCATATCAAAGGCTTTAACTCATAGAAGAATAGATCATCCCACCATCAAATGAATCGAAACGATGCTTGAAAGTCGGAAAATAACTGCTTCATCAGCACAGACCTCAGTATCAGTAACTGCCGTTAAAGGCTGCCCTAAGGGAGGAGTACTCTCACCCCTACTATGGTCTCTGGTTATCGATAACCTACTTCAAGACCTAAGTAATGCAGGTTTCAATATAATTGGATACGCCGATGACCTAGTCATCATAATAAGGGGCAAAGAACCAAACGAAGTTACAACACGTTTGCAAAACGCCCTTAAGATAGTCATAGACTGGTGTAATAAAGAAAGCCTCTCTATAAACCCCAGCAAGGCTATCACCGTCCCTTTTACAAAAAGGAGGAAATTAAGTCTTACCCAAATTTCAATTAATGGTACACACATTGAGTATTGCAACGAAGTAAAATATCTTGGAGTGATCCTCGATAAAAAACTAAGCTGGAACTCCCACATCAACAACAAAATTCAAAAAGCAACCAAAGCTTTCTGGGCTTGCCGAAGCATGTATGGTAAAACCTGGGGAATCTCTCCAAAGACCACACACTGGATCTACACGATCATGGTCAGGCCCATTGGCCATTTTAACATACGCTTCAATAGTATGGTGGAACAAAGTCACCCAAAAAACAACTATAAATAAATTCAACAAGGTACAACGGCTTGACTGTCTGGGCATTACCGGAGCTATGCGTACCTGTCCCACAGCGGCTATAGAATCCTTAAGAGGACTAACGCCCCTCCACATTTATATAAAAAAAGTGGCAATTTGCAGCTCAGCAAGTCTGACACAAGCGGAAGAGTTAAACATTAGCGAACACCTAAAACTAATTGAACTTCTATCCGAACTTCCAGAACTTGACATGATCTGTGCGGTTACAGACCGCTTACCAAAGACACAATGCTTCGACAAAAGATTCTCAACGGAGATCACAACCAAAAGTGATATACGGATGGTTCTAAAATGGACTCAGGGGTAGGAGCTGGCATACATGGACCAAATAGAAACATCTCAATACCTATGGGAAAAAACCCTAGTGTATTCCAAGCTGAGCTCCATGCCATAAAAGAATGCGCAAACCTAATACACTACTCAGGTATTAAAGGCGCAAACATCCATATATTCACGGACAGTCAAGCAGCTATAAAAGCCCTTAGCTCACACATCATTGACTCCAAATCAGTACTACACTGATTCAATTCCCTCCAAACACTCAGTTCCAGGAACAAAACCAGACTATGGTGGGTCCCCGGACATAAGGGGATTGAAGATAACGAAAAAGCTGATGAACTAGCCAGAAAAGGTTCGGAAACCCCCTTCATTGGACCTGAACCCTTCTGTGCAATCCCCAAATCAGCCATTAATCTGGTTATAAAAAACTGGGAACAAAACAAATGTTTTTCATACTGGGGGAACATTCCAGGCCAAAAGAGCTATTCAGCCCTTCAAAACAGATGCTAACAAGATACTAAATCTTCGCAGGCACGATATCAAGAACTTAAAAGGCTACCTAACGTGTCACCACGGTCTGCGATATCACCTAAATAAAATGCGTCTATTCGACTCACAGGAGTGCAGACTATGTCTAGAAGAAGACGAAACAGCCGAGCATATCATATGTGAATGCCCGGCCCTTTACGGTATGTGAAGGGAATCTTTCTTCAGGGAATTTTTAAGTCCCGAAGAACTAAGAAAATCTTCGGCTGAAAGTTTTATCAGCTACATTAGGAAAGTAGAAGCGCTACTAACCTAAAAAACATCTGACGGCAAGCACAATAGATCTTTTAGGTCGATGTGCATCTTACTGCTTAGGCAAGTCAGAATTTAAAAAAAAAAGTGCCTGTCCCCACTTACATAAGGTTTTCAAATTATTCTTGAAACTAATAAACTTATAAATAAAAAAAAATATTAGATTACGAAACTGCATAAAGCTAGACCGGTTAGTCCGCAAATCCAACATGGAACAGTAGTTCCTTATTAAGGGTAATTTCCCTATATAATAAAAGCGTCCATTTTTTTGCTATTTTTTACCCGTATATGAAATTCCCATTCGATAAATTTATTTTCTTAAATTCCCCAAGGACATTTCCGAACAACGAAGTTTAAATCCGTTGTTTACGCAAAAAATGTTTTCCTCTAAACACGTCGTCGGGAACGCCCTCGAGAGCTTTGTAAATGAAAGTTATCTTGAGAAATATTGTCCCATATATAGGTTAAATCGAATCGAATAGACTTGGTGTAAACGTAGCCTTAGGTTCACTAACACCAATTTATTCATTAACTATCTGGACATGTTTGGATTAATTTCCTTCGTGTAATCATCGGATAGAGGGTAGCACAACACAAACGCGTGTCAATATTATGCATGTAGTTGTTTGTCCAGGTCTTTTGTGTGATGTGCTTAATCATGAACATGAAACACATTTGACTTGCCTTTGGACAATAATAATGAATTTATCAGGTGCCCATTAATGAGAGGGGTTGACTCCTTGATCCTTAATTAGGTTAACTATTGTTGTGTTGTCCATGGAGTGGATTTTTATTTTCAAGGATGAGTAAATTTTGTTGGAGAACAAAATAACGAGCTGATATTTTTAGAAGTTGTTGTTATTTCTTTTGAATTCATAACGGAATCATGTACTTTATTGTCTGCATTTATTTTTTGATAAATGCAGAGATTTTTTGGAAAAAATAGGAGAAATAACAAAAAAAAACAAATATATCGTTAAATCTTCCTTTAAATCTTAAGAACCAATCTTGACGTTCACTTTTTTAAAGTTATCCCTTTCAAAGGTTAGCTGCAACTGCGCCGCTCATGCGGATGTTTTAATTTTCGATAACGCGTTTGAGCAAATTCCTCGGTATCTCGCGAACAACACGGATAATGTTAACCTCTAATGCTGCAATCGAACCTGGCTTATAAAAACAACTTAGACTTTAGCCCCAAAGAAAAAAGTCTAACCTTTGATATCACATGATCATGCTGGCCAATTCACTGGTCAAAAGCGTGAATTTAATTGTTCACCGAACCGGTCTCTCAATATCTCCATTTTTTACGGGTTGTGTGGCAAGTAGCGCCGTCTTGTTAGAACCACATGCTGTCGAGATCTCGGGCTTCAATTTCAGACAAAAAAAAAATAGTCCTTTATGATGGCCCGATAACGAGCCACATTTATAAAGTAACATTGGTGCCAACCTCATTTTTGAATAAATACGGACCGATGATTCTTCGGGCCCATAAACCGAAGTTTAGTTGTTTTGAGTGGATGTAACTGCAGCTCATTAACCTCGTCCGGTTGTTTTTTTGGGCCATATACGGGAATTTAGCTTATGGACGTATCCATTGAGTCAGAAATGGCCTCATCGCTGAACAAAATGTTGGTCGACAAAAGTCCCAGCATCAAGAGTTGCTATGTGAAAAATAATATGATTGCCTGCTTTGAGGGAATGAGTTCGAACAACCGTGCTACTGTTGAATCGACAACAACAATATGCGAACGAAATTCTGACAACTATGAAAGTTGTGAGCGAGGGAACTGGAGGTATGTTTTTGTTTTTTTGACGCTCCAGGTGCGACTGGAAAAACTTTTTTGATCGAATTGATTTTGGCAACGGTATACTCGCAGAATAATATTGCACTTGCACTTGATTCATTGCATCTACGTTGTTGGAAGACCGTCGAACTGCTTATTCAGCACTCAGTTGGCATTGAATATGCAAATCAATGAAAATCCGACGTGCATTTCCAGTGCAATGGCCAAAGTTTTGCAGCAAAGCAACCTGAAACGTTTCGAATGAGTGTAAAATGACGCATAAAAAGTGTCGATCTGCATAACCACCAATAAGGAGAAGTATTTTCGAAGCAATTGCTGGACATTAGCAACGGCAAAATCCCTGTTGACATTTCCACCGGCTGTATAAATTTCCCATCGCTTTTTGTCAGCTTACCGAATATATTGGCTGCCAAAAACACACATGGCAACTTGACAAGACTCACGAGCCATTTGTCAAAAAACCTCTTTTGAAAAAAAAATCATTTAGAATGATCACCCGTTGGTTTGAAACTGACTTCCTTCTGCCATCGTCAGAATACTAATCACATGTCAGGGCCTAGTTAAACTAAACCTAAGTGTTGGCTTCTGTCCAGTCTAGCCACCAGTATTTATATCTGTTTAGCCTGTTTGTGTTATTTCTATCTCTTTCCGGTATGCGTATGCTAGTACATTATCTTAGATTTGTACTGTCACCGCCGGATTCAAAAGTCTTTTATCTGTGGCTCTTCTTGCAGCATGATATATTATTGGAACGTTTGTTGACTCTGATAGATAACCATATGCGTCCAAAAACAAGAATGTCCCCGGTAGAATGAATCCAATTTCTTAGGCATTTTTGAAATACATAGGGTTCGGATACAGATCCGAGGTTGAATATGTATTACGTTTTAGATTTTGGATACTCCAGGTTTTTGTTTGATACGTAGTGCCGACAGTCTGAATGTGCATTTCTATAAACCAGCATGCAAGCTCTTAGACATTTGCGCTGAACGACAAGAAGCCATTCCATATATGAGGGGTTTAGATTCCGCCACACTGGACTCGCTTGAGTCCGGATTGGAAGAAATAATGCTTGGTAACAAATAATCGTCACATCGGATCTGAGATATCTGGAGAAGAACAGACTTTTGAGAGACATTAATGCTGCTCTTGCATTCAGGTAGACCTGAAGGTGAAGGTGAAAGCTGCCATAGACATTTTATAGGAAAAGAAAAATGGAAGAATACCAGACGCAATCGAAGATGCGAAGGGGTGGCACTCCTAGAATGATATTCGAAAGTTTGACAAAAAAGTTTACCAGTTTACCAACAAGCTGATTGGCCTTTATCAGTTTAGTTTCAGGCCAGGAAAGTTCACAACTGATCAAATCTTCACACTTCGACAGGTCCTGAAAAAAAAAACCCAAGAAGTCCAAATCAATAGCAACCCCCTATTCATCGATTTCAAACCCGCATACGACAGCATTTATAGAGACAAACAGAGTCATATCTAGTTTTGGTATACCGCCCAAACTCGTGCGTCTGTGCAGGATGACGATGGAGAATGTCCGCTGCTTCATCAGGATCCCCAGCAGCCTCAAGGAAAGATTCGATAGCATTGTCGTGTGTGTGCAAAATTCCCTATCGAACACGGAATCACAATCTTCCATAAAACTGTGCAACAACGATATCTCGTCATGATTTCTGGCATATGACCGCCACGGCTAGAGGTCTAATTTTCGATGACTTTTTCCAACATTTGTGGCCGTATATCGGCGAATGTTTGTGTTTCGTTTTTAAAGATGTACGGACTTCTTCTGTACGACGTCTCTGTGGATGCGTATTATCATTTAGAGTAAACGTGGTGCGAAAACGTTCCATACTTAATCGACTTAATTGCTCTGATGAACGATTATGTTGACCGTAAAATGGACGTAGTGTGCGATACGTATTTCGAACAGAACCATGATTTTTAAAATAAATTTGCACAATTTGGAAGCGTTGTTCAGACGTCAGTCTCTTCATTTTGAAAAGCCAAACCAAACTAAAAATAAATCACTTGACAACTGACAAAATGGCCGCCTGTTAAAATAGTGTTGCCAACTTTAAGTTTTATACCTCTAAAAAATAACCCTTACAAGACCTTGATCATGCCAGTGCTGCTCTACGACACCGAAGCATAACGGAAAGGAAGTCGGAAGAAAGCCTTGATCGTTTCGAGCTAAAACGAATTAGAATAGGATTTTGACAAGATGACGTATTGTCATGTTATTTCATCGAGATCGGACTATACAGAGGGACATTCATCCACGAACACCAGAAGATGGAACGTCATGACGAACCGCTCGAGAAGGCAATCGATTTCTCTACACCCCTTCAGCTGTTCGTTAAAGATTGCATCGAGACTCACTTCTCCTCATGATTCAGAGCACGCCTTTTCGTTTCTTAACCACACTACACGAATAAGGAAAAGGCTTGCCTTCTTCAATATTTTGGGATGACCACCTTTTTCAAGCTATAACTACCCAACTGACCCTTTTCTTGAACCCCATCACTGGGTATTATAACCTTAAAGGAATGGGAATTGCAATGAGCTCAGGAGGACTCGCTCAAGTTCTAAACAGATACCTGGGCTCAGATGTATCCTCTGACTACATGCTGCCTCACATCTTTGCAAGTAGAAAGGATTGAGAGAGGAACGACCATAGTACCGACCCACTTCCATCTATGCTGATGATTCAAAAATAAACGTCGCCGTTGGAGTAGGATTGTATTTTTCGTCTTCCTGTGGACAGGAGTGTCTTCCATGCTGCGATATTGGCAGAAGCAGAGGAAGTTAAAGCGACTTTGATGCTGGCGATACCACCAGATGATATCACCGTCTATATTGATAGTCATGCTGCGAGGCACGCATCCAACATCCTCGACGTGCATACATTCCAAGGGGCAAACGTCGACTATAACCATATTCTTGTCGCGGCTAAATTCAGAGCTCGACTGTCCAACGAGAAGAAGCTGCGAACTGCCCAGAAGAAGAAATTCGACGTTGGACGCCTTAGCACATTTGGAGTAGACAGAGCCTACAGTGAGCGTCTGAGAATGAAACTCTCCTCTGTGCACTCACCTACCACAGACGCCAACAATCAGTGGTGACAGTATCGCGACATCATCAAGGAGGTAACTGAAACCACTGTAGGGTACCAGCCACCCCCGAGAAAGAGCCCGTGGTATGATGATGAATGCGTGTACAAGAAAAAGTGACAGAAGATGCACACAAGATAGCGCTGCAGCGCAAAACAAGGGCAGCGAGAGCAGAGTATCGAGCCAGGAGAAAGGGAGGAAAAGAAGACCCTGTGCCCAAGGAGATTGAAGAGTCGCGCGATCATAACAACATCCGGAGGTTTTATAAAAAAAGCCAAGCAACTGGCTGCTGGCTACAAAACCGGAACGCAGGCTTTTCGAGACAAAGGAAACCAAGTCACCGAAGCGCAGGGAATAGTAGATGCATTTAAGCAGCATTTCCAACAGCTGCTAAATAGGCATCATATAGAGAGAGTGATAGGGCAAAAAGAGAACCCACGTCCAGTCAATGAAGAACTAGTTCCACCACCTAGTATAGAAGAAGTTGGCCTAGCTATAAAAAAGCTTAAGAACAACAAGGCCGCAGGTTCTGATGGCTTTTGTTGATGTTTTGGTAGGGAGCATGCACCGAAAAATCAACGAAGTATGGGTGGAAGAAATCATGCCCGATGACTGGACTATCAGCTCCATATGCCCCATCTACAAAAAAGGCGATCCTATGTCTTGCAAGAACTATCGAGGCATATCCCTGCTAAATTTCGTCTAAAACCGTTCTGCAACACACTAATCGGCACGTACCAGTGTGCCTTCCGGCCCGCCGTATCGACTATAGCCACGCTGAGGCAAATCCTGGAGAAGACCAACGAATTTCAAGTCGAAACACACCACCTATTGATCAACTTCAAAGCCAAGCATATGCTGCAGAAGTCATTTCTAAGGGGGCCTAGTCTTTTTGAATGTAGGCCTAGAGGACAGTTTCCTGTAAGGACACGGATGATGGTACTGCTGTTTGGTCTGTTTAGCATAATCAAGCAGAGACAGCACTTCTGGTTATAGTTTGGCCAGAGTGGTCTGAATATTAGACACGTTGTGTCGTTTATCCATCTGCGGTTTGCTTTATTGATTGCATTGAGTTTGATTAGTGATTTACATATAGCAAAGGAGATACCTAACATTTTTACGGGCAGTAATATATTTTAGTCTTGCAGGCTCAACCGCCTTATAGTTCCCTGGTATATCTTTGTGAGCTGGCACCCAGAAGAGTTGAATGGTAAAGCGTTCTGCCATTTCATTAAGATATAGTCGGCATTTGTGGGCTGATTTCGATTTAAATGAGTTGGATTCCATAGATTTGATTGTCACTGGGCTGTCACTGAATATGATAATATTCTTCGTGGATATTACATTACACCTCCGCCAGAACAAGGCTTCTTTAATTGTTATGATTTCCGCCTGACAAACGCTACAATGATCAGGCAGGTAACAGAATATGCTTACGCAGAGAAAACACATCCTCCTATTTCTAGTACCTACTTAAAGTGTTACAATGAGTAACCCAGATTGTTACATTTGTAAAAAAAGCACGAATGATAGAAATGTTTCATGCGGAATTTGCCTTGCCACAGCTCATGCAAAATGCTTGGGGCTAAAAGGAAAAGATGTGGATAAAATTGTATCTATTCCTGGTTTACACTTTTATTGTGATAAGCATCGAGGTATTTCACCTGACGTCTTACATTGGAAGATAATTAAGCTACAGAAACCGTTTAACTGCGTCTATCAAAGTTAGTTACTGAAATGCAAGAGGTCTTTAGCATCGATGCGTCATGTACTCAAACGCTGGTTGAAGTCTTCTCGAATATAAATCAGTTCCTCCAACAGAAAAATCTGCATGAAATTCAGCAATCAGATTTACTAAACCCTAAAATCATTAAGGAAAAACCGAATCCGTTAAATAAGGAACTTCAGCCGCCGATATTAATTAGCATTCCACCTTCTAGTGTTCCACCTTCAATTAAAACAGTTCTGTTGGCAGAACAGCCAAATCTTCTGAAGGACGCTAATGTGATCAGATCTGAAGGATTAAACTGCTCTAGCCTGAATCAAAATGTTCAACAAGGAGTAAATCAACTTCAGCTTCCACAAATAAAAAGAGCTCTGCGATCGAATTCTCGTGACAATCAAGAAATTGAATGTCGAGTGGAAGCAAACGTTACCAATGACTTAAGTCTAAATGTTTTACCATCTACCAGCAACGATGTAAATAATACACACCAACGTTTGGCTGGCGCTCCTCCTAGCTGCTCACTTAAAGTTGTTCCACCGCCTTTCGTAGTATTTTTGTCACGTCTGGAATATGGCACTAAGACTAGTGATATAATGGACTACATCGCATCAAAAGGTATAGATACCAGCAACATTAGATGTCATAGTCTTACGGCGGATAACCTACATACACGATTATCTTCATCTTTCAAAGTTTTATCTCCTCTTCAAATTGGAAAGCTATTGGTAAATCCTGACTTTTGGCCTAATGATATGCTCGTTAAAGAATTCATAAACAGGCCTAACTACAAACATTCTCAGACAATAAACCGTCCAAAAAACTGAGTGATAAAACATCCTCGACCTTCAACTTGTACTACCAAAATACGGGCGGTCTTCGTACGAGACTCCGAGACGTTCTACTCTTTTCATCATCTGATCAATATGATGTCATTGTTCTTACAGAGACCTGGCTCACTAATAACCACCATGACCAGGAGTTGTTCAACAAAGACCAATACATAGTCTTTCGCAAAAACCGTTCCTCAGCTATTACCGATCGTATGAGGGGCGGTGGTATATTAACAGCAGTCAGAACTTCATGGCGCTGTGACGAAATCAATTTACCTCCAACGTCTGCAGCAATAGATGTTGACCAAGTAGCAGTCAATATAAAATTCAACAACTCCACTGAAGTTATCGTCATTGTAAGTTATATACCACCTAGGAGTCCTTATTTATTATATAAAGCACATATTGAAAATTGTTCTTCAATTTTAAATAACTTAAAAGATCACCAACATGTTATCGTTCTTGGGGACTTTAACCTACCAAATATCATTTGGTCATTTGATTCAAATATCCATTTCCATTTAATTATGACTATGAGCGTGAAGTTGTTGATACTCTTGCTCAGCTTGATCTTCGACAAATTAATTATTTGCCCAACGATTTTAATAACGTCTTAGATTTGGTATGGTTGGATGTTGTAGAACGAGGGTAGACTCTGATTGGCAATGCCCAGTGTTGCAACTCTGACTACACATCAAATGTGCTTATCTTTACCTCCAAGTGGTAACCATCGGGTACTGGTCTCATCCAACCGGATTTGACTTGCTAAACGATAAGTGCGAGTGTTGATAACACGACGAAAAACAGCAACACTATAAACACCCTGGTGAGAATGGCACGGATGAATACCCGGCCTGCTGTTCCAGGCGAACCTAGATGAGCTGCTCTGACATATTCGGACAACAGGTTGTCTAGGAATTTCAAGGGTTAGTCAGGCCCCTTGAACAGAGATGGTGGCGGATGAACCGAAAGGCCAACGGCAGCGCTCAATCCCGTAGTGGATACTGATGGCCCCGTGTCCTAGGGGTATCTAATAAATTGGAACTGGCCCTCCAGGTTGGGGGTTGTGCTTTGGGTTAACTACCCACCCACAGAAAAAAAAACATGGTTACGAAGCAACCAATAGCCTCGGAAAGGACTGATTTTATTGTTGACGACCCTGCTAAATGAAAAAAGGACAACGACGTTCGTATCTGCACCTGGAATGTGAGAACATTAAAGAGGAGAGGTGCAGGCGAACAACTAGCGGAAGCCCTAAACTGCTACAAAGCAGACATTACTGCCATCCAGGAAATACGATGGGATGGGCCGGGCAAAAAGAGGATGAAAAACTGTGACATATACTACGGACCGTGTTATAGTGAGCAGAAACAGCGACTATTCGGATGCGGATTTGTTATAAGTGCCAGACTTAGGCAAGAAGTCTTATGTTTCCAAGACATTAGCGAACGCATAGTAACAATCCGCATCAAGGCCAAATTCGCCAACATAAGCCTTATATGCGCTCACGCTCCGACGGAAGAAAAAGATGATATAGCTAAGGATTGCTTCTACGAGCTCCTCGACAAAACCTATGAGCGACTACCGAAGTACGATGTTAAAATCGTGCTGGGAGATTTTAACGCAAAGGTAGGAAGAGAAGACATCTTTAGAAGTATTGTCGGAAAACATAGCCTACACGACAACACGTCTGCTAACGGACTTAGGCTAATTGATTTCGCTACGGAACGAAATGCCACTATAGCCAGCACACGGTTTCCTCACCTCGATATACATAAGGGGACATGGCGGTCTCCAGATCAACGAACGGTCAACCAAATTGATCACATTGCGATAGATAAGAGGCACGCATCCAGTATTTTGGATGTCCGAACATTCCGAGGAGCTAACATCGACTCGGATCACTACCTTGTAGCAGCCAAGGTAAGAATGCGGATATCCACCACGCCACAAAAATCCAGAAATACTGTGAAAAAATTTAATGTCGGAAGACTGCAATCGCAAGAGACCGCCAAGACCTTCGCACAACGCGTATCCCTTAACCTCTCGATTAACACCATACCACCAGCATCGAATGTCGAAGAGCAATGGCAACGATGCCAACAGGCCATTAGATCAGCCGCAACTGATGTGTTAGGTTTCTCGCGGCCACCAGCAAGAAACCCCTGGTTTGATGAGGAATGCCGACAGATGCTCGCAGCCAAGAACGAGGCCTACAAGGCTAAGCTGCAGGTGAAGACGAGAGCTGCCATTGAGCTCTATAGGCAAAGAAGAAGGGAAGAACATCGGCTTTTCAGCAAGAAGAAAAAAGAGCAAGAAAAGCGCGCGATCGAGGATATAGAGAGGTGCCACTCCAGGAACGATGTTCGCAAGTTTTACCAAAGTGTAAAACGTCAAAGCCAAGGATACAAGGCTCGAACAGAATCCTGTCGAGATGAACAAGGAAATATTGTAGTTGAGACACAGTCAATGCTGAGGATATGGAAGAACCACTTCTGCAGACTGTTAAACGGCGATGACGAACAACATTCCGCTGTCAGGCAGAACGAACCATTCAATATTGGCAACGACAGCGAAAACTGCCAACCACCCGACCTGAGTGAAGTGAGGATAGCAATATCTAAACTCAAGCTTAATAAGTCTGCCGGAAATGACGGCCTTCCCGCTGAGCTCTACAAGGCCGGCGGAGATGACTTGGTAAGTAACATCCACCAACTCATAAGCCAAATCTGGTCGGATGAAAATATGCCTGAAGAATGGAACCTCAGCATCGTTTGGCCGATCCACAAAAAAGGAGACCCTCTGAACTGCGCCAACTACAGAGGCATAAGTCTCCTCAACATCGCCTACAAGATCCTATCTGCCGTAATATGTGAACGCCTGAAACCGTTTACCAACAACCTGATTGGCCCTTATCAGTGTGGTTTTAGGCCAGGAAAGTCCACAACCGATCAAATTTTCACACTTCGGCAGATCCTGGAAAAAACTCAAGAAGTCCAAATCGATACCCACCACCTATTCATCGATTTCAAAGCCGCATATGACAGCATTTATAGAGACGAACTGTACAGAGCCATGTCTAGTTTTGGTATACCGCCCAAACTCGTCCGTTTGTGTAGGATGACGATAGAGAATTCTCGCTGCTCCATCAGGGTCGGAAACGACCTCACCGACACATTCGATACCAAAAAAAGGATTTAGGCAAGGCGATGCGCTGTCATGTGACTTCTTTAATCTGATTCTTGAGAGAATTGTGCAAAATTCCAAAGCCAACACCAGAGGCACAATTTTCCAAAAGTCGGTGCAACTACTGGCATACGCTGACGATATTGACATCATTGGTAGGACTCAACGTGATGTCATAGCCACGTTTGCTAGTATAGAGAAGGAAGCGGCGAAAATGGGTTTAGCAGTAAATGAGGGTAAGACTAAGTATATGCTGTCAACACGAAAGGACACACAACATCGACGAATTGGACAAAACATCACCATTGACAGATATAACTTTGAGGTAGTATGGGACTTTATCTACCTCGGCTCCGCTATTAACTCTGACAACAACATCTCGTCAGAAATTAAACGAAGAATTACTCTTGCCAACCGCTGTTTCTTTGTGCTAAGAAGGCAATTTAGTAGTAAAGCCCTCACTCGAACTACTAAGGAGACCCTATATAAGACCCTGATCATCCCAGTCCAAAAGCGGATGAAGAAATCCTTGGTAGATTCGAGAGGAAAATTCTTCGAAAAATCTTCGGTCCCGTTTGCGTTGACGGGCTATGGAGACGAAGATTCAACCAAGAACTATAAGAGCTGTACAGCGACATGCCCCTGGTCAAAAAACTCCGCATTGGACGTTTAAGATGGCTAGGACATGTAGAACGAATGGACACCAATACTCCGGCTCGCAGAGTCTTCGATTCCCAGCCAGACGTCGGACGCAGTAGAGGAAGACCTCGCCTTAAGTGGCGCGCACAAGTGGAAACCGACCTCAACCAACTTGGAGTGCGCAACTGGAGGCAGTTAGCTAAGGACCGGGCTAATTGGAGAGGCATGTTGGTTGAGGCCCAGGTTCATTCCGGACTGTAGCGCCACTTAAGTAAGTAAGTAGATTTAAAGTCAAATAGCAAATGTTTTTGGAGCTTTATCAATAGCAAAAGGCAATCCAATGGCATTCCTAATTCTATGCGTCTTGAAAATACATCTTCTTCCAATCTTTTAAATATTTGTAACATGTACGCTAGTCACTTTCAATCTGTCTATACTTGTAGTAACCCCTATTCAGAAGTTACATCTGAAACCTCGTCTTCTAACTATATAAATGTTGGTAACCTTGAGTGTTCAGTGACTGAAGTCAAATTAGCCCTATCCGCATTAAAGTTAGATAAAAGTCCCGGTGCCGATGGTATCCCGTCAATTATATTACAAAAGTGTTCTATTGCGCTTTCTGTACCTCTCTGTTTAGTATTTAACTTATCTCTTCAACACGGACATTTTCTGAAAGCGTGGAAATATTCCTTCTTAACACCAGTTTATAAGTCCGGATCAAGACATGATGTTAACAACTATCGTCCCATATGTAAAATTTCGGCAATACCGAAGGTTTTTGAAAAAATAGTCTGTGAAAAATTAACACTTCTCTTAAAAAAAGTTCTATCTCTCCCTTCCAACACGGTTTTATCGCTGGTAGGTCTACTACTACCAATCTCTCGATTTTTTGTCACCATATTCTGAACGGCTTTGAGCGAGGCTTACAATACGATGTGATCTACACAGACTTCTCTAAAGCATTCGACCGTGTTAATCACGATATTTTAATCTTCAAACTAGCTAAATTTGGACTTAATAGTCACCTTCTTAAATGGATAAGCTCCTACCTAAAGGAGCGAATTCAGTATGTCCGCATTAATGACATTATATCGGTACCTATTTATGTAACATCTGGAGTACCACAGGGTAGTCATCTTGGTCCTTTACTTTTCCTTTTACATATTTATAAATGACATTCCTGAATTATTTTTAAACTCCCAATGTCTAATGTTTGCTGACGATTTAAAAGTATTTCGACCAATCAACTCAACACAAGACTGTACTCTTTTGCAAGAATACCTGGAAAGGCTTTCGAATTGGTGTCATAGTAATGACCTTCATCTGAATGTTTCCAAATGTCAAAGCCTCACTTTTTGCCGTAACCTTTCTCCAATTCCTTTTACATACCTGATCTGTAATGTCCCACTGTCCAATATCTCCTCCAAAAAATATCTTGGAGTTATTTTCGACAACAAACTTAGATTTGTTAAACATATTGAGTACTTAATAGCCAAAAATAATTCAATGCTAGGATTTATAGTACGCAATTCTAAAGACTTCCAAGATCCTTATACTCTTAAATGTCTATTTTTTGCATTTGTTAGATCTAATCTCGAGTACTGTAGCATAGTTTGGAATCCATGTTATGGTGTCCACTCCATTAGAATTGAGAGGATCCAAAAACGATTAACTAGGGTTGCCATGTATAGATTACGTTGGAACATAGAAATGCCTTCTTATGCGACAAGGTGCAAATTATTTGGAATTTTACCTCTTTTCGTAAGAACACAATATTTCTCTGTTGTATTTGTTCGTGATTTGATAAATTGTCATATTGACTGCCCTTTTCTCCTGTCAGTAATTGGATTTTATGCTCCATCGAGAGTTCTTAGAAATCGAATGTTATTTTATATACCTTACCATAGAGTCAACTATGGTTATAATGAACCAATCTGTAGATGTCTCAGGGAATCAAATAATTATTGTAATCTCATAGATTTTCATCTCAGTAGAGATACTTTCAAAAAGAAATTAATTTTGGAATTACATGTAAGATTTATATAAATTTAAAACTAAATATCGCTTGTGGTTTAGTTAATTAATAATTTTAAGCAGATATTTTGTATTTATTGTATTAAGTAATCTTATGAGAACAGTAGATGCTACTCAATTGATGAAATAAGTAAATAAATAAATACTCCAGATTATATTTTGTACCCATATGACGGATATGACGGCGCACGATGCAATTAGTTAATTTACACTTTGATTTCTACAATCCATTGCTACGCCTTTGACACGGTATTAAGCTTCTTTTCCTAATTGGGAAATCGATCAATTAAGGCAGATTATACTTCCCTTGTACAAACCTAAGAATATCCCAAAATAATAACACGTGTCCATAATCCTTTAAGGTATGTTATCAAGTCACTCCCTATGGCACAGCTATTTAATGAAATCACCACATAAATCTTTTCAAAGAACCTCATAAAACCCAAAAAATTATGTTCCTCAATATAAATTCGAATAGAACATTGCTAGCCCAGATGTCATCTCCTTTCAACAGTTCTTATGTAGATCTTAAACATTTTTATATGCCCATGTAGTAGCTAATCTATTTCAAAAATTTAAACCTTCCCCCTAATAACTTCCAAGTACATAAATCTCCACACCGAAATAATTCTTTCAAAATGTCACCATAAAAATATCCCCCCATAAAAATGCATTCTCGAAATACCCATACATTTTTGAAATTCCTCCCTTCATCCATTTTTGACATTTCATACTCAATTCAATGGCAACACTGACTGAATGCACCTGCACTCGAATGAATTGCTTATTTATGTTCCACTGACATTCCACTCATTCCCCATATCGAGTAAGGTGAGTGACACTGCATTCCTACTCATTAAAAAAACACAACATTCCTCTCTTTGTCTCACTTGCACATACGATACAAGCCCTACCAACGTACGTGTCACTCATGTCAACCTTAGAAAGAAAAGAAATCCATTCCCCCCCCCAAACAAAACAAAAACATTTAACTCACCGCCTTACAGGAAATTCCACAAAACAATTTCGCCAACAATTATTCCAATCGAAGACACTGCACTTTCCTTCAAAACAAATAAAACACAATTTTCAGTGAGAAAATTTCACTGCACTCTCGCATTGGAAAACAAAAAAAAAACAAAAACACCATAGGCAACGCGGTGGAGTTCGTCCATTAAAAAAACAACAACAATGTGGGCGAATCTCCAAGCAGAATAATAAGCACTCGAACAAACGACACTTGACACATTGACAGCGCAAGCCACTCACCAAATAAATTAAATTTCCAACAACAAACACGAATTGTAGTGCAATTGTTGCACAATCTGCAAATATTAAAATATTTTCAATTTGCTGACTTATTTTCGTATGACCGATTGAAACAGGGGGAAACGAAAATTCTATTCAACAACTCAACGCACTCACATACGATCTGTCAACATCGAAATACCGACACGCGCATCTACTTCGTTATCGGATAAAAATTGACAGCGAACTGAAATTCGTGCGGGAGAGTGAACACAACTTTGGTGGAATTTTGCTTTTGCTGTTTGTCCATGGAACTGTTTGTTTTTGGGTGAAGTGGTAATGGTAAATGTCATGGGTGACAGTTGGCACCATGCGCAGATGGTGTGGGATTGCTATGACATCTGTGTGGCGAGGTGGGTACTATGTGTAATTCGATTAATAAGGAGAAAATATTTTATCAGTTTTAAATTATTATTTTGCAATGGAAATGTTTTATTATTGACCGCTTTATATATACCATGAGGAGTAAATTTGGTAAAGACGGCTCGTTTTGCTAAAAATTGGAATTGAATACAAAGTCAATAGATGGCAGTATGCTGAGCACACGAGCAGTGGCAACAACCTAGACAGTGTCGATTTTCGGAACACATTTCCGGCAGGAATCACAGCATATACTCAAACCGTTGGGAATATAAAAAATGACAGCATTCAGTTAGATATTTCTTGGTATGAGTGTTTTCCTAAAGATGTCACCGGTGACAGAGTAATTGTAGGAGTTGCTTTAACGAAAGTAGTAATAAACAACACTACATTTAATTAAAATAAAAAATAAACAATCTTGATTACACGAAAACAATTACAAACAAGACTTGATAGGCAAAAATGTGATGACGTCTCATCGATGCGAAGTCGGGTAGAGATAATGACAGCCAAAAGTATCGTCCACCGCCTGCCTGAAGAACGAAAACAGAATCACTTTACCCGCAACGCCACATAATTGTGCTCGTCATTGACGAGTGGAAAAGTTTGAAAAGCGCCTCTACATGTGACAAAAAATAACATGTTAAGTGCTAAGTGGAATCCCTATATGAGCTGCTTCGACATATTTGAACACCACGTCTATAGGGATTTCCAATACTGAGCCAGGGTATTGGAAAAGAGTTGGTGGCGGAGGAGCCCTCAATGGGTCAACGGCAGCGCTCATACCCCAAAAATGGGCTACTGACATCGGTATTTTTTTCCGGCCCGCTGTCCTAGGGTCAAAACTAGGGCCTGGCCCTCCAGGTTGGGGGTTGTGCTTTGGGTTAACTACCCATCCAGGGAAAAAAAAAAATTGTTACGAAGCAACCAATAGCCTCGGAAAGGACTGATATTATTGTTGACGACCCTGCTAAACGAAAAGAGGACAACGAAGTTCGTATCTGCACCTGGAATGTGAGAACATTTAACAGGAGAGGTGCAGGCGAACAACTAGCGGAAGCCCTAAACTGCTACAAAGCAGACATTACTGCCATCCAGGAAATACGATGGGATGGGCCGGGCAAAAAGAGGATGAAAAACTGTGACATCTGTGGACTATGGACCGTGTTATAGTGAGCAGAAACAGCGACTATTTGGATGCGGATTTGTTATAGGTGCCAGACTTAGGCAAGAAGTCTTATGTTTTCAAGACATTAGCGAACGGATTGTAACAATCCGCATCAAGGCCAAATTCGCCAACATAAGCCTTGTATGTGCTCATGCTCCGACGGAGGAAAAGAATGTAATATCTAAGGATTGCTTCTACGAGCTCCTCGACAAAACCTATGAGCGACTACCAAAGTACGATGTTAAAATCGTGCTTGGAGACTTTACAGGTAGGAAGAGAGGACATCTTTAGCAGTCCAGTACTGTCGAAAAATATAGCCTACACGACAACACGTCTCGTAACGGACTTAGGCTAATTGACTTCGCTACGGAACGAAATGCCACTACAGCCAGCACACGGTTTCCTCACCTCGCTATACATAAGGGTACATGGCGGTCTCCAGGTCAACGAACAGTCAACCAAATTGATCACATTGCGATAAACAAAAGGCACGCATCCAGTATTTTGGATGTCCGAACATTCCGAGGGGCTAACATCGACTCGGACCACTACCTTGTTGCAGCCATGGTAAGGATGCGGATATCCACCACGCCACAACAAACCAGAAATACTGTGAAAAAAATTTAATCTCGAAAGTTTGCAATCGCCAGAGACCGCCAAGACCTTCGCGCAAGGCGTATCCCTTAACCTCTCGATTCACACCACACCACCGGCATCTAATGTCGAAGAACAATGGCAACGATGCCAACAAGCCATTAGATCAGACGCAACTGATGTGCTAGGTTTCTCGCGGCCACCAGCAAGAAACCCCTGGTTTGATGATGAATGCCGACGGATGCTCGCAGCCAAGAACGAGGCCTACAAGGCTAAGCTGCAGGTGAAGACGAGAGCTGCCATTGAGCTCTATAGGCAAAGAAGAAGGGAAGAACATCGGCTTTTCAGCAAGAAGAAAAAAGAGCAAGAAAAGCGCGCGATCGAGGATATAGAGAGGTGCCACTCCAGGAACGATACCCACCACCTATTTGTCGATTTCAAAGCCACATACGACAGCATTTATAGAGACGAACTATACAGAGCCATGTCTAGTTTTGGTATACCGCCCAAACTCGTCCGTTTGTGTAGGATGACGATGGAGAATTCTCGCTGCACCATAAGGGTCGGAAACGACCTCACCGACACATTCGATACCAAAAAAGGATTTAGGCAAGGCGATGCGCTGTCATGTGACTTCTTCAATTTGATTCTTGAGAGGATTGTGCAAAACTCCCGAGCCAACACCAGAGGCACAATTTTCCAAAAATCAGTGCAACTACTAGCATACGCCGACGGTATTAACATCATTGGTAGGACTCAACGTGATGTCATAGCCACGTTTGCTAGTATAGAGAAGGAAGAGCGAAAATGGATTTTGGCAGTACATGTGGGGTAAGACCAAATATATGCAAGGACACACAACATCAATGAATTGGACAGAACGTCACAATTGACAGATATAACTTTGAGGTAGTACGGGACTTTGTCTACCTCGGCTCCGCTATTTACTCTGACAACAACATCTCGTCAGAAATCAAACGAAGAATTACTCTTGCCAATCGCTGTTTCTTCGGGCTAAGAAGGCAATTTAGTAGTTGTTTAAGATTATATGGAGCATTTATTTCGTTATATGTTGTTCATTCATTTGTTATTTATTATTCATTGGTTTGCTTTATATTAAGTTGTAATTGATTGTTAAAAGTTCTTAATTGATTCGCATCTACATTTATTGTTACACATGCATGTTTTGACTCACTGTATTAAGCCTATAAATTTTTGCTCTCATGTGTAAGCGCTCAATCGTCAAACTGTAAATACCTTATCGTTTTCTAGCAACATGAAATTTTTCGCAGTTAACACGAATCATGGTCCACGGTCTCTTTCGCTTGGATTTATCACACAGTGGGAGCAACACCTTGGTAACCAGAAAAATAAATTTAAGTTGTTTAATTCGCTGCATTTTCTTGTTCTTTCTCCGCTCAAACCTTTACAAATGTTGTTAGGATTTTTGGGAAGGAAGAATTCGTCGAGTCTCATACAGTAGTAAAGCCCTCACTCGAACTACTAAGGAGATCCTATATAAGACCCTCATCATCCCAGTCCTGCTCTACGGCGCTGAAGCACAAAAGCGGATGAAGAATTCTTGGTCGATTCGAGAGGAAAATTCTTCGAAAAATCTTCGTTCCCGTTTGCATTGACGGGCTATGGAGACGAAGATTCAACCACGAACTATACGAGCTGTACAGCGAAATCCCCTTTTTCGGCTAGCACTTTGAAAGTTTGCAGTCCCGCATATCTTCTCTCAACATGAACTCTAGCAGTAGCAATTACCCTCATTTACTGCTAAACCCATTTTTGCCGCTTCCTTCTCTATACCAGCAAACGTGGCTATGACATCATGTTGAGTCCTACCAATGATGTTAATATCGTCAGCGTATGCTAGTAGTTGCACCGACTTTTGGAAAATTGTGCCTCTGGTGTTGGCTTTGGAGTTTTGCACAATTCTCTCAAGAATCAGATTAAAGAAGTCACATGACAGCGCATCGCCTTGCCTAAATCCTTTTTTGGTATCGAATGTGTCGGTGAGGTTGTTTCCGACCCTGATGGATCAGCGAGAATTCTCTATCGTTATCCTACACAAACGGACGAGTTTGGGCGGTCTGTAGTTGGCGCAGTTCAGAGGGTCTCCTTTTTTGTGGATCGGGCAAACGATGCTGAGGTTCCATTCTTCAGGCATATTTTCATCCGACCAGATTTGGCTTATGAGTTGGTGGATGTTACTTACCAAGTCATCTCCGCCGGCCTTATAAAGCTCAGCGGCAAGGCCGTCATTTCCGGCAGCCTTATTAAGCTTGAGCTTAGATATTGCTATCCTCACTTCACTCAGGTCGGGTGGTTGGCAGTTTTCGTTGTCGTTGCCAATATTGAATAGTTCGTTCTGCCTGACAGCGGAATATTGATCGTCATCGCCGTTTAACTACGATATTTCCTTGTTCATCTCGACAGGATTCTGTTCGAGCCTTGTATCCTTGGCTTTGACGTTTTACACTTTGGTAAAACTTGCGAACATCGTTCCTGGAGTGGCACCTCTCTATATCCTTGATCGCGCGCTTTTCTCGCTCTTTTTTCTTCTTTCTGAAAAGCCGATGTTCTTCCCTTCTTCTTTGCCTATAGAGCTCAATGGCAGCTCTCGTCTTCACCTGCAGCTTAGTCTTGTAGGCCTCGTTCTTGGCTGCGAGCATCTGTCGGCATTCATCATCAAACCAGGGGTTTCTTGCTGGTGGCCGCGAGAAACCTAGCACATCAGTTGCGGCTGATCTAATGGCTCGTTGGCATCGTTGCCAATGTTCTTCGACATTAGATGCTGGTAGTGTGTTGTGAGTCGAGAGGTTAAGGGATACGCGTTGCGCGAAGGTCTTGGCGGTCTCTGGCGGTTGCAGTCTTTCGACATTAAATTGTTTCACAGTATTTCTGGTTTGTTATGGCGTGGTGGATATCCGCATCCTTACTTTGGCTACAACAAGGTAGTGGTCCGAGTCGATGTTAGCCCCTCGGAATGTTCGGACATCCAAAATACTGGATGCGTGCCTCTTGTCTATCGCAATGTGATCAATTTGGTTGACTGTTCGTTGATCCGGAGACCGCCATGTCTCCTTATGGATATCGAGGTGAGGAAACCGTGTGCTGGCTATAGTGGCATTTCGTTCCGTAGCGAAGTCAATTAGCCTAAGTCCGTTACCAGACGTGTTGTCGTGCAGGCTATATTTTCCGACAGAACTGCTAAAGATGTCTTCTCTCCCTACCTTTGCGTTAAAATCTCCTAGCACGATTTTAACATCGTACTTTGGTAGTCGCTCATAGGTTTTGTCGAGGAGCTCGTAGAAGCAGTCCTTAGCTATATCATCTTTTTCTTCCGTCGGAGCGTGAGCGCATATAAGGCTTATGTTGGCGAATTTGGCCTTGATGCGGATTGTTACAATGCGTTGGCTAATGTCTTGGAAACATAAGACTTCTTGCCTATGTCTGGCACTTATAACAAATCCGCATCCAAATAGTCGCTGTTTCTGCTCACTATAACACGGTCCATAGTAGATGTCATCCTCTTTTTGCCCGGCCCATCCCATCGTATTTCCTGGATGGCAGTAATGTCTGCTTTGTAGCAGTTTAGGGCTTCCGCTGGTTGTTCGCCTGCACCTCTCCTGTTAAATGTTCTCACATTCCAGGTGCAGATACGACCGTCGTTGTCCTTTTTTCGTTTAGCAGGGTCGTCAACAATAATATCAGTCCTTTCCGAGGCTATAGGCTTTTTTCCATGGATGGGTAGTAGCGGGCCAGGCCCTTGTTTTGACCCTAGGACAGCGGGCCGGAAAGAATACCGATGTCAGTAGCCCATTTTTGGGTATGAGCGCTGCCGTTGACTCATTGAGAGAGCTCCTCCGCCACCAACTCTTTTCCAATACCCTGGCTCAGTATTGAAAATCCCTTTAGACCTGGTTTTCAAATATGTCGAAGCAACTCATATAGGGATTACACTACCAGTTCGATCAAACTGGAGCTGTAGGCGCCACCGTTGACTCCATCTAGGGAATTCCTCCGCTGCCGCATGAGAGTGAGTTTCGCCTCTTCCTCAATGACCGTAAATGCTTCTACAACTATACGGTGGGAGCGACCAATGATGCCGATGTCGTCTGTGTACCTCGGTAGCTGGACGTATTTGTTGAAGATAGTGCCTTCCGTATTCACTCCTGCCTTGTGCGGTATAGTTCCAGCAGGAGATTGAAGAAATCACATGATAGCGCATCTTCTTGTCGGAATCCGGTACAAGTTTGGCAAAATTCTGATCAGCTGTATCCAACCTGAACGTTGCATCGCGTGTCTTCTAATGTTAGGCGGTACAGCAAGACATGCGATCTCCTTTTTTGTAGATGAGACATATGGAGTTGATATTCCAGTCATATGCTCTCATCCATCCAGACTTTGTTGGTGGTTTGGGGCATGCACACTTCTATGGCAAAACCTCTATATTTTAAGAGTTCTGCTAGCAATCCATCGATACCAGCTGTCTTTTTGTTGTTCAGTTTTTTTTATGGCTGCTCCAACTTCTTCAATGCTCGGAGGGGGCGTTACCTCTTCGTTGACTGTAGCCAGCTAGTTTCTTGCGCTACCGCTCTTTCGACATTATTCCCATTAAGCAGTAGCTGGATATTTTGAATGAATTCATCTAAAATTTAAAGTTTACATAGAGCTGCTGAGAACAGTAGATATTACCTGCCGCGAAATTTGTTAGCCGGAAGCCATTATATTTTGTCGTTTCACAGATGCTATGGTCTCCAACTAACCCGCCAAATATATTTTCCTTTTAAAATTTCGCAAGTCCCCTAGTACAATTTTCACATCGTATCCCGAACATTCTCGGTATGATCGAAGAGGTCGTAAAATTAGTCCTTGATAGGGACTTAAGTATCAATGTAAGGCCGATATTGAAAACAGTGCTCTGATGCGGATCACAGCCAGGCGATCATTAACATCAAGAAACTTAAATATATAGTATGTACAATAATTCAAAATTAATTACAATGATTTTTTAAATTTTTTGAAGGAAATAGTTGAGTACAATCTATTGTCTAATGAATGACAAGAGGCGAATGTACAGTTATATAAATGAAAATAAAACAATTGATGGGGAAAACAAACATCAAAATTGTAAAAAATAAAAAATAAAACAAAATAATGATATTGTTGAAGAAAATATGGAAACAAAAGATTTAATTATATGTTATGAAAAAGTAATTGTTAGATCATTGGCGTTAAGAAAGCGTCAATTTCCGAATGGTTAAACGAGAAAAGCCATTTTTTAATACTGTTTTCACTCTCTCACACCTTAGTTTTTCAGGTAATGTATTAAATTAAATGTAACATAATAAAAACGTGTGAAATGTATTTTGTGGATCGCGGGTATATTTACAAAGTTCCTGGTGTTGACTCTTAAATTGTGGCTATCGTGAAATCTAGCATCATAATACCCGGAATTTTCAAAAAATATCTTTAAGACTTTGTAGCAGTATAAGTGCCTTAAAGGAAGAAATTCGAGACGTTAGAATAACTCAAAACTAGGGTTTCTATTCACACAATGAAATGAAGGATGTGCTTCATTTGAAATATATTCGCAAGAACCTACATTAGCGAAAAAATTATTAAACAAATTAGCAACTTCTAAAGGCTCAGACATAGTTGAATTATTATTGTTAATAAGAATATCTAGATAAGATTTATTTTTGTTAAGTATTTCATTAACTACTCGCCATTCCTTTTTAGAGTTACCTAGGTTTCTAGCTAATCGATTGCTGTAGTAAGTATTTCTACATAGTAGTATTTCGATTTTTAATTCTCTACATAACTTTTCATAATAATTCTTTAGTCTACGATTATTAGGGTGTTTATTGATAGCTACACAAATTTGTTTTTTCTTTCTTATTTTTTTTTTTAATAATGAGGAAGTCATCCATTGCTTAAGGCATTTTAATTTCTTTTTTCTTTTTGATATGCTTTGGCTACAATTCTGTAAATGAAATTGTAGCTTATTAAGGAATAAATTAAATGCAACAGAGGGGTTGACAGCACCGTAAACTTCGTCCCAAAACTCAAAATTTAATTTTAATCTTAAAGCGACAAAATCAATTTGTTTATTTTCAATAACTTCTAATTTAGTTGTCCGAGAAACCCTGCAATTGAGTTGAATACTAGTCAAACTATGGTCAGTTATTTTCAAGTCGTAAGCAATTGTTTTATAATCAACACACGCGTTTCTATGAAGTCTTATAAAAATATGGTCTAAACAAGAACCTAAACGAGTAGCCTGGTTCATCACCGATTCAAAACCAAACGAGGAAAGCAAAGTTAAAAAATTATCTACATCAGGCACATCACACAGGATGTTTATATTAAAATCACCCAACAAAATTATATTAATACACTTAAGCTTATCCAAAAATCTCGAAAATTCATCCAAAAATGTTTTTACTGTACACTTATGCAATCTGTAAATACAGATAAAACAGTAGTGAACACCAGACACTTCACAATCAACGCAAATTATATCAGCACTTTCCAATTTATACTTATTTATCTTACATCCTATTAAGTTACTTTTATAATATACTGCCACACCGCCAGCAGCATAGTTTTCATTACACGTAGCATCAAATGAAAAATTAGGAATACTATCATATTCAGGCTTCTCTTCTTCAAATATCCAAATTTCGGAAAGAAAAATAATATCTGGTAAATGATCCAGAGGTGCGAGGTGAGTGAGAAAAGTATTTAAATTTGTTCGCATACTGCGAATATTTTGATGAATGACAGAAAAACCGGAAGATTGTTCATTGTGTTCATGGTCTATACAAAAACATTTGACATTATCAGAAATTAAAGAGGAAAAACTATCATAATTACTAGAATCAAAAAGAGGATCTAAAGATGAATAAATACTATTCATAAGATACAAAATAGAAATATTTAAATAGTGTTTAAATTATAAATATCCTCAAATGACTTAATTCTAATAGCTCTATCACCTTCTCTTTTTCTGATGAGTACAGATGAGTCTCTAACCCAGACAAATTTACATTTGTTTTTGTGTTTAAGATCATTTGCCATTTTTAATAGAGACCTAGTGTAGCCAGTGAGACAATCGTTGATATAGATGTTGCTGCTGCTTTTATTGTTGTTGATGCTGCTGCTGCTGGTACCATTGTTGTTGTTGTTGTGGCGAACACCGAAAATAGTGGAAGAAATTTTGTTTTTATTCTCCCGCATTTTATTCATTACAGCTTTCTTTCGTAAGACAGTTGAGAACTTCACGCACACAATGTTAGAATTAAATTGTGTATCCCTTTGCCCATCCTAACTGGGACTATAGCCGCCACCGCTGACTCCATCATGGGCACTCTTTTGCTGCAGCCTTGAATGGAATATATGCATAACTGTGAGTACAAGTATTCCCGTCGCGACGCGTCGCTCTCATCTGCTGCCACCAAGACTTGACACAAGCATTGACATCCTATCTACGGGTACTGTACTAGGCACTCAGAGGTCGCCATTGGAAAGCTGTGTTGGTAGGCATAAGCTAGGTGGAAACTCAAGGCTTCATATAATCGCATTGCCTGCCATTTGACCACCTCCCCGTACTACTAGCAAACGTGGCTATGAGTCCAATGAATGATGTCAATATCGTCGTAGTATGCTTGTATCTGCACTTATATAAGAAAAAATTGTGCCTCTCGGTAACGTTCGCTCGGGAGTTTTGCTCAATCTTAAGGACACCCAGTAAGCATGGCTTCATTGAAATCACTTACCTTCTATTTACATCCTTAGTTCGTTTTAATATCTGCAACGCTAATGGCACTTTGGCTGCAGTTGCAATTTCCTTTTGTAAATGCACACAATGGTAAATACTTCTGATCAAACAAATTACTTGTATCCACGTCTACCGGATGTCTAAAGTAATAGTACATTGTCATTAGATAAGTACGCACTTATCTGCCAAGTCCAGGTCTATGTTTCCGCAAATCCTCCTAAGTGCGATTATAAAAAATAGTTTCTCAGTTGAAATTGTCATTTTTCTTATATTTCATCTCCAGACACAGACATTAAAAAAGGAACAAAAAAAAAATTACAATCATTCTTCATAATTACAATTCGCATCCACAATTTCCAGCTGAGATGCCATTAGGAGCAGAGCTAACATCAAAAGAAAATACAAGGACGAATTGACACCTTGTCACATAGTTTGTGGAGTTGTTGGAAAAGTACAAAATGCAACTTTTTTTGTCCTCATTGCACCAAATCGTTATACTCTGGACTTTCTTCCCGCTTCAGTCTACTGAACAAGTGAAATGTCATCAGGACACTATCCACTCTCTAGAGTCTGAGAGGATAATTTTTCTTGTACGCTGTTCGCGAATATAATTACCGGCACTGATGATGATAGAGTGTGAATGCAGGGAAGCATGGAAAAGTGGGAAATATCTGAGAGAGAGAGAGGTGGAATGGTGACACGATAAAGTCTTTTCCACCATTGACAGATGAAAGAAAAAACTGATAGTCAATCCTTTCTGCCACTGAATAGCTTTTGAGAACGGCAATCAAAGAAGTCCCTTCCCTATGACACTTAAAAGTTTCCAAAGTGAAACCAGGTTAGCGGATGCATTTCTTTGAAATCTTAACCAGACCGCACTTTGTTCTCGTCAACTTCAATTAATATAAATTGGATTTTGGGAGAGTTATCCTGCTGCTGGTCTCCTGGGGGAGGACTCTTTGACAAGTATAGATACAAATGGTACTCGTGAAACACTGAAATTAGTTAATTAGTTGATGAAAAGTTAGTGTCAAGACGGTCGGCATGGAATTGTAGATAAAGATTCTTTTTTTTTAACCGAAAAAAGCTTTTAAATGGCTTTATCAGTGGTTACTCTGGTGGATTGTGAACATTGGGGGTAACCGGCCAATAGAGTGGTTTGGTCTATAGAATCCCCCCATACCTTATGGGACAATATAGTATTCCACTTCAATTATCCTTTGATTGTGTTCCGCGTGGGTAAAGATTTCGTAATGGTTTGAGCTAAATCGTTTATCTGTCACATTGAGGACAATCGAAGGCGCATGGTGGTTTGTGGAGAACAAAACCGCTATTCAGTAAATACCATTAATTTAGTTTTGTTATTATACTCTCCGAACAAAAGGTGGAATTTCACACAATAAATCGGTTTATAAAGATGGAGTAGAAATATCTTGGATTTGAGACCCATGAGGGCCAATCATAGTCATGATCACTTTGAACTCGCATTCAGGATGCCAAACGAGCTAACTCAGCGGCAGGAGTTCGACAAAGTGCGTTCTTTCGACTATCGGAAAAGAAAGTGGTGGCGCTTTACTGGAGTTGGAGTATAAAGTGGTGGCGCTTCCCTAGAGTTGTAAAGGGAGGATTTCGTTTCAACGAAGTAAGCCCACCGATAAACAGAAACCTGACAAACGATGAAATTGATCGACCTTTACTTCAGGTAAATGAGGTCATCTCACGGTCAATGAATTGGATACTTTATTCCATTGACCTAGGCAAGCTTTTTCTGACGAATTTTCTTGTGTTGCATAACATACATTTAGTAGAACCGTTGAGCTAAGATTTTAAACGAAGGACTATAGTTTTGATCTTGTTCGCATTTGCTTGCCCCGGGGTTTTGTATTATTTGCTGCATATGGTAAGGAGTAGACAATGTTTTTCACCCAATGAGAGAGCAACGGAGGAGCAGTAGAGCAGCTAACCGAAGTGGTCCATAATTGACGCACAATTTTAACTTTGCGTCATTCAATAGTAATGTGTTACCAAAAAAAAAAAGGATAACAATCAGCCTTATCGAGGTATCGAGCGGACGCATACGTCGTCGGAGGTTCAAATTCCATTCGAGATATGTGTCATCGGAAAAAAATACTACACAGACGCGACGGCTTCACGTCACTATAATTCGTAAATAAATTCCGCGAAGAATTTGTGTCAGAGAAAATCGGAAAAAGAATTGCACTTAGCTGTCAAAAATTGCACGAAAAATGCACCTGTACAACGGGATGCGTTACAATATCTCGGAGAAATATTCCGAACGGCTTTTCGGAAAATACCTTGAAGCAAAAATCCTCCGAATCGTACAAAATCGGAGAATTTTCCGATTCGACGGATACCTCGATAGGGCCGAATGCGACTGATGACACGTCCGGTTTAGTAAAAATGCACGCTATACGAAAGAACAAAAAATAATGAAGGTTTTCAGCTACAGTCCACGATTTTCGTAAAAAAACATATGAGAAGACTACAATCCGCTGTGCGGCTCGTTGAATATCCTATCCCATCCCATCCTTAAAATTAATATCCTCAAAATGTAGGCTTTATGGCGATGAAATACAGAAAATGACATTGTCGCAACATAGCTATTGTTCAGACAGTTTATCAAAACCTTTTGTGGTTCGACAAAAAAAGGTATATCTTGGTTTTTTTTTTTAAGAAAAAGCCCCCGAAATGTGGGCGTAGGTGAAAATGATCGACAGAAAAAATGTTTATTTTATCATTACGGAAGTTTTTGCATCAAAAGATTTTTCGATTTTTTTTTTAATTTCGACCAAAAGCGAATTTACTAAAAACGCCCCCAAAAAGTGGGCGTGGCAAAAAAACTTTGTATGGACGGAATATAGATATAAGGAATGTCTAAATATGCTGCTCAGACACTTTTTTGAAATTCCAACGGTTTGGCTTAAAACTACGTTTTTCTAAAAAGGGGCCATGGCAGTGGGCGGATTTCAAAAATGTTTACACTTGTTCTGCTTCTTCGGCCAGCATCACAATTTAAGGCCCAAAAATCGGTGACACACAGACGGACGGACGGATAGGCAGACATGGCTTAATCGACTCAGCTAGCGATTCTGAATCGATCCATATACTTTGAGGTATCTGTATCGAAATTATTTCTCTACGTTACAAACTTAATGTCAACACTAATATACCCCTATGGGATAGGGTATAAAAATATCGCCGTCATAGTGATTTAAAACCATCCACTATGAAGAGCATAATTGATAAATTCAGCGTGCTTTGGGTTTACTACCCACCCATGGAAAAACCATATGTTACGAAGCAACCATTAGAATCGGAAAGGACTGATCTTATTTTAGACGACAACGGATAACAAAAAAGTTGACGAAAAAGGATAACGACGTTCGTATCTGCACCTGGAATGTGGGAAAATTAAGCAGGAGAGGTGCAGGCGAACAACTATCTGAAGCACTAAACTGCTACAAATCAGACATTACTGTCATCCAGGAAATACGATGGGATGGGCCGGGCAAAAAGTGGATGGAAAACTGTGACATCTACTATGGACCGTGTTAAAGTGAGTAGAAACAGCGACTACTCAGATGTGGATTTCTTATAAGTGCCAGACTAAGGCAAGAAGTCTTATGTTTCCAAGACATTAGCGAACGCAATGTAACAATTCGCATTAAGGCCAAATTCGTAAAAATAAGCCTTATATGCGCTCATGCTCTGACGAAAGCAAAAGCTAGCTAAAGATTGCTTCTACGAGCGCCTTGACAAAATTCATGAGCAACTACCGAAGTACCTTGTTAAAATCGTGCTGGGAGATTTAAACGCAAAGATAGGTAGGTAGGTAGAGAAGACCTCTTTAGCAGTATTGTCGGAAAACACAGAATAAACGACAACACGTCTGGCAACAGACTTAGGCTAATTGACTTCGCTACGGAACGAAAATCCACTATAGCCAGCACATGGTTTCCTCACCTCAATATCCTTAAGGGGACTGGAGGTCTCCAGATCAACTAACGTTAAACCAAATCGATTACATTGCGATAGACAAGAGGAACTCATCCAGTATTTTGGATGTCCGAACATTTCGAGGGGCTAATATCGACTAGGACCACTACCTTGTTGCAACCAAGGTAAGAATGCTGATATCCACCACGCCACATATATATATAAATATATTTATTTTCATAGATAATGGCTTTACAAAATTTGTATTTTACGCAGCTTGCTCAGAGATTTGATATTTAAATTATATCTTACAACTGAAAAATTTTATAAACATTTCTTAAATAATTCTTATATTAAATAACGATCGAAGGAAAACTATGATTAAAAACCTTCATTTAATAAATTTTAGTATTTTACAAAAAAAAAAAAAAAAAAAAAAGTGACTAGAGAAAGAAAAATAAAAAGACAATATATCAATAATTAGATTGTGATTAACAAATTATAAAACCACGCCACATCAAACCAGAAATACTGACTAAAAATTTAATGTCAAAAGGCTGCAATTGCTAGAGACCTCCAAGGTTTTTGCAAAGCGAATCCTTAAACTCTCGATTAACACCATACCACTAGCATCGAATGTGGAAGAACAATGGCAACGATGTCAACAAGCCATTAGATCAGCCGTGCTTAGTTTTTTTTACGCCCACCAGCAAGGAACCCCTGGTTTGATAAGGAATGCCGAAAGATGCTCGCAGCCAAGAACGATGCTTACAAGGCTAAGCTGCAGATGAAGATAAGAGCTGCCATTGAGCTCTATAGGCAGAGACGAAGGGAAGAACACCGGCTTTTCAGGAAGAAGAAAAAGAGCAAGAAAATCGCGGGATCGACGATATTGAGACAAAATCCTGTCGAGATGAACAAGGAAATACCATAGTTGAGACACAGTCGATGCTGTGGATATGGAAGAACCACTTCTGCAGACTGTTAAACGGGGATGACGAACAACATTCCGCTGTCAGGCAGAACGAACCATTTAATATTGGCAACGACAGCGAAAACTGCCAACCACCTGACCTAACTGAAGTGAGGATAGCAATATCTAAACTCAAGCTTAACAAGGCTGCCGGAAATGACGGCCTTTCCTGAGCTGAGCTTTATAAAGCCGGCAGAGATGACTTAGTAAGTAACACCCACCAACTCATAAGTCAAATCCGGTCGGATGAAGGTATGCCTGAAGAATGGATCATTTGCCCGATCCACAAAAATGGAGACCCTCTGAACAGCACCAACTACAGAGGCATAAGTCTCCATAACATCGCCTATACAAGATCCCATCTGCCGTAATATGTTGTTAAGGTAAAATTTACCGCAACAAGGCTCACTCTCTTATCCCTTAAAATCCATTCGTTCCCTCTTTTCTTTGTGGTCGCAAAACCGGCATTTGAAGGAAGTGGCGGGCAGCCATGGTTCCATCAGCTACTGGTCCACGACGTTCAGATCCACTAAAGCAATCCATCACAGGTGTAATGAGTGCGACAGAGGAGTCCACTCTGACGATGTTTGCCCAACTCACGACAGTGCAACGCCACACAAAACGTGTGACAGGAGTCCACGAGAAATCGTGGTCGTCAAAGCCCAAAGGACGTGGGAGACTCGCGACTCAGGCAGCATCGGACAGGAGCGGTCCGAAAAGTTCGATGGGTGAGGGAGGACGATCCTTCGTCGACCCCAACACGATGATGACGGGTGGGGGAGGACGATCCCTGGAGCCTACACTCCAACGATTCGTTTGCGCCACCGCATTATTGGCGCAAATGCAGAAAAGTACGATGGCATGGAGTAGACGTTCTCCTATTTCACCCAACGAGGGAGCAACGGAGGAGCAGCAGAGGCGTGAGGCGGACTGCCCAAAAGACACCCCTCCAACAAAGTCGCAACACGAAAAGTTTGGTTCGATGGCTAAGAGAAGACGATCTCTTTCCCCCAACGCTGGAGCAACGGAGGAGCAACAGAGGTGTTTAGGCTGACGGCCATGCAAAAACGAAACACAAAACAACACCATGGACACCAAGACATGGGACATCATGTCTAAAGACATGACATAGTCAGAAGACAACTGTCAAAGTATCCAAGAGCAGCTGTCATGTTACCCGGCAGCTGTCAAAACGGCAAACGGCTGTCCAATGGGATAGCGAAACGTCTCCGAACACAAGGGACACTCAAATGAAAGGCATTGAGCCCAATTTAAAAAGTAATGTGAAGATGGCATCCGAATGGAAATCCCTGGCCCCAAATAAAGAAAATGGAGAGAGGGATATCGAGAAGGGAAGAAGGAAGTAGAAAAGAAAAAGCAGTAAAGAACAGAAGAGCGGAGGATCAGAAAAAGATAAAAGATAAGTATAGCGCCAAATCGAGTAGTGCAGAAAAGTGCAAAAAATCGTTGGTTATTCCGTGGCCCTTTTTAACTTTCTCTTACAAAGAGAAAGATATTGTTTTCGTGAAAATTTTCGACCCCAACACGATGATGACGGGTGGGGGAGGACGATCCCTGGAGCCTACACTCCAACGATTCGTTTGCGCCACCGCATTATTGGCGCAAATGCAGAAAAGTACGATGGCATGGAGTAGACGTTCTCCTATTTCACCCAACGAGGGAGCAACGGAGGAGCAGCAGAGGCGTGAGGCGGACTGCCCAAAAGACACCCCTCCAACAAAGTCGCAACACGAAAAGTTTGGTTCGATGGCTAAGAGAAGACGATCTCTTTCCCCCAACGCTGGAGCAACGGAGGAGCAACAGAGGTGTTTAGGCTGACGGCCATGCAAAAACGAAACACAAAACAACACCATGGACACCAAGACATGGGACATCATGTCTAAAGACATGACATAGTCAGAAGACAACTGTCAAAGTATCCAAGAGCAGCTGTCATGTTACCCGGCAGCTGTCAAAACGGCAAACGGCTGTCCAATGGGATAGCGAAACGTCTCCGAACACAAGGGACACTCAAATGAAAGGCATTGAGCCCAATTTAAAAAGTAATGTGAAGATGGCATCCGAATGGAAATCCCTGGCCCCAAATAAAGAAAATGGAGAGAGGGATATCGAGAAGGGAAGAAGGAAGTAGAAAAGAAAAAGCAGTAAAGAACAGAAGAGCGGAGGATCAGAAAAAGATAAAAGATAAGTATAGCGCCAAATCGAGTAGTGCAGAAAAGTGCAAAAAATCGTTGGTTATTCCGTGGCCCTTTTTAACTTTCTCTTACAAAGAGAAAGATATTGTTTTCGTGAAAATTTTCGACCTCGAGATTTTGATTGATTCTAACATTACGCTGATAGCGGAGCCTAAAAAAGTGGTTTTTGGAATTCCGTCCGTCGGTCCGTCGGTCCGTCGGTCCGTCTGTCCGTGATGGTCTCCCCAGCCTAAACGGCTAGACCGATTTTCTTCAAACTTCGTATACAAGCTAGTTTTTTTTGTTTGATTTTAGCCATGTTATAAGCATACTATAAGCATATTAGCTTCAACAAAACTGCATACCCAGTTTTTTCGAGAAAATCCATATAACGGATTTTGTCATTTAGGCCATATAAGGAAAATTGATAATTTCTCGCAAACTATTATGTCAAATTGAATGAAATTCAATATATATACTACTATTACAGCTTGAAGCAATTCCACATAATTAGTTTTAGCCCAACTATCACTAAACGGAATTTTCAGTTTTGGCCAATAACGGAAAATCATTATTATTCACATTGACATCGTTTTCTTCAAATATCGGAGTAAACGTTCGTATAAACTCATTTCGACATTATATATATCATTAATCAAAATGCGTACTATTTGATCTAACGCCTAACTCGCTGTGAAAGAGGAAGTTGCGTACGACCCAGTCGTGCACCCACCACTCGTTTTTAATATTTTAATTAAATGTCGGGAAAAATTCGTTCGGGGCCATCTTCGTGGGCCGCCATTTTGATACATTGGTATCAAGCAAAAAAAATCGTCATAATAAAATTTAATTGGACGCACCACCCCCATTTTTTTCATGAAATTTCAGGATGAAATTAATTTCAATGGTGAATGTGGTAAGCAACGTGAAAATATAAAATATAAATTGAAAAAGATTTATCGCATACTAAAACTATATTTTCTTACTGATTGTTTTAATTTTAGGATAATTTTATTTATATCTAAATATTCAAGAATATGATCAATATCTATGCACAAAGTTCCAAAACATTTAAGAATGCGCTAATCTCGAGAACTGGTGAAAGGATTTCGATGTGATTTTCACTGTTATGATCGTGGGAATGCTAAGGTGTATTCAAAATTGCTCTATCACTAAGAGGAGCTGAGCACTTGAGGAGCATTCGATGTCTAGTGGCAGAAATCAAATTGTTCTTCATTAAAATTGTACCCGGGAGAAGTCGGGCCGGATATTGCTAGCTTTTTATAAACTGTGTCCTAAAATTCTGTTTGCTTACCAGATTTTAAAATTTAGTATGAAATTTGGTCGCAATATTCACCTGAAAAAACATGTTATGAAGCAACCAAGAGCCTCATAAAGGACTAATTCGGCTGATTCCCTAAACGAAAGACAGACAGCGACGTTCGTATCTGCACCTTGAATGTGATAATATTAAACAGGAGAGTTGCAGCCCAACAACTAGCGGAAGAAGTAAGCAACTTCAAAGCAGACATAACTGCCATCCAGAAAATACGATGGGATAGGCCGGGCAAAAGAAAATGAAAAACTGTGACATTAACTACGAAAAGTCTAATAGTAAGCATCAACATCGAGGGGATTTGTTATAAATGCCAGACTTGGACAAGAAGTCGTATGCTTTCAAGACATAATCGACTGCATTGTAACAATCCACCTAACGGCAAAATTTGCCATTCCTTATATGCGCTCACGAACCAACGGAGGAAAAAATGATAAAGCGAAGGACGAGCTTAAAAAATCTTATGAGCGACTAACGAGGTACGATGTTAAAATGGTTCGGGGAGAATTTAACGTAGGAAGAGAAGATATCTTTAGCAGTATTTTCGGAAAATACAGCCTACACGTTAACACATCTGGCATTCGCAAAACGCGTATCCCTTAACCTCTCGAGTTGGTTGTAACTCGATTGACCATATTCTCATTAGTTGACAAACTTTGAGTGATACACATCGGTAGAATGGTTAGTTTCGGTGAATCAGTTTTTGTGTATGAAATCTCCGAAGGTTTTAGGAAGGGAAGCGAACTCTTATAACGGGTCCGCCATCTAACTTTTTTTTTCAACTTATTTCGTGAATGGTAACACTTAGCTCATGTCTGATCTGACAGATAATTAGTTTTATCCTTCCGCTGAACGAATGTGGTTGTGTATACGCTTGAACAACGCTGGGAAATATTGCGAAATTACTTTGAAAATCATGGTAATGTTGCGAATGTGTGCGAAAATTGCGTACGGATTTTGGGAGACGAGAAGCACCGTCAGCTCCGTATTTTCGTTATCTTGTGAAAAAAGAGAAAGAAACTGGCATCCTCATCGATAAATCAAAGCGTGAAAAGCCAAAAACAGTGCGTACACCCGAGAATATTGCTGCTGTGGCAGAAAGTGTGCGTGAAGCGCCATCAACATCAATTCACCGTCGTTCTCAACAATTGAACATTTCGGAGACATCATTGAGATGAATTTTGCATAAAGAACTTGGTATGACGCCATACAAAGTCCAATTGGTTCAGGAGTTGAAGCCAACTGACCATCCAATGCGTTTTCGCTTCGCTAAGTAGGCCTGCGATCGACTTAGAGAAGATGCTGATTTTGCCAAAAAAAATCATCTTTTCAGATGAAGCTCATTTTGATCTTGGCGGGTATGTATACAAGCAAAATTGTCGCATTTGTGGCACAGAAAACCCGCACGCATATATTGAAAAGCCGATACACCCAAAACGAGTCACTGTTTGGTGCGGATTTTGGTCCAGAGGCATAATTGGGCCATTTTTCTTCGAAAATGATCAAGAAGTGGCCGTTACAGTCAATGGCGATCGTTATCGGGCCATGCTGAACGAATTTTAGTTCACAATTTGAAGAGGAGGATATTGGCAACATTTGGTTTCAACAGGATGGCGCTACGTGCCACACAGCCGAAGCTACACTCGATGTTTTGCGCCCCGTTTTTGAAGATCGCATTATCAGCCGCAGAGCTGATGTCGTTTGGCCACCTCGGAGCTGCGATTTGACACCGTTGGACTATTATTTGTGGGGTGCCGTAAAAGATAAGTGTTACGCCGACAAGCCAGAGACAAATGACGTTTTAAAGGACAATATTCGTGAAGCCATTGGTGAAATACAGCTGCACACAATCGATAATGTGCTTAAAAATTGGACCGATCGTGTAGGCTACTGCATGGCCAGCCGAGGCAGCCATTTGAATGAAATTATTTTCCATTATTAACCGGAAGTATGGCGGACCCTTTACAACTTTTTAAAATTAAATCTAAATCTAGATTGTGTAAACGATACACGTGATATGCAATGCGTGCAATGCTAGTGCAGAATTTAATAACGAAAATTTAGTGGAATTCCGAATGTCAGTGTTCCACATAACCATTCTACGCAAGACGAACTTCGCGGTAATATAAGTTTATTAAGTAAAATAAAAATGAATGTGCAAACGTTTCGCTTAAAAGAAGTGGTATTCGGGAAGTTGCCTCAACGTGATGTCATAGCCACGTTTGCTAGTATAGAGAAGGAAGCTGCAAAAATGGGTTTAGCAGTAAATGAGGGTAAGACTAAGTATATGCTGTCAACACGAAAGGACACACAACATCGACAAATTGGACAGAACGTCACCATTGACAGATACAACTTTGAGGTAGTACGGGACATTGTCTACCTCGGCTCCGCTATTAACTCTGACAACAACATCTCATCAGAAATCAAACGAAAAATTACTCTTGCCAATCGCTGTTTCTTCGGGCTAAGAAGGCAATTTAGTAGTAAAGCCCTCACTCGAACTACTAAGGAGATCCTATATAAGTATAAGACCCTGATTATCCCAGTCCTGCTCTACGGCGCTGAAGCATGGACCGTATCAAAAGCGGATGAAGAAATCTTTGGTCGATTCGAGAGAAAATTTCTTCGAAAAGTCTTCGGTCCCGTTTGTGTTGACGGACTATGGAGCCGAAGATTCAACCACGAACTATACGAGCTGTACAGCGGCATACCCCCAGTCAAAAAACTCCGCATTGGACGTTTAAGATGGCTAGGACATCTAGAACGAATGGACACCAATACTCCGGCTCGCAGAGTCTTCGATTCCCAGCCAGACGTTGGACGCAGAGAGGAAGACCTCGCCTTAAGTGGCGCGCAGAAGTGGAAACCGACCTCAACCAACTTGGAGTGCGCAACTGGAGGCAGTTAGCTAAGGACCGGGCTAATTGGAGAGGCATGTTGGTTGAGGCCCAGGTTCATTCCGGACTGTAGCGTCACTTAAGTAAGTAAGTAAGTAAGTAAGTATAGCGTCAAATCGAGTAGTGCAGAAAAGTGCAAAAAAATCGTTGGTTATTCCGCGGCCCTTTTTTTAATATTTTAATTAAATTTCGGGAAAAATTCGTTCGGGCCATCTTCGTGGTCCGCCAAAATCGTCATAATAAAATTTAATTGGGCGCACCACCCCCATTTCACAACATGGGTAGAATATTTTTTTTTTTTTTTGGTTCATCCCATCGTTCGTTTGTTTTCAATTTTCGTCTTGTTTAGCTTTTATTTTCAGGTTTCGTAATTTTCCGAAAACTACGTGGCGTCCAAAATCCATCGTTCACTTGGAAGGCAAAGCGCTCCAAGTTTGAACCCACCCCGCACGAGATATCCCAGCATCTCGTAGTTCACCCACTAGAAGCTGCGATTCTTCGTGTGAGTGATATGTGTTTGATAGATCGCTCACAGGAATTTCTGTAACAATGTGAACTCCTGAAACCGTTTACCAACAACCTGATCGGCCCTTATTAGTGTGGTTTTAGGCCAGGAAAGTCCACAACTCATCAAAACTCCACACTTCGGAAGATCCTGGAAAGCCCAAATTAGTCCGAATCGATACCCATCACCTATTCATCGATTTCAAAGCCGCATACGACAGTATTTATAGAGACGAACTATACAGGCCATGTCTAGTTTTGGTATACCGCCCAAAATCGTCCGTTTGTGTAGGATGACGATAGAGAATTCTCGCTGTTCCATCAGGGTCGGAAACGACCTCTCCTACACATTCGATACTGAAAAAGGATTTAGGCAAGGCGATGCGCTGTCATGTGACTTCTTCAATTTGATTCTTGAGAGGATTGTGCAAAACTCCCGAGCCAACACCACAGGCACAGTGGTACAACTCTAGCATATGCCGACGATATTGACATCATTGATCAGACTCAAATTGATGTCACAGCCACGTTTGCTAGTATAAAGAAGGAAGCGGATCCTACATAGGGCGCTGAAACATGAACCGTGTTAAGAGTGGAAGAAGAAATTCTTCGATTTAAGATAAATCTTCGGTCCTGTTTGCGTTGACGGGCTATTGAGACGAAAATTCAACCAAGAACTATGAGCTGTACAGCAGTTTGCCCCTAGTCAAAAAAAAACTCCGCCTTATGTACGTTTAAGATGTGTTTTACCTGTTGAACGAATGGACACCAATACTCCGGCTCGCTTCTTCGATTTCTAGCCAGACGTAGGACGCAGTAGAGGAAGACCTCGCCTTAAGAGGCGCGCACAAGTAGAAACCGACCTCAACCAACTTGGAGTGCGCAACTGGAGGCAGTTAGCTAAGGACCGGGCTAATTGGAGAGGAATGTTGGTTGAGGCCCAGGTACATTCCGGAATGTAGTGCCACTGAAGTAAGTAAGGACGTGGCCAATATGTGATTTTTTTTGTCAGCAGCAACGAGGTGATTTTCTTGAGTCGAATATTATCTGTGTTAGAAAAGCTCCACATGACCTGCAGACCTCCAATTGTAACTTAATATCACAAGGTCGTTTAAACTGCGTGTTTCGGAAAGTTCATGGTTAAATTTTGTTTTTTTACCAACCTACAAGTACATACAAGTCTTCGTAAGTTATGTCGCAACGTAAACACCTGAACTGCAACCATTTCCATCCACCACAACAACATTTTAAAACAATTTGTGTTCCTGCTCGTTATGTGTCTTAATCCATTACACGAAAATAAAAATTCAAGGACATCAGTGCATCCGAAACAAGCTCTCTACTCTGCAGAACACCACTTCACCCACCTCGCGTTCTCCAACAAAATGTACACAACTCACGTTGAAAGGTCAAAACCCGAACCTGTAGTCGCCAAAAACTATATCGAAGGATGTTCTATTCTATAGTGTAAAGGACCTCCTGATGCGGAAGATTGTACACGTACAAGTATGTCCCCATGTAGGCATATCCAAAAGCATCCAAATTGTCTGCATATGACAGACGCTTTGGAATTAGTCGTCCAAATTAGGGGCACCGCACCCACATACTTCCAATTAGGCTTCCTGAAAAATGTACAGCGACTATCACGACTACATGATAAAGCGACTTTTTGCTTTGACCATGCATACAAGTACCATGCGTTCCACATCGTCCTTACTGTGAAAATGTGATCTATGATACCCCAGCCGAATGTGTCCCTTCCGACGTGCTGTGGTTGCAGCGGCAATGAACCCAATACCGCTTGCCTCTTTAGCTAGCTCACAGTTTGAGAGTTGTTGGTCGATCCTTTTCGTCCTCGATTTATCTATTATTTCTGTTTTTGTTTTCTCACCAGCATCACCCACCAGTGTATGTAATTTGTAAGTCTACGGCAACACATGCGGTCAGCTTGAAGGATGAGTCTTTGGAATTGACAGACTTTAAGGGTCGTTTTGGGTGAGGGGTGTATTAATAGCAATCACACATATGTGGTGTTACGAAATGTTATTTCTGTCAACCCACCAACGCGATGTTTCGGTACTGACCCTAATTAGTAATGACCGACAGGACGGGTGGTGACAATTTACGTGTGCTTTGACCTGTTTTAGGGATCACGTTCATGGTATTTTTGACATCACATTGAGATTCGATTTGAATGGAGAATTGATTAGTCTCGGTGGGTTTCTTTTGCTAAAGAATGACAAATACAGAGGCACACTATATACAAGACTAAATGTGTGTGCCACAAATACATTCCAAAGCAGGTCATTGCAAAACATTCCCACACAAGTGGGAAGGCATCAACCGCTTTGACAGACTTCTAAAATCGCATACAAGAACAGACAAATGTATACGTTCCTTGAAAAGAAAACTAAATCTCCATATTCTCAGTGGAAAACATAAATCTAGGACATCCTTTGTCTACCTCTTCGCCAACATAACCTAGCCCAGAGACCCATTCTACATTCGGTTAGCCCTGCCTTGACCCAAAATGGAGGAAGAGTCCTTTTTGACCGCTTGTGTGTAAGTGCCCTCCAGACACCGCAAATACGTTACATCGTCACGTAAAAAGGTGCAGTCCACCTATCTCCAGCTTTAAATACATCACTCCTCGGGGCATATTTTGCCTGTCACCTTAAACGGAATAAAGTCCACGCAAACCCTTTAAACCGAAACCAAGTCCTCAGAACCGAGACCTCACCGCACTTGGCAATTAAACCGTTTTAAGTGGTTGACTGCTGTTTTTTTTACAGGAGGTATCCTTTCAACATACATATTTCATTTGGTGTTTTCGCGCTTCGTGTCCTCGAAGGAGAAAAAAATGTCCATTCATGCAATTTGCACTCAGCCAAACGATACCTTTGAGGACACTTGTATCTGCAAAACAGTCTTGGACCAGATGCAGTTGTATAGTGGTCTGGCCGGGCCATTGCAATCGTCATCGTTCTTTAAAGGATTCGCTGCTTCGCACCCGTGCCCATGTCCGGGGTCCGAACAATGTTTGAAGGATACGGCAGATGACGGCGAGTAAATATCACTCGAGTGCCACCCGTGCCGTGGGTTCGTGGTGTTGGTGCGGCAATGGGGTTTCGCTGTACACATGGTGCGCCATTGACGTCGGCGGCGGCGAACCACAGTTCAACGCCACCACTGTGTAGAGGATAAATGAAGTGCTATCCGTTGTGTAGTGGAGATTGTGTGTGCGCGAGCGCTATTCTGTGGGCAAGAGGTAATGTATGTATGTCGGGCAGGATATTAAATGTCCTGCGATGTTCTATTTCACTATTGTACCCGTTTGGGGTTTAGCTTTTTTTTTGCTGCATTACCACTGACCTGGTTTTGGTGTTTGTCTTCTTCTATTTGGCCAAAGGGAAGGTAAGGATGTCTGTCTGCATATGCGTGCGGAAGGTATTTCGGTGGGCAATGAGTTATGTTGTTCAAATATATAGAAATGAGGATATGAGATTTTTTTTAAGTGAGTGCATGCATATGAAGGACATAACCCATTTAGAGTACCCTATGCGTCTCCCACGATGATACATAGAGTCAAGGAGTTATTGGTCGCAAAACATAATTTTGGCTATTCGCAGGATAGTAGTTGATAATTATCACTAGACACCTTATTAATAGAGAGTCTGGATCTTCAAATTGCAAAATAAATTAAACCGGAACAAAGCAACTTATAATCTAAGCAACAACACACTTTTAACAGACATGTAGCGTTCATAAATGAGACTCTGCTGCAAGGACGAATATCACTGACAACCAGGGCTCTAATCACAAAAGACAGGATGATCGATGATTACATTCTGACAGTTTCAATTCAAGCTCCGGTAAGTAAGATCACTTTATCCTGATTGTATAGATGACATTGTTTCGTCTCGATTGTTTTAAGACCTAATGGGTGGATGTTGTAGAACGAGAGCGAACTCTGATCGGTGTTAACTTGGCACGCCCAACTATGACTATACATGAATTGTGCTTACGTCGTCTTACATTCTCAACCTCGTATCTGCAAAATCTTAGTTTTTTGTTTTTTCCATATTTGGCATCGTCACTGTCCTGCTCATAAGTGTAGAAAACACGTATCTGAATAGCAATTTAAAGTTAGCCGCAAATGACGACGCAAATTCCTTTCATCTGACTTTCTTTGTCTTTGTTTACTGCAAGAACCTCGTAACTCGCTGTTACGAGGTTTTCAACCAAATATCATTACCCAAATCGTAGATACGAGATTGTCGCTCTTCATGCATTGCACGAGAGACCAAAGATATTACTGTCAGTTTTTATACCCTATCCCATAGGGGGGTATATTAGTTTTGATACATAGTTTGTAACATAGAGAAATAATTTTGCTACATATACCTCAAAGTATATGGATCGACTCAGAATCGCTAGCTGAGTCGAATTAGCCATGTCTGTCTGTCCGTCCGTCCGTCCGTCCGTCCGTCCGTCCGTCCGTCCGTCCGTCCGTGTGTCCGTCCGTCCGTCTGTCTGTTCGTCACCGATTTTTGGGCCTTAAATTTTGAGCTAGGATAATGAAATTTGGTATATAGGATCCTTGGCCGAGTCACCAGAACAAGTGTAAAAATTTTTGAAATCCGCCCACTGCCACGCCCTCTTTTAAGAAAAACTCAGTTTTTGACCAAACCGTAAGGAACTTTAAAAAAGTTTCTGAACAAGATATTTAGACAATATTAATATCTATATTTCGTCCATATAAAGTTTTTTGCCACGCCCACTTTTTGGGGGCGTTTTCAATTAAAAACTGTTTTCGGTCAAATTTTAAATTTTTCGAAAAAAATTTTGATGCAGAATCATTAACATTATTAATATGAACATTTCGTCTATATACCATTTTAACCCACGCCCACTTTTTGGGGGCGTTTTTATATAAAAACCATTTTTATACCCTACCCCATAACATATGCAGGAGAAAACCTTGTCTGTTGTAGAACCGTAAAATTGTTTTGTAAGCAGTCCGAAGAATTTGTTGTCACTATATCATTTTTTCTATTTTATCCAAATCGTGTTTTTAGCCATGCCCCCTTTTTGGGGATTTTAGTTTTATGGATAGGATGGGATAGGGTATTCAACGATCCGCACAGCGGATTGTAGCCTTCTCATATGTTTTGAATTATTTTTCTATAACCGTCAAATTTACCGTAATGCGAGTGGTTTGTACAAGCCTTGTTGATTTTCTTTGAAATTCTTAACGTGTGTCGTGTAGTCGTCAAAATCGCCGTTAGAGTGTTTTGTGAAACAAAATTTGATTTACTGTGAAGGTCTTTATCGTATTTATGAGAAATATAAACGATAACTTAGTGCTTCTTTTACTATCAGGAAATTTCTAAATTGAAAAAAATTGTAGACGGTCATATCTATAAGATGAAGAGGTGGAGCAGAGGTGCGGAGTTGGTGAGTTTGGCGAGAGGTAATAATGATGAAAAGGAAGCATATACCTCAAAAAAGAACACAACCGGTAGGTATCTCATGCACTTATTCCTAAATTATTTCTACTAATGACATGAAAAATGTGCTGTATCTAATTTTGTCATCTTCAGTGCAATTGTTGGAAACTACAAAAATAATAGAGAAAGATAAGATTGTCGTTTTAGATGAAAAGACTGGCCAGTTTGGTTTTCAAGATGCAGAACCGGCAAAAAGCGATGTTATCAATGTTGATAACTGTATTTTGGATGAAAAAACTGGTGAACTAAAACCGCCTTCATTAAGCTTGGAGAGTGGTGATTCTCAGTCTCAGTGTGACTTCTCGGTTTCGACTGACGATACAGATTATAAATACAGCGAATATTCCACCGATTCAACCGATCTGGACACGTCTTTTAGGACTCTAGATGAAATCAGTGGTTTATGCACTAACAAAAAAGCCAAGAAAGGCCAAGGCAATAAAAACAGATGGTTGCGAAATCAATTGAAACGTAGAAGACAAAAGGGCAAACAGTATACTTCAATAAAAAGAAAAAGGGGTGAGGGGATTATTGGAATGGAAGTTCGGGGAGAGAGAACAATAAAACCCAAATGTAATTCAGTGAAATGTGCTAAGAGTAAAACAAGGAAGTGTCAAGAAATATCAGAAAAGGCCAGAGATGAAATTTTTCATACATTCTGGGACGTTCTTTCTTGGGAGCAACGAAAAATGTATGTAAACCTGTTGAAAAACAAACCACGGGCATTCCAAGTAAGAGATCCCATACGTTGGAGTATAAATTAAAAGTTAGTGGTGAGATGAAAGCTGTGTGTAAGAAAATGTTTATGAACACTCTCTGTATCGGTGAATGGTCCGTTTTAAATTGGGTCAAGAGTACTAAAAATGAAATCTGCATGACGAATAAAGCTCCCAAAGTAAATAGGCTCAAACCCATTAATATTACGAAAGCAGAACATATCAAAACATTTTTGAAATCAGTCCCTAAAATGCCATCCCACTATTGCCGAAAAAGTACAAGTAAAGAATACGTGGATGTAGATTATGGGACTTGGATGGAATTGTACAAAACTTTCGAGGTCTACATGAGAGACAACAACATCCCGCATGAAGAAAAAGCTTCATATAAATGTTTTTTGACAATCGTTCATGATATGAATCTTGGCCTATATAGACCAAAAAAGGACCAATGCGATTTGTGCTATGCATTTAAAAATGGTAATATTGGAACAGAAGAATATCAGATGCACATTAAGGCCAAAGAAAGAGCAAGACTGGAAAGGGATTCAGACAAAGAAAGATGCTTAAAAGGTGAGATACACCTATTTACTGTAGATTTGCAGGCTGTACAAAATGTTCCATTAATCTCTGCTGGTGCACAATATTTTAAGTTGAAGCTGTGCGTTCATCAATTTACAATATACAATGAGAGAGATGGCAGTGTACTTTGTTATGTGTGGCACGAGGGAGAGGGTGGCGTTGATTCAAATGTTTTTACATCATGCATCATTGACTTTTTGGAAGGATTGGCAGATAAAACCAAACCAATTATTATCTTCAGTGACGGCTGTTGTTATCAAAATCGAAATGTGACTCTATCAAATGCTTTACAAAACTTCGCTATTAAACATAAAGCTGAAATTTATCAGAAATACTTGGCAGTAGGACACACACAAATGTCATGTGATTCGGTCCATTCCACAATTGAAATTAAAAAAAAAAACAAAGAGCTCTTCGTTCCTGCCGACTTTTTTCGAATAATTAAAGAAGCCAGAAGTTCAAAACCATACCAAGTACGCTACCTAAGTCATGAGTTCTTCCTAAATTACGGAGCGGCAATGAAGTATTACAAATCGATACGACCAGGGAAGAAAACTGGCGATCCTTGTGTGGTGAATATAAGGGCATTCAAATACACAGAATTTGGAACAGATTAAACTTCGACAGTGATTGGAAATTGTTGCCACAACGTTTCGACATCAATGGATCACGTATAGTAGAAAGACTCTATAATCAACCCTTAACAATTACAAAAAGGACATCCATCTTCCTTTTGTAATCTTCAGAGTTTGAAGAACCTTTTACCTAAAGACTATCACACCTTTTATGACCAGCTGACTCATGAAGAATAATATTCCAAAACATTTTTTCTAGCGTGTTATTTCCTAAAATTGTTAATTTCTTTCGGTCTAATAAAAAAAAAAAAATTTCTTGGTTTTTTTATTATTGGTTTTAACACAACAACCTCGTATCTCACATTTACGCCAACACGATTGTAGTGGAACTCTTAATACCGTAACCTCGTATCTAAAAATTCTTCTCTTGCCTGGAGTGCGTAATTTAATGTGCAATTGAATAACCTGAAAAATACGTGTGAGGTAAGTTTTAATGAAATGACATTCGCATATTTTTCTTAAAAAAATTATATTACAAAATATGCAGTTTTTTCTTCATACTGTAAACATAGTGAAAGAGAGATACGAGGTTGAGAAAGAAAGGCGACTTTATTTAACCTCCAAGTGGTAACCGCATTGGATACTGGTATCATCCAACCGAATTTGACTTATAAGTGCAAGAATCGACTATAAGTTGGCGTGCCACCAGGTTCTAGGACACCGATAACAACTCAACTACGGAAACATGGAAGCAACGAATAGCCTCGACGGAAAGGCTGCACCGGCTTTTCACAAAGTAGTAAAAAGATCAAAAAAACCTCGCGGTCAACGATGTAAAGAGGTGCCAGGAATGAAGTTCGTGAAAAAGTGTAAAAAATCGTCAAAGCAAGGGATACAAGGTGCGAACAGGAAATATCGTATTTTAGACACAGTCGATGCAGATGCAGTTTGGTTTTAGGCCAGGAAAGTCCACAGTCTGGAAATCCAAATCGATACCCACCATCTGTGTATCGATTACAAAGCCCCATACGACAGCTTTTTTAGACGAACTAAAGGATGTCCCATAATTCACGCAAAATTTTAATTTTGCGCCATTTAATAGTACTGTTTTGCAAACGGAAAAATAGATAGCAATGTGACAGCTGACAGTTCGGGGTTTATAAGAATGGAGCGCTATACGAAAAAACAATGCATTTTCGTTGTTGAGCAATATTTTAAAAATAATGAAAGTTTGTGAGCTACAGTCCGCAATTTTCGTACGAAATATGGCGTTCATAGTAATTTTAAACCATCAACTGTGAAGAGAATAGTTGAAAAATTCAGGGAGACTGTATCTTAGGCACAAGTTGACAGGACACCCAAATCCAGTCGACTTTTGAATCCTGGGTCGTTTGTCCCGTTTGCGTTGACGGACTTTGGAGATGAAGATTCAACCACGAACTATACGAGCTGTACAGCGACATACCCCTGGTCAAAAAACTCCGGATTGGACGTTTAAGATGGCTAGGACTCATAGAACGAATGGACACCAATACTCCGGATCGCAGAGTCTTCGAATCCCAGCCAGACGTAGGACGCAGTAGAGGAAGACCTCGCCTTAAGTGGCGCGCACAAGTAGAAACCGACCTCAACCAATCTAAAGTGCGCAACTGGAGGCAGTTAGTTAGGGACCGGGCTAATTGGAGATGAATGTTGGTTGAGTTCTAAGTCCTTTCCGAACTGTAGCACCACTTAAGTGGGTAAGTTATACATAGAATTTCCGCTAAAAGGGATGACAATGAACATCAACATATACTTTAGAAACTACAAAGTGCACCATCTTGTGTGTCGGTATTTAATATTCAATGTTTAAATACCGATATTTTGATATTTACCAACCGATTGACTTGAGTAGACATGTTTTTAAAACTTCAATTTAGCATAATTTTTAACCATGAATCGCTACACAACGAACCAACCCACCAAAACAGGGACACTGTACATTGAAAATAGTCGTTCAGTTGTGTTAACTCAACGTGCACATCGTCGAAAATATGGTGGTCAACAAGCACTGTCTGCCAACGTTATAAGTCGGTTGTTGTCGAATATTGTTAAGCTCGGGATAGTGGAAATCGTCGACTTGCCATTCATCATCGCCCAAGGCTTCTTCATCTAAGAAATGGTCCTCTCAATTGGCCACAAAAGTCTTGTGATTTGACACCATTGGATTACTTTCTATGGAGATATGTGAAATCTCTTGTTTACATCGAAAAATCCGAAAGGAATGAGGAATTGAAAGCTAGCATAACTCATGTTATTCATGGAATACCAGGTGATATGCTTAAAAAAGTGGTTGAAAATTGAAGGAAATTATTTGAAAAAATGAAATGTCATGAACCAAACTAACGTGTTGTAGAACGAGGGAAGACTCTGACTGGCTTTAACTTGGCAATGCCCAGTGCTCGCAACTCTGACTACACATGAAATGTGCTTATTTTTTACCTCCAAGTGGTAACCATCGGGTATTGGTCTCATCCAACCGGATTTGACTTGCTAAACCATAAGTGCGAGTGTTGATCAGAAGACGTAAAACAGCAACACTGTAAACAACCTGGTCAGAGTGGCGCGAAAGCGGAAGCCCTAAACTGCTAGAAATCAGACATTACTGCCACCCAGGATATATGCGCTCCCGCTCCGACGGAGTAAAAAGACGATAAAGCGAAAAACTGCTTCTACGAGCTCCTTGACAAAACCTATGAGCGACTACCGAAGTACGATGTTAAAATCGTGATAAGAGATTTAAATGCATAGGTAAGAAGAGGAGATGTCTTAAGCAGTATTGTATCGGAATACACAGCCTATACGACAACAAGTCTGGCAACGGACTTAAGATAATTGACTTCGCTATACAAAACGAAATGCAACTAAAGCCAGCACACGGTTTCCTCACCTCGATATCCATAAGGGGTCTAACATCGACTCAAACCACTACTTTGTTGCAGCTAAGGCAAGAATGAGGATATACACCACTCCACAACAAACCAGAAATGCTGTGAAAAAAGTGAATCTCGAAAGGCTGCAATCGCAAAAGACCGCAAAGGCCTTCGCGCAACGCTTATCTCTTAACCTCTCGATTCACACCATACCACCAGCATATAATGTCGAAGAACAATGGCAACGATGCTCGCAGCCAAGAACGAGGCCTAAGCTGCAGGTGAAGACGAGAGCTGCCATTCAGCTCTATAGGCAAAGAAGAAGGAAGAACACCGGCTTTTTAGAAAGAAGAAAAAGAGCAAGAAAATCGCGGGATTGAGGATATTGAGAGGTGCCACTCCATGAACGATGTTCGCAAGTTTTACCAAAGTGTAAAACGTCAAAGCCAAGGATACAAGGCTCGAAAAGAATCCTATCGAGATGAACAAGGAAATATCGTAGTTGAGACATAGTCGATGCTGAGAATATGGAAGAACTAATTCTGCAGACTGTTAAACGGCGAAGACGAACAACATTCCGCTGTCACTCAAAACGAACCATTTAATATTGGCAACGGCAGCGAAAACTGCAAACCACCCGACCTAAATGCAGTGAGGATAGCAACATCTAAACTCAAGCTACGTAAGGTCGCCGGAAATGACGGCCTTCCCGCTAAGCTTTATAAAAAGCTGGCGGAGATGACTTGGTAAGAACATCCACCAACTCAAAAGCCAGTCGGATGAAGGTATGCCTGATGAAGGTATGCCTGAAGTATGGAACCTCAGCATCATTTTCCCGATCCACAAAAATGGAGACCCTCTGAACTGCGCCAACTACAGAGGCATAAGTCTGCTCAACATCGCCTACAAGATCCTATCTGTCATAATATGTGAACGCCTGAAACCGTTTATAAACAACCTGATCGGCCCTTAGCAGTGTGGTTTTAGACCAGGATAGTCCACAGTAAAATTTTCACACTTCGGGAGATACTGGTAAAAAATCCAAGCAGTCCAAATCGATACCGACCATATATTCATCGATATCAAAGCCGCATACGATAGCGTAGATAGAAACGAGCTATGCAGAGCCATGTCTAGTTTTGGTATACCGCCCTAACTCGTCGAGTTGTGTAGCTGCTCCATCAGGGTCGGAAACGATCACACCGACACATTCGATACCAGAAAACGATTAGGGCAAGGCGATGCGGATTGTGTAAAACTCCCGAGCCAACACTAGAGGCACAATTTCCCCATTTTTCCGCTTCCTTCTCTATACTAGCAAACGTGGCTATGACATCACGTTAAGTCCTACCAATGATTCCAATATCGTCGGCGTATGCTAGTAGACGCCGACGATATTGAAATCATTGGTAGGACTTAACGTGAACGATGAGAAGGAATCGGCAAAAATGGGTATTGCAGTAAATGAGGGTAAGACTAAGTATATTCTGTCAACACGAAAGAACACACAATATCGACGAATTGGACAGAACGTCACCCTTGACAGATATAACTTTGAGGTAGTACGGGACTTTGTCTACCTCGGCTCCGATATTAACTCTGACAACAACATCTCGTCAGAAATTAAACGAAGAATTACTCTTGCCAACAGCTGTTTCTTCGGGCTAAGAAGGCAATTTAGTAGTAAAGCCCTCACTAGAACTACTAAGGAGATCCTATATAAGACCCTGATCATCCCAGTCCTGCTCTACGGCGCTGAAGCATGGACTGTATCAAAAGCGGATGAAGAAATCCTTGATCGATTCGAGAGACAAATTCTTCAAAAAATCTTCGGTCCCGTTTGCGTTGACGGGCTATGGAGACGAAGATTCAAGCACGAACTATACGAGCAGTACAGCGACATACCCCTGGTAAAAAAACTCCGGATTGGACGTTTAAGATGGCTAGGACACAAAGAACGATTGGACACCAATACTCCGGCTCGCAGAGTCCCAGCCAGACGTAGGACGCTGTAGAGGAAGACCTCGCCTTAAGTGGCGCGCACAAGTAGACACCGACCTCAACGAACTTTGAGTGCGCAACTGGAGGCAGTTAGCTAAGGACCGGGTTAATTGGAGAGGCATGTTAGTGTTGGCTTATGCCACACCCACTTTTTGGGGATATTTTTCGGTCGAATTTTGAAATATTCGAAAATAACTTGATGCAAAAACTTTAGTAGAATGAATATGAACATTTCGTCCTTAGACCATTTTAAACAACGCCCACTTTTTGGATGCATGAAATTCGGTTCACGAATTTTATCCAATTTAGCCTTCTTGCTTAGTACTTAATTGTCATTGACTAAGCCTATATAGATGCTGCATACATTAGGATGAACTGCAAAACCCTTGGCAGAATTAGTCTTATTTGTTGCCTAAGTACTCCTATATTGGTGAAACCTTTACGCCAAAAGTCTAAATGTTTGCTCTACCTGACCTTAATCCTACCAGTCCAAAAGTAAATCACTTTCGGACCGAAAATTCGGTTTAAGGATCAAACAATCGCAGATGAATGTTCACTTTGACTATATAACTGGAAGCAACATTCCCAGGATAGAAGAGGATGTAAGGCTGCCCCGTCTCAGACAGAGCTCCTCAACGGGTCGGGAGTAGGGTTGCCAGAAACATTTCTCAACAAATCGGGAGGTTTCAAAAAAAATATCGGGAGATTTAGAAAACCTTATGATTTCATAGTAAAAATCAAATTTATGGATTTATTTCAGGGTTTTTTTGTAAACAACAAGAACTTTGGAGACAGGGAGATTAGCAAAAATCTGTGAAGACTCACGGAATATCGGGAGAACTGGCAACGCTAGTCAAGAGCCCGATATGTAAAAAGTAAGTAAGAAGTTAAGTTTTACAATATTTCATCAGAGCGGGTTTGTGAACAAGCAAATTTGCAGATTTTGGGGGCACATAGACTCCAAAAAATCTCCAGCAACGCCCCTTACACTCATTTCGTATTACTGTTGGGTGCTGAATGGCCGCTTCGATCGCCTGATCTCTCGGCTCTGGACTTATGAGGTTTATGAGGTTATCCAAAGGAAAAGGATTAGATTTAAAAACCAAACACTATACATGAGTTGAAACTCAACATTCTCACAGAAAACGATAGCAACACAAAAAGTCATGGAAAATGCCATCAACAGAGCCAATGATTGCATGCATCCTATTGGAGGCCGATTAACCGATATGATTTTCCATTAAATAATGAAAAAAATGTCAATTAAATAAATTTGTATTTGTAATATACTTGATTAGTTTTTATCTTTCAAAAGTTATTCCATTTATATGTAGGAAAACCACTTTTGGGCCAACCTGTATCAAATCGGTGGAAAGGATAATTTCTCTACTTACTTACTTACTTAAGTGGCGCTACAGTCCGGAATGAACCTGGGCCTCAACCAACATACCTCTCCAATTAGCCCGGTCCTTAGCTAACTGCCTCCAGTTGCGCACTCCAAGTTGGTTGAGGACGGTTTCCACTTGTGCGCGCCACTTAAGGCGAGGTCTTCCTCTACTGCGTCCGACGTCTGTCTGGGAATCGAAGACTCTGCAAGCCGGAGTATTGGTGTCCAATCGTTCTACATGTCCTAGCCATCTTAAACGTCCAATGCGGAGTTTTTTGACCAGGTGCATGTCGCTGTACAGCTCGTATAGTTCTTGGTTGAATCTTCGTCTCCATAGCCCGTCAACGCAAACGGGACCGAAGATTTTTCGAAGAATTATCCTCTCGAATCTACCAAGGATTTCTTTATCCGCTTTTAATACGGTCCATGCTTCAGCGCCGTAGAGCAGGACTGGGATGATCAGGGTCTTATATAGGGTCTCCTTAGTAGTTCGAGTGAGGGCTTTACTACTAAATTGCCTTCTTAGCCCGAAGAAACAGCGGTTGGCAAGAGTAATTCTTCGTTTAATTTCTGACGAGATGTTGTTGTCAGAGCTAATAGCGGAGCCGAGGTAGACAAAGTCCCGTACTACCTCAAAGTGACGTTCTGTCCAATTCGTCGATGTTGTGAGTCCTTTCATGATGACAGCATATACTTAGTCTTACCCTCAGTTACTGCTAAACCCATTTTCGCCGCTTCCTTCTCTATACTAGCAAACGTGGCTATGACATCACGTTGAGTCCTACCAATGATGTCAATATCGTCAGCGTATGCTAGTAGTTGCACCGACTTTTGGAAAATTGTGCCTCTGGTAATGGCTTGGAGTTTTGCACAATTCTCTCAAGAATCAGATTAAAGAAGTCACATGACAGCGCATCGCCTTGCCTAAATCCTTTTTTGGTATCGAATGTGTCGGTGAGGTCGTTTCCGACCCTGATGGAGCAGCGAGAATTCTCTATCGTCATCCTACACAAACGGACGAGTTTGGGCGGTATACCAAAACTAGACATGGCTCTGTACAGTTCGTCTCTATGAATGCTGTCATATGCGGCTTTGAAATCAATGAATAGGTGGTGGGTATCGATTTGGACTTCTTGAGTTTTTTCCAGGATCTGCCGAAGTGTGAAAATTTGATCGGTTGTGGACTTTCCTGGCCTAAAACCACACTGATAAGGGCCGATCAGGTTGTTGGTAAATGGTTTCAAGCGTTCACATATTACGGCAGATAGGATCTTGTAAGCGGTGTTGAGTAGACTTATGCCTCTGTAGTTGGCGCAGTTCAGAGGGTCCCCTATTTTGTGGATCGGGCAACCGACCAGAGTTGGCTTATGAGTTGGTGGCTGTTACTTACCAAGTCATCTCCGCCGGCCTTATAAAGCTCAACGGGAAGGCCGTTATTTCCGGCGGCCTTATTAAGCTTGATTTTAGATATTGCTATCCTCACTTCACTCAGGTCAGGTGGTTGGCAGTTTTCGCTGCCGTTGCCAATATTGAATGGTTCGTTCTGCCTGACAGCGGAATGCTGTTCGTCATCGCCGTTTAACAGTCTGCAGAAGTGGTTCTTCCATATCCTCAGCATCGACTGTGTCTCAACTACGGTATTTCCTTGTTCATCTCGAAAGGATTTTGTTCGAGCCTTGTAGCCTTGGCTTTGACGTTTTACACTTTGGTAAAACTTGCAAACATCGTTCCTGGAGTGGCACCTCTCTATATCCTCGATCGCGCGCTTTTCTTGCTCTTTTTTCTTCTTTCTGAAAAGCCGATGTTCTTCCCTTCTTCTTTGCCTATAGAGCTCAATGGCAGCTCTCGTCTTCACCTGCAGCTTAGCCTTGTAGGCCTCGTTCTTGACTGTGAGCATCTGTCGGCATTCCTCATCAAACCAGGGGTTTCTTGCTGGTGGGCGCGAGAAACCTAGCACATCAGTTGCGGCTGATCTATTGGCTTCGTTGGCATCGTTGCCATTGCTCTTCGACATTCGATGCTGGTGGTATGGTGTTAATCGAGAGGTTAAGGGATACGCGTTGTGCGAAGGTCTTGGCGGTCTCTTGCGATTGCAGTCTTCCGACATTAAATTTTTTCACAGTATTTCTGAATTGTTGTGGCGTGGTGGATATCCGCATTCTTACCATGGCTGCTACAAGGTAGTGATCCGAGTCGATGTTAGCTGCTCGGAATGTTCGGACATCCAAAATACTGGATGCGTGCCTCTTATCTATCGCAATGTGATCAATTCGGTTGACTGTTCGTTGATCTGGATACCGCCATGTCCCCTTATGGATATCGATGTGAGGAAACCGTGTGCTGGCTATAGTGGCATTTCATTCCGTATTCAATTAGCCTCAGTCCGTTACCAGACGTGTTGTCGTGTAGGCTATGTTTTCCGACAATACTTCTAAAGATGTCTTCTCTTCCTACCTTTGCGTTAAAATCTCCCAGCACGATTTTAACATCGTACTTCGGTAGTCGCTCATAGGTTTTGTCGAGGAGCTCGTAGAAGCAATCCTAAGCTATATCATCTTTTTCTTCCATCGGAGCGTGAGCGCATATAAGGCTTATTTTTGCGTATTTGGCCTTGATTCGGATTGTTACTATGCGTTCGCTAATGTCTTGGAAACATAAGACTTCTTGCCTAAGTCTGGCACTTATAACAAATCCGCATCCGAATAGTCGCTGTTTCTGCTCACTATAACACGGTCCGTAGTATATGTCACAGTTTTTCATCCTCTTTTTGCCCTGCCCATCCCATCGTATTTCCTGGATGGCAGTAATGTCTGCTTTGTAGCAGTTTAGGGCTTCCGCTAGTTGTTCGCCTGTACCAGGTGCAGATACGAACGTCGTTGTCCTTTTTTCGTTTAGCAGGGTCGTCAACAATAAAATCAGTCCTTTCCGAGGCTATTGGTTGCTTCGTAACAATATTTTTTTCTGTGGGTGGGTAGTTAACCCAAAGCACAACCCCCAATCTGGAGGGCCAGTTCCAATTTATTAGATACCCCTAGGACACGGGGCCATCAGTATCCACTACGGGATTGAGCGCTGCCGTTGTCCTTTCGGTTCATTCGCCACCATCTCTGTTCAAGGGGCCTCTCTACTTACACATAGTTAAAGATTTCAAGTGAAAAAAAATTGTATGTAATCATCCAATCTAAACATCTTTTATCCCAAGATGATTCCAAGAAACTGTATAACACCCAACCACTAATAGGACTCACATTCAAAAGAGGATACCCGCCCCAAAGCTATATCTACATTATAGACCGACTTCGTGAATAAAACTATTCGTCCACATTAATTTGTATTAACTTACTTTTCATCGAACCCAATAACAAGGATTTAACAGAAGCCGGGGAATAAAAGGAGCAAAACTTCATGCATAATGAACGGATAACCTTCGGACTTTATCTCTCATTATCCTTGAGTCTTCAGAGCATTCTCCTCTGCAAAATATCAAACTTCAATGCCACGTTGTTCATCAAATTTTACGACTCCTTTTATTGTTGTGTTTTAATATTTTTCTTTGCATTATTTAGCGGTGAGAAGAACAATGAATCAGGCTGAGTACTTGTTGCCCGTTCTAAGGACCTCTTCTCTTTCATTTTGTTGCGGTTAGAGAGTGTAATTTAAAAATTTAAATGAATGAAAGACCGTAAAAGTAAAGTGGAAAATGACAAAAATGGAGGAATAACTTTCATATTACCTGGGGGATAAAGAAAATTAATTTTAATTAAAACTCGTTAACTTCATTCGAAAGTTGTCTGCGATAATAAGTAGGGGGGACACATTCTGCAAATCACAAACAAGCATTGATGCGGAATAGCATGATACAGTCTTGGGGACAGAAATGAAAATGGTTTTGCAAATCTATCAGGAAAGAAAAGTACATCACGTACATACTTACGTTAGTGGAGCTAAGGTCCGGAGTGAACTTGCGCCATATCCCTCCAATAAGCCCGGTCCATATATGTAGCTTTCTGCCTCCAGTGGCGAATTTCAAGTTGCTTGAGGTCGGTTTCTACCTATGCGTTACGCTTGATGAAGAAGACTATGGAATCTAACGTTTGGGTATGCTAACAGCAAATCAAACCTCAGATGGAGTCTTGGCAAATAACCAAACAAATTTGGCCAAAACTAGTTTGAGAAGATCAAAGGGACTGGTTTCGTTCGTTAGATCATTCATTAGCGCCACCATAGGTGTCATCACTGGACAGTGTTGAATAGGCAGGCACGCGGAAAGGCTAGTCCTCCACTAAAACTACTTTTGTAGGAGCATGGACGAAGAGGAAGAAGAAATACTTCATCTCCTTTGTAGCTGCCTGGCCCTATCAAGCAAAAGGAAGCTCCATCTTGGTGCCTACTATGCCTTCCAACTCCAACTCTTAGCCTCCCTGTGGCGACCGCTGAGTGCCTAGGACCTTGACCGTATATAAGATCTCAATCCCTGTGTAATGTCTTGGCGGCAGCAGATGAAAGCGGAAGGAAGACGTAGAGCAGAAAAACTCCCAACGGTGCGTGGCGTCTACAGTCCTAGTTATGTTGGACAAAGCGAAAAACCTATTTTGAGCTGCTTTGGCATATTCGGAGGACAAGCTATTTAGGAATCTCAAGGGTAAGTCGGGCCCCTGAAAAGAGATGGTGGCGGTGTCCAAAAAACCAACGTTAGCGCTCAATCCCGAAGTGGATATGATGGCCCCGTGAGCTGCTTTGTCATATTCGGAGGACAGGCTATTTAGGAATCTCAAGGGTAAGTCAAGGCCTTTGAAAAGAGATGGTGACTGATGAACCAAAAAACCAATGGCAACGCTCAATCCCGTAGTGGATTTTGATGGCCCCGTGGCCTGGGGGTGTTGAATAAATTGGAACTGGCCCTCTAGGTTGGGGTTTGTGCCGTCAGGGTAACTTCCTTAAAACGTACAAAATAGCTGATTATGAAAGAGACAACAACCTCGGATAACAGATCCTCTCAAATATCAACCAGACCGGGAACGTCCACGGACAACTATTCAGGAGTATCCATCCGGAACCTAAGCACGGTGTACACTCCGGGTACTATTCAAGTACTTGAATCTGTCCTCGAGCGATACAGGGCAACTACTCACGAGTACCCACCTGGAATATATGCGCGGTGTACACCCCTGGTGCTACTTAATAACTTAAATATGTCCTCGCGCGGTTAAGGGCAGACATGGCCACGATCCAGGAAACACGATTGACAGGATCAAGAACACACAAACGAAAAGCATGTGACATGGTCATACAGCTGCCACCCAAGACTAGACATATTAGGATCCGGATTCGTTGTGGGGAGCCGACTTAGGTCAAGAACAATCGACTTTTGATCGCCTGGCTGTGATCCGCATCAGGGCAACATTTTGCAACTTCAGACTTATATGTGCACAACGATGAGACTGAAGATCAAGGAGGATTTTTAAGACCTCCTGCAAGGAACCTAAATAGCCTGTTCGGAATACGATGTGAAAATCGTACTAGGGGACACTTCAATGCAATAAGGAAAACATCTTCGGGCGTTTAGTTGGAAAGTACAGACTCCACGAATCGACAACAGATAATGGCTTCCAACTAATAGCATACGCGGAAGCATGTAATACGGTTGTCAGTAACACTAGATTCTTCGAATCCACAAATCTACCTGGAGATCTGCAGATGGTCCAACCAAATCGACGATGTGCTCATAGATGTGAGGCACGCATCCAACATCCTGGATGCTCACACATTCAGAGGGGCAAACGTCGACTCGGACCATTTTCTCATCGCAGCCAAATTTAGACCCCGTCTGTCCAACGAGAAGAAGCTGCAAATGGTGTACAAAAAGGACTTAACGTTGGACTCCTTAATGAACTGGAGATTCCCAGAGTCTACAAAAAAAAAAACAAGTGAGAGACTCCCCGCTGTGCCTCATCCTCCACCAATGTCAACAATCAGTGGATATAGTATCGCAATATCATTAAAAAAGTAGGGGAGACCACCATAGTCTATGATGCCAGATGATGATATTTACAAGTAGGTACCAAAAAGAGATGACAGAAGAGGCACATATCAAGGCGCTACAACGCAAAACACGTACTGCCCGGAAAGAATACCGAACCAGGAGAAGGGAAGAGAAGGAAATCCTGCGTAGGCCTCCTTACTTACTTACTTAAGTGGCGCTACAGTCCGGGATGAACCTGGGCCTCAACCAACATGCCTCTCCCATTAGCCCGGTCCTTAGCTAACTGCCTCCAGTTGCGCACTCAAAGTTGGTTGAGGTCGGTGTCGACTTGTGCAAGCCACATAAGGCGAGGTCTTCCTCTACTGCGTCCTACTCTGCGAGCCGGAGTATTGGTGTCCATTCTTTCTACATGTCCTAGCCATCTTAAACTTCCAATACGGAGTTTTTTGACCAAGGGTATGTCGCTGTACAGCTCGTATAGTTCGTGGTTGAATCTTCGTCTCCATAACCCGTCAACGCAAACGGGACCGAAGATTTTCCGAAGAATTTTTCGCTCGAATCGACCAAGGATTTCTTCATCCGCTTTTGATACGGTCCAAGCTTCAGCGCCGTAGAGCAGGACTGGGATGATCAGGGTCTTATATAGGATCTCCTTAGTAGTTCGAGTGAGGGCTTTACTACTAAATTGCCTTCTTAGCCCGAAGAAACAGCGGTTGGCAAGAGTAATTGTAGCCTTGGCTTTGACGTTTTACACTTTGGTAAAACTTGCGAACATCGTTCCTGGAGTGGCACCTCACTATATCCTCGATCGCGCGCTTTTCTTGCTCTTTTTTCTTCTTTCTGAAAAGCCGATGTTCTTCCCTTCTTCTTTGCCTATAGAGCTCAATGGCAGCTCTCTGGTAGGCCTCGTTCTTGGCTGCGAGCATCTGTCGGCATTCCTCATCAAACCAGGGGTTTCTCGCTGGTGGCCGCGAGAAACCTAGCACATCAGTTGCGGCTGATCTAATGGCTTGTTGGCATCGTTGCCATTGTTCTTCGACATTAGATTCCGGTGGTATGTTGTGAGTCGAGTGGTTAAGGGATACGCGTTGCGCGAAGGTCTTGGCAGTCTCTGGCGATTGCAGTCTTTCGACATTAATTTTTTTCACAGTATTTCTCTTTTTTTTGTGGCGTGGTGGATATCCGCATCCTTACTTTGGCTACAACAAGGTAGTGGTCCGAGTTGATGTTGACCCCTCGGAATGTTCGGACATCCAAAATACTGGATGCGTGCCTCTTGTCTATCGCAATATGGTCAATTTGGTTTACTATTCGTTGATCTGGAGACCGCCATGTCCCCTTGTGGATATCGAGGTGAGGAAAACGTGTGCTGGCTATAGTGTCATTTCGTTCCGTAGCGTAGGCCTCCCAGCTCAGGGAAATCGAAGAGTGAGTTTTGCAAAATCCTCTCAAGAAGGATGACAATGCATCACCACACTGATAAGGACCAATTGGGTTGTTGGTAAACGGTTTCAAGTATTCACATATTATGGCAGATAGGATCTTATAAGCGATGTTGACTAGGCTTATTCCTCTTTAGCGGGGATTGGCATAGGTGGTTCTTCCATATTTTGAGCATTGACAGTGAATCAACTATTGTTATTCGCGATCCATCTCAAAAGGATTCGGGTCAGGCTTTGTGGCTTTAAGGTTTGAGACTCCAAACCTCGATCGCTGACTTTCCCTGCTTATTTTTCTAATTACTGAAAAGCCGACGTGTTTCCCTCCTTTTTTGCCTATAGAGCTCAATGCCAGCTCTCGTCTTCACCTCCAGCTTAGCCTTGTAGGCCTTGGTTTGCGGCTGATATAATCATTGTTGCCATCGTTGCCATTTTTCTTGGATGCTCGTGGGGATGTAAGTGGAAAGGTTATGGGATACACGTTCTGCGAATCTGCATCCGAATAGTTTCTGTTTCTCCTCACTATAACACGGTCCGTTCAACATTTGTCCTGCCAATCTCATCGTATTTCCTGGATGGCGGTAATGTCTGATTTGTAGTAGCTTGAGACTTCCTCTAGTTTTGAAGTGTTTTAACATCCCTGGGGCAGATACGAGCGTCGTAGTCCTATTTTTGTTTGCAGTATAATCATTCCTTTCCGAAGCATTCATCTGCTTTGTAATAAAATGGGTTTGCAGTGAATCAGTTGTTATTCCAATGCACAACCGACAACCCGGAGGACCGGTACCAATTTAGTAGATACCTCTAGGGCACGGGGCTGACAGTATCCCCTACGGTATTGAGAGGTGTCGGTAGACATTTTGCTCATCCAACTTATCTCTATTCAATGGACCTAACTTGCAATTTTTATAACACCTATCGTCGAATACGGCCTCTGTGGCCCGATGGTTAGTGCGATGAATCGTCGCGCAGAAGGTCTGGGTTCGATTTCCAGCAGTAGCATCACCTAAATTATTTTTCACTGGCTTCTCTCGTGACGATCTGACAAATCGTCCGAGTAGTATCAATTGCCAAGAAAAGCTAATCTCAACTTAGCCGTTCAGAGGCGGCAACAGGAATGGTTGTGAGAAAGCGCACTGGGTACTTACGAGCCTGTTGCGTCAAAAATTTGTATTCGTATGGTCGAATATCTAAGAGCAGCTCACGTTGATTTTTTACTTCGTGTAGTCTGACTGGGGACTGTAGGCGCGGACTTGATTCTATCGTGGGAATTGTCCTACACACGTTACTTCAAGAATTTTGAATTCACGAAGTTTGGCTTAAGGGCCTGAATGGGCCGTTAATGTTTCACAATGGTAGATACCTCCCTTATTTCGTAAAATCAACCTTTAGAGGCACTCCCACATTTAAGGGACATTTGTACAAATGTGCTTTTGGTGGTTTTATCTAGAAATAGTTTGAGCTAGGCTTTTTCCAAAGAAGAAGAACATCGACCTATTAAACTTCAGAAAACACAAGACTGCATTATTTTTCGACTAAAACTGTGTCTGGCCAAAATTTCTATATGATTTTCCAAAAGGCATTTTCGATACACATTCATACTCCTGTTGTCATACCGACTATACCCGCATGTCCTGCATTTGACATAAGTGTCAGGAAACCCATCGACCATAATATCAAGAATTCCAGGTCTTGTGGTTGCACCTGTACTTCGGGGACACAGGAGTGGCAGATCATTAAAATTAATTTAAATGTTACTCGTTGAATGGAATCTTCAGCACAGGGTGGGACGCTAATTACATTTTTCCCGGCATCAGATCTCACCAGCAACGTGGGTGAACGGCAAAATGTGAATGACAGCTGAGTGTGTGTATGTGTATGGGCAGGATACTATATCCGAGTATAGCTTTGAAGTATGCAGGAATTCCTTTGCATTGTTGGCATAATTTTTTTTTCATATCCCTGCTCCTGTTTATTGAAAGTGGAATATTGCTTGAGGATGAGACAGAGAGAAAAACACATCCACCTACGATTGTCGAGTGATTCGCATCCGCTGCATGCAGTACAGGAGCACTGCACTGCGCTAGCTATGCATACAAGCAACTAGTTGAACACGAACACGAAGCCTGATGATGCGGCCCATTTAATTTGTAACAATCAAGTGTCCTTGTGTTGTATTTCAGGAGTCGATTTGTAAACTGGGCTTCAGCTGGGGCTGAGGCATCCGCGCTAGTTGTTACTGTTGTGGCTGGCTTACGTTTTTTTTTTCATGTTTGTAACGATGACGTTGAGGATGATGACGATTGTTCTTCCGCTCGTGCTACAGCGACAGTGGCATCCACCAGATGATGATTATGATGATGATGATGGGGAAATACTCTGCTCGAATGTAATTAAAACTGCAGCATGTAACTGCAGCCCAGCTTTGGGGAATAATGTAGGTCAAACGGCTCTCGTTCGTTTACTGCGAAGTGTTGGTGTTTATGGCCTACACACATTGGGCACACCATTGGGGATTATAGTAACGGGAATTCCAAAAGTGTTTAAATGACTCTTTTGTAGAGGTGGAGACGTTTATTGTTTAGCGGTATAAATTGGTTTCACTCGAATGGGGCTTAAGGTGTACCTGGCAAGTGAGTACAGAACTCAGTAATTAGGTTGATGAGGTTGTAGCTTTATAGTGGAGTTAGCTGTATGTTAGAATTGAGAGGATTATAGAGAAATGAGGCTACGCATTGGAATTGGAAATGAGTACAGGATTTCGTTCAGATTTTAGCAAGTGTTGCTAGGATTAGGGGGTTGGCAGTTTTTGTCTGGTTAATTGGATTTTGTAAGTAGACAAGGAACCACCACCTTCTACAAAACTCCAAAGTAGCGGCATTAAAATTCCTAATAACTTTATCGAATGTTTCAGACTCTATCCTCAGAATCGGTTGACCGATAAACGTTTAAAATATTTGGACTTCGAGTTCAAAAACCAAGCTAGAGAGGTTAGTACTAATTGAATGATCTGTGAAATTCAGAAAATTGTTGCTGATCAATCAAATTGATCACATTGCGATAGATAAGAGGCACGCATCCAATATTTTGGATGTCCGTACATTCCGAGAGGCTAACATCGACTAGGACCACTATCTTGTTACAGCCAAGGTATGAATGAGGATATCCACCACGCCACAACAAACCAGAAGTACTGTGAAAAATTTTAATATCGAAAGACTGCAATCGCAAGAGACCGCAAAGGCCCTCGAGCAACGCGTATCCCTTAAGCTCTCGATTTACACCATACCACCAGCATCGAATGTCGAAGAACAACGGCAACGATGTCAACAAGCCATCAGCCGCAACTGATGTGCTAGGTTTCTCGCACACACCAACAAGAAACCCCCGATTTGATGAGAAATCCTGACAGATGCTCGCAGCCAAGAACGAGGCCTACAAAGCTAAGCTGCAGGTGAAGACGAGGGCTGCCATTGAGCTCAATGAAGGAGGGAAGAACACCGGATTTTCAGAACGAAGAAAAAAGAGCAGGAAAAGCTCTCGATCGAGCATATAAAGAGGTGCCACTCCAGGAACGATGTTTCCAAGTTTTACCAAAGTGTTAAACGTCAAAGTCAGGAATACAAGGCGTAAACAGAATCCTGTCGAGATGAACAAGGAAATATCGTAGTTGAGACATGCTGGGGATATGGAAGAACCACTTCTGCAGACTGTTAAACGGCGATGATGAACAACATTCCGCTGTCAGGCAGGACGAACCATTTAATATTGGCAACGACAGCTAAAACTGCCGACCACCCGACCTAAATGAAGTGAGGATAGCAATATCTAAACTCAAGCTTAATAAGGCCGCCGGAAATGATGGCCTTCCCGCTGAGCTTTATAAAGCTGGTGGAGATGACTTGGTAAGTAACATCCACCAACTCATAAGCTAAATCTGGTCGGATGAAAGCATGCCAGAAGAATGGAACCTCAGCATCGTTTCCCCGATCCAAAAAAAGGAGACCCCCTTAACTGCGCGAACTTCAGAGGCATAAGTCTCCTCAACATCGCCTACAAGATCCTGTCTGCCGAAATATGTGAACGTTTACCAACAACCTAATCGCCCCTTATCAGTTTGGTTTTAGGCCAGGAAAGTCCACAATCGATCAAATTTTCACACTTCGGCAGATTCTTGAAAGAAACCAAGAAGTCCGAATCGATACCTACCACCTATTTATCGATTTCAAAGCCGCATACGACAGCATTTATAGAGACGAAATATACAGAGCCATGTCTAGTTTTGGTATACTTCGCAAACTCATCCGTCTGTGTAGGAAACGACCTCAACGACACATTCTATACCAAAAAAGGATTTAGGCAAGGCGATACACTTTCCTGTGACTTCTTTAATTTAATTCTTGAGAGGATTGTGCAAAACTCCTGACCCAACACCAGCGGCACAATCATCCATAAATCGCTGCAACTACTAGGATACGCCGACGATATTGACATCATTGGTAGGACTCAACGTGATTTCACGTCATGCCACGTTTGGTAGTATAGATATGGAAGCAGCAAAAATGGATTTAGCAGTAAGACTAAGTATAATATGCTGTCAACAGAAAGGACACACAACATCGACCAATTTGACAGAACGTCGCCAATGACAGATATAACTTTGAAGTAGTACAGGACTTTGTCTACCTCGGTTCCGCTATTAACTCTGAAAACAATAGCTCGTCAGAAATCAAAAGAAGAATTAATCTTGCCAACCGCTGTTTTCGGGCTAAGACGGCAATTCGGTAGTAAAGCCCTCACTCGAACTACTACAGAGTCACAGAGATCCCATGTAAGACCCTGGTCATCCCATCGTTGATGTACGGCATGGACCACAATTGGATGAAGGAATCCTTGGTCGTTTTGGTAGAAATTTTAAAAATCTTCGGCCACGTCTACGTTGACGAACTATGGAGAAGAAAATTCAACCAAGATCTATACGAGCTGTACGGCGACATACCCCTAGTCAGAAAGCATTGGGTGTCTACACCAATACTCCAACTCGCAGACTGCAGTGTCTTTGATTCGCAGCCAGACCGACGCGTCGGACGCAGTAGAGGAAGATCTCGCCTTAAGTGGCACGCACAAGTAGAAATCGACCTCAACCTTAACTAGGACCAGGCTAATTCCGGACTTAAACGCCACTTAAGTAAGTAAGTGACCAAATATGATACAATTCTATCTCAGGTAAGCTTCTCCTAGACTGGTGTCCACAATGAATGCTTTCAATGACAATTCCTAATTCGGATTTCCAGGTTTCCTCTTCCATTTGCAGACAACACCTTCTTCGCTTCCTTGTTGACCTGCACATTCACTTAAAGGACAAACAGCTTTATTAAAGTTCCGTATCATCTCAGACAACCGTCAAACGACACATCCTTAATTTATTCCATCAACCACCTCCGGAAAAACCAAAGACTCCCCCAGACGTCATTTCTTTAATTAGCACTCTTTCGCTTTATCCACAACCATCGTCCTTCTTTATGTCATACACACATGGCAATTGTGTATATGCGGTCCTTAATCTCTACACACACACACCCTCGTGACGTGAGCTACAGCTAATCCTTCGTGCTTTCCTTTAAGGAATAAATTACTCACTTCAGTGCAAGTTGTGAGAGGAAACACCAAGCAGCTCTTTGAGTAATCATTCTCACCACGATCTTCTAATTATTCTTTTACAAGCGGTGACGGCGTCCTTCGCCTCCTCATATATCCTTTGCCTTTGGCTCGACTTTCGTCTGACTTTTCACTCATTTTATCCTGGCCATGCATATAATTGAAACGTTAAGCATCTTTTAGTGGCAGAATCCCACCCGCAACAGGAAAGGAATCTCGCCGCAACAAAGTTCCGGGATAACGACGCCTATAAGGCATCGGGGTAATTATATGCGACAGTGAAATGGTCCAGTGTGCTTTTCCACATGAAGCTGTTCTGCCTACCAACCCCTTCCACGGTTTATGCCCACAGAGACACTGTAGCGAGTGCTGGGTGGGTTGAGGTGGAGTGGGTCTCATGTTTAAGTACCCTGATCCTGAATGCTGGCCTCTAGATAAAAACGATGATGGTCTGGAATTTGTCATTCGTTGTCGTCCTCATAGTGTTGGTTGGATGACAGTGGCTAACTTGGCTAGATGTATGGGTACCGAGAGATAGTGCGTTATGTCGGCAATGATTACACAAGGGACGTGTTGTAGGGACTCTAAGAATGGCACATTCAGATGGGACGTGATTCGTGTACTCTACGGTATTCTGGGGGGTAGAGTGGAAGAACGTATCCCGCGGGGCGGCGTTTGTGAAAGTTGACGCGCGCGAAATAAATGTCAACATGATTGAGGATGTTTACTTATGCAAGCCGACTGATGTCCTCATTTAAAATGACAAAAGGAATAGCGCGTGTCGCATAATGAACGAAACATTCTGTGTGAGTAGGTGATGGGTTGTGACTTGCGTAACGCATGAGAACGATGACTGCTTTCACCTCACAAGGATGTGCTCTTCCATTTGGCAGACAGGATATAATTTCAGATGTCGGTGAGACATAGGTTTTGGCTTCAAAATACAAGGTTAGGCTAAGTTTCCTGTAATGGGGTTTTGATGTTTATCAAGTGTGCACAGGTCTACATGGCTCCTGTTGTACCTGAGAAGAACATAAAATGCAATCCGCTTTGAAAGATATGTGGCGTTATTCTGTCGGACGGAGATACTTCCTTAAATGTCGGAATGAACCTGGGACTCAACCAACATGGTTCTCCAGTTAGACCGGTTCTTAGCTAACAGCCTCCAGTTAGAAACTTCGCGTTGGTTGAGGTCGGTTTCTATTTCTATTTGTGCGCGCCACTTCAGGTAATGTTTTCCTGCTACTGCGCCCGAAGTATGGCTGGAAATCGAAGACTCTGTGAGCCGGAACATTGGTGTCCATTCGTTGACCAGTGGGTGCGAGAAACCTAGCAGCCCAGTTGCGGCTGGTCTTATGGTTTGCTGTCATCATTGTCATTGTCCTTCGATATTCGATGCTGGTGGTATGGTGATAGTCGAGAGGTTAAGGGATACGCGTTGCGAATTTGGTTGACCGTTTGTTGATCTGGAGACCACCATGTCCCCTTATAGATATCGTGGTGAGAAAACCATGGGCTGGCATTTCGTTCCGTAGCGAAGTCAATTAGTCTAAGTCCGTTACTAGACGTGTTGCAATGTAAGTTGTGTTTTCCGACAAAACTGCTTCCTACCTTTGCGTTAAAGTCTTTCATCACGACTGTAACATCATACTTTGGTAGTCGCTCATAGGTTTTGTCAAGGAGCTCGTAGAAAGCAACCCTAAGTTGTATCATCTTTTTCCTCCGACGCTTCGGAGCGTGAGTGCAAATTGTCATATTTGGGCTGGATGCGGATTGTTCGCTAATGTCATGGAAGGATAAGACTTCTTGCCTAAGTCTGGCACTAAATAGGTGGTGGGTATCGATTTGGACTTCTTGGGTTTTTTCCAGGATCTGCCGAAGTGTGAAAATTTGATCGATTGTGGACTTTCCTGGCTTAAAACCACACTGATAAGGGCCGATCGGGTTGTTGGTAAACGGTTTTAGGCGTTCACATATTACGGTAGATAGGATCTTGTAGGCGATGTTGAAGAGACTTATGCCTCTGTAGTTGGCGCAGGTCAGAGGGTCTCCTTTTTGTTAATCTGGCAATTGATTGCTTCGTAACATATGGTTTTTTCCATAGCACAAACTGGAGGGCCAGTTCCACTTTATTAGATACCCCTAGGAAACGGGTCCAACAGTATCCACTACGGGATTGCGCGCTGTCGTTGGCCTTTCGGTTCATCCGCCACCATCTCTGTTCAAGGGGCCTGACTTACCCTAGAAATTCCCAGAAAACCTGTTGTCCGAATATGTCGAAGCAGCTAATCTAGGTTCGCCTTTAACGGCATGCCTGCTATTTATTCCGTGCCATTCTGACCAGGGTGTATATAGTGTTCCTAGATGACCTGTTGTCCAAACATGTCGAAACAGCTTATGTAGGTTATTCACTTTGTCCATCCTAACAAGATCTGAGTGTAGACGCAACCTCTATCTTGGTGTGATTACAATTCTTTCTTTTTCTCATCTGCTGTCGACATAACTTTACACATGGATTGAGACCCTGTCTACGGTCAAGCTACTAGGCACTCATCGGTCTCCTCTGGAAGTCTTAGAGACGGAGTTGGTACAATCACATTGTCATCCGAATCATCTCCATCGGCTTTATAAATTTCGGCCGCCTTGTTCACTTAAGTGGGGTCGTTGGTAGTTTTCGCTGTCGTCGCCAATGTTGCATGGTTCGTTCTGCCTGACAGCGGAAGATTGTCTGTCATCGCTGTTTTGAGTCTAGGTTGGCCACGGAGGCATCTTCGATGCTGGAGAGAAGGGCTCGGCACTCTTGCGATTGCTCGGCTTAACTAGTCGGACGGGGGTAGTTCTTGCCCTCTCACCAGACATCCCAGCTCAACAAACATTTTTGTTCGTGCCAGAAAATATAAAAAGAAAAAAAAAAAGGAAAAAGAGAGCTACTCTACGCAGACCTCGGACATACTAAAAGGACCCTAAAAGGAAAAGGACAGAAAATAGAAAAAAGAAAAAAGTGGAAATGAAAATATCAAATGCCTATGCCAATACCAAGACTGGGAAAAACCGCGGATCTAAATACTAACCTAAGAATAAAAATAAGCTAAAACTAAATCTTAAAATAATCCCTAAAATAAACCTTATCTATCTTAAAACTTACCTAGAAATACCCTACACACGATCCCAGTATCTCACAGCAATTAATGGTTCGTCTCGATTACGAATCACGCCAGATGTTGATGGCAAAGTCCGGCCTTCCCACCCCTTTGTGTCAACAGTCTGTAGAATAATCGATTATGTCTCAACTACGAGTCCCTGGCTTAAACGTTTTACTTACGAAGATCAGATGAAGGTCAAGATCAGACCAGAAGATCCTGAAGTGGCACCTCTCTATATCTTTGATCGCGCGATTTCTTGCTCTTGTTTCTTCTTTCTGATAGGTCGGTGTTCTTCCCATATTATATTCGACTATAAAGCTCGATGGTACCTTTGTCTTGTAGGCCTTGTTTTGTTTTTTTTTTTTGCTGCGACCATCTGTCCGCATTCTCCATCAAACTAGGGGTTTCTTGCTAGTTGGAGTGAGAAAACTAGCACATATCCATATAGTTACCAAATAAAATAGTTCCATATTGAGATCTTTACATCTATCTATCTATCCCTTACATTTACCCAAAGCCCATCGAATTAAGTCTGCTCTCAGAACATTATATTTAAATCAAAATCCATGGATGTGTAGGTGTACCTTGCCCTCTCCCTGTATATTAAACTTCTTCTATAAAAGTATATATCGATGCTAGCGGGTGGTCAAAGAGAATCAAAGGTCTTTTGTATTCTATCATATTTTCCCAATACATGGACGACCTGTGATCTACAAAAGGACACTGCACGTATAAAGTAATACCTCTACAGAGCTTCGCTATAACAAACGAAATATGTGGTATTCATAATCATCGCACGTAAAAGCATTGTTATCGTTCGCACTCGTATCACACAACGTCTCCTTGGCAGTAATAAACAATCAGTGGAATTTATCTACCGGAAAATTCCATCCTTTCACTAGAATCCCTTTGAGACCGCTGAGTCCTGATAGGGACTCCTACCTAAATCGTCTTTAAAGTTGCATCCTTGGAATATCTTACAATTATTTGAGTAGCAAAACACAAAATCCGATCTACCAAATCGTGTCCTTTTCTGGTGGATGCAAGCTGCCATTAAATTGTTACGTCTCTGTGTGCCACATACAAGCAAGTTGCGCGCTCATCTCAGTCTCTAGAATATTAATGGGTCAATCTTAATTCCACTGATGGCCTCATTTAACACAATATATCCGTTCCAGAGAGGGTTTACCAGCATCAACACCAAGCTACTACGGTACTGCAACTGCATTGTCCTTTCACTTTGTTATTCCGTTCTTGCTGTGTGTGTGCTTGCCGCTGAATTGTGAATTGCAGAATATAGAAATAATTGTGTGTTCTGCTTGAAGAACGACGGATACGAGGGGAAGTTCACAAAAAGGACGAAGCATCAGGACGAAAAAAAAAACGGAAATGAATAATGCTAATGACACAGTAGACGTCTTATGACCTAAAAGACAAATGTCCACAACTGGAACCGAGTTCCCAGCGAACACAGAGAGCTCAAAACATAACGACTAGCGGTAGGAAGCACAAGAAAAGGATTTTTCATCTTTTCGATGAAAATTAAGTAACCTTGTGCTAGATAAATAACTTTTACCGTTGCACAAAGCTAGGCGAATCTTGTCGTTAATTTATGTGTGGGCTTTGGATGGTAAAGCGCTGCGATGATGTGATTAATTAGGGTCATGCAGTCCATTGTTTTGATGAGGACCGTTTGCGCTTGGTCTATTAATGACAGCTCTGGGTAATTGTGAGCATATTGTTGGACACGGGCAGTCTAATAGATGTGGTGGTGGGATGGATTCATTATACTGCTGGATTCCTTTGGAGGATTTAGCTTATTTGGATATTTTCGACAGTCAAAGATGATATAAGTCTGGGAGCAATGGTTTTTGAAGTGAAACTTCTTTTGGGACGGTGTGAATTGGATTTTATGAAACGAAAAAGTGCAACGAAAAAGAGTAAACAAAAATTCTTCAGCTTGTTCTGAAGAATTGTGACTGTTTGATAGTGTGAATTGAACGGATGTACTTGCATTGCAGTCAAGACGTACTTTGGTGTGCAAAAAGGTGATCTATCATCGGAAGTGCGCAACAGGAATGTCATGTACTTAAGTGTGGGGTATCGTCTTGTCGCGTTGAATGAATTGTTGGTTATATAGCATAAAGGACTTTGGTGCACCGGTACCCCAATGATCCCAAGAAGCACTTGGGCTACACTTGTTACCACGACTCGTGTGACCTTTATTTTGATTGTTGTGGATGTGATACAGGCGGTCTCTAGATCCAGCCTGTGAGGTTTGGAAAACGGATAAGATCTTGTATCCATTTACCCTAGATGTCGATATGGTTGTCGAAGAATAGTTGGTCTAATGCACGCAATCTGGCTCACGCTATTGCTGGACATTTGCCGCAACTGCGGCATTGGGGGTTGTATGGGATCCCAAGTTTGGCCGCATGGTCTCCAATTGGCCAGTGCCCCGTGACTATCGCCGTAATTCTTGCGATATCTGGGCGGGTTATAATTAGTAGATCGTTTGTTCTGTTCTTGTCCTATCTTCCTAGATGTTAACCTTCTCCATTTGAAGTTGGCCTTTTTCAGGATGTGTGAGTGGATTTGTCCCTTAATTGTACATAGCGGGATATGGACCCTTGCCGTGAGTCTTGTAGAGCGGAGCCTTGTCTGGTCTACACGCTCTTTTCCTTCAATGTCACTGTGCCATGGAACCCAGAGAAGTGTGACCCTGAAGCGTACACTCAGGTGAGCAAGTTCGTTTCGGTATTCCTGTAGCAGCATGGAGGATAGCCGAGTTGATGGCCTTAATGGTGGCTTCTACTAGGAGGACTTGACGGAGCTAGCTACAACACCTACGGCATGGATCGTCAGCTTCTGCTGCAAATCGGGTTGGAGCAACTATCTCTTTGAAGCTATAATGGAGCAGCACAAATCACCTAAGTATCACTCCCTTCACTAACGCAGCTTTCTTTTCAGGTACAATAAAGTGTATCACTATGGGCCCACGTAGGCCTATGCGAGTTTGACAACTCACTTGGACGTCAACAGCCCATCAAACCTAACCTAACCTAATGGATGGCGGCTTGAATATCTATATCTAGGATAGCAATATTTTGCTTTTTCGTAGTGTCACGCTCCAGTAGCGTACAAGCCTCTCGGAATGCCAGTAGTTCCGCCTGGAATACGCTGGCAAAATCCGGTAGGCGGTATGAAACTGATATTTTCAGTGATTCCGAGTAGACTACGGGCCCCACACCACAGTTCATCTAATATCCGTTGGTGTAGACGAACGTGTCTAAATCTGTTACTACTTCGTTCCTCTTCCACTGAGCTCTGGTAGGAAAGCCTAAGTGGAAGCCTTTTTTGAAGCCTAGTGTAGGTGTGATGTAGTCTGTTGGAAAGGTGACCATGCCATTTGGTAACGAGTCCAGGTTATTACTGTTTCCATATGGCTTACCGTCCAGCATCCTAACTCCTTGAGTCTTACTGAGCTGCATAAAGCGGTATTTTTAATGTGTAGATCGAGAGGCAAGAGATGCAATAGCAAAGTAAGGGCATCCGTTGGAGCACCCATGGTATCTATACTGGCTGTTCTTTACAGCCTTTTTAGTTTTCTAAGGTAGTATCCCTTTCTCAATGCGGACCACTATCCTAGTGAGCCGTATGTGAGAATTGGACGTACCACTGCTGTGTACATCCACAAGGTCATCTTTGGTTGAAGTCCCCACTTCTTTTCAAAGGTTTTGCTGCAAACATAGAAGGCAACACACGCCTTCTTTACTCTATGTTCGATGTTGTGTTTCCAGTTAAGTTTTGGGTCAACCATGATACCGAAATACCTATCGCTGGAGGATAGTGTGAGTGGTTGGCCATTTAGACGGTGCAGGGTGAAATCGGTTATTTTGGTTTTGGTGGTGAATAGCACCAATTCTGTTTTGCTCGGATTTACACCGAGGACACAACTTGCTGCCCAGGTGCTAACCTTGTCTAGAGCAGCCTCCATGATTTCACCAAGTCATCCGCATACGCGATAATTTTGACCCGTTCCTCTTCTAACTTAACTAAAATTTTATTTATAACCATTAGCAAGAGTAGAGGAGAGTTGACGCCGCCCTGTGGCATTCCACTATGGGAAAATTTGGTTAAGTGGCTATTTCCAAGTGTTGACTGGATAATTCTTGTTCTGAGCATAGAGACTATCCATTGGCTTAAAGATTCCTCTATACCTAGCTCGATCAGAGATTCAGCTTCAGTGAGGACATTGTTGAAAGCTTCATCTATATCTAAGAAGGAGGCTAGAGTGTATTTTTTATAGTGTAAGAATTTTTTGACTGTCCGCACTACCTCGTGGAGAGCTGTTTCCGAGGACCTGCCCTTGCGGTAGACTTGCTGTGATTTGGAGAGCGAAGATTCTCCTAGAAAACTTCGCATGTGGATGTCTAGAACGCGGGTTCTAGGGTTTTTAGTACAAAGGAGGTAAGACTGATTGGTCTGAAGTCCTTCGCGTTCTCGTATCCGCGTTTGCCTACCTTCGGTATAAATACCACTCGAGCAAGTCTCCACGAACAAGGTACGTGGTTTGGTACTAAGCAGCTTCTACAAATTTATTCCAGCCATGGCACTATTAGGTCTCGCGTTCTCTGTACCATAACTGGCAGTATGCCGTCAAGTCCCGGAGACTTAAACGGAGAGAAGCTGTTAATAGCCCAAGAAATATTTTTCTCGGTACTTGGCGTTGTGCTTGAGCATGATCAAATTATGAAACTCATCGGTGAGTTCAGGAACGCAATATTCTTCGTATGTATGTGACATTTGTATATGGATATGACATTTAGTAACATGTTCTGAAAAAGATTCTGTTCTCGGGGAGGCTTGAGGGTAGGTGGTACTTTTCCTCTGACTGTTGTAATGACAGCTGAACAATGGTACTGGCTTTCCTTTGGTCTGTCATAAATGTGTTTCGGCTTGAGGTGGTTTTTGAGAAGATGTCTTTTTGACGTCTGGAGTCTGTGAAGCTTGAATCGAAGCAGGTAGATTTTCAATGTCTGTAGAGTGCTGCTTCCAGGAATGACGGTGTTTTACACCGTCTGCCTCTGACATTTGACATTTGTGGTCTGACACGGACCTTTAATAAAAACAAAGAATGGACGAGAGAGGACCAAATTTTGCTTATGAGTTGGTGAATGTTATTAACCAAATCATCTCCACCGGCTTTATAAAACTCGGCAAGAAGCCGTCATATCCGGGAGCCTTATAAGTTTAAATTTAGATATTTTTATAATCACTATGGTCGGGTGGTTCATTTTGTATGCCAGCGGGAGATTGTTCGCCAGTGCCGTTTAACAGTCTGCAGAAGTGGTTCTTCCGTGTTCTTAGCATCGACTTTTTATCTTCAAAGGAATCTGTTAGAACATTATTTCCCTGGCTTTTACGTTTTACTCTTTGATAGACTTTTTGAACATAATTCCTGGAGTTGCACTTCTCCTTTGCCTATACAGCTCAATTGCGGCTCTCGTCTTCAGCTGCAGCTTAGCCTTGTTAGACTCGTTCTTGGTTGCGAGCACCTGTCGGCATTCTTCATCGAACTAAGGGTTTCTTGCTGGTAGGAGCGAAAAATCGAGCACACCAGTTGAGTCGGTGTTGCTGGTAGTGTGGTGTCATATGAAATCTTTGGCGATCTCTTGCGATTGCCTAATTTTAGCATTTATAACAAATCCACATCCGAATTGTCACTTTTTCTGCTCACTATAACGCAATCCGGGAGGACCATTAGCATTTCCTAGATGGCAGTAACGTCTACTCTGTAGAAGCTTAGGCCTTCTGTTCGCCTGCACCTCTCCAGTATAATGCTGCAGGTGAAGATACGAACGTCGTTGTCCTTTTTTCGTTTAGCAAGGTCGTCAACAATAAAAAACAGTCCTTTCGAGGTTCTTTGTGGCTTCGTAACAAGGGTTTATTTCCTAGCGTGAGTAGCTTACACAAGTCACAGCCGCCAACCTGGAGGGCCAGTTTCAATTTATTCGATCCCGCTAGGACACGGGGTCATTAGTATCCAGACGGGATTAAGCGCTGCCGTTGTCCTTTTGGCTCATCCGCCACCATCTCTGTTCGAGGGGCCTGACTTACCCTTGGAATCTAGGACTGTAGACGCCATTGTTAACTCCTTCTTGGGAGTTTTTTCGCTGCTGCCTGGAAGTAAGTTTGTGTATTATGTTAGTATACGTCTTCCCTCCGCTCTTATCTGCTGCCGCGAAGACTTTACACAGGGATTGGGACCCTATACATCTAGCTTTCGCTTTCGACTGAGGGTTGGAGTTGGTAGACAAAAGCTAGGTGAAAACTCAAGGTTTCATGTAATCGCTTTACCTACAATTTGACCACCATTGAGTAGCAATAATAGGCTTCACTGATTTTCTTCAAAGTAATTATTAAGAGTCATAGTTTCAAGTCCATCGTGAAAGGAGCAGGTTCTTACGCCTTAATCGTGCACCCAATACTCGTTTGTGCTCTGATCTGAATCACTTCAGTATGGCCGACCTTACAGATTTGTGCAGAAATCATATTGGTTTGAGAAGTAGCTAAAGATTTGCAACCCTGCTACTCTTTGTGATATACAATTGACCTTTTTTATGAGGTTTATGAACATGTATCAGATAGCTCACAGCACAATTTTAATAGTCGTGGTGTTTTGTATGGTGGATTCCCATTAAAACCTTGACATCCACAGCAACGTTAGACGAATTCTGGAAAAATATCTTTCTATCAATAGCGTTAGTTAGTCACATTATCAAAGTCGACATCAACTAGAACAATAATCGCAATATAAGTATGCTTTTCATTACATACACCCGTCACTCCATGCCGATTCTTAAAGGAACAGAATTAATTTAACAGACTTCCCTGGCATTTTTAGCTTTTTTGTAGCTACACATACCGTCAAGAATTACTCACATCCCATGTATATTTTTAAGTTTGAGAATAGAGGCACCTCTACCTCGGGAATGATTTTATTTTTATTATTACTGCCTTACACTAATATTGTGGTGACTTTTCTTCGCATAAAATACGAATTAATTAAAAGTAAACCTTGATACCTTCTACTCTATATAAAACTGACTTCAAGAAAATAACCAGCTGGAGCTGGAAACCTAGTACCTAAACCACACCATCTAACATAGTAAAAGGTTGGAGGATGTCTGATATTACATCATCGATGTGCTCTTCAAAGGACCAACCGGAGATACCTTGTCGATGCTATCTTACTGCATATTCATCGATAAACGCGCCCCGAAGATCTTCCCTTCAATCTCATGACGATGATGATGCAGCGAAAAATGAAAATAAATAAACGACGGCGATGAAAGTAGAAAAATGAAAATATTTTTAAAATTTTAATGAATATTAAATGAACGCAATTTTCTCCATCGTCATCTTCCCCGTTGTACGTAGTGTCTTTGAGCGCAAAATTTCGTTTTCTTATTGAAAGTCCTGCAGCTTTTTTTTGCCCTCTAGAATTTTTTATAAGGAAGTCACATCGTACGTTTGATGTGCTTTGGGTATCAAGTTTAAATGCAAGAAAAAAGTAAAAATAAGGTAGGTATGGTGCAAACTTTGATAATTGCAATAAATTGATTTTGTAAGGTTTCAAAGGTTTTCGTTATTTTTAATTTAATAAGGAACAGCATTGTAGCAATGAAAGGTTCTATGGATTTATTTTTTAAATTTGCATCATAAACGGGTTTTAATAAATATTGTACCTGCAAATCTATGATCTACTTACTTACTCACTTAAGTGGCGCTACAGTTCGGGATGAACCTGGGCCTCAACCAACATGCCTCCCCAATTAGCCCGGTCTTTAGCTAACTGACTCCAGTTGCGGAATCCAAGTTGGTTGAGGTTGGTTTCTACTTTTGCGCGTCACATAAAGCGAGGTCTTCCTCCACTGCGTCCGACGTCTGGCTGGGAATCGAAGACTGTACGAGTCGGAGTATTGATGTCCATTCGTTCTACATGTCCTAGCCATCTTAAACGTCCAATGCGGAGTTTTTTTGACTAGGGGTATGTCACTGTACAGCTCGTTTAGTTCGTGGTTGAATCTTCGTCTCCATAGCCCGTCAACGCAAACGGTACCGAAGATTTTTCGAAGAATTTTTCTCTCGAATCGACCAAGGATTTCTTCATCCGCTTATGATACGGTCCATGCTTCAGCGCCGTGGAGCAGGACTGGGATGATCAGGGTCTTATATAGGATCTCCTTAGTAGTTCGAGTGAGGGCTTGACTACTAAATTGCCTTCTTAGCCCGAAGAAACAGCGATTGGCAAGAGGAATTCTTCGTTTGATTTCTAACGAGATGGTGTTGTCAGAGTTAATAGCGGAGCCGAGGTAGACAAAGTCCCGTACTGCCTCAAAGTTATATCTGTCAATGGTGACGTTCTGTCCAATTCGTCGATGTTGTGTGTCCTTTCGTGTTGACAGCATTTACTGATAAACCCATTTTTGCCGCTTCCTCATCTATACTAGCAAACGTGGCTATGACATCACGTTGAGTCCTACCAATGATGTCAATATCGTCGGTGTATGCTAGTAGTTGCATCGATTTTTGGAAAATTGTGCCTCTGGTGTTGGCTCGAGAGTTTGCACCATCCTCTCAAGAATCAAATTAAAGAGACAGCGCATCGCCTTGCCTAAATCCTTTTTTGGTATCGGATCTGTCAGTGAGCTCGTTTCCGACCCTGATGGTGCAGCGAGAATTCTCCATCGTCATCCTACACAAACGGACAAGTTTGGGCGGTATACCAAAACTAGACATGGCTCTGTATAGTTCGTCTCTATAGATGCTGTCGTATGCGGCTTTGAAATCGATAAATAGGTGGTGGGTATTGATTTGGACTTCTTGGGTTTTTTCCAGGATCTGCCGAAGTGTGAAAATTTGATCGATTGTGGACTTTCCTGGCTGATAAGGGCCACACACTGATAAGGGCCGATCAGGTTGTTGATAAACGGTTTTAGGCGTTCACATATTACGGCAGATAGGATCTTGTAGGCGATGTTGAGGAGATTTATGTTTCTGTAGTTGGCGCAGCTCGGAGGGTCTCTTTTTTGGTGGACCGGGCAAACGATGCTGAGGTTCCATTCTTCAGAAATACTCTCATTCGACCAGATTTGGCTTATGCGTTGGTGGATATTACTTACCAAGTCATCTCCGACGGCTTTATAAAGCTCAGCGGGAAGGCCCTCATTTCCGGCGGCCTTATTAAGCTTGAGTTTAGATATTGCTATCCGCACTTCATTTAGGTCGGGTGGTCGGCAGCTTTAGCTGTCGTTGCCAATATTAAATGGTTCGTTCTGCCTGACAGCGGAATGTTGTTCGTAATCCCCGTTTAACAGTCTGCGGAAGTGGTTCTTCCATATCCTCAGCATCGACTGTGTCTCAACTACGATATTTCCTTGTTCATCTCGAAAGTATTCTGTTCTAGTCTTGTATCCTTGGCTTTGACATTTTACACTTTGGTAAAACTTGCGAACATAGTTCGTTTCTGGAGTGGCACCTCTCGCGCGCTTTTCTTGCTCTTTTTTCTTCGTTCTGAAAAGCCGGTGTTCTTCCCTTTTTTCTCTGCCTATAGAGTTCAATGGCAGCTCTTGTCATCACCTGCAGCTTAGCCTTATAGGCCTCGTTCTTGGCTGCGAGCATCTTTCGGCATTCCTCATCAAACCAGGGGTTCTTGCTTGTGGCCGCGAAAAACCTAGCACATCATTTGCGGCTGATCTAATACCTTATTGGCATCGTTACCTACCATTGTTCTTCGACATTCGATGCTGGTGGTATGGTGTGAATCGAGAGGTTAGGTTAGGTTAGGTAAGGTTTACGGGTTGGTGGAGTAGAGGATCCTCTATTCCGCCCACTTAGGTCCGTGTGGACCCATTGTGATACCCTCGGTGGGATTACGTCCTTCCTTATTGTTACTTTTGGTTACTCCACTCTATCCAGCCATACTGATGTTCGTAGGAACCTGCAAAGATAGCGTAATGGAATATTGGAAAGTTCTTGGATGTCTTGAAAGTAGTAGCTGCCAAGTGTAATATTACCCAGGTGACAGAGACTCGGGCAGTGACAGTGGAAATGAGGTGTATCCTCGTGTTTTTCTGCATCACCACAGCCTCTACAGATGTCGTCATCCTTGAGATTTAGGTTCATTGTGTGGGTTCTGAGAAAGTTGTGACCAGTGAGTGCTCCTGACTGTTTATACAAGGAGATTCTGTCGTACCGCAAAAGTTTCTTGGTCCGGTTCCCGTTGTATTCTGGCCAGAGCTTCCAAAATATTTCGCAGGTAGACAATGACTTCCACCTGGTATTGGCTTTCATTCGGGTCTTGTATTCCACTCGTTCTCTGAGGTTACAGAGCGGTGGTTCGACCGTTTGTAGTGCTTGGTCATGATCTGTAGTAGATCCATTTATTGCCATGTCCCCTTATGGATATCGAGGTGAGGAAACCGTGTGCTGGCTATAGTGGTATTTCGTTCCGTAGCGAAGTCAATTAGCCTAAGTCCGTTACCAGACGTGTTGTCGTGTAGCCTATATTTTCCGACAGTACTGCTAAAGATGTCTTCTCTTCCTTCCTTTGCGTAAAAATCTCCCAGCACGATTTTAACATTGTACTTTGGTAGTCTCTCATAGGTTTTGTCAATGAGCTCGTAATAGCAACCCCTAGTTATATCACCATTCTCCTCCGTCGGAGCGTGAGCGCCTATAAGGCTTATTTTGGTGAATTTGGCCTTGATGTGCTATTGCGCTATTGTCTTGGAATCATGAGACGTCTTACCTAAGCCTGCACTTATAACAAATCCGCATACGAATAGTCGCTGTTTCTGCTCACTATATTACGAACCAATGTAGAAGTCACAGTTTTTTATCCTCTTTTTGCCCGGCCCATCCCATCATATTTCCTGGATCGTAGTATTGTCTACATTGTTTCTCCTTGTTGTTCGGCTGCACCTATCCTGTTTAATGTTCTCAAATTCTAGGTGAATACACGAACGTCATACTTACCCTTAATATTACTAGATAACCTGTGGTCCGAATATATCGAAGCAGCTCATCTAGGCTCACCTGCGAAGGTAGGTGACTACTTAGTGAAGATACGACTAAGATTGACTCTTGAATCCCACTGCTACTTTGGGGTCAAATAGGATCAAAACTCTTAATCCTAGTTTTTCTGGACACTAATTCTGCTAGTCCTACTTTTCGGCGCCAAGTGCTGTACCATAAGCAGGAAAGCAGAGGAAATATTAGACTAAGAAAAATTCATCGTCAAATTATTGGTCCTTTATAATATGAGGAGGGGCGAATGGAGGGGATGATACAACTTCAAACTTTCATGCATTGTTATTTGGATACCTAAATGGATATCGAGATATAAATAATCAAAACGTGAACTTTTTTTTATTAAAAAAAAAACATTTATAAGCTAAATTCAACGGACAACAAAAAATGTTTATAATTTGCTTTATGCGAGCAAATTGTGGTCTAGGTAATTGCATATGAAGGTGCTGACATAGGTACAGAGTTCTCGTATTTCACTTGCAGACAAAGTGCCCCCGGAAACATTATTCATCGTGTATTTGTGCAAGTCAGGTATTTTTAAACTGAATGCAATTCCATTTGGCATGGAAATGCAAATTCATTCATATAATTCAGTTGCACACTCGTGTAGAGTTTAGGGATAAACTTTCAAATGTCGACAGTTGTTGAGGAAAATTTCAGCTTTTTGCACAGCCAAAGGATTCATTATTTTTCCATACAATGTGACAGGTGTATGTTAGTATTAGTTTTTTTTTTTTTAAAAAAAAAACGCAATACAACATAAGTACTAACGGTAAATGCATTCGTTTAGGTCATTATAATAAAGTTTTCCTGAGTTTTTTTTTTGAGACCCAGCGAACACGTATGTTAGGATAAAGTTTTACGTATGAGCCAAAAAGCTAAAATAAAATGTGCAGAATGAGAGCGCAAAAAGTTCCATGATAAGACCTAGCATTTAACTATAGAAATAGTTGTTAATTAAGGGGTGACATAAAATGATGTTTTGGACAGTATGACAGTATGGTTTCATGATTTAATGCAGCCAACTTTTATTTTTATGTACTAAAAAAGTATTTCGATGGTTAGATGTTGTAGAACGAGGGTAGACTCTGATTGCCTTTAACTTGGCAATTCCCAGTGGTTGTAACTCCAACTACACATCAAATGTGCCTCTTTTTACATCCCAGTGGATGTAAAAAGAGGTCCCGTTTTGCGTTGACGGGCTATGGAGACGAAGATTCAACCAAGAATTATACGAGCTGTACAGCGACATGCCCCTGGTCAAAAAACTCCGCATTGGACGTTTAAGATGGCTAGGACATGTAGAACGAATGGACACCAATACTCCGGCTCGCAGTGTCTTCGATTCCCAGCCAGACGTCGGACGCAGTAGAGGAAGACCTCGCCTTAAGTGGCGCGCACAAGTGGAAACCGACCTCAACCAACTTGGAGTGCGCAACTGGAGGCAGTTAGCTAAGGACCGGGCTAATTGGAGAGGCATGTTGGTTGAGGCCCAGGTTCATTCCGGACTGTAGCGCCACTTAAGTAAGTAAGTAGGTAACCACCGGGTACTGATCTTATCTTACAAAACGAAGAACAGCAATACTATAAACAGCCTAGTCAGACTGGCATGGAATACTTGGCCTGCTGTCTAAGGCGAACCTATATAACCTGCTTCGACATAGTCGTACAACAGGTTATTAAGGAATCGCAATGTTGATTCTGGCCCCTTGAACAGAGATGAATGAACCGAAAGGGTAACGGCAGCGCTCAATCCCGTAGTGGATACTGATGGCCCCGTGTCCTAGGGTTATATTATAATAAATTGGAACTGGACCCCCAGGTTGGGGATTGTGATTGGGTTAACTACTCATGAAAAAAAAACCGTTGTGACGATGAAAACAATAGCCTCAGAAGAGACTGATTTTATTGTGAACGACCCTGCTAAACGAAAAACGGCAACTAACGGGTGATCCAAGTAGAGATACTTTTTTCAATAGCCTTTTTTGACAGATCACGTTTGAGTCGTGTCATGCTGTCATGTTATTTTTGTTTAGTTTTGTTTGGCATTTCATAATGGAAAGACTTACGCGTGAACAACGTTTACAAATTGTTCAACTTTATTATGAAAATTCACGTTCAGTGAGGAATGTGTTTCGTGCACTTCGCTCAACTTTTGGTCAACATAATCGGCCTACTGAGCGTACTATTCGCAACACCATCACCCATTTTGAGACCCAGCATTCATTATTGGATAATATTCGACCGAATAGACCACGTCCAGCACGCTGTGAAGAAAATATAGCGGCCGTAGCTGAGAGTGTACACGAAGACCGTAGAGAGTCGATTCGGCGCCGTTCGCAGCAACTCGGGCTGACGTATGGAACGACTTGGCGCATTTTACGTCAAGATCTTAAATTGAAAGCGTAAAAATACAGCTTGTGCAACAACTGAAGCCGCTCGAACTTCCTAAGCGACATCGCTTCGCTCTATGGGCTCTTGAAAAGTTCCAAGAAGATCCGACGTTTTCGAGGCAAATTTTGTTTAGCGATGAGGCCCATTTCTGGCTCAATGGGTATGTAAACAAACAAAATTGCCGCATTTGGGACGAAGAACAACCTGAAGAGATTGAAGAACTGCCACTTCATCCAGAAAAAACAACGGTTTGGTATGGTTTGTGGGCCGGTGGAATCATCGGTCCATATTTCTTTAAAAATTATGCCGGTGCGAACGTAACCGTCAATGGCGACCGTTATCGTGCCATGATAACCGACTATTTGATGCCTGAAACTGAAGCTCGTGATCTCGGCGACATTTGGTTTCAGCAAGACGGCGCCACTTCCCACACATCGCATCAATCAATGGACTTATTGAGAGAACATTTCGGTGAGCACATAATTTCACGTTTGGGCCGGTCGATTGGCCACCAAGATCGTGTGATATCACACCGTTAGACTTTTTCCTGTGGGGATATGTAAAGTCAAAAGCTTATGCCGACAAACCCGCTTCGATTCCGGCCTTGGAGGAAAACATCACGCGTGTCATTCGCCAGTTACCCGTCGAAATGATCGAACGAGTGATCGAAAATTGGACTCAACGGATGGACCATCTGCGACGTAGCAATTTGATAGACATAGCTAATCTTCAAAAAATAAATGCCAAAGAATGTTCTTTCAAATGATAACAAACATTTTCCATTAAATTTGAATTTTCTTTAAAAAAGTAGGGAACCTCGAAATGGATCACCCATTACGTTCGTATCTCCACCTGGAATGTGAAAACATTAAACAGTAGAGGTGCAGGCGAACAACTAGCGGAGGCCCTAAACTACTAACAAGGCAAACATTACTGCCATTCAGGAAATACGATGGGATGGACTGGGCAAAAAGAAGATGAAAAACTGTGACATCCACTATGGACCGTGTTAAAGTGAGCAGAAACAGCGACTATTCGGATGCGGATTTGTTATAAGTGCCAGACTTAGGCAAGAAGTCTTATGTTTCCAAGACATTAGCGAACGCATAGTAACAATCCGCATCAAGGCCAAATTCGTCAATAAAAGCCGTATATGCTCTCACGCCCCGATGGAGGAAAAAGATGATTTAGCAAAAGACTGCTTCTACGAGCATCATGACGAAACCTATCAGCGATTACCGAAGTACGATGTTGAAACCGTGCTAGGAGATTTTAACGCACAGATAGGAAGAGAAGACATCTTTAGCAGTATTGTCGGAAAACACAACTTACACGACAACACGTCTTGCAACGGACTTAGGATATTTGACTTTGCTACGGAACGAAATGCCACTATAGCCAGTACACGGTTTCCTCGCCACGATATCAAAAAGGGGACAAGACCGTCTCCAGATCAACGAACAGTTAACCAAATTGATCACATTACGATAGACAAGAGACACGCATCCAGTATTTTGGATTTCAGAACATTCCGAGGGGCTAACATCGACTCGGACAGTTGTTGCAGCTTAGTTAAAAATGCGGATATCCACCACACCAGGAGAAGCCAGAAATATTGTGAAAACATTTAATGTCGAAAGACTGCAGTTGCAACTGCAAGAGACCGCCAAGGCCTTAGCGCATCGCATCGCGAATTCTTTAACCTCTCGATTAACACCATCCAACCAGCATCGCATGTTGAAGAAAATGGCAACGATGCCAACAAGCCTTTTGATCAGCCGTAACTGATGTGCTAGGTTTCTCGAGCCCAGCAGCAAGAAACCCCTGGTTTGATGAGGAAATCCGAAAGATGCCCCCAGCCAAGAACGAGTCCTTGATAAAGACAAGAGTTGCCATTGAGCTCTATAGGCAGAGAAGAAGGGAAGAGCACCGGCTTTTAAGAAAAAGGGAAAAAAGAGCAAGAAAAGTGCGCTATCGAGGATATAGAGAGGTGTATGCCGAAGTGCTAAATGTCAAAGTCAGGAATACAAGGTTTGACCAGAATTTTGTCGATATGAACAAGGAAATATCATTTTTGAGACACATTCGATGCTGAGGATATTGAAGAACCACTTCTGCAGACTGTTCAACGGCGATGACGAACAACATTCCACTGTCCGGTAGAACGAACCATTCAATATTGCCGACGATAGCGAAAACTGCCAACCACAAGACCTAAGTGAAACGAGGATAGCCATATCTAAACTCAATCTAAACATGGCTGCCGGAAATGACGGCCTTCCCGCTGAGCTTCATAAAGCTGGCCGAGATGACTTGGTAAGTAACATCCACCAACTCATAAGCCAAATCTGTTCGGATGAAAGTATGCCTGAAGAATGGAACCTCAGCATCGTTTGCCCGATCCACAAAAAAAGGAGACCCTCTGAACTGCGCCAACTATAGAGGCATACGTCTGCTCAACATCGCCTACAAGATCCTATCTGCCGTAATGTGAACGCCTGAAACCGTTTACCAACAACCTGATTGGCCCTTATCAGTGTGATTTTAGGCCAGGAAAGTCCACAACCGATCAAATTTTCACACTTCGACAGATTCTGGAAAAAAACTCAAGAAGTGCAAATCGAAAGCGCATACGACAGCATTTATAGAGATGAACTATACAGAGCCATGCCTAGTTTTGGTATACCGCCGAAACTCTTCCGTTTGTGTAGGATGACGATGGAGAATTCTCGCTGCTCCATCAGGGTCGAAAACGACCTCACCGACACATTCGATACCAAAAAAGGATTTAGGGAAGGCGGTGCGCTGTCATGTGACTTCTTAAATTTGATTCTTGAGAGGATTGTGCAAAACTACCAAGCACAAGAGACACAATCTTCCATAAACCGGTGAAACTTTGCTCTTGCGCTTTTTTCTTCCCTCTGAAAGATGGTGTTCTTTGCCTATCGAGCTAAATGGCAGCTATGGTCTTCACCTGCAGCTTTGCCTAGTAGTCCACACTATTCGTATTCTCACCTTGGCTGCAAAAAGGTAGTAGTCCGAGTCGATGTTAGCAGCTTGGAATGTTCGGCCATTCAAAATGCATGGCTCTTGTCTATAGCAATGTGATCAAATTCACCTTTAGTTTATCGGAAGACCGCCATGTCCCCTTATGTATATCGTGGTGAGGTAACCGTCTTCTGCCTATAGTGGTATTTCGTTACGTAGCGAAGTCGATTAGGCTAAGTCCGCTGCCAGGTGTGCAGCTCCTACAGAAATCATTTGAGTGGAGGCCTAGCGTTTCTGCATGTCTGCCTATGAAACAGTGTTCCGTGATAACACCTATAGTTGCGCTAATGTACGATCTATCAAGCGAAATCAGTCGGTTAGGTCTTCTCAAATCCAGCTTTGGCCAAATTTGCTTTGTTATTTGACACGTTCTGCCAAGACTCCATCTGAGATTTGGTTTGCTGTTAGCATGTTGCGCTAGTAAGTTTTTTTATGTAGCGATAGGAATGCCTAGTGCACCAGTAGTTCCATGTCTGGCGAGTTCATCAACCCTGGAATATCACTATGCCCAGGCATCGAGCATATGTGAATGTTAAAATGCTTCGACATCTCGTGCAGAGATGAGCGGCAATCTATAGTTGTCTTTGAATTAGTTGAGACCGATTCCAGGGACTTGATGGCCGCTTGGCTGTCTGAGAAAATGCTTATATCCTTGGCAGGTATTGCATTCTCTTTCAGCCAGGATAAGCGCCATGAGCTCCACCTGGAACACGCTGCAATGATCAGTGGGCACTGCGGTGGCAACTTTGGTTTCCCAGCTTCAGTTATTGCTTTTTTTTCCTGCATTCTTCCGGAATCTTTCGTAAGATTTTCAAGTTCATCGCCGCTGTGCTGCGTTTTCTGTAAGCCGCGTACTTGTAGCTTTACAGGCCTTTGCTTCCAAGGTTCTCTTGGACCGAGTGACTGCGAGCTCTAGGCTTTGCAGTGATCCGCGCAGGAATCCTTCAGGGACAGTGGGTGTGGTTTCGAACCCCGGCTATTGGTTGGGATGAGAGACTGCGAGCGGGGGGTTCTGAGATCATGCTGCCAGACGGAGAACCGGTCTCTTTGGTTTTTCTTATTTTTGTTTATGTTATTCATGGTCCCACGAGTGGCGAGGAAAGGAGATCCACCTGTACAGAGATCCGCATTACACAGGTTATGCTAGTTAATCCGAAGGTCGTTAGGTATGCGTATGCTCCGTATGGAACTGAACTTTTTGTTTGGGTCCTTATCCTGGTCGATTCTCGGCAGGGGTCGTATGAGACCTTAATGAGACCTTATCCGAGCTTGGAGGGGGAGAAAGAGGAAGAGGGAAGGGACCAATAGGGGATGACTTACTCTTAGCTTCTGATTTCAACTGGTAAAAAGGTAAAAAGTCACGTCGAAGTCACATCGGTAGTAGCTCATAAGTTTTGTTAATGAGCTCTTAGAAGCAGTCTTTCGCAATACCATATTTCTCCTCCGTCGGAGCGTGACAACATATAAGGCTTATGTTGGCGAATTTGGCCTTGATGCGAATTGAAGCAAATCGTCCGCTGATGTCTTCAAAGCATAAGACTTCTTGTGTAAGTCTGGCAGTTATAAAAAATTTGTAGATCATACCTGAATTGCTAAACTAACCTGGCTTAAACCAAAGAACATGGTTTCAGTAGGTTGTAGCAACGCCACACATGTCCAATACGTCTCTGCAGCGAGTTTGTGAAATGTTCAGATCTCCGAAGAGGTGGTGCTAATTGGCCTCTACTCAGCCCTGGTTTTACTTCTATCTAAAGCTAACGCTAATAAACCGATTTCCCCGGCGCATTTCAAAGAAAATATTCATCACGATCACAGAGTCGATCTACGAAAGCCGTTTACGAAATTTTAGTATTCGACTTAACGAGTGCCGGGAATTCGAGGGTTTACACTTGGACGATATTAGTTTTAAGAAATAAATTCTCAAAGATGGCTCACCTGTTAGGTTATAGGTTTAATGGGCTGTTGACACTCAGGTGAGTCGTCAAACTCGCATTAGCCTACGTGGGCCCATAGCGATACCCTTTGTCAAGCGTACCTGAAAATAATGTTTAAACATATAGTGAGCGTGATACTCTGCGTTGATCCATCCGCTTTAAACAGATGTTTGCTCCATCCCGAATTGCAGCAAAAACGGACGATCTGCGCTATAGGTTTCGTTGCTAGCTCCGTCAGGTCCTTGTAGTAGAAGCTACCAAGTAGTTTGTTGTAGCTCTTGCAGATCGCGGGATAGTAGCAAAGTAGGTGTGCGATGTCCTCCTTGACTTCTGGTTCGCCGCATTTTCTGCATAGTTGGTGTGAGTCAGCTATTCGGATTCTATGGGAGTGCTTACCAAACAGTCAAATCGCCACTCCAGTTGGTCCTTCTTCAACGTCTGTGGGTAATCCCGACAGAGTTTCAGCGTTACCGCCTGGCTCGGCCGGTCTTACCTCATGGTTACGGTATTTTTTTTCTTTATAGAATTCGTGAACATCCGGAGGGAAAGGCAGTCCCAAAGAGGCAATCGCTCTTGCAAGTTCGCGATGTTCTTGCTTACGACGGTTAACCGGTGCGATTTTACTGATCCGCCTAGTTGTTCGTCTTGCGTTACGTCTATTGCTACCGCATAGCCCCGAGGCTAAAGAAATCGAGTCTTCGTCCCCCCTTATATATCTCACGGTCGTGTTGAGACTAGTTTCGTTGTTGGTGTTAATGGATTCCGTTGCTGGGTTCATTGTCACTGTCGGCTTATCCTCAAGGAATTGCTCACTTGGGTTGTCAGCCAACATTAGCTTAAACCCAGTTACGGAATGGACCGCGGCGACCAGTGGCGTCTCAACAGTATCTTTTGAGGTGTCCAAACTTATTCCCATAGCAGAGGCCATTACTTGTGCTATCTTATCCGCAAGGGATTGCTTCCTCGGGTTGCCAGATGGCATTGGTTTAACCTCTGCGCAGGTCCTAGTGGTTCCCGGTAGAGTTTGACGGTCAGGAGTGGAACTCTTTTCTCTCAAAATCGCAGAGAGCTTGCGCACTCTATGCGACACCGTGGAGGCGCTAATTGTGTTCTAACTCGCGAATGGTTCACCTCTTGACTCACCTGTTACTTTTAAAAAGGTGCGATGTGATGCTTTGCAAGGTTGGTGTTCGGCGATATGTTACAGACTTGCTGATAGGTTTTTGGTATTTCATCGTCGAAAAAATGTTTTTGTCAATTCACTAACAACTGTTGGGTGATTCATCCTTTTTTTTTTTTTGGTTTTCCTGAACTTTAAGCGATTTGGCATACTGACACACTCTTGTTAAACAAAAATTGTTTCGACTTTGTTGAGAACCGAATCCTCTAATCATCACTTTCCCAAACAGGTTCTCGAAATACCAATACGAATAGAAAATCCCAATTTGTTTCGATTGTATGATTTAATAAAACTTCCCTCTCCGATTAATTTTGAAGTCATATCGCCTCATATGTGTGCGTGCCTTTGATATCGAATCACCTAGCCTTTGAACGATAACGTCCAATTCCATGTAATCTTTGATCTAACTAACTTTCTATCTCTAATCTGATACCGACAATTGCTCACTCGCAAGTGAACTTCATACACATTTGACATATATTTCGACAAATAACCGACAAAAGCAATCATATCACCTACAATTTCTTATCAGTCAATTGGGTCGCTGCAATTGGTCTAGAAGCAGGTATAGACGAAATGTATGACTTTTCAGTCGCATTTCTGTGTCTGCCAAGAGAAGACATCTATTTTTAAGAAAACCGTTTTTTTTTAAGTCTTTTTTGTTAGCATGGGTAAGAAAAGTGTTTATGTGTAGGAATTGTTCATCGATAACGTTGTATTTTATATTTTTCTTGGAATTAAAAAAAAAGCAATCGAAGATCTAAAAACGATTGTCGTGTAACTTATAATCGCGTTGATAATGAACTCGATTGTGAATACATGTGTTGTGAATATTGCTCCAAAATATCTTTTTATTGCCTGTCTAGTGCTTATTCAGCTACTGAATACAAGTGGTGTGATACATCATTAAAATAATTATAAACGGTTACCCAATCGTGGATTAAATATTTGTGAGCGTATGCTTTGAGGATTTTTTTTTCGGTATTTCTTAATGTTAATAACAGATACGTGTCGTTTTTTATTATATTTATTAAACTTCTGTGAAACATTTTAGTTGCTTGCAGTTGTGGAGTAAAAGGCGATGCATTCCTCTATTGCGCCGAGCGACGTCTTGCTGTGTTTCGAAGAATCTGCAAGTCGGAGTATTCGTGTCCATTAGTTCTACATGTACTAGCCATCTTAGACGCACATGCGGAGTTTTTTTTTTGGCTAATGGCATGTCACTATACAGCTCCTATAGTCCATGGTTGAATCTTCGTCTCCATGGCCCGTCAACACAAACAGGAAGATTTTTCGAAGAATATTCTTTCCACTCAAATCGAACAAGGATTTCTTAACCCACCTCGGATATGGTCCATGCTTCAACGCCTTACAGCAGGACTGGGATGATCAGGGTGTTATATAAAATCTCCTTGGTAGTTCAAATGAAGGCTTTAATACTGTATTGCATGCATTCCTTGCGCGAAGAACCAATGGTTGGCAAGAGTAATTCTTCATTTAATTTCTGACGAGATGTTGTTGTCAATAGCGAAGGTTGACCGAGATAGACAAAGTCCCGTACAACCTCAAAGTTATATCTGTCAATGGTGACGTTCTGTCCAATTCGTCGATGATGTTGTGTATCCTTTCGTGTTGTCAACATATACTTAGTCTTACCCTCATTTACTGCTAAACCCATTTTTGCCGCTTCCTTCTCTATACTAGCAGCCGTAGCTATTAGTCCTGTCAATGATGTCAATATCGTCGTCGTATGCTAGAAGTTGCACCGATTTTTGGAAAATTGTGCCTCTGGTGTTGGCTTGGGAGATTTGCACAATCCTCTCAAGAATCAAATTGAAGAAGTCACATGACAGCGCATCGCCTTGCCTAAATCCTTTTTTGGTATTGAATGTGTCGGTGAGGTCGTTTCCGACCCCGATGCTGCAGCGAGAATTCTCCATCGTTTTCCTACACAAACGGACGAGTTTAGACGGTACACCAAAACTAGACATGGTTCTGTATAGTTCGTCTCTATAAATTCTGTCGTATGCGGCTTTGAAATCGATAAATAGGTGATGGGTATCAATTTGGACTTCTTGGGTTTTTTCCAGGATCTGCGGAAGTGTGAAAATTTGATCGATTGTGGACTTATCTGGCCTAAAACCACACTGATAAGGGCCTATCAGGTTGTTGGTAAACGGTTTCAGGAGTTCACATATTACGGCAGATAGGATCTTGTAGGCGATTTTGAGCAGACTTATGCCTCTGTTGTTGGTGCAGCTCGGAGGGTCTCCTTTTTTGTGGATCGGGCAAACGATACTGAGGTTCCATTCTTCAGGCATGCTTTCAACCGACCAGATTTGGCTTATGAGTTGGTGGATGTTACTTACCAAGTCATCTCCGCCAGCTTTATAAAGCTCAGCGGGAAGGCCGTCATTTCCGGCGGCCTTATCAAGCTTGAGTTTAGATATTAATATCCTCACTACACTTAGGTCGGGTGGTTGGCAGATTTCGCTGTCGTTCCCAATATTAAATGGTTCGTTTTGCCTGGCAGCGGAATGTTGTTCGTCATCGCCGTTTAACAGTCTGCAGAAGTGGTTCTTCCATATCCTCAGCATCGACTGTGTCTCAACTACGATATTTCCTTGTTCATCTCGACAGGATTCTATTCGAGCCTTGTATCCTTGGCTTTGACGTTTTACACTTTGGTAAAACTTGCGAACATCGTTCCTGGAGTGGCACCTCTCTATATCCTCGATCGCGCGCTTTTCTTGCTCTTTTTTCTTCTTGCTGAAAAGCCGGTGGTCTTCCCTTCTTTTTCGCCTATGGAGCTCAATGGGCAGCTCTCGTCTTCACCTGCAGCTTAGCCTTGTAGGCCTCGTTCTTGGCTGCGAGCATCTATCGGCATTCTTCATCAAACCAGGGGTTTCTTGCTGGTGGCCGCGATAAACCTAGCACATCAGTTGCGGCTGATCTAATGGCTTATTGGCATCGCTGCCATTGTTCCTTGATATTCGATGCTGGTGGTATGGTGTTAATCGACACTCAAGAGGTTATTGGATACCCGTTGCGCTAAGGCCTTGGCTGTCTCTTGCGATTGCAGTCTTTCGACATTAAATATAAGGCTTATGTTGGCGAATTTTGCCTTAATGCGAATTGTTACAATGCATTCGCTAATGTCTTGGAAACATAGCACTTTTTGCCTAACTCTGGGTGAGTTATTGACCCATCGCACAACCCCAAACCTTGAGAGCCAGTTCCAATTTATTAGATAACCCTAGGACACGGAGCCATCAGTATCCACTACTGGATTGAGCGCTTCCTTTGGACTTTCGGTTCAACCGCCACCACTTAAACTTGAGATTCCTAAACAACCTGTTATCCAACTATGTCGAAGCAGCTCATCATGGTTCGCGTGTAACAGCAGGCCAGGTATTCCGTGTCATTCTGACCAGTCCCGTACTATCTCAAAGTTATATATGTCAATGGTGAAGTTCTGTCCAATTCGTCGATGTCGTGTGTCCTTTCGTATTGACAGCATATATACTTAGTTTTACATTTACAGCTAAACCCATTTTTGCCGCTTTCTTCTCTGACCAATGATGTCAATGGTTCGAATATGTTGGTGTCCTTTGGTAGATAAGTAGGCATCATTATTGCGAAAAATGACTTTGGGAAAATGTACATCAGGGAAGCATCTTAAGCATTGCATCCTAAAACTGGAACTCTTGATCACTTCTTAAAGCCTTTAAGTAGGCATCTCGTGTTTGATGTTGGCTTCTAAGATTAGAACTATCATTAGGTCTCCTACATAGATCAATGGCTTAAAATAGCCCAAAAAAATGTTTGTATTTGTACATCAGGCTCCTTAGGACTCAGAGACTAGATCTATATTTTCTCATCACCACAATTACCTAAAGATTGATGATGCCTAAAAGCGTAACCTTGATAATTTAGTTCAAAACTTACGTTAGGAATATTGTTCTCTATATTCTCTAAAGGATTGTGCTGAAATAGTGGCTTCCAAGTGTTCTGACTCTTAAACTATAAAGACTCGGTCTATGACAAAGAACGTGAGGGTTATCCTCGTCGCGTAGTCATCCTTGATATATAATTTCATTGTGTTTTTTTTTAAAGTTCATTGGTCTGGCTCCTGTCGTGTTCTGGACATTGCTTCCATGATATTATGTTACAAGTGGTCAGTGAATTCCATCTATTATTGGCTTTCATTCGAATCTTTGCAGTTGCAGAACAGTTGTTCGAAGTCCCTTATCTATGGTAGATATCGTTCCTGCCAGTTCGATCCAAGCACCGGGTACGGATCGGCATTATATTTTCCAAGATTTTTTTTAACATGGCAATGCTCATCGCTGGCATGATCTAGGTAGAGAAATATACTATCAGAGTTGACTTACTTACTTTACTTAATGGGCTCCCGACCCGTTGAGGGTCTCTGATTGGGACAAGACAGCCTTCCATGCTCTTAGATCCCGGATACGTTGCTGCCAGTTACTCAGCACTCTGGCATCTGCGATCGCTTAAGCCTTAAACCAGAGGTACGCTCTTCCTTGTCGCTTTGAATCTGAAGGCTGGAGTTTGAAGATTCTTTGTGGCCAAGCCAATGAAGTCTACGTGCTTGTACCTTTTGTACTACATCCACATCTTGGTGCAGCTCATAAAGTTCACGGTTGTATCTTCTTCTCCATTCGCCTTTCTTACATACAGGACCAACAATTCGACGAAGAATTTTTCTTTCGAAAGTGCCTAATATTTGCTCCGGTTTCCTACTTATTGTCCAGCACTCGGCGCCGGTAGTAGGACTGGTATGATGAGGACACGGTAGAGCAATCTTTTGGTCTTGTCTTGATCCCATTTGTTTTGCTGAGCATCGGTTTCCTAGGGATAGTCTTCGTCGAATCTCAAGTGAGGTATCATTTGTGATGAATCCTTTAACATTTTGTCCAAGGTTGTGGCTTGTGATTATAAGCTGGCTTGAAGTCGATGGAAAGATGGTGTTTTTCGACTTGAAATTCGTTGGTCGTAAGAGGTATTAAAAGGCTTTGGATATGATCTATGTAACAATTAGCAGGGGTATTCCTCTGTAGTTAGTATGTAACACATGGAATCGGCTTTCTTGTGGATTGGACATATGGAGTTGATATTCCAGTCATCGGGGATGCTCTCATTCATCCAGACTTTATTGGTGGTTTGATCCATGAAGTGTGCATGCAAAGCAACACCTCTGCATTTAAGGAGTTCTGCTGGTAATCCATCGGAACCTGTTGCTTTGTTGTTCTTCAGTTTTTTGATGGCTGCTATAACCTCTTCAATACTGGGAGGGAGCGTCAACTCTACGTTGACCGGAGTTGGGCTGGTTTCTTGCGCTATCACACGACGCTGATGGAAATGCTGCCTGAATACATACAATTCCCTGTGAGTCAGTGACTAGGTTGCCATTGTCATTTCGTAGAGCCTGCGTTTTTTCTTTGAAGCCAGCTGCAAGTTGTTCGGCTTTCTTGTAGAATGACGGATGTACTTCTTGTCGTGATTAGATTCATCGATTTCCCTGAGATGCTGCGTGAACTCTTAAATCGTACGCAGGATTTTCTTCTCTTTCCTTCTCCTGGTTCGGTATTTTTCCCTTGAAGGTCATGTTTTGCGTTGTAGCGCCTTGATATGTACCACTTCTGTCATCACTTTTTCGGACTTGGAAATATCATCATACCACGGACATCATTTCGATGGTGGCTGGTAGCATATGGTAGTTTCGGCAACTTCCTTTGAGTGTATTGCGATACTGTATCGACTGGGTGTTGACATTGGTTGAAAATGTCTCTCATTGAGTTTATTTTTGTAATCTAAGATTCATAAAGCCGTTCAACGTGTTTTTTTTTTTCAAGTTTCTTGCTGCACCATTCGCAGCTTCTTCTCGTTGGACAGTCGGGACTGAATTTGGCTGCGATAAAAAAATTGTCATAGTCGACGTTTGCCCCTCTAAACAGCCCGAAGTCTGGTAGTCGGAAGCCATTATCTGTTGGCGTGTCGTTGAGGCTGTGTTTTCGAACTAATCCGCCGAAGAGGTTTTCTTTATTAATTTTCGCATTGAAGTCCCCTAGTGCGATTTTCACATCGTATTCCTGTCATGCTCCATTGGATCCGTAAAATTGATCGTTGATAGGGCCTTCAACTTCATCGATAGGGGCGTGTGCAAACATATAGGTCCTAATAGTTGCTCTGCTTGGCACTGTGCGGCGTAAAATAGGACTGGTACGATTAGGATCCGGCAGAGGAAATTCCTCCTTGAAAGGGCCTTCAGTTTTATCAATAAAGCTTATGCACACAATTATAAGGCTGATGTTGCAAAATATTGCTCTGGTGTGTATCACAGCCAGGCGAGCACTAGCCGGCTTAAAGTCACTTGCTCTTGACTTAAGAATCCGCATCCTAATATGTGCAGCCTTGGGTTGCAGCTGACATAAATGGCGCATGTTTTTCGTGTTTGCATTCCTGATCCCATTTAATGTATTTCCTGAATTGCAGTAATGTCTGCCCTCTATCACGCGAGGACGGCTTAATTTTTTTGAATAGCACCCATGGTATACAGCGTGTGTATATTATTTGTCCGTGGTTGTACCGGACCTGGTTGGTTTTTAAAGGGATCCGAAATCCGAGGCTGTTTTCTCTCTCATAACCAATTTTTTTTGTTACGTGTTAAGGAAGTTACCCTGACGGCTCAGTGACTAGCTTGGAGGGCAGCTTCCAATTTATTCTATACCCTTTCGACACTAGGGCATCAGTATCCGTTATGAGTTTGAGCGCTGCTGTTGAAGGAGCCTGACTAACCCTTGAAATACCTATATGACCTGTTGTCCGAATATATCGAACCAGCTCAAATATTTCCCTTTCCCTAGCCATAAATAAATATTTTTCCGAGGACCACAAAATACACACCAAATCCAATTTGTATCGACGGTATTCGGAAATTCTGGTATTCGGAAATTCGCAAGAATTACGTTCTTTGCATGTTTTGTTGTTTTCATTATTCGAGCGTTCACTCAAAATTCGTAGATAAAGTATCTTCAAAAAAATCCAATCTAATCTGCAAACTACCCCACCGTCATGTATCTCACAATACGAAAATCACTTCACCGGCTAGATACCAAAACCTTAAACATTCCAGTATCGCAATACCCTAGTAGCCTTTGGTTCAATTGAATAAGCACGTTTCAACCTCTCGTTTCTCTTTTCAGATCACAATTGGATAGCCCAATCGAATGGAGCCGTTCCACCGCTAGCTGTACACGCTGGCGTCGACTCTGACGGTGATACCATTTACGTTGGTCGTGCCTACCTTAACGGTGACTTGTTGCCTGCAAAAGTAATCCCAAACAAGGGTAAATCGTACGTCTGCTATGGGGGTTTGGAGCAAGACGTAGCCGACTATGATGTTCTTTGCGGTCTTTACTACGAATGGGCACCCGACAGCAATGGCAGCGTTCCACCAACAGCTGTGAAATGCGGCGTTACCTGTGACGGTGAAACACTGTACGCTGGTCGTGGATGGCATGAGGGAAGCTTGACCATCGGTAAAGTGCATCCATCCCATGGCTGTCTGTATATCCCTTATGGCGAGGATGAAGTCCAATTAACATCATACGAGGTGCTTGTTCAGCCCGACAAGTGGGTGGACGCAAACTGTGGCAATGTGCCCGAAGGTGCACTGATCGCAGGACACGATTCGGATGGTGACACAATTTACGTTGGACGTCTTCGTCACGGTGGTGATATGCTGCCAGCCAAAGTAATACCAGGAAAGGGTGGCGCTTATGTTTGTTTCGGCGAGGAAGAGATTAAAAGCGAGGAATTCCAAGTCCTGGTGGGAGTCGGTTTTATTTGGTGCGATTGTGAGGGTGGAAATATACTGCCGGGAGCATTACCCGTTGGCAATACCAGCGATGGTGAAACATTGTACGTCGGCCGAGGCCATTACAATGGCAGCTTGAGTGTGGGTAAGGTGCATCCTTCACATGGATGCCTGTATCTGCCGTATGGCGGTGAAGAGATTAAGCTGGAACGCTACGAGGTATTAATTCGTACTTAAGGATGAATAAAAATAAAAACTGGAAATATGTGAAACTCTTTGATTGTGTTTGTGTAACTATTTCCAAAATCGATTCCTACTGCGAAAGTTCCTTCTGGTAGATAAAGTTTCTTCCCAAAGTGAATGCCATCTTCATATGGGTTAGCTCGAGACCGGAGATGTCGATATAATTGCTCTTTTGTGAGTGAATTAAAAGACGCTCACCATATGTGTGTGCGGAAAGTTTTGCCGACGTTAACTGTACAATCTAACTCTTTTTGGAGCACACACAACCCGAGTGGGAAGGACTCAATGAAGTGTGCGAGTGTGTGGAAAAGTTTTGGCGAATGGTGTGAAATTCTGTAGGAAATACCAATTTCAAAGTTTGGATTAATTAATGACTTTACGGAGTCAGATTTGGCCAGAGGTGAGTTTGGAGTTTAAGCTGTGCCGACAACTGGTTGTATGGTAAGTACTTTTGGACAAAGGGATATTGTACTCCAGAGAGCGAGTGTTTTCTGGAAATTGTTGACGACGGAAGTTCTTCGGCGTTTGGCATTCTTCGAGGATATTTCCCTTTGGGAGTTCAATTACCTGGTTGTTGGATTTCAAGCAATTGGGATCAGGTTTTGTCTCTGTCTGCATGAAAAGCCACGAAGACACGGGTCATCCACGTGTTCGTATTTTTAGAGATACTTCCGAAAGCATCCATGCCCCGGCAGGAACTTCGAAAGATAGAAGTTTACTCCTTCATGTTTCCTACTGACCCATTCTGCTATGTCATAGATGAGCGTATGCGTCCATCTTCTTTTGGTTGAGTTGTTCCAGCTGCTTTGCCATTCTGCGTGTAGAAGCTCGATTATGGTTCTTCTGTCTTCAGGTTGGTTCTCGCTAAGGGCCGGACACCATTTTATTTCTAGGACGATGGGCATTCAGCTAGAGATGACACTGATAGCGTGTCCTGAGGCAGTTCTGTAGGCGCACATCCTCTTAGCGATGCAATTCTATGCACTGCGGTAATACGTTTCATGTACGTTTTCCGGTACACTGCTGCTGCCCATCTTGCGGACGCGTACATCAGTATTGACATGCTCACTGTTCCCCGACGTTTGGCATTGGAATAGACGGCAGTCTTCAGATCTACGAACGGTCAAACTGATCACATTGCGATAGACAAAAAGCACGCATCCATTATTTTTGATGTCCGAATATTCCCAGGGGCTAACATCGACTCGGGTCAAGGTAAGAATGCGGATATCCACCACAACATAACAAATTTCATACGGGAAGGCTTTAACCGCAAGAGGCTGCCAAGTCCTTCTCTGAACGCGTATCCCTTAACCTCTCGATTAACACCATACCAGCATCTTATATCGAAGGACACATTTACACATTTTTTTTTGGTTAGAACAAGTCATTAGATGAAACGAAACTGATGGGCTAGGTTTCTCGTGTCCACCAGAAAGATATCCTTGGTATGATGAGGAGTACCGAGACGTTTAAACCCGCTATTAGGCAGAATGAACCAATCAATATTGGCGACCACAACGATAACTGCCAATCATCCGACCTAAGTGAAGTGAGGACAGCAATATCTAAACTCAAGCTTAATAAGGTCGCCGGAAATGACAGCCTTCCCGCTGAGCTTTATAAAGCTGGCGGGGATGACTTGGTAAGTAACATCCACCAACTCATAAGCCAAATCTGGTCGGATGAAAATATGCCTAAAGAATGGAACCTCAGCATCGTTTGCCCGATCCACAAAAAAGGGGACCCTCTGAACTGCGCCAACTACAGAAGCATAAGTCTGCTCAACATCGCCTACAAGATCCTAGCTGCCGTAATATGTGAACGTCTTAAACTGTTTACCAATAACCTGATCGACCCTTATCAGTGTGGTTTTAGTCCAGGAAAGCCCACAGTGAATCAAATTTTCACACTTCGGCAAATCCTGAAAAAAAACCCAAGAAGTCCAAATCGATACCCACCACCTATTTATCGATTTCAAAGCCGCATACGACAGCATTTATAGAGACGAACTATACAGAGCCATGTCTAGTTTTGGTATACCGCCCAAACTCGTCCGTTTGTGTAGGATGACGATGGAGAATTCTCGCTGCACCATCAGGGTCGGAAACGACCTCACCGACACATTCGATAACAAAAAGGGATTTAGGCAAGGCGATGCGCTGTCATGTGATTTCTTTATTTTGATTCTTGAGAGGATTGTGCAAAACACCAGAGCCAACACCAGAGGCACAATTTTCCAAAAATCGATGCAACTACTAGCATACACCGACGATATTGACATCATTGGTTGGACTCAACGTGATGTCATAGCCACGTTTGCTAGTATAGAGAAGGAAGCGGCAAAAATGGGTTTAGCAGTAAATGAGGGTAAAACTAAGTATATGCTGTCATCACGAAAGGACTCACAACATCGACGAATTGGACAGAACGTCACCATTGACAGATATAACTTTGAGGTAGTACGGGACTTTGTCTACCTCGGCTCCGCTATTAACTCTGACAACAACATCTCGTCAGAAATTAAACGAAGAATTACTCTTGCCAACCGCTGTTTCTTCGGGCTAAGAAGGCAATTTAGTAGTAAAGTCCTCACTCGAACTACTAAGGAGATCCTATATAAGACCCTAATCATCCCAGTCCTGCTCTACGGCGCTGAAGCATGGACCGTATCAAAAGCGGATGAACAAATCCTTGGTCGATTCGAGATAAAAATTCTTCGGAAAATCTTCGGTCCCGTTTGCGTTGACGGGCTATGGAGGTGAAGATTCAACCACGAACTATACGAGCTGTACAGCGACATACCCCCAGTCAAAAAACTCCGCATTAGACGTTTAAGATGGCTAGGACATGTAGAACGAATGGTCACCAATATTCTGGCTCTCAGAGCCTTCGATTCCCAGCCAGACATCGGACGCAGTAGAGGAAGACCTCGCCTTAAGTGACCTCAACCAACTTGGAGTGCGCAACTGGAGGCAGTAAGCTAAGGACCGGGCTAATTGGAGAGGCATGTTGGTTAAGGCCCAGGTTCATCCCAGACTCTAGCGCCACTTAAGTAAGTAACATCCTTATAAGTCAAATTTAGTCGGATGAAAGAATGCCTGAACAATGGAACCTCAGCATCGTTTTCCCGATCCACAATAATGGTGACCCTCTGAACTGCGCCAACTGCAGATGCATAAAGCATAAGCCTCCTCAACATCGTCTACAAGATCTTATCTGCCGTAATATGTGAACTCCCGAAGCTGTTTGCCCACAACCTGACATTATCGGAAAGGAAAGTCTACAACTGATCAAATTTACACACTTTTGCAGATCCTGGCAAAAACCCAAGAAGTCCAAATCGATACCCACCACCCATTTATCGATTTCAAAGCTGCATACGCCACAGAGTCATGTCTAGATTTGGTATACCGCCCAAACTCGACCATCTGTGCAGAGGAAGATGGAGAATTTTCGATGCTCATTCAGGGTCAGAAACCGGTGAGGTGGACACATTCGATACCAAAACAAAAAAATGATTTCACCAAGGCGACGCACTGTCATGTGACTCCTTGAGAAGATTATGCAAAACCACCAAGGCAGCACCAGAGGCACAATCTTCCATACATCGGCCCTACTACTAGAATACGCCAACGATATTGAAATAATTGGTAATGCAGTAAAGCCCTTACTCGAACTACTAAGTATATCCTATACGATAACCTCAGTCAACTTCAAGTGAGGCTGAGGTGGCTGAGGCCCATTTTCATTCCGCACTGTAGCGCCGGTCTATACTCTTTACCAGATCATACATCAGCTCCAGCTCGTTTAAAGAGTTCGGATTCAGCAACCTTGTTTATTTTTAAATTTTACTCACCCGTAGATTTTTAACCAGTACGAGTCGTATGAATTGTCAAGAAAAGCCTGTGCCGTGCAAGAAATACACAAGCACACATGAATGGTTGTGAGTAAAGGCTAGGACCTTGATACTAACTAGCCTCTTGCGCCAAACAAATTTATTTTTTGGTGTTTGACCTTATAAGGGACGAGGGGTTGCAATTTTTCATTATCATTCAGATTGACTGGTACCGATCGTTCATTGTCGAAATCTTGGCTGTCATCACCATTTAGCACCTGTCTTCAGATAAAAAGCATCGACTGCATATCTACTGCGGTGTTTCTATAACCATTTTTGCAGGGCTCGGGGGGCTTCGTGAATCTTGATGTTGATTGTTTGACTTTCTATAGAAGCGAAACAACTTTTTTGTGGTAAAGCATCTCAGCATCCTCTCGACTTCACGTTTCTGGTGGTCACTTTTTACCTCCTGAATGAGGGCTTTTCATCCTTCCTTTGGTCAACGTAGAGCTTATGGGGAACTGGGTTGCTTCTTAAGCTTGTATGCCTATGTTTTCGTTCTATTTTAAACACTTAAAAGGAGAATCAAGGGTTTTTCGGAGGCGGTTGTGACTTCTAACCAGAGTTCATTGTGTCTGGTTGAACTCACTGCCATTGGTCTCTCGTGTTTGATAGGAGTCTTGAAATCTCTCGCAAGCTCAAGTGATACGTTATCGGCTTAGCCTACAACAGACGCCATCAATCGAAGTCGTTTACTTTGTTCAGCTTGGTTGTTGTTGGCATAAGTGCTTCAATGGATATTCGTACTCGTACCAACTAAGTAATGATGGAAGTCGATGTTGACTGTTGAACGAACATCCAACATGATCGATTTGGTTGCAGATTCGACCATCTGTTGACCGCCATGTGGCCTTATCGTTGTCGAGACGTAGAAACGAGACGCTGCGCTGCTCAGCAACAATTTTTCCCGCTGCAAAATCGATAAGCGTGAGTCCGTTACCTAGAGTGGTGTAGTGTAGGCTGTGTTTTTCAATCGCCTTACTAAAGATGTATTATCTTCTAATTTTATCATTAAAGCTTTTGTCAAGTTTGGGATATTCCTATTGCCCATATAGGCTTTGGCAAGAAGCTTGTCGAAACTCCCCTTGGTAGCGTCGTTTTCCTCCTCTGTATGTGCGCTAATTGGGCTCAGATGATGGAATTAGACCTTGATGCGGATTTACGTCATTCTATTACGGACTTCGCGAAAACTCAGAATAGTTTGCTTGAGTCGAATTCTGACAGCAAATCCGCATTCGAACAAATGTGACTTCCCATGGAGGTGGCTATTTTCTTATCAGGATCAATCCATTGCATTACATCTCCTGGAGAGCTGTTGCGTCAGCTTTGAAACTGGTGAAAAACTTGTTCCACCTGTAAGCTTCGTCAGTATTATTGGTCACTTGTTCCATGATTAGCTCGTGGGATGTACATAGTAGTTATTTAGATCGTTTTGAGGCTGGTCATTCAAAACTTTATTTTTTTTTCGTGGTCCTAGTTCCTGGTGATTCATTGTTCCAAATAGCTCTGGTGATTCATCCCATGTATCCGATGATCCAACGATCGTCGAAACCAAGAAGGAAGTTTATAGATACGACCCACCCGTATTCCCACCAATCCTTAATTAAATGATTCTGAAGCGTAAACATTTTGTGACTGAAACAATAGAAAAGATTTAAAAAAAAAAACTTAACAGATTTATCCCATGACTGTATCTAAGTTTATTTCATGCTTTTCTTAAATTTAAAAAAATCCGGTTAACTAATAAAGGTGCAATGTGTGGTGTATAACATATCCAGACTCATCCTGTTGTGAATATCCAGTTAATCCCATTTGGGTTGCCAATTGCATTGTTGAGGACGTCCTTGATACGATGGATAGCCGGGATATCCACCATTCCATCCATTCGGATATGGTGAAGGTGGATAGCCTGGGTAATTTGAACTACCGGGTGGTGGATAAATTGGATATCCGCCAGGTGGTGGATAAACGGGATATCCACCAGGTGGTGGATTAACGGGATATCCACCAGGTGGTGGATAAATGGGATATCCAACAGATGGTGGGTGATTTGTACCATCAGGTGATGGATAGTTTGGATTTCCCGATGGGAGGTAGTTTTGATTACTTCCTGTGTTACCCGGAATAGGTATAGGATTGTTTGTAGGCTGCCCCGGAATACCTGGAGTGTTTGGTTTATTTAGTGAGATCGAACTAGATCCTTTACTTTGATCATCCATATGCATTTGATCATAGTGATTGTAGAGCTCCGAAAAATCAACCAAAGGTGAAAGATTGAGTGTATCCTTTTTTGATGGTCCAGCGTTAGCAGCAGCCAATATCAATAGGCAGATGGCCACGGTTAAAGTCGTCATTGCTAATGTATTCCAAAACAAATTGTGAGTTGAACTGAGGATATGTAAACTTCCAAGCTCATTATATAGCCAGATGTTGGATGAAGATCGTCTGTAAAGTGACATTGAAATATCGTCACAGGTTAATTTAAGAAGAAATTAAGATAACACTGGAGGATTTGATGGATTTATTGATTAATAAGTTCATCTTGACACATATTCCCTTTACCCATCTTGAGAGTTTATACGGATTTATTGAAAGCATTTTTACAAAAAGGCGTAATGGAAGTTTTATCCAATCGTATAAAATAAGATGCGCATATGAGAGTGAGCTGTCAACGAGTGTCACAGGGAGGGTATTAAATCTTACGATCAAAGAAATGTGTGTGGTTTTTGTAAAACATTTGCAGTTTTTGTATCAGTGGTTACAAAAAAGAGTTCGCTGAGATTTTGTTGTAAAAACATATGAGAAGGCTACAATCCGCTGTGGGAATCGTTGACTACCCTATTCCATCTTGTACCTAAAAGTGTTTCTTTACTGAAAATGACGGGACAAGCAACTTTATAAAGACCAATAATAGATAGCGGAAATGTCTAAAACATTGTTCAGATCGATTTTTCAAAATTCCTTAGAGTTTGACTAGGTAAGGTTAGGTTAGATGGGCTGTTGACGCTCGAGTGAGTCGTCAAGCTCGCATAGGCCTACGTGGGCCCATAGCGATAAACTTCGAAGAAAGTTACCTGAAATAGAGAAAGAGGATACCTTGTTAAGTTCGATAGTGATACTTATGTGGTACTGGTCTGTGTTGCTCCTTCAGCCTCAAAGAGGTGGTTGCTCCATCCTGATCTGCTACAAAAGCGAACTATCTGCGCTATTGGGATAGTCGTCAGACTGATGAACTAGCCAGACAAATCAGTCTTAAATCTGGTTATAAAAAAACTGGGAACAAAACAAATGTTTTGTATAATGGGAAAACATCCCAGGCCTAAGGCAGGCCAAAAGAGCTATTCAGCCCTTCAAATCAGATGCCAATAAGATACTAAAGCTTCGCAGGCACGATATCAAAAACTTAGTAGGCTACCTAACTGGTCATCACGGTCTGCGATATCACCTAAATAAAATGCATCTAGTCGACTCACCGGAGTGCAGACTATGTCTAGAAGAAGAAGAAACAGCCGAGCATATCACATGTGAATGCCCTGCCCTTTACGGTATGAGAAGGGAATGTTTCTTCAAGGAATTTTGAAGTCCCTAAGAAAAGACTAAGAAAATCTTCGGCGGAAAGTATATTCAGCTACATTAGGAGAGTAGAAACGCTACTAACCTAAAAAAAACATCTGACGGCAAGCACAATAGATCTTTAAGGTCGATGTGCATCATACTTCTTCGGCAAGTCAGAATTAAAAAAAAAATAGTGCCAACGTCTTTTGCTAGGGAACTTATCCACATTGCTGGAAAATTTATTCTCATTACAATATTGGTAAAGTCGGTGACTCTCGCATTCTGCTTTGAATTTCACTTATTTCTAGTGTTAGTCGAGTCCTTTTCCAAACAATTTTGAGCTTTATAATACATTTCCAATTTTTTTTCGATATGATTAGAATATTCAAATATCCAGAAGCGGAAGCAGCCAGCTCCGGGAGATCAAATAATCTCATGACAAGATGAACATCCGTCAATTCTCCAAAAAAAGGCCAAACAACTGGCATCAAAGTAAGAACGCAGGTTCTACGAAACTACGATGTCCACTTAAGCTGGGTTTCCACATGCCCTTAAATTGACAAAGTTTGACAGTTCTCGTTTATGTCATTAATTGACAATATTGCCAGTTCATTTCCACCTATGTCAATAATTGGCAAAAAAACGTTTGTCATTTCATTGACAATAAAATTTTGACAAATGCGTTTGTCAGTTCATGGACAGCTATTTCCATTTGCACCTTTAACTTCAGTTGACAACTGAACATTTTTTTCCGTCTTTGCACTAAACAGCAACAGTCGTCTGTCAAACGTTTCCACAAGCAAGATTGGATTAAGCTTCAAGTGAATATTTTAGGTAAATCAAGTTTAATTTGTTGTTTATAAAATTATCATACTTTTTAAATTTATCATTTTTCCCAGCTATCAAAAGCTCACCTTCAGTTTTGCCGCAAAAAAAGTCCCGAGCATGTTAAAACGAAAACAAATGTCTCTTGCTTCGTTTGTTGTCTTCATGGGATCCGCATTGGAGCTGGAAGCTGAAGACGAAGAACGCAAAAAAAGAAAAAAACCGGATTGTTGGGTGCAAAATTTGTTCCTTGACAGGGATTCCTGTGGATATTTTGCAAAACTGTGCAACATGGAGTCAAAATTTTTCAAAAGAAAAATGCGAATGACCAGATGTGATTTCGAATTTATCTTGGAAAGGATTAAACCATTCATAACTAAAAAGGATACATTTATGCGAATGGCAATCGGACCAGCTGAAAGATTGGCAGTAACAATTCGGTATTTGGCTACGGGTGCGAGTATGCAGGTGATGTCTGATATCTTTCGCCTTTCACCCACAACAGTATTCAGGATTATTCATGAGACTTGTCCCTTCATCTATGATACATTAAAACACGAGTTCCTAAAGGTAGGCATTGATTGATTGATTGATTTTCTTTCTTTTCCTTTTTCAATATAAATCGGGGTCATCATAATCAGCGTACTCCACACATGAAGCAAATTCTGCAGCTTCTAACTCAAATTGAGCATTCACTGCGCTTAAAGCAGCCTTATATCGCCTAGCAAATCCCAAATTGTCCAAGGACCAAGTGCGTGCGTTTGAAGCAATCATGTTTCCGAAAGCGTCCCATTCATCTGTGTTCTGGCCGCTCTTCATCAGCAAATCGTACGCATTTGTCATCATGTTTTTCATAGCAGTGCGTTCTAATGAGCTATTCTGATTTTGCTGCGATGTTCTTGGTCGCTTCGGTGATGGAGATGGCAAAGAATCGTTGCTTTCAGAATCGATGACTTCAAACGAACTTGTTGATTGAATTGGACTCAACGTTTATGGCTGTAAATAGAAAATATGAATTATTAGTTTCAACAAATATTTTACACATTATGTATTATATGTATTTTGCTCTCGCAGTTGCAGTGTGTATTCTGGTGTGTGTGTGTGTGTTACTCTTGGATTTTATTGGAAATTATTTGTATTTATAAAACCATTATATACATTAAATTAATAAATCGATTTGTTTTTGCTCCTACAGTTTCCAAGTACCGTTGACCAATAGCGATCAATTGCAGACGTTTTTGAAAAAGGATGGAACTTTCCGAACTGCATTGGAGCGCTTGACGGGAAACATATCAACATTCAAGCACCTCCGAACTGTGGATCCGAATATTTCAACTATAAAAAAATGAATAGTATTGTTCTCATGGCGATGGCCGATGCAGAATACAAATTTACGTATGTTGATGTGGGTGCATACGGCCGTGATTCGGATGGCGGTGTATTTTCGAGGTCGGTTTGATAAATAATAAATATAATTTATTAAAATATTGAGATATTATTTTTATTTTCAGATGTTCTCTTTCGGAAATACTTAAGGAAAATCCAGCAAACATTCCACCACCTCAGCCACTTTTAAATGGACATGAACCAGTGCCTTTCGTAGTAGTAGCTGACGATGCATTCCCATTAAAGCCATACATAATGAAGCCATATGCATTTCGAGATCAATTGATACCCAATCGCGTATTTAATTATCGGTTATCAAGAGCTCGAAGAATTATTGAAAATGCATTTGGAATTGCAGCCGCTCGAATCCGTATTCTTCGACGTAATATCGATGTGTCCGTAGGCAGATCTATAAAAATAGTTCTTGCCATATGCACATTACACAATTTCTTGATAACAAGAAATAAAGTGACCAACATAGAGATCGATAAAGAAATCGAAGGCCGTGATGGAGAAATTTCAGAAGGAAATTGGCGTGCTGTTCTTCGGGAACAGAACAACTATACCAATGGTAAATCGTGGCACTCGTTACAGTGTCGAAGCAGTTGAAGTACGAGAAATTTTTAAAAATTATTTTTCACTACCAGAAGGTGAGCTTGAATGGCAATACAGAGCAGTAATGCGTGGTACACAACCAACCCATAGCACTTAAAAAAATATGTTTACGTACCGTGTTTGATTCGCGTAGCTTAGAATCGTTTTTTAAAATAGGGGCCAAAAATTTCATCTCTGCGAATAGTGGATTAGTTCGCTTTGGTTTGTTTGCAGCCTGTCCGCTTTTAGTTTCATTCGTTTTTTTAAATATGTCTGTATGAGATAAAATAATTTGAATTTAATAAATGGAATCATTGAAAAGATTGTTTACTTACTTGATAATTGCTACTAAGAGCATTCCATCGTAACATAACTTCACATTTGGGAACGGAAAGCGTTTTTGAAATAGTTTCCCACGAGTTGTTATTTATTTCACGATTTTTATAAAGCTTGCTGTTGGAGTCCCAAATGTTGTCGAATTTTTCAACGTTGTGAATGAGATCAAGCGAGGACTGCACACTCCATTCCATATGATTTTCTCACTCGTTTTTTTCCTTCTTCTACTGCATCATCCTAAATGTAATCGAATGTATATTCTCCTTTTTAAAAGATTAGAAAATATAGTAAAGTAAAAATACATTACCATGTTTCCAGTTGTTTCTGCAGCTGACATGTCACTTTTTTTTTTTTAATTTCCGCAGCAAAAAATATTTTGTATTTTCTTTGCCTTTCAATTGACAAAACATTCAACACAATGCCAATAAATTTGTTGTGTCAGTTCATGACCAAGTGACGTTTTGTTCGTCAATTTTGCTATTTCCACTTTCGTTGCCAATTATTGACAAGGCCGGACAGTCAATTAAATGACTGTCAATTTTCGGCTATTTCCACTTGTCATTTTTCTCAATGACATAAAAATACGCCATTCGTCAATTAAAAAATGGCAAATGGAAACTTAGCTTTAGTCACAGATGGGCATAATGTTGAGGTTGTGGAAGGCTAAGAAACCGATGTACCTCCAATCAAAGAATAGGTAACGCACCCTATCAGTATTGGTATTGACACCCGGTTCTGATGGTTCGTCACCAGATCTATTCAAATATGGGAGTGCTGCCATGGAAGTATGCATGCACCAAACCATCAACAAAATCTGGATGAACGAAAGAACGCTCGATGACTGGAATATCAGTTTTTCCATCCATAAAAAAGACGGTCCTATTTGAGTTCCATCAAAGAGAATCTTCGAATCCCACGAACTTCATGTGAAAACTGGACGTGGCAATTGCTGGATTTTAAGAATATTAGCAGGAACAAATCGTTATCATGTAGCTCTAAATTTAAGGCTTAAGAATCAACCTGACAAATGGACAGACAAGCATTCTGAATCCGATCCATATACATTACGTTTCTATTTGTTACAAAGTGACCCATTTGGAAGGGAATAAAAACATTTTTTAGACAACACCCATGTAGTAAGTCATCACTACACCCAACTTTAAGGTGGGCCAAAAGAGATCACCCTATTGGAAGATGATTTTATTTTTGCAAATGGCCGCCAATGTCAAAATTGTTTTGACATTTGTGGACTAGACAGATGTAGAATACAAGTGAACAAGCCATGGAGCGATACACTCCTCAACAATGCGGAATAATCGTGTCTAATTTTTTGCGTAACAATTCGTCTGTAGTGTTGGCACAGCGCGAATTCCGTCGCCGATTCCCCGGCCATCCGACACCGACTGCGCAAACACTGCGCCTTTTGGCCACCAACCTTGAAGAGTATGGGACCACACGAGACGTTGCAGAGAGTGGCCGGCCCCGGAGCTCCCGTTGTGCCAAGAATATCGCCGCTGTTGCGGAGGATGTCGAGCTGTCGCCGAAAACATCGACCAGACGCCGCGCCGGTGCCTCGCAATTAGCCATCAGCCGGTCGTTCCTAAGGCGAATTTTGGTCAAAGACTTGCGCATGTTCCCGTACAAAGTCCTGTCCATGCATCAGCTACTGCCTTTAGACCGCCAAATGCGTGTTACCTACGCCCAAGCCATCCTTCATCTCGAGGACGAAGTGGACGATTTTTCGACCAAAATCATAATGATCGATGAGGCTCATTTCCACCTCAGCGGGTACGTGACCAAGCAAAACTATCGCTTCTGGGGCACCCAAAATCCACGAGTAATGCACTAGGAGCCATTACACCCGCTCAAAGCTACTGCATGGTGCGCTGTTCACGCTGGAGGAGTCATCGGGCCATTTTTTTTTTTCGAAAACGCCGCTGGTCAAACGACAACAATGGACGGTGCGCGCTATAGGGCCATGTTAACCGAGTTTTTTCTGCCGCAATTGGACGAATTAGGACTGGAGGACATGTGGTTCCAACAACGACGGAACAACGGCACACACTGCGCATGCCATTTAGAGACAAAATGAGAGCCCAACAACATTGGGTGACTTCTTTTGGCCCACCTTGTATTTTCGTTTCTCTTTCCACAGAACTGCCATAGCAACAGGTTTGTTAATACCCAGGGCCTAGCTTTTTTCACAAACTTTCATGGACTATCTTGCACTATAGCGGAACCTCCTGTTTTATGCGAAAAAATGATACTACTCGGACGATTTGTCAGATCATATTGAGAGGATGGGCAGGGAAAAATCATTTAGGTGTTGCTGCGGCTAAAAATCGAACCCAGACTCTCTGCGTGACCATCATACCAATGAAATGTTTTTGAACTGCGGGGAACAGGCAATCCATAAATTTTCAAAGTATATTTTCCAACAAAATAACAAACATGGCTGACCCTACCTATACATTTCACAATTTCATGTCATGAAAGACTACAAAGAGCAAAGCAATCCACTCTTATTGAGCTTACTCTGTGCCATTCAAAACGAATATAAAACCCTTCTGTTAAATTTGAATTTGCAGGCAAATCTTTACAGCTTAGTCCTTTAGAAAATGGCTATTCACTCAAATGCTACCTGGAAACACAAAGGTGAGACAAGAGCGCACACACTTCACATTAATGATCGAGTCCCTTTTCACTGGATTCTTACATCTAACCACCCTCTCAACAACCATCTCGAACTAGTAATTAACAAGGAAACCCAAATCGTATCCTTGTTCAGCCTTCCTCGCAAAGTGATTAGGTAAGGCTTCTACCATAAGCAAGGTGCTGGCAGCATATGGTAAACATTATCAAAGAGTTACATTGTTCTGTAAATAATAACCCAGCTCCAACCGGAGACCGTCAGTTTGTCACCATTCAGTGGCTGGCCTGATCCCAATACCAAAATGGTGTACGAACACACAGTACAAAGGACCCTGACAATCACCCATGAACTGACACCTTAATATCGTTCACCAACGGTATATTCGTTCACTTGCTTCCTACGTTAGATGCGTTGGACACAAAGCATTGCAAGCAACAAAGCAGAAAGTTAATTACTATTCCCTCGGACTTGCATTGCTAAAGTTTTATCAGGACATCGTGTGCACGAGACCAAAAAAAAAGGAGCAGTGGTGCATCGGTGAGGAGTTTTTGCCCGGAAAACCAGAATAAAACTTTCGAAATAAAATGTTAGGGAAAATTGCCAGAGTGCGGTGAACGTGGCCTCTGTGCCCTGTCCACTCGAGTAGTTCTGTGAATTTGACTTTTCCATTTTGGCGAAGGATTTTCAGGAGTTTTCATGTGTGTTCTTCAAGAGCGCGGTGGCGATGGTGAGGAAGTCGGTTGATGACTTTTGAGGTACGCCATCAAAGGGGATTTCTTCACGTTGATATCCTGGCCATCAGAGGGAAAATAAATTAATTTTTAAGTGGGAGGTACTCAAGCGTTCAATGGTGGGGATGGTTTTTTTTTGTTGTAGTTTTCCTTTTGTTCCGAGTGTGAAGAGTACTTGTCATAAGCAAACCATTTAGTGGTAATAGCAATTAGGGTATACAGCTGTGTTAGCCAAACAAAGTTGAAAACTAAATTTGGAATTTGAACACATTTGAGCACCATTAGCTAAGGAATGCGCTTTTGAATTTGCTAACAGATTCATATTGCAAGATTACACCAATTTAGTTAGTCATGCACGTGTAACTGAATATGAGCAAAATAAATGAGGTCCAAACAGCGAGTTTATTTTATGGATGCATACGGCTAATGTGTAAGACCCATATTAACAGATGCAGGACTTGTCTGGTGGTAATTTACAAAGTTACCCAAATGAAAACATGACAAAGGTACAAAGATTGTGCAATGAAAAGGACACCACCAGCGGGAATGGAAAATATCCTCAAACTGCCACCTTTAGACATCTTCATCTGCAGCGAAAAGTGCACTTAGAATCAGCCAGCTCAAGTGCTAGAGAATTAACTCAGGAGGACCCGCTCAAATACTTAACACATACATGGGTTAAGCTGAAGCTGATGACTACATGCTCCCTCACCCTGACTTTCAAAAGCCGTTCTCCTACATCCTTTCAAGTAGAGAACAGTGGAAGAGGAACGAACTAGTGGCCATACAGTCCGGGATGAACCTGGGCCTCAACCAACACGCCTCTCTAATTAGTACGGTCCTTAGCTAACTGCCTCCAGTTGCGCACTCCAAGTTGGTTGAGGTCGGTTTCTACTTGTGCGCGCCACTTAAGGCGAGGTCTTCCTCTAATCTTCTCTCGAATCGACCAAGGATTTCTTCATCCGCTTTTGATACGGTCCATGCTTCAGCGCCGAAGAGCAGGACTAGGATGATCAGGGTATTATATAGGATCTCCTTAGTAGTTCGAGTGAGGGGTTTACTACTGAATTGCCTTCTTTGCCCGAAGAAACAGCGGTTGGCAAGAGTAATTCTTCGTTTGATTTCTGATGAGATGTTGTTGTCAGAATTAATATCGGAGCCGAGATATACAAAGTCCCGTACTCCCTCAAAGATATATCTGTCAATGTTGACGTTATGTCCAATTCAACGATATTGTGTGTCCTTTCATGTTGACAGCATATACTTAGTCTTACCGTCATTTACTGCTAAACCCATTTTCGCCGCTTCCTTCTCTATACTAGCAAACGTGGCTATGACAACACGTTGAGTCCTACCAATGATGCCAATATCGTCGGCGTATGCTAGTAGTTGCACCGATTTTTGGAAAATTGTGCCTCTGCTGTTGGCTTTGGAGTTTTGCACAATCTTCTCAAGAATCAAATTGAAAAAGTCACATGACAGCGCATCGCCTTCCTAAATCCTTTTTTTACTTTTTAAATACATTTTTTATTAACTCAAAATACTATCTTAAAACTAGACAAAAATGATTAATAGCCCGATTCTCCCCATCATCACTGATACCTCACAAGTCACAAGAAGAGGTGAAATTGATTTTGTGACTTTTTCGTATTCTCCCCCACAGTCACAACTTGTGAGAGTCACAAAAACAATCGAAATTGTGACCTCCTTCAGAGCAGGTCACAACTAGCAAATTATTTGAGATTTGATATTTTGATTGTTGAGTATTGTAAAAAATGGAAGTTAAAATGAATATGGCGCATATCATTGACAAAGTTTCCTCCGTAAATGAAAAGTAAGAATTTTACAAAAGCATATAATTTGTAACAAACTAATAATATTGATACGATTGCAGCGAAGACGGCTTTTAACTTCCAACTTCCTTGTCTTTTTGTACTTCGAGTATGTATTACATATTGTTCTTCTCAAGTTCTCATTGCAGTTTTTTTAAATTTGTTTTGAATAGTTTCTTCCAGTGCTATATTTCCTTGTACATGGCTGTTATCAGAAGTGTATACGAAATAACTATATATAATACCTCTCAGCCAAGTCACAATTTGCAGAAACGTTGCTTATATATATCCACCTTTGCTGTGGTGAGTTTCGTTGTGACTTTTCTTGTGAGGATTATCGGAGAATCCGACAAATGTTATCGAGTCACAATCATCCTCACAAAGAATAGTCACAAGAGCTTGTGACTTTTGTTTCCTCACAAGGGGGAGAATCGGGCTGTAAATCTAACTTATAATTAACATTTTTTCTTAAACTAACTTATCGGCCCTAAGCGGGCGCTCTAAGCTTAAATTAACGTTTTAATTTGCTTTTCAGCTTTAGTCGTTTTCTTTTCATTTTATTATGTAGGTCATTTATTTTTTTTTGTTAAAGAAAAATTTAAAAAAATTTGTGAAGTGACATTTTTTGTTTTATATAAAAAAAAAAAAAATCTAGATTAAAACTAACTTACGACTACTTAAGGCTACTTAAAACTACTTACACCTAACTTAATTATAATCGTGGTGGCGAGCACTCGTTGCAAATGCCCCGAGGGGTAGCCATCCCGATCGAGACTTTTGGCCCCCAGGCTGCATGTATTCCACCGTATTGTACGCCAATATGGTGCACATGCCCCGCCCCAGACCTTTTTTCAAAATTTTATTTTCTTATAAAATTAAAGAGTGGACTAAAAGTCCGCAAAGTCCTGAGGAAGTGCAGAATCACTTCCCTCATGTAGCCACCAAAATTCCGTTCTCTGCCTTTCAGCATCGGTCCTATCGCGATCCGATACCGAGGTGCTAAAGCGGGGGAGCTCCGGAGCATTGTCGACATACCCGTCGTGGATTAGCCGCTTGTCACCCGCGTCACGGTAGCGGTGGTATAAAACCGGGATACCGTTCCTGTCCTGTACCAACCCTAACGAATCGATATAAATAAATGCCTCTGGTGGAATAAAACCAGACACGAGCGTAGTCTCCATATATGTTTCATTGGGGTAATAAGCCCCAAAGATCAGGCTGTTGTCGCTAGCCATCGCCCTTGTAGCGTGCCTTCGAGTCACCTTAATACGGAAATTATTGATTCTGTTCAGCTGGGCCCCATTGTAAAGAACCTCGTTGCGATAATATTTTATGTACTCGGAGTCCGGCGTTCGGTACAATCCTAAGCAGGATCGGAGACAACGCCTCTCAAACAGTCGTATCCTTTCCATGTTGGATGGTGAAACATTGAACCACACAGGACAACCGTAGGCGATGATCGGCCTTATGAGGGCCATGTAGCAAATGACTTTTACCCTTGAATCAAGTTGACTACTTTGAAACAATCTTCTTGTCAGAGCATAAGCCCCCCTAGCCCTAGCCAGACAAGCATCCACATTTTTATTAAAATACAGAAACTTGTCAAGCCGGATGCCTAGGTATTTGACTTCAGTTCTCAGCGCACAATTTTTTTCAGTTTTTTCTGGTATCGTAAGAAGCCCTCTGCACTGGGCTCCTGAACAGAATTGTTTCGGTTTTTTGGAAATTGATCCTCAATTTCCAATCGTCGCAATATCCCTTGATGTGATCGAAGTCACGTTGCAAAAGTATGTTGATGACTCCGATTTTCGGACCTGATCTGTACGCCACCAGATCATCTGCATACGCTATAGCGTGACTAAGGGAACCTACAAGATCACTTGTATAAATGTTAAACAATATCGGGGAGTTCACCGCCCCCTGTTGTAAACCGTTTTTAATTTCAAAGACTTTACTCGAAGTTACGTTGCCACATTTGACAGCGAATTTCTTTCCCATAAGCATTTCATAAATCATATATAGCATGGGTTTACGCATGCCAAGTCTGGTTAGCTTGTAGAAAAGCCCTTCTAACCATACGGTGTCGAAGGCCTTCTCAAAGTCAACCAGAAAGGCCCCTGTGCATTGTCCTTTGGATTTATTCCATTGGATGTCGGAGACTAGTTTCGACGCGGCATGAATAGTGTCATGCCTCGCTCGAAAACCAAACTGATTTTCCGGGATAATTTTATTTTCCTCGACCCACTCAAGCAGAGCCCTATTGACTATCTTCTCGAATACCTTGCTTACATTCGGCAGAAGGCTTATTGACCGAAGATTTGCAGGGTTTGTTCTGTCCTTGTCCTTTTTGGGGATAGGATGTACCACCGCCGTTTTCCAGTGCACCGGATAATGTGCATTATTCAGTGCATTGTTAAACAGCGTGGTGAAAATATCGATTGCCTCTATTGGCAGGTGTCTTAACACGACGTTTGGGACCCCGTCCTCTCCCACCGACTTTTTATTCTTCAGTGATACAAAGATGTTCAGCAGTTCATCTTTTTGCACGAACAGCATCAGGCTGTTGGCGACTATGCCATTTGAAGGATTTTCGTCATTGAATACGGTAAAACCGTGATTCTCAGATCGCCAAGCTTGAAGTTCGGTACGTAGATAAAAGTGATTCAGAAAGGCTCTCTCCTCAATATCGCGATTTGGGCGAACAGGATTGTTCACCGTATACACGGTCTCGAAGACAGCGCCTATCGAATTCGCCTTCTCCTGAGTCATTCTCCTGGAATGTCGTTATGATCCTTTCGCCTGAAAATGTTATTTATTTGCGGGAACATATTCGGGCTACTGGTTTTTATAGCCCGAATTTTCTTGCCCCAGTACAAACTTACAGATTGTCTGTAATTCTCCGTGATTAACTGTTTGAGGTTTTTGATCAACGACTTCAATGTCCGAACCTCCGGGTCTTGTCTGTCAGGCAATTGCCTCCGCAGCCGTTTAAGCCTCGAGACCTTTTGTGTTTATGGAGTGCTTCGATTGTTGGCGTTCGATACTTCTCCGTCTGGTCGTCAGAACTAGTTACCTTGGGGATAACTCGATCCATTGACCTTTTAATGACCTCATTCATTTTTAATAAATTTTTGTCGATTTCGTCGTTCGTAAGGTTTCGGTTTGTCGGAGGGTTGATTTCGCTCAAACGTAATTCTCGCTTTACAACTCTGGCGAAGCGCGGCCAGTTCGTCCTTCGATAGTCGAAAGAACGCACCTGGTCGAACTCCTCCAGTTGAGGTTGCTCGTTTGGGATCCTGAATACGGCATCGATTCCGAGGTGGTCACTATCGTTATCGAATGATGCTCGCACACAGTTCCGCGCGTGTTCGTTATTTGTCAGTTCTGGTCTGTTGTCCATAAGCACTAAGTCCAAGAAAGAGTTTCCTCTCGGGAAAGACGGGATATCCGTAGCGTACAAACTAAGTTTGTACTCAATCGTATTTTGTTCCCTCCAAATTTGAAGCAGTCAGCCTCTAGTGTTCGCGATTGTGTTTCCCCAAGCCGCATGCTTAGCGTTAAGATCTCCGGCCAAAAAGTAATAGTTTTCAGCCAAATGAAGCTGTAGGCAACGAAAAAGTGTCTCAAATCAGCTTCCGGTGCTTTTTCAGCAACCTTAGGCATATTTAATGTCTGGAGCTTACCCGATCCAGCTGCTATTTGGGCAAAGGACACGTTGGGCGCTACCCGATTTGTGTAAGACTGACTTTTTTGTCGTCTTTCTTCTTCGACAGCCTGTTTGCGAGCTAGCATACTCTTCTTTTTCTGCTGGAATACAGGACATCCCTTATAGTCAGCAGTGTGTCCCGCATTCCCGCAAAGCACACATGTGAGCTTGCTCATGTCTTCAACCCTTTCGCTACCTAGAGGGCATTCATTTAAATTGTGGTTCTCATCGCACTTAACGCATCTAATCTGCGTGTTGCAGTTAGAAGCGGCGTGCCCGAACCTCTGGCAGCGCATACATTGCAGTATGCGATCTGACCTTTTTAATTTATCCCATTTTACTGCTTAACATGTCTTTTCTTCATCTCTTTGCGTTAATGTCTCCCGGCACGATTTGAACATCGTACTTTGGTAGTCGGTCGTAACTTTTGTCAAGAAGCTCGTTAGTTAATCATCTTTTCCTACGTCGGAGCATGAGCGCATGCGGATTGTTACAATGCGTTCGCTAATGTCTATGAAACATAAGACTTCTTGCCTAAATCTGGCACTTATTAGAAATCCGCATCCGAATAGTCGCTGTTTCTGCTCACTATAACACGGTCCATAGTAGATGTCACAGTTTTTCACTCTCTTTTTGCCCGGCCCATCCAATCGTATTTTTTGGATGGCCGTAATGTCTGCTTTGTAGCAGTTTAGGGCTTCCGCTAGTTGTTCGCCTGCACCTCTTCTGTTTAATGTTCTCACATTCCAGGTGCAGATACGAACGTCGTTGTCCTCTTTTCGATTAGCAGGGTCGTCCACAATAATATCAGTCCTTTCTGAAGCTATTGGCTGCTTTATCACAATGTTTTTTTTTCATTGGTGGGTAGTAAACCCAAAGCACAACCCCCAACCTGAAGGACCAGTTAAAATTTAGTAGATACCCCTAGAACACGGGGCCATCAGTATCTACTACGGGATTGAGCGCTGCCGTTGACCTTTCGGTTCATCCGCCACCATTTCTGTTCAAGGGGCCTGGCTTTCCCTTGAGATTCGTAGATAACCTGTTGTCCGAATATGTCGAAGCATATGTCATACGGTATCCACTCCCCCCAATTTTCTTAATGCCCCCACTGTGGTCAAACACTAGAAGGGTTTTCATAAACCTTGTTAATTAGAAAAAATAATTGATTCGGTGGGACTTTATCAAATCCACACGCCAGGTAGTCAAGGACCGAGTTTATTTCTGAGTCATGTTGTTTTAGGCCCACGTTGACACTGCAATGCAGCACCACTTAAGTAAGTAAAAGGCTTTCATAATTTAAGTTTCGATGCTTTTTTTAAGTAGCTTTTCGTTGACTTACCTTTGAGCTGTGTTAATCAAAAACAACCCTACCCCCTTGGGTATGGTAGTTTTTGTAAATTTACTAACAAATAATTCATACAATTAATTTGTTGAATAATCCCTTTCCCTTTTCAAATTTGACATGAAATTTGTAATGTTAAAACTATTTTCACCAAAAAAGTATTCCAAATGAACCATCGCCCCAATTTATTTATAATTCCATGTCCTTCTACCGAATTAAACCGCGAAACCGAGAAAAACCCTTATAATGTCATTCCGTTCCTTATCGTTGCCTGTCTTCATTTTTACCTAGGTAAACCCTTTATCAAAGTTTTTCATTAGATATTCGGGTACAAAATCCTTAAAATCCACTTAGCGCTGATGGAAATTTTCTACAGCTAAAAAAAAGCCCAAGCATTCCAAAAATAAAATCATTAACTAAAATGTTTTCTAGTCCTTTGAAGCATTTAAGAAATAGGAATTCCTTAAAGAGGTTTTCCGTACATAAAAACCCCTTTTGTCCTTGCCGCTGACACTTTTTTGTCATCTTAGCAGTTGAGACGGTTGGACCTCTGTCCCTTTAAAAAAAAAGTTTAATGAATGTTAAATAAGATTTTTGCGTGTTCCTTCTTTGTATCTTATCCTCAGAAAGAGAAATGTATACTTTGTTTGGTTTCGCGTCTGTCGCATCCTTGTATCGTCTCTTTACATCGACGTTGACGAATATTGCGGATGGCATTACAAGTGATAACAAAGTTCTTAGTTTGAATGGATATTTTTTTTTTCTTAAATAAAAAAAAATGTTATACACGCCCCTTGATGTGTTTTCTTGTCTGCGCTTTAAAAAAATGTCCACGAGTTCAAGAGGAGAAGGATGAGGGTCGGAAACAATCAAAGAGGCCCATAGGGACATTGACACCAACACGCCTGTTTGCGCTTCAAATATATTCTTGATCGAGTATAATTAATTAAATTAACCCATCTATTAGGACATCGAATAAATTATTAAACCAGTTAGGGCGGGTTTAGAGTCGCTACTTTAAATGATTTAATCAGATTCAAATACCGCTCTCAAAGTGTAATTAAATCGCAATAAATATTCGAAAAGCGATCGCAAATTACCGCCGCATCAATGAGCTTTAGAAATGCATTAGCGCGGACATTTATTGGCATTGATAGCGTCGTTTGGCCATGTTGTTGTCCAATAAATTTGATTAACGGCTGTTTGGAGAGCGAGTACGTTCATCGGTTGGGTCGTAAGAGTGCCGCACATAAAGAGGATGCTTCGCGATAGTGATACAAATTATTTTGGAATGCGGGTTTGGTTTTTTTTGTAATTATTGGTTGTTACCAGGTCATTTACAAATTGATGTTTTTTTTTTGATTCAAAATGCAATGCGACGTGATATTGGCTTTGAGTATTCAAATTGTATCAACACCTTCAGTTTGGTGGTCAAAAGATAGGAAATGCGATTACTTGAAAACACAAGCGCTTTTCACTTAGCTAAATAATGCCTAATTAGACCGACTATCAGCATCCACATGGAGAACACCGAATGTCTAGTATCTTCTCCTCATTGTAAAGTCAGCAGCTAAATAGGAAGGAGGCATCTCATCCTTTTCACTAGTGGAAAGAAAAGAATTCCCTAGATTGAGGCAAAGGTACTGACAGTAGGCCCAATAAATTAAAAATTCGCTATGAGCAGCCCTGACATATTCAGGTAACATAGATAGTATATATCTTGAAAAAATATGGTTATGAATGGTCAAATTTTAGGCATAATGCGATTATATGAAACCTTGAGTTTTCACCTAGCTAATTCCTACCATAACTTCGATTCACAGCCTTCAGGTGGCAACCGCTGAATTTAGTTCAGGACCGTAAAAAGGGGCTACATCCCTAATGCATATATTACATATCCAGGCGGCAGCAGAAGAACTCCCAAGATGGTGTCAACGTCTGGCGTCTTTAGTCCCAGTTAGGATGGACAAAGTGAATAACATAATTGAACGGAAACAATTGTTGTAAGAAACCAACTAAGAGCCTCGGAAAATACTGATTTTATTGTCGACGACCATGCTAAACGAAAAATGGACAACGACGTTCGTATATGGGAGTAAATTAAACAGGAGAGGTGAAGCCGAACAACTAGCGGAAGCCCTAAGCTTAGTATATGCACCTGGGAGTAAAATTAAACAAGAGAGGTGCAGCCGAACAACTAGCGGAAGCCCTAAGCTGCTTAAAAGCAGACATTACTGTCATTCAGGATATACGATGGAATGGGCCGGGCTACGGCTACTACGGACCGTGTTATAGTGAGCAGAAATAGGGACTATTCGGATGCGGATTTGTTATAAATGCCAGACTTAGGATAGAAGTCTTATATTGCAAAGACATTAGCGAACGCATTGTAACAATTCGAATGCGCTCACGCCCCGACAGAGGAAAAAGATGATAAAGCGAAAAAGTGCTTCAACGAGCACCTTGACAAAACTTATGAGCGATTACCGAAGCTTGATGTTAAAATCGTGGTGGGAGATTTTAACGCAAAGGTAGGAAGAGAAGACTTCTTAAGCAGTATTGTTGGAAAACACATACTAAACGACAACAAGTCTGGCTAAGTACATAGGCAAACTGACTTCGCTGCGGAACGAAATGCCGCTATAGGCAGCAGATGGTTATCTGACCTCAATATCCATAAGGAGACATGATGGTCACAAGATTAACGAACAGTCAATCAAACTGATAGACAAGAGGTACGCATCCAGCATATTGGATGTCCGAACATTTCGAGGAGCTAACATCGACTCGGATAACTATCTTGTTTCAACCAAGGACAGAATGCGGATATCCACTACCAACAACAAACCAGAAATACTATGAAAAAAAATTAAATGTTGACGGACTGACAACAGTCGCAAAAGACCGCCAATGCCTTCGCACAATGCGTATCCCTTAACTTCTCGATTCACACCAGACCACCAGCATCGAATGTCGAAGAACAATGGCAACGATGTCAACAAGCCATCAGCCGCAACTGATGTGCTTGGTTTCTCGCGGCCACCAGCTAGAAACCCCTGGTTTGATCAGGAATGCCGACAGATGCTCGCAGCCAAGAACGAGGCTTACAATGCTAAGCTGCAGGTGAAGACGATAGCAGCCATTGAGCTCTATAGGCAGAGAAGAAGGGAATAACACAGAACACTGGCTTTTCAGAAAGAAGAAAAAAGAGCAAGAAAAGCGCGATCAAGGATATAAAGAGGTGCAACTCCAGGAAAGATGTTCGCCCGTTTTACCTAAGTGTAAAAGTCAAAGCCAAGGATACAAGGCTCCAACAGAATCCTGTCGAGATGAACAAGAAAATATCGTTGTTAGAGACGCAGTCGATGCTAAGGAATTGAAAGAACCACTTCTGCAGCCTGTTAAACGGCGATGACGAACAACATTCCGCTGTCAGGCAGAACTAACCCTTCAATATAAGCAACGACAGCGGAAACTGCCAACCACCCGACCTAAGTGAAGTGAGGATACCAATATCTAAACTCAAGCTGAATAAGGCTGCCGGAAATGACGGCCTTCCCGCTGAGCTTTATTAAGCCGGCGTAGATGACTTGGTAAGTAACATCCACCAACTCATAAACCAGAACTGGTCGGATGAAAGTATGCCTGAATTATGGAAACTCAGCATCGTTTGCCCGATCCACAAAAACTACAGAGGCATAAGTCTCCTCAACATCGCCTACAAGATCCTATCTGCCGTATTATATGAACGCCCAAAACCGTTTACAAATAACCTAATCAGTCCTTAGCAGTGTGGTTTTAGCCCAGGAGAGTCCACAACCGATGAAATGTTCACACTTCGGCAGATCCTGGAAAAAAAACTCAAGCAGTCCAAATCAATACCCACCACCTATTTATCGATTTCAAAGCCGCATATGACAGCATTTATAGAGACGAGCTATACAGAACCATGTCTAGTTTTGGTATACCGCCCAAACTCGTCCGTTTGTGTAGGATGACGATGGAGAATTCTCGCTGCACCATCAGGGACGGAAACGACCTCAACGGCACATTCGATACCAAAAAAGGATTTAGGCAAGGCGATGCGCTGTCATGTGACTTTTTCAATTTGCTTCTTGTGCAAAACTCCCGAGCCAACACCAGAGGCACAATTCTCCAATAATCGGTGCAACTACTAGCATACTCCGACGATATTGACATCATTGGTAGGACTCAACGTGATGTCATAGCCACGTTTGCTAGTATAGAGAAGGGAGCGGCAAAATTGGGTTTAGCAGTAAATGAGGGTAAGACTAAGTATATGCTGTCAACACGAAAGGACGCACAACTTCGACGAATTGGACAGAACGTCACCAATGACAGATATAACTTTGAGGTAGTACGGGACTTTATCTACCTCGGCTCCGCTTTAACTCTGACAACAACATCTCGTCAGAAATCAAACGAAGAATTACTCTTGCCAATCGCTGTTTCTTCGGCCTATGAAGGCAATTTAGTAGAAAAGCCCTCACTTGAATACTAAGGTGATCCTATATAAGACCTTGATCATCCCAGTCCTTCTCTACGGCGGTGAAGCATGGATCGTATCAGAAGTGGATGACGAAGCCCTTGGTCGATTCAAGAGAAAAATTCTTCGAAAGATCTTCGGTCCCGTTTGCGTTGACGGGCTATGGAGACGAAGATTCAACCACGAACTATTCGAGCTGTACAGCGACATACCCCAAAAAAAACTCCGCATTGGACGTTTAAGATGGCTAGGACGTGTAGAACGTATGGTCACCAATACTTCGGCTCGGAGAGTCTTCGTTTCCCAGCCAGACGTCGGATGCAGTAGAGGAAGACCTCGCCTTAAGTGGCGCGCACAAGTAGAAACCGACCTCAACCAACTTGAAGTGCGCAACTGGAGGCAGTTAGCAATAGACCGTGCTAATTGGGGTGCCATGTTGATGGAAGCTCAGGTTATTCGGGACTGTAGCACTGCTTAGGTAAGTAAGTAAGATCAGCTTATTGAAAGCAAATTGCATTTTTTCTGATGGAGTCTATAGGTTCCTAGATATATAGAAACGCCTTTGGCATAAACCCACACGGCAGCTTATAATCGGCCTTGCAACATCCCTCGAAATTACAATTTGGTAAATGGCAAGTCTATTTAATTAGGTCCAAGATAATTTTGAATTCCGGTACCGATCAGACATGATCAGAGACACCATCTCTCAGACGAAGCTGTATATTTAAAGGACTTCTCTGCTTTGTGTTTTACTAGTGTCATGCCAACAGAGTTTGTGTTGTTCCTTTGTTGAACGTGCATTGCGAGTTGAAAGGAAGCCTTAATAAATATCAGGTTAGGTAAGAATGGTTGTATAAAGGATACACGTTTTCAACAAGAGCTTCATGCGAAATGCTTTTAATTGGATATTGTAAGGTATAAAACTAGAACCACTTGAGTTTGCTGATAAATCATTCAGGACATGATACAAGTAGCTCTGTCAAGTCACCAAAACTGCCAGAAAACCGTGCTCAAATGCAGGATAGGCGGCATTTGGCATTATTGTAATGCTCAGCAGTATTTTTTTTTAAAATTCTGACTTGCCGAAGCAATAAGATACGATTCGGCCTAAAACATCGATTGTGCTTGCCGTCAGATGTCTGTTTAGGTTAGTTGCACTTCTATTTTCCTAATGTAGCTGATAATACGTTCAGCAGAGGATTTCCTTAGTTCTTCGGTACTTAATATTTCCCTGAAGAAGGATTCTCTTCTTATACTGGCATTCACATATGATGTCTTTGGCTGTTTCGTCGTCTTCTAGACACAGTCTGCACTCCGGTAAGTCGACTAAATGCATTTATTTAGGTGATATCGCAGACCGTGGTGACCCGTTAGGTAGCCTACTAAGTTCTTGATATCGTGCCTGCGAAGATTTAGTATCTTGTTGGCATCTGTTTTGAAGGGCTGAATAGCTCTTTTGGCCTGTCTTAGGCCTGGGATGTTCTCCCAGTGTGACTTACATTTGTTTTGTTCCCAGCTTTTTATAGCCAGATTTATGGGGATTGCACAGACGGGTTCGGGTCCAATGAATGGGTTTTCGGGGGACCCAACATAACCTGGTTTTGCTCCTGGAACTAAGTGTTTGGAGGGAATTGAAGCAGTGTAGTCCTGATTTGGGGTCAATAATGTGTGAGCTAAGTGATTTTATAGCTGCTTGACTGTCCGTGAATATATGGATGTTGGCGCCTTTAATACCTGAATTGTGTATTAGGTTTGCGCATTCTTTGATGGCATGGTCAGCAGTAGCACAAAAGATGGACTATAGATTTTTTTCTTCGCGTTCTAGAACTCATGACATCTTTCATTTTGAACATGCTTCCCAAATTTCAGCTCTTAGCAATGTTAAAGGACCGTAATACTCATTCATCTGTTAGTAATGGATTAGCTGTCATATTGCTCGATAGCAATATGACAGCTGATATTTGTGATAATTAAGTGCAATGACAGATCGACCATACCATAAAGACATTAAATCACCAAAAACAGAAATAAAAATATCTAACTGATCTGCGATGATGTAAATTCTTCTAGCAGCATTTAGATTCTTACAGACACGCATGACAGAATATCTGGACCCACTTGTTTGGACTTCTTGCTCTGTAAAATCTGTTAAAAAGTGATTGCAAATGCTCAACTAAAATATGGCATGCGGTAAGGTATTTTACATTTCGCTCCGTAGGTTATATCCTTTCAAATTATTTTTTTTTTGTTGTGATGTTCTTAACTTTTGGGTAAATCTGAAAAAAAACATAAAACTGTTAATCCCCCGAATCATGTAAAAGAGTTAATCCCTTCACTTAGGCAACTAATGCAACCACATAATGTTCCCTTCTCTTTAGATTAATGTTACAGCGCATCTCTGCTGTCAACATGGTATTCGCATGACTAATTAACTCGAACTTATCCGATGTCCACCTCTCCAAACCTAACGCAGTCTCACTGCATTGCACGTTTGTCGCTGCATTTCGGTATCACAAATTGGATTCGCCGAAATTGGTCAACTAAATAACCAATGGATGGTCACATCCATCACCAAGTATATCCAGTTACATGTTGATGCGTTTTTTCTTCCTTTTTCAAACGAGATCTGTTCGAGATTTTGGTCATTTGACATTGGAGTTATCCCTACAGTGTGTGGGTATATGTATGCTGTAGAATTGAAGACAACCCCCTATATAAGGTTCTCGACTGACAACAATTCTACATCATTCTCAAAGTAAACCTCATTCGAGCATCATGGGCATGGTACCAGTCTTAGCGATTTTGGCGATCATTGCAGCTGCAGTGACTGCAGAACCATTAAAGAAGGAAGTTCTCAACTTACCACCATTGATTCATTTCACGGATGTGTTTAATACACACAGTGACAACCAGCGTGATGACCAGTATAACGAGTTAAGTGGCACTGGAGGAGGAGGGCAGTATCCACCACAGAATCCTAACTACCCGGGAAATCCTGGTTGGCCACAGACTCCTGGAAATCCTGGTTGGCCACAGACTCCTGGATACCCTGGAAATCCTGGCACTCCGGGTTGGCCACAAAATCCTAGTTACCCAGGAAATCCCGGTTACCCTGGTTACCCAGGAAATCCCGGTTACCCTGGTTACCCCGGAAATCCTGGTTACCCTGGAAATCCCGGTTATCCCGGGAGACCACAAAATCCCGGATACCCTGGGTACCCTCAATATCCCAACTATCCTAATCGTCCACAGTGCCCACCACAAACACCCGGAATACCCAAACCCCAGCCATACTATCCCAACTATCCACAATATCCAGCAGTCAATTCCTATGCACAACACTCAGAGTTCCCAATTCAAAGTCGCCAGAATGTCGAAATAGTCGAACGATACTGTAAGTTCAACGATGATGGCAGCAAGGAATACAAGTAAGTAGAAGACTCCCTTCCTATTGACAGATTGCTGAGGTCCAATATCCATCCACTCTAGATTGGTTCTAAGCAATGGATTGAGCATTTACCAGAAGGTTTTGAACAAAGACGGCGACAAAAAGCACATTCAACTGTTGGAGGGATACTATTCGGATAAACGTGACAACAGGACCTATTTGACGACTTACTTTAAAGCCGATGGAAATGGTTACACTGCTTCCTGTACATATACGAGTCCTATACCTTCAAGGGGATCCTTATTAATTTATTTTCATTTTTAGCTGAAATAAGTGACAAACCACCGAGTTACCCAAATGTCGAGGATATGATGAGCCTTCCATTACCACCAGCTAAGAAGACCAATAATAAAGAGGAGTGAGCGAGTAATATTTATAAGTTCTGTGGAGCCTAAATCCTTTTTATTTTGAAAAAAAAAATAAACTCAATATCTAATGCGAATACGAATGAAGATATATTTTTTTGGAAGGACAACTCATAGTAGAGCCTTTTGGTTTTGCCTAGAGGTTGGCTACTCAAGTAGTAGAGACTTTTTTAAAATGTTGTTCACACATTAGACAAACCAATCTCAAACTAGCTGCTATTATTCAAGCATTTCACAACAGCAACTTCAACCAACAACACCTTAGGTATCTTTAGTGCGGATAGTCCGCTTTCCACGACGAGTATCCTTTTTAACGTTGGCAACCTTTTTTGGAATTCACCCGACTCACACCGATGACAAATTTCAAGGATAATAGTAAGTACCGGAGTAGAGTGCAATAACCCCTGCGGAATTAATCTCCATGGACTTAAATTCCCAAAACAAAAAACAGACCCCGTGAAGCTTATATATTTTTCGAAATGGATATTAGTTCTGTGGCTGTTAATGGCTTTTGCTTGTGGGGCTTATTACCTTTGCATGCATTCAAACTCGCACGCAACCCAAATCCAACAATCAGCACAATAAGGGGGGTTGCGGGGGGCAGCATACACCCCACTCATATACAAACTTAGCATACGCCCAAACTCGAATAGAATGCCGATTTCAAATGGCCAATTTCCAATAGAATACCATGGGGTAAATTCTGAAGGTCTCTAAAGTATAGTAAGTATGGGATTGTTCATACGAAAAAAGTAACTTAACCCAAAAAAGTTCTAACAAGTCGTGTGACCAATTTTCACAATCCTATCGCAAGCCATACGATGCTGATTTATAATTTATTGAGCGGATAGAAATTCTACAAAAAAATATTCGGTACCGTTTGTGCCATCAGCCTGTGGAGACGAAGACTCAACCAAGAACTTAGCGAGCTTACTTACTTACTTAAGTGGCACTACAGTCCGGGATGAACCTGGGCATCAACCAACATGTCTCTGCAATAAGCCTGGTCCTTAGCTAACTGCCTCCAGTTGCGCACTCCAAGTTGGTTGAGGTCGGTTTCTACTTGTGCGTACCATTTAAGGCGAGGTCTTCCTCTACTGCGTCCGACGTCTGGCTGGGAATCGAAGACTCTGCGAGCCGGAGTATCGGTGTCCATTCGTTCTACATGTCCTAGCCATCTTAAACGTCCAATGCGGAGTTTTTTGACCAGGGGCATGTCGCTGTACAGCTCGTATAGTTCTTGGTTGAATCTTCGTCTTCATAGCCCGTCAACGCAAACGGGACCGAAGATTTTTCGAAGAATTTTTCTCTCGAATCGAACAAGGATTTCGTCACCGCTTTGATACGGTCCATGCTTCAGCGCCGTAGAGGTCGTTTCCGAACCTGATGGTGCAGCGAGAATTCTCCATCGTCATCCTACACAAACGGACGAGTTTTGGGCGATATACCAAAACCAGACATGGCTCTGTATAGTTCGTCTTTATAAATGCTGTCGTATGCGGCTTTGAAATCGATAAATAGGTGGTGGGTATCGATTTGGACTTCTTGGGTTTTTTTCCAGGATCTGCTGAAGTGTGAAAATTGGATGGGTTGTGGACTTTCCTGGCCTAAAACCACAATGATAAGGGCCGACCAGGTTGTTCGTAAACGGTTTCAGGTGTTCACATATTACGGCAGATAGGATCTTGTAGGCGATGTTGAGCAGACTTATGCCTCTGTAGTTGGCGCAGTTCAGAGGGTCTCCTTTTTTGTGGATCGGGCAAACGATGCTGAGGTTCCATTCTTCAGGCATATTTTCATCCGACCAGATTTGGGTTATGAGTTGGTGGATATTACTTACCAAGTCATCTCCCCCGGCATTATAGAGCTCAGCGGGAAGGCCGTCATTTAAGCTTGAGTTTAGGTATTGCTATCCTCACTTCACTCAGGTCGGGTGGTTGGCAGTTTTCGCTGTCGTTGCCAATATTGAATGGTTCGTTCTGCCTGACAGCGGAATGTTGTTCGTCATCGCCGTTTAACAGTCTGCAGAAGTGGTTCTTCCATATCCCCAGCATCGACTGTGTCTCAACTACAATATTTCCTTGTTCATCTCGACAGGATTCTGTTCGAGCCTTGTATCCGTGGCTTTGACGTTTTACACTTTGGTAAAACTTGCGAACATCGTTCCTAGAGTGGCACCTCTCTATAGCCTCGATCGCGCGCTGTTCTTGCTCTTCTTGCTGAAAAGCCGATGTTCTTCCCTTCTTCTTTGCCTATAGAGCTCAATGGCAGCTCTCGTCTTCACCTGCAGCTTAGCCTTGTAGGCCTCGTTCTTGGCTGCGAGCATCTGTCGGCATTCCTCATCAAACCAGGGGTTTCTTGCTGGTGGGCGCGAGAAACCTAGCACATCAGTTGCGGCTGATCTAATGGCCTGTTGGCATCGTTGCCATTGCTCTTCGACATTCGATGCTGGTGGTGTGGTGTTAATCGAGAGGTTAAGGGATACGCGTTGTGCGAAGGTCTTGGCGGTCTCTTGCGATTGCAGTCTTCCGACATTAAATTTTTTCACAGTATTTCTGGATTGTTGTGGCGTGGTGGATATCCGCATTCTTACCTTGGCACCAACAAGGTATTGGTCCGAGTCGATGTTAGCCCCTCGGAATGTTCGGACATCCAAAATAATGGATTCGTGCCTCTTGTATATCGCAATGTGATCAATTTGGTTTACTGTTCTTTGATCTGGAGATCGCCATGTCCCTTTATGGATATCGAGGTGAGGAAACCGTGTGCTGGCTATATTGGCATTTCGTTGTGTAGCGAAGTCAATTAGCCTAAGTCCGTTACCAGACCTGTTTTCGTGTAGGCTATATTTTCCGACAGTTATGCTAAAGATGTCTTCTCTTCCTACCTTTGCGTTAAAATCTCCCAGCACGATTTTAACATCGTACTTCGGTAGTCGCTCATAGGTTTTGTCGAGTAGCTCGTAGAAGCAATCCTTAGTTATCTTTTGCCTCCATCGGAGCATGAGCGCATATAAGGCTTATGTTGGCGAATTTGGCCTTGATGCGGATTCTTACAATGTGTTCGCTAATGTCTTGGAAAAATAAGGCTTCTTGTCTAAGTCTGGCACTTATAACAAATCCGCATCCAAATAGCCGCTGTTTCTGCTCACTATAACACGGTCCATAGTAGATGTCACAATTTTGCATCCTCTTGTTGCCCGGCCCATCCCATCGTATTACCTGGATGGCAGTAATGTCTACTTTGTAGCAGCTTAGGGCTTCCGCTAGTTGTTCGCCTGCACCTCTCCTGTTTAATGTTCTCACATTCCAGGTGCAGATACGAACGTCGTTGTCCTTTTTTCGTTAAGCATGGTCGTCAACAATAATATCAGTCCTCTCCGATGCTATTGGTTGCGTCGTAATATACGCTTTTTTCCGTGGATGGGTAGTTAACCCAAAGCACAACCCCCAACCTGGAGGCCCAGGCCCATGTTTTGACCCTAGGACAAGGGCCGGAAAAATACCGATGTCAGTAGCCCATTAAGAGATATGAGCGCTGCCGTTGACCCATTGAGGGCTCCTCCGCCACCAACTGTTTTCCAACACCCTGGCTCAGTATTGGAAATCCCTATAGACCTGGTGTTCAAATATTATGTCGAAGCAGCTCATATAGGGATGACACTACCAATTCGATCAAACTGGAGCTGTATGCCCCACCGTTGACTCCATCTAGGGAATTCCTCCGCTGCCGTCTGAGAGTGAGTGCATTAGTGGGAGGACACTCCTCCTCTGGTTTGCTGCATAGTACACGTTATTTGTAAGAGAAAACCCACCACTGGAATTCCAATGCAGCACAGGGGCTTCAAAACGTAAATTTAAGTCAACATTTGCCTAGCAACAGAGAACAACGATGAAGCCATTTAAGGTTTCATTATAATCTGATAGCGAAATTGTCAAAAAACCTCCATTTTATAGTAAGTTTCAAGGTGTAACTTATGACAGTGTTATTCTTGAGGATTCTGTGTGCTTGCCTCAATACTGCCTTGAAGATCTAATAAAAACACAGGATTTAATGATTGGTTGAGGCTACATAAATATATTTAAAATTTCTCAGTTCCACATATAGTGGCTATTCTAAAACAGTTTACAGTTAAAATAACAAAAATTAAAAGTAGATCTACGCTAATATTTCAGTTCAGTAATACCCTGCTTGGAAAGTCTTGTCGTGTTCTCCTACAAAAAATTGGCACCCATTCTTCAGTGCAGTCCTCTGAGAAGATGTTTCTCAGAAGAATTTCATGCTATGGAAGAGGTTTGTCAGAAAAGACCCCTCTGTAACGGTCTCACTTTTATCAGATTTTTCAACATCATTTTTGATGGCTTCTTCGCTGTTTGAAGCTGGAATTTCAGTGCTGGCTTCAGTTTGAATTACATTATCGTCAGCAGATTTGATGGAAATTTCATCAGTAACTGGCAATTCTGGGATTTCTGTAGAGGCATCGTAGGTTGTATTTTCTGATGGATGAGTCTTATCTGGGAGGTCTGTAGTGACGACGTCTTCATCATGCGCTTTAATTTCTTCTTCAATTTTAGTCAATGATGGAAGTTTTGAGGAAGCATTTTGAACATCAACATCTAGTCCCGAAAGGTCTTCCACTTGAACATCGCTAGGGACTGCTGGTGCTGGGACTTCAGTCGATTCGTAAAGAGTCTTTTCATCAAAAGCTGGAAATACTGTGGTTGCTTCACTAATAATAACATTCTCAGCGATTTCTTTTTCTTCAGTTACTTGGACTTCTGGAATTTCTGTGGAAGTTTCATGGTTCTTTTCCTGTTCCGCTGGAATGTCACTGGATGATGGGAGCTCTGTACTTCCTTCAATCTCAACTACTTTAGCTTCCTCGATTTTGTTTGAAATGTCTTCAGTTACTTGCAATTCTGGGATTACAGTAGAAGCATCATGTAACTTCTCCTCATCAGATGAATCCTCAGTTAAAGATGGAAGTTCTGTGCTGGCTTCATTCTTAATCACATCTTCGGATGATCCGTCAGTTGAAACGTCGAGATTCGTGTCTTCAGTGATAGAGGCAGCATCCATTTCTGGAAGTTTTTCTGTATGCGCTTCAGCAGACGCTGATGTTGCTGAATCTTCAGCAGATTGTTCACTTGTTGTAGTAGCAATATTGGTAGTCACTTCATCATTGCTGCTTGTAGCTGAAATTTCATCTGTTGCTGAAGACTTTTGGATTTCGGTGGAAGCTTCGTGATTTTTCTCTTCATCTGATGAAATATCATGAGCAGATGGAAGCTCTGTGCTGATTTCACCTTGAATAAGTTCTGTTTTATCGGTTTCTGTTGAAGGTTCAAGTGATAGATCTGTGGTAGCTTCGTGACTTTCCTTATCTGATAAAACATCATGTGAAGAAGTTGAAATTTCTTCAGTTACTAACAATTCTGGGACCTCAGTGGTGACTTCAAGTATCTTCTCTTCTGTTACAACGATTGGGAGCTCTGTAGAAGCTTCGTGAACCTTTTCATCATCAACTGGTAGATCTGTGGATCCCTCAGAAGTATCTTCATTATTAAGTTCATTCTGAGACAATGTTTCATTGACGATGTTTTCTTCAGTTGTTGGCAGTTCTCCGGATCCATCAATGTTATTATCATCTTTAGCTTTGGGCCCTGTAGTTTCAGCATAAACATCGGTTTCTTGAACTTTTGTAACAGACTCTTCAGTAATTGGCAAAGATGTTGAATCTACATCTTCATGGGTACCCTCGTCTTGAAGAGTTGGCAGCACTGTAACTACCGTGGAATCATCGCTATCTTCGATGTCACTGGCAAGAATGCTTTCTGTGATTGATGATTGTTCTGTAGCGTCTTTGCTGTCATCGGCTTTTAATTCGTTGGTGTCTTGAACTGTTGTAATCACTGGGACTTCAGTCGATTTTTCAGAATCTTCTGTCACAGGTAGACTTCCGTTTACTTCATTTTCGGATGAATTTTGCTGCGAATTGTTTGTTCCGTCTAAGATGGGTGTCAAAACATCATCAATCGTTTTACTATCTTCTGTGATTGGCAGCACTGATAACCTGTCAATATTTTCCTCATTTTGGTTCTGTTCAGTAATTGGCTGCCCTGATAAATTGTTAACATTTTCCGGAGTCCCTTCATTCTTCAGTTCATAACTAATTTCATTCTCTTCCGCTTTTTTAGGTTCTTCAGTGATTGGCAGCACTGATGAAGTGTCAAGATTATCCTCAGCTAATTGATGATCCTCTGAGCTTGCCTCGCTATTAATTAATACTGATGATGTCCTGCCAATACTTTCACCAAGTGCTGGTACAATGCCGTCTGGTTTGTCTTCAGTATTTGGTAGCACTGATGGTGTCGAAAGATTATTATCATTGGAAGAAGATTTGACAATATTTTCCTCAGTGATGGGTAATTCTGGTACAATAGCTACATTGTTCTCAATAACGCCATTGGTTACATTCTCCTCGACTGTTGGTAGTACTTCATTAGGCTTCGTTTCAAAACCTGTGGGTCTTTTTGTAACCCTCTCGTTGCTATTTTTTTCGAATGTGGACTGTTCATAATCCAACTCATGTCCTCTATCATTTGAATTGTAGAAGTCATTGGAAATCGGTCCACTTTTTGGCAGCACTGGTGGCTCGTTGGCAACCTCAACTAAAATAGAAAAAAAAAGAATTTAATAAAGAGAAGCTGTTACGTCGCTGTACGAATCCTTTAATATTCTATTCTTAAAAAGAATACCCCGAAAAAGTGGGCATGGCTTAAAACTTTAATAAATTTATATAAGACAACTTGTGAAGACCCTTGTTAGACCTAGACCTCGACCCCAACAAGACATCTTGTCGAGCCCCTTTTTCAAAATTCCTTAGGGTTTTACCTCGGGTCCGTTAAGAAGTAAATAAATCTGACAACGACATCTCCTCAGAAATAAAACGAAGAAATACTTTGCCAACAGCTGTTTCTTCGGTCTAAAAGGCAAATTAGTATCAAGGCCTCAGTCAAACAACTAATGAGATCCTTTGTAGGGCCCTTTTCATCCTAGTCCTGCTCTCCGAAGACGAAGCACCGTATGGAAAGCGGATGAAGAAATCCTTGGTAATTTTTTTTCGAAAAATCCTTCGGGAAATCGTTGGTCCCATTTGCGTTGTCAGGCTATCTTCCATTCCAAGGAGACAAAGATTCATCGAAGAACTTTATAAGCTCTGCTGTGGTTGAAAAACTGCTCATTGGACGTTTAGGATAGCTAGGACATGGATACAAATCGAATGGAAACCAACATTCCGGGTGCTTGCAGTATCTTCCATTCCAAGGCAGACGTTGGAGGCAGCTGAGACAGTGCCGCGCGCTAGTAGCAACCGACCTCAACCAATTTGAAGGAAAGGGCTAATTCGAGAGGCATGTTGGTTGAGGCCTAGGTTCATGCCGGACTGTAGCACCAGTTCAATTTGTAGGCATGATGTGACCATACTTTTTTTTCAAATTTGGCGTAGCAGTGGAAGGATTTTGAAAATGTTTCACTTGTTCTATTGAAGCCAACAAAAAGTTCGTAAATGTCATTAGTTCTGCTCCAAAATTAAGGCCCAAAAACTACTGATCTGCGGATAGACAGATAGGCAGATAGACGGACAAATGGACAAATGGACAAATGGACAAATGGACAAATGGACAAATGGACAAATGAACAAATGGACAAATGGACAAATGGACAAATGGACAAATGGACAAATGGACAATGGAAAAATGGACAAATGGACAAATGGACAAATGGACAAATGGACAAATGGACAAATGGACAAATGGACAAATGGACAAATGGACAAATGGACAAATGGACAAATGGACAAATGGACGGAATACGGATAGACGGATAGACGGACAAATGGACAAATGGACAAATGGACAAATGGATAAATGGACGGATAGACGGATAGACGGATAGACGGATAGACGGATAGACGGATAGACGGATAGACGGATAGACGGACGGATAGAAGGATAGACGGATAGAAGGTCAATAAAACGGGCGAATGGACTAATAGACAGACGGAAGGACGAAAGCACCTGCCCAGATCGACTCCGCTTTTGTTTTGCTATCGACTTATAAACCTTACAACATAATAGTATACTCCTAAGCCTGACTTACCTGGTGTTTGTCGGAAACCATTTTCATCAGCAACATAGTACGTTGTCCCGTATCGTCCATCGGCATATGGAACCGATACATAACCCACATAGACTTGCATCGTCTTCCCATCAACAATCTTGTTACTTATCCTCTGGTATTGGATATGTCCATTGCTCAAAGCAGTTCTAATCAGAGAAATAAAAAAAATTAGAATTCCATCTAAAGCCTCTGCAAACTTTCACTTACTTAAACTCGACTGTTCCATCATCATAGACTTTGTGGTATCGTTCATCTGTCCTGACTTCCGGTTTCTTAGGCTCGCTATGGCCATTTGCCTTAAGGGATGAATTAATCCCTGTCGGATTAACATTAGTATCACCTTCGAATGTCCTTGGTGGAAAATCTGTTGGTGCCGCGTGTGTATTAAAAATTACCACAGACACTAAAACACATAAGCCCACTGAATATCTAAGACTCCCCATTGTTGCAAGACTCGTGGTTGAATAAAAACTGCGCTCTTGAATAAATCTCCTTCAGATATTTATACACAATTCGTTGTCCTGCGCGGCCGTTTGACGTTCCAAATTTGGCGAATAATAAACTTTTATTTTCGTTTTCGATTTTTTATTTTTAACTGAACTCACGATTAAAATAAATTAAAGTTAACAAGTAGGTAGGCAATTAAATAAGGATGAGTAAATTAAAGCCAGGAGCTCGATATGTGCGGAGAAACTTTATACTTTCGATGTTTTAACTATCTGCAGACTGATGCCTGTCGTTGATAAGCTTTGCGCTCTTATAGTCTTTTAATGTGATGTTCAGAATTTGTCACGCAGTTCGTCTGAATTCGAATGGGGGGAGTCTAAAACTCTCTGAATCTGTTTTTTTTTTAATGAGAAAATCGTAATCTCAAAGCTTTTGGAGGTTTGATTTCATCGAATTTAAATAAGTTTGATGGGCTTTACCAAGTGACATGTGGATTAGTCACCTGACTACCAAGAAGTCATCGCGCTCACGGCTTGACTGCGTCACGAACGTTGGGTATTCAATGCTAATTGTGGATCACAAAAGAACGTGTTTTCAGAGCATCGCGTATGAATTTTTGAAGACCTATGTCGCGTGGTGAGAAGGTATTTCGAATGAATAGGAAATGATAATTGTTTGGACATACGGAGTTTATTGGGGGGATTCCTCTATTTGCATGCGTTGGAATCTATAATAGGCTTATGACCTTACAGAGATTTGATGTGATGACGTTGGTATTTGTTTAACACTTTGTTTGTCTGTTTAGGTTTTCATAGGAACTAAATGATTTTTCAATTACTCACAATAGCTACATAACAACTTTTTATTGTTTTTTTTTTTATAAAACTGCTTTTAAAGAAACACGGAAAAGAAAGACATTATTAAGCCCCTGAACTTTTAGCTGAAAATGTCAGCAAAGATTTTTCGAATTTTAAACGATGAGCCAATAAGCCTTTCTAATTTGAATTCTTAGTTTTAAGATGGTTCTGATGAATCATTTAAAATTTTGTCAGCGGTATTGCATTCTGATGGCGGTAAATTAAGTTAGATACTTTTTTTTTATACAAAGATACGGGTTGTGGTACTATAAGCATTCATACGCTGATAGTAACCACTTATAAAAGGTCATACCGGCTATTCAATGATGAACCTGTTTTCAGTATTTCCAATTAAAATTACTAAAATCACCGTTAAACTGTATCTGTACGTTTAAAAATTAATTAATGCAAAAATTCAAACACGATTATGACACCATATACCAAGATTTACACCATGTTGTGAGTCAGTTGGATTTTTTTATTGTTGGTGGACAGATATTCAATGAACCCCCGCTGTAGATACAAATTGTAGGTAACACTAAACCGGAATTTAAACAGTGCACATGTAGTGCTATAATTTTTCTATTTAAAGCGGGCTGGCAACAAAGCAAATAAAAAAAATCGCGCGATTTTATTTCATTCATAAATAGTACTATGGCGGGGTAAGACGAGTATAGTAGATTCATGTTTTTGTACGTTGCTGGGCTAGAGTGTGGAAATTATTTACTCACTTAAGGTCATCCTCCCCTTTTAAGTGAAACTCAAATACTTCGCGTGTTGTTAGGAGTTTTTCCGATCTGAATTTAAGTTAAGCGATCATTCTGACCATAAATTAACAAAATATCACAAAATGCAACTCTTTCTTGTCTAAGACGGCATTGGAATAATTCCTACGATGATATCTATAGTGCTATCCACAGTCCCCTTTGGGATGACCGAGGGAACAACTTACATGAGTTTCTCCGAAATATTCGGAGTTCGGATAAGAGGTCTCTAGGAATCCCCATTGTTAATCAGACCAATTTAACAAACATGGTGGCAATGGGTCCCTGAAAGTTGCGCCATCAGGGTAGGTTAGGTTAGAGTGGCTGCCATACGTGAGAATACGTTTAGACCAGTTTTTGGTCCATTGAGATACCCCGTGATCTTGTGCTTTCTCCTTGTTAGCTACCTGCAGAAAAAAAATTCTGTGCTGTTAATTTAGCGAAGGAGATTTCTCACCTCCGTGTTTGATAAATCGTAGAGGTTTTGAATGAAGTAAGCTGCAAGATGAAGGTTCCTTTTGTTTGAAAGGGCCGGGCAGTTACAGCTCCTGCAGAAGTAGTTCGAATGAAGGCCTAGCATTTCTGCGTGCCTACCTATTTGTCAGTGTCCGGTGATGACCCCTATGTTGACGCTAATATATGGTCTAGCGAACGACATCAGTACCTTAACTTTTCTATAAACCCCATAGAATATGTGTGCAGTTATTTAGAAGAAAAAATAAAAAAACACAAAATGAGAAATAAAAATGATCTGATTTCAGCTCTGAAGGATGAGTGGGAAAAAATTCACCAGATTACTGCCAGAAACTGGTGAAATCGATGCCTGATCGCCTAGAAGCGATCAGACCTTCAGAATTTGACTTTTTTTTAGTTTTTAATCATTTTATTGCCTTTGTGTTGATGAATTCAAATGATTTTTGTTTCTTAAAAAACTGATAATAGGTATGAACATTCAAATTCGATATCAGTTTTATTTATAACATTTATAAGTTCCTAGAAAATAATTGATATTTTTCATTTTTGTAAGTTTTCCCATTAAAGGATGTTGAGCAACTGTAAATTAAATTTATTTCTGCTTGGTAAGAATAAAGAAAATTGAGATAAACCACCGAAAATGGCCGAAAAATGTGAAAAAAAATATGTGGAATAGAAAAAACTTTGCAGAAGAATTTTGAATCTGTACGAGAAAACTCCACTCTAATCCGTTAGGTAGTTTCGGAAATTCCGTGGCAGATACATATACACATCGAATCTGATTTGCCTTTTATTGTGATTGTTTCCAGATCCAGTATTTTGGATGTCCGAACATTCCGAGGGGCTAACATCGACTCGAACCAGTACCTTGTTGTAGCCAAGGTAAGGATGCGGATATCCCCCCGCCACAACATACCAGAAATAATGTGAAAAAAACTTAATGTCGAAAGACTGCAATCGCCAGAGACCGCCAAGACCTTCGCGCAACGTGTATTCCTTAACCTCTCGATTCACACCACACCACCAGCATACAATGTCGAAGAACAATGGCAACGATGCCAACAAGCCATTAGATCAGCCGCAACTGTTGTGCTAAGTTTCTCGAGGCCACCAGCAAGAGCCCCTGGTTTGATGAGGAATACCGACAGATGCTCGTAGCTAAGAACGAGGCCTACAAGGCTTAGCTGTAGGTGAAGACGAGAGCCGGCATTGAGCTCTATAGGCAAAGAAGAAGGAAGAACATCGGCTTTTCAGAAAGAAGAAAAAAGAGCAAGAAAAGCGCGCGATCGAGGATATAGAAAGGTGCGACTCCAGGAACGTTGTTCGCAAGTTTTACCAAACTGTAAAACGTCAAAGCCAAGGATACAAGGCTCGAACAGAATCCTGTCGAGATGAACAAGGAAATATCGTAGTTGAGACACAGTCGATGCTGAGGATATGGAAGAACCACGGCGATGACGAACAACTTTCCGCTGTCAGGCAGAACGAACCATTTAATATTGGCAACGGCAGCGAAAATTGCCAACCACCCGACCTAAGTGAAGTGAGGATAGCAATATCTTAACTCAAACTTAACCAGGCTGCAGGAAATGATGGCCTTCCGGCTGTGCTTTAAAAAGCTGGCGGAGATGACTTGGTAAGTAACATCTACCAACTTATAAGCCAAATCTGGTCGGATGAAGTATGCCTGAAGAATGGAACCTCAGCATCGTTTGCCCGTTCCACAAAAAAGGAGACCCTCTGAACTGCGCCAACTACAGAGGCATAAGTCTGCTCAACATCGCCTACAAGATCCTATCTGCCGTAATATTTGAACGTCTGATACCGTTTACCAACAACCTGATCGGTCCTTATCAATGTGGTTTTAGGTCAGGAAAGTCCACAATCGATCAAATTTTCACACTTCGACAGATCCTGGAAAAAATCCAAGAAGTCCAAATCTATACCCACCACCTATTTATCGAATTTATAGAGACGAACTATGCAGAGCCATGTCTAGTTTTGGTATACCGCCCAAACTCGCCCGTTTGTTTAGGATGACGATGGAGAATTCTCGCTGCACCATCAGGGTCGGAAATGACCTTATCGACACAGTCGATACCAAAAAAGAATTTAGGCAAGGCGATGCACTGTCATGTGACTTTTTCAATCTGATTCTTGAGAGGATTGTGCAAAACTCCCGAGCCAACACTAGAGACACAATTCTCCAAAAATCGGTGCAACTACTAGCTTACGCTGACGATATTGACATCATTGGTAGGACTCAACGTGATGTCATAGCCACGTTTGCTAGTATAGAGAAGGAAGCTGCAAAAATGGGTTTAGCAGTAAATGAGGGTAAGACAAAGTATATGCTGTCAACACGAAAGGACACACATCGACGAATTGGACAGAACGTCACCATTGACAGATATAACTTTGAGGTAGTACGGGACTTTGTCTACCTCGGCTCCGCTATTAACTCTGACAACAACATCTCGTCAGAAATCAAACGAAGAATTACTCTTGCCAATCGCTGTTTCCTCGGGCTAAGAAGGCAATTTAGTAGTAAAGCCCTCACTCGAACTACTAAGGAGATCCTATATAAGACCCTGATCATCCCAGTCCTGCTCTACGGCGCTGAAGCATGGACCGTATCAAAAGCGGATGAAGAAATCCTTGGTCGACTAGAGAGAAAAATTCTTCAAAAATTCTTTGGTCCCGTGTTGCGTTGACGGCCTATGGAGACGAAGATTCAACCAAGAACTATACGAGCTGTACAGCGACATGCCCCTGGTCAAAAAACTCCGCATTGGACGTTTAAGATGGCTAGGACATGTAGAACGAATGGACACCAATACTCCGGCTCGCAGAGTCTTCGAGTCCCAGCCAGACGTCGGACGCTGTAGAGGAAGACCTCGCCTTAAGTGGCGCGCACAAGTGGAAACCTCAACCAACTTGGAGTGCGCAACTGGAGGCAGTAAGCTAAGGACCGGGCTAATTGTAGAGGCATGTTGGTTGAGGCCCAGGTTCATCCCGGAGTTTGGATCGTATTGTTGAGAATCTTTTACTTTGCTTTGCATAATTAGGCCAGTCGCACATTGGACGCGTAATCGTACGAATTTTACACATGCGGACACGTACGGACACGCACAAACAATCCGGACCTTCCAATTACTATGGGAGCGTGCATACTGTGTCCGAGTTAAGGGCCGCCCGAATGCGTATCTGTAGCTGATGCTTGTAGCTGAGTAAAAAGTTTAAAAACAAGACAACCCGTAAATAAGAGCTTACACAATACTTATCTTCCTGAATCTATAGCTTGAAGTTAAATAGAGGGCAACTTCATGAAAGAAATGTATCTCCCTTTTGATAGCGATGCAAGATACAAGCTACAGATATGCATTCCGAGCAGGCCTTTAGTCCTACGTATACGTGCGTGTACTTCCGACATTCGAAAACATTCCGAACTTGTTTACGTACGATACAAATTCGTATCCAATGTGCGACTGGCCTAATTCTCACGAAAACACGCCTATCGTCAAACGATAATCAATTTACGGAATGATGGCCCATTATTTCTATCAAAATTATATTTTGCGTGAATTACTGGACACCCTTACTTATTGCTCTATCATTGTTACGTTTAAAGCATCTTCATTGGGCCATGTATCGAAAGCTTTTGCTTATTTTTTTTAATACTGGAATGCAATATAAAATATTGATGCTGCGCAAAAGCGATGGTTAGCCATACTCGTTTGTGAATGAAATGACCTTCAAATATAGCAGAGAACATTCTTTAAATGATAATTAAACCACGGCCATCGAATTAATTTGTATATGCTCTATTAAAAAAAAACAAGTTGTACTATCGAAAACACTTATAAATTCATTATATCCGATCGAGCATCTGCAGATGTCGTTAAAACTAACGCCAATTTTTGTATGTCACATAACATGTGCCTTTACTGCATCTATTGAGAATAATCTGCAATAACCCGTCACTCTGCGTGGTCTACCTTGAAAATCGTTTAAAAATAAAAAAAAAACTTAATTATCAATGTTAATGTCAATATTTCGAATATTTTGTTTGTTTTATTCTTTATTGCTCATGATAGATATTTGCGTCATTGACTAGTATCCTGTGGCTCTCGTGGTACATATTCTGGCAGGACTGGTGGCTTGGTGTCATACTCTCCTAGAAAAAAATAAATTAAATATAAGATACAATATTTGATAGATACAATAGTCTATAGTAGAACTAGAATATAGTTGCATTCAATACTAACGTCTTATAGTACGGAAACCATTTTCATCGGCAATGTAATAGGTTGTCCTGTATGACTTGTCAGGAAGTGGGTCCGAGTGATAACCCTGGTAGACTTGAATGACATTCCCTCGATATAGCTTGTTGGTTATCTTTTGGTATTGCGCGAAACCATTGGAAAGGACAATTCTGGAAATGAAAACAAAGTTGAACGTTTTTTTTTTAAGTTATAGAGCGTGAAACGGCTAAAAAGCCTTGAGAGCCGAATATGGGATTGGCGAGCCTTGTGAGCCGAATATGGGATTGCTAATTAATTTTTTACATAATCTGTGTTAGGTTTTTTTTTTTTTAAAAATAAGCAGTTTTGATTAAGTGGCACTACTGTATGGAATGAACCTGGGCCTCAGCCAACGTGTCTCTCCAATTAGCCCGGTCCTTAGCTAACTGCCTCCAGTTGTGCACTCCAAGTTGGTTGAGGTCAGTTTCTACCTGTTCGCGCCACTTAAGGCGAGGTCTTCCTCTACTGCGTCCGACGTCTGGCTGGGAATCGAAGACTCTGCGAGCTGGAGTATTGGTGTCCATTCGTTCTACATGTCCTAGGCATCTTAAACGTCCAATGCGGAGTTTTTTGACTAGGGGTATGTCGCTGTACAGCTTGTATAGTTCGTGGTTGAATCTTCGTCTCCATAGCCCGTCAACGGAAACGGGACCGAAGAAGAATTTTTCTCCCGAATCGACCAAGGATTTCTTCATCCGCTTTTGATAGGGCCCACGCTTCAGCGCCGTAGAGCAGGACTGGGATAATCAGGGTCTTATATAGGATCTCCTTAGTAGTTTGAGTGAGGGCTTTACTACTAAATTGCCTTCTTAGCCCGAACAAACAGCGATTGGCAAGAGTAATTCGTCGTTTGATTTCTGACGAGATATTGTTGTCAGAGTTAATAGCGGAGCCGAGGTAGACAAAGTCCCGTACTTACTCAAAGTTATATCTGTCAATGGTCACGTTCTGTCCAATTCGTCGATGTTGTGTGTCCTCTCCTGTTGACAGCATATACTCGTCTTAGCCTCATTTACTGCTAAACCCATTCTCTATACCAGCAAACGTGGCTATGACATCACGTTGAGTCCTACCAATGGTGTCAATACGGTCAGCGTATGCTAGTAGTTGCACCGATTTTTGGAAAGTTGTGCCTTTGGTGTTGGCTCGGGAGTTTTGCACAATCCTCTCAAGAATCAAATTGAAGAAGTCACATGACAGCGCATCATCGCCTTGCCTAAATCCTTTTTTGGTAACGAATGTGTCGGCGAGGTCGTTCCGACCCTGATGGTGCAGCGAGAATTCTCCATCGTCATCCTACACAAACGGACGAGTTTGGGCGGTATACCAAAACTAGACATGGCTCTGTATAGTTCGTATTATTTCCTACAGGATTTTATGGCTTACAGAATTCAAGAAGATGCTAAGTCCCAATCAAGTCGCCTTTAGGCCAAGAAGAGGGTGTATAGATGCCCTACTTCACATTGACTTTGTTATCACAAACGCCCTCTCAGCCCGTAACCATATCACAATGCTGGCCTTAGATTTTGAAAAGGCTTTCGACCGCGTTGGCACCCACCTTATCCTTAATAAATTAAGGGAATGGGGAGTCGGTCCAAATATTTTTGGATATTTCAAATCATTCCTAACCAACAGAAAATGCTTCATAAAAATTCGAAATATGTTTTCAAAACTGATGCCACTCGAAAACGGTATTCCGCAAGGATCACCTCTTTCGGTCATCTGTTTTTTAATAGCTTTTAACCAACTTAGTGAAATTATATCTAAATATAAAGATCTTGATCACTGTATCTATGCAGATGATGCATATATATTATGTAAATACAATGACCTAGATAAAACGAAATCTTTATTTTCTCTCGTCCTCAACGAAATTTATGAATGGTCCTATACCTCTGGTTCCAAACTTTCTTTGGACAAATGTAAATTAATCCACATCTGCAGGAAAAAAAATTGTTCAAACATAGAATTAGTGATTAATAATACTAAAGTAGAAACAGTTACTAACCTTAATGTTTTAGGACTAATAATAAATAATAGATATAATTGGAAACCTCAGTGTATAAACCTTAAGAAATCATTAGCAGCAAGGCTCAATATCATTAAGTATTTATCATCAAGAAAAAGTAATGTTCATGTTAATACACTCTGTAATATCTCAAGGTTGTTAGTTTTAAGTAAATTGGATTACGCTTTGGCCATCTATGGTTCCTGCCCAAAATCAACCAAAAATATAATAGCACCTACATATCACCAAGCAGCGAGGAGAAGCCTAGGCGCTTTCCCAACCACACGGATCAAAAATTTACTCGATGAGGCCGGGCTCCCGTCATTAGAAGAGCGTTACCTTGAAATCATTGCAAATCTCAATGTTAAGCTTTACTTCCAAACAGGATCGGTAATAGATAAAGATGCTAATAAAGCTTTTGCCCACACACGCGTCAGAAGGATTCCTTCCGTAATTCATATCATCCTGGAATCTGGTAATAAGCTAAATATACCTTCCAAAAAAATAGCCAAATACGCCCCGTCTCACCCACCATGGGCAATCCATATAGATTCAGTGGTCCTCCAATTACAAGAGTTTCGCAAGGACATTACCTGTAATGCAACGTATCAATCACGATTCCTCGAAATTTCAACGGACTTAAAAGGTAAAGGCTGGAACTTCATATACACAGATGGCTCGAAAACAACTACAAACACGGCTTTTGCAGTTGTAAAGCAAAATGGTTCTATAATTACGCAAGGAGTCCTACCAAATATTGCATCCATTTACACAACTGAAGCACTGGCTATACTGGAAGCAGCAAAGAGAAGCTCTCAAATACCCGGTAAATGGGTCATCTGCTCTGATAGTCTGTCTGTACTTAAAGGCATCATTAATCCTCATAATGACACATATATCATAGCCAAAATTAGGGATATCTTAAATAAATCAAGACAGAAGATAAAATTGATGTGGACACCAGGTCACGTTGGAATTAAAGGAAACGAGTTCGCAGATGCTGCAGCAAACTCCGTGCTTCAGGCTCCCACCTTCACCTGCTACACCTTCTCACGTCTAGATTTAAAGAAACACATACACCAAGTATGTCACAACAAACAGCTACTGCAATGGGAACATTATGCACACCACTATAAAACAGTAAGCCCAAACAGAGTCCAGCCGAAGTTCCCAACAGATATCCCCACAACTAACTTAAAGAGGTTTATCCGACTCCGCCTTGGTCACACTGCATACACCCATCAGCACCTGCTCAAAAAGGAATCCCCACCAACCTGCCCCACCTGCTTCACGCCGATAACGGTAACGCATCTACTCAGCCCATGTTTCTTATCATCGCATCTATCACCCTTAAACAACTATAGTTCAAATCAAAATCTATTGGACCTACTCAGAGAACCAACTCAAAGCAATATTCTTAAGATAATAGACATTTTAGAACAACTTAAAATCGATATATAAATATAATTAATACCAAGAGCCGAAAGCCGTTGCTGCTAGTTTGCTCTTTCTAATATATTTGTAACAATTTTAAATTGTATATTAATATTTTAATAATAATAATAATAATAATAATAATGCCTCCTTTTTCGCATATTAGGTTGGTTGAGGTCAGTTTCTTTTTGTACGCACCACTTACGCCGACATCTTCCTCTACTGCGTTCGATGTCTGGCTGGGAATCGAAAACTCCGCTAGCCGACGTATTGGTGTCCATTCGCTTTACATGTCCTAGCCATCTTAAACGTCCAATGCAGAGTTTTTTGACCAAGGATATGTCGCTGTACAGTTCTTGTTTGAATCTTCGTCTTCATAGCCTGTCAACGCAAACGGGACCGAAGATTTTTCGAAAAAAAAAATTCTCCCTAAACGACCAAGGATTTCTTCATCCAATTTTGATATGGTCCATGCTTCAGCGCCGTAGAGCAGGAATTGGATGATCAGGGTCTAGGATCTCCTTAGTAGTTCGAGTGAGGGCTTTACTACTGAATTGCCTTCTTAGCCCGAAGAAACAGAGGTTGGCAAGAGTTATTCTTCATTTGATTTCTGACGAGATGTTGCTGTAAGAGTTAAGAGCAGATGCCAGGATGAAAAAGTCCCGTACTACCTCAAAGATATATCTTTCAATGGGGACGTTCTGTCCAATTCGTCGATAAAGTGTGATCTTTCGTGTAGACTTAATCTTACACTCATTTACCCCTAAACACATTTTTGCTGCACCATTCTCTATGCTATCAAACGTGGCTATGGGATCACGTTGAGTCCCGACCAATGATGTCAATTTTGTTGGCTTATGCTACCACTTGCACATATTTATGGAATATTGTGCCTCTGGTGTTGGCGGGGGAGTTTTGTACAATCAAGATACAAAAACAAATTTTTGGCGCAATTTTTGGTGAAGTTCAGAAGTTGTTCTTTCATTTCCTCAGCATCGACTGTGTCTCAACTACGATATTTCCTTGTTCATCTCGACAGGATTTTGTTCGATCCTGGCTCTGACGTTTTACACTTTTTCTTCCATTTTCCTTTGCCAACAGAGTTCAATGGCAGGTGTAGACGAGATTCAAGAGGTTTCTGGTGCTACTATATATGCTTCATGACATGTTGACTGGTAGAACGTTTATTTTCAAAATTGACAGTGTAATTTCTACCACCGAATTTTTCATTAAAAATGGTCTGCAACAAGGAGCGGTAAACTAGCCGATTCTCTTCAGCATTTACACCAGCGATATGATAGGTAGACTTACTCAGGCAATTGCTTATGCGGACGATCTTTTCGCGTACAGAACAGCACCTACTGTCGAGGTCATCCGAACTCTTTTGCAGCGGGACTTCGACAAGATCCAGAGATATGATGACTGGAAGCTGAAAATCAACTTTCAGAAATATGCAACTATCCTGTTTAGGACACCGTTGTTTAGAGCCTCTAGGGATATGGACCAAACGGACAGCCACTGGCGATTAAAAGTGTAGTAAAGTAACTTGGCATCTGGCTGGATCAGTATCTATATTTCGGAAGACATGTAGATGCTGCTCTGGCGAGAGCTAGGCGAGCATTTGCCCTGACAAGACTATTGTTTTATAACAGCCGTCTTTACAGCAGGGTGAAGGAGATTTGCTACATGTCCCTTACCAGGCCAATGATTGCCTGTGGGTGCCCGGTGTGGTTCAACGTTGCCCCATCTCAAATGAAAAGATACGGGTATTTGAGAGGCAGTGTTTGAGAAGCTGCCTTGGATTACACAGAGCACCAGTATCTGACTACACAAAATATTATTCCAACCAGGTCCTATACAACGAGGCCAACATAAACAGGATAGACAATTTTCTGGTGAAACTCATTTGGTTTCACGCGGCAAGAGCGATGACCTCGAGCAATAGTATCATCTTTGGGCCTTCTACCTTAATGATGAATATTTTGAAAGTGCGCGTTTAAGCGGCTTTATTCCGCCTGAAGCTTTCCTATTTTTGGATAGTCGAGGGCTGATACAGGATAGATCGGCGGTTCCGCTAATCTACCACGTCTTTCGACGATTTGTGGATAGACGGCTCCTATACGACCAAGACGTCGTCGGTCAGGGCGGAGGAGAGCGCCTGCGGCAGGAGTGTGTCCGATTTGGACCGTCGGAGTAGGTTGCAACAGGAGAACCTGTTGTGGTGGCTCCAAGATTAGTTAAAGACAGTTGACTTGAAGATGGCAGACTTACATGGTTCTAAGGTTTAAGGTTAAGGTTAGGTTAGGTAAAGCAGTCGTGGAGGCACAAAAAAAAATTAAAAAAAAATAAAAAAAAATTGCTTACTATGGCTGTTCTAGATTTTACGTTATTTATAGGTAGTTTTAATTAGTCCATAAGTAGCTCTAATTAGTATGTAAGTTTTAATAAAATAAAAAAAATGATACCAAGTTTTTTAAAAAAATCAATTTTCTTGGTTTAAAATATAAATAAAGACATTCATTAATCCAACTAGATAATAGGCCGAAAAGCATTAGATTAAAGTTGTTATTATTAAATTTAGGGCGCCCGCAGAGCACCAGTAAGTTAGTTAAGTTAGTAGTTATGTAGGCTAGTTTTTTCATTAATTTTTGTCTAACATATAAGTTAGTCTTAAGATAAATAAAAAATAAAAATGAATTAAAAAAAAACCAACCAAAATACTGGATGTATCACAATGTGATCAATTTGTTTGATCGTTCGTTGATCTAGATATCGCCATGTCCCCTTATGAATATCGTGATGAGGTAACTCTGTGCTGTAATAACGGGTCCGCCATTTAACGTTTTTTTTTTCAACCAGTGCTTATATCGTGAATGGTAACACTTAGCTCATGTCTGATTCGACAGATAATTAGTTTTATCCTTCCGCTGAACGAATATGGTTGTGTATATGCTTGAACAATGCTGAGAAATATTGCGACATTACTTTGAAAATCATGGTAATGTTGCAGAATGTGTGCGAAAATTGCGTACGGATTTTGTAAGAAGAGAAGCACCGTCAGCTTCGTATGTTCGTTATCTTGTGAAAAAAAGTGAATGAAACTGGCATCCTCATCGATAAACCAAAGCGTGAAAAGCCAAACAGTGCGTACACCCGAGAATATTGCTGCTGTGGCAGAAAGTGTGCATGAAGCGCCATCAACATCAATTTACCGTCGTTCTCAACAATTGAACCTTTCGGAAACATCATTGAGACGAATTTTGCATAAAAACCTTGGTATGACGCCATACAAAGTCAAATTGGTTCAGGAGTTGAAGCCAACTCACCATCCAATGCGTTTTCGCTTCGCTAAGTGGGCCTGCGATCGACTTAGAGAAGATGCCGATTTTGCCAAAAAAATCAATTTTTCAGATGAAGCTCATCTCGATCTTGGCGGGTATGTAAACAAGCAAAATTGTCGCATTTGGGGCACAGAAAACCCGCACGCATACATTGAAAAGCCGATACACCCAAAACGAGTCACTGTTTGGTGCGGATTTTGGTCCAGAGGCATAATTGGGCCATTTTTCTTCGAAAATGAGCAAGGAGTGGCCTTTACAGTCAATGGCAATCGTTATGGGGTCATGCTGAACGAAATTTTTTTCACAAAAATTGAAGAGGAGGATATTGTCAACAATTGGTTTCAACAGGACGGCGCTATGTGCCACACAGCCGAAGCTACACTCGATGTTTTGCGCCCTGTTTTTGAAGATCACATTATCAGCTGCAGACCTGATGTCGTTTGGCCACCTCGGAGCTGCGATTTGACACCGTTGGACTATTATTTGTGGGGTGCCGTGGCCGACAAGCCAGAGATAATTGACGCTTTAAAGGACAATATTCGTGAAGCCATTGGTGAAATACAGCTGCACACAATCGATAATGTGCTTAAAAATTGGACCGATCGTGTAGGCTACTGCATGGCCAGCCAGGGCAGCCATTTGAATGGAATTATTTTCCATTATTAACCGGAAGGATTGTACTTTAAAATAAAAAAAGAAATTTGAGAAAATATTCAGTCGTTTTTATTTATAGCATTTTCAAAAATTAGCTGCCATTGATGCCAGCTGCCATAGGATATAGAGAGGTGCCACTCCAGGAACGATGTTCGCAAGTTTTACCAAAGTGTAAAACATCAAAGCCAAGGATACAAGGCTCGAACAGAATCCTGTCGAGATGAACAAGGAAATATTGTAGTTGAGACACAGTCGATGCTGAGGATATGGAAGAACCACTTCTGCAGACTGTTTAACGGCGATGACGAACAACATTCCGCTGTTAGCAGAACGAACCATTCAATATTGGCAACGACAGCGTAAACTGCCAACCACCCGACCTGAGTGAAGTGAGGATAGCAATATCTAAGCTCAAGCTTAATAAGGCTGCCGGAAATGACGGCCTTCCTGCTGAGCTTTATAAGGCCGGCGGAGATGACTTGGTAAGTAACATCCACCAACTCATAAGCCAAATCTGGTCGGATGAAAGCATGCCTGAAGAAAGGAACCTCAGCATCGTTTGCCCGATCCACAAAAAAGGAGACCCTCTGAACTGCGCCAACTACAGAGGCATAAGTCTACTCAACATCGCCTACAAGATCATATCTGCCGTAATATGTGAACGCCTGAAACCGTTTACCAACAACCTGTTTGGCCCTTATCAGTGTGGTTTTAGGCCAGGAAAGTCCACAACCGATCAAATTTTCACACTTCGGCAGATCCTGGAAAAAACTCAAGAAGTCCAAATCTATACCCACCACCTATTCATCGATTTCAAAGCCGCATATGACAGCATTTATAGAGACGAAGTGTACAGAGCCATGTCTAGTTTTGGTATACCGCCCAAACTCGTCCGTTTGTGTAGGATGACGATAGAGAAATCTCGCTGCTCCATCAGGGTCGGAAACGACCTCACCGACACATTTGATACCAAAAAAGGATTAGGCAAGGCGATGCGCTGTCATGTGACTTCTTTAATCTGATTCTTTAGAGGATTGTGCAAAACTCCAAAGCCAACACCAGAGGCACAATTTTGCAAAAATCGGTGCAACTACTAACATACATCGTCGGCGTATGTTAGTAGTTGCACCGATTTTTGCAAAATTGTCACCATTGGTAGGACTCAACATGATGTCATAGCCACCTTTGCTAGTATAGAGAAGGAAGCGCCAAAAATGGGTTTAGGAGTAAATGATGGTAAGACTAAGTATATGCTGTCATCACGAAAGGACTCACAACATCGACGAATTGGACAGAACGTCACCATTGACAGATATAACTTTGAGGTAGTATGGGACTTTGTCTACCTCGGCTCCGCTATTAGCTCTGACAACAACATCTCATCAGAAATTAAACGAAGAATTACTCTTGCCAACCGCTGTTTCTTCGGGCTAAGAAGGCAATTTAGTAGTAAAGCCCTCACTCGAACTACTAAGGAGACCCTATATAAGACCCTAATCATCCCAGTCCTGCCCTACGGCGCTGAAGCATGGACCGTATCAAAAGCGGATGAAGAAATCCTTGGTAGATTCGAGAGGATAATTCTTCGAAAAATCTTCGGTCCCGTTTGCGTTGACCCGCTATGGAGACGAAGATTCAACCAAGAACTATACGAGCTGTACAGCGACATGCCCCTGGTCAAAAAACTCCGCATTGGACGTTTAAGATGGCTAGGACATGTAGAACGAATAGACACCAATACTCCGGCTCGCAGAGTCTTCGATTCCCAGCCAGACGTCGGACGCAGTAGAGGAAGACCTCGCCTTAAGTGGCGCGCACAAGTGGAAACCGACCTCAACCAACTTGGAGTGCGCAACTGGAGGCAGTTAGCTAAGGACCGGGCTAATTGGAGAGGCATGTTGGTTGAGGCCCAGGTTCATTCCGGACTGTAGCGCCACTTAAGTAAGTATTTTCAAAAACAAAGTTATTTGGCGGACCCTTTATAACTTCCCACACTCAAATGTTGGAAATGGGCTTGAAGCTCTATATGGCCGTTATGCAGAAATAAATGAAAAGTTTTCAATAAGAAAACTAAGTTTTAAAAAAAAAGTTTTGCAAAATCAAACGAGGGAGAGACCTGAAGTTGTTGCGCTTGTTTTAAGCTGAAAGGTAGTAGTTAAAAGGTATAAGAGGTAAATTAATAGTAAAACTATGAAAATCACAGAAAACAATTGAGTAGAAGACTTCTAACGTTTATTGCTAAAAAGATATTTAACTTATCAAGGATTATTAGATCAATATATGAGTTTGGTCCATTTATATACAAAATATAAACGTTTATAAAAAAAATTCAAAAAGACGCTGGTCCCTTTGAATAAATTATTAATCATACAAAACTCAAATCTATTTTTATCCTAGTGAAAAATAAAAATTGACATTAAACTTTGTTAGAAATCATAAAGCAATGGCTTCATAAACTCTTTAATCCCTTCGATATAGAAAATCATGAGATGCATGTTGCTTTATGCCTACTTATCAGGGTAAAGCTTAACCTAAAGACGTCCTTAAGTAACCAGGTACCTTAACACTTACTTCCATTCAGTGGTTCCATCCTCATAAGTTCGATAGAAGCGTTCCAAAACGATTACTTCTGGTCTCTTGCTTGCATCCGTCGAGCTAGGGAGAGGTAGTTTTGTTACTGCAATAATTTTTGGGGTCTTCGCTGTTGGTTTAGGTTTTAAATAATCCTCAAGTGGATATGCTATTGTCACAGTGATTAAACATATCAGTATAACTATATTAAATACTGCCATACTTAAAGCCTAAAGGCTATGCCACAACTGGATTGCTGAGACATTTCGTATCTATATTTATACTTAGTCCTTTAACTTCTTAAATTATACACTAAAATCCATTCATACTTCGGTGAGGATATTATTAATAAATTATCTAAATTTATAATCAAATAAATTTCGTTATTTGTCAGCCTTATGTAACATCGCCTTTAGGGTTCCGGATACTGCTGAATTCAATAACTTGACCAAGGACTCTCGGAGCGAATAAATTTAAAGATATTGGATGAGTAATGGTGGTAATGACCTTCGAAGAAATTCTAAACATGACAACAATCGATTTTTTTAAAGAATTGGATTGGATTCAGTGGGCGGAAAGTGATAAAAAGAAACCGGTCAATGGCTTAATAAATATTTTTATTATTTAATGTCGAGCGGTAAAAGGCATTTTTAGTGATTATGGCTTGGTGTTTACATACTTTGGTATATATTTCAAGACGTTTTACGTCTGAAGGAGCGAGGCATTCCGGATATGTCTAATAGGAGGTCTGATGATCTGATCTGGAAAGTCGATTTTCGAAAATGTGATTAAAAAAAATTAAAATCTTAAAGTCGAGAGAATAAGGCTGAATACAAAAAGAAGAACGATGAATGGGTACCATAGTACCATACAAGTTAACGCAACGGTTGGACCAAATATCCATTTGAGAATCTCTGTAAATAACAACAAAATCCGCCCTTTTCTAAAGGGGATGGTGAATGGTGATGGTCGATGGTGATGAAAAGTGTATCTAGAGTCTACCTTGTCTACCAAAACAGTGGAGACATTAGCAAACACCAGACAGATCCTCTACCCCTTTTCTATGAATATGCAATGGGAAAGGCTTTACAAATAGTTTTTCTAGAATAACCCCACAAAAAGTGGGCGTGGCAAAAACGTTTTATAATGACGAAATATAGATATTGCGATTGTACAGGGTGGCGCACCAATTGTGCAAAAAGAAAAAAAAATCATATCATTTTTTTTAATAAATGTATTTCATTTATTTTTTTTATTGGTTAGAAAATTAAATTTTATTTTAAATAGTTAGTTGTTTTTAAAGATTATAGATCGCAAATGACCTCCACGCTCTCCCACGCATATGCGGCACCTGATCAAAAAATTATTCATTGCGGCCTGAAGAGTTGAAGTTGGGATCCCCTCAATTATTGTCGTTATGGACTGCTTTAATTCAGTTAAATTCCTGGGCTTCGTTTTATACACCTCTTGCTTGACATAACCCCATAAAAAGAAGTCTGGTGCAGTCAGGTCAGGTGACCTTGGGGGCCAGCGAAGAGTGGAGTTCCTAGAAATTAATTTGTTTGCGAATTTTTTGTTTAGCTCCGCCATAACTGGTCTGGCTATATGTGCAGTTGCTCCATCTTGCTGAGACCAAACGCTGTTGAATGGTATACGTCTTCGGCGCAGTTCTGGGTAAAAAAACTCCTTCAACATCTTTAAATAACGGTCCCCATTGACAGTAACGGTTACACCGTTTTCTTCAAAGAAGTACGGCCCGACAATACACCTTGATGAAACTGCGCACCACACAGTGACTCGTTCTGGGTGCAGTTCCGTCTCATGGAGCATTTCTGGATTAGACTCTTTCCATATACGGCAATTTTGCTTGTTTACATTGCCGTTAAGATCAAAATGGGCCTCATCAGACATGAACAAACAATTGATCAATGTGTTGTCTTCTTCGGCCATTGATATCATTTTTTGGCAAAATTCCAGGCGAACAGGCAAATCCTGAGGGTTTAACTTGCTAGTAATTTGGACTTTGTACGGAAACAAGTTTAAATCGTCATGAAGTATCCGTTGTAATGACCGTCTACTAACTCCAATTTGCCCCGATAAGTTTCGGGTCGAAACGCTCGGATTGGCCTGTATTGCAGATGCTACTGCTGCGATTGTATCCTGAACCCGAACAATGGCATCTCGATGGTACGGCCTTTGTGCGATGCTTCCAGATTCGGCAAACATGTTTGCAAACCTCATAATGGTCCATCTTCTCGAGGGATTACCGCCAAACTCCCGCCTAAATTCCCTTTGGACGGAAATGACGGACTGCAAAGCATGGTACCGTTGCACTATCCAAATTCTTTTCTCCGTATCCCAAGCATCCATTTTTATAAATCTAAATAGTAACCTACAAAATAAAAAAAAAATAAGCCGATTACTCACACAGAAAAAAAGTTATTACGTTTTATTTTTGTAGCACGATTCGTGCGCCACCCTGTATAATAGGATAGTTAGGACAGGATAGTTAAGACACTTTGGCCAAAAACAACGATTTACTTAAAAGGAAGCGTGGCAGTGGCGGATTTTAAATGTTTTTCCACTTGTACTGCTTCGTCGGTCAGAGGGTCCATATACTAAATTTCATCAATCTACTTCAAAAGGTGCTTAAGGATAGTGATGCGATTATATGAGGAAACAAGCGTTCTCACTCTAGCCTCTCACTATCAACTCCTACTCTCACCTCCACGCTGGTGACTGGTGGGTGCCTAGTACCTCGACTGGAGATGGAGTATTAAACCCCTGTGGAAGGTCGTTGGTGGCAGCAAACGAGAGAAGGGGGAGGAGTGTCCTCTTACTAAGGCACTCATTCTCTGGCGGCAGCGGAGGAATTCCCTAGATGGAGTCAACGGTGGCGCCTACATCTCCAGTTTGATCGAACTGGTAGTGAAATCCCTATATGAGCTGCTTCGACATATTTGAACACCAGGTCTATAGGGATTTCCAATACTGAGCCAATGTATTGGAAAAGAGTTGGTGGCGGAGGAGCCCTTAATTGGTCAACGGCACCTCTCAAATCCCAAAATGGGCTACTGACATCGGTATTTTTTTTCCGGCCCGCTGTCCTAGTATCAAAACAAGGGCCTGGCCCCCCAGGTTGGGGGTTGTGCTTTGGGTTGAGTTTCCATCCATCGACGGGAAAAATATTATGTTACGAAGCAACCAATAGCCTCGGAAAAGACTGATATTATTGTTGACGACCATGCTAAACGAAAAAAGGACAACGACGTTCGTATCTGCACCTGGAATGTGAGAACATTAAACAGGTGCAGGAGAACAACTCGCGGAAGCCCTAAGCTGCTACAAAGCAGACATTACTGCCATCCAGGAAATACGATGGAATGGGCCGGGCAAAAAGAGGATGAAAACTGTGACATCTACTATGGACCGTGTTATAGTGAGCAGAAACAGCGACTCTTTGGATGCGGATTTGTTATAAGTTTCAGACTCAGGCAAGAAGTCTTATGTTTTCAAGACATTAGCGAACGCATTGTAACAATCCGCATCAAGGCCAAATTCGTCAACATAAGCCTTATATGCGCTCATGCTCCGACGGTGATATAACTAAGGAATAAGGATTGCTTCTACGAGCCCCTCGACAAAACCTCTGAGCGACTACCAAAGTGCGATGTTAAAATCGTGCTGGGAGATTTTAACGCAAAGGTAGGAAGAGAAGACATCTTTAGAAGTATTGTCGGAAAACAAAGCCTACACGACAACACGTCTGGTAACGGACTTAGGCTAATTGATTTCGCTACGGAACGAAATGCCACTATAGCCAGCACACGGTTTCCTCACCTCGATATCCATAAGGGGACATGGCGGTCTCCAGATCAACGAACGGTCAACCAAATTGATCACATTGCGATAGATAAGAGCCACGCATCCAGTATTTTGGATGTCCGAACATTCCGAGGGGCTAACATCGACTCGGACCACTACCTTGTTGTAGCCAAGGTAAGGACGCAGATATCCACCACGCCACAACAATCCAGAAATACTGTGAAAAAATTTAATGTCGAAAGACTGCAATCGCCAGAGACCGCTAAGACCTTCGCGCAACGCGTATCCCTTAACCTCTCGACTTACAACACGCCACCAGCATCTAATATCGAAGAACAATGGCAACGATGCCAACAAGCCATTAGATCAGCCGCAACTGATGTGCTAGGTTTCTCTCGGCCACCAGCAAGAAACCCCTGGTTTGATGAGGAATGCCGACAGATGGTCTCAGCCAAGAACGAGGCCTACAAGGCTAAGCTGCAGGTGAAGAATAGAGCTGCCATTGAGCTCTATAGGCAAAGAAGAAGGGAAGACCATCGGCTTTCCAGAAAGAAGAAAAAAGAGCAAGAAAAACGCGCGATCGAGGATATAGGAGGTGCCACTCCAGGAACGATGTTCGCAAGTTTTACCAAAGTGTAAAACGTCAAAGCCAAGGATACAAGGCTCGAACAGAATCCTGTCGAGATAAACAAGCATATATCGTAGTTGAGACACAGTCGATGCTGAGGATATGTTAAACGGCAATGACGAACAACATTTCGCTGTCAGGCAGAACGAACCATTTAATATTGGCAACGACAGCGAAAACTGCCAACCACCCGACTAAAGTGAAGTGAGGATAGCAATATCTAAACTCAAGCTAAACAAGGCTGCTGGAAATGACGGCCTTCCCGCTGACCTTTATAAACCTGGTGGAGATGACTTGGTAAGTAAAGCATGAAAGCATGCCTGAAGAATGGAAGCTCAGAATCGTTTGCCCGATACACAAAAAGGAGACCCTCTGAACTGCGCCAACTACAGAGGCATAAGTCTGCTCAACATCGCCTACAAGATCCTATCTGCCGTAATATGTGAACGCCTGTGTGTGTGGTTTTAGGCCAGGAAAGTCCACAATCGATCAAATTTTCACACTTTGGCAGATCCTGGAAAAAACCCAAGAAGTCCAAATCGATATCCACCACCTATTTATCGATTTCAAAGCCGCATACGACAGCATTTATAGAGACGAACTATACAGAGCTATGTCTAGTTTTGGTATACCGCCCGAACTCGTCCGTTTGTGTAAGATGACGATGGAGAATTATCGCTGCACCATCAGGGTCGGAAACGACCTTACCGACACATTCGATACCAAAAAAGGATTTAGGCAAGGTGACGCGCTGTCATGTGACTTCTTTAATCTGATTCTTGAGAGGATTGTGCAAAACTCTAAAGCCAACACCAGAGGCTCAATTTTCCAAAAGTCGGTGCAACTACTAGCATACGCCGACGATATTGACATCATTGGTAGGACTGAACGTGATGTCATAGCCACGTTTGCTAGTATAGAGAAGGAAGCGGCGAAAATGGGTTTAGCAGTAAATGAGGGTAAGACTAAGTATATGCTGTCATCACGAAAGGACTCACAACATCGACGAATTGGACAGAACGTCACCATTGACAGATGTAACTTTGAGGTAGTACGGGACTTTATCTACCTCGGCTCCGCTATTAACTCTGACAACAACATCTCGTCAGAAATCAAACGAAGAATTACTCTTGCCAATCGCTGTTTCTTCGGGCTAATAAGGCAATTTAGTAATAAAGCCCTCACTCGAACTACTAAGGAGATCTTATATAAGACCCTGATCATCACAGAGAGGGCTCAGTGGCGCGATGGTTAGTGCGATGAACTGCCGCGCAGAAGGTCTGGGTTCGATTCCCAGCCGTAGCAACACCTGAATGATTTTTCACTGGCCCTCCTCTCGTGATGAACTGACAAATCATCCGAGTAGTATCAACTGTCAAGAATAGCTTATCTCAACTTAGCCGTTCGGAGTCGGCATAAAACAGGAGGTCCCGCCATCGTGCAAGAAGTACACACGCACACATGAATGGTTGTGAGAAAGCTAGGCCCTGGGTACTAACGAGCCTGCTGCGCCAAAAATTTGTATTTTGTTTTTTGATCATCACAGTCCTGCTCTACGGCGCTGAAGCATGGACCGTATCAAAAGCGGATGAAGAAATCCTTGTTCGATTCGAGAGAAAAATTCTTCGAAAAATCTTCGGTCCCGTTTGCGTTGAGGGGCTATGGAGATGAAGATTCAACCACGAACTATACGAGATGTACAGCGACATATCTCTGTTCAAAAAACTCCGCATTGGACGTTTAAGATGGCTAGGACATGTAGAACTAATGGACACCAATACTCCAGCTCGCAGAGTCTTCGATTCCCAGCCAGAGATCGGACTCAGTCCGGAATGAACCTGGACCCCAACTAAGATGCCTCCCCAATTAGTCTGGTCCTAGCCAACTACCTTGCGCACTTCAAGGTGGTTGAGATCGGTTTCTACTTGTGAGCGTCACTTAAGGCGATGTCTTCCGCTTCTGCGGTCAATTGTGGAATTAATTTGCCTAAAACCACACTGATAAGGGCCTATCAGATTGTTGGTAAACGGTTTCAGGCATTCACATATTTCGGCAGATCTTGTAGGCGGTGTTGAGGAGACGTATGCCTCTGTTTTTGGCGCAGTTCAGAGGATTTCATTTTTTCTAGATCGGGCAAACGATGCTGAGGTTCCATTTTTCAGCCATACGACTGAAATTTTGCTTATGAGTTGGTGATTGTTATTTACCAAATCATCTCCGAAGACTTAATAAAGATCGGCGTGAAAGCCGTCATTTTCGACAGTCTTTTTCAGATATTGCTATCCCTACTTCACTTAGGTCGGGTGATAGGTACTTTTCGCTATCGTCGCCAATATTGAATGGTTCTTTCTGTCTGACAGTGGGAGAAATATACTCCGGCTGGCAGAGTCTTCGATTATTATCAACCAAACGTCGGACGCAGTTTAGGAAGACCTCACCTTAAGTGGCGCACACAAGTAGAAACCGACCTCAACCAACTTAAAGTGTGCAACTGGGGCCAGTTAGCTACGGACCAAGCTAATTGGAGAAGCATGTTGGTTGAGACCCAGGTTCGTTTCGGACTGTAGCAACTATCCTAGGGTAGAGTCAATAAACATCTAGCACCATTATAGGCTCACCTCACCTGAGAAAAGCCAGCCACGCCATTACTCCGGCTTTTAGAGCGATCGTTTTCCAGCCGTCTGATAGATTATTGGAGAGGCATGTTGGTCGACACCCAGGTTAACTCACGACCGCATAGCCACTTAAGTTAATAAATAACGCTGCGGGTATTTATTTTTTAAATCGAGTTACCTACCTTTAAATCTGTCAAAATCGGAAAGAATTGCATTTTTGATAGAATTATTTTGAAATTAAGCTTTAAACACGATGGGCTGAAAATACACTTACGCTGCAGGAGTTTACCTAAACATTTGCTACCCCTGCCGTATCCTTGAAGTCAGCTAAGCGGACTGCAAACGAAAAGAAAAACCTAATTGTGAATTTATTTACCCTTTCTGATTATCCTTACCACAATCATTAATTTAAGAAAAACTTTCTCCAGACCAACAACCAAACCACTTCATTTCACCAAAAGTAATTTTTCATTTTAAACTAACATCTAGCGCTCCGCTAGCCATTATATAAATTTCCTTCTCATTAAATAAAAACCTTTTCAATCACTGACCCGCAATAGTCAATAACCGATAGTTGGTCATTTCTCAATACTCAACCAACGATGGATACTTTCCTGCCGGCAACTATTCACCAAAAAAGGTTTCGAAAAAAAAACTTTTTAATTTCAGGCAATTTTTTCTTCTTTCAGATCTTTATCACATCGCTCATCAATCCTGCACCCACAATAAATGGCCATCGGCTGGTCGAACAAAAAGTGATTCGCAAACTACCTACACTAGCATTAGATACACAAAACAACAACGACTCCCATTTGTGGGTGACAGCCACCACCACATAGGTATCCCACAGACGCTATCGCAGACAGTGAAAGGTACAATTTTTCGATAAAGCCGGTCAATGGGTTACCTATTAAGCCGAATGGCAGGCTATCATGTCACAGATACGGTCCGTCTATCCATCAAATACAAGTGATAGATGCTTTTTGTGTGGCACACTCAAACTTCAGCCGTTTTTGGTGCGCGGTCCGGAAACGATAACTGCCAAGGTTGTAGCCCATTAATGACCCACAAATCTGTGGCAGAGCTTGCATGAAATTATGAAATATTTCGAACTATTTCAAGCGATTAGTTAAATGAATATAAATAGACCTAAAACCAGATCCAATGAGACACTGTCATGGAGATAATCACCTCTAGACGCTATGGATACGTGAATTATTTTTGGATAACGATGTCGACTGCCGAGTCAAGTGTGTGCTTCCAGTGATCATTAAGATTTGTATCTGTTTCGACGGTGTGTGACGGAGTCAATTTTATCTGTTGGTCTTGTTACTTGGAAACCGGTTAGATTTTTCTTTATTTGGATAATCTGACCGATCCAAGTGCTAATTGAGTGAAGGAATGTGAAATTGGTGGTGTATGCAAAGATTTATGTTCTTCTTCACTTGAGAGATGAAGATAGCATTACCCCCCCTCCAAATTCGTGTGTTGTGTTGTGAATTTAACTTTAAAGATACTGAGAAGAAGTTCGTTGAAATTTTCTGTAAAACGGGTTTTTTTTTTCGTGTGTATCTCTTTTGGGGAAATGTATCTGTCGACTTGATTGATGTCTTTTGGGGTGTCTATTCGCATGTAGAGATTGATTTATGCTTCCCAGAACAGTTGGATATTAGTTTTCATTGAAACCTATTGAAGGATAGTCTTCTTGGATTTGTGATTGATAGAAAATCTGTTGAAAGAAATCGAATTTGAGAGGCTTATACCTTATCAAAAGCTTGATGTCCACATGAGGTTTAGGGATGTAAATGTAATGATTTGTAAGTAAGCGTCCATTTGGCAGGCTTTGAATATATTTGAAATCGATTTGTGAACATGACAACCTCGTTTCGTAGGTGTCTTGTGTTCCCCACAATGAGATTTTATTTATGAAATTTAAGTTGAGGGTTTTGATAGCTTACTTAGACGATTATGTGGAATATAGAGAGTCCCTTTTGTGATCCATGTTAATGTTGTTTGGAAGCCACTTATTTTTTTTTTAAATAGAACTTCTCTCAGCTTCCACTAAAATGTAAAGTGCAGTCGATATAACAATTTCTTTGGAGCATCTATTTTCACTATTTATGCGCCGAAAAATAGGCACAATATGCCCATAGGGATGTTTCATTTTTCCAGGCTTTTTAAGTGTCATATGCTTTTGCCGAGTTTTCGGCGCTGGCTACGTTAAAAAAAAATACAAATTTTTGGCGCAACAGGCTCGTTAGTACCCAGGGCCTAGCTTTCTCACAACCATTCATGTGTGCGTGTGTACTTCTTGCGCGATGGCGGGACCTCCTGTTTTATGCCGACTCCGAACGGCTAAGTTGAGATAAGCTATTCTTGACAATAGATACTACTCGGATGATTTGTCAGATCATCACGAGAGGAGGGCCAGTGAAAAATCATTTAGGTTTTGCAACGGCCGGGAATCGAACCCAGACCTCCTGCGCGGCAGTTCATCGCACTAACCATCGCGCCACTGAGCTGGCTACGTTCTGTAAGTAGATTTAAACCCCTTGATCTGACACTCCTGCCTACTTGGGATCGAAAAAGCTTTCAAACCGACAATCAAGTTAATCGACATCGACAAGCAAAGGACCTAGAAAACGATGATTTAAACATTTTCGTGTCTCCAGTCAACGTTTACCTAGATCGGACAAACAATAGCAATACAAAGGCGAAGAAAACCGAAGACTCACTCTTGGAAATCCTCGTTTTGGTCCTGCAATGTGATAGTAAACTTCCTTCAGTTGTTCTTGGTGGTGTCAAAACTTTGGCAGATAGAGTTACAGTTCTACTGCATTGCATATATCTTGAGCAATTGCTTGGTGTATCTGTTGCCTTGAAAACCACTAGGGAGCAGATGGCTTAAGTTGCAGTTCATGAAGTAAACTCGGTGACAAAATTATCGGTATGTCTTTGAATAGGGATGATTCAAGGGGAATGCAGCAAAACCTACGAACTTGACTTCATCACCCCTTCTACTGCATTGCATATATCTTGAGCAATTGCTTGGTGTATCTGTTGCCTTGAAAACCACTAGGGAGCAGATGGCTTAAGTTGCAGTTCATGAAGTAAACTCGGTGACAAAATTATCGGTATGTCTTTGAATAGGGATGATTCAAGGGGAATGCAGCAAAACCTTCGAACTTGACTTCATCACCCTCATTAAAAGGGGTTTTGAGGACGGATTCAGTGACCCGATGGTTGGTGTGACGAACTGCAGTGCAGAAGGTCTCTTTTCGATTACCAGCCGTAGCAACACCTGAATGAGATTTTTCACTGGCCCTCCACTTGCGATTATCTAACAAATCATCTGTGTAGTTTAAATTGTTAAGAAAAGTTTATCTTAACTTATCGGTTCGAATTTGGCATGAAACAGGAAGTCCTGTCACCGTGAAATTGTCGTGAGAAAAAGGCCCTATAAAAAATGTTTGGCGCAACAGGTTAGTTAGTACCCAGGGCTCTAGCTTTCTCACAACCATTCATGTGTACATACGATGGCGGGACCTCCTCTTTTTATGCCGGCTCCGAACGGCTAAGTTGAGATATTTACAATCGATACTTCTCGGCTGATTTGTCAGATCATCACGGGAGGAGGGCCATAAAAAAATCATTTAGGTGTTGCTACGGCTGGGAATCGAACCCAGACCTTCTGCGCGGCCCTATATGTATTAATATTTGAGGATTGTTGTAGCACACCAACAAGAAGTCCTGATTTTTCGGAGGTTCCAGTGCCTTCGGGCTGCACTTGATAAGAATGCATATACGACAATGCTGCAAGAAGAGAATACACCTCATGATTTCTCAAGATGAGCAACCTATAAAAATGATTAACTATATCAAGAATATCCTAAATGACAGAACTAATGAAACAGGTTACACATTTTGTCAGCCCTCATTATATTTGTTGGCTTTCAAAACGGGCAATAAGATGTAAGAAAATAGATGAGCTCGTTAACTAGCAACACGGTATTATAAGACCAAAAGTCCAACGACGCGAGTGCAATATACCGACAAGACACTTACAAGTAGCACACCCACAACGATTTGTGGTCAACCATTTTATACGTGTGCCTACATCTACCAAGTCTGAAGGCATGACAAGCATTAAACTTGAAGAGGGAAAACGAATTCAAGCCGAATTCGCATCTGCACCTGGAATTCGAGAACATTAAACAGGAGAGATGCAGGCGAACAACTAGCGGAAGCCCTAAACTGCTACAAAGTAAACATTACAACCATCCAGGAAATACGATGGGATGGGGCGGGTAAAAAAAGGGATGAAAAACTGTGACATCTACTACGGACCGTGTTGTGGCGGACCGTGATACAGCGACTATTAGGATGCGGATTTTTTATAAGTGCCAAAATTAGGCAAGAAGTCTTTTGTTTTTAAGAAATTAGCCAACGCATAGCACCAATTCGCATTAAGGCCAAAATAAGCATTATGATGATGCATGATACAGATGATACAGCGAAAGACTGCTTCCACGAACTCCTTGACAAAACTTAAGAGCGACTACCGAAGTAGAAGTACGATGTTAAAATCGTGCTGGGAGAAGAGAAGAAGAAGAAGAAATGTATAGCAGTATTGTCGAAAAACACAGCTTACAACAACACGACTTGCAAGTTGCAACGGACTAAGGCTAATCGACTTCGATGCGGAAAAAAATGCCACTGCAGCCGGTTGTTAACATCTATAGGTATTCTCCAGATCAACGAACGGTCAATCAAATTGATCCCATTGCGGTTGACAAGAGGACCTCACCCAGTGTTTTGGATGTTCGAACATTAAAAGTGGCTAACATCGACTCGGGCAACTACCTTGCGGATATCCACCACCCTACAACATATCAGAAATACTGTTAAAAAAATAAAGTCTGCGATCGCAAGAGAAGAAGAGAATGCCAAGGCGTTCGTAGAACGTATGGTGATAATCGAGAGTTCAAGAGATACTCTCGATTATCACCATACCACCAGCAACGATTGTCGAAGAACAATGGCAACGATGTCAACGAGCCAATAGATCAGCCACAACAGAAGTGCAAGGTTAATCGATCCAGCAGCAAGAAACCCTCGGTTTGATGAAGAATGCCGACAGATGCTCGCAGCCAAGAATAGCGTCCTTATTAGCTGCGACGCTAAGCTGCAGGTGAAGACGAGAGCTGCCATTAAGATCTATGGGTAATGAAGAAGGGAAGAACACCGGTTTTTTAGAAAAAATAAAAAATAACAAAAAAAAAAATTAAAGTGAGTTCACACGCGGTACAAGTGAAACTGTATTCTGCTTAATTTCTCTCTCACACACTTTCTTTCTCTGTTTACCACGTCCATTGTGAATTCATATCATTTGAGATAAGTTGAAGAGACATAATGATAATTGCCTTGGGTACTTTTTGACGATTTGCAAGCTTTTGGGCTTGTGTTCGAATCACAACACGCGTATGAGTGCAGATATTTTTAGACCTAAATTGTTGAAAAATGTGTTTTGATTAGTTTTCAACCATGCACTAACGCACCAACTTGGTTGAAGAATTTCAGCTATTTCTTACCTCGAACCTCAGTTTTCTCGCCTACAAAACCGGCTTTATGTCAGTTGAACTCAGCTCGTTCTCTTAAAATAACTAACAACACGCGGTGATCCAAAGCGCTCCCATATCTAAGTACTAACCGCAACCGACGCTACTTGGTTTCAGTGATCAGACGTCAACTGATATTTTTTTTGATCTCTTTTTCGTTTCATTAAATTGATTTTACAACGTCCCCAAAGAAGTTTCACTTTAAAAAGACAATCAAACAAATGTCGCCATTGGTCCCTTGGGCAAGATCTCCAGTGTGAAGATATTCACTCTTCACGTTTTGGAAAGACTCCGCTAGACTTAAAATTTGTATTTGTATAAATACAAAGTGTGGTAGTTACTTCACATACACATGAAAACACTGTCCTTCCTGAAGGCAACACGTTCATTCCAAATATACATCTTCATTATCACTAGTCACATACAAATCGAAAACTCAATCAAATCTACCTGTTTGGATTTAAGCTTCAATTACAGACTCCATGTGTCAGACATACACCTTTGCTAAAACACATTTATACCACAAAAGAAAAACAGTTCCATCGATCAGCTGTCATTTCAACATTCAGAGGGAAATAACCATTTTAGCCACCTACACGTTAAAAAACGTCGCGTCCATATATCCAGAAATTTTCATTTGATTTCTCACAAGAATGGATATAGCTTTCCTGGACTTACCGATTAGTTTTATAATTTGATCTTGCTGACACACAATACCACGTACCGAAATTTAATTATTGACAGAAACCACACTTTCTTGGTGCATGCTGGTGCACCAACGTCCTTTCTCCAGCCAACATGCCAATATGAAACCATCCCTTGTTTTGCACATCAACGTACGTGTTGCCTGAGATACAAGTACATCGATCGACGATTAAACAGCCACAACACTGCCGTCCAAAAAGAAGACCTTCCAGCCGAGCTTCATTAAGCCGTCGGCGATGACTTGGTAGAAAACATTCACCAAATATAAAGGAAAATTTGGTCGAATGAAAGTATTCCTGAAGAATGGATACTCAGCATGGTTTTAGGCCAGGAAAGTCCAAAACTGATCAAATGTTCACACTGCAGATTCTGAAAAAAAAACCCAAACTCAAAACCAGCACCTATTCATCGATATTAAACCCGCATACGATGATAGCATTTATAGAGACGAACTATACAGAGTCATGTCATGCCCCCTAAACTCTTCCGTCTGTGCAAGATGACAATGGAGAAATCTCGCAGATCCATCAGGATCGGAAACAAAACCGAAACATTCGATACCAAAAAAAAAGATTTAGCCAAGGCAATGCACTGGCATGTGATTTCTTTAATCATATCCTTCAGAGATTTTAACTCCCGCTCTACGGAGCACTGAAGCAAGGATAGTATTAAAAGTTGATGAAGAAATCCTTGGGCGATTTGAGAGAAAAATTCATCAAAAATTCTTCGGTCCCATTTGTGTTGATGTCTTATTGATACGAAAACTTAACCATGAACTATACGAGCTGCACAGCGACAGAGTCTTTGATTCCCAGCCAGACGTCGAACGCTGTAGAGGAACACCTTGGAACACGGCGCGCATAAGTAGAACTGTAGAAACCGACCTCAACCAACTTGAAGTACGCAACTGCGCAGGTAGTTAGCTAAGGACCGGACTAATTGGAGAGGCATGTTGGTTGAGGCCTAGGTTCTTTCTGAACTGTAACACCACTTAAGTAAATAAGTTAGAAAGACGCCCTTACAAAATATTATTCCACGTCATTCTCGATTGATTATGCTTCCACCAGCATAGGTGATAGTACCGGTTAGGACTAGTCTTAGATTCCGGCATATACTGAAGTCTAGGGCATACCAACATCCTTCTAGGGCATGTACATGCCTACATTCTTTCTGATGTCATCCAATATAAGCTTCATTTTGGACGAACAAATATGTCCAGAACAGTACAACTTGATCCTGATTTTTGTGGGCATTTTTTTCTGTAAAACATGTATCTGTAAGTACTGCTGTTTTTCATTTGCACTATCAGGATATTTGGATAGTGCCAGATAACTGCCAGAAAGTCAAACAGAGTTAAGATGCTGGAAAATGATGATAGGAGGTTCAGTTTTACATGATCATGTTCGGGAAAGCTTAAAAGTCCATGTCGCAAAGTAAAGTGTCCGCCAAATAACTTTTTTTGAAAATGCTATAAAAAAAAACTACTGAATATTTTCTCAAAATTTCTTTTTTTATTTGAAAGTACAATCCTTCCTATTAATAATGGAAAATAATTTCATTCAAATGGCTGCCTCGGCTGGCATGCAGTAGCCTACACGATCGGTCCAATTTTTAAGCACATTATCGATTGTGTGCAGCTGTATTTCACCAATGGCTTCACGAATATTGTCCGTTAAAGCGTCAATTGTCTCTGGCTTGTCGACGTCACACTTATCTTTTACGGCACCCCACAAATAATAGTATAACGGTGTCAAATCGCAGCTCCGAGGTGGACAAACGACATCAGCTCTGCGGCTGATAATGCGATCTTCAAAAACAGGGCGCAAAACATCGAGTGTAGCATCGGCTGTGTGGCACGTAGCGCCATCCTGTTGAAACCAAATGTTGCCAATATCCTCCTCTTCAATTTTTGTGAACAAAACCATGAACCATTGACTGTAACGGCCACTTCTTTCTCATTTTCGAAGAAAAATGGCCCAATTATGCCTCTGGACCAAAATCCGCACCAAACAGTGACTCGGTTTGGGTGTATCGGCTTTTCAATGTACGCGTGCGGGTTTTCTGTGCCCCAAATGCGACAATTTTGCTTGTTTACATACCCGCCAAGATCAAAATGAGCTTCGTCTGAAAAGATGATTTTTTTTTTGGCAAAATCGGCATCTTCTCTAAGTCGATCACAGGCCCAATTAGCGAAGCGAAAACGCAGTGGATGGTCAGTTGGCTTCAACTCCTGAACCAATTGGACTTTGTATGGCGTCATACCAAGGTCTTTATGCAAAATTCGTCTCTATGATGTCTCCGAAATGTTCAATAATTGAGAACGACGGTGAATTGATGTTGATGGCGCTTCACCCACACTTTCTGCCACAGCAGCAATATTCTCGGATGTACGCACTGTTTTTGGCTTTTCACGCTTTGGTTTATCGATGAGGATTCTAGTTTCTTTCACTTTTTTTACAAGATAACGAATATACGGTGCTGACGGTGCTTCTTTTCTTCCAAAATCCGTACGCAATTTCCCACACATTCTGTAACATTACCATGATTTTCAAAGTAATGTCGCAATATTTCCCAGCATTGTTGAAGCGTATATACAACCATATTCGTTCAGCGGAAGGATAAAAATAATTATCTGTCAAATCAGACATGAGCTAAGTATTACCATTCACGAAATAAGCACAAGTTGAAAAAAAAAAACGTTAGATGGCGGACCCGTTACTTAGTTTTATTGTTACATCATATACTGCCCAGACAATGCCGGTTCCCAAGACATAAAAGTGTGCCGGGTAATAACCATACTCCAGAAGGGGCTAGGCAGCTAGACACTAAACACGCTGAAAAATCTGTAAAAGTTACAAATTGTAATATTAAGCCATAGAGGCGAAAGAAGGTTATAAGGACTCCCGTAGTTTTTTTCACTGCCCATAATATGGTTAGTTACTACACTAGAAAACTGAACCTGATTTCAAACGGCCTGTAACTTGAATTATGTTGCTGAGAGGACACACATTGATTTCCTATTTCGTTGTCCCAGCCGCTGTATCTTAAGAATTAAGAAGAAGTAAAACTTTCCCACAGTTCCGTGAATGAATTTAAAGTCCCGGAGGGATTGGGATTACCAAAGGCTATAGTCTTACACCAGAAGGATTCAGTTATCCTTAGGAGGTTTGACCAGTCCATTTCAAGCCATCAAACCTAACCTTACCTAAACAAGGTTGTCGAACCCCCTATACCTTCTTATCGACTCATCTTATATTTTAAGTTTTTTTTCACATTATTCCCATTCACCTTTAAGACCTCACTTCAATTAACAGCCGCATAACTCATGTCTTTCCCAGCTTTCAAACCTTCTCTCATCAAAAACCTCGGACAGCTAATTACGATCAAATTCACTTTCTTAATCCGTCGATACAATTTATTCACTGATTCGAGATCCATAAATCGTACAATTAATGGACTCGATAAATTCCAGTGGATACCAACCTCTACCAGGTGATTTTATTTTTGCGTATAAAAGCCGACTTACACGGGAGAATTTTCGTAACAAGGTTTTGGAATTGTGCCAGCATATACAGACAAATTTTTCGTATCCATTTGCTCCTACAATGGAATCCTTAAAAGCAATTTTCATTGTTGGTGTTTCCTCTTTAACGCTTATTTTGATGGTGAGCGGTGAGAAGGATTACACCCATAGACCAACGGTTCACGAAATGCGAGACGCAATTCATCAGGTGGGATACAACTTAGCTAGCCGACCATCGAGAGAGCCGAACTACAATTATGGCCAGGCTTATGGTCGACCTTCGCAATCCACAACGATGATGCCGACGCCGCAACAAAACAGGGATGTTAAAACTTTGGATCGATTTTACCGTGTATCGCCGGATGGTACGGTCGAGTTTAAGTGAGTGATGTGTGGAACTGTAAACATGTAGTGGTAACATTTGTATTGCATCTAGACTTGCGCTGAGTGATGGCCAAATTAATCATCAGAAGATCTATAATAAAATGGTGGACGATAGGATTGTTCAGGTTTATGATGGATACTATTCGGTGCGGTCTTTGGATGGCGAATATCGGACTACATACTACCGGGCTGACGAAATGGGCTACAGGCTGTTGGGAGGTAAGGATGATAGCCGTGGTGTCGATAACAGTTGTATGAAATATTAATTAACGTCATTACTTTGACAGTGATTGTGGATACAAAGCCTCCGGGAAATGGAAATGGACATAGATTTGTATGAAGAACTCATCAGTAAATGTACCCAGCAATTTATTTTCTGACAACCAAACATAATTTTAAATTTAAGTAGATTTTGAACTATTGACACATCGAGTTAATTTAATGAAAAGCTTCATACTGAAGATACAAATTTAAATTGCTATAAGTTGATCCAAATAAAAAACATACTCAACGAATGTGGAATTTATTTTTAGATTGGAACGAAAAGAAGTCCTTCCAAAGAAGGGATTTATTGAGTACCTAGACAAATTGATTTCGACAGAGCATGTTGGGAAAGTAAGCGGATTTGTGATTTTTTTTTTGTATTTCGCCTACTACCTTCGGTGTCCAAATGGTAGGTATAATCCCAGACATATGGGATTTCGTCTAGCTGATGTTTACCAACTCAGACTCTCAATTTTCAAGTGGCGACGACTGGATGGCCACTACTTTACTTCGAAGTCATAGGGGGAAAAGATGAGATCGGGGGCAAGGAATGTAAAAATCCGAATATTAAGTCAACGGAAGCCTATAAATTTCCAGTGAGAGTTAACAACCTAAAGGAGCTATTCGATCATTTTTGGAAAACAGGTCAATGCAGGGGCCTTTGAATAGAAAATGCAAAAAGCCAGAGGCAGCGGTCAAAACAGTAATGGATATTGACACGGCGTTTTTCTAGTTAGTTGTTATTTAAAAAAAAATTAAAATTGCCTCTTCAGTTAGGACGTTGTGGATTGGTCTTTTTTTACCTGACTGAGTTATAAAGTCAGGTAAAGAAAGACGTTAGTATGAAACAATTAAAACCCTTGAAAATAAATTGTAATACCTTGTTGGTATAAGCTAAATGGAAAACAGACAATAACCTTGGTATCTGCTGCTGGAATGTTAAAACTAAAAAAAAAAACAAAAAAATGTGCAGAAGGACAACTATCTACAGCTCTTAGCTGCTCATTTCTGCCACCCAGGGAATACTCTGGGATAGCAAAAATAGATCACGATGCAGTGGCTATTCGGATGTGGATTTGTAAGCAACGAGTAAGCGACTGACTTTGACAAGAAGTCTTAAGCTTCAAATATCTAGGAGAGCATTGTAATAATCCACATTCATAAATGTTTGGCTGATGCTCCGACGCGACGGAGGAAAATGGTCACATTCACGAGGACTGCTTTAACGAGCTACTGGCGAAAACGATGTTACATCAAATGCCACTTCAATCAGCACACATTTCCCTCACCTCAACAAGAATGAATCTGGACCTTAACCAACATGCCAATCCAATTAGACCGGTCCTTACCTAATTGCTTTCATCTAATGACTCCTAGGTCTAACTATGAATTGAAGACTCATCGTGTCGGAGTGAGTGTTGGTGTCCATTCGTTAAACATGCCTTAGTTATCTTAAACTTCCAATGCTTAGTATTTTGACTAGGTCTAAGTCGTTGTTATTTTGTCCGCATATACCGTTAAGGTAAACTCGAACGAATCTTTTCCAAAAAATTGTTCGCCCCAAACGACCAAAGATTTCTTCATTCGCTTTTGATAATGCTCCATGCTCCAGCGCCGTAAGGAGGACTGAGACGAGCAGGGTCTCATATAGGATCAACTTAGTAGTTCTCAGAAGTTTGAGTCAGGGCTTTACTATAAAATTGCCTACTTTGCTCGACGACACAGCAGTTAGCAAAATAAATTCTTTGTTTAGATGTCACAGATAGTAGCGAAGTCGAGGTTCACAAAGTCCCATACTACCTCAAAGTTATATCTGTCAGTGGTGAGGTTCTGCCCAATTCGTCGATGTTGTGTGTCCTTTCGTGTTGTGCAGCATATACATAGTCATACCCTTATTTACTGCTAAAAACATTTTTGCAGCTTCCTTCTCTATACTAGCAAATGTCGCTATGACACCACGTTGAGTCCTACCAATGATGTCAATATCGTCGGCGTATGCTAGTAGTTGCACAATTTTTTGGAGATTGCGCCTCTGGTGTTGGCTCAGGAGTTTTGCACAATCCTCTCAAGAATCAAATTTAAGAATCACATTACAGTGCATCTAGATTGCAGTGAGGCTTTGACATTTGGAAACATTCAGATGAAGGTCATTACTATGACACCAATTCGAAAGCCTTTCCAGGTCTTCTTCTGTACAAGCGTAGTCTTGTGTTGAGTTGATTGGTCGAAATACTTTTAAATCGTCAGCAAACATTAGACATTGGGAGTTTAAAAATAATTCAGGAATGTCATTTATAAATAAAAGGAAAAGTAAAGGACCAAGATGAGTACCCGGTGGTACTCCAGATGTTACATAAATACCGATACCGATATTATGTCATTGATGCGGACATACTGAATACGCTCCTTTAGGTAGGAGCTTATCCATTTAAGAAGGTGACTATTAAGTCCAAATTTAGCTAGTTTGATGATTAAAATATCGTGATAAACACGGTCGAATGCTTTAGAGAAGTCTGTGTAGATAACATCGTATTGTAAGCCTCGCTCAAAGCCGTTCAGAATATGGTGACAAAGAATCGAGAGATTGGCAGTAGTAGACCTACCAGCGATAAAACCGTGTTGGAAGGGAGAGATAGAACTTTTTAAGAAAAGTGTTAGTTTTTCACAGACTATTTTTTCAAAAACCTTCGGTATTGCCGAAATTTTACATTAAGGACGATAGTTGGTATCATCATGTCTTGATCCGGACTTATAAATTGGTGTTAAGAAGGAATATTTCCACGAAATCGAGGAATAAGTGATGGGTATAAATTTGGACTTCTTGGGATCTGCCGAAGGATCTGCTGAAGTGTGAAGATTTGATGAGTTATGGACTTTCCTGGTCTAAAACCACACTGATATGGGCCGATCAGGTTGTTGGTAAACGGTTTTATGCGTTCACATATTACGCAGGTAGGCGATATTGAGGAGTCTTCTGCCTCTGTCTCCTTTTTTGTGAATCGCGCAAACGATGCTGAGGTTCGATTTTTCAAGCATACTTTCATCCGACCAGATTTGGCTTATGAGTTGGTGGGTGCTACTTACCAAGTCATATCTGGAAGGCCGTCATTTCCAGCAGCCTTGTTTAGCTTGAGTTAAGATATTCGCGTTCTGCGAAGGCCTTGACGTTCTCTTGCTATGGCAATCTTTCGATATTACATTTTTTCACAGCATTCCTGCAACATGTTAGTGGTCCGCTTTAATTTAAGCCCCTCGTAATGTTCGGAAATTCAAATTACTTGATGTGGTCCTCTTGTCGATCACAATGTGAGCAATTTGATTCACCGTTCGTTAATCTGGAGACTGCCATAACCCCTTATGAATATCGAGGTGAGGAAACTGTGTGCTGGCTATAGTGGCATTTCGTTCCGTAGCAAAGTCAATTAGCCTAAGTATTTTGGCAGACGTGTTGTCGTGTAGTCTGTGTACTTCTGTAGTCGGTTATAAGTTTTGTCAAGCAGCTCGCACAAGCAATCTTTAGCTATGTCATCTTTTGCCTCCCTTGGTGCGTGAGCGCATATCGGGCTTATGTTAGCGAATTTCGGATTGATGCAGATTGTTACAATGTGTTCGCTCATGTCCTGGAAATATAAGACTTCTTGTCTAGGTCTGGGACTTAAAACAAATACGCATCCGAATAGTACATTTTCTGATCACTAAAACATGGTCCGTAGTAGATGTCACATTTTCTCATCCTCCTTTGGGATGCCCGGCCCATCCCAACGTATTTTCTGGATGGCAGTTATGTCTGCATTAAAGCAACATAGGGTTTCCACCAGTTGTTCGGCTGCACCCCTCCTGATTAATGTGCTTGCATTCCAGGTGCATATACTAACGTCGTGGTCCTACCCCCTAACCTGGAGGGCCAGTTCCAATTTACTAGATAACCCTAGGACACTGGGACATTCGATATATTTTGTCTGTCCGTCTTTAGCCAACCCAGATAAGTGTAAAAAACATGGTGTTCCCAAATCTAAGCCCCAAACGGACGTTTGCTGCCAAAATGGCTCTTTCTGCCTTTCTGTGTGCTCTATTGGGATATATGCCGTCAATGAGAGCATTTTGCGTATCAACGATTGTGCAGAAATCGGTGGTCAATTTCATGAAACCAGTATTTTCATGGACTTCAAGGTTTCCATTGTCGATATCTAACAATTGTTTCGAGAATGTGTCAGCAGCTGCTGTGCTATGCGGACGATATTGACATCGCATCGGTCGCTCCCAATATGACGTGATAAAATCGTTCACTTAGATTGAAGAACAGGCGAAGTCCGTTGGCCTTGAAGTAAATGAGGACAAGATTAGGTACATGCTATCAACAAACAAACAAGCATCTGTCCACCGTCTAGGACAAAACGCCACTATTGATAGCAACAACTTCGAGGTAGTTAAGAAGTTCACCTACCTCGGATTAAACATAGACTCCACGAATGACACCCAAGTGGAGATCCGTCAAAGAATTACCCTGGGAAACCGTTGCTAATTCGGTTTGGCGAAACAACTGGGTTCAAAACTCCTAACTCGAAGGACGAAATGTGTGCTCTACAAAACCCTTATCATGCCAGTTCTGCTTTATGGTGCCGAGTGCTGGACGATAAGCAAGAAGGGAGAGCTGATACTGGGCTCCTTCGAATGAAAAATTCTTCGGCGGATTTTTGGTCCTGTGCACGAGGAGGGCGAATGGAGGAGAAGATACAATCGCGAACTCTATGAGCTGTACAAACACGTCGACTACAATGGCTCGGCACACATCGAGCGAATTGACAATAATGCTCCAGTTAAGAGGGTCTTTGAATTCCAGCCCCCAGGTTGGTGAAGGCAAGGAAGGCCGAACCTCCGTTTCAAAGACCAAGCCATCGCGGATGCCAGGGCGCTTGCTCTAGACAACTGGAAGCGGCGAGGCAGGGATCGTAGAGGATGGAAGGCTGCAGTGTCTCAGGCAGAGACTCTTCACGGGTCGGGAGCCCGATAGGTAAGTAAGTAAGTATGCATAACACACACATTTCCGATTTCAACCAAACTTCACAAAAACCATACATAGACCAATATCAAAGATGTGTGAAAGTTTGTGGATAAAATCAGTATATGTGATATTAATTATTAATTTTAAAGCTCAATTTTTATATACATTGAATTTTTTGTTATGAATCAAATGAAATAATGTATTTCAAAACTCTATTTTCAAATGATGATGTAATCCATTTATTGTCAAACCGACAGACGGCTTTTTGCCACGCTATGTTAACTTTGTAGTTAAAGAAAGAAATAAGTTCCTCGAAAAATAACAACCAGCCCAGTATTCCCCTACCCAATAGATAACTAAATTCATTGACCTACTGTCACATCATAGCACAACACACGTAAAAAGTTTTATTTGATGAAGATAAAGTCAATGTAAGCCTATGTAGATACATTGTATACCTACAACAAATGTATCTACGGCGTTTAACACCATACACTTCCGTTTGATTGTATCCATTTTTCGTTTTGTTTTGACTACCCAACATTCAGCAAAGTCGGACTTATCAGATGGCGGATTTTATGTTTCAAATATGGGTCAACCTATTGAATACGCATTTTGAATGCCAATACACACCGAGAACGAATGCGAACAAGTTTATAAATATAATAAGAGATCGCCGAGTAAATCCTTTCTTAAGAAGATACAGATATAATAAAAAAATGTGTGAAGATCCGTTGATACTAAATTTAGGTCTCCTGAAAATAAGCGCACCTTAAAAATTCAAAAGAATCTCAGATAAGGTATAAATATAGAACGTGAGCATTTCAACGGTTCAGTTGAGTATTGCCAATCATGGAAGATCATAAAGTCGTTTTGATTCTAAGTTTACTGACTTCAGCTGTTTTGTCTGTAATAGCAGCTCCAACCAATCACGTTTTGAACGCAAAACTAACCCCGGGAAGTGATGTAGTAACATATTTATCTAAATGGCCAGTAGGTGATTTTGCAAATAAGGTGACTAATACCCTACCACTAAATACAGATACGGAAGAAGTAACCGTGTTAGAACGTTTCTATCGGGTTTATGAGGATGGGACTGTCGAATTTAAGTGAGTCAATCAAAAAGTAGCCTTTCTGATGAGAGCCTAAAAACATTTCCTTCATATAGGCTCGTTCTAAGCAATGGTGTTGCAGAATTTCAAAAGATAACCAACAAAGAGCACAATGGTAGTACGATTCAAGTCTACGAAGGCTATCAGTCTGTTAAGTTACCCGACAACACTTATCAAACGGATTACTATATCGCTGATGAAAATGGATATCGTCAATTGAGACGTAAGTATGAAATTCACTAAAGGCGGGATATTTTAAGAAGATTTGAATATTGCAGGAGATTACGATACTCGCCCACCAGTGTTGCCAAAATATGAACCGCATGTGCCAAATGTTTGAATTTCTTCATATGGACTTGACTGGGTTGTCCGTAAATCCGTTTTTCTTGAGTGACCGAATTTTTAACGTGAAATATATCTTTTCGAATTTATAGCAAATATGAGTTTTTTTAACATTAAGACCGCAATCATCAAAGGTTGTGTTATAATGTGTGGACGTTTGTTTATACTTATTTAAGTACGAGCAGATCTCCTATTCAATAGCTCAGTCGAATTTCGAACCCTATTATCAATTAGGAGATGGTTGGACGTTGTAGAACGAGGGTAGACTCTGATTGGATTTAACTTGACAATGCTCAGTGGTTGTAACTCAACACATCAACTGTCCTTATTTTTACCTCCAAGTGGTAACAATCGGTAACTGGTCTCATCAAACCGGATGTTACTTGCTAAACAATAAGAATGAAGACAACAAGACGATAAACAGCAACACTATGCGGATGCGGATTTGTTATAAGGCAATAAGTCTTATGTTTCCAAGACATTAGCGAACGCATTATAATAAGTCGCATCAAGGCTAAATTCGCCAACGTAAGACTTATATGCGCTCATGCTCCGACGGAAGAAAAGATGATGACATAGGTAAAGATTGCTTCTAGGAACTCCTAGACAAATCCTATGAACGACTACCGTAGTACGATGTTAAAATAGGGCTGGGAGATTTTAACGCAAAGGTAGAATAAGAAGACAACTTTAGCAGTATTTTCGAAAAACAGCCTATACAAAAACACGCCTGGAAACGAACTTAGGATAATTGACTTTGCTACGGAACGAAATGCCAATATAACCAGAACACGGTATCCATAAGGGGACCAGAAGGTCTCCAGATCAACGAACAGTCAACCAAATTTATAACATTGCGATAGCCAAGAGGCACGCATCCAATATTTTGGATTTTCGAACATTCCGAAGGGCTTACATCGACTCGGACCACTACCTTGTTGCAGCCAAGGTAAGGATGCGGATATCCAACACGCTACAGCAAACCAGAAATATAGTGAAAAAATTGAATGTCGAAGGAACGCCAAGACCTTCGCGCAACGCGTATCCCTTATCCTCTCGATTCACACCATACCATCAGCATCTAGTGTCGAACAACAATGACAACGAAGCCAACAGGCCATTAGATCAGCCGCAATTGATGTGCTAGGTTTGAGGAGGAATGCCGACAGATGCTCGCAGCCAAAAACGAGGCCTACAAGACTAAGCTGCAGTTGAAGAAAAAAAAAACTAAACTCCCGAGCCAACACCAGAAGCACAATTTTCCAAAAATCTATGTAACTGCGAGCATACTCCGACAATATTGACATCATTGGTAGGACTCGACGTGATGTCATAGCCAAGATTGCTAGTATAGAGTAGGAATCGGCAAATTGGATAGAAGGTCACCATTGCCAGATATAACCTTGAGGTCGGGAATTTTGTCTACCTCTGCTCCGCTATTAACTCTGACAACAACATCTCTTTTCAGAAATTAAATGAAGAATTACTCTTGCCAACCGCTGTTTCTTCGGGCTAAGAAGGCAATTTAGTAGTAAAGCCCTCACTCGAACTACCGTTTATTTTCTGTTACGATGCTTATAACGGTTGATTTTTTAAGAGTTAAGTTTTTCAGGTTGACAGCACTGGTTAGTAACTGCATCCAAACGTCATATGTCAAAGTGAAAAGTTTTCAGTATACTCTGTCATTTAATCATGGAAAGACTTACAAACGAACAACGATTGCAAAATATTGAAATTTATTATCGAAATTCGTGCTCTTTGAAAAATGTGCAAATCCGCTGTTCTATTGAAAAATTGTGTTCAGCGATTAGGCTCATTTCTGGCTCAACGGATACATAAATAAGCAAAACTGTCGCATCATGAGTGATGAACAGTCACATGCCATACAAGAATTACCGTTGCATCCCGAAAAAAAACGACAGTTTGGTTGGTTTGTGGGCTGGTGGGATCATCCGGTCCATTTTTCTTCAAAGACGGCCGAGGAAGAAATGTTACCGTCAACGGCGAACGATATCGAGCCATAATACGCGACTTATTTTTGACATGTGGTTTCATCAAGACGGTGCCACATGCAACACAGCTCCTGCAACAATGGAAATGTTGAATGATGAATTTAGTGAGCAGCTTATCTCTCGAAATGGCCCTGTGAGTTGGCCTCCAAGATCATGCGATTTAACGCCTCTTGAATATTTCTTGTGGGGTTATGTAAAGTCGATAGTCTATGTGGACAAGCCGAACACGATTTAAGCCTTACAGGATAACGAAATGCTCGAAAAAATTAAGCAAAATTGGACCTTCCGAATGGCCCATTTAAAACAGAGCCGCGGACAACATTTACATGACGTTGTCTCTAAAACGTAAATGGCAAAGGCCTATTCATCGATTACAATAAACATTTTGAATATTTGATGCAAATTTGAGTGTTATTACCAGCCTATGGACTAACAATTTTAAAGCCCTCACTATTATAGTGTTCCAAATATATGGCATTATATATAAACTTTTTATGGCAATTACTACGGCCACTCTTTTGAATCCACCCATTTAATGTAATGGCTTATGATTTACTTACTTATCGGGCTCCCGACCCATGAAGAGTCTCTGCCTGAGACACTGCAGCCTTCCATCCTCTACGATCGCTGGCTCGCTGCATCCAGTTGCCTATACCAAGCGCTCTGGCATCCGCGAGGCCAACGGGTTTCGCCTGTTCTTCAATCGTCGTGAACACTTTTATCACGGCACGCTGGGAACGACCGATGGTGTCAATATCGTCCGCATAGCCCAGCAGCTAGGCGGTCCTATTGAAAATAGAGCCTTTCGTGTTGTCACCTGCCCTGCGCACTATCTACTCCAGTACGAGATTAAAGAAACACAGCTGAATCAGTTTTGCTGGGATTCCGAATTCGGCCATCGCCATATTATAGAGCTCCTGACGATGTATGCTATCATACAGTGCTTTGAAGTCGATGAATAGGTGGTGAATTTCGACTTGAAATTCGTTGGTCTTTTCCAGGATTTGCCTCAGCATGAAAATTTGGTCTATAGTCGATCTGCCGGGCCGGAAGCCACACTGGCACGTGCCGATTAGTGTGTTGCTGAACGGTTTTAGACGTTCACACAGTACGTTGGATAGGATCTTTTATGCGACATTAAGCAGGGATATACCTCGATAGTTCTTGCAAGACATAGGATCGCCTTTTTTGTAGATGGGGCATATGGAGCTGATAGTCCAGTCATCGGGCATGTTCTTCCACCCATACTTGGTTGATGATTCGGTGCAGGCTCCATACCAAAACATCGCCAACGTATTTAGAAGCTCCGCTGGTAAGCCATCAGAACCTGCGGCCTTGTTGTTCATAAGCGTTTTTATAGCTAGGCGAACTTCTTCTATACAAGGTAGTGGAACTAGTTCTTCACTGACTGGACGTGGGTTCTCTTCTTGCCCTATTACTCTCTCTACATGATGCCCATTTAGCAGCTGTTGGAAATGCTGCTTAAACACATCCACACATTCATTCGCTGTCTCGAAGAGCCTGCGTTCCGGTTTTGTAGCCAGCAGCCAGTTGCTTGGCTTTTTTATAAAACCTCCGGATGTTGTTACGATCGCGCGACTCGTCGATCTTCTTGAGCTGGGAGGCTGCGTAGGCTCTCTTCTTTCTATGCAGGGTCTTCTTTTCCTTTTCCTTTTCCTGGCTCGATACTCTTTTCTCGCTGCCCTTGTTTTGCGCTGCAGCGCTTTCTTGTGTGCATCTTCTGTCACCTTTTTCTTGTAGACGCATTCATCATCATACCACGGGCTCTTTGTCGGGAGTGGCTGGTACCCTACAGTGGTTTCGGCTACCTCTTTGATGATGTCGCGATACTGGCACCACTGATTGTTAGCGTCTCTGGTAGGAGAGTGCACAGAGAAGAGTTTCATACTCAGCGCTCACTGTAGACTCTGGTTACTCCAGGTGTGCTAAGGCGTCCAACGTCGAATTTCTTCTTCTGCGCAGTTCTCAGATTTTTCTCGTTGGACAGTCGAGCTCTAAATTTAGCCGCGACAAGAAAATGGTCAGAGTCGACTTTTGCCCCTCGGAATGTATGCATGTCGAGGATGTTGGATGGGTGCCTCGCATCGATTAGCACATGGTCGATTTGGTTGGCGGTTCGACCTTCTGGAGAGCGCCAGGTTGCTGTGTGGATCCTTAGCCTTGGTACTTATCACCGTATTTCGAGCTGCTGCAAAATCGATTAGTCGGTAGCCGTTGTCTGTTGTGGTTTCGTGGATTCTTTGCTTACCAACTAAACCGACAAATATGTTTCCTTTTCCGAATTTAGCATTGAAATCCCCGAGTACAACTTTTACATCATACTCGGGACAGGCTCCGTAGGCTCCATCCGGGACGCCAAAAATCTCCTCCTTGAAGGGTATTCGTCGTAGGGGCCTGTGCACATATTATGCTTTTGTTTTGGAACGTAGCTTTGATGCGGATCACAGAAAGGCGATCACTTATCGGCTTGAAGTCAATGACTTTTGTCCTAAGCCGATTTCCCACGACGAATCAGCATCCTAATACATTCAATCTTTTGTTGCAGCTGTAATAAATGTCGCAATTTTTTCACTTCATTATACCTGATCCTATCCATCGTATCTCCTGGATTGTGGTTATATCTGCCTTGTACCGCGCGAGGACAGATTCAAGTTTTTGAGTATCACCCGGGGTGTAGAGTGTTCGTACATTCAAGGTGCATACTCTCATATCATAGTCCATTGACGTTCCGGGTGCCATACGATGAGTTTCATTATCCGATGCTGGTTGTGTCTCTAATGGTTTTTTCCATGGTCGGGAAGTTACCATGACGGCACAACCCCCAACCTGGAGGGCCAGGACCTTGTTTTTGAACCTAGGACAGCGGGCCGGAGATACCGATGTCAGTAGCCCATTTCGGGATATGAGCGCTGCCGTTGACCCATTGAGGGCTCGTCCACCACCAACTCTTTTCCAATACCGTGGCTTAGTATTGGTAATCCCTATAGACCTGGTGTTCAAAAATGTCGAAGCAGCTCATATAGGGATTACACTACCAGTTCGATCTAACTGGATCTGTAGGGGCCACTGTTGACTCCATCTTGGGAATTCCTCCGCTGCCTCCTGTGAGTGAGTGAGTGCCTTAGTGAGAGGACACTCATCCGCCCTCTCGTTTGTTGCCACCAACGACCTTCCACAGGGGTTTATTACCTCATCTCCAGTCGAGGTACAGTACCAGTCACCAGCGTGGACCGTCGTTCTCAAGAATTAAACATTTCGGAGACATCATTGAGACGAATTTTGCATAAAGACCTTGGTATGACGCCAGACAAAGTCCAATTGGTTCGAAAGTTGAAGCCAACTGACCATCCAATGCGTTTTCGCTTCGCTAAGTGGGCCTGCGATCGACTTAGAGAAGATGCCGATTTTGCCAAAAAAATCATCTTTTCAGATGAAGCTCATTTTGATCTTGGCGGGTATGTAAACAAGCAAAATTGTTGCATTTGGGGCACAGAAAACCCGCACGCTTACATTGAAAAGCCGATACACCCAAAACGAGTCACCGTTTGGTAAGGATTTTGGTCCAGAGGCATAATTGGGCCATTTTTCTTCGAAAAGGAGCAAGGAGTGGCCTTTACAGTCAATGGCGATCGTTATCGGGCCATGTTGAACGAATTTTTGTTCAAAAAAATTGAAGAGGTGGATATTGGCAACATTTGGTTTCACCAGGACGGCGCCACGTGCCACACAGCTGAAGCTACACTCGATGTTTTGCGCCCTGTTTTTAAAGATCGCATTATCAGCCGCAGAGCTGATGTCGTTTGGCCACCTCGGAGCTGCGATTTGACACCGTTGGACTATTATTTGCGGGGTGCCGTAAAAGATAAGTGTTACGCCGACAAGCCAGAGACAATTGACGCTTAAAAGGATAATATTCGTGAAGCCATTGGTGAAATACAGCTGCACACAATAATGTGCTTAAAAATTGGACCGATCGTTTAGGCTACTGCATGGCCACCCGAGGCAGGCATTTGAATGAAATTATTTTCCATTATTAACCGGAAGGATTGTACTTTCAAATAAAAAATGAAATTTGAAAAAATATTCCGTAGTTTTTTTTTATAACATTTTCAAAAAAAAAAGTTATTTGACGGACCCTTTATTTACTTAATATGACCACTTTGCCGGAAATTCCAAATGTGGTTTAGCAAGTCTACAAACATACAAACATACAGTCCATTTCATATATTAAATATTTATTATAGATATAGATTAACATCGTACTTTTTCGTTGTACCACCCTTTACTTCAAATATCCATGGCTATACCAAAACGTACAACAAACCTCATGTCTATTCACATTAGATATCTTAGATTTGATTAAATTTGTTGAAAACATTTGCGGCTAACTTGTCAATAACAGATATATTGGCTAACAGATCTACATCTCCAATTTCAATTTCGTATTTATGGTCAACTTTCAACGTCCAATCCTTTAAATGTCATAAACAGCAAGTCCTCAAGTTCTCCTCTAACAAAGTACCCATCCACTTACAGTTGGTTAAATGCAATTCATTTTCAAGCATGAAGACCATAAACGTTTTACCACTCTGGACAGTGTCCACTTCCAGTCGCATGTTGGACACATATCTCTGCATGTGTATGCAAAGAGCCGTATTGTCCTAGCCGTACCGAAGCCTCACTTGGTATCTGTCAACGCAATGACAAAGTTTATATTTGTACTGCGGCAACCCCATCACAGTCGTTTAATATAACCGAAGAAGCGGAAGGAACGCTTCCTCCGCAGTTCATGGCTGGCTCTCTACCATACTCCAGGACATTTCAGAAGCTCTCGAATTCATTACGCGTCATAAAAAAGGAGAAACAGCATGCGGTGCGGTTCGGTGATTGAATTTAAATTGCACCTATCCGAAGCAATAAAGTGACAATAAAAACATTTTACGGAATATAAAGCCTTAGCGTGGATTTGTAGAGAGTTGAGATATTATTTCAAAAGTCCTTGGGTGGTTGGGACAGGCAAAGGTAAATCCTAAATCCTTTTTATAACATTGTATGCCCAAAAAAATGAGAACCCTGGGTATTATTTTTTTGATTAAGAAATTAAAGTTCACCAAGAATTCGACTAATTACTGCCATGACAAAACTCTGCCAAATTCGGGAGTGCTTTTGCCTTGTCATACTTTCGCCTGATGGTCTGATGGTCTTTGAGTATTAATCCTATGAATAGACTGAAAGAAACCAAATTGACAGTAATTATGAAGAGTAGTAGGCATTTTTTTTCATTACTGGTCATGCTCATGAAGTCACTAGTTACTGTAACATGAAATGAAACCATTATGCTGAAGGGCTTGAAAAGAATGTCATCTCTATGTGTAGGTCCTTTAAATAAATGAAAAATAGCTCATGTTCCACTTCCGGAGCTTGTGGGTCTTTCCACATAAAGGGGAGCAAGGTTGTAATAGCTTCGTTCGAACAAAGGAAAGCCTCTGCCCTGAATAATCGTATTTAAAAATAAAGGATATGCGGATTGCGTAGTCACAGCAGTCATTAGACTGCTTAAAAAATCATATCCATGAGCATATACAAGCATCTTTGTGTGTATCTATTCACATTGCGAAGTGTGAGTTGTGCCATATTGCTAGACTCGTTTGAACCTCTGAGAAATACCTCCGGCACGACATTTAATGCGTGTACAAAAATGTCCTTTAAAGTCGTTTCGCAACTTTGCAGAAAAAGTTTCATATGAACAATACGAACGTTTTTTTTCTGACTTGAGGAAAATATTTCGATTGTGAAAATAAATGCAAACTTTTCTCAAGCTTATTGGCGGAAGTCGTTATAATTTCCTTTAAACTTGCTCTTAGCTTCTGCAAATATAACTGTGGGTTGACACATGTCAGGATATATATTAGCATATGTCTACCCACAGTTATGGAATGTTCCATGCTAGGAAAAGAATTTTCTCTATTTCCCAGTGATTTTCCGTATGCGTCGTTGTATTTTTTCATTGTTTGGATGTTATACTCTTTGCATGGTGAAATACATTCGTGCAGAAGAACTTTTACTACAAAAAAAAAAACTCAAGTCAAAGAGAAGTGTATCTACCTGTAAAAAAATGCTTTTAAAAAAAAAATACAATGGGACGTATAGGACCTATAACAATTAACAGAATAAGTCCAGTCCTTTGTAACTGCAAAGGAGACATTACTGATATTCCGGAAATACGTTGCGATAGAACGGGGAAAAGAAGAATGTAAAATTGTATTGTTTACTTTGAAAACAATTAACTTTGTGGTGGATTATGTAACTCATGAATGTAAAATAAACAAGGCTCATCTTGGTATAAACAAACCGAACGCGAAGTGTTTCGAAAAATATTGGTAAAATTAGTTTTTGATTGGGCATAATTAGCGTTATTCCGACCGCTGTCAGTCTTAACAATCCTGATGACTTGGAAAATTGTAAGTCAAAATTAGTTTTTATAAATGCAACAAATAAAAGAAACTTTCGTGGTATTCCGAACAGGAATGCAGATGTTGGGGGTACCACATAAAACTGAATTATAATTGTGTGATCAAATCTTAGGCAATTTGATTACATGCAAGCCTAAAACATGTTACGTGGCCAGGTAAATGCAGCAACCAGCAATGACCTGAAAAGAAAAATAAAACGAGTGGTGGGTGCACGACTGGGTCGTACGCAACTTTCTCTTTCACAGCGAGTTCGGCGTTAGATCAAATAGTGCGCATTTTAATTAGTAATGCTAAAAAATATATAAAATGTTGAAATTTGATTATACGAACGTTTACTCCGAAATTTGAAGGAATCGGTGTCTATGTGAAAAACGAGTGGTGGGTGCACGACTGGGTCGTACGCAACTTTCTCTTTCACAGCGAGTTGGGTTAATTAACGCTAAAAATTATAAAAAAAATGTCGAAATGTGATTATACGAATGTTTACTCCGAAATTTGAAGGAATCGGTGTCTATGTGAAAAATAATTAATTTTCGTTATTGGCCAAAACTGAAAATTCCGTTAAGTGATAGTTGGGCTAAAACTAATTATGTGGAATTGTTTAAAACTATTATAGTAGTATATATATTAAATTTCATTCAATTTGACATAATAGTTTGCGAGAAATTAACAATTTTCTTTATATGGCCTAAATGATAAAATCCGTTATATGGATTTTCTCGAAAAAACTGGGTATGCAGTTTTGTTGGAACTAATATGCTTATAGTATGTATAAAGTTTAAACAAAATCGTTAGAGCCGTTTTCGAGAAAATTGAGGTTATGTGTAATTTTTATATGGCAGGTACCGTTAATAACATGGCTAAAAGCAAACAAAAAAAATGGCCTAGAATTATGACCAAAATAAGCTTGGATACGAAGTTTTAAGAAAATCGGCCAAGCCGTTTAGGCTGGGGAGACCATTACGGACAGACGGACCGACGGACGGAATTCCAAAAACCACTTTTTTAGGCTCCGCTATCATCGTAATGTTAGAATCAATCAAAATCTCGAGGTCGAAAATTTTCACGAAAACAATATCTTTCTCTTTGTAAGAGAAAGTTAAAAACACACGATTGAATCAAATGAAATAAAATACGCACGTACGTACCTGAGGACAATTATTGTCAACAACATTTTTTTGCTGGGGCATGTCGATGTTTACCATCAGGTTACACACACCCCAGCAACTTTTTAGTAGGTTAGATTGAGTATACGTAATAGACTTGACTCAACTAACACAATGATGACATTTTTTTCAAACGTAACGAATCAACTCAAGAGGATAGTTAATTCAAATAAATTTAATGAAGAGATAATAGAAAAGGAAGATGATATGAAATCGAGTAATTAATAAAGTGAGAAAGAAGGAGTTTTTTGCGAAAGTTAACTAAACAAAGGCAGGGGAATACTGAACAAAGAAACTACATGGTAGCTTACACAATCGAGCAATGATTTGCTAAAGCGGTTGAACATTTTTTGAATATAGAATTTTCGAAAAGAAAAGTAAAATTTAAGCGAGCGGGTTTTAAATTACTTTGTGGTTTTGGACTGTAGTGGTGGATAATTGGATACAGAGGAGGGGACATAGTGTCTATAGACAAGATAGCACTCGTTGCGGAGACCTTTCGGGCAAACATTTAAGATTTGCTTCTCCCCTGTAGAAAAATACATCTGTGGGTCTCCGCACCAGCAAGTTCTTGGGCGCGTCAAGTGGTGGTAACGAACGTTGGTTCCGTTTAACATAGTGGTCGAATGGTCCACAAGAAGCGGCAAAGCACAGACCAACAACCACACTGACCACCTAGTGATCCTCGATCCCAGCGATAGTTTTGTGCCACAAAAGTGTAACAGTGAACCAACAAAGACCAAAATTGTGTCGCAAAGTGACAAATTGTGTCGCAAAGTGACCAGGGGGGGATTCCCATTAGGACCCATCACACCGATACAGCACTGCTGCATATAGAGCAGTGGGAGTTAACCTCAGGAGTAGAAACGGCGGTTGCAGAGTATTGTGAAGATTGTACGGAAGTGTGCCTAATTAATTTTAGTTTATTTTAGCTTTGGATTTAATTTGTATTTGTGGATATTTAATAGTAAAATAAGTAAGGTTAGGGATTTTTTTTATGCACTGTGCTCAACGGTTTTTGTGCGCGAGTAATGCCAATTGGCGATTCCCAACAGAGTCTTCTTCCAGTGCTGCCGGCAGAACTTCGGGGGACTGATAAAATCGTAAGTTTAATTTTGTTATTTTAATTTTTTTACCATATTTTTGAATTTTTTTGTTTAGCACAGTTTCTAGTTTAATTTCATTCCTTTTATTCATTCAGTTTTAGTTTCCTTTCCATTTTTGATTCCTTTTTTTTAGAGTTAAGTAAAGATAAGTTAGGATATTTTCTTTTAAATAAAGGTAGCCCGAATCTTAATGAAGTTATCGATTCTCTCCTTTTTTCATGGTTTAACCTAAATTTCGCGATTGGTGTGTGTGTTTTGGGAAGGCCGTCCTTTTCAGATCGACTTGACATGACGTGACAAATACTAACACAACTGACTTAACACGACGGAACTTATACTACGATTATGACTACTAACTAGTTTTGACTGGGGAGAGAAGTTAGGGGCTATCACTCGCAAATTCGGCCAGGGTGATAGCATTCGGTAGTGTCGTGGGACACAAGGTTGGGATGGCCATCTTTTGCCAACAACATCCCTATGTCTCTCACCTTTTATCGGTGAGAGACATAGGGAACAGTAGTAGAGCGGTTAGGGTAAACGCGGTAAAACTCGTAGCTTAAGCCATTCATTGGAGTAGCTATGGTTTAAGCTCATTTGTCCGGCGGTTTAGATTCGCGATGAGTTCCCACTTTTCTCACCGGTATGTAGTGGCATAAGTTTTGAGTAGTGTTTTATTCTTTTCTTTCTCTCTTTCGCCCTTTTGATCTCCTAACTAGTCCGTCCGATGTCAGAGTAACGTAACTTCCTCCTTTTTTTTATTGATTTGGTACGAGATAAAACGTTTGTTGAACAGGTGATGTGTGGTGAGTGGGCAAGAACTACCCCGTCCGACGAGCTTGGCCCAGCAACCACAAGCGTACCGCGCCCTCCTCACCTCCATAGAAGATGCCTCTGTGGCCCGAACCTGACTCACAACAAACATTTTTACTTGCCTACTATATCCGACTATCAGACTCCAGTGGCAGCAACCGGGCGCCTGGTAGGCTGGTAGCTCCACCGTAGATTTGGGTTAAATACAAAATACAAATTTTTGGCGCAACAGGCTCGTTAGTACCCAGGGCCTAGCATTCATGAGTGCGTGTGTACTTCTTACACGATGGCGGGACCTCCTGTTTTATACCGACAAGCTTTTTCTGCCAATTGTTACTACTCTGATGATTTGTTAGATAATCACGAGAGGAGGGCCAGTGAAAAAACCATTTAGGTATTGCTACGGCTAGGAATCGAACCCAGGCCTTTTGCGCGGTAGTAAATCGCACTAACATCGTGCCACTGAGCCCAATTCGGGTTAAGCCCTTTTGTACAGTCTAGATGTCATCAGAAGAGGGGGAAATACATTTTTTTCACTAAGGCAGATCTTCCTTCTTACAGATGCCAGCTAAAAAATTGCAATTTGTAGTCAATCCTCTCATAAACAGGCTGGACTTACACGAGCTGCTCTAACATAATTTGATAATGATGATGGTGACGTTTTAGTCTAAAAGCCGGAATTAGGCCGTTAAAAGAAAATGTTCAAAAGTATTCTTCTAAATTAAATGTAAATCTTCCCAGTGATATCTTGTGGATTTAATAACAACGTAAGCATTATTAATCCTAATTCATACTCTCATTGTTGAGAGCTGTTAGGACGCGTTGGGATAGTTAAAAAAGATCCCATCGTAAGTTTTCGGCGCCTCGATATTCTTCCATGGCTTGTTTTTACCTAAGGAGCGTGCGTGTCATTCTAAGGTTTTGAAGATTATCATTGTAATCAAATAAATATCACAACACTGTCAACAAAATAACATTTTATAACCTTTGATTCTTAAGACGGGCGTTTCACAGCTATCAATTCTTGGACCGATATTATTCTTCATGTATTCTTCAATTGTTCTTCAATACAAAGCCATAATTTTACAGATGATGTGCAAATATACCACTCACTATCTCGCCCTAGGAAATAAAGATTTGAATGCTGAATAAAGCCTCCCTCGGTACGTTGTCCCGTAGTCTCCTTCCGAAACTAAGTTCTGCTGGACTAAAACCATTGAAATCGGAGTATTTCAATAGGCTAACAACGCCAGTTCGACCTGTTCCGTATTTTTTTTAAGTAAGTTCTTTGCTATGTTTACTCCCGCTTCTGCAGCGCCGTTTGCCTGGTGGTATTGGGGACTGCTAGTAATAATTTTAAATGACCACTCTGCTGCAAACTGCAGAAACTCCGATGACTCTAAATTCTGGAATTGTGTACCGCTGCCGGTGTAGATAAATTGTGGTATACCATGACGACTGAAAGTTGTTTTACATATTTTTATGATATCTCCCATACGCATCCGTTTTAACTCCTCAACCTCAAAATATCGCGAAAAACAGTCAATGATTACAATATACCATTTGTTTTGAAGTTTGAATAAATCCATAGCAACCTTTTGCCAAGGATAATCCGGAAATTCGGACGTTATTAACGGTTCGTGTTTATTCTTTGCATGCTGAATGCATGCTGGGCAATTTTTAACTTTTCTGCGATCTCTTTAGAGATCCCTGGCCACCACATAGACCTTTGAGCTCGTATTCTCGTTTTAGTTATACCTAAGTGCCCCTCATGTAGCTTTGCTAGCATGTTACCTCTAAGGCTTTTGGGAATTATCATCCTATTCCTCCGTAAAATCAGGTTGTCTATAATAGATATCTCATCCATGACTGAGTAATAATACTTCATCTCAGCTCTTAGTATTTTCCGTGATGGCCATCCCATGTTGATGTACTTTTTGAGTTCTTGACACTCTGTGTTTGCTAATTGCGCCTTAATGACATTTGTAATGTTTTCATCCTTTGTGTTTATATTTTTTAACGATATTTGATGAATGTATGCATCTATTTCCTCCTCTATTTCGTCTTTACTTTCATTACACTTAATGGCTGTTCTGGACAAGTGATCTGCAACGAATAAATTTCTTCCTGGTATATACATTATTGAAAAATCGTACCTCATCATTCTCATACGTATTCGTTGCAATCGCGGTGTTAGGTCATCTAAGCTCTTCGTTTTTAAAAGTTGAAGCAGTGGCTTATGGTCAGTTTCTACTAAGAAATGCCTCCCTAATAGAAAGTTTCTAAATTTTTCACATGCCCATGCAATGGCTAAAGCCTCTCTTTCAATATTTGCATAATTTTGTTCAGCATGTGTTAACGTTCGTGATATATATGAAACTGGATATGAATTTCCTTCATACCTCTGCAAAAGTACAGCACCTTAACCTAACATTGACGCATCGCAAGACACTGTAGTTTCTCTTGCGGGATCATACATTTTTAAGTTTGGCGGCGATGTGAGAAGATTTTTGATTTCCTTGAACGCCTTATCCTGGGCGTCCCCCCAAATGAATGCATTTTTCTCGCAGAGTAAACTTGTAATTGGTTCCAGTATCGAGGATTTGTTTGGGATATATTTACCAATAAAATTTACCATCCCCAGGAACCTCTGCACTTCCGTAGGATTTGTTGGAGCTTGCATTTTCACAATCGCATTTATCTTCTCCTCATCAAGCCTAATTTCCCCTTCAGTGATAGTGTGACCCAAGTACGTAATTTTTGTTTTACCGAACTCTGATTTGTTCTTGCTGAGTGTCATTCCAGATTCTCGTATTTTTCTAAGTACCGCTTCTACACATTGATCATGGACTCTGATCGTTTCTCCCCATATAAGAATATCATCCATTCCTGCTAGAAGTTGTGTCATTCTTAACACATGCAAGTTTTATTTATGGAATTAGAAGCAAAGCACCTGCATATCTTTTCGATGAGATAAATTTCATTTCATCTAGCAGAAGAAATTGTACATTTCTATTGGGTGTAAACGAATTTTATATTAAGAGACATTTTAGATAAATTGAATTCTTAATAACAGGTATCATTATTTTAGCCCACTCGCCACCAAGATTTCACGTACCACGTCAAACGTCATTGCCTTACATGTTGCCGACATATTTTGTTGGTGCCTCTTGTCTACGCTACTTGTGTTTGTATTGTGGCGAGGGTGTTTTATGTCCGGCAGTCCAACTAAACTCGGTTACTCATCCGTTGCTACATCGTTGTGGGGGTAAGATATAGGTAATATTATATTGGTCATCGAACCTTACTTGTCATGTTATGACTTTGTTGCAGGAGTGTGGGAAAGACAATCCTCTCAATTTCTCTGCTCTACCTTCGCTGGTCACTGGTTTAATGGAGTAGAGGACGTCTTCTCTTTGCCATCAAACATTTTTGAGTTGAGCACCCTAAATTCGGTGCACGATAGACGCATGTCCAATTATTGTCCTATCTACAAGAGAATATTCAAGCTAAATCTCGTAATCGGCACGGCCATAACCAAATATTGACACTAGGACAAATACTGGAAAAGACCAACAAATTTCAAGTTGAGACACATCACCTATTTATCGCCTTTAGTGGTGCGCATTATAGCATCCGTTGCATATCCAGAAAAAGATAAACGAATTTGAAGTCGAGATATATCACCCATTCATCGCTTTCAAGGCTTAACACGCATCCGTCTCCTAGAGCTATAGCGGAATTTGGGATTCCATCCATACTGATAAATCTGTGTCGACTAACACTGCAGGAGATTCGAAAAGTTCAGTTTGTAAGCAGCTCATACGAACCGGATTCTGACAGAGAGATGAGTTTTCATGTGATATTATTAATCTAGTTATCTAAGATGGAGTGCAGGCATTGCTATCTGTCTTGATGGACTCTAAAGCTTTACATAAAAAAAGCTTGCATTAATACTAAGTAATATATTGTTGACAATAGTTTTTTTTTAACGTCAAGAGGTATTCTGCTACATACAGACTCCACTGATTTTTCAATTAATTTATCAAAATTATTTAGCATGAAAGTGTTATCTCGATTTTCTGTGCACCAATTAGTAAAAAAATACGAATGTATATTTTCGTAGATAAATTTAATTTCCTACATTCGAAACACTTACGCCTTGTAATTACAAATTCAAAGCTGTTGGGCAGTTTCCAATTTGACGATTTCATAATTAATTTCCTTCCCCAGGAAATTGGCAATTTAGTTGCAGTACAAGCGAATGCACTTTTATTGCCATGTTCACCTACAAACGTTTTTTTTGCCTCCTAAACGTACAACAATCGGATAAAAAACTATCGCGAACGAATCATTAGAAGCAATCTACTAGCACTGATTGTCAATCAAATCACGCCAATTTGCAAAAAAAAAACTGTCAAACCCCTATTTGTTCTTTCTCTCTGGGATAAGTTTAGAGAATAATTTTACCTCTGCAGGACACACAGGTGTTCAACAGTTAAACCATATCCCCAACCTCATCCACAATCGAGTGGCAAACTTTATTTACCATCAGCAAGGTGTATCCTATGGCCGACACACTCTCTGTATGTGTATGTCAGTCAGTGAAGCGTTTTACGAGAGATATTCGAAAACCATACTAAAAGTTTTTCAATTGGCCGAGACCGCAAAAAATAGGAATGCAACCGAAAATCAGTGGTTCGATGTGTGGCCTCAATTTAGCCGATTTTCAGATACATACACCTACAGTGGAGGAAGACTTCGTGTGTGCCGGACTGTTGGCTGAGCAGATGAACAAATGCAGATGATCCTGGATCGCCATTCTACTGTGTAGGTTTAGTGCAATAAAAGAGAAACCGCAACACAATTTGTGAGTAGCACTTAATAGGTTTTAGCGGTTGTTATAATGTGACTGGATTACGGTGGATGAATTAGTTTCTCTGACTGGCAGAACAAAAAAAAAAGGATCTAAAAGGAGTGATGACATTTCTGTGGTTGCCGGCTTTTAGCAAAATAGTTTATTTACCAATCATAATAGCAGTTGTTTGTCATCACACAAAGAGGTTTGTATGCGTTTTTCAACAATCATAACATATAACAATCGTTGTATAAAAATAATTAGGTTGCATCTATCCTGTAGATAGAGACGATTGAACAATTCATAAACTCATCAATAAAAGCGATCTAATGAAGGGGTTAAGAGGTTTTCCGAAAATTCCAACAAGTTTAAAGAATTCTAAATTCAGTTTTTGTTTTATAATGCCACTTCCCACTTATTCAAAACCCTGATCTGTTCAGGCTAGAAACTTTTATTGATGAAATTTAGAAGATGGCCATGTCTTATTATTTTGTTCAACCTTTTCTATTTTTGAAAAAAAATCCTCAAGATTTTGAAGATTTTAACAATTTTATTGGAGGCGTAAGCAAAAACCAAATTTCCAATAACTTAAACAGACATGGAATAGGCCGGGCTAAAGGAAGATGAAAAACTGTGACATTTACTGCGCTCCGTGTATTAGTAAACAGAAAAAGCGACTATTCGCCTGTGGATTTATTTTAAGTGCCAGACTTAGGCTAGAAGACATAAGCGAACGCATTTTAACAATTCGCTTCGCATCAGGCCAAATTGACCATCATCGTAGGCCTTACATGTGTTACTACATTGGACTACTAAATGCCGGTGTTTAAGGGTAGTGATGCGATTACATGAGAACACAAGTGTTCTCACTCTAGCCTCTCCACGCTGGTGACTGGTGGGTGCATAGTACATCAACTGGATATGGGGTAACAATGGTCAATGGTTTACCATATTAGAGTATGAATCTGGAATGTACGAACACTCTACACCCCGGGTGATAGTCAAAAACTTGAATCTGTCCTCAAGCGGTACAAGGCAGATATAACCCCAATCCAGGAGATACGATGGATAGGATCAGGTATAATGAAGTGAAAAAATTGCGACATTTATTACAGCTGCAACAAAAGATTGAATGTATTAGGATGCTGATTCGTCGTGGGAAATCGGCTTAGGACAAAAGTCATTGACTTCAAGCCGATAAGTGATCGCCTTTCTGTGATCCGCATCAAAGCTACGTTCCAAAACAAAAGCATAATATGTGCACAGGCCCCTACGACGAATACCCTTCAAGGAGGAGATTTTTGGCGTCCCGGATGGAGCCTACGGAGCCTGTCCCGAGTATGATGTAAAAGTTGTACTCGGGGATTTCAATGCTAAATTCGGAAAAGGAAACATATTTGTCGGTTTAGTTGGTAAGCAAAGAATCCACGAAACCACAACAGACAACGGCTACCGATTAATCGATTTTGCAGCAGCTCGAAATACGGTGATAAGTAGTACTAGGTTCCCAAGGCTAAGGATCCACACAGCAACCTGGCGCTCTCCAGAAGGTCGAACCGCCAACCAAATCGACCATGTGCTAATCGATGCGAGGCACCCATCCAACATCCTCGACGTGCATACAGTCCGAGGGGCAAAAGTCGACTCTGACCATTTGCTTGTCGCGGCTAAATTTAGAGCTCGACTGTCCAACGAGAAGAATCTGCGAACTGCCCAGAAGAAGAAATTCGACGTTGGACGCCTTAGCACACCTGGAGTAACTAGATCCTAGAGTGAGCGCCTGAGTATGAAACTCTTCTCTGTGCACTCTCCTACCAGAGACGCTAACAATCAGTGGTGCCAGTATCGCGACATCATCAAGGAGTTAGCCGAAACCACTGTAGGGTACCAGCCACCCTCGAGAAAGAGCCCGTGGTATGATGATTAATGCGTCTACAAGAAAAAGGTGACAGAAGATGCACACAAGAAAGCGCTGCAGCGCAAAACAAGGGCAGCGAGAAAAGAGTATCGAGCCAGGAAAAGGAAAAGGAAAAGAAGACCCTGCATAGAAAGAAGAGAGCCTACGCAGCCTCCCAGCTCAAGAAGATCGACGAGTCGCGCGATCGTAACAACATCCGGAGGTTTTATAAAAAAGCCAAGCAACTGGCTGCTGGCTACAAAACCGGAACGCAGGCTCTTCGAGACAGCGAATGAATGTGTAGATGTGTTTAGGCAGCATTGCCAACAGCTGCTAAATGGGCATCGTGTAGAGAGAGTAATAGGGCAAGAAGAGAACCCACGTCAAGTCAGTGAAGAACTAGTTTCACCACCTTGTATAGAAGAAGTTCGCCTAGCTGCGAAGCTTGTTGTTCACAAGGCCGCAGGTTCTGGGTGGAAGAACATGCCCGATGACTGGACTATCAGCTCCATATGTCCCATCTACAAAAAAGGCGATCCTATGTCAAGCAAGAACTATCGAGGTATATCCCTGCTTAACGTCGCATATAAGATCCTATCCAACGTACTGTGTGAACGTCGAAAACCGTTCTGCAACAAACTAATCGGCACGTGCCAGTGTGGCTTCCGGCCCGGCAGATCGACTATAGACCAAATTTTCATGCTGAGGCAAATCCTGGAAAAGTCCAACGAATTTCAAGTCGAAATTCACCACCTATTCATCGACTTCAAAGCACTGTATGAACGGACGAGTTTAGGCGGTATACCAAAACTAGACATGGCTCTGTATAGTTCGTCTTAATATATGCTGTCGTATGCGGCTTTGAAATCGATAAATAGGTGGTGAGTATCCATTTGGACTTCTTATTTTTTTTTTCAGGATCTGCCGAAGTGTGACAATTTTATCGGTTGTGGGCTTTCCTGGCCTCCAACCCCACTGATAAGGACCAATCAGGTTGTTAATAAAAGGTTTCAGGAGTTCACATATTACGACAGATAGGATCTTGTAGGCGATGTGGAGGAGACTTGTGCCTCTGTAGGTGGCGAGGTTCAGAGGCTTTCCTTTTTAGCATACATCGTCAGGAGCTCTATAATATGGCGATGGCCGAATTCGGAATCCCAGCAAAACTGATTCAGCTGTGTTTCTTTAATCTCGTACTGGAGTAGATAGTGCGCAGGGCAGGTGCCAACTATTTTCAACAGGTCCGTCCAGCTCCTGGGCTATGCGGACGATATTGCCAACAACCTCGCAGCCAAGAGATGCCATTGAGCTGTTAGGTATTGACGTGTCTAATGCAAGACCTATTTATTGACATGAACGCGAATTTAAAAAAAAAATATTCCCATGTGGTGAAATCTTGGGAGAGGGCTGGCCACTTTATATCGAGCCATTTTGAGATTAGGAGCTTCGAGAAGGGTTCCCTCAATACAGCCGTCGACGATCTTAATGATCTTACTTACTTGCTTACTTAAGTGGCGCTACAGTCCGGGATGAACATAGGCCTCAACCAACATGCCTCTCCAATTAGCCCGATCCTTAGCTAACTGCCTCCAGTTGCGCACTCCAAGTTGATTGAGGTCGGTTTCTACTTGTGCGCGCCACTAAAGGCGAGGTCTTCCTCTACTGCATCCGACGTCTGGCTGGAAAACGAAGACTCTCCGAGCCGGAGTATTGGTGTCCATCCGTTCTACATGTCCTAGCCATCTTAAACGTCCAATGCGGAATTCATTGACTAGTGTGTCGCTGTACAGCTCTTATAGTTATTGGTTGAATCTTCGTTTCTATAGCCCGTCAACGCAAACGGGACCGAACATTTTTCGAAGAATTTTTCTCTCGATTCGACCAAGGATTTCTTCACTTTTGATACGGTCCATGCTTCGGTGTCGTAGAGCAGGACTGGGATGTTCAGGGTCTTATATAGGATCTCGTTAGTAGTTCGAGTGAGGGCTTTCCTACTAAATTGCCTTCTTAGCCCGAGGAAACAGCGGTTGGCAAGAGTAATTCTTCGCTTATTTCTGACGAGATGTTGTTGTCAGAGTTAATAGCGGAGCCTAGGTAGCCAAGTCCCGTACTACCTCATCGCGTTGCCTAAATCCTTTGTTGGTATCGTATGTGTCGGTGAGGTCCTTTCCGAGCCTGATGGAGCAGCGAGAATTCTCCATTGTCATCCTACACAAACGGACGAGTTTAGGCGGTATACCAAAACTAGACATGGCTCTGTACAGTTCGTCTCTATAACTGCTGTCATATGCGGCTTTGAAACCGATAAATAGGTGGTGGGTATCGATTTGGACTTCCTATTTTTTTTTCAGGATCTGCCGAAGTGTGACAATTTTATCGGTTGTGGGCTTTCCTGGCCTCAAACCACACTGATAAGGTCCAATCAGGTTGTTAATAAAAGGTTTCAGCAGTTCAAATATTACGACAGATAGGATCTTGTAGGCGATGATGAGGAGACTTGTGCCTCTGTAGGTGGCGAGGTTCAGAGGCTTTCCTTTTTTTATGGATCGGGCAAACGATTCTGAGGTTCCATTCTTCAGGCATACTTTCATCCGACCAGATTTGGCTTATGAGTTGGTGGATATTACTTACCAAGTCATCTCCCCCGGCCTTATAGAGCTCAGCGTTAAGGCCGTCATTTAACCTTGAGTTTAGATATTGCTATCCTCACTTCACTCAGGTCGGGTGGCTGGCAGTTTTCACTGTCGTTGCCAATATTGAATGGTTCGTTCTGCCTGACAGCGGAATGTTGTTCGTCATCGCCGTTTAACAGTCTGCAGAAGTGGTTCTTCCATATCCTCAGCATCGACTGTGTCTCAACTACGATTTTTCCTTGTTCATCTTGACAGGATTCTGTTCGAGCCTTGTATTCCTGACATTGGCGTTTAACACTTTGGTAAAACTGACTCTATATCCTCGATGGCGCGCTTTTCTTCCTCTTTTTACTTTATTTCTGAAAAGCCGATGTTCCTCCCTTCTTCTCCCTTCCCTTGTCTATAGAGCTCAATGGCAGCTCTCGTCTTCACCTGCAGCCTAGCCTTGTAGGCCTAGTTCTTGGCTAAGGGGCATGTGTCGGCATTCATCATCAAACCAGGGGTTTCTTGCTAGTGGTCGTGAAAAACCTAGCACATCAGTTGCGGCTGATCTAATAGCTTTTTGGCATCGTTGCCATTGTTCTTCGACATTAGATGCTGGTGGTAAGGTGTGAATCGAGAGGTAAAGGGATCGCGTTGCGGGAAGTTCTTGGTGGTCTCTGGAGATTGTAGTCTTTCGAAATTAATTTTTTTCACATTATTTCTGATTCTGTTGTGGCGTGGTGGATATCCGCATCCTTACCTTGGCTGCAACAAGGTAGTTGTCCGTTTCGATGTTAGCCCGTCGGAATGTTCGTACATCCAAAATACTAGATGCGTGCATCTTGTCTATTGCAATGTGATCAATTTGGTTGACTGTTTGTTGATCTAGAGACCGCCAAGTCCATTTATGTATATCGAGGCAAGGAAACCGTGTGGTGGCTATAGTGGCATTTCGTTCCGTAGCGAAGTCAATTAGCCTAAGTCCGTTACTAGACATGTTGTCGTGTAGGCTATATTTTCCGACAGTACGGCTAAAGATGTCTTCTCTTCCTACCTTTGCGTTAAAATCTCCCAGCACGATTTTAACATCGTACTTCGGTAGTCGCTCATAGGTTTTGTCGAGGAGCTCATAGAAGCAATCCTTAGCTATATCATCTTTTTGCTCCGTCGGAGCATGAGCGCATATAAGGCTTATGTTGGCGAATTTTGCCATGATGCAGATTGTTACAATGCGTTCGCTAATGTCTTGGAAACATAAGACTTCTTGCCTAAGTCTGGCACTTATAACAAATCCGCATCCGTAGTATTTGTCACAGTTTTTCATCCTCTTTTTGCCCGGTCCATCCCATCGTATTTCATGAATGGCAGTAATATCTGCTTTGTAACAGTTTAGGGCTTCCGCAAGCCGTTCGTTTGCACCTCTCTTGTTAAATATTCCCACATTCCAGGTGATTTAATTTTGAAATTTAAGTTTAGTTTTAGGTTTGGTTTAGCTTAGATCTAGTTTCGCGTAGTTTTCCCAAGCTGTATCCTTATTGGTGAGAAAAGGTCATTGAACAGTTCTTTCCTTGCACTTTTCTTCTCTCAACTATCTATCTCTACTAACCCTTAGTCTTTCCGAGGTTAAGTAAAGTAACCTTCTTTGCTCCTGCTTCCTTTTTCCTTTTTATAAGGCACATTTACATACAAAAAATTTGCCGAGCAGGTGAGGCATGGTGGGAAGGCAAGAACTTCTACGTCCGAAGAGCTATGCAGAGTTACCGCGAGCGTGTCACGTCTACCTCACCTGTGCCGAAGATGCCTTGAAAGCGATTTCAAAAGACGTTGCTATCACAAAAAAAAAACCGTTCAAAAGTAGACGGCAAACGCATCCTCCTAACTTTTTCAACTCATAAAGGCTAATAATTTGCTTATCTTAATTCCAAACCATATAATTCACAGTGATGGTGATGATATAATCATATAATCATACACAATATATCATTTGAATCCTTCAAACCATACAAATATTTCCGTACACCGACCAAATATTTCAAGCCATTTAAAAACGGTCCTAATTATCATGATGTTAAGCTTTCAATTCGCTGTAATCACCGGGCGTTTACTGACATTAACAAGTTGTTGAAGCAAATCGTGAGATAAATTCATGTCCCACCCATGCACCATCGCCCCCTCACACCGTTTGGTTGTAAAATCGCCAAAAGTACAGCACAACAAAAATAAATAAATAAAATGGCAGCCAAAAAAACAAAAAAAAAAAAAAAACATCGCACTGTACACGAAGGTGTTCGAAAGGAAAACACTCTCAAAAAAATGTTGTTGTTCGCCTTTATGCTGGTGCTCCAACGCTCTTGAACCGATTCCGAATTCAACTAACAAATTCATTGTAAATCATCAGCGTTGCATCCTGTGGCAGTTGAACACGTATTCCGCTCTCATTGACTGCGCGCGAGGAGCATCAATTCATCCTCCGCTTTGCTTGTGCCGCACATAAACCCATAGACCACCCGTACACAGTACGTATCACACCATCGACAAGTGGATGAGAAAAATCGTTAACGGTTTTTTCTTCTTCCAGCTTTTTACAGCAAAAAACTGCAAAAAGGATAATGCAAAAAAAAATGTATTCTGCTTTTATTACATCTCCGCACCACCCTCTTATCCGCTAAGGATAGTGCTGGAACAACACGTTAAAACAACGTGTGCGTGTTTTTAATGGCGGCCAATATGTTTGGCGTGAACTTTGCGCTGTGTCATGTAAAATGTTCAATCTTTTCAACCCATTTCCTGGGTAAAAAAAAAAGTAAATCAACGATACCAGGTACAATAGCAAATGTCAGGACTAAAATATGAACACTACTCGCTGGGAATGGATGGACTTTTAATGTACCCGCCCGTAGTTCGTGCTGAATCAAGTCTCCAATAGCGTAAGCCAAATACTGATACGGATATCAGGAAATCCCCCCTACCCCTGGATTTGAAAATCCGAAGGACAATCGAAATGAAAACATAAATCACTCGGCTATTGGAGACATAAGCGGATTACAGCACGCAGCGCTGCAACTTAATGAATTTCTTGCACTTGCACTTCTACCACTTTCTCTAGACAATTTCAAACGAAGGCGGCAATGACATGCACAAGAGATGACAAGACGTTTCTTATGTGCACACAAGAAAATCCTTTTTAAACGTTTCAATCATTGAGGACGACTATCCCAGGAAGGATCCACAAAAACGAATGAAAGAAAACTAAAGAACAAGCAAACTGACAAGGGCGAAGGCGACATGACAGAAGGTGTGCAAAAACATCCTAGAGTGACATTAAGGATAACATCCGACACTGGAATTAGCATCCTTTAAACGAACTTGACAGGGAACAAGTTTCTTTTGATATCGTTCCGGAGTTCAATATACACACCAGTGCCCGGACGTCTTCTTCTTTTGATGTATAGATGAGATGTGTAACTGAAATTTTACCAATACACCTTCACACCGAAAAGTTGAGTTATTTCAGCCTTGGATGGTCGTTTTGAGAATGTCGGCGACTTTGGGTTTTGACAAAATTTATCGAATTGGAATAAACTTCCAAAGGCAATTTCTTGAATTACTGCTGAAATTACATGGCAAGGAGAACGTAATTTGGGAAGATGACGAAAAGTTTTAATCTGTGTGTATGTGGGTGGGAGATTTTCAGATTTCTTTTGGGAAAAAGTTGAAAAGTTCCTTCTAGGAAGCAATATGCAACAGGAAATTATTTCTATTAGGACTTGGGATTGGGTGTTTTTATAGGGTAAATACATTAGATAGAGTGGGCGAAATTATTTGTTCCTGTAAGGATGGAAGGTGGAGTTGGGATGTACACGACCTAAAAATATTTATATTCGTATCATCCATCTGGATCGCTTCATTGGAAGTTTGCAAAGATGTGGGTGGTCGTAATGTGTTTGCCAAATGAGTGGAAGATTGCACGTTCAAACCCAGCAAACATCCGTGAAACCATAATTCAATGAAATACAAATAAAAAGTTCGGTAGCTATTCTTAGCTTAGGCACGTTTTTTTTTGTCTTGACTTTACTCTGAAATAACCCGGAGTTAATAACAAACCCTGCAAAAAATTTAATCTAGAGTTAACTGGTGGTTGGGTGCTGTAGAACGAGGGTAGACTCTGCTTGGCGTTAACTTGGCAATGCCCAGTGTTGTAACTCTGACTACACATCAAATGTGCTTATTTTTACCTACAAGTGGTAACCATCGGGTACTGGTCTCATCCAACAGGAGAGGTGCAGGCCAACAACTAGCGGAAGCCCTAAACTGCTACAAAGCAGACATTACTGCCATCCAGGAAATACGATGGGATGGGCCGGGCAAAAAGAGGATGAAAAACTGTGACATCTACTACGGACCGTGTTATAGTGAGCAGAAACAGCTACTATTCGGATGCGGATTTGTTATAAGTTCCAGACTTAGGCAAGAAGTCTTATGTTTCCAAGACATTAGCGAACGCATAGTAACAATCCGATTCAAGGCCAAATTCGCCAACATAAGCCTTATATGCGCTCACACTCCGACGGAAGAAAAAGATGATATAGCTAAGGATTGCTTCTACGAGCTCCTTGACAAAACCTATGAGCGACTACCGAAGTACGATGTTAAAATCGTGCTGGGAGATTTTAACGCAAAGGTAGGAAGAGAAGACATCTTTAGAAGTATTGTCGGAAAACATAGCCAACACGACAACACGTCTGGTAACGGACTTAGGCTAATTGATTTCGCTACGGAACGAAATGCCACTATAGCCAGCACACGGTTTCCTCACCTCGATATCCATAAGGGGACATGGCGGTCTCCAGATCAACGAACGTTCAACCAAATTGATCACATTGCGATAGATAAGAGGCACGCATCCAGTATTTTGGATGTCCGAACATTCCGAGGAACTAACATCGACTCGGATCACTACCTGTTAGCAGCCAAGGTAAGAATGCGGATATCCACCACGCCACAACAATCCAGAAATACTGTAAAAAAATTTAATGTCGGAAGACTGCAATCGCGAGACACCGCCAAGACCTTCGCATAACGCGTATCCCTTAACCTCTCGATTAACACCATACCACCAGCATCGAATGTCGAAGAGCAATGGCAACGATGCCAACAGGCCATTAGATCGCCGCAACTGATGTGCTAGGTTTCTCGCGCCCACCAGCAAGAAACCCCTGGTTTGATGAGGATTGCCGACAGATGCTCGCAGCCAAGAACGAGGCCTACAAGGGTAAGCTGCAGGTGAAGACGAGAGCTGCCATTGAGCTCTATAGGCAAAGAAGAAGGGAAGAACATCGGCTTTTCAGAAAGAAGAAAAATGAGCAAGAAAAGCGCGCGATCGAGGATATAGAGAGGTGCCACTCCAGGAACGATGTTCGCAAGTTTTACCAAAGTGTAAAACGTCAAAGCCAAGGACACAAGGCTCAAACAGAATCCTGTCGAGATGAAAAAGGAAATATTGTAGTTGAGACACAGTCGATGCTGAGGATATGGAAGAACCACTTCTGCAGACTGTTAAACGGCGATGACGAACAACATTCCGCTGTCAGGCAGAACGAACCATTCAATATTGGCAACGACAGTGAAAACTGCCAGCCACCCGACCTGAGTGAAGTGAGGATAGCAATATCTAAACTCAAGGTTAAATGACGGCCTTAACGCTGAGCTCTATAAGGCCGGGGGAGATGACTTGGTAAGTAATATCCACCAACTCATAAGCCAAATCTGGTCGGATGAAAATATGCCTGAAGAATGGAACCTCAGCATCGTTTGCCCGATCCACAAAAAAGGAGACCCTCTGAACTGCGCCAACTACAGAGGCATAAGTCTCCTCAACATCGCCTACAAGATCCTATCTGCCGTAATATGTGAACGCCTGAAACCGTTTACCAACAACCTGATCGGCCCTTATCAGTGTGTTTTTAGGCCAGGAAAGTCCACAACCGATCAAATTTTCAGACTTCGGCAGATCCTGGAAAAAACTCAATGAGTCCAAATCGATACCCACCACCTATTCATCGATTTCAAAGCCGCTTATGACAGCATTTATAGAGACGAACTGTACAGAGCCATGTCTAGTTTTGGTATACCGCCCAAACTCGTCTGTTTGTGTAGGATGACGATGGAGAATGCTCGCTGCTCCATCAGGGTCGGAAACGACCTCACCGACACTTTCGATACCAAAAAAGGATTTAGGCAAGGCGAAGCCCTGTCATGTGACTTCTTTAATCTTTTTCTTGAGAGGATTGTGCAAAACTCCAAAGCCAACACCAGAGGCACAATTTTCCAAAATTCGGTGCAATTAATAGCATACGCTGACGATATTGACATCATTGGTAGGACTTAACGTGATGTCATAGCCACGTTTGCTAGTATAGAGAAGGAAGCGGCGAAAATGGGTTTAGCAGTAAATGAGGGTAAGATTAAGTATATGCTGTCAACACGAAAGGACACACAACATCGACGAATTGGACAGAACGTCATCATTGACAGATACAACTTTGAGGTAGTACCGGACATTGTCTACCTCGGCTCCGCTGTTTCTTCGGGCTAAGAAGGCAATTTAGTAGTAAATCCCTCACTCGAACTACTAAGGAGATCCTATATAAGACCCTGATCATCCCAGTCCTGCTCTACGGCGCTGAAGCATGGATCGTATCAAAAGCGGATGAAGAAATCCTTGGTCGATTCGAGAGAAAAATTCTTCGAAAAACATTCGGTCCCGTTTGCGTTGACGGGCTATGGAGACGAAGATTCAACCAAGAAATATACGAGCTGTACAGCGACATACCACCAGTCAAAAAACCCCGCATTGGACATTTAAGATGGCTAGGACATGTAGAAGGAATGGACACCAATAATCCGGCTCGCAGAGTCTTCGATTGCCAGCCAGACGTCGGACACAGTAGAGGAAGACCTCGCCTTAAGTGGCGCGCACAAGTAGAAACCGACCTCAACCAACTTGGAGTGCGCAACTGGAGGCAGTAAGCTAAGGACCGGGCTAATTGGAGAGGCATGTTGGTTGAGGCCCAGGTTCATTCCGGACTGTAGCGCCACTTAAGTATGTAAGTAAGTAAGAGTTAACTAATGAAGCAGTTTTGCAGTGCAGGATTCAATTTGACTATATGTTTGAATTCAGAGGATTTTGCTGTCAAACAGCTCAGTTATCAGCTGTTTTGTTTCCTTTTCCCAATCAAATGAAAATGCTTATTTCGCTGTAACATCGCGAAGGCCTGGTTCGATTCACAGCCGTAGCAACACCTGATTTATCACTGGCCCTCATCTCGTGATGATCTGACAATTCATCAGAGTAGAATCAATTGTCAAGAATAGCTTATCTCAACTTAGCCGTTCGAAGTTGGCATAAAACAGAAGGTTTCGCCATCGTGCAAGAAGTACACACGCACACATGAATGGTTGTGAGAAAGCTAGGCCCTGTGTACTAACGAGCCTGTTGCGCCAAAAATTTGTATTTGTATTTAGAAAAATCTCCACAATGTTCAAGCGAAACAATATCTTTCGCAATGTTTATGTCTCCTATAAATTATTTTTCGTAAGCGTTTGCAACATATCTAGAAGGTTCAATGCGGTTTTTGTGTACTTGACCTGGCGTGGGGATTGAACTTAAATTTATATCACAGAGACATTATAAAGCGCCTGTACCCCCTCGGGATGGATCAAATGGGCTTAAATATGTGTCTTAATTGATTAAGGAAACCTAAATCTAGCGACTTTACTAAAAGCTTATAAAGAATTTGAAACATGAGACATTTTTTTAGATGTTCCAGCGCAATAGGGAGTTTGCAATGTTTATGCCTCGTATCTAGAAGGTTCAATGTGGTTCAAAGTTAATAAAGAATTTGAAACATGAGACATTTTTTTAGATGTTCCAGCCCAATAGGGAGTTTATGCCTTTTGTAAGTTCTTTCGAATGCGTTCGGATCCTATCTAGAAGGTTCAATGTGGTTTGGATGGACATGACGTGTTTGTTGAACTCAAATTTAAGGTGCAGAAGGACTTTTAAGGACCTGAGAAGGGCTATAATATGCCTTACATATGTTTAGGAGACCTAGGCATTTTGGTGAGTTTTAGCAACTTTACCAGCAGTAAGCAAAGATAATCTGAAAAATGAGATATTTCTTAGATGTTCAAGCGAAACAGGGAGATCGCAAGGTTAGTGTCTCCTATAAGTTGTTTCGTATGCGTTTAGATCCTCTCTAGAAGGTTCAATGTTAGTTTTTGTGCATCCGAACAGACGTGAACTTAAATTTAGAGCACAGAAATAATATGAAGCCTTTCTACACCCTGTGGCCAGATCAAAAGTGGTGGTGTATTTCATATATGGAGCTTGGAAGCCTAGAAATTTCGTTGCGTTTTAGCGACTTTGAATATATGCCGAACAGCATCGGCTTCGTCATCTTAAGTTGTATTAGTGGATAATAGCTGTTGATTGACAGAAGATAAGACTGCATTTTGGAAGCACTTTATTGGATTGGAGTTTAAACAGCTTAACATATCTTCTTGTTTAGATTTCACTGCCGAAGAAGGTCTCAATACAATCTCATACCTGAGAGTTCTGTCATCAGCGAAGGAGTGGATAAAATTAGAGACTGCAGACCGGAGGTCATTACAAAAATAAAAAAGAGAGTCGGACATATCTGCCAATATTGTCGACAATTGTGAAAACTACCAGCCGAATTAAACGAAGTGGGGAAAGCAATATCTGAAATTAAGCCAAGCCTGCCAGAAATGTAAATCAAATTCATTAGCAAAGTTAGATTGGATAGAAGTTTGCCTAAAGAACAGAACTAGACTTATCTGCTATCATATGTGAAGTCCTGAAACAGTGTGTCAATAATCGATCAGATCCTTGAAAATATCCAACACGTCCAAATCGATAACCAACACCTATTCATCGATTTCAAAGCCGCCTAAGAAAGCATTTACAGCATACAAGGCATAAGTCAAAAGCTTACACAAAGAGCGATACCTTCCATAAACCGGCATATGCCGTCCAAATTAAGGCTAAAGTCTGACTTATGCCCGGTTATAGCTATCACTAAAACGCATTGTTGGAAACTTCGTGTGGAGTTAGTAGTCTCCCATCGGACGCGTTCTCGGGTGGCGGATAGATGAATCCTCTGAGGTTATGCGGGTTAGGTGGGAAATAAGATACCACTTGTGGACCAAAAACTTCCCCAAAGGCAGCAGAAGAATTCCCAAGATGAAGTTGACGATGGGGTCTACAGTCCCAGTTAGGATGGACAAAGTAAATAACCTATTTAGCGCTCCGATATATTCGGACAACAGGTCATTTAGGAAACTCAAGGGTTAGTAGGGCCCTTTGAACAGATATGGTGGCGGAAGAGCTTAGAGTCCAACGGCAGCGCTCAATCCCGTAGTGGATACCGACGGGCCCGTGTCCTAGGGATATCTAATAAATCGGAGCTGGACCTCCAGGATGGAGCTTTTTATTTGAGTTAACTACCTACTCACGGTAATACATACTTACGAAGCAACCAAGAGCCTAGGAAAGGACTGATTTTTATTGCTGACGACCTTGATAAGCGAAAAACTGACAAAGACGTTCGTATCTTCGTGTACTACGGACCGTGTTATTCGTGTTCGAATATTCGGATGTGAATTTGTAGTAAGTGCCAGGCTTAAAAAAAAAATCGTATGTTTTCAAGACATTAGAGAACGCATTCCATTCGTTCTATATGCGCTCACATTCCGACGGAGAAAAAATATGATATAGCGAAAGATTGTTCTACGAGCTCCTTGACAAAACTTTTGAGCGACTACCGAAGTACGATGTTAAAATCGTACTAGGCGGGAAGGAAGCGAAGTAGTATCGTTGGAAAACCCAGCCTATAAGACAACATAACGAAATTCCACTATAGCCAACACACGGTTTCCTCACCTCCATGTCCATAAGGGGACATGGCGATCTCCAGATCAACGAACGGTCAAAAAATTGATCACATTGCGATAGACAAGAGGCACGTATCCAGTATTTTAGATGTCCGAACATTCCGTGGGGCTAACTTCGACAAGGACCACTACTTTGTTGCAGCCAATGTAAGAATGCGGATATCCAATACGCCACAACAAACTGTGAACAAAATTTGATGTCGAAAGACTGCAATCGTAAGAGACCGCTTAGGTCTCGACTAACATCATACCAGCAGAATCGAATGTCGACGAACAATGGCAACATTCGACCTTGGTTTGATAATGAATGCCGATAGATGCTCGCAGCCAAGAACGAGGCCTTCAAGATTAAGCTGCAAGTGAAGATAAGAGCTGTCATTGAGCTCTATGGCTAAAGAAGAAGGGAAGAACACCAGGTATCCAGAAAGAAGCAAAAAGAGGAAGAAAAACGCATGGAGGATGTAGAGATATACCACTCCAGGTATGGTATTTGAAAGTTTTACCAAAGTGGAAAAGGTTAAAGTCAGGGATACAAGGCGCGAACAAAATCCTGTCGAGATGAACAATGAAATATCGTAGTTGAGATGCAGTCGATGCCTAGGATATTAAAAAACAACCTCTGCAGACTGTTAAACGTCGATGACAGACAGTCTTCCGCTGTCAGATAGAAGGAACACTTCCACAATGTCGGGTTACCAACCACCCGACCTAAGTGAAGTGAGGATAGCTGAGCAAGACTGTCGGAAATGACGGCCTTCTCGCTGGGATGTATTAATCCAGCGAAGATGGTTTCACTTACTCACGTGCAAAATTTTGTCGGTTGAAAGTATGCCTGAAGAATTAAATTAATTTGCCCAATCCACAGAAAATGATACACTGTGAACTGCTTCACCTATAGAGGCATACGTCTGCTCAATATCGCCTACAAGAACCTATGACGTAATATGTGAACTCCTGAAACTGAGCTGTGGAGCAACACAGACTTAATCAAAAAAACTCCCCATTAGACGTTAAGCATGGCTAGGACATGTAAAGCGAATGAACGCCGATTCTCGGCTCGCAGATTCTTTGATTCGCAGCCAGACATCGGACGCAGTGCAGGAAGACCTCGCCTCGCCTTAAGTGGTGCTACAAATAGCAATCGAACTCATTCAACTTAAAGTGACTAAGGACCGGGCTAGTTGGAAAGGCATGTTGGTTGAGGCACAGGTTCATTCCGGACTGGCAAGACTCTCACCTATGATCGACGAAAAGGGGATTCTTCGGGTTGGAGGCAGATTAGAAAATGCGAATCTGCCATATTCACAGCGTCATCCCGTTATTTTGCCTTCACAAAACAAACTAACTACACTAATAATTTACGACGTGCATATGAGAACATGTCATCGAGGCCAGCAGCTAATGATGGCTACGCTACGAAGTGAATATTGGATATTCAATTTAAAAACAAACGTTAAGAGCTGTATTCATAGGTGTCTTAAATGTTACAGGTATAAAGCTACTCAGATGCAGCAAAAGATTGCAAATCTACCTGCACTTAGAGTCAACCAGGCTCGGCAGTTCCAAACAGGTGGAGTTGATTACGCCGGCCCAGTACAGCTTAAAGCGTGGAAAGGTCGGTGCAACAAAATCAGTAAAGCATACATAGCGATTTTTTTCTGCTTTTGCACAAAGGCAGTTCATATCGAGCTTGTAAGCGATTACATCACATCAGCATTTCTTGCAGCTTTTAAGCGATTCACTGCTCGTCGGGGGATCTGCACAGATTTATATAGTGACTGCGGAACCAATTTTAAAGGAGCAGCTAGGATAATGGAGCAAGAGCGGTCCCACCATTCCAAACAATGGACACTGGACATCACGACGTAGCTTCAGGCGAACGGAACGACTTGGAATTTTAATCCTCCGGCTGCCCCGCACTTCGGCGGACTTTGGGAGGCAGGTGTCAAATCGATGAAACATCATTTGAAAAGAATCATTGGACACTACAGCCTGACGTTCGAAGAATATGCTACAGTATTAACCCAAGTCGAGGCTTGTTTGAACTCAAGATCTCTCTATCCGTTCACTGAAGATGTAGATGACCTATCAATCCTTACTTCAGGACATTTTCTTATTGGCGCACCTATCAATACCGTACCAGAAAAGGAATTATCACGGGTCAAGATAAGCCACCTGGACAGATGGCAGTTAATGCAGAAAATTCAACAAGATTTCTGGCAAAAATGGAAGTCAGAGTACCTCGTACGCCTTCAACAACGCACGAAGTGCTTAACATCAAATCATCAGCTAAAGATAGGTGATCTGGTGCTTATCCCGGACGAGCAAACTCCTCCTACGTTCGAATCGAAGAAACACATCCAGGAAATGACGGAAGGGTTCGCATTGTCAAAATAAAGACAGCCACTTCAACATTGAAGCGTCCCATAGCAAAACTTTGCTGCTACCAATAATAAACGAATAAAAAATAAACACAAGATACACACACACATTTAATATCAGACCAATAACGGGTGATCCAAGTAGCGATACTTTTTTCAATAGCCTTTTTTGACAGATCACGTGTGAGTCGTGTCATGCTGTCATGTTATTTTTGTTTAGTATTGTTTGGCATTTCATAATGGAAAAAATTACGCGCGAACAACGTTTACAAATTGTTCAACTTTATTATGAAAATTCACGTTCTGTTAGGAATGTGTTTCGTGCACTTCGCTCAACTTATGGTCAACATAATCGGCCTACTGAGCGTACTATTCGCAACACCCATTTTGAGACCCAGCATTCATTATTGGATAATATTCGACCGAAAAGACCACGTCCAGCACGCTGTGAAGAAAATATAGCGGCCGTAGCTGAGAGTGTGTAAATTATGCCGGTGCGAACGTAACCGTCAATGGCGACCGTTATCGTGCCATGATAACCGACTATTTGATGCCTGAAATTGAAGCTCGTGATCTCGGCGACATTTGGTTTCAGCAAGACGGCGCCACTTCCCACACATCGCATCAATCAATGGACTTATTGAGAGAACATTTCGGTGAGCACATAATTTCACGTTTTGGGCCGGTCGATTGGCCACCAAGATCGTGTGATATCACACCGTTAGACTTTTTCCTGTGGGGATATGTAAAGTCAAAAGCTTATGCCGAAAACCCGCTTCGATTCAGGCCTTGGAGGAAAACATCACGCGTGTCATTCGCCAGTTACCAGTCGAAATGCTCGAACGAGTGATCGAAAATTGGACTCAACGGATGGACCATCTGCGACGTAGCAATTTGATAGACATAATCTTCAAAAAATAAATGCCAAAGAATGTTCTTTCAAATGATGATAAACATTCTCCATTAAATTTGAATTTTCTGTGTTTTTTTCTTTAAAAAAAAGTAGGGAACCTCGAAATGGATCACCCTTTATATAGATACAATTTTATAACATAATATTATACACATACCCCCCTATTAATAAACAACGAACAACGGTGAGTTAGCACTAACACATCGGTTAACTTGTAATTCTTATTAAAAAAAACATTTCTACAACGGATAACTTAACTCATCGAATTTCGTGTATAAGGAGCGGATAACTTTGATTATTTGTGAGATGACGTTTCGCTTTTTAATTCAAAAATATTTTTCTCGATTTCATTGACTTTACACATACATGAACATTACTCACATTATCGTACTTTTTATTATTTTATTTTATCATACGTATACCTGGATCGTATTGTTAAATATAATATCATCGTACTTTTGGTTTTTCCTTCTCTGTAGACATATTGTACACACATACATGTTTCTATTATGTACTACATTCACCCATATACCTAACATTGAATTCTTATATTAATTATTATACCATTCTTGAATAAACCGCCGTAGAGTGCACATTTAATAACATCGCGTTTGCCTTTTTATTTTTACCGAAAACCTAACAGGTTATGGGCCCAGTTAGAACGCGAAATAGTTTCGTAGAAAATAATTAATTAGTCAATAATAATTTTCCAAGTTCGCGAAACACAAAAAAAAAAAAATTCTATTATCGTTTTTTTTTTTTGAGAAATATAAAAATGAATCCCGCAAATACTTCTCACATTGAGAAACTAGGTGAGGACAACTATGAGTCGTGGAAACTGCAGATGAGAAGTGTTTTAATTTGCAATGATCTTTGGGGTTACGCAAATGGAAAAATTGAACTGAAAGCAAACGATAACGCTTGGACGACTAAGGATGCAAAAGCCCAAGCAATGATCTTTCTCGGAGTCAAGGAAAGCCAGATGGGATACATTAGAAAGACAACGACATCAAATGAGGCATGGAAAGCTCTAGAAGAAGTACACAAATCGAAGGGTCCCGCTAAAAAGATAGTTTTGTACAGACATTTATTTCAAATGAAAAAAACAAATGAAATAAGCATGCAACAACATCTAAGAGAGTTCCAAAGTAGTGCAGATCAGTTAGAGGAAGCAGGAATTACGATTCCACCGGAGCTACTATCCATTATGGTCCTTAACACTCTGCCGCCCGAGTATGAGAATTTCTGTGTAGCGATAGAGACAAGAGATGATATCCCAACAATTAGTTCTCTCAAGGTAAAGTTAATGGAAGAAGATGCGAGAAAAAATCAAAATTCAACTATAGGCGAAGAAACAAATACTCATGCATTACTGTCACAAGAAAAATTACGCGCGAAGAACAGAACAACGGCAAACAGGAATCAAAATTACTTGCAAAGAAGACAAAAAACATATATCAAGTGTTACTCTTGTGGAAAAACGGTCCACATTGCAAGTGAATGTCGTACGAGAAATAACGGAAAAAGAATAAATGATAAATGTGAAAACGCTATGACAGTATTGAGTGCGGGTGTTGAGAAAGGTAACGAAAACGTACACAAAGCTAGCTGGTGTGTCGATAGTGGTGCAAGCGCACACATGTGTAATGACAAAAATAAATTTGTAGAGTGGACTAGCTACGATCCAATGCAAATTAAAACAGCTGGAAAGGAGTCCATAGAAGCAAAAGGAGTCGGCAGTGTGTTGATCGCGGTAAAATTGCAATCTGGAGAAATTATTAAGATTAAGCTCTCTAAAGTGATGTACGTGCCAAATTTAAGACAAAACTTATTATCCGTTTCCCAAGCAACGAAAAATGGTTTTTCGTTTTCCTTTCAGGAGGATGTGTGCATTATTCACAACAAAAACAAATCTGTTCTTTTCAGAGCACAAAAACGAGGAAAGCTTTACATTATTCGAGAAATGGAAGTGAGTACCAGCATTCAAAGTGTTGCACTGTCGTGTGTACAAACGGATGATACAAATTTAATTCGTTGGCATCAGAGATTCGGCCATATCAATTTTAAGCAACTTAAAATGCTGCAACAATTTGGTTTAGTCTTAGGAATAAACACAAAGTTTTCCGATAAAGATGTGAAATGTGCTATCTGTGAAAAAGGAAAAATCTGCCAACAAGCATTTAAACCTTCACATAAAATATCTAGTGATGTATTAGAACTCGTTCACTCAGATATTTGTGGTCCAATGAATGTGAAATCATTAGGAGGCGCGCTGTACTTTGTTACATTCATTGATGACAAATCACGCTATGTCGAAGTGGTAATATTAAAACAAAGAAGTGAAGTTTTGATTGCATTCAAAAATTTTAAACTGCAAGCAGAACGTGAGACCGGTAGGAAAATTAAATTTCTTCGAAGCGACAACGGTGCCGAGTATCTCTCTACGGAGTTCAATAATATTTTGAGAGATGAGGGCATTCAAAGACAACTCACAGTGCCACACACTCCACAGCAAAATGGCGTTGCCGAGCGCTTCAATAGAACGCTTTTGGATATGGTCAGGTGCATGTTATTAGAGGCCAAGCTTCCAAAATATTTGTGGGCTGAAGCAGTAAGTACAGCAGCCTTCATTCGAAACAGATGTCCAACGACTACGCTAGGTAATAAAACGCCGTTTGAATTATGGCATGGCAAGAAACCAAACGTAAGTTTCCTGCGATCATTTGGAAGCAGGGTCATCGCGTTGGACAAGTCACCAGGAAGAAAGAAGCTAGATCCGAAGGGAAATGAATTTCGACTAGTTGGATATTCCCAAGAGTCTAAGGCCTATAGACTTTGGGATGCCAACACAAGAAAGGTGACGCGAAGCAGGGATGTAAAATTCTTCGAATACATAAGTCCAGACAACTACATACTGGACAACAGAAATTTATTTGAAGCCAAACACCAACAAGTTTTACCACACGCAGATAAGAACCAGGCTCGGGATCTGAAAGTGATGGAAGATTACAAAGATGATCACAGTGAGGAGACACCTATAAAAGAAGAAAGTCACGATTCAGCAGACGAACCTAATTCTGACGACGATGACAAGTGCAAGTCCCCAAATTCCAATTCAGACGAAAGTATCCAACCCCGCGTCATAACTTTGAGAAGCGGAAAAATTATATATCCTGAGGTAAATATAGCTTTTAACGATATTAATGAACCCTTGTCATTTAAGGAGGCCATGAGCGGAGAAGACAGTGCAAAATGGACAGACGCTATGAGCTCTGAGCTGGAATCTCTAAGGAGGAACAACACCTGGGTGGTGGCAAATCGTCCTGCGAACAACACAGTTCTAAGCAACAGATGGGTGTTCCGTATCAAACGAAAGGAAGATGGTTCGATCGAGCGCTATAAAGCAAGGCTCGTTGCAAGAGGTTGTGAGCAGAGGGCTGGTGTGGATTTTGATGAAGTTTTTGCTCCTGTGGCACGGTACGAGACAATTCGTACACTCTTTGCAATGTGTGCGAATATGAAACTACATTTACACCAGATGGATGTCATCACAGCATACGTACAAGGAGAACTGGATGAAGAAATATACATGGAGCAGCCCCAATTTCCTGGAAATAAAAATTCAACACAGAAGGTATGTAAACTCCTTCGTCCTCTCTATGGTCTGAAGCAGGCAGGTCGGCAATGGCACAAGAAATTAGACGAGTTTTTAAAGAGTATAGGACTAAAGCAAACTTCATCTGATCCATGTTTGTACCAAAATAAGGACGAGTCCGGAACAACTATCGTGGTCATATATGTAGATGACTTGTTAATTGCATCAGACAATTTGCAGCAGTTGCGATCAACCAAAGAAGCTTTATCAAACAAGTTTGAGATAAAAGATTTGGGTAAAGTACGAAGTATCCTAGGGTTAACTGTCAGTAGACAAGGTGACACTGGATTGATCGAAGTCAATCAGCGAGGGTACATTGAAAAATTGCTTGAACGATTTGGCATGTCAGATGCTAAGACGGTTTCTACTCCTTTAGATAGCAGTCAGATGGTTGGGTCAATGGAAAATGATAATAGTAACTCGATGCCGTACAGGGAACTCATTGGATCTCTTATTTATTTAGCAAATGCTACCCGTATTGACATTGCGTTTGCGGCAAGCTTTCTGAGTAGATTTACATCAAATCCAACGCAACAGCATTGGATATCTGCGAAGCGAGTATTGCGGTATCTTAAGGGAAGCCTTGACTTTAAGTTGACTTATCGAAGGACGAAAGAAGATCTTCATGCTTTTGTAGATGCTGATTGGGCAAATGACGCTGATGACCGTAGATCGTGTTCAGGATATTTATTGATTCTGGCAGGAGGACCAATCTGCTGGAAGAGTAAGAAACAAAAATCAGTGGCATTATCGACAATGGAAGCGGAGTATATGGCGCTCTCTGAGGCTACAAAAGAAGTCATCCACATGAGAAGGGTTCTCAACGAGACCGGATTCTGCAAAGAACCTAGGCCAACTATTATATTTTGCGACAATCAAAGCGCAATTCGATTTTCAAAAGATAATGTTCAACATTCAAAATCTAAACATATTGATATTCGGTATCATTTCTCTCGGGAGGCTCAGTTGAATAAAGAAATTGAGGTTGTTTATACGCCGTCTAGTGAAATGATTGCCGATATGTTAACTAAACCATTAAATAAATCTAAACATTTGAATTGTATTAAACAAATTTCTTAATCAAGATTTAATTTAATTAGCGTTACATATATATAATATGAAATTAATTAAAAAAAAAAAAATAATAATAATAAATTAATTAATTATATTAATTATGTATTAAGTACGTTGATAGAAGGAGTGTTAAATATAATATCATCGTACTTTTGGTTTTTCCTTCTCTGTAGACATATTGTACACACATACATGTTTCTATTATGTACTACATTCACCCATATACCTAACATTGAATTCTTATATTAATTATTATACCATTCTTGAATAAACCGCCGTAGAGTGCACATTTAATAACATCGCGTTTGCCTTTTTATTTTTACCGAAAACCTAACACGTATTATTTTAAATACTTTTTAGTAAAGTGCTGCCATGCTCTGTCGGGATTTTTATGAGAGAGAGCGGATAACAAACATTTATATAAAATATATTTATTAATAACAAAAGATAGCAAACGGATAAGCTCACTATCCGTAAGCTACATAACTCGTGTGTTAAGGAGCGGATAGTGATTTTTTATTAATAGGGGGGATAATGAATTAAGCTAATCTTACCATGATAAATAATACAATATTGCCACACACCACTAACTACTGTTTTCTACTTTTCATGTATCTACCGCAATGAGCAACTGTATTAGTATCTACAACCAGATGAACAGGAAACCAGAACCGGAAGATTACATGCAGAATGGACGGCCATCGAACTGATCTCTCTGCGGCCCAGCAGGATGTTGCAGTGCAACAAAAGCATTGCATAAATTTAGGCACACGGATTGTCGAAAGCTGCGTGGGTCCTCCACCTGCATCATCTTAATGCACTTTCATCTGTCCTTGACCTATTCCTCACGCAACGTACTGCACCGTTGATCATTTTGTTGGATGGAATGGAATAACTGCGTGTATTGGTTTTCGTTGAGGGCAAGTCTAAGCCAGTTGGACACTTCTAATCTGACCACCGAAACAAGTACAGGGTGGCGCACCAATTGTGCTACAATAAGAAATTCAAATAAAAATTAATTTGTTTGCGAATTTTTTGTTTAGCTCCGCCATAACTGGTCTGGCTATATGTGCAGTTGCTCCATCTTGCTGAAACCAAACGCTGTTGAATGGTATACGTCTTCGGCGCAGTTCTGGGTAAAAAAAACTCCTTCAACATCTTTAAATAACGGTCCCCATTGACAGTAACGGTTACACCGTTTTCTTCAAAGAAGTACGGCCCGACAATACACCTTGATGAAACTGCGCACCACACAGTGACTCGTTCTGGGTGCAGTTCCGTCTCATGGAGCATTTCTGGATTAGACTCTTTCCATATACGGCAATTTTGCTTGTTTACATTGCCGTTCAGATCAAAATGGGCCTCATCAGACATGAACAAACAATTGATCAATGTGTTGTCTTCTTCGGAACACGTCCAATAAATGACATTCACTTTTTCTCCCTGACAACCAACCTTATCCTTCATTTTTGACACCACAATATCATTTCGTATTCAGCTTTGGTGAAACAATTAAGGAAAATGTCGGTGCAAAAGGTAAAAAGCGTAATGAATAAAAGAAAAGAATTTTGTTTTCCAAGTGTAAGTAACATTTCAGGGATCTGGGAAGAAGTGCACTGGATTATCGCTTAAGTTCTGAAGAGGATTGATGCAGGAGAAAGAGGAAAAAGCATATGTGCAGAATTCGATTGCAGTGCAGCAACTTTGACAAGGATTGTTCATAATATGGAATCTATTCTAAATGTGGCAGCACAAAATCAGAATTTATCAAAAAAACGGAGAAGAACTGGTGCTTTTAAAGAAGCCTTATTGATTTGGTTCAAAGACATGCGAACGAGAAATGCAACAATTACCGGGCCACTTTTAATGGAAAAAGCAAAGAAATTTGCCATTCTATTAAATGTTGATTTTGTACCCACTAATGGCTGGTTAGAACAATGGAATAGTAGGGAAAAAATTCATTTTAAAAAAGTTCGCGGAGAAAAAAATTCTGGCGATGCGCAAGGTGCTAAAGAATATTTGGCTAACATTTTACCAAAACATCTCGAAGAGTATTGTGCGGATGACATTTATAATGCAGATGAGTCCGCATTAATGTTTAAAGCTTTACCCACCGGCACGTTGGCAAATAGATCTGAGAAACCTTCAGGAGGAAAATGCAACAAAGATAGAATTCCGATTCTTTTTGTAGTTAATTCAACCGGTAGCGACAAAATTATTTTTTGCATAGGAAAATCCCGGAACCCTAGGTGCTTTCGAAATTCTACAGTCCCTGTAAAATATTTTTCAAACACATACGCTTGGATGACTGGATCAATCTGGAGTAACAAAATGAAGGAACTTAATGCAAAATTTAGAGCGAACAGTAAGAAAATATTACTTTTGGTTGACAATGCAGCATGCCACATATTAGATGATGATACTATTTTGGATAGTATAAAGATAGAATTTCTGCCACCCAATACCACTTCCTTAATTCAACCCTTAGATCAGGGGATTATTCGTTCTTTTAAATCTCACTACCGAACGTGCATAGTGAGAAGACAAATTCTCCATCTAGATAATGGAGAATCTTTAAAAGAATTTTCGAAAAAAGTGGATTTACTTGCAGCATTAAAAATGGTTAATAGAGCCTGGTGGATGGTGAGCCCAGAGACAATTAGGAATTGTTTTCGAAAGTCAGGTTTTTCTACAACTATTGCTGAAGAAAATACTTCTGAAGCCAGTGTAGACGGTTCTAATTTTTCGATCAGTCGCTTGATGTTGATGCGGATTTACCATGCTTTGGAGACATGACAGATGCAGACATAATAAAGGAAGTAACACTGGCATTAAATAATAATTCAGAAGAAGTGGATTCTGATAGCGAAGAATTGGTCGAATGTGCAACTGCACAAAAACCCACACTGAATGAGGCTTTTAAAGCACTTACATTATTAAAGGATTTTTTTCGGGGAAACAGTGAAGTGGGTGATACTATCGATGACCTGGAAGACAAAATATCTATTTACAATATGAATAATCGGAGACAAACAAAGATCGAAGATTTTTAAAAGTCAATTAACTAAGCATATGATGCTATAATTTTATTTATTTATTTTATGTATGTATATACATTAGGGTGGAGTGAATAGGGAAAAAAAAAGGTTTTTCAATTTTTGTTTGTTCCTGTGTTATTAATTGGTGACCATATATTAGGACATCATTTATGCAAAAATTTAGGAACCTGTGACTTTATCTTCAGGTGGCGCAGACGACTTGAATTTAAAAAAAAATAATACCTATTATTCAAAAATTCTTCCCTCAAATTAGAGTTATTTTAAATCAGGAAGCCATGATTTTATTTTCAGTTGCTTCAAATAACTTGATTTAAAAAGAAATTCAAGGCCTACAATTTAATTCTTCCTTCAATTCAGAGTAAGTTTCAATATTTTTTCAAGTAATGTGTTAGAATCGCTGTCTATAAAGTCTAATTGTGCGTATTAAACTATTTTAATATGAATACCTTTAACTAAGTTACTCGTTCCACTACTTTCATAAAAATTTCTTGGAAATCCATTCTTACAGTAATAAATTCCTTTGCCATTGACTTATTAAAATGACTAAAACTCGTAAAAATTCGCGTTGCCCTATTTTTGGTGACTCACAACAGCTGAATAATAATATGTTGCCAACTTATTTTGATATAATTAAACATTATTTGTGGATAAGAAACGACCCCTCAATCAAGGAGATCAGTGAAATAGTATCTAATGATGTCGATAATATGTGGAATAAGACTTCACTTCCTACCATCAGTAATCAACAAGTTGTTGCAAGGTTGATATCGTATTATAATAAGTATAAGAGTACGAAGAAACTACGCAATGAAACAAAAAAGCAGGAGTTTTATCAAGATTCTCTGCAAAAGCTGTTTGATATTGCAACTTGCAAATGTATTTCAAGACAATTGTGTAAATGTAAGACCAAAGTACCCATTGCAGAAGAACCCTTTTTAAAAGATCAACGAAAGTCTCGTAAAATGTATATTGGATCCGTTGATCAAGTGGCAACCAAGTCTTTGCATCGTAAGGTTCTTAGGAAACGAAAATACCAATAATTTTTGAAAACTACGGCTGACACTCCAAGCACTTCTACTGCTGCTGCTGCAGCTGTGGAATGTTTGTCTGACAGTACTTCTACTGATACTGAAGTCAATGAATTTTCCCCTTAAAACCCTGTAAATAAATAAAGAAACTCTTCAAATGAGAACCAAACTACAGGATTTGGCTACAGCTTGTGATAGAACCGGGGTTTCTGATAGATCGGCAGCTATGATAGTAAACGCAGCTATCTGGATTTAAAAGTCATAAGTAGTGAAAATTCATCGAAAGTAAAAGATCGCAGTAAATTACGAAGAGAGCGTCAACAAGTCCGAATAGGTTTACAATGTGAAGCTGCAGGTTTTAGAAAACCTATATCCTCACTTTATTTTGATGGCCGTAAAGATAAGACACTATTCATCGCTACGACTGACAACATATCACATAGAAAGACTGTTACTGAAGAACATATTTCACTTATATCGGAGCCAGATTCAGAGTATATCGGACATCTTTCAATTGATTCGGGAAAAGCAGTTACTATACAAACAAGTATAGTTGACTTTCTGGAAAAAACTTTTGATTTTCGTATGTCTTTGGTAGCAATTGGGTGTGATGGCACTGCTGTAAATACAGGACATAAAAACGGAGTCATTGTATTGTTAGAAAAACATTTCGGCCGTCCTTTACAATGGTTTGTGTGCTTATTACATGCGAATGAGCTACCGCTTCGTCATCTGTTTGCAAATCTCGATGGAACCACAACCGGCCCCAATAGTTTTTTTCTGGAAGCATTGGGAAAATGCTTGAAAAGTGCTTGAACTTCAAAGTTGTGAATTTTGAAGCAGTATATGCTGAACTTCCGGATGTGGATGCTGACTCTTTAAGCACAGATCAAAAATTTTTGTATCAAATGTGCTCAGCTATTTCTAGAGGTTCAATTTTGCCCGCTTTAGTTAGCAAAGATCCAGGAAAGCTGGCACATTCGCGATGGTTAACTTACGCAAACAGAATTCTTCGGTTATATGTTGGCACAGAAAATCCTTCGGAAAACCTCAAAGAACTTGTCATATTCATTGTGAAAGTCTACGCACCAACCTGATTTGACATAAAAACCAAGCCATCATGTAAATATGGTTCGATTCACATTTTCAATATGCTTAAAAGATCATTGTACTTGCCTGATGACCTTAGGAATATTGTTATAAGAACTATCGAAATAAATGCATTCTTCGCACACCCTGAAAATGTGTTGCTAGCTATGTTGCAAGATGACCACTCACACATAAGAGAGCTAGCTCTCCGAAGAATTATAAAGGCAAGACAACTAAAAAAAGGGAAACAAGCTCGTGAGTTTCAACTACCTAAGCTTCAAATAGATGTATCTAATGGACTAAATAGACTGGTCGAAAGAAACAGTAACCGAACCACCGATGACAGTAAAATACAGCGATACAGAAATATCGAACATGATTTCTTCAAAGGACAATTTAATGTTTTTGCAGAAGTTCCCTTGCCACACTCAAGCAGTAGAACGATGCGTTAAGCTTGTCACCGAGGCTTCATTATCTGTTTGTGGAAAAGAGGCAAGAGATGGCTACATTAGAGCAAAGGTCAAATCCAGGCAAGCATTACCTTTTTTTGAAACAAAATCGCAATTTTTCAACCGAACCGAAGGTCCAACAACTTCTGATGGAAATAATTAAACTTATTGGAGATTCTATTTATTGTTCTTGTATCTAATTAAATAATATACGTATTTAATAAAAACAAAAAAAAAATATTTGAATGCATTTTTGTTCGACCGTTTTGAGATATGTTCATGAAATTTGGAAATTATACATTTAAGACCATGGGTCAACAATTTATAACGCAGGAAAAAAAATATATTGAAAAAAAAATTTCGCTCCACCCTAATATACATATATTGAAAGTGACCTGAATGATCATAAAAATATTTTTTTTCCTTTTTTTTGTTTTTCTTTATTTACACGTTATCGAAGTTTCGTTTTGTTTCGAATTTTTTTTAATAAAATATTGAAATATTAAAAATGATACTGTTTGTATTTTTTTCCTGATTTTCAGGCGGGATAAGTGAATTTTTTTTCACCTATCCGAACTCCGGTTATATGAATTTTTTTTCAGCTATCCGAAGTTCGCTTAAGAGAAAATACCGTTTAAGTGAAAAAAAAAAATTGTGGCAAATTGGTGTTTCAGTTAAGCGGAGTCGACTGTACTAACAACAGGGTCCCTAGTTCACATCCCGTAGGAGAAGTAGTATTGCCCATCCAATACCACGTCTGTAAACGAACGTGGGCTAATTGCCTTCCTTGAGAAACGAAATGCCACCATAGCCTGGACTGAAAATTTCCTTGTTGAACGCATAAGGTACGAATGGGGGGGATATACTAAATATGCCTCAACAACGTCGAAAGGCTGCTATTATAGAGGACCACCGAGACCTTTGCATTACGTTTATCCTTAAATCTCTCTATTAATACCGTGTAGCGCTCACCTTGTGATGATATTAACAGGTCTTCAGATTGACCGCAACAGGTATACTAGGTTTCCCCCACGCACCAGCAAAACAAAATTTGAGGAAGAAAGGTTATAAGTGCTGAAAGCCAAAAACGAGACTATGAAGATTCAGATGAGGACGGGAAATGTTTAAGAGTTCGGTGTTGGGAATTATGAGGTACAAGAGCTTGTAACGATTTGATGGTCATTAGTAACAACCACCTTCTGTACGCATGCTCTGTTGACTGAAGGCTTTACTCATCAAATTGAATCCTTTCCAGGTACCCTTTCTTCCTATATCTGAAGATTGTAAATAATTTGGTAGCTTGGTATATTCGTTCCAATCCGCTGATATAACTTCCTAAAATGTTTCCTGAAAAACTATCATTCAATATCATTGATCTCACGAAGGTCTTGGTCTTTTTTTATCCGTCTTCTTTGCTTGTACAGGTCCGGAGTAATTAAGCTTTTTTGGAGTTCGCTTTATATATATATACCGTATTTAGATGCATAGGCTGCGGGGTATTCCTCATTCAAACAGGCGTCTCTCCTTGCTACTCAACTGCAAATAGCTTATTTTTCTCCCCAACCTCCACTATCCTTCCTTATTTACCCACCAACGACATCCTGATGTCTTTGAATTAACAACATCCTAGATTTATGATAAACATTTAGAAAAGCAAAACCTGATGCCACTTCCTACTATCGCCTAAGACTATCGAAAGCACTCCATTAGTCCAGTCATTAAGCGAAGCCTTAGAGTACTGAATTCCTCTTAAATCTCCGGAAACTCAAGTGACCATCTGCTGACCGATATTCAACTGCAATTTACGGCAAACGCATACATCGCACTTTATCCCATTCTCGAAACTCGAAATCTATTCACAAAGCCACCACCCTACGGCCGAGATAAGCCCACCACTATTGCCATTATTAACATCATCAATTGGAATGTAGACAATGGCTATACAGTCACTTCTGGTAGTCGACTACATACCTACGGCATCCTCAAATCCGAGAACTAAATTGACACCCCTTCCCTACCCAGAGTGTTCGAAATTATTGCACAAAATTCCAAAATTCAGATAAATTTCCAAGTAATGGCAGTCAGGGATGCGGTAATGGAAACGGATATCCACTATACTGGCCTAACAATCAATTCAACCACCAACCAAGGCCAGATTGTGGTCCAAGTGCATTTCGTAGGGGGCGGGAAACCGCCTGCTGCAACCACACAACACTTGCATCCATTTAGGGTTTGGTACACACTGGCCATCAAAGATGTGTATAGGTATCTGCGCCTAGATGTTGGCCAAAGTCTTACTATGCCACAGCAGCCAGATGGCTACGAGGAAGTATAATTTCGTTTCATCTATATAGGGAGGAGGTTACTGCTCAGTGAGTCCCTTAAGTAAGATTAATCACACGAAATGCGTATATCCCGAGTTATTTGACCCTATTCCTGGTGAAGTGATTTGTTAGTTGTTTGCTGCTTAGCTATAGTACATTAATTCGCAGGTCAGTCTGCAGGCAGTAAGGATATACCTACACGAATCTCTTAAATGTCAGTTGTGCTATAATTTATGGAGCTTCATTTAGGCAGGTGCCTAAAGTGTATGCAATTGGCATTAACTCTTCTGTTTTACTTGGTGTATCTATACCGCATTTCATCTGCTGCTGCCGCATTAAAAATGTGACGTGCCCCATCTGGAGTAGAAGTTCGAGTAGAAGTTGGCTTGGTCCTTTCAACGTCATTAGGGGAATGTTATGATTTATCGTGTATCGCTGGAAGCATCCTTCTTGGTGACTCCATTCGCTCAAGTCCATTACGATCGGTTGATAACTTAATTGTTTTGAGTAGAAGAGGTGATGGTTAATGGCACGAGTGCTAAATCAGTTTCTGGATTGTGTGGACCCTATAATGACAAATTACTACACTTATGATGGCGACACATGGTGCCAATTAGGTGTGAAAAACTGTTTCGACACAACCTTGGCTTTATCTTATGAAATGGGATAACCAAGGAAGCAATTTCAAGTTAATTCAATATAACTTGGGTAAATAATCAGACAGATGAGTGATTAAGTTTGGATTGCGAAATAGTTGGCGCTCTTGAAGGTTCGGTAACTTTGGATACCTTTATGTGCAAAAACCTTGTGTAAAGAAACTAGAGTTCAAAATCATGCTACATGCCCCATGAAGGTGGGTACAACAGGACATTATGGCATATCCCTGGTTAAATATTTCTGTCATAAATCAGTTTCTAACATGGCTTCTCTTGAAGACCATCAAAGGGTGAACTACAAGCGAAAGAATGAAGAAAAATAATGCAAATCCTGGCATTAACAAAAGACAAAGCTGACACTAATACCGAAAACGAAACCAACAACCAACAACAACAACTAACGAGTTCTGGATTAATATAACTTTGACGTCAACAGTGTAAATCGATATCTCCGAAGAGAAGCGGTCATAAAATTCCGCCCTTACCAAGCCCAATATAAACTCAACGACCGATCAACATACTTTCGCTGTCCTGATTCCGTCTTGCGTTTAGTTTAGGGCAAATTACCGCTGAGATGGTTTAGGTATGTATTTCAAATTTCCCCAACTACAGAGGCATAAGGTTCGCAATATCGTCAACGCCTTAAATCATATACCAATAACGAGATCAATCCAGATCAGTGTTTTAGGCCAAAAAAAGCCGATAGTTGATCAAATCTTGACACTCTTGCAGATCCGGGGAAAAGGCTCAAGAAGTAGAAATCGATATCCATCTCAAATTCATTCATAGAGACGAACTTTTCAGATCAATACCAAGATAGGTAGGCTTCCCAAATGAGTCCAACTGTGCTGGATCATGATGAAGAATTCTAGCTGCTCTATCAAAGTCGTCCTCATCGAAATATTCGATAGTAAAAAATGATTTAGATAATCTGATAACGGTAGTGTAACTTTTTTCAATCTTGATAGGACTGTGCAAAATTCTCGACGTTTTTGATGGCTAGGAATTGTAGCGCAAACGGTTACCTATACTAGGCATTGGCCGCAGTAAAAGGAGAATTGACCTAAAGTGCCGCGCTCAATTAGGATCCCACCTTAACCAATGTGAAGCGTACATCTGAAGGCAGTTATCTAAGAACCAGGCTAATAGAAGAAGCAAGGTGGTTGAAACCTAAGTTTTTGCTACTATAGTATGTAAGAAAATAAATCGATAAATCTGTGAGTTCCTAATGATTTATATACAAGTTGGCCGATGTTTTAAGTTCCCCAGTTTACGTATTGTAACGGGTCCGCCATCTAACGTTTTTTTTTTTCAACTAGCGCTTATTTCGTGAATGGTAACACTTAGCTCATGTCTGATTTGACAGATAATTATTTTTATCCTTCCGCTGAACGAATATGGTTGTGTATACGCTTGAACAACGCTAGGAAATATTGCGACATTACTTTGAAAATCATGGTAATGTTGCAGAATGTGTGGGAAAATTGCGTACGGATTTTGGAAGAAGAGAAGCACCGTCAGCTCTGTATGTTCGTTATCTTGTGAAAAAAGTGAAAGAAACTGGCATCCTCATCGATAAACCAAAGCGTGAAAAGCCAAAAACAGTGCGTACACCCGAGAATATTGCTGCTGTGGCAGAAAGAGTGCGTGAAGCGCCATCAACATCAATTCACCGTCGTTCTCAACAATTGAACATTTCGGAGACATCATTGAGACGAATTTTGCATAAAGACCTTGGTATGACGCTATACAAAGTCCAATTGGTTCAGGAGTTGAAGCCAACTGACCATCCAATGCGTTTTCGCCTCGCTAAGTGGGCCTCCGATCGACTTAGAGAAGATCCCGATTTTGCCAAAAAAAATCATCTTTTCAGATGAAGCTCATTTTGATTTTGGCGGGTGTGTAAACAAGCAACATAGTCGCATTTGGGGCACAGAAAACCCGCACGCATACATTGAAAAGCCGATACACCAACCGATACACCCAAAACGAGTCACTGTTTGGTGCGGATTTTGGTCCAGAGGCATAATTGGGCCATTTTTGTTCGAAAATGAGCAAGGAGTGGCCGTTACAGTCAATGGCGATCGTTATCGGGCCATGTTGAACGAATTTTTGTTCACAAAAATTGAAGAGGAGGATATTGGCAACATTTGGTTTCAACAGGACGGCGCCACGTGCCACACAGCCGAAGCTACACTCGATGTTTTGCGCCCTGTTTTTAAAGATCGCATTATCAGCCGCAGAGCTGATGTCGTTTGGCCACCTCGGAGCTGCGATTTGACACCGTTGGACTATTATTTGCGGGGTGCCGTAAAAGATAAGTGTTACGCCGACAAGCCAGAGACAATTGACGCTTTAAAGGACAATATTCGTGAAGCCATTGGTGAAATACAGCTGCACACAATCGATAATGTGCTTAAAAATTGGACCGATCGTGTAGGCTACTGAATGGCCAGCCAAGGCAGCCATTTGAATGAAATTATTTTCCATTATTAACCGGAAGGATTATACTTTCAAATAAAAAAAGAAATTTGAGAAAATATTCAGTAGTTTTTTTTTATAGCTTTTTCAAAAAAAAATTTATATCAAGAAAGGCAACCATAGTATACTCTTTTACTCTTTGTGAGTTTTCAATGAAGCGGTCCATTGAGTGAAGCGCTGTTTCAACCGATTTACCCTTGCATAGTATGGGTGTTTTCGGAAATGTAAAAAAAAAGTCATTTGCAATTGCAAATGACAGTCAACGCATGACAGAAATCAATCGGTCATCTGTTTGCAATTGTCATTTGTGCAGCTGACTTCTGTCGGATCAACGTTTATTTTTTTGCAAGTGCAGCCTGATGTTTCCGAACACTACCATGAACAAATTCAACCCTAATATAAAAAAAATTTTGTTGGACAACTTGATGCAAAATTTGAATGGAAACAATGATAAACAGTATTTACGTCTAAAAAAATTATCACAGAAAAGAAAGAAAATTATTTTAAGTATGCAAAGTGTTTATATCCCGAAAATTCCGAGCCCGTCGGATGACAGCTCCAGCTACTACAATCGGAAAGGCTTTGCTTCCATGGTACTTCAGGTTAGTTATCTTTAACTCCAAGCATCATTTCTTACAAAGCAAATGTATATGTTTCAGGCGACATGCGATAGTGATAGAGCTTTCACAAACATTTTTTTTGGATGGCCAGGTAGATGCCACGATGCTTACGTTTTTAAAGAAAGTGAACTCGGAAAAAAACTTATTAATGGAACTTTGAAACTACCTCCTGATATTCATTTAATCGGTGACTCGGCATATCCATTATCTACCTACCTATTGGTACCCTACAAAGACAACGGCAGTTTAAGTGAAATGCAAAGACAATTCAACTATCGTCTAAGCTCTTCAAGAGTTATAATTGAACAAGCATTTGGTACTTTAAAAGCGAAATTTAGAATTCTTGAAAGTTTAAACTTCAAAAAGATTGAAAACATAAGACACATTGTCTTGGCATGTGTAGTGTTACACAACTTCATTATTTTCAAAGGAGAACCATTCTTAGGAAGTTTACAGGACAGAACTGAATCTGCATCATACGCCATGGAAAACTTGCCCGGCACTACCAGTTTATCAGCAGGACGTTCTAAAAGAGATCTTCTTGCAAGCTTGCTGTATGCATAAACATTTTTTCGATAAGTTAAAAACATCTGTTAACTAAAACTTCTTTATTCCAAATAACAATAAAATAAAAGAATCTCAATAACAAAAACAAAAAAAGGTAAGAGTGGATTGTAGGTACTTCAGAAGTAGGTAGATACTATTTGAAGTTCTAATTATCCCTATCACTTTGTAAAAGTGATTGGAGATCCCGTAAAACTGTGATTTTTTCTTTTTCTATTTTAAGCTTATCCCGTTCAAGCGACACGTATTCTTCGTGGCGTTTTGCTTCAACTTTTTCCTGTCCCTTCAAGTATTCCAATTGTTCACGATCATATAAATATTAATTATGTCATGTCATATTCACCACCCTGTATCTATTTATGATAAGTAATGACATCTATTTATTATTGTTATTGTTTATAATATACTAAAATTACCTAATGTCATACTTTATATATCTACATCAAATGAAACAATTAAATGTTATAACGTTTTAAACTACACAAAGAAACAGTCGTCTTTTATTTGATATCCTTTGTCCAACACAAAATAGTATTTCAATATAATTTATATAGAAATCGAAAAGTGGTATTGTATCATTAATTCCAACCCAAAACATTTTGGTCCTTCGATCCATGAGATTTCTGTCGAATTAACAATTTGATATTAAAAATTAGTATCGATTTCGAACAATAAAAAACTTACTTGTGAGAAGTGTAGTGTGTGAACGTCGTTTTCAACAAAAATCGCCTGGAGCTCACCGAAAAGCATCAAATAAGATTTTTGCTGTGTTCAACATTTGCTGCTGCTACGCTTTTTAAAATAATCCGTGGGTGAGCGCTGCACACTTTCCTTTTAATTTTCATTTTGCCACATACATATATAAGTCAGATTTTAAAACAAAATGTCCTACGCTAAACTGCAACTGAACATTCTTCAAACAATGAAGAAAGATAGGGAAAGGAAGTTATTCTTCATTACAAAAAGTTTTGAGAATAGTTGCCTACTGCTTACGCATGCGAATCAAATCCAGGCCTTCTCATCAGTACACGGACGTGTTATCGCCGCAGGAACTTGAGGAGGCTCTGACGAAAATTGTGAGAACAGTCCAGGAGGAGATGTTTTCAACAGAGGAAGAAAGGAACAATACGAAAGGTTATAATTCACTCAACCCATTTATAGATGCAGAGAATGTAACTCTTCTTTACCATTTAATATCAAACACCCAATTTTGTTAAAATCAAATCACCTTTTTTCAAAAATGATTATTAAAGATGCTCATTATAAAACCCTACATGGTGGAAACCAAAAGATGATTGCCTATATACGCCAGCGGTTTTGGATTTTTAATTTGAAAAACGCCGTTAAAAAGCAAATTCATGACTGCACGATTTGTTTCAAATTCAGAGCAAAACCAATGGCACAATTAATGGGCAATCTACCAACAGCCCGAACAGCAATATCAAGGCCATTTACGTTTAGTGGAGTCGACTACGCTGGGCCAATCGACGTAAAAACATGGAGAGGACGCAACGCAAAAACGCTGAAGGGTTACTTTGCAATATTTGTATGCATGGCAACAAAGGCTGTACATATCGAGTTAGTCAGCGACATGACAACTCAAGCATATCTTGGAGCATTTCGAAGATTTGTTGCACGTAGGGGGCTGTGTCGTGAACTATACAGCGACTGCGGAAGAAACTTTGTGGGAGGCAGCAATGAGCTCCAAAAACAGCTTAAGGAGGCTCAAGTAGACTGGAGAAATGTGGCGGAGGTACTAGCCAACGAGGGTACCAAGTGGAATTTCATTCCCCCCGCTTCCCCACACTTTGGTGGACTATGGGAAGCTGGTGTGAAATCTGTGAAATTTCACCTTAAACGCGTGGCTGGCAACCAAGCTCTGACTTTTGAGGAGCTCACCACGCTTCTAACACAAGTAGAAGCGTGTCTGAACTCAAGACCCTTATGTCCACAGTCAGACGACATCAACGATCTACAGATCTTAACACCCGGCCATTTTCTTGTAGGGGAAGCCTTAGTCGCACCCCCACAACCGGAGTATCAACTGGAAAAAATAGCTCACTTAGAACGATGGAAGAGAGTTCAAACCCTTGTACAATCTTTTTGGAAGCTTTGGAGCAATGAATATCTATCGCGTCTTCAACAACGTCCAAAGTGGACTAAAGTCGACCACTCAGAAATAAAAATAGGGGATTTGGTATTAATCAAGGACGAGCGACTACCCCCACTTAAATGGAATTTAGCTCGCATTACAAAATTGCATCCCGGATCAGACAATTTAGTGAGAGTGGTAACACTAAAAACAGAAACCACAGAACTAAAACGACCTATTACTAAGTTATGTCCACTTCCAAGCAATACAAACGCAACACATTAAACATTAACAATATTATATTCAACTGAAATTAAGAACTCAACACTATCAACACACAAATATCCACCTTTAAAACATTAATTAAACTCATTAAACACATACTCAATCCATTTAACAACATTATATCCAACATCTCTAACTTCAAATCAACACATCAAGATACACAACACAATAAAAATACTGACCCAACATATGGAACAATCGACTTATTAAAATATTAAATCAACACAACAAGTAAACGACATAAAATAATACCAACTTCAAAATCTACAACATTCAACACACTAATTATTCTACACTATACTAATAACAAAACACAACACCATTTATAATTAACTTCATAACACATTCACAAATTATAAAACTCAACATATAATAAAAGTCAACAAAAACTAATCAATCCATAAAAAAAAATTATAATTCAACACAATTAAAACGAATCAATCGACAACTTAAAGAATATCGAGATTCATCACAACACCACTCGCATGAGATAAAGGTATACAGTCCAGCATCGATTGTAAACACAATGAAGACGAAAAGGAAAGCATATCACAACATTGATCGAGCGTAACGAGAGGAGATGATACAGTTGCTATGCAATTTTTTTCTGTTGCTTGTTATGTTTTTTTGTTTTTTTTTTTATTCTTATTACCTTTTACTAAAATTGTTTGTCTTTTCATATAATGAGACAACACTATTCAACATGAAAGAACATCTAGACAAGGGGTGCCACAGAGGATAAAACATTTCAACACACGTTAATGATGACGTTACATTGATGATCGCGAAGTCAGTTACTGCGAACTATGTTCACTGGCGGGGGAGAATGTTCACGATCATATTAATATTAATTATGTCATGTCATATTCACCACCCTGTATCTATTTATGATAAGTAATGACATCTATTTATTATTGTTATTGTTTATAATATACTAAAATTACCTAATGTCATACTTTATATACATCAAATGAAACAATTAAATGTTATAACGTTTTAAACTACACAAAGAAACAGTCGTCTTTTATTTGATATCCTTTGTCCAACACAAAATAGTATTTCAATATAATTTATATAGAAATCGAAAAGTGGTATTGTATCATTAATTCCAACCCAAAACACCAATACTTCATTCTTCTTCTTCTCTTTGCGTCCTGTGCTCGAAGGTTTATCCATCGTAGAAGCAGCGACATTTTCAGTATTGGTTTCGAATATATCACCGATTAACATGGAATCTCCCAGATTTGAAGGGGGTGCATCAACGAAATGTTCCGTAAACTGCATCGAATTCATGAAAATATTCCCAATTTGATGCCCCTATGAAGTGAACAAATTGGTGAATTTTTTTATTATCTCGTCACAACTAAAAGGAAAGTTGCTGTCATGCAATAAAATTTCGCGAAGTACACGACTCCACACAGATCTTTTTGACTTTTTTCCATTTTGGAACGAGTTTTCGAGTTCCAGTCTAACAGAAAGAAGCAACTTAATTCTGTTCCTGGTCCAACGTTCAACAATCTCCTCTTGAGCTTGATTTGGGGATCTAAAATAATTTCATTAAATTATCATTTCTAATCAAAACAAACAAACAAAAACAACTTACCGCTTAAGTGACCTGGATCTAGAACGAGACCAGGACCGAGAAAACTCCTCTGAGCATGATGAGGATGATGAATTCATATCCATCCCCAGATATCACGCACTTTATTTAATTTTATTTATTTTTTTTTGTACCTACAAGCAAATGCACGGCCGTTTGTTATCTGCTTTGCTGCACGGCAGATGACACGCAAGTGACGTTTACGAACATCTGACCTTTGCAGAACTGCATTACCGAACACATGATAATGCAGTTTTGTTATGATGACATTTCCGAACACATGACTTTGGCAACTTGCATTTTTGAACATACTGCAAAAGCAATTTGATGCAGATGACATTTCCGAAAACACCCTATGCGTGCCTATGCGTGTAGGGAGTTGGAGAGTCCAGTCGGATCAATACTAGTACGGAGGTGTAGATCAATTAATCTTTCCAAGGTTTTAAGCAGAAAAGAAAATAGACTGATCGGACGGAGATCCTTCGGATTTATATAAGAATTTTTTCCTGCTTTGGGGATGAATACAACCTCTACTTCTGTCCTGTTTCTATTTACAAAACCTAACCAATAAGCAAAGGAATGACAAATATTAAAATTTTTAATTCTAGATCGGCACAATAGATAGTCGGGTACTTCAAATATTTAAATCAGGACAAGGCAACACATCACATGGTTTCTCTGAGGAATGTACTCTCGCCCAGGCTTAATGAATTATCAGCCTAATTGAACCAAATTAAGCCTGCAAGCAAAGCCCACCCCCCCACAAAATAATAGACATCATGAAAATATTTACTTACAAATATATTACCAGCCTCTTTTGCCAGAGCATACAGAGGCAACCTAAAATCCCGTAGGAATTAAAATTTTGTATATCGTCCTTCGCCGTTCCCCAAGCGGTATAATAAACTAGCACACACTACTACCACTCCAAGTTTTGTTCCAAAAAATCCTGTTTATTCAACCTGTTTGCAAACAATTATTATTATTATTAAATGCTCTAGTCCTAGTGGCCTCCAGGATGCCTATATGCCTGCTGCGACCCCCTTCCCCACCCAGCTCATGCTGTTTTTAGTGAACCAGTTGTATACCACAAAGGGATTCTCTCGTTCATTCATTCCTAGATCCTAGTGCTATACGCTCTCATCATATCAGCGCGAAATGCCCTCAGGGAGCGTAGACAGAAAAAAAAATCTCCAAATGGATACATGTATACAACTACGGTTAGCTAGTTGTTGAGGGTGGTGAATAAAAGATGTATGTGCGCCTGGTCAAGGGTGAATGTGTTGGCTCAAAGTGGACATGGTTAATTGGAAATAGCTCCCCGAATACGAAATACCCAAAGAGGAACGAACAAAACCAACCTCAGCACAACACACATACTCTAACACTCACAAAAAAGGATACTATAGCAGATGTTGGTGTGTGCTAAAAAATGGTGATACAGGGATAGAGATGGGAAGTCATGTTGCGCCTCTGTTTAGTTTGTAACTCGTTTGTTGTTTGCTGAATGCCTGGGTCGTAAAGAATGGGGAATACCATTAAATTGAAAGCCATGTGTGAGTGGGGGTAGCAACAAAAATCCTACCCCAAGGTTACACATTTTTCATTTTTTTTTTGTTTTTTATAAATATTCCTTTTTTTTTCTTTTCCTGAACCTGGCGTGGTGAACTGTTGAAAATAGCCACAAGCGTAAACCTTAATGAACAGTTCTTCATAGTGAAGTGTGTCTATTGCTTCGAGTCCTTTTTTCTCTCAACTTTTCTGTTGAATGTGGATGTATGAATGATTTATTAAAATGAAATCGCCAAAGGACTTTGTAACCTTAACTGTGGTGTAGGATCATCTTAAAAAAAAAGTACATGGAATCTTGTATGTGCCGGAGGAAGAGATTTTTTTTTTCAATTTTTTTTTTTCACTTTTCCGCAATTCAACTGATTCCTAAGTAACTTTCCGGTATGGTAAAAAAAAATAGTCCACTTCGAAGCTTTTGAAAATGAAAAACAACTTTTTCTTTCTTTCTCTAGAGGGAAGAGACACTTGAACTAAAGAGGTCAAGATTGGCGGTAGTTTCGACGGGATTTCATTTAAAGTAACCTTGAGTGCGGAACTTGAAGGGCCCACACTGAAGAGGAGCAAGCTTTTGATCACACACTTGGGAAAAACATTCTCTGGCTTTGCTTTGACAAGGATGTGAATTTGTGAGTAAGTGAATTCAATTGGACATGGTTAAAAAGCCAATTGAATGCACTCAAGAGGATTCTAGGTTTTTTTTTTTATGTGACATCGACGGTGGTTTTTAAAAGGATTAGGAAGTCGTGTGGGTTCTACTTTCCATTTCGATGGGGTTATGATTTGGATGGATGGATTATGACCTTCAAATTTAAGTGCGTTCTAGCTTTTCTACTTGTGGTGTTAGTCGGAGTAGGAATTTAGTAAGTGGTGGGTTTTCCATGACCTTACGGATCTATCTGACATCCCCTTACCAATCTTTTCCGCATTGCAGCAATAGTAGAATGGCTGGAGAGGTACTATAAATGCACATCAGCGAGACAAACAAAGACACGTGGTTCCCCAATCGGCATCACAATGAATCAACATTGAACTGAGAATGATAAGGTGAAGACGTAGCCGCATCTGCCTCATCAACTCACCAACCTTACCCATACAACCATTATGATAATGACCCAGTCGATAAGGAAGAAATTAATAAAAGTTTTGAACCACGCCCACTTTTATACCCTAAAATTGGGCAAACATATATACAAATATTTTTTTAATGTTCAAACAAGGTCCTGAACCCCATACGAATGGTTCGACAATTGCATATGCCTTGGGGTAGGGTATAAAAATGTTTTTTTTTTGTAGATAAAATGTGGGCGTGGGCTAATTGATTAACGGAAGAGATGTTTATTTTGCCAGTACAAACGTTTTCGAATCAAAAGTATTTTCAAATTTCTTCAAAATTTGGGCAAAAACAATTTTTTTAATAAATTTTACAACAACCACTTTTGCAGAATATTAAACGGCGATGACGAACAACATTCCGCTGTCAAGCAGAACGAAAGATTTAATATTGGCAACGGCTGCAAACTACCAACCACCCGACCTAAGTGAAGATAGGATAGCAATATCTAAACTCAAGCTTAAAAAGACTACCGGAAAGGATGGCCTTTCTTGACTTGGTAAGTAACATCCACCAACTCACAAGCCAAATCTGTTCGGATGAAAGTATGCCTGAAGAATAGAACCTCAGAATCGTTTGCTCGATCCAGAAAAAGTTGAAAACTTCTGAACTACGCTAACTATACGGAGACATTCGACTCATTAGCATCGCCTAAGGGATCCTTTCTACCTATATATATCTATATCTATATCTATATGTGAACGTCTGATCGGCCCTCATCAGTGTGGTTTTAATCAAGGAAATTCCACAACTGATCAAATCTTCCCACCTTGATCCTGAAAAAAACCAAGTCCAAATCGATACCTACCACCTATTCATCGATATGACAGCATTTACGGAGACGATTCTTTTAGTATACCGTCCAAACTCGTCCATCTGTGCAGGATGATGATGGAGAATTCTCACTGCTCCATCAGGGTCGGAAACGACCTCATCGACACATTCGATACCAAAAAAGGATTAAGGCAAGGCGATGCGCTGTCATGTGACTTACTTAACATCATTCTTGCGTAGATTTTGCAGAACTACCGATCCTCTTGTGTTAAGGCATAAACTTCCATAAATCGGTGCAACTACTAGTATAAGCCGACGATATTGAAAAGTGGGTTTAGCAGTAAATGAGGGTAAGACTAAGTATATGCTGTCAACACAAAAGGATACATAAAATCGACGAATTGGACAGAACTTCCCCATTGACAGATATAACTTTGAGGTAGTACGGGACTTTGTCTACCTCGGCTCCGCAATTATATCTGACAACAACATCTTGCCAGAAATTAAACGAAGAATTACTCTTGCCAACCTCTGTTTCTTCGGGCTAAAAAGACAATCCTGTAGTAAAGCCCTTACTAGAACTACTATGGAGATCCAATATATATTGGATAGACCGTGTCAAAAGTGGATGAAGAAATCCTTGGTCGATTCGAGAGAAAAATTCTTCGGAAAATCTTCGGTCCCGTTTGCGTTGACGGGCTATGGAGACGAAGATTCAACAACGAACTATACGAGCTGTGCAGCGATATACCCCTAGTCAAAAAACTCCGCATTGGACGTTTAAGATGGCTAGAACATGTAGAAAGAATGGACACCAATACTCCGGCTCGCAGAGTCTTCGATTCCCAGCCAGACGTCGGACGCAGTAGAGGAAGACCTCGCCTTAAGTGGCGCGCACAAGAAGAAACCGACCTCAACCAACTTGGAGTGCGCAACTGGAGGCAGTTAGCTAAGGACCGGGCTAATTGGAGCGGCATGTTGGTTGAGGCCCAGGTTCATCCCAGACTGTAGCGCCACTTAAGTAAGTAAGTATACACAAGTACTTTAGAATGTATTAAGTAATATTAGTGATACAATGCTAGCTTCATTGAAGGAGCTAACAAACGTCGAGTAGTTTGATGACTGAAAAGGACAAAGAGCGAGAATCCATCAAAACGCCGCGCCGCTAACACGGAAATTAAAACCATCTTGGTGTCAACAGGAAACTATGTATAAAGTGTCTCAGATGTATATTTGGACCTTCGTTCAGCATAAGGTAAATCTGGTAAATAAATAATGATAAACGATATCGCTAACACAAATTGTTACTGCGACTGATCATAGCCGCGTATCCCTATATACCTACTAAACGCTAAGATGGCACAGATGTTCGTCCACCAGATTCAGGTTACCCACTCCTTATGACACGCTACGCGACTGTCACATCTTGTCATCACTTTCCGATGACCCCTAGTTTGTATTTCCTTGTCACTAATCTTTACTTCATCACTGACCGTATTCGATTTGCATTTTATGTAGATCACACATTGCCTACGGGTCAATGATAATTTTCTAGCTTTCGCTGATATTATGAGCAAGATCACTTTTTACACACTAAAATGCGTATACACACTTTTTGTTACTCACGATCGTGCGGTGGTGGAAATGTTGCGGGGCCAAGGTCGGTGTTACTATTACGCATGCACAGTATGGGTCTTGTTTTTCGTCTCGCAGAGTTGGACTTCGAGTGATAATAGGGCTTGAAGGTGAAGCGAGTGTTGAAACGTGCGGGTGTCGTTATATAGCGGGTATGATCGAGGCAGATAGCATGGCTTTATTGATGTTGCGAGTGTTCTTCGGAGCTTCTGCGATCGGTAGGGTAGGGGTCCAGACTGTCAAAGACCCGATGTTTTCGTCGTTAGAGACAATGTTTTTCCGCTGGCGACAGGTGGGAGTGGTCACAATTTGCCGATCAAGAGATTTGCGAGATTGGCCAAAGATTGTGATCTACACCCCGAATGCTGCACGGTCTAATAAAAATGGGTTGTACTGTGATCAAAGAAATTAAAGATCACTAAAATAGGCTCGCGCACAAAAGTTCATAAGAAATTACCTATTGACATAGTATTAATCTTTATTAATATATAGCTGATTCCTTTAGGATGAATGGAAACTACTAAAACTCAATTAAACTATTTTTTTTTTTGCAAATTCAAAGAAGACGTTTGGTCGCGATCATAGTTCAATTGCAAATGAAAGTAAGTGTGAGGAAATGTGAGCACGAATGTGGTTTAAAGGCGGACGTGTATTCGCCCTCTTGAGTAAACGAAATACTTGAAAATTAATTTTGGGTATGAACACAATTTGATGTCGCTTAGTTAGAACACAATGCGCTAACTACAAACAAGCTGCACTTTACAGGTTTTAGGCCAGGAATGTTCACAACCGATCAAATTTTCACACTTCGGTAGATCCTGGAAAAAAAACCAAGAAGTACAAATCGATACCCACCACCTATTTATCGATTTAAAAGCCGCATACGACATTATTTATAGAGACGAAATGGACAGAGCCATATCTAGTTTTGGTATATCGCCCAAAATTGTCCGTTTGTGTAGGGTGATGATGGATAATTCTTGCTGCTCCATCAGGGTCGGAAACGACCTCACCAACACATTCGATACCAAAAAAGGATTTAGGTAAGGCGATGCGCTGTCATGTGATTATAATAATTTGATTCTTGAGTGCCTGAATAATCGTGCCACTGAAAACCGCAAGTGCATTCATTCTCATGTTTTTTGCGACCACGATTTTTAGGAGCGGATCCTTGACATCCATGTGCGAAGCATTCTTAATGAATCACCGCTATCCACATCACAACACGCATATCTCAAAGGCAGATCGACTGAAACCGCTCTGCATGAGGTGATTGGGACCATCGAAAAGTCTCTCTTCTACAAAGATTACACCCTAGCCACCTTCCTTGATATAGAAGGGGCTTACAATAATGTACAAACTGACAGCATACTAGAAGCCCTAACCGTAACTGGTGTAGAGGAGCATTTTAGCCAATGGATTATATCCATGCTAAGGTCTAGAATCATTCAGTCAACACTAGGCAACAGCAGCTTAACGCGATATGCTGACAGAGGTACACCACAGGGTGGTGTGATATCTCCTCTGCTGTGGCTTATTGTTATGAACAAACTGTTAGTCCGACTTGATAGGATAGGATAGGGATAGGATTAAGGCAGTGGCATACGCGGACGACGTGGTGATCCTAGTGTCAGGAAAGTTTCTCCCAGTGATTAGCGAAATCATGGAGTAGATAGATAGATAGATTCTTTATTTTTTTTTTTATTTTAGGTAGTATGTACAATGTTTTTGCTTATGAATACGGACATGACAATTCTGTCGTCTGCCGGATTTGACATTTCGTTAAAAGAACATGAAAAAGAAAATGATATAAACAAATTATAGTTATACGAGTAAGATAATATTATAATAACTTGCAGAACTGAAAGTATTTTCTAAAAGCTATTACGATAGCTCAGTGCATGTTTGACAAATTTAAACAAGAAATCATGGAGTACGCTCTGGGTTCTGTGAGCACGTGGGCTACAAGCTGTGGCCTGGGTGTTAATCCGAGCAAAACGGAAATGATGCTCTTCACCACGAAGACCAAAATACCAGCCTTTAATCTCCCCCGACTTAATGGACAAGCGCTCTCACTCTCATCCAATGCCAAATATCTAGGGACTATCCTAGATACTAAGCTTAATTGGAAAACCAACATAGAACAAAGGGTCAAGAAAGCATGTATAGCTTTCTATGCCTGTAGAAAAACATTTGGCAAAAGATGGGGCCTACAACCAAAGATGACACTTTGGATGTACACTGCTGTTGTTCGGCCGATACTCACCTATGGGGCACTAGTCTGGTGGCCTTCTGTGAGTATAGGGTATATCATTGACAAACTTAAGAGGGTACAAAGAACTGCTTGTATCGGCACAACTGGGGCCAAGAGATCTTGTCCCACTGATGCCGTAACGGTCCTTCTCCACCTTCTCCCTCTAGATATCCATATCAAAGACATTGCAATATGCAGTGCAGTCAGGCTCAGAGAATCTGGCTGCTGGTTCAATAAGCCCTATGGGCACAGCAATATCCTAGATTCAATGCCAGCAGGTCTAGCTGACCATCATACCGACTACATGATACCCAAACTGACCTTCCACAAACACTTCACCGCTGGCTTTCCAACTAGAGAGGATTGAAAAACGCAGTGGTTGAAAAAGATTTTGACACACTTATATACACCGACGGCTCCAAAATGGACTGCGGAGTGGGCGCAGGTGTCTACTCGGACACACCAAAAATAAAAAAATCGTTTCGCCTCCCTGATTCCTCCAGCGTATTCCAGGCGGAATTGTTGGCTATTAGGGAGGCTTGTCACGCGATTAGACACGATAGTACTCCCAAGCAAAATATCGCTATTTTTGTCGACAGTCAAGCCGCTATTAAGGCGATTATTTCGGTATCGACGTCATCAAAACTAGTACTTCAATGTCAGAACGAACTGGCCTCTATTGGGAGTCGGTACAGTATCACTCTCATATGGGTTCCAGGCCACAGTGACATAGATGGAAATGAACAGGCTGATGCCCTTGCCAGGTTGGGCTCGTCCCTTCCCAGCTCACATGCAATCGGCATTCTCACGTCTTTAAAAACTATCATGAATAATATCAACACACACTCTCTTAAAACAGCAGAACATAGGTGGCGAAACCTCCTTGGGTGCGCCATTTCAAGAGATATGTGGCCTCGCTACAACAAGACAAAAACACGCGACCTCTTAAGCAGATCCCGTAACGAAGTCTCCAGGGTGATAGCAATTACCACTGGACACTGGCCCATCGGTGACCATGCTGTTAGAATGGGTATACCCCACAACACCAACTGTCGCAGTTGCAAGGAGGTGGGGGAAAAGGAAACTTTAACTCACTTTCTGTGCAAATGCCCGGCTCTGTCAAGAGCAAGACAACGAACTCTAGGCAAACCTTTCTTTGACAATATCCGCGACCTCTCTGATAAACACATCAAAGAACTGATCGCCTTCCTTAATGTCACTGGTTGGATTTAGTACACGCCAACTAACAAGATAATGTAAAATGGCTTTACGTGAGCACTTAGCCTTTACGGCTCTTATCTCACGGTGGGCCTACCCACATACCCACACGCATTAAGTGTGGTTAGCACCCCAACGCAGGCTGCACTCTAGTTGTTCATTGAACACACGTTTGTTCATTCAACAAAAAGAGCTTGACTGCCTCGCCTTTTCGGACATAACTTTATTCGGTTACCGAACAAAGAATGTCCTTACGGCGAATTATAGCAGCCAAATGGTTGTGGATCAACATGAAGTGGGCTTGGATTGGTTCACGATGGGCTTTCACAGTAAACTGCTATGACCACATTCACCGCAGATCGCTAAGTAACGAATTAACGAAACTAGCTTTCCTGCGGCTACCTCTATCCACCACCTGAGGACGCACCCAGTAGGGGCCCAACCCCCCTGGGACGCCAACTAACAACAAGACATAACATTTAACCGCACGAGTATTTGGCATCAAAACGGCGCACCCCAGCGCTAATTGTGTTTCGTCTTGTACGAACAGCCAATCTAACTAACTAACGATTTTTTTTATCGCTGCGAGAAAAAAATCTCAAGTGAGCGCCTAACCTTAGTCAAACATGGATTTTCTTGCATATGGGCAGACAGTATTTTGCCTTTTGTATTTTCTTGCACACAAATTTTTGGCGCAACAGGTTCGTTAGTACCGAAGCCTAGCTTTCTCACAACTATTCATCTGTGCGTGTGTACTTCTTTCAAGATGGCTGGACCCTCTGTTTTATGCCGACTCCGAACGAGTAAGTTCAAATGATTTGTCAGATCATCACAAGAGGAGGGCCAATTGGAAAAATATTTAGGTATTGCTATGGCTGGGAATCGAACCCAGATATTCTGCGCTACGGCTCATTGCACCAACCATCACGCCACTGAGCCCAGAGCACTGAGGATAATTACTGGGAGTTTTTGGGACTGACGTTACAGAAGCAGAACTTATGTTACTTATCGTATATCGGTTTTAACTTAACGTATTATTGCCCAGATCGATGCGAGTTTCGTCTTACCCTAGCCTAAGTACAAACTGCCTCATTAGCTACCCTCGTTTTGACGATTATCGTTTTAAAAATTACGCCATGCTTTCGATCTATAAATATAAATTGCGGTGTCGATTTACATTTGACTATACTTCCTCATAATATGGTGTTCGCTACGAGCTGTATCTATTACACAAATATGAATAATGTGGCGCTCCCAAAATGCCGAAATTATACCTCTGCTATCCACTTAATGTTAAGGTATGTATAATGATATTTGAATTTTATTCATCTCTCCCAGTAACGGTCTTTTATTCATCGAGCTTAATAAATATGGAATTACTTACAAGTACTTCGAACTGGCATCATATCCCATAAATCAATATAAGAGACGACATTTCTTTGCATAGTTCGCATCCACAAGAAATATAACATCTCCTCAGTCATGTCGGCCCTAATTGTCATTCCATTTGTATTCTCATCTCTGAGACAATGATGGAAAGTAATGTTGGTTTCTCATACCGATATACCTATCCGCAGTAGGGCATGGTATTTTGTTGCTATTTTGTACATTCTATCAAAAAGATATGATATTCAAATGAAGTCGTAAAATGGCAGATTTATGATCGAAATAGGTTGTGATGACATAAGATTGTGGCTCATTTCGTTGGTTATAATTTACAATGCGTCTCGAATTATTGAGATTTTTGTTGTTGTTGTTGAATAGTGCGTGAGAAATAAATAACATACCAGTTATCATATTGTTAAAATTTGCATAAATTTTGTTAGTTGTAAATCAAGACATCTGATTTCATTACAAATTTAGGTGAACGTAAAGATTTTCTAAAAAACCCTAAAGCTTTAGACGCGTTTGAATGATTCCGCAATAATGGCGCCAGGCTAACCATTTGCGATTGAAAAGTTGATTGATATTAAATTTGCGGTGTAGTTTGTCGGATCATCTCATTTTATGAATGAAAAGATTTTATTGTCTGAGTTTAGTTTTTTGACGAATTTTTAAACATTATATTCGGTTAAGATTTGTTGCTACTACTCCCATGTCAAACATCTTATCTGCCTTTAATTTGACGTCTGCATTTACTGTAAAAGGACGTATAACCCTCATTCTGACAGAAGATAACGGGTCTTCTCATTTTTACATCTATTAAATATTGTTGTTTAAAAGCCAGTTCAATATTTTATTTAACTAATTCAAGGACGGTCACGCGGTCACCAGCGAGAAACCCCAGGTTTGATGAGGAATGCCGACAGATGTTCGCGGCCAAGAACGAGGCCTACAAGGCTAAGCTGCAGGTGGAAACGAGAGCAGCCATTGAGCTCTATAGGCAGAGAAGAAGGGAAGAACACTGGCTTTTCAGAAAAAAGAAGAAACCACCGGACCTAAGTGAAGTGAGGATAGCAATATCTAAACTCAAGCTTAAAAAGGCCAACGGAAATGACGGCCTTCCCTCTGAGCTTTATAAAGCTGGCGGTAAGTAACATACACCAAATCATAAGCCAAATCTGGTCGGTTGAAAGTATTCCTGAAGAATGGAACCTCAGCATCAATTGCCCGATCCACAAAAAAGGAGACCCTCTGAACTGCGACAACATAAGTCTCATCAACATCGCCTACAAGATCCTATCTGCCGTAATATGTGAACGCCTGAAACCGATTACCAACAACCTGATTGGCCCTTATCAGTGTGGTTTTAGGCCAGGAAAGTCCACAATAGATCAAATTTTCACACTTCGGCAGATCCTGGAAAAAAACCCAAGAAGTCCAAATCGATACCCACCACCTATTTATCGATTTCAAAGCCGCATACGACAGCATTTATCGAGACGAACTATACAGAGCCATGTCCAGTTTTGGTATACCGCCCAAACTCGTCCATTTGTGTAGGAAGACGATGGAGAATTCTCGCTGAATCCTCACCGACACATTCGATACCAAAAAAGGATTTAGGCAAGGCGATGAAGGATTATGCAAAACTCCCGAGCCAACACCAGAGGCACAAACCCATTTTCGCCTCTTCCTTCTCTATACTAGCAAACGTGGCTATGACATCACGTTGAGTCCTACCAATGATGTCAATATCGTCAGCGTATGCTAGTAGTTGCACCGACTTTTGGAAAATTGTGCCTCTGGTGTTGGCTCGGAAGTTTTGCACAATCCTCTCAAGAATCAAATTGAAAAAGTCACACGACAGCGCATCGCCTTGCCTAAATCCTTTTTTGGTATCGAATGTGTCGGTGAGGTCGTTTCCGACCCTGATGGAGCAGCGAGAATTCTCTATCGTCATCTTACACAAACGGACGAGTTTGGGCGGTATACCAAAACTAGACATGGCTCTGTACAGTTCGTCTCTATAAATGCTGTCATATGCGGCTTTGAAATCGATGAATAGGTGGTGGGTATCGATTTGGACTTCTTGAGTTTTTTCCAGGATCTGCCGAAGTGTGAAAATTTGATCGGTTGTGGACTTTCCTGGCCTAAAACCACACTGATAAGGGACAATCAGGTTGTTGGTAAACGGTTTCAGGCGTTCACATATTACGGCAGATAGGATCTTGTAGGCGATGTTGAGGAGACTTATGCCTCTGTAGTTGGCGCAGTTCAGAGGGTCTCCTTTTTTGTGGATCGGGCAAACGATGCTGAGGTTCCATTCTTCAGGCATATTTTCATCCGACCAGATTTGGCTTATGAGTTGGTGGATGTTACTTATAAAGTCATCTCCGTTGGCCTTATAGAGCTCAGCGGGAAGGCCGTCATTTCCGGCAGCCTTATTAAGCTTGAGTTTAGATATTGCTATCCTCACTTCACTCAGGTCGGGTGGTTGGCAGTTTTCTGCCTGACAGCGGAATGTTGTTCGTCATCGCCGTTTAACAGCCTGCAGAAGTGGTTCTTCCATATCCTCAGCATCGACTGTGTCTCAACTACAATATTTCCTTGTTCATCTCGACAGGATTCTGTTCGAGCCTTGTATCCTTGGCTTTAACTTTTTACACTTTGGTAAAACTTGCGAACATCGTTCCTGGAGTGGCACCTCTCTATATCCTCGATCGCGCGCTTTTCTTGCTCTTTTTTCTTCTTTCTGAAAAGCCGATGTTCTTCCCTTCTTCTTTGCCTATAGAGCTCAATGGCAGCTCTCGGGTTCACCTGCAGCTTAACCTTGTAGGCCTCGTTCTTGGCTGCGAGCATCTGTCGGCATTCCTCATCAAACCAGGGGTTTCTTGCTGGTGGGTGCGAGAAACCTAGCACATCAGTTGCGGCTGATCTAATGGCCTGTTGGCATCGTTGCCATTGCTCTTCGACATTCGATGCTGGTGGTATGGTGTTAATCGAGAGGTTAAGGGATACGCGTTGTGCGAAGGTCTTGGCGGTCTCTTGCGATTGCAGTCTTCCGACATTAAATTTTTTCACAGTATTTCTGGATTGTTGTGGCGTGGTGGATATCCGCATTCTTACCTTGGCTGCTACAAGGTAGTGATCCGAGTCGATGTTAGCTCCTCGGAATGTTCGGACATCAAAAATACTGGATGCGTGCCTCTTATCTATCGCAATGTGATCAATTTTGTTGACCGTTCGTCGATCTGGAGACCGCCATGTCCCCTTATGGATATCGAGGTGAGGAAACCGTGTGCTGGCTATAGTGGCATTTCGTTCCGTAGCGAAATCAATTAGCCTAAGTCCGTTACCAGACGTGCTGTCGTGTAGGCTATGTTTTCCGACAATACTTCTAAAGATGTCTTCTTCGTTTGTTACCAATAGTTTGGTAAAAAGGCTTGGACTTCATCGTTCGCATGCTCAGTTACCTATATTCGGGATCTCTTCGGTTGAAGCTGATGTGACTCTTGGTGCTGTGAGTTTAACGCTGAAGTCTATATATTTCGATCCCCAGACATAGATTGGTCTAAAATTATTAGGAGCATGAATTTTTGTAAATCAATTTATGATACTTATCATGGCAATTACCCATGTGAGAAAGAAGTAGCTTGGCATTGAAAGCAATGGTACAACTTGGTATAAAATTCTCCTTCAATTATAATTTCAAATACAAAAAAAATAGTAAAACCAAACACCATGTTCCATAATAATCTCTAATCACTAATCTTATTTTATTCTTCAAACAAAATATACAAAAATAATTTTTCACATTCTGAAACACATCAAAAGGACACACTTACGAGCAAACAGGAACTAAACAAATCACGACCAACATTTTATATCTCAGTACTCTCATCAACTTTACGGCCTCTTGCAAATGCTAATCCATCATCCTCTGTGGACACATCTATCGACCTTGGAAGATTCGGCCATTGTTGTGAAGTCGTTGCTAAATTAAACAAAACGAAAACGCACATTAAAACCACAAAACACTAGATAATCTCCTGCGAAGAAAATTATCCTTACAAGCCTGCTGCCGGTAGCCATTGTGATCAGCATTATAAAATGTCGTTGTATATCGTCCATCATCCAAACGATACGCATAGTAACCGGTTACAACTAAGCTTGGCTCATTATTGCGAGTCACAAAGTATCCGCGTTCATACCGCGTATTCCCATCACTCAACTCGTATCTACAAAACAGAAATCCATTAAATTACAACACGATCTAGATCCACTTTGCACCTCGATTATCTCACCTGAACTCATAGCTGCCGTCAGGATTCATATGATTGAATTGATCAATTATCCTCGGTTGATTGTGGTAGTCACGTTGATCAGCCGGCTGAGTTGAAACCCTGTATGGGTTAACCGTCGTCGTTGTTGTCGAGGTCGAACGTGCCGCGACACATATCCCCCAACAGAATAAAATAACGCAAATCCTTGTATCCATTGTCGAGATGAAAAATCCGTAAATCCACGTGACTCAGAGAGAATAGAGAAAAGAACGTGATTCCCGGTCGAAGTTGCCGGTGGTATTGTCCCAGTAATTGGCTCAGTGTCGGGGTTTTTATACAAATCCCCGCTTACACATCGACTCAAGAGTGCGAAGCTTAAAGGTTGCGCATGCGCATTGCGAATTGCTTGGCCAAAACCAATTGCGCTTACTCACTTTCCATGGTTCCGTATAGGAAGGGCGTCGGACATGTATCTGTTGGCGAATGGATGCTCAATAAAAATTGTTGACCTCACTCAATGTACCACCAATTGAGTGATGATCGATTAAGTGTAGAATTTCAGGTGATTAATCTCGAAGATGTCCTCCTCCTGGAGGGGCATCTGGTCCATTCAGACATTTTTCTATTCAAGTTGAGAAAGCATGAACGGTGACTCTTCAACTTTGCCTCATCTGTCAGACAAACAACGCATGCCGTGCCTTGATTGCGCGCTCTGATAGAGCATACCACCCTTTGGCGGCACCTCCGCTTCAAGGCAGTAGCGACTGACGATGACGACGGACCTGTCAGCGGTAAAAAAAAAAGCGAATGTGTGTTAGCAAGTAACCAGATAAGGCCATTTTGTTTCGCCGCTGTTTTGCATGCAGACGCGGTGTGGTGGTGTGCCGTTTTGGAGCTATGAACTCGGATCAGATGAATTTGGACTTGTCTGTCAGTTTGTCAGAATATGGCTTGTGTTACATCACAATTTATGTGTGAGGTGTAATAAATTTCAGTGAACATGATCGGGGACATGTTTGAGAATTTTTATGAATTTAAGCAAAACGTATAATTTAAGAAGTAGAGTGGGTGACATAGGCACTTTTCTTTTGCCATTTATATGCAAAATCCAACGAACTACAGGCGAAGCTATAATTAGGTGATATACACGTTTGAAATGCGGAAATGTGAATCACTGCTGCAAGGGAACACTAAACTTTGGAATTCGAGCAGTTAAACCGAATGAAATGGAATAAAGATACGAGATATAAGTAAATGAATCTACACGGGAGTTTTACACATTTTTTGAAACCTCTTTAATTAAGCTCGGATTTATAGTTGTAAACACTCATGACAAGGGAATGTTTAAATATAGAATTATTGAATCGCTTTCTGGAGCTGAGGAATTACGAAGGAGAGGAAAGGCACGCGACGGTGGTTTATTAAATTGCGAAGAAATAAAGTAACTTCGTCACATCATATGGTTGTTAACAAGTTTGTTCATCTGATTGTAATTGACGATATTTTTCGCTGATTAAAAGACAAATTTTACGAAATCATGTTCGATTAACACTTCTTAATTAAGATTGATGTGGAAAAAGAAAATATTGCCCAAATCGGTATTATTATTATTATTATTATTATTAGAAGCTTTTATTATAGCCATACATACTAATTCTACATTACAATTACATTTTCATTTTTACAATCTTGTGTTTACATATATAAGTTAAATAATTGTTGCGAACTTATGTTTTACAATTAATTCTTCTAAGATTTGAATGTTCCGTTAATAATTGTCTTTTATATTTAATATTTTCTAGTCGTTGTTTCGGTTGGCATAAGCCTCCCCCATTGTTGTCCATAGAGTCCTGTTCTTTGCGTCGTTGTACCAGTTGCGATTGAATTTAAGTAGGTCATCATTCCATCTTTTCTTTGGTCGTCCTACTGGTCTATTATCATCCGGTATCCATTTTGTTGTTATTTTCGTCCATCTTTGGTCCTGTATTCTTGATATGTGTCCTGCCCAGCTCCATTTTAATTGTTTTATTTTTGTGATTACCTCTGTTATATTTGTACGTCTCCTTATTTCATCATTTCTGACTCGTTCTATTTGTCTAATATTTAATAAGTGTCTTTCAATTTTCGTCTGGCAAATTCGAATCTTCTCGGCTATGTTTGTTGTCATTGCTAATGTCTGTAGTCCATATGTCATAACAGGTAGGATCGTCGAGTCGAATATATATCTTCTCGTGTCTGCTCCTATATTACAATCCAGTATTTGTATAGTACTCCAGTATTGTTTCCAGCTATTTGTGATTCGTCTGTTGATCTCTTTTTCCTCCTGATTTGAAAATGATTTTATTTGTCCTAGATATAAGTAGTCTTCAACATATTCAATGGCATTATCTTTGAATATTATTGGATATTTTATATGATTAGTCATAGCTTTAGTTTTTGTCATATTTATACTTAGTCCATGAATTTTACATGTTACTGAAAGTTGGTTAAGCATTGTCTGGATGTTGTCAGATTTATTTGATATAAGAACGATATCGTCAGCGAATCTTAAATTGTTCAAACGTTGTCCATGTATTTTTACTCCATACTTATTGGTCCAATTCATTTGCATAAATATATCTTCTAATACAGCTGCGAATAGTGGAGGCGATATTGGATCTCCTTGTCTAACTCCTCTGTTAATTTTGAATTCTCGTCCCGTTTTGTCAGTTTTAATTCTTGCTGTATTGTTGGAATAAATATTTTTAAATGTTGTTATGAAGGTGGGGTCAATGTTCTGGTTCTCCAACGCCGCCCAAATACTTTTGTGTTCTACAATGTCAAAAGCCTTACTGAAGTCAATAAATAGAAAATAGAGAGGTTTCTTGTATTCGTTGAATTTTTCGATCAATTGGTTGATAGTCTGTAAATGGTCAGTAGTTGAATATCCTTCTCGAAAGCCAGCTTGCTCCCTTGGTTGTTTATCATTTAATTTATGTTTCATTTTCATATATATTGTCTTCGAGAAGAGTTTATATAAAGTCGAGATTATGCTTATCGGTCTGTAGTTATTTACATCATCTTTTTTTCCTTTTTTGTGGATTAGTATGATTGTACTTTGCTTCCACTGTGATGGTATTTTCTGTTTTGAAATAATGGAGTTGAATAACTTTGTCAGAATAGGTGTAAGGGCTTTTTGTCCGTATTTTATCATCTCTGCATCTATGCCGTCGTTGCCAGTGCTTTTATCTGTTTTTAAATTGTCTATAGAGGAGTTAATTTCAGTTTGATCAAAATAGTTTGAGGTAGTAACGTTGCTCTCTGTAATTTGTTGGTCTGAAATGTGTTCTGTCGATTTGAATAAAGACTCGAAGAATATCGTTGCTGCTTCGTTAATGTCTTTTCTATTTGTAGTATCTTTGTTATTATTTTTGATTGATGTTATCCATTCTTTATCATTGTTTAGATATTTTTTTGTCTTTTTAATTGATTTTGTGTTGGTAAGTATGTCTTTAATAGTTCTTTCGTTGTAATCTTGTATATCCTTTTCTGTGCTTGTTTTAATAGTATTTCTTAGATGTTTGAGTTCGCACTTCTCTTCGTTGTTGAGGTTCATTTTGTTTCTCAAGTTTTCCCTTTTCTTTATTAGATTTTTGGTGTTTTCTGAAATTTTGTCAATTTTTGTGGCTTTTGTTTTCATTAGAATTGTTTTAGCTGTCGTTTTTATTATTACTTCAAGTTTGTTATAAATAGTCTGAATTTCGGTGTCTATATTTTGTACATATATTTCACATTGGATTTGTCTATTTAATGATTCGTTATATCTTGCTATGATATTAGCTGGAGTCATTTTTGGAATATATAGTTTTCTTTGGTTCCGCTCTAATGTCTTGTGATTTATTGTTATTTTTCCTCTCAGCATTCGGTGATCACTGTCAAATTTTAGTTGTTTTATTATGGATACATCACTTAGGGTTTTCTGTTTATTTGTCAATATAAAGTCTATTTCGTTTCTTGTATTCCCGTCTGGTGATATCCATGTCAATTTGTTTGCGTCCTTTTTTTTAAAGAACGTATTTCCGACTGTTAAGTTCATTTCATGTATCCATTCTGTTAGTTTTTGACCTCGTCGGTTTCTTTGTCCATATCCAAATGGTCCTATAAGTTGTTCGTCATCATTTCGCCGACCAATTTTTGCGTTAAAGTCACCAATCAGGTACATTATTTCGGTCTTCGTTTCTTTGTATGCATTTTCCAATTGGTCATAGAATATATTTATTTCTTCGTCTGGTGCTCTATTTGTCGGTGAGTATACTTGTATGATCGTTAGTTTTATTTTTTGAATTTTGATTGTGAGTGTACAAATTCTCCCACTAAAAAATCGTATGTCAATTATTTTACTCTTAAGGTATTTTTTGATTAGGAAAACTACTCCATATAGTCCTTCGGTTTGTCCTATATAGCAGAATATATCATCATTGCTTTCAATTATGTTTTGTCCGTAAATTTTTGTTTCTGAAAGTCCGATAATGTCCCATTTTATGTTCGTAAGTGCTAATCTTAATTCAAGTTGTTTAGCTTCGGATGAAAGCGTTCTTACATTAAAAGTGCATATATTGAGGGTTGAACGTTTTGGGGGGTTTGAGCCTTCATTCCTCACGGTGGCTAACCGGCTTGAGGAAGTTATGTTTGTATTGTCATTGTTAAAATCATTTATTGTATTTCGAATTTTGTTATTGTGATTTTGTTGCTATTCGTCATTGTTGGTTTGTTGAGTTGTTTCACTTTGGTTAGTCTTAAAGAATTTGTATATGTTGTTCATTTGTGGTTTATTGTCGAAATTCTGTTTGATATTTTGTCGTACTTTTTTTGTGGAAGTGGAGGGTTGCATATCGTTTCCTATCTTAAGGTCATTTTCATTTTCTTGTTGTCTTGGACGTTTGTTCGAGTTTTTATTTGTAGTGTACGAGTATCGGTATATGGGAGGTACATTGAGTTTTAGCGATATGCTGTTAATTTTTAAATGGTCTCATTGTGTTATGGGTATGCAGTGTATGTAGAGCGGACTACAAGGCAGAACTCGTCTCTAAGCTAGGCGAAGGAACAACTTCAACGTTTCGCTAGCTCTTCCTAGAATACCGCCAAAAGACAACGGTCGGTGGATTACACCACGGGGAGTGCCAAAAAACCGAAAATGGCCAATCCCCCGCCTCCCAGAACCCTTGATAGGAAGTTCAGCCAGATGTTGAAAGGACATCTGGAATTTGCGGTATTTGACCGCAGTAACCTGGATGGTAGTATAACATAGGAAATATGGAGGAAGGTGGAGATGAAACTCGCCTCATAAACATAATTAGACAAGAAGTGCTAGACATCACTCTTGCCTCCTAAAACATAATCGACCTGATTAGAAACTGGAGAGTCTCTAACGAGCACTCGTTTTCAGACCATAGATACATCCAATTCAATCTAGATGATACTCCCCAGACCCGGAGGTTTTAGGAACCCAAAAAAACCCAACTGGTCACTCTTTAGAGACATTTTAACCAACAAACCTCTTACTCCTTGGTGCAACTGAGTATCAATTCAGAATTGCCTTTCGGAAACCCTCTTACGACCGCTGAGCGATGCAAGATTGTCAGCATGTCCTATTAAAAGGCCTCGTGGGAAGGCCAAACCTTCATGGTGGAACTCCAACCTCTGCACCCTCAGAAAAAAATACGTGAAACTTTTTAACAAAGCCAAGAGCTCCAAAGGGACCTATACAAGTTGTCTCTCAATTTTTACAAAAGCGGAAGATTGAGGAAGAAAAAAAAGCCAAGCCAGTACCTTCTGTGGCAACATAGAAGCCTCAGAGGCTTCTAGGCTCCGCAAAATCCTCTTCACCAATCCACCTATATCTAGCTACCTACTAAAACCAGATGGTCAATGGACAACCTCCAGCATGCAAACCATTGACTTACTTCTAGACACCCACTTTCCTGGTAGCTCTTCCAACCCCATGGATACCGAACCAGAGCCATTTAAACCATTTAAATCCCCAACTGTCTACGGTTAGTACATATCCCTACGACATGGACAGATGTAGAGGTTCTATTCATCCCTAAAGCAGATAAAATTTCTCATATAAATCCAAAAATTCTCCGTCCGATCAGTCTATCTTCTTTTCTTTTTAAAACCTTGGAAAGATTAATTGATCTATACCTACGAACTAGTTTGAACCGACTGCACTCTCCAACATACTGCAAGGGTAAGTCGGTTCACTCACTGGTACGCTTCATTGAAAACTCACTAAGAGTAAAGGAGTATACTATCGTTGCCTTTCTTGATATATAAGGAGCTTTTAACAATGTCAAAGTAAAGGCAATCACTAATGCACTCTCGGATTTAAATGTAAACGACTCGCTGGGAGTGTTAATAAATCAGCTACTCATAGGCAGAATAATTAACACAAATCTTGGCATCTCATCCGCACGCAGATCCGTCAGCTGTGGCACCCCACAAGGGGGCGTCCTGTCTCCATTGCTATAGATTCTAGTGATCAACAAGCTACTAGTAAATCTTAAAAGAGAGGGATGGAAGGTGATTGCCTACGCGGATGACGTGGCAATAGCTGTATCAGGAAAATACCTTAATACCCTTAGAGATCTATTACAAAATAGTCTCCCTGCACTCTCTAATTTGGCCGACAGATGTCGACTCGGCGTGAACCCTCAAAAAACCGAATTGGTGCTCTTCAGCATAGGAAATACAAAATTCCGCACATTGACCCTCCCAAACTAAATTTCGTCACTCTCAAGTTCGCAGAATCAGCCAAATACTTGGGTCTGGGGGATAAAAAACTGAACTGGAAAGCCAACTTCCAAGAACGCGTTAAAAAGCCACCGTAGCCTTATGATCTTGTGAAAAGCCAATCGGAAAGAAATGGGGCATGCAACCACATATCTGTTTCTAGCTCTACGTGTCTATCATTAGACCCATACTCATGTATGGCGTCCTAGTCTGGTGGACGGCTTTAAAAGCAGCCTCCAACCGCAACCTATTAGATAAAGTTCAAAGATCAGCTTGCATATGCATTAGCGGAGCTCTTAGAACAACCCCATCCGCAGCCTTTGATGCTATCCTACACCTAGTGCCCCTATATCTAAGACCGCAGCTTGTGCAGCTGTAAGACTGAGGGCCTCGTCACTATGCTACATTTAAATTACTGATCAAGCAAACCGCAGATGGATAAACGTGCCAAATATCCAAGAAACTCTGGCCTAGCTTTAACCAAAAGCGCTTCATCTGCTTAATAATGCTGATTAGATCAGCACAATAATCGTTGTCCTCACAGGACACTGTCCTATAGGCCTACATGCAAAAAGACTATGCCTTTTCAGCAATGACTTCTGTAGAAGCTGCCTGGACGGGGAAGAGGTGGAGAGTATCACTCACCTTCTTTGCTCTTGTCCGGCTTTCTTTGTAAAAAGAAAACTTCATCTGGTAGCCTACTTCTTTGATAATCTAGGTGATCTGGCTAATATCAGTGTCAGCTCTGAATTGTTCAATTAGGCGTACGAATATGGGTAATCGAAGGAACCACGTAGTGTATGTAGGTATGTGTTCATTTTTAATTTTAACAAAAAACGTTAATCTATAAGGAACAGGCTATTTAGAAAATTGCATTATACATATTAGGGGTATTCATGCAACGTCTGAAAGTCGTCGTAAACGTTGTAAACGTTATAAAATTACGACGTGATAAATGAACTGTCAAAAATTGTATGGGAAATCTTTTCCAACAATATCGGAATTTTCTCACAGGAATTTGGTGCGTAAACCGAGATTGTAAACGTTGTAAACTTTTGAAATGCTATTTTGACAAAAAAATGTTCGAGAACGGAATGAGGACAATAGGAACAAATTTTTATCAATAAATAAATTACTAAAATGGGATTCAATTCAGTGGGTTACCGCATTATTTAGTGGTGCAGTTTTAGGGTCGTTCATGAAAGGTCGTCGTAAAATTACAGTCTTTCTCACGTAATAAAATTACGACGTTGCATGAATACCCTTATTATATCAACCAAATAAAGTTTTGTTTCTGACCTACTTTTTTGTTTTTTTTTTATTGGCGTGAATAAGCCTATTCTCTAATAGTCGGTTGAACATTTTTGCATGACATAATTAAGTCATATTTAAATCGCTTATAATTACGTGACTTAAAAGGCTATGAATATATTTCACAACACACCGGATAGATCATCTATGTACGTATTAGATCCGTGCTATTAATTTTGCCTGCGACCTTGTTGCATTATTGTAGGAGTATTCGAGTATTCGTTGCTATTTATCTTTGCGCAAAATTTTAAATTCGTGAAAAGTGGTAACGCAGGCTGTCGCGGAGGAGGAAGGAGTCTGTTCTCACTAAGGCACTCACTCTCAGGCGACAGCGGAGGAATTCCCTAGATGGAGTCAACGGTGGCGCCTACAGCTCCAGTTTGATCGAACTGGTAGTGAAATCCCTATATGAGCTGCTTTGACATATTTAAACACCAGGTCTATAGGGATTTCCAATACTGAGCCAGGGTATTGGAAAAAAGTTGGTGGCGGAGGAGCCCTTAATGGGACAATCGGCAGCGCTCATATCTAAAAACGGGCTACTGACATCGGTATTTTTTCCGGCCCCCTGTCCTAGGGTCAAAACAACGGCCTGGCCCTCCAGGTTGGTGGTTGTGCTTTGGGTTAACTACCCATCCACGGAAAAAAGCTTATTACGAAGCAACCAATAGCCTCCGAAAGGACTGATATTATTGCTGACGACCATGCTAAACGAAAAAAGGACAACGACGTTCGTATCTGCACCTGGAATGTGAGAACATTAAACAGGAGAGGTGCAGGCGAACAACAAACGGAAGCCCTAAACTGCTACAAAGCAGACATCACTGCCATCCAGGAAATACGATGGGATGGGCCGGACAAAAAGAGGATGACGATATGTCATTGACGATATTTTTCGCTGATTAAAAGACAAATTTTACGAGATCATGTTCGATTAACACTTCTTAATGAAGATTGATATGGAACAGGACAATATTACCAAAATCGTTATATGGTTGGTACCATTATTTTGACCCCTATACAGTCAATTTTAAACACGCCTCTTCTATTTTAAATAACTTCCTTCTGTCGTCTAGCATCCAACTGCATGTACTGACCGAGAGGCCCAAAATATCGACAGTCCGACAGATGGATAGAATTGCTGGACCCACTATTAAGATCTTCTAACATCTAAATGTTACGTTATATTTGAACCTCGAGTTCGATTTCCTCCTGCAACTGTAGAAGCACGTAAAAAATAGATTTTTTAAAAAAGTTTAAAGAATTTCTAAAAAAAAACGTCTAAAATCGTCATGAACCATTCCCAGTTTCACGGGACATTTTGGTAAAAAAAAGACTTTACTTTACTTAACTGGAACTTGGTACATAATCTCTTTGTGAGCGCCTGCACTTAAAAAAAAACGTTTTTTGTCAAACTACTCGGAATTTAAAAAAAAGTGATAAAGAAAACACGTTGTTTAGGCAACGATATTGTCTATATTCACCAATATAAAGACTTGGGGTCACGGTTGCCACTTCAAAATAAAATTTGTTACCAAAATTTAAGAAAATGCGACCAAACGCAGTAAAAAGTTACCAAAGTACTTAAAATCTGAAAACGTTGTATGAAATACACCAAAAATCATAGAGTTTGCCATTTTTATACCGTTTCCCAGTGTTGATACATAACGGGTGATTTTTTAGCTGGTTTGGTTTTGGCAACACTGGTTTTTACAGCTGACGTGTGTTTAGTACCTTGTGTCACTGTCAAACAGCTTCAGTTTGGTTTGCAATTTAACCATGGATCGTCTTACAAATGAACAACGCTTGCAAATTATTGAATTTTACTATCAAAATTCGTGCTCGGTTCGAAATGTTCATCGCGCGCTGCTTCCATTTTATGATCGGCATTCTCGACCTTCTGAGCAGTCTATTCGGAAGATTGTGACCAAATTTCGCACCAAATTTACTTTGTTGGACATTAAACCACCAACACGTTTACGTACTGTGCGTAGTTCAGAAAATATTGCGGCCGTATCAGCTAGTGTGACAGAAGACCGCGAAATGTTGATTCGGCGCCAGCAGTTAGGCCTTTGTTACAGCACTACGTGGAAAATTTTGCGGAAGGATTTGGGCGTAAAGCCTTTTAAGATACAGCTGGTGCAAGAACTAAAGCCAGCCGACCTACCACAACGCCGAATTTTTGGTGAATGGGCTCTTGGAAAGCTGGCCGAGGATCCGCTTTTTTATCGAAAAATTGTGTTCAGCGATGAGGCTCATTTTTGGTTGAATGGGTACGTAAATAAGCAAAATTGCCGCATTTGGAGTGAAGATCAGCCAGAAGCATTGCAACAGCTACCAATGCATCCCGAAAAAGCCACTGTTTGGTGCGGTTTATGGGCCGGCGGCATTATTGGGCCATATTTCTTCAAAGATGATGCAAATCGCAGCGTTACTGTCAATGGTGAACGCTACCGAGCGATGATAACAAACTTTTTTTTGCCCGAAATGGAAGTTCTTGACTTGCATGATATGTGGTTTCAACAAGACGGTGCCACATGCCACATAGCACGCGAAACAATGGCGCAATTGCGAGGCGAGTTTGGTGAACAGTTAATTTCACGTTTCGGGCCGGTCAATTGGCCGCCTAGATCGTGCGATTTGACACCATTAGATTATTTTTTGTGGGGGTATGTCAAGGCTAATGTCTATAGGGACAAGCCCGCTTCGATTGACGCACTGGAAGCTAACATCCATGCATTTTTTCGTGAGATACCGGCCGATATGTGTGAAAGAGTATGCCAAAATTGGACTCAGCGGATGGGCTACCTGAGACGCAGCCGCGGTCAACATTTGCATGAAATTATCTTTAAACATTAAATTGCAAGATTCAAACTATCGATTCAAATAAATATTTCATTCATTTTTTCGAATTTTTTGTGTTTTTCTAAACCTCTTAAAAAATCACCCGTTAGTTTGTAACATAGAGAAATGATTTAGCTACAATATATACCTCAAAGTATATGGATCGACTCAGAATCACTTCCTGAGTCGATTAAACAATGTCCGTCTGTCCGTCCGTCTATATGTCACCGATTTTTAGCCCTTAAATTTTAAGCTTAGAGAATGAAATTTGATATATAGAATTCTTTTGCAGTGAAGCAAAACAAGTTCCACGCCCCTTTTTTAGGAAAATGTAATTTTTGGCTAAACCCTAAGGAATTTCTTAAAAGTGTGTGATCAACATATTTACAGAATCTCTTTATTTCGTCAGTATAAAGTTTTTTTTTCCAAATCCACTTTTTGGGGCGTTTTTAGTAAAACGTGTTTCGGTGCATTTTTAAAATATTTGAAAATATTTGATCATCTCGTGGATCTTGTTGGAGGAATGGCGAATGCGATGGGTCCTGGTTATAGATACCATCATGTCATTGTTATGCTGCTTCTGAATTGATGCACTTAGTTTGGAGTTTCTTTTTGTAGAAACCTTCACTGGAATATTGGAAGGATGGCCCATTACATATTATATTGCAAAGCATGAACAAGGAATTAGATTTGTGAATAGTCGGACATGTTGCTTTATAGACAGCTAGAGCTATGAAGGCAAAACGCTATCTATCATCTTCTAGGGACTGCTGAAGTGAGCTGGACCAATCAATATGGCTTCCAATTTCGCCTGGTCACTAGCTTAATGCCTTTATTTTAGTCGATTATTTTCCAATTATTACGTTCCATATGGTCTTTCTGTACTGCATTACAAAAGGATTTGAGTTGAGAATCTTGTAGGTTGGTCGTTAATTTCTTTACGCTTTAAACGTCTCAGGATTAACAGCCTTCAATGCTAGGTTTACACCAGATCGTTGGGCCTCAAATTTTCTTAATATTCGTTGTTAAATCTTCATCCCTAAAGCGTAAATTTGTGGCACCAGTGATCTCCATTTAGGTCAAGCCCACTTTTGCCACAGGACCAAAACGCAAAATTATGTGGTCACCGAAAGTTTCCTTCAATAAATCAATTTTGGCACGAGTTAATATGTTGCGCCGTCTTGTTGAATTCACAGCTGCTGCCTGTCATGGTTGTTCAATAGATGAACGAAAAAGTCAGTAGTCATTGCTCTATAGCGGTCACCATAGACTGTAACGTTCTGCATCCTTTTTAAAGATGTACTGACCAATTATTCCACCAGCCCATAATGCACACCAAACCGTCAGTTTTTTTGGATATAACTGTGTCTCAACATACCCATGAGGATTATCATCACTCCAAATACGGCAGGTTTGTTTATTGACGTATCCATTCAACCCAAAGGGAGCTTCATCACTAAACAAACTTCGTTTATGCTAATTGGGATCAACGGCAATTTTGTTTTGGGCCTATTCACCGAATATACGACTTGCTAGGTGATTCTGTTGCTTCAATTCTTGCACGAGTTGGATTTTGGAAGCAAGCAAACCAAGATCTTTGCGCAAAATCCTCCATAAAGTGGATGGACACATATCCAATTCCTGTGCACGATGGCGGATAGACTGATTCGGGTCTTCCTCTATGCTACGCTCTACAGCAGTAATGACTTATCTTCTGTACGCACTTCTTAAGACGCACTACGTCTCTGTGGATGCGTATTATCATTTAGAGTAAACGTGGTGCGAAAACATTCCATACTTAATCGAATTGATTGCTCTGGATGGACGATTTTGTTAACCGTAAAATGGACGTAGTGCGCGATACCAAAGACTATGAATTCTATACAGATGACGCATTGAGAACAAAAAACAGAAACTTTTGCTCAGTAGCTTCACGGTACGAGCGGCAGTGTGCATGAAAACACATGAAAAACAAGAACACGACCCGCCATAGAACAATTTTTGTTATATGGAGTACGTCATCTGTATAGAATTCATAATCTTTGGCGATACGTATTTCGAAAGGAACCATGATTTTCAAAATAAATTTGCACAATTAGGAAGCGTTGTTCAGACGTCAGTCTATTCATATTAAAATGCAAAACCAAACTAAAAATAAATCACTTGACAGCTGACAAAATGGCTACCAGTTAAAATAGTCAACTTAAAGTTCTATACCTCTAAAAACAACACCCGTTCTCATATTTCGGTGACATCTGTGTCCAGTTCTATCTTAGTACTATGTTTTAACTGGGCTCGGTATTTATTGAGTTTTTGATTTGTAAATATCACCAAAGATTCCAACATTGAATGTTCAAAAATTTTGGACTAAAGTTCAAAATAGCCTTCAAAATTACGGCCGTGTAATCTTATTATGTTATTTGCCGCAGTTCGTGATGTTCCAGGGCACTCTTGTCTACTTAAGTGGCGCTAGAGTCCGGAATGAACCTGGGCCTCAACTAACATGCCTCTCCAATTAGCACGGTCCTTAGCTAACTGCCTCCAGTTGCGCACTCCAAGTTGGTTGAGGTCGGTTTCTACTTGTGCGCGCCACTTAAGTCGAGGTCTTCCTCTACTGCGTCCGACGTCTGGTTGGGAATCGAAGACTCTGCGAGCCGGAGTATTGGTGTCCATTCGTTCTACATGTCCTAGCCATCTTAAACGTCCAATGCGGAGTTTTTTGACCAGGGGAATGTCGCTGTACAGCTCGTATAGTTCTTGGTTGAATCTTCGTCTCCATAGCCCGTCAACGCAAACGGGACCGAAGATTTTCCGAAGAATTTTCCTCTCGAATCTACCAAGGATTTCTTTATCCGCTTTTGATACGGTCCATGCTTCAGCGCCGTAGAGCAGGACTGGGATGATCAGGGTCTTATATAGGATCTCCTTAGTAGTTCGAGTGAGGGCTTTACTACTAAATTGCCTTCTTAGCCCGAAGAAACAGCGGTTGGCAAGAGTAATTCTTCGTTCAATTTCTGACGAGATGTTGTTGTCAGAGTTAATAGCGGAGCCGAGGTAGACAAAGTCCCGTACTACCTCAAAGTTATATCTGTCAGTGGTGACGTTCTGTCCAATTCGTCGATGTTGTGAGTCCTTTCGTGATGACAGCATATACTTAGTCTTACCCTCATTTACTGCTAAACCCATTTTCGCCGCTTCCTTCTCTATACTAGCAAACGTGGCTATGACATCACGTTGAGTCCTACCAATGATGTCAATATCGTCAGCGTATGCTAGTAGTTGCACCGACTTTTGGAAAATTGTGCCTCTGGTGTTGGCTCGGGAGTTTTGCACAATCCTCTCAAGAATCAGATTAAAGAAGTCACATGACAGCGCATCGCCTTGCCTAAATCCTTTTTTGGTATCGAATGTGACGGTGAGGTCGTTTCCGACTCTGATGGAGCAGCGAGAATTCTCTATCGTCATCCTACACAAACGGACGAGTTTGGGCGGTATACCAAAACTAGACATGGCTCTGTACAGTTCGTCTCTATAAATGCTGTCATATGCGGCTTTGAAATCGATGAATAGGTGGTGGGTATCGATTTGGACTTCTTGAGTTTTTTCCAGGATCTGCCGAAGTGTGAAAATTTGATCGGTTGTGGACTTTCCTGGCCTAAAACCACACTGATAAGGGCCAATCAGGTTGTTGGTAAACGGTTTCAGGAGTTCACATATTACGGCAGATAGGATCTTGTAGGCGATGTTGAGGAGACTTATGCCTCTGTAGTTGGCGCAGTTCAGAGGGTCTCCTTTTTTGTGGATCGGGCAAACGATGCTGAGGTTCCATTTTTCAGGCACAGGTACTTTCATCCGACCAGATTTGGCTTATGAGTTGGTGGATGTTACTTACCAAGTCATCTCCGTTGGGCTTATGGAGCTCAGCAGGAAGGCCGTCATTTCCGGCAGCCTTATTAAGCTTGAGTTTAGATATTGCTATCCTCACTTCACTCAGGTCGGGTGGTTGGCAGTTTTCGCTGTCGTTACCAATATTGAATGGTTCGTTCTGCCTGACAGCAGAATGTTGTTCGTCATCGCCGAATAACAGTCTGCAGAAGTGGTTCTTCCATATCCTCAGCATCGACTGTGTCTCAACTACAATATTTCCTTGTTCATATCGACAGGATTCTGTTCGAGCCTTGTATCCTTGGCTTTGTCGTTTTACACTTTGGTAAAACTTACGAACATCGTTCCTGGAGTGGCACCTCTCTATATCCTCGATCGCGCGCTTTTCTTGCTTATTTTTCTTCTTGCTGAAAAGCCGATGTTCTTCCCTTCTTCTTTGCCTATAGAGCTCAATGGCAGCAACCGTCTTCACCTGCAGCTTAGCCTTGTAGGCCTCGTTCATGGCTGCGACCATCTGTCGGCATTCCTCATCAAACCAGGGGTTTCTTGCTGGTGGGCGCGAGAAACCTAGCACATCAGTTGCGGCTGATCTAATGGCCTGTTGGCATAGTTGCCATTGCTCTTTGACATTCGATGCTGGTGGTATGGTGTTAATCGAGAGGTTAAGGGATACGCGTTGTGCGAAGGTCTTGGCGGTCTCTCGCGATAGCAGTCTTCCGACATTAAATTTTTTCACAGTATTTCTGGATTGTTGTGGCGTGGTGGATATCCGCATTCTTACCTTGGCTGCTACAAGGTAGTGATCCGAGTCGATGTTAGCTCCTCGGAATGTTCGGACATCCAAAATACTGGATGCGTGCCTCTTATCTATCGCAATGTGATCAATTTGGCTGACCGTTCGTTGATCTGGGGACCGCCATGTCCCCTTATGGATATCGAGGTGAGGAAACCGTGTGCTGGCTATAGTGGCATTTCGTTCCGTAGCGAAATCAATTAGCCTAAGTACGTTACCAGACGTGTTGTCGTGTTTTCCGACAATACTTCTAAAGATGTCTTCTCTTCCTACCTTTGCGTTAAAATCTCCCAGCACGATTTTAACATCGTACTTCGGTAGTCGCTCATAGGTTTTGTCAAGGAGCTCGTAGAAGCAATCCTTAGCTATATCATCTTTTCTTCCGTCGGAGCGTGAGCGCATATAAGGCTTATGTTGGCGAATTTGGCCTTGATGCGGATTGTTACTATGCGTTCGCTAATGTCTTGGAAACATAAGACTTCTTGCCTAAGTCTGGCACTTATAACAAATCCGCATCCGAATAGTCGCTGTTTCTGCTCACTTTAACACGGTCCGTAGTAGATGTCACAGTTTTTCATCCTCTTTTTGCCCGGCCCATCCCATCGTATTTCCTGGATGGCAGTAATGTCTGCTTTGTAGCAGTTTAGGGCTTCCGCTAGTTGTTCGCCTGCACCTCTCCTGTTTAATGTTCTCACATTCCAGGTGCAGATACGAACGTCGTGTTGCTGCTAATAAATAACTTACCTAGGTTAGAAGTGACTTTGTAACTTCGATTCCGGGCTGGGTTTGCTACGGAACCCATAAGGAATCAGTGCGGAGTCTCACCATAGATTATAGTTTGGTACCACGGGAATCAGGAGCCCCTAAGATTTGTCTTTGCCTGATTTTGAGGTAGGACTGGGAGATCTTGGTGGCTGTGGTTTATCCCGAAGGCTGAGAGTATTGTATTCTAAAGTTGTGTCCATAATCGACAAAAACAGAGATACACCGCAAAGAAAATGCCGTTATCTGATTTGGTATTTGTTTTGCATTAAAATTTGTGATAACATTTTGACACTAGCTATTCCAAAAAAAAAATTAATTAAAAATGAATGTAAATCGGTTTTGGTCTTGAAGTTGTTGGAGGGGTTGTCGAGGAGTGATCAATTGGCATGGGTTTTAGCGTAGTAGGTCTCAATCTCTCAAAAATGGACACCAAAAAGGGATTTAGCGTAATAGGTATCATTGCCTCGTTATTCTTTATGTATGCTGGTTTGAGCGTTGTAGGTCTGGTTGCCCAAGTGTATGATGGCCTCAATGTTGTAGATCTCGTTGTCAACGCTGGTTTCAATGTGGTAGTTTTTGGTGTCGATGATGGAATTGGAATTTTTTCACTTGCTGAATACGTCTTCTTATCCAAACTTTGTGGAAGGTCGGGTTGTATGTCCGTGATTTGAGCTAGGAAAAGATATCTTTTTTCAAAAAATGTAAAAAAAAAGATTCAATTAAATTCGTTTATACATGATTCCTGACGATATCCCTTGTCATCAGCTATATAGAAGACTGTCAGATATTTTCCATCAGAAAGTCGATATGAATAGTATCCTCTAACCACTAGAAAATCACCACCATTAATGCGGGACAGGTATCCTCGTTCGTAGCGAATACTTCCATCAGATTGTGCGTATCTGAAGGATAAAGGCGTTAATAAGTATGATGAATGCTTAAATAGCAAAGACACAAACCTGTATTCGTAGGTGCCATCGGGATTTCTCCTATCGAATTGGTCTATAATCGTCGTCAAATGATTATCCTTTTGTTGAATTGGCTTCGGACTGCTCTGATTTAATGATGGTCTTGAGGTTCGTCGTAAATCCATGCAATCCACACTCCAGAAACCAATAATGGCAACAACAAAAAAGACAACCCTGTATCGATACATTTTACTGCGATGAAACTTAAATTGTTAATGATATTCCACGATTGGTTTGGATCCTTTTTATACTACCTGCTACAATTAAACTTAAAACTTTTATTCGAGTCCCGAACAGAGGGCTGGATATTTTCTTGTGTTCGCATGTCATGTGTATACAACTGCAAACAATGTGATCATTCGAAATGGGCACTTCAAAATGTATGTCAGTGAAGGCGCTCGGTGTGTTTCAGAACCTGTGGAGACATAAATAAACCTTAAAATGATTTCATAACTTTTTGTTTTGTTTCCTTTGCCAAAAAATTCTAAATGGATGCTGAACAAATTAAGAATGTGTTCAGCTCACTCGTGCTGGTTATATGGTCAGTGACCAGATTGTTGAATTTGGTTAAACAAGACTGAAATGGGAACATTTTTGAGCTTGTAATTGGAGAAGTTTTCTCGTAAGTGACTCTTAGGAACTATTAAGGGGTTCTTGTGGTCACAGCTGTTTTTTTTCTTGTGAGGTGGTTGGAGATAAATAATTGAGTACTTAAAAGCTTACGAGGGTTGGAAGTAGGTACAAGTTTTCATTTGAGGGGGGATGGTTTCATGCATAATTCTTCTTGGGCACGTGCCGACTAATGAAAGTTGGATTGAATGAGTACGGTCCTTGTTATATCTAATCCACATCATTTTATGTTATGCTCTGAGTTTTTTTTAGATGCGCTCTGCTTGTTTGTGTGTCCTTAAGATGGAGAAAGTTGTGTCATGTAATGGAAAAAAACTGTTCTTATGTAACAATATGCGCTCATCCCCTATAGCCTGATTGATGGCATTTTGTGAAATGTTACTGTTGTTCGTTTGTTGAAATTTGGTTATTTTGATAGTCTAGCAGTTTTATTAGAACAGACGGCTATGACATATAGGTCGATTCATCAATCCGCATTAGAGGAAGCCATCTCCTTATATGGCGCGCTCAAGTTTAAGCCAACTACGACCATATCAAATTAGGCTAGGTTCTCTTAGATGATTGAGAACCTGGTTGATTCCGTGCTGCATCGCCACTAAACTAAGTAACTACAGATATAGTCCGGTAGAGCAAACAATATTTAGAGTAGGAGTTTGGGTTTTTGTAGAATTGACGCGTATTTTTGTCAAAGGTCAGAGACACAAAACGAAACACAACAATTCAGAGCTGACTGTTCTATGAAACACGAAGGTATAGAAAAGGAGACCAACGTGCTTAGAGAACCGGGCTAATATAGCCAGAGCCTGTGAGGAGTAACTAATTGAGACACATAATATATCCATGCACTACAACGCAAAACCTGCGTGGGAATAGTATCGACACCGAAGAAGCAAAGAGAAGAAAATCCTACGTAGAAAAGGAGATAATGTTCAGAGAAGACAAAGATTCACGCGACAAGGATATTCCGTCAATTCTACAAAAAAATAAAGTCTAACAACTGTCCTCGAAGTAGCAACACATGCTCATGGAAACAACAATGATGACAGAGTCACAGACGCACTAGGAATAGCAGATATATTCAGGTATCATTTCCAGCTGGTGCTGTGAGGGTATAATGTCGTGAGAGTAATAGGCACCTCCAATCAAAAAAGGTATAAAGCTTCCTACCAGTAGTGAAGAATTTGGAATTTAGAGCTGAAGAACAACAAGGCACCTCCTTTCAGAAGATATCTTCATATGCGGATACGAACCCTTGAAAGTGAGGATGCACCAAACCACTATCCAAGTCTTAATGGTTAAGAGCATTCGGATGACTGGAATATCAGCTCCATATGTCCCATCTGCAAGAAAGGCGATCCCATGTATTGCGCTAACTATCGAGGTACAACACTGCATGATGTCGCATATATCGGGTTTTTCAATACGAGTGCTACAAAAGTTTTTTTTTAAATAAAATAAAAACGGTTTTGGATATCAATGAAATTCTTTATTCCTGTGAAAGTACGTTCAATGGCATTATGCATGGAACTCGATTTCTTTTGCATAGCCACCACGGGCACGCTTGCAGAAGTCCAGATGCTGAACCCAATTTTCGACTGTTTTCAAGCATAAATCGGCCGACAATGCTGTTCATCAATCGTCTCTGGCTTGTTGACATAGACCATAGACTTGACGTAGCCCCACAGAAAATAGTCTAACGGCGTCAAATCGCACGACCGAGGCGGCCAAGCGACTGGACCATTTCGTGAGATAACAAATTCTCGAAACTTTGTTTCCAATAAATTGTTTGTGACATTCGCTGTGTGACTTGTGGCGCCGTGCTGTTGGAACCACATGTCTCCCAAGTCCATATCATACAATTGGGGCCAAAAATATTCGGTTATCATTGAACGGTAGCGATTCCCATTTACAGTAACGTGCCGGTCTTGATCATCACGGAAGAAGTACGGCCCAATGATGCCGCCGGCCCATAAACCACACCAAACCGTAATTTTTTCGGGATGCAATGATGACTCATGGAGTACGTGTGGATTGCTGCCTGACCAATACCGCATATTTTGTTCATTGACGAAGCCATTCAGCCAGAAATGAGCCTCATCGCTGAAGATGATTTTAGATGAAAATCGGAATCATTTTCAAGTTGTTGCTCAGCCCAATTCATGAACATACGACCCTTCTGGTGGTCATGCGGCTTCAGTTCTTGCGTCAATTTGGTCTTGTAAGGATGTAGGCCAAGATCTTTTCGCAAAATTCGCCACAACGACGTCACAGAGATGCCCAACGCTTGAGAATGACGTGTGAGAGACACATTTGGGCTTTCTTCAACTGAAGCCTCAGCGGCAGCAATATTCTCGACACTACGGGCACTTCTTTGTCTCACTGGCGCGGGAACATTTTGTACTGTGCCTGTGGATTCAAATTTTTCCACTAGACGCTAAATTGTTGATCTGCTAGGACGATTATGACGACCATAAATTGGACGTAGCGCTCTTAACGTTGAGGCCACTGTCTCCGAATTTCGGTAGTAAATTTCAATAATTTCGACTCGTTGTTGGCTCGTATATCTTTCCATCATGAAATGGTAAACCTTACTGAAGAGAAATGTCAAAAGAACGGCAAGAAATATGGCGTCGTATGCTGTCCCTGTCGCTCTACTTTTGTAGCGTCCCTGTTGAAAAACCCTTTATGATCTAATCCAACAGGCGAAACGCTTTGGTCTTCTAGTTAACAAGCTACAAAATACAGTCAACTCAGAACCCTGGACAAAAAGTCAGTGATGATAGCAACAACTTTGAGGTAGTTAAAAAGTTCATCTACATCGGAGTCAGCAACAATCACATGAATGATTCACCGTATTTGGGCCGGCACTAAATATTTTAGAATAGGTTAGGTTGGTTGGGTGATACCGGCTACCTAGGTATACGTCTTCCCTCATCACACTCAGGTCAATATAGACCCATTGTGCTGCCTGTTTGGGGTCCATTTGTGTGGTTGGTTCCTTCATTTATCCCGCTGCTGTCCACGTTAGACCCTTTTCAGTCATCCAGATGTAGTTGCAAACCTGAAAAGATTAGAGAGGTCATGAGGTCATACTACTTACTTAAGTGGCGCTACAGTCCGGAATGAACCTGTGCCTCAACCAACATGCCTCTCCAATTAGCCCGTTCCTAAACTAACTGCCTCCAGTTGCGCACTTCAAGATGGTTGAGGTGAGTTTCTACTTGTGCGCGCCACTTAAGGCGAATTCTTCCTCTACTTCGTCCGTCGTCTTGCTGGGAATCGATGACTCTGCGACCCGGAGTATTGGTGACCATTCGTTCTACATGTCCAAGCCATCTTAAACGTGCAATGCGGAGTTATTTTGGCTAGGGTCATGTCGCTGTACAGCTCGTATAGTTCTTGGTTGAATCTTCATCTCAGGGTTTTATATAGGATCTCCTAAGAACTTCGAGTGCGGGCTTTACTACTAAATTGCCTTCTTAGCCCGAAGAAACAGCGGTTGGCAAGAGTAATTCTTCGTTTTAGCCTAGCCGAGGTAGACAAGGTCCCGTACCATCTCAAAGTTTTATTTGTCAATCACCACGTTCTGTCCAATTCATCGATAGACATGCCTCTGTATAGTTCGTCTCTATAAATGCTGTCGTCTGCGGCTTTGAAATCGATGAATAGGTGGTGGGTATCGATTTGGACTTCTTGGGTTTTTTCCAGGATCTGCTGAAGTGCGGAAATTTAATCCGTCGTGGACATTCCTGGCCTAAAACTACACTGCTAAGGGCCGATCAGTTTGTTGGTAGACGGTTTCATGCGTTCACATATTACGACAGATAGGCTCTTGTAGGCGATGTTGAGGAGACTTATGCGCAGTGCAGAGAATCTCCGTTTTTGTGGATTGGGCAAACGAAGCTTAAGTTCCATTCTTCGGCTTTATAAAGCTCGGAAAGTCCATTATTCTGGTAGCCTTATTAAGTTTGAGTTCAGATATCGCAATCCTCACATCAATTAGGTCGGGTGGTTGGCAGTTTTCGCTGTCGTTGCCAATATTGAATGATTCGTTCTGACTGACAGCGGAATGTTGTTCGTCATCGCTGTAAAAGAGTCTGCAGAATTGGTTCTTCCATATCCTCAGCATCGACTGCGTCTCAGCAAAGATAATTCCTTGTTCATCTCGACAGGATTCTGTTCGAGCCTTGTATGATTGGATTTGACATTTGACACTTTGGTTAAACATGCGAACATCGTTCCTGGAGGGGCACCTGTCAATATACTCGATCGCGTGTTATTCTTGCTCTTTATAGAGGTCAATGGCAGCTCTCGTCTTCACCTGCAGCTTAGCCTTGTAGGCTAACGAGTTCTTGGCTGCGAGCATTTGTCGGCTTATCATCAAACCAGGAGTTTCTTGCTGGTGGCCACGAGAAACCTAGTTGCGGCTGATCTAATGGCTTGTTGGCTTCGTTGCAATTGTTCTTCGACATTAGATGCTGGTGGTATGGTGTGAATCGAGAGGGATATGCGTTTCGCGAAAGTCTTGGCGGTCTCTTGCGGTTGCAGTCTTTCGACGTGAAATTTTTTCACAGTAGTTCTGGCTTGTTGTGGCGTTGTGGATATTCGCATTCTTACCTTTGCTGCAACAAGGTAGTGGTCTGAGTCGATGTTAGCCCCTCGGAATGTTCGGACATCCAAAATGCTGGATGCGAGCCTCTTGTCTATCGCAATGTGATCAATTTGGTTGACTGTTCGTTGATCTGGAGACCGCAATGTCCCTATGGATATCGAGGTGAGGAAACCGTGTGCTGGCTATAGTGGCATTTCGTTCCGTAGCGAAGTCAATTGGCCTAAGTCCGTTACCAGACGTGTTGTCGTGTAGGCTATATTTTCCGACAGTACTGCTAAAGATGTCTTCTCTTCCTACCTTTGCGTTAAAATCTCCCAGCACGATTTTAACATCGTACTTTACTTTGGTAGTCGCTCAAAGGTTTTGTCAAGGAGCTCGTAGAAGCAATCCTTAGTTCTATCACCGTTTTCCTCCGTCGGAGTGTGAGACTTATGTTGGCAAATTTTGCCTTGATTCGGATTGTTACAATGCATTCGCTAATCTCTTTGAAACATAAGACTTCTTGCTTAAGTCTGAGGTTATTGAAAATGTATTTCCCAAGCTTCTTATTTTTAGTTGACTAAGACCTTGGAAGTCGCACAGAATGTGGGAGGTATCCTCGTGTATTTCTTCATCACAACAGCCTTTACTTTTAAGTTAATTGTGTCCAGTCAGAATATCTACTAATGTCAAAACAAATTTCCTATTTTTTGAAGTAGTTTAAGGATTCTGGTTCAGGCCACATACTTTTGGATGTTTCAGAATTTTGGATGGAGTTCCTGCTCTTTTCGGCAGTATTCATAGTTTTTTGTCCCACCCGTGATTTGATGTCAAATACTGCGGTTTGACAGACTGGTCTGTCTGATCAATGCTGATGGCAGATCTTTTCCTGGCCAGTTTATCAGACATTTCGTTACCCTGTATGCCTCTGTGTTCGAAGACCCAGCAGAGCTTAAAATGTTGAGGAGACTTATGCCTCTGTAGTTGGCGCAGTTCAGAGCGTCTTCTTTTTTGTGAAATTGGCAAACTATGCTGAGGTTTCATTCTTCAGGCAAATTTTCATCCGACCAGATTTGGCTTATGAGTTGGTGGATGTTACTTACCAAGTTATCTCCGCCGGATTTATAAAGCTCAATGCGGAAGGGCGTAATTTCATGCAGCCTTATTAAGAATGAGTTTAGATATTCTATCCTCACTTCACTTAGGTCGTGTGGTTGGCAGTTTTCGCTGTTGTTGCCAATCTTGATTGGTTCGTTCTGCCTGACACGGAATGTTGTTCGTCATCGCCGTTTAACAGTCTGCAGAAGTGGTTCTTCTATATCCTCATCATCGACTGTGTCTCAACTACGATATTTCCTTGTTCATCTCGACAGGATTGTGTTTGATACTTGTATCCTTGGCTTTGACGTTTTATACTTTGGTAAAACTTGCGAAAATCGTTCCTGTAGTGGCACTTCTCTATATCTTCGATCGCTCGCTTTTCTTGCTTGGAAGAAAGTACTGGAGGACTATACTGTGCTCCGTGAGACGAAAAGTGCTGTTCAGCTTTAGTGTTTCTAAAAAAAATTTCAACTCCTCCGCCTATGTCCATTTTTGGACCATTCGTAGAGATGGATATGGTTTCGGTATTCAGTACGTTCCTCTCCCACTCATATCTACTTGAAAAGATGCGAAGAATGGTCTTTAAAATTCAAGATGAGGCAGCATGTAGTCAGGTGATACAGCGAGCCCAGGTATCTGTTTAGAATTTTTGCGTATCCTCCTGAGTTCATGTTCAAGCAGCTGAGCTGATTAATTCTTTCAGGTAAAGGTATAGCGGTGGGAGGACTCAGTGGTGCGATGGTTAGTGCGATGAACTGCCGCGCAGAAGGTCTGGGTTCGATTCCCAGTCGTAGCAACACCTGATTTTTCACTGGCATTCCTCTCGTGATGATCTGACAAATCATCCGAGTAGTATCAATTGTCAACAATAGCTTATCTCAACTAAGCCTTTCGGATTCGGCATAAAACAGGAGGTCCCTCCATCATGCAAGAAGTACACACGCACATGTGAGAAAGCTAGGCCCTGTGTACTAACGAGCCTGCTGCGCCAAAAATTTGTATTTGTAAAGGTCTAGCGGTAGCAGGTTGAGGATGGATTCCAGTCTCGCTGTTGGTGTAGGGAGTCCCAATGGCTTTTTTTTACAGCGTGGATAATTGATTAAGGAATGATGAAATGGTCCCCCAAAAGTAAATGTTTTGGCGAAGAATGATTATGGAATTCGTTATATAAAAAGGGGCATTGGGCTATTTTAGATGAAGAAATCATTTTCAATAGCTGAAATGTCAAATATGTATAGTCTATGGTATCTTAATTGTTGGTTGGATGTTCGACATACTGTCTCTGACCAAATGCTCTACTCTGTCAAAAATACATTAGAAACCATCGTTAACAATAAAAAGAGGCAGCCCTTCAAACTACTATTCTCAACGATGAACTCAAGAGACATTGGAATCCTACCGACATTTTTTAAACCCAATACTGATGAACTCCATATTACAAAACGTAAGGATTTAGTTATTTGGGAAAAAATAAATTGCTATACATGATTGATGTCTGACCTTATCGTCAACATTCAACAAATTCAATATCATACCATCCAAAATGAACATCTCCAAAAGAATTCTCTGACTTTTCTTGACCCGTAAACCACAAACAATTAACCAAAATTGTTGTTCCTCTAAATCATGTTAACGACACACCTCGTTGTTCATCTGACAGCTTGGTCGTAAAACTAATTTTTATGTGCATTTTCGCATCTGTTTGTTAAAAATAAACAAGCGTGTTAGCAGCCACCTACAGCCATAAAAATCAAAATATATCTACAAGTCCATCGACCCAAGTCTGTGGTATGACGTCAGCTCTTCACCATAGCAATGTCAATCCGACTTAATCGCGGTGCATTAAGTCACCGCCGAATTGTTTAAGCAACTAACTTCGCCCCTTAAGTGGAATTACCCGTAATGCCAACAATTAACCCAAAATGTGTAAACATTTAAAAATTAAGTACAAACATGAATTTTGGATGTTTTATATCGATGCGATAGCCATCTTTAAAATCCAGCGTAACCCGAAGTGTGGGCTTGAATATTATATTCATGGCATAGTTGGGCATAAATTATGCTATATTTTTGGGGTACTAAATGTTTGTCGACGTCGTTGTTGGACATTGAACCTGAATGACGAATTTTTTTTAATGATTTTCACCGGTGTTCATCGTGGACCGGTCATTCTGGTCAGTGCTCTTGTATCCATAGGTGGCCACTACATTTATATTGGTTTAATTTTTCATTTAATTAGGTTTATGGGTGTAACGCGGATTCATTATGGAGGTCATATTAATGATGAGGATAGAAGTGGAATCTGGCAGTGGACATATTCGTTGGAAATGGTAAGAAGGGCGTTCTTATATACTATACCCCGGAAGTGTTGGAATATGAATATTAAAGCAGCGGCTATTCTTAAGAAGAGGATTTTCGGTCAAAACCTGAGGAAATTCGAAAAAAGTATTGGTCAAAACATTTTCAAGTTTATTTATTTATTTATTTCATCTAATGAGCTCAACTCTAACAGATTACTTAAAATATTGTTATAACTTAAGGTATGTGTAATAATTTCAGTATTAAATTTTTAAAATTCATTCTATTTAGTGTTAAATCTATTTCATTTGGAATTAGCAAAGGTAATTCATTAAAAAGTTTAATACATCTTGATATGGGTTCGTTGCATTCATAAATATATTTATGACTCTGAGCTTTCAAAAAATGACGCTGAAGCAAATTTATTTCGGGTACATATATATCAAATAACTCAAGGATTACTGGACATTTCACACGACTCGAGAATACATCATGTACAAACATTATACATTGAACACACCGTCTCATTTCTAAAGTTTCAAGCCCTATAATGGCGCATCTTTCTAAATATGAAGGCATTTTTTCAATATTAGGGCTTAGTTTTCTTATAACAAAACGAGTAAATGATTTTTGAACTTTTTCTATTCGAGTTATAGCATTATAATGCGAGGGGTACCATATAATAGAACAATATTCAAGTAAAGAACGTACCAGAGACATATAAACAGATTTAAGGGCATACATATTGGTGAAATCAGAGCAATTACATTTTATGAAACCAAACATAGAATTAGCTTTTGCTATAATATAGTCCATATGAATGGAAAATGGAAATTTTGGTGTCAAAAATTATTCCAAGGTCCTTAACATCATTTTTTCGTTCTAACATTATACATATCTGCAATATATAATATTTATTTGCAGTAAAGACATAACACTTATTTATATTCAATTTCAAACCATTATTTTTACACCAATTGACGACTACATTAAGATCACTTTGAATTTTAGTACAGTCAGAAACGTTTTTCACTCTACAAAATAGCTTTATATCATCTGCATACATTAAACATTTAGTATATTTCAACAAAGACGGGATTTCATTTATGAATATATTAAATAAAAGAGGGCCAAGATGGCTACCCTGAGGAACACCCGACGATACAGTTATGTACCTTGATAAAATATTGCTAATTTTAACGCATTGTTTCCTACATTTGAGGTAACTTTGGATCCAATTTAAAAGCATTCCGTGTATACCAAATGATTCAATTTTGGCAATCAATGTGTTATGACAGACAGTATCAAAAGCTTTTATAAAATCTATGTATAATACATGGACTTGATAGCCAGATTCAAATGCTTCTATGACATATTTCGAAAGCAGTATAAGGTTGGTTTTAGTGGATTTACCAGATACAACCCATTTACCAGGTACAAATATGCTCTTTAAAAAAATGGTAAGTTTATCAGAGACGTTCAACTCAAAGAGTTTTGGGATTGCAGATAGCTTTGATATTCCACGATAATTTTCAATATTACTCTTTGGACCAGCCTTGTGTATTGGTGTTATAAAGGAAAGCTTCCATTCATCCAAGAAAATCCCTGAAGACAATGATAAATTAAAAATTATTTGAAGGGGAATGGCCAAAGCAAATTTAGATTGTTTTAAGAAAAATGATGGAATTCCATCGGCGCCAGGATTCATAGAACAATTCAACTTTGTTATACCTTTTATGATCTCGATTTCAGATATTAAAATAGAGCTTATAACGGGTGATTTTTTAAGAGGTTTAGAACTTTTTTTTTCGAAAAAATGAATGAAATATTTATTTGAATCGATAGTTTGAACCTTGCAATTTAATGTTTAAAGATAATTTCATGCAAATGTTGACCGCGGCTGCGTCTCAGGTAGCCCATCCGCTGAGTCCAATTTTGGCATACTCTTTCACACATATCGGCCGGTATCTCACGAATGAATGCATGGATGTTGGCTTCCAGTGCGTCAATCGAAGCGGGCTTGTCCCTATAGACATTAGCCTTGACATACCCCCACGAAAAATAATCTAATGGTGTCAAATCGCCCGAAACGTGAAATTAACTGTTCACCAAACTCGCCTCGCAATTGCGCCATTGTTTCGCGTGCTGTGTGGCATGTGGCACCGTCTTGTTGAAACCACATATCATGCAAGTCAAGAACTTCCATTTCGGGCAAAAAAAAGTTTGTTATCATCGCTCGGTAGCGTTCACCATTGACAGTAACGCTGCCATTCGCATCATCTTTGAAGAAATATGGCCCAATAATGCCGCCGGCCCATAAACCGCACCAAACAGTGGCTTTTTCGGGATGCATTAGTAGCTGTTGCAATGCTATTGGCTGATCTTCACTCCAAATGCGGCAATTTTGCTTATTTACGTACCCATTCAACCAAAAATGAGCCTCATCGCTGAACACAATTTTTCGATAAAAAAGCGGATCCTCGGCCAGCTTTCCAAGAGCCCATTCAACAAAAATTCGGCGTTGTGGTAGGTCGGCTGGCTTTAGTTCTTGCACCAGCTGTATCTTAAAAGGCTTTACGCCCAAATCCTTCCGCAAAATTTTCCACGTAGTGCTGTAACAAAGGCCTAACTGCTGGGAACGGCGCCGAATCGACATTTCGCGGTCTTCTGTCACACTAGCTGATACGGCCGCAATATTTTCTTCACTACGCACAGTACGTAAACGTGTTGGTGGTTTAATGTCCAACAAAGTAAATTTGGTGCGAAATTTGGTCACAATCTTCCGAATAGACTGCTCAGAAGGTCGAGAATGCCGATCATAAAATGGAAGCAGCGCGCGATGAACATTTCGAACCGAGCACGAATTTTGATAGTAAAATTCAATAATTTGCAAGCGTTGTTCATTTGTAAGACGATCCATGGTTAAATTGCAAACCAAACTGAAGCTGTTTGACAGTGACACAAGGTACTAAACACACGTCAGCTGTCAAAACCAGTGTTGCCAAAACCAAACCAGCTAAAAAATCACCCGTTATTAGTATGACCAATATTTGAATGTACAACGTACGAGGGACTAACGACAGAATGATTGATATACACTGACACGAAAAATGTCGCGAAAAGTTCACATGTGTTTTCAAGATCAATTGATGATTGCCCATTATACTCCATGCATTCCTGAATAGAAACCGATTTCCTATTGCCATTTAGAAATACCCAAAATGCTTTCGGATCATTTGTTATGCGAGACTGTATGTTCAAAATATATTGTTTGTATAAATATTTGTTTAAAAAATCATATTCTCTTCTCAATTGACAAAAACGCTGCCAATCAACATCCAAATATGATTTTTTATATCTATATATATAAAAATGGATCTTGGTTTGTTCGGATGCTTAAAACTCGAAAACGACTGGACCAAATTGGATACTTCCTTCTGTGGATTTGTTCGTAATTGCTCCGCGAAGGTTTAGAAAAAAAGAAAAATTGAAAAATTCTCAACAGGTGGCGCTGTAGGCGGTCATCCCATTTGATAATGGCAAAACAACGTTTGACGGGCCAGCTTGTATTTTATAAACTTTGTTTTTGTTATTTTTTAAAATTTACAAGTCGTTTGTTATGCCACGGTAATTTAAAGTTACGTTGATTTCTTTTTTTTTTGGAATAAATTGTGAAAATCCACAATGTAATACATTCTGGAACTTAATGTATGTACCTTCTAATGAGAGCCCGAAAAGGATTTGATTCCAATCAACAGAGTCAATGTAATTATTGAGTGCCACGAAATCACCTTTAGAAAAATTATATGTTGGACTATTTGAGTAATTAAATGATGTTTTTTAACTATTTTCAAATTTTAACAAAGAACATATAGCAATGTGATGGATAGAATTTCTTAACAATGGATAAATTACTTCAGATACTTTATAAATTACGTGATTGTTTATAAAAATTAAATCAAGAATTCTATTTAAAGAGGTTTCAATGTGGTTAATTTGGACAACATCTAATGAATAGATTTTATCAATAAAACTAAATTCTATTTCTTTCTTCATATTATATGGAATTAGGCATTTTTCATCATTCGAATAAATCCATTTAATGTTACCTAAGTTAAAATCACCAACTATAAATGGGTATTGTTTATCTGACAAATTTTGTGCAACATTTTCGACATTAAAAACGTGGGATTCATAAATACTAATAGGACTATATGGAGGTATATAACTTACTATAAAGAACATTTCATTATCATACAATTTCACATATACACATAGTTGCTCAATGTCATCTCCATGCCTTGGTAATTGGATAGGTTTACTGCAATATTTTTGTCGTACAGCGATAAGTACTCCGCCTCCCCGTAATTGACCATTAGTTGTAGGACGATCCAGACGATGAACAGTGTATTAGCAATTAAACAATTCAGCAGACGTAAAATTTGAGTTCAGCCATGTTTCCGTAATAATAATGACATCATATTCATGTATAGAGCTGGCTAGGAATAAGTCATACGTTTTTGTACGGAGCCCACCTGCATTTTGATAATAAATCGCAATCTGAGATGGGTCAGTTGTAGAAATGGTTGCATTACTGTCCGCAGATTCTAATTCGACTTCTTCTCTATTGGAACCACGGCAACATTCCCGTTTTTTGAAAACGGACGAAAATTTCTTACATGTACATCCATTGGCCACTTCGATGAATCAAGGGCAATGTCATACATTTGCGCTGGAATACCAATTTTAAAATTAAAAAAATTTAATTCGGACACATTGACATTTTGTATCCCTATAGGGATATACGTTCTTAAATATTTATCTAGGATAATGAAATTAGCTGTGTTAGCTCTTTTAATTTTAGGAAAATTTTAAGAAAAAAAAATTTTCGATGAAAATACTTTCCTTACTATATTGACATAAACATTTCGTCTACAGATCAACGCCCATAAAAATAAGATTTATTTCACACCTATCTATTTTCAACAGGATGTAGCTCAACCCATAAATTATGACTCCATTGGCAGATGCTAAAGGAGCAATGGATTTCCCGATTACAATTAGGCCAACGTTTCTGGATTCTCCCTTAGCCGCTTCAACCTTGACAATTCGCTAGTTCTGAGTTGGAGGAAGAGGATTACTGAACCTGATTATGTCTAGAATGTCCATTGGGTCCGATGGTTGGACCGATTTTTGCACGACTACGGGGCAGTTAGGAATCTAACTCATTTCCACTACCTCCAGTTATACTCCTGGCTAAACTTCCCCAGCAATGGACACTGATATCTTATACAGATCATTGAACCTCTCATCTGTGCAAGCAATCTTCTTGATATGTCTTCTTGATATGTCTCTTGATATGTCACGGCAGGTGGGCGCAGGGCCCGGATGTTGTCGCGAAGGATTTGAAAGAAGCTGGAGGCAAGTTTCACTTCTACTTTAATCTATTTTTCTGGTGTTATACTTCCTTCCAAATCACTGCGGTCATTTACCACGAATTTCAGATGTCCTTTTGAGATCTGACCAAAACTACTATGAAAGGTTCTGTAAGGCATTAGCCCTTTTTTATTTTTTTGGCGCTCCTCGTGGTGTCTTCCACAGACCTTTGTCTTTTAGACGCGGTGTAATCGGATTAGCTTACCCTACAGTCTGATCTACGGACGGGATATTTTGAATACGGGCAATCATTTTGGTGAGTCCCCGTTTATCCCTGTAGTTACTCTTGACGGGGTTGACCTGTTTGGTGCTGGAGGATGGTTGAAGATTTGGGGGGAACATCTGTTGTATCCTCGATGATACAAAATAAGGATTTGGGTGCACCCCTCATATCTCTTGGCAACGGATCGAACCAGGTTCAAAAACATGTCTTTTTCCATGGATCGGATGCGTTATCAGGAATTGAGGTATGACCTACCTTAGCACACCCATCCGCAGCATTTGGACCAGGTTTTTTTTTACTATTATACACTATCAGATCTGTGTCGTAGCGAGCTTAATACAAGCAGCATCTACGAGCAGAGATTTTCCACAGCATATAATATGCATCCACAGGCTCATCATTTAGTGCATTTGTTAGTGGAACATAACAGAACATAGAAGTTATTAAGTTTGACAACACTAACAAAATCAGTAAACGATGAAATCACAATTTAGCTATATAACAATTTTACATACACTTATTACGACTCTAGCATACAATTTCGCAGAGTATTTTTTAAACTACATTTAGTAACATGTAGTTCAACTACATCGTTTATTTTTATTGTATACCCTACTCATACGACTAATGGCCTCATGCATACCATAGTTCTGTTTATGATTAGGTATATGTAATATATTTAATCTACGCAGGTTGTAGGAACCTCCCCGGGTATTAAAACCAATGGCACTTAAAAGATCAGGAGCATCAATTTGTCCTGATAATAATTGGTGTAAGAAAACCATGTCATTGTTAAGTCTACTTTGAGACAAAGGCAATAGTTGCAGCAGTTTAATTCGACACCTATACGGAGGCAAATTGTGTAGATCATCCCATGGAAGTCCTCTCAAAGCAAATCTTATGAATTTACGTTGGACTGATTCAATTCTATTCGAATGAACTACATAGAAGGGTGTCCAAACTTGTAAGGCATACTCCAAGTGAGGGCGAACTAGACAATTATAGAGTGACATATGGGTCAGTAAACTCTTTTGACCACCTTTTTATAAATCCTAACATGGAGTTGGATTTATTGACGATAACGTTAATGTGTTTATTAAACTCCATTTTGGGATCAAAATAAACACCAAGATCTTTAAAACTGTCTACACGACAGAGAGTGTGCCCGGATAGAGTATATTTAAAATTGCATGGAGCGCGTTTTCGTGAAAATGACATATGCTGGCACTTTGTAGGGTTCAGATTCAAACCGTTTTTAAGACACCATATGGTAAAACTATTTAAATCAGTTTGTAGTGACAGCGAATCGTTTAAATCTCCTACACATTTGAAAATTTTCATATCATCAGCATATATCAATAGTTTGCTATCTCGAATACAGGCTTTTACATCGTAAATTGCAAGTATAAATAAAATTGGTCCCAAATGACTTCCTTGAGGTACTCCAGATTGAGCAACAAAAGGGTTTGACTTGGAACCTCTAAATTTTACTTGGTATGTTCTCAATGAGAGATATGATTTAATCCAATTTATGAAACCTGGAGGGAATCCATACGCCTTAAGTTTAAAAATTATGGTGTGATGTGATAACTGGTCAAATGCTTTTGAGAAGTCAGTGTATATACAATCTACTTCTCTTTTATTTTCCAAACTATTGGAACAATGATGCATAAAAGTTAAGAGATTTGTGACAGTGGATCGATTTTTTACAAAGCCATGCTGCTTATTACAGATAATGTTTCGACACAGGAATACCAATTTATCACAAATAATATGTTCAAATAACTTAGGAATGCAAGAGAGTTTTGAAATAGGTCTGTAATTAGAGATATCTCCTCGCTCGCCGTTTTTAAAACAGGTGTTATAAATTGTTGTGAGTCTAGGTAGGCCACGGAGGCATCCTTGATGTTTGAGAGAAGGGCACGGCACGCTTGTGGTTGCACGGCTTAACTCGTCGGACGGGGGTAGTTCTTGCCCTCTCACCAAACATCCCAGCTCAACAAACATTTTTGTTCGTGCCAGAATCAAATATAAGTAAAAAAAAGAAGAAGAAAGTTACTCTATGTTGACCACGGACGGACTTAAAAGGACTTTAAAAGGAAAAGGATAGATTCAAGAAAAAGCTGAAAAGAAAATGATCAAAAACCTATGTCTATACCACTGAAAAACGATTAGAAAAACTTGTTTTCAATGTTCATCAGCAGTATAGATTCGCCTCGATCCCAAAACATGCCGGTTGTTATTGGCAAAGGCTGGCCTTCCCACCCTTCAAGTCCCGAAAGACTTCCTATGGCTATCCCTCTGGCCACGTTTATGAGAGATAGCCCCTTAATCACCTCCCAGTCACAACGTCCTGAAAATTAGAAATCGTCAATGTCAGGTCCAGTCGTCGTTTGTAAATTGTCATGTCAAGTCATTGTCAATCCACCAATGGACGGCCCGAAACACCGTCCACACACCACCAACGAATTGAAAATTATTAATCCATTTTGTTGAAACAAAATTCACGCAAAGAGCATTTGTAATACAAACATTATGTATTTAATAAAAAAACTAAAGCTATACTAAATAAATTTCTGTCCTTAAAAAGACACAAACTAAATTCAAAAATCATAAAAAAAATTAAAACTATTACTTACGCTTATCCTGCTTCCGTCCCCCGAAGTTCTGCCGGCAGCACTGAAGGAAGACTCCTGAGGATGATCCACAATTCGGGTTTACGCGTACAAAACAAAACTTTATAAACACAGAAATTCACTTTTCCTAACCTTAATTACAACCATCAAAATAATCAGAAAACTAAACTAAATTTACTTAAAACTAAAAAAAAAACTTAAATTAATTTAATCTTATTCACTTTTCTACTTCTGCTTCAACGATGTTTATTCTGGGATAAATTGGTGACGGTGCCACCCACTGTATTTATGCACTTGATTTTTTCTTAACGTCCCTTCACTTCATGTATATCATGGAAGTATGTCTCTTGACGTATAACCCAACGGATCCTTTGTTGTGGCGACACCGTATGGCCGTCACAACGGGTTGGAAAGATCCCCACAAAATTGATAACAGAGGGTCGAGTTTTCCAAAAAGAAACTTTGCTTTTCCGAACCTACACAAATGGGGTGTTAATAAGTGATAAACAAAATGCACGCACAAAATAGATCCACCCACCTCTGCACTATAGCCACTTAACCTCACCATTAAAATCCTCTGATCAAATGATCTAACTGCCACACCGTCGCGTCGCCAATATCTTATTTAATAAAAGAAAACTTAATTTTATTCCCTTATAGGTGCAAAATGAAACTCACCCCAAATGAAATCGGTTAGCAAGAATTTTTGCACTACACTGTATTAAAATTAATTTCTCGTCTTCTTTTTTTTTTGCTGTTAAAACGTCAGCCACTCGCGATCGAAGATTTTTTTTTCAAAAAGGGCACTGACCAGATAATCAATCAGCTGCTTTCAACTCTTGATACATTGCACTATACCGTTCGTTATTTCTCTAACTAATTTTCCTTGCTATGTATTGGTGTTCTCTTGACACCTACATCGTCCTCTCTATTCGCCTTAAATACATATCAAAATAGTTACCAAATAAAACTACACTCAATCGCTGTATTTAACATACCTACATATAGAATTGCCTACATATTCGCCGAATGATCTTTTGCGAATATTAGCACAAAGGAAGACGATAAAACAAAAAAAATAATGTAAACAAACGTCAGACATATCACTATTACAGGCGGAAAAAGGGGGAATCGCGGTTACATCGAATTGGATGTAAGTAAATCTTTGTTTACAATTTTTTTCGGGTTTATCAATCATACTATTTTCTCGTGACGTTCTGTTGTGACGTTTACGTGAAGGGAGGGACGTGGAACAAGGAAGAATTATGAAGAGGTTTGCTGGTAAGTAAACAAAATATTAATTATGAGGATTAGAAGATGTTCTAATTGAGTAAACTAAAATTTTAACAATTAGAAATCTCCGATGTGTTATAGTAAGTTTAGTGGGATTAAACATTAATTTTGTATTCGCAGGTAGACGGATATTTGGATGCATTTAGGGTGGAAATTGGAAATGCGAAATGCCGACGGCAAAACGATGGATTGGGAAAGTGGTGGTTAGGACAATGGAGAAATGGAAAATGCGGGGGCCGGGTAAATTAGTCGTGTAAGGTAGTTAGAAGAATGGGATGTGGGTAGGTATTTGTTTTAAGTATTTTCCAATGATGCGAATTATATGACAAATAAAGATATTTCGGAATAAACTTTCCGTGATCAATTTTTGGTTTTTATATTTTGTTTTGTCAAAAGTGGTGAAGGCTGCCGTAACAAAATGCACTTTTCCATTGGGTTGGGAATACTCCTGTGGCAAGGGAGCTTTCAAACATATACTTAAGGTATGGCAAAAGAGCATCTTTGCATTGCTTTACGACTATTGGTGGGATTCCATGGGGCCCTACAGAATAATCATTGTTTAATGAAGATATATATTTAAGTAGTGTCTCATCGTCAAATGTAACATTGCTGAAACTATCTTGAGGACAGTCATTGAGATAACTGAAATAATCCTCGTCTAAGACTGGAGGGGTATCAATAAATGATTTACTGAAGCTCTCTGTGAATAAGTTTGACACAATTAGAGAGCTCGATGTTTTTGAATTATTGGAAGAGAAGTTGGCTGGGTATCCATCCGTTTTTCTCTTCGAATTGACAAATCCCCAAAAGCGTTTTGGGTCACTTTTAAGAGCGTTCTCCATATTGACTATATAGCCATTATATAAACTACTAGACATCGCAGAGAATTCATTAAAGTAATTCAAGTACTTATCATAGTCGTATTGATTCTGGCTTTTAACAAAATTATTCCAGGCCCGGTTTCGTCTGTTTCGAAGAGATTTAAGCTCTTTCGTGTACCACGGGTGCTGGACTTGGGCATTTTTAGAATGCCTGACTGGGATAGTGTTATCCATGCAATCTTTTATTATGAAATAGAAATTTGTAACAGCTTCTTCTAAATTGGAGAAGCCGTCAATCATCATATTAGAAATAATAATTTCTTGGGATAGCCTTTGAAAGTTTGCTTTCCGAAAGTCAAAAGAGTACGAACGATCGTACGAGTCAGCGTTTTCGTACAGATGTCCTATGTCAATGAAAATATCTAGTGAAGGATGATTTTTATCTATGTTAGTAATGCTGGTACTAGATTATAATACTGCAGATTATAATACTGCAGTACTAACAGAGTCAGAAGAAAAAACTAAATCGAGAATTCGATTATTATGATTTTTTATACAGCTAATGGGCTGTAAGTCAAATGATAAAATGTTATCAAGTAATAATAGCTCTTGCTGTGCAGAAACTTCTAATGGTATAAAATGAGGTTCTCCCTCTGAAGGCACCCATTCAATGTGTGGTAAGTTGAAATCGCCCAGCAACAAAATAGTACTGTCACAACAAGATAAGTCAAAGATGTATTCTAAAGCCTTCGATAGCTCAGAATACAGAATGCATAGACGATATGAAGGAATGTACGCATTTGCAACATAAAGATATTTTTTCCAATTATTATCTTAACACAGATTATTTCATTGTTAAGAGGGAATGGAAATTCTATTTTAGAACACCTCCACCAAGCGCTTTTAGGTCATTTATATGGCGGTCACTCCTATATACTGAGAACTCATGATTAAAGAGTTCCGAGTCAAGTATACTGGCGTTAAGCCGCGTTTCTGTCAAGGAGAATATATCATGAGAAAAGGCTTGGGAATTAAGAAAAAATGTTTAGTTTTAGTTCGCAGCCCTCTTACATTTTGGTAGTACAGTCGGTAGAGTTTTTTGATGCTGAGTTAACTCCGCGTTTAGCTCTACGTGGGCTAAACTCATTGACAATAGTGTTTGAAGGCCATGAGTCAGTGTCGCATACTTTATCAAATGTCTTTACCTCATCGGCAGTGATACTGCTACGAGAGGATACCAGTATGCTGGACCAGTCTGTGGTTCGGAGAAGTGGATGATCCATTCTCCATAGAGGTGGGGTTTTAACGCGGTGCGAGCTCGAAGCCAAACAGCTGGTTGAGCTTTTAAGGTTTAGGGTGGTTGGGATTTTAAAGAAACTCATCCCCAATGTTGCCATTCATTGCAAGTGCGATTTTTATGATGTGGAGGGGACAATCAAATAACTGAGAGAGAAAAATAACATCCCAAGGATATAACAACACTGGCATATAAAATTTAAATAAGTTACATAAAAGTGAATTTATTAAATTTAAATATATATACGTCTAGCGATTATTCATCAATATCTATCGATTTATTCTGCCCAGAGTCATCATTTGTATCAGAGCCCACCAACAGCGAACGAGGTAGTACAGGATTGTTTGGTGACAACGTCACTAAAACAAGAAATGTCAATAAAATAGAAAATACAAATAATATCCACGAGTCCTTACTAGAATCCTGATGATATCCATTTTGATCAGCTGTGTAGAATACTGTTAAGTACTTTAGATCAGGAAGACGATATGAATAGTAGCCCTTAACGATTAAAATATTCTTGTACTGGTAGGAGACGATAAATCCTCGTTCATATCGTACGGTCCCATCAGTAATTTCGTATCTGAAAAGGAGTTTAAAAATTGTCAAACAATTTAAATTCATCTAGGCTTTTCTCACCTAAATTCATAAGCCCCATCCGGGTATCTCTGGTCAAACTGATCTACAATATTTATCTGATGAATTGCAGGCCTTGGAGTGGTTGGGTGATAAGCCGGAGTTGTGCTTGGGTGATAATGCGGTGGAGTGGTTGAGTGATAATGCGGTGTACTGGTTGGATGATAATCCGGTGCCTGAGTTGATGAATATTGTGGCATCGTTTGCGTTGGATGATGCAATGGGTACTGCCACGTGTACTGAGGTGATTTTGTTGTCCCATGATAGGTGCGATTATCCTCATCAATTTCCACCTTCTGCATTCCCATAGTACTACTCTCAATCTTAGATGGTCTAATCGTTCGACGGCGTTTTGAACACTCCACCGTCCAAATATCAGCAATGCAAACAATGGTGCAAATAACAACAAAAACCTTTTGGAGATACATTTTACTGCAAAGAAACTTCAAGCCTTAATGATGGTACTTCACTAAGTCTGCTCCCTTATATACCACCAGGTGCATTTTACTGTTAAAATTTGACTGATTTGATAAAATCTGAAGAGGTTCCATGTTCTTTATCCTTCAAAGCGGGAGAAAATAAAAAAGCCAATAGTAATGAGCAGCAGAATAATAATATTTTTCTTTTCTCCATCATTATAAGCCATTTTGGCTGTAGATGGATGTGCGTACTCCAAACGTCAAAATGTGTGTCAGACATGACGAACTGAATGTTATTTTGAATGGCCTCTTCGTGCTGTAGAACGAAAGGGGGCACAACAAAAAAAAAACTTATTTTTCATCAAATTTCAGAGAATGAACTTGCAGTCTGCAAGTGAATTTTTGATGAATGTGACGAAGGTATTTCTTTTTAACCTATTATTAGGTTGAAGGAGTTTTCATGTTTTTGGCAGAAATTCGAAAAGTTTCATTAATCAACGCAAACATTGGGATAAATATAATAATAATATGAGCTGTATCTTCTGGACTGCAGGTTTCTTTTTTAATTTAAGTGGGTGCAATGACCTATTGGTCAGTACGTTGGGTAACTAACACCAGAGTTTTCAGCTTCTACAACTCATGCGAATATCTGACAAACATCTTATAGTATGAAACTAACATGATTTGGAGGAAATGTTGTGTTGAGGATTCAAAGTTGGGGAGACTAAGTGCTGGTAATCTCAGTATTTTACTACACCTGTAAAATTAGCGCGAAAATTGTTTTTCTTCCCAACTTTTCATTGAAATCCACAAAAGTATACGATTTGCACATCGTATTCTGGGCCGGCTCCGTAAGCTCTTAAAAGTGGTTTCTGTCATTGTCTCTGTGTATATGAATAAGGCCGACATTCAAAGAAATTACCGCTTTAATATCAGTCAGCGTGGACTTGAATATGCATCCTACAAGATATCCATATGTGAAGTCTTTGTTGCATGTAAAGCCGTTGATGGAAGCTATATTAAATTTCCGATATTTTTATTCCATTCCGGATCGTGTCCTTCGTATATCCTGAATCATTGTTATATCTGTCTATACCGCACCAGGACAGATTTATGTATATGAGTTGCATCCGGTGTATACGTTCCATGAGCTTTAGTGTAAGTACACGTTCCTCCTTCTCACTCATCATCATTCATCAATACTTTTTGAGGGGATTCAAGCCAAATCTATGGTCATGTTTATATTCTACTGGTCGACACATGAAATCTGAGAGTCGAAATTGATAGGCATGAACTACCTACTATTTAACCAAGATATAGCAAAAGAATTTTGAGCGCGAGCAGAAGGCTTAAAAGAGTTCCATAGGTGCTTCGCAGAACGCGCATCCCTTAACATCCCATTATTAAAATTGCACCAGCATGTAATGTCGAACAACAGTAGCCAACGATGTCAACAAGCCATTAGATCAGCCGCAACTGATGTGCTAGATTTCTCGCGCCTACCAGGAATAAATCCTTGGATTGATAAAGAGTGCCGCCAGATGCTCGCAGCCAAGAACGAGGCATATTGAGCTATATAGGCAAAAAAGCATCAAAGAATACCTGCTTTTCAGAATGAAGAAAAAATGGCAAGAAAAGACAGAGATCGAGGATATGAAGTGGTTCGCAAGTTTTACCAAATTGTAAAACTTCAAAGCCAGGGATACAAGGCGCGGATAAAATCCTGCTGAGAAGAAAAAGGAAAGATCATAGTTGAGTAACAGTCGACAGAGACTATAGAAGTAACAATTCTGCAGACTGTTTGACGGCGAAGACTAACAATCTTATGCTGTCAGACAGAACGAACTCTTCAATGTTGGCGACGACATGGAAAACTACCAACCACCCTCCCTAAGTGAAGTGAAGATAGCAATTTCTAAACTCAAGCTTAATAAGGCCACCAGAAATGACGGCCTTCCCGCTGAGGTTTATAAATCTGACAGAGATGACTTGGTAAGTAACATCCACCAAATCATAAGCCAAATCTGGTCGGATGAAAGTTTACCTGAAGAATGGAATTTTAAAAAGGAGACCCCCAAAACTGTACCAATTACAGAGGCATAAGTCTCTCAGCGTCTCCTCGGTCCTTATCCGTGTGGTCTAGATAAGTTCAAAACCGATCAAATCTTCACAATTCGGCAGACCCTGGCAGAAATCCAAAAGACCCAAATCGATACCCACCACCAATTCATCGATTTCAAAGCCGCATGCTACAGCATGTATAGAGATAACTATATAGGGTGATGTCTAGTTTCAGTATCCATCCAAACTCAACAGGGTCTGAAACGACCTTACCGAAAAATTCGATCGAGGTAAGTCGACGCATTGTCATGTGACTTCTTTGACATCATTCTTGAGATAATTATGGAAAAGTCCCGGCTCAACACCAGAGGCAAAATTTTCCATAAATCGGTGCAATTACTACCATACGCTGGCGATATCGGCATCATGGGTCGGATTCAACGTGATGTCATAGCCACGGTTGCTTGTAAAAAGAATTAGGGTACATACATACATTTTTGGCTCAACAGGCTCGTTAGTACCCAGGGCCAAGTTTTCTCTCAACCATTAATGTGTGCGTGTGTACTTCTTGCATGATGGCGGGACCTCCTGTTTTATGCCGAATCCGAACGGCTAAGTTGAGATAAGCTTTTCTTGACAATTGATCTCGGATGATTTATCAGATCATTACGAGAGGAGGGCCATTAAAAATCACTTAGGTGTTGCTACGGCTGGCAATCGAACGCAGACCTTCTGCGCGGCAGTTCATCGCACTAACCATGGCGCAACTGAGCCCGTAAAATGAGGGAAAGCTCAGTTATATGCTGTCAATAACAAGAACACACAATATCGACGAATTGAACAGAATGGTGCCATTAACAGATATAACTTTCAGGAAGTACCGGAGTTTTTCTACATCGACTCCGCTATTAACTCTGATAACAACATCTGGTCAGAAATTAAACGAAGAATTTCTCTTGCCAGCCGCTGTTTCTTTGGGCTAAGAAGGCAATTTAGTAGTAATGCTCTTACTCAAACTACTAAGGAGATCCTATATAAGACCTTGAATCATGGACCGTATCAAAAATGGATGAAGAAATCCTTGGTCGATTTGAGACGAAAATTCATCGAAAAATCTTCGGTCCCGTTTGCGTTAACCGGCTATGCAGCCGAAGATTCAACAACGAGCTATACGTATATACATCGACATACCCCTAGTCAAACAGCTCCGCATTGAACGTTTAAGAATGCTAGGACATGTAGAACGAATAGACGCCACTACTCCGGCTCGCAGAGTATTTGATTCTCAGCCAGACGTTGGACGCAGCAGAGGAAGACCTCGCCTTAAAAGGCGCGCACAAGTAAAACTGATTTCACCCAACTTGGAGTGCGCAACTGGAGGCAGTTATCTAAGGACCGGGATAATTGGAGAGGCATGTTGGTTGAGGCCCAGGTTCATTCAGGGCTGTAGCGCCACTTAAAAACAGAAGCAGTTCAAACTACTCGAGAGACCCGATCATTTTTACAAATAAACTCTAGACAGGTATATTTTACTCGTAATCAATCTCAAGTACTAGAGTGAATAGCTAGAGCTGTGATTTTGCCATGTCGAAAGCCATATTGCTGATCCCTAACCTGGAATAGACTTTTTCAGAATGACTATAAAAAGAACCATCTCCATTGGCATCCTTTTTAAAATGAGAGATAATCACTGATTTTGTTCCGCATTTCCAGGCTATTTTATTGATAAATGAGGGCCATTATTTATTCCTTCTTACCATAGATCTTGGACAATTCTATCAGATTTTATCACACTGTCAGATTTTCGAACTTTTAATGATAGTGATTTTTTCTACGGTGAAACTTGTTATCCCTTCTTCCAAGACCATAAAACTTGTTTAGAACTAAACAGCTTATTTCAAACAGTGCTTTTTACTTTCCTGTCAAATCGTTGCATTTCATCCATTTAATGATATTTTACTTCATTCTTTTGAAATATCAAATGGTTTTTCAGAACACCTGAATAGCAGATCTGTTGTTGTCGTCCCACTTCTCACCGAACTCATTCCAATACTGTTCCTTAACCCTTTCATGCCCGAATTATTTTGCGTGGACCTAAAAATGTTTTTACTTCATAAAGCCTCTCGTAGAGGCCTAAGGAATCACTCGTATGAATTTCAAGGACCTGCCTATCCTGGTTTGTCCGTTATAAAATGTTGCCTATAGGCAACAGTGGTCAATCTGGGTACCTTAATGACCCCGTACTTTTAAATGAAAATCGATTGAGTTTTTTTTAGTTTTTTATGAAATTTATTTAAATTTTTATGGAAAAAAAGTTTAACTTTTTAGGTTTTGAATGAAACTACATATGAAAAATTACAAAACCTTTTTTTTTAGTTTTTACATAAAATTAAAAGTTACAAAGAATTTTTTTTCTTTGAAATTATGTATGAAAACTTACAAAGCAGTTTTTTTGTGGATTGGAGCACAAGTATATATTACATTTCGAGCACTTTGATCTTGGAAAGCCAGTCTTACATAATCTGCATCTGCCTTTAGAGTCCCATTGAATCCAGTGTCCTGTTTGGTCATATCTTGATGATTTTGTTGGGTCCATAACATATGATCTTTTTGAGGATGGTGACGAGCACTCAGACGGTGCTGGTGATGAATCACTTTGAGGCGATAGGGTCGACGGCGATAGCGTTGACGTCGATGGCATGGAATATATCGTTAGTGGACTTTGAGGTAGTACAAGTGAGGTCGGACGACCTCTCTTACGTGGACCTACAGTTTGTGCCGCTTTAGAGGCTCCAAGCAACTCATTAGCTATGTGCAGTTGAAAATTCAAAAGCGTCATGTGCTTTGCTGATGGGTTTTCAAGTCGTAAATCTCTGCGATACAAAAGCCAGCCATTTACTACTGCCATATTTATGCACCAGTTCACTATGCGCATGTACCACTTTTTAGAACGGTGATTAATTTTATACAGCTCCAACAACATATCACTCAAATCAACACCTCCCATATGTTTATTGTAGCATTCTACAATAGCGGGACGAGGAATAGTGACGTACTTCTTTTCCTTTCGACACCATCGATCGCATTGTGTTACTGGATTGACATCAACATAGTTTGAAATCAGCTGAACGCTTTTATTGTCGTACCATCGGCAAGCAGTTAAATTATACGCTGCTTCATACTTGACATCATATGATCCACGACCCTTCTTAGCCAGCTCCTTTTCATGGCTCAAATCACATTTTCCCAAACGATTGTTGCGAATGGTGCCTACTGCCAAAATACCTTTTTCGTTGAGAGCATTCAGTAGGCTTATGGAAGTAAACCAGTTATCAAAGAACAATTTGAAATTCTGATTTTCAGGAAGATTTGCAGACAAATGTAGCACAATATCTGAGGAAATTCCTAGTCCAAACGACTGGCACGTACCCTCTCCAATATAGAGCGTGAAATCGTAGATGAGCCCTGACACTCCAGCTCTTGAAAACATTTTGAAGCCCCACTTGTGAGGTTTGTTAGGAAGGTATTGTTTTGCGCTGTGACGACCTAAAAATATGAGGAAACATTTACAAATTATATCACACCTCATTTAATTTTTTTTTTAACAAAACACTTACCTTTGTAAGAAATCATTTGCTCGTCAATACTCTGGTATTCCTCTTGTTCGATTTCATTGCACTTTTTTCTGAGTTTTTCTAACAAGGGACGTATTTTGTGCAACTTATCGAAATTTGTATCTCCTTTTTTGGCTTGGTTGGCATTGTTGTTTACGTGGAAGAACTTTTTCAGATTTTCAAATCGCATCCGCGTCAAAGACTCTGTTATTGGATTAAGTCGTAAATTTTTTGCCCAGGCCATACGCATTTGAGGTATTTTTATAACTCCAAGATAAAGAAGTACTCCAATGAATCGCCGAATTTCATAAATCTCACATTTTAGTTCAACACCGCTGGTCTGTAACGCGTATATATTAGTTTCGTCGCAAATTTTTTTAATTATTTCATCATCAAAAAAAAAAGAGAAATAGTCTATTGGTTGCTGGACTTTATCTCCGTTGATCTTGCTTTTCCAAGTAACGTCTCTCATATCTAACTTAGTATTTCTCCATCTAAGCGTTGACAAGTTTGTTTTTTCGAAAACATCCCGAACTTTCGCTGAACTCTTAGTCATAGTATTGTCAGCATCGTCTTCTTCCAAAATTCGCTCAAGTAAATCCACTTCAGCAACGTCTTCTTCCACAATTTGCTCAAGTAAATCCACCTCTATTTCATCCTCTCTTCCAGTGAGGCTTTGAATACCATTTTCGAGAAAACTTTCCAGATCTTCGTCCTGATCATCTTCCTCTTCATATTCATCATCATCGGAATCATTCCAATCAAATGCGATGATTTTTTGTATTTCCAGCGCGGTCAACCCTTTTGGACGCATGCCTAATACATGAAAACATTTTTTTGAATAAAGTTCATTATTGACCACTGTTGCCTATAGGCAACAATGTCTTTAAAAAATTCCTGAGCGTTAACAAACAATATTTTTTTACAAAAAACACTTTAGTCTCATTACCTTACCTATTATTTAGTGTTTTGCAATTTTTTTTATAAAAATTTGCAACTTTTTTGATTTTTATTGCAATTTTAAATTCACACTTCACAAGAGCGATTTTACACACGACCGACCACAACAAAAAAAAGCTTACGACTGATCAAACAAAGAAAATGACAAAACCAAACATGCTAAAATATGCAGGTGCACATATCAAAGAATTGCACAGTAAAAAAAAAACTGAAAAAAAAAATTATTTCTTATTTTTTTTGGGAAAAAAAGACAATGTTGCCTATAGGCAACAAAAAGCGTGAAAGGGTTAAAAGTTTTTTATAACTACTTTTTCATTTTTAAGGATTTTCGAAGCAAAATATATTTGTTGAACAAAAGCGCAAAAACCTTTTTTGCGCTTTTGTTCAACAAACATATTTTGCTTCGAAAATCCTTAAAAAAGAAAAAAATAAAGCTCCCTCAAAGAGTGTTGAGCACTGACAGGTATTACCCAAAGCTAATGAGTTCTGACTTCGCCTACAGCATCGGCGGCGTATTCCCTGTTGTATGGACTTGTCGACATGCTTATGCTTCATCGAATATGATGATACTCTGTGGTATCTTGTATGTTTGTATACTCACTGGCCTTTGATGTTTGATGAATGCAATATTATAATGTGTCATTAAGTATATGTTAAGATACGTATTCCCTAACGCCAACATTTCAATCCTATTACGAAATTGTAATTTCACTTTGCTTGGTCTAAGTATAACTACAAAAATCAAAAATTGTAATGTGCCGCAGTTCATAGACCACTATACATTTGTATGTATATCACTCAATATATATTTATAATAGAGTGAATCAATAAATAAACAAACGAAAATTTTATTTTCATATACTCATACACATAAATATAAAGGGTGGTTAAATTTTAAATTTTTTCATACCCCAAAAATGGGCTACTGACATCGGTATTTTTTCCGGCCCGCTGTCCTAGGGTCAAAACAAGGGCCTGGCACTCCAGGTTGGGGGTTGTGCTTTGGGTTAGCTATCCACCCACAGAAAAAAATATGGTTACGAAGCAACCAATAGCCTCGGAAAGGACTGATATTATTGTTGACGACCATGCTAAACGAAAAAAGGACAACAACGTTCGTATCTGCACCTGGAATGTGAGAACATTAAACAGGAGAGGTGCAGGCGAACAACTAGCGGAAGCCCTTAACTGCTACAAAGCAGACATTACTGCCATCCAGGAAATACGATGGGATGGGCCGGGCAAGAAGAGGATGAAAAACTGTGACATATACTACGGACCGTGTTATAGTGAGCAGAAACAGCGACTATTCGGATGCGGATTTGTTATAAGTGCCAGACTTAGGCAAGAAGTCTTATGTTTCCAAGACATTAGCGAACGCATAGTAACAATCCGCATCAAGGCCAAATTCGCCAACATAAGCCTTATATGCGCTCACGCTCCGACGGAAGAAAAAGATGATATAGCTAAGGATTGCTTCTACGAGCTCCTTGACAAAACCTATGAGCGACTACTGAAGTACGATGTTAAAATCGTGCTGGGAGTTTTTAACGCAAAGGTAGGAAGAGAAGACATCTTTAGAAGTATTGTCGGAAAACATAGCCTACATGACAACACGTCTGGTAACGGACTTAGGCTAATTGATTTCGCTACGGAACGAAATGCCACTATAGCCAGCACACGGCTTCCTCACCTCGATATCCATAAAGGGATATGGCGGTCTCCAGATCAACGAACGGTCAACCAAATTGATCACATTGCGATAGATAAGAGGCACGCATCCAGTATTTTGGATGTCCGAACATTCCGAGGAGCTAACATCGACTCGGATCACTACCTTGTAGCAGCCAAGGTAAGAATACGGATATCCACCGCGCCACAACAATCCAGAAATACTGTGAAAAAATTTAATATCGGAAGACTGCAATAGCAAGAGACCGCCAAGACCTTCGCACAACGCGTATCCCTTAACCCCTCGATTCACACCATACCACCAGCATCGAATGTCGAAGAGCAATGGCAACGATGCCAACAGGCCATTAGATCAGCCGCAACTGATGTGCTAGGTTTCTCGCGCCCTCCAGCAAGAAACCCCTGGTTTGATGAGGAGTGCCGACAGATGCTCGCAGCCAAGAACGAGGCCTACAAGGCTAAGCTGCAGGTGAAGACGAGAGCTGCCATTGAACTCTATAGGCAAAGAAGAAGGGAAGAACATCGGCTTTTCAGCAAGAAGAAAAAAGAGCAAGAAAAGCGCGCGATCGAGGATATAGAGAGGTGCCACTCCAGGAACGACGTTCGCAAGTTTTTCCAAAGTGTAAAACGTCAAAGCCAAGGAAACAAGGCTCGAACAGAATCCTGTCGAGATGAACAAGAAAATATCGTAGTTGAGACACAGTCGATGCTGAGGATATGGAGAATCACTTCTGCAGATTGTTGAACGGCGATGACGAACAACATTCCGCTCAGGCAGAACGAACCATTCAATATTGGCAACGACAGCGAAAACTGCCAACCACCCGACCTGAGTGAAGTGAGGATAGCAATATCTAAACTCAAGCTTAATAAGGCCGCCGGAAATGACGGCACTCCCGCTGAGCTTTTTAAGGCCGGCGGAGATGACTTGGTAAGTAACATCCACCAACTCATAAGCCAAATCTGGTCGGATGAAAATATGCCTGAAAATGGAACCTCAGCATCGTTTGCCCGATCCACAAAATAGGAGACCCTCTGAACTGCGCCAACTACAGAGGCATAAGTCTCCTCAACATCGCCTACCGTAACATGTGAACGCCTGAAACCGTTTACCAACAACCTGATTGGCCCTTATCAGTGTGGTTTTAGGCCAGGAAAGTCCACAACCGATCAAATTTTCACACTTCGGCAGATCCTGGAAAAAACTCAAGAAGTCCAAATCGATACCCACCACCTATTCATCGATTTCAAAGCCGCATATGACAGCATTTATAGAGACGAACTGTACAGAGCCATGTCTAGTTTTGGTATACCGCCCAAACTAGTCCGTTTGTGTAGGATGACGATAGAGAATTCTCCCTGCTCCATCAGGGTCGGAAACGACCTCACCGACACATTCGATACCAAAAAAGGATTTAGGCAAGGCGATGCGCTGTCATTTGACTTCTTTAATCTGATTCTTGAGAGGATTGTGCAAAACTCCAAAGCCAACACCAGAGGCACAATTTTCCAAAAGTCGGTGCAACTACTAGCATACGCTGACGATATTGACATCATTGGTAGGACTCAACGTGATGTCATAGCCACGTTTGCTAGTATAGAGAAGGAAGCGGCGAAAATGGGTTTAGCAGTAAATGAGGGCAAGACTAAGTATATGCTGTCAACACGAAAGGACACACAACATCGACGAATTGGACAGAACGTCACCATTGACAGATATAACTTTGAGGTAGTACGGGACTTTGTCTACCTCGGCTCCGCTATTAACTCTGACAACAACATCTCGTCAGAAATTAAACGAAGAATTACTCTTGCCAACCGCTGTTTCTTCGGGCTAAGAAGGCAATTTAGTAGTAAAGCCCTCACTCGAACTACTAAGGAGATCCTATATAAGACCCTGATCATCCCAGTCCTGCTCTACGGCGCTGAAGCATGGACCGTATCAAAAGCGGATGAAGAAATCCTTGGTCGATTCGAGCGAAAAATTCTTCGGAAAATCTTCGGTCCCGTTTGCGTTGACGGGCTATGGAGACGAAGATTCAACCACGAACTATACGAGCTGTACAGCGACATATCCCTAGTCAAAAAAAACTCCGCATTGGACGTTTAAGATGGCTAGGACATGTAGAAAGAATGGACACCAATACTCCGGCTCGCAGAGTCTTCGATTCGCAGCCAGACGTCGGACGCAGTAGAGGAAGACTTCGCCTTAAGTGGCGCGTACAAGTAGAAACCGACCTCAACCAACTTGGAGTGCGCAACTGGAGGCAGTTAGCTAAGGACCGGGCTAATTGGAGAGGCATGTTGGTTGAGGCCCAGGTTCATCCCGGACTGTAGCGCCACTTAAGTAAGTAAGGTTAAATTTTAAGGGCCGATGTTGATTTTGAATAAAACACAAATTATTTAGGAAATTATTGTCATTTCTTTTTATTATGATAATATTATGTAAATTAAGTACCCCCGAGAAATACAAGATTTAGTAAGACAAAAAAGAAAAGCTGGTAAAATATGGACCAAACTCATGCTCCGCAAGATAAAACATATCTCAATCGGTTGAGTAACTTTCTATCAAATTCGATAAACAATTTTAAAAACCATGCTTTAGAAACTTATCTGCAAAGCCTAACCGCTGGAAAGGAATACCAAGACAGTGGAAAGTCGCGAAAGTGATAATGGTTCTAAAACCAGGAATATCACATCTTCCTTCCAATAATTTCAAAAGTTTTTTTTTTTTGCGGGCGTTACATAATTGATCAGAAACGCCTTTTACCTGACCATCAATTTGGGTTTAGAAGTAAAAATTCGACTGTGGACCAAGTACATCGAATTACCGATGTAATTGAGATGGCTTTTGAAGAAAATAAAATTTGCTCAGCCGTATTTCTTGACGTGTCGCAAGCTTATGACAAGGTTTGGCATAGAGGCCTTCAATACAAATTAAGATAAGTTCTGCCTGAAAAATTATATAAAATCCTCGTGTCGTATCTTGAGCATAGACTCTTCCTTGTGAAGCTTGGAAGCGAATATTTCGAGTTCAAAGATAAAATGGCAGGTGTACCGCAAGGAAGCGTCTTTGGACCACTCTTATACCTCCTATTTACACGTGATATCCCACAAACAAACGATACAATAGTTGCAACGTTTGCTGACGATACTGCTATACTAGTAGTTGTGACAACAATAGAGGAAACAAATATGAAATTACAAAACGCTCTTAACTAGGTTAATGAATGGACAAAATCCTGGCGGATTGAACTTAACGAGAGCAAATCGATTCATGTAGATTTTTCGTATAAACGGACAAACAATTTGCCTATATTTCTAAATACGGTTCGAGTCCCGTTTGCAAACGAAGCGAAATATCTCAGAATGACGCTCGATGCAAAACTAAAATGGAAGTCGCATGTAAAAAAGAAATGCAAAGAACTGAAAAATAAATACAGAGAACTGTACTGGTTGCTCGGAAAATATTCGAAGCTTATCCTTGATAACAAGCTGCTATTATAAAAGCAAGTGCTAAAACCGGTTGGGACATTATGGTATACAACTATGGGGCTGTACGTGTACCAGTGAAGCAAATTTAAACATTTTACTTAATGCGCCGTGGTACGTAAGGAACGAAGATCTACGCAGAGATCTGGGTATTCCCGCGGTTAGAGATGAAACAAAAAACTTTGTTTATTTTGGGACACGTTAACACAACCGTCCTCCAAATTATTGACGAAATAAATATATTGCGGCGTCTTCAAAGAACTAAGCCCTTGGATTTGGCCCGATTATAACAAAACGCGCTATAAATTAAGGAAAAGCAGGAACTCTCAAAGGAAAGTTACCTGCCAAATATTTCATTACTCGTGATAAAAAAAATTGTTAGATAAGTCGCATACTTAGTTGCAATACACATACAAAAATTGTGGTGGTTTTAGTGAGTAAAAATCTCACACTAATTTGGGCACGTGCTCATCGTGTCTAAGAAGATTTCGAGCAGCCCACGGCAAAAAAACTTGACGTTTAGGTGTGGTTATATCAAAAGCACTTATATTTGTCAGGTTCCGGCTCTCAAAAAAAACACAACAAACAAACAAACGGTCCGTCAGGACTCGGACAAACTTCACTACATTTATTAAAGTATTTTCTTTGAAGTTTAAAAAAAAAAATCAAAAAATACTTATTTTGGTCTGTAAATTTTAATATATACAAAAATCTCCTGTCACGGTTTTCCTCTGAAACGGCTCGACCGATTTTTATAAAATTTGTGTATATTTGGTGGTCTCATACCCACCACCCATAGGTCGCAACGTATAGGTCGCAAACACCTACAACCCCAAATGTTCACCCTCCTACTCCCAACCCTCATCTTTTAATCGCTGTATTAGTATTTTTGTATGATTTTACGTATTTGTATCAAAATAATTTAACCATCCTTCGTTTTTCAAGCAGAACGAAACTATTTATGTTGTTGAATGTTGAATGTGGACGTCGACAATTTAAACTTCAAGATACAGCAGTCGTTACCAACGATGATGTAACGGGTGATCCAAGTAGAGATACTTTTTTCAATAGCCTTTTTTGACAGATCACGTGTGAGTCGTGTCATGCTGTTATGTTATTTTTGTTTAGTATTGTTTGGCATTTCATAATGGAAAGACTTATGCGTGAACAACGTTTACAAATTGTTCAACTCTATTATGAAAATTCACGTTCTGTGAGGAATGTGTTTCGTGCACTTCGCTCAACTTATGGTCAACATAATCGGCCTACTGAGCGTACTATTCGCAACACCATCACCCATTTCGAGACCCAGCATTCATTATTGGATAATATTCGACCGAATAGACCACGTCCAGCACGCTGTGAAGAAAATATAGCGGCTGAGAGTGTGTAAATTATGCCGGTGCGAACGTAACCGTCAATGGCGACCGTTATCGTGCCATGATAACCGACTATTTGATGCCTGAAATGGAAGCTCGTGATCTCGGCGACATTTGGTTTCAGCAAGACGGCGCCACTTCCCACACATCGCATCAATCAATGGACTTATTGAGAGAACATTTCGGTGAGCACATAATTTCACGTTTTGGGCCGGTCGATTGGCCACCAAGATCGTGTGATATCACACCGTTAGACTTTTTCCTGTGGGGATATGTAAAGTCAAAAGCTTATGCCGACAAACCCGCTTCGATTCAGGCCTTGGAGGAAAACATCACGCGTGTCATTCGCCAGTTACCAGTCGAAATGCTCGAACGAGTGATCGAAAATTGGACTCAACGGATGGACCATCTGCGACGTAGCAACGGCCAACATTTGATAGACATAATCTTCAAAAAATAAATGCCAAAGAATGTTCTTTCAAATGATAATAAACATTCTCCATTAAATTTGAATTTTCTGTGTTTTTTTCTTTAAAAAAGTAGGGAACCTCGAAATGGATCACCCTTTATATTATCCAACTGAGTTTTTAAACTCACTGGATTTGGAAGGCATGCCACCACACCTTCTACGTCTGAATGTTAGATCTCCGGTAATTTTAAAGGGTGATCTAATAAAGGCTTTCTGTTTTTAACTTTTAAAAAGAGAAACTTATTGTTGTCGTAAAAATTTTCGACTTCGAGATTTTGATTGATTCCAACATTCGTCTGTCCGTTTCTTAACGGAATTATTGTACAATAACAGAAAACCATTATAATTCACATGAATACAAATTTCCTTTAAATTCCGGAATAAAATTTCTTGTTATCCTTCTAATGATTTCTTTTATGTTTTAAAATATTCTAAAATTTGCCCAAATTATGAAAATTGTCAAATTCACGTATGCCTGCACGAGTACCCAGCACTAATTTCTATTCATGACAACGATCAATTGTTATGAAGCAGCAAAAATATAAGGCCAATATTTTAATTGAAGATCAATATTTTAATTGAAGATGATTAGGATTTTGGTCGATCGTTTTGAGGAACTGGGTTCAGTGGCCGACCGTCCTGAAAGAAATGCTCATAAAAATATTCGCACTGAAGATAATGTGGAAGCTGTGCGGCAGAGTGTTACAAATGATCCATGTGTCTCAACCTGGCCGTCTTTCGGGCGCCAATTGGGCACGTCCAGAACAGCATTGCGGAGTATATAAAAGTTGGATCTCAATATGTACCCATACAAAAGTAAGTTTGTATTCAATCATATTCTGCTGCCAAAACGATGACAAAACGTCCTTATACTTCCTACACTAGAGAAGTAAAAGTTTACTGGTACATAAAACTGGCAAAGAACTTATTAATCAACATCAATCAATATCCCTCTGTAATGACTTGATATTGAAGTTATTATGTTATGTCACTCGCAGGTATCCTTTGCAGACTGACGAAGGTACATTCTCACCATTCTATTTATGGCACACGTGCAAAGTATACATTATGGTTGCGTGGTATGCGGTTACCAAAAGTTAGTACGTATCGTACGTACGTGAGCAAATAATTAATGCGCGCAACGTATAGATCTTTCGGTTTCGTTTCTTTTATTCCAGGGTCCAGAGCCACACGTTTGTTTCTTTTCGGACAGCGGTTTTCATTCATGTAAATGGAATGTAATAGCATTTGCGACACGATTCCGATAGTGTAACGCGTAATTGGGATACAAGTTGATTTATTGTTGTACGAATGGTTGTAAAAACATGCATCACGTGCAACAACTAACAATGAGAATGGCAAAATGATTTTTTGTTGCGACTTGCAGCCAACAAACATTTTGAGAGCTGTTGTGTTTGTAGTTGTGGAATTTTAGTGGTTTTTGATAATGAGGAATGTCGAGCAGAATGTTTAGGCAAGAAGCTAGGTTCATGTTCATGACAAACGATGACATCCGCTTTTATACACACATTTCAGGGCACATTGTGAGCTGGTTGTATACCGCGGTCCTAAGTCCCTTTCAAATATAAAACTTGAATAGTATGCAAATGGCTGCCAATGTCAAATCTGTTTTGACATTTGTGGACTATACAGATATAGAATACAAGTGAACAAGCCATGGAGCGATACACTCCCCAAGAACGCGGAATAATCGTGTCTATTTTTTTGCGTAACAATTCGTCTGTAGTGTTGGCGCATCGCGAATTCCGTGTCCGATTCACCGGCCGTCCGACACCGACTGCGCCGTTTTGCCACCAACCTTGAAGAGTGTGGGACCACACGAGACGTTCCCAAGAGTGGTCGGCCCCGGAGCGCCCGTTGTGCCGAGAATATCGCCGCTGTTGCCGAAGATGTCGAGCTGTCGCCGGAAACATCGACCAGACGCGCGCCGTGCCTCGCAATTAGCCAACAGCCGGTCGTCCCTAAGGCGAATTTTGGTCAAAGACTTGCGCATATTCCCGTACAAAGTCCAGTCCATGCATCAACTGCTGCCTGTCGACCGCCAAACGCGTGTAACCTACGCCAAAGCCATCCTCAATTTCGAGGACGAAGTGGAAGTTTTTCGACCAAAATCATAATGAGCGATGAGGCTCATTTCCACCTCAGCGAGTACGTGAACCAGCAATATTATCAAAATATTTAGTAAGGTTTGTCACGTGTGTAATATGTTGAAAAAATATTTCGTCGTTAGGTTGCATTGGAAAGATATTTGTGCGAAATGAAGAAAAATAGCCACCCGCCTCAGCGACCAGTATCAACGAAGACCCAAATATTTCGATTCGACTTCGACACCGATCACTTGAATGGAGCATCGCCATAGTCCACCCAGCTTATTATGCGGTAAGATTTGGGCCTACATACGTATAAGATTGTGCTGACGCAAGAATTACCAAATGACCATAGACAACGCAGTGAGTTTGCTAATGTTTGCCAGAAATCCGGAATTTGGCCAAAAATAATCTTCTCGGACTGGGGGTACATCGATGTAAGATTGTGCTGATGCAAGAATTGAAACCAAACGACCATAGACAACGCCAAAAGTTAGCTATTCTATTTAGGCGCTCGAACTGTTGTCCGGAGATCAGGAATTTGGCAAAAAAAAAATCATCTTCTTGGTCTATTTTTGGCTCAATAGCTGCGTCAACATGAACAAATACAATTATTTAGCGAAAGTAATCCACAAGTCGTCTAATAAACATCAATACAACTACAAAAATCGACTGCTTGTTGCGGTTTATGCCATGGCGGTATCATTGGACCGACGGGCTCAGTGGAAGAAGATCTGTGTTCGACTCCCATCCTTATAAACACCTATATCGATTTTTCACTGGACCTCCTCTCGTGATGATCTGACAAATCCTTCAAGAAGTATCAATTGTCAAGAAAAGCTTATCTCAACTAAGCCATTCAAATTCAGCACAAAACAGGAGGTCCCGCCATCGTGCAAGAAGTGCACACGCACAAAATTGAATGGTTCTGAAGGATTTTCCGAAACTATCTTTGAGTTTGACGGATACCGGAGTAAGAGGCGTTCCACCACTTCCATCAGTGTCTTTGGAAATCGTTGGTTGAAGTGCCCGATTAATTTGCACTCGTCCATTTTTGGTTTGTTTTATTGTGTCACTTTTGGAGCCACGAGTAAGGGGGAGGAGATATCATCCTGTATTCACGACCATGTATACAGGAAAGGGGGATTACTTCGGCATATGTATCCCTAACAGTTTATGCTTAGGAGTTACCCTCCGGAATTTCAAATGAACCAGGAAATTCCTTAAGCCCTTCCATCACGCCAATGTGAGTGATCATCGGAAGACATTTATGCAAAAGCGTTATGGAACATTTTGACAAAAGAACTCACATAAGAGTTAATCAGGCCTATCGCGGATAAATGTTCCCGGGAAATTTTCCCTTTTCAGCAATGTAAATCATATTGCTGAATGGGAACAGTTTCCTGGGAAATCTATTCGCGATAGGCCTGAATGTTTCAGTAATGAGATTAAAGCTTTACGAACTGTGGTTTCTTCTTTATTTAAATATTTCGTATATATTTATAATGAGAAACTGTCAAACACTTTTTTATTGACAAAGTCGAAATAATATATTAAACGATATTATTTCAAGTGTGTCAATGCGTATTAACACTTTCCCCCAAAAATTCACTTATCACAACAAACCCAATATTTTTCTGCACTACTTACCAAATCAACCTTGTAGCCATGTCGAAAATCTGCTACACAAATCTACAGCCACGCTAAATCTGGCTTTCAAATTTGTCACCATTAACATGCTTTGACAGATCATTGACAGCTGAAATTGATTGATGATGCACCACTGGTGCGATAGCCCACCGAGCACCAAATGACAATCACTGCCGGTCCTCAGTCCCAGCGCATACGTAATTGCAGTTGATGAATGGATTTCGAGCGGCATGCTGCCTACCCTGTCAACACACATGTCTTTTTATGGCCCCATAAAAAGCCACCAAACACATTTACATGGCCTAAACAGAAGAGGTTTTCTGGAATCACCTTGGACATCCTTTTTGATTTGTTCCTGTGTTCGTTGTCCATAAAACATATTCGCTTTGCTGTCGTTACATCAACAGCGAAGGTCAGCTTGGCGGACGTCGCATCGCGTCGTCGTTCTTCTGATATCGTACCCTCGGCAAATAAACATTAAACTGACAAGACGCGGGACAGATTATAAGGAATTCAATAAGAAGGATGTGATGATAGCGATCCGACAATAAACCCCCCTGGGGATTTTCAGGTGCAGTCCCAATATCTACGTGTGTACTTAAAATGTAATCTGTAAGTACAGTGTGTGGGCACTTGCACTGCGTGTGCCGCTTTTGGTTTCAAACCTATGGAAAGGTTCTTCTTAATTGAGGTGGATGTACCTTATAACTGAGTCAGTTGGAAATTCATTATCTTTCGTTTGATCCTTTTCTTGATCTTGTACAGAGAAACAATTATGCTGACATGAGGTTGGGAATGGGATACAACTTGGAAAGGCATGGTTGATTTAATGGACTGCTGACTATCTTATTAGTTTGCGTGGTCTATAAGAAGTATCCTTGTTGTTAGTCGTGTACCTACAATAGAAAATCTAGTCATTACGTATGGGATACCAGTTTCGCAATGGAAAATAAAATGAAAGATCTCTCCCATTAGTGCATCATTAAGCTCATCCTGTTCATTATTTTTCTGTGATCATTTGAGGGTAATGCCCTGATGACCCCTCAACCTCATTATCCTTGCATTCGTACAGGGGAGCCATCTGGAGGTTTCTTTTTGAATGTTCGATTATTTTGACACTTACAGCTGTTTTGCGTTCGAAATCTTGACAGAAAGTCGTTATTACACCTCCGCGGAACTAAATGAGTCGCTTTACGCTTGAACAACGTTGGGAACTATTGAAAACTTATTTCCAAAGTGAGTGCTGTGTAGCTCAATCAGTGCGTTATTTGCAAAGAAGTTTTGGCCGAAATGATGCACCTACCGCTCCTGCAGTACGCAAGTTTGTACAAACATTTTGTGAGACTGGTATGCTAGTGGACAGTACTCATGGTCCCCGATGTCGTAAGGTGCGCATTGACTGTGGAGAATGAGAATGTGGCTGCTGTAGCCGAGAGTGTGACACTCAATTCACGAACCTCATGTCGCCATCGATCTCAACATCTCAAAATTTTACTAGCACTAGCCAGAGGAGAATTTTGCACAAAGATTTCGGATTATTCACTTACAAGGTCCAATTGACTCAGCAATTGAAAGCGCACGACCATCCGCAATGATTTTTGGCGAAAAATCATCTTTTCTGACGAGGCGCATTTTCATCTCGGCGGCTACGTTAATGGCCGCATCTGGGACGCGGAAAACCCGCACGTTGTTGTCGAAAAGCCAATGTATCCACAGAGAGTGACAGTTTGATGAGGATTGTGGATTGGTGGCGTCATTGGACCATTATTCTTCGAAAAAGAGGCTGGGAACAACGTTTTGGTCAACGGTGGGCATTACAGAGCCATATTCACCAACTTTTTTTTTTACTAAAATTGAAGATATGAATTTGACGCTCCATGCCACACAGCCCACACCACAATCGTCTTTTTTTTGCGCGCCAAATTCCCAATAAATCGTGGTTTCAGTTGGTTTGGCGATGTCAATTGGCCGCCTCCGAGGTGCGATTTTACCCCTTTGGACTTTTTTTTGTGGGTGAAGGATTGATGTTATGCCAACAATCCGAAAACGATTCGGCACTTAAGGCCAATATCACCTAAGCAATCCATAGGGTATAGCCCGAAATTTATTCATCTTATTGCATTTGGCGCACCCGTTATGTATAAGTTTGCTGTGCTACACAAAATTATACATATAGTGACACACTTTTTACAGATACCTACGTAGATATTCCAAAAAATGCTTGTAAAATCCCAGGGGCTTGCATTATCTCACAACCGTTAATGCTACTTGTATAATGGCGGAAGCAACAATTTTATTAAACGTGTTGAGACTCACTTTACATGGCGAAGGGCCAGTGAAAAGTTATTATTAGGGTTACTACCACTCAGGATGGGACCTAGGCCACCTGCGCAGCACTTGATCGAAATCAATATTCCAGACAAAAACTATTCTTATGCTACAAAGGATGCACCCTGACATTCATCTTTCCAGTATCATCAGCACGGTAAATTTCAGGGGCTCGGAAGAGGTTCCGGTGAATACTGCACAATCAATCTCTGGTATTGTCACATCGCCTAAATATTACGCACCGAAGATGGTCCAAAAGCTGGCATTAATTAAATAAAATAAATTGAGAATATCTATAATTTTTTTTTTATTTTTGATCAAATAATATCCACATTATTCAAAAATACAAATGATTTCTTTTTAGACTTATTTGATTCATCACAGCGCAGCTTAGTTGAAGCTTGATTTTTTTCAGTTGACTTATAAAAACAATAGGGGTTTTTTTTGTTTTCTTTATAAAGCCCAAATTTTTGTTGATCTGCAAATAATCTTGGTATGGAGCCTTCAACTTCAGGTATGTCACAATGTGTTAGGCACAAAAAATAAAAATAAAAAAAAAAATCCTAAAATAGAGGTGATGTCCTGTGATCAGTTCTCAAAAAGTGTGTGTTTTAAAGTTTTTTTTAAATCCCGTGGACTTTTAGTTGTGTTCCGGGTTCGTCCGAGTTTTAAATTTGGTGGTTTTTAAATGTGTTTGATGTGTATTTTGTATTTTCGTCAAAAAATCCTGCTGCTTTTCTGCACTTTTCGTTATATTTGGATTTTTGTATGGTGCCTTCGGTTGATACATTTTTTTCGTTATTTTAGGACTTTCTTCAAATTCTATTTTTTTTGGCAAGAAGTGAACTAGTTGGCATTATGAGAAGCTCTGGGAGCATAATTATAGAAGAACAATTCAATTTTTTTAAAGGAAGAACTTATTAAATTAACTAGAAGCACTGAAAAGACCCAAATAGAAGTTTTAAGCAAAACATTCTCGCATTTCAAAACTGATTTTAAGACTCGGTGGTTCAAAACTTGCAAGATCGAGGAAAGATTTTTTAAAGCTAACAAAAATGGCTAAACAGTTCAATTTCATTTTATAGAGCATTATCGGATTCAGGAAAAAAATGTGGTCGTCCGGAAGTAAGATTTGAAACTTCTTCTGAACGATCAACAAGGGTCAAAACGCAGGATTTGAGAGATTCGATACCTGGTAATGTCCTCAATTATGCTACTCAAATGAGCTTAAGAGCTTCCGGACAGATCCAAGCCTCCAAACTCCTAAAAGAAGCAACTTTATGACCCAATAGAGCTGAAAAGTATAGAAAAGCATTTCACAAGTCGCAGGAGAAAAGATGTATGACTGGAGAAGATGCTTTGGCAGTATTAGTCGCAGCGAAATTATCACGACACCAATATAATGTGATAAGAATGAGTGCTCCCGAAAAATTTCCGTCTTATAAAGTTGTGCAGAATGCAAAGAAAGATTGCTATCCTCACAAAGATCAAATGAAAATTAGAGCAACAAGTGCCGAAGTCAGTCTTCAAGCTTTACTTGATATTACATCAAAAAGACTACTTCCGATGTTGGAGTGTGTTCTTGAGACAATCGAAGATGAGGAACTTGAGAAATGTACCTTAATATCCCAGTGGAGTTTTGATGGTAGTTCGGGACATAGTTCCTATAAACAAGCTTTTCACTGGTCAGAAGCAGACGATTCTGCTGTTTTCATAACCTGTTTAGTCCCTATACGAATTGTAAATGGTGAATATATAATCTGGCAAAACCCTCGTCCAGCTTCCACGAATTTTTGCAGGCCTTTTTTTAAGTTTTTAATATTGTCAAATAAGCACATTTCTAAAAAGTGGGCGTGTCAGGAGGGTGGGTTTGAAAATATCTTGGATATGGTCTTCAAAGCTATTGTGCAAAATTTCAGGTTCTTAGATGTATGATTTGATGCCACATTTTAGGGCATTCTGCCCCAATGTGCGCCTTTTAAGTACACCACAAGGAAAGCCTCAAAGTAGAATATCGCCACCTCCGGGTGATAATGCATACAGGTAGTATTGCAACCCAGGAGTTTACCGAACTCCAGTTCCCCCAGGAATCAGACAACAAACACACCATCAAACTCCAAACGGCCGTTGTCGGACTCACCAAAGAAACCCCTTAAACCAGATGAACAACAAACTGCTTACCTCAGCAAAACATCGAGAAGGCTACGGAGAAGACCAATCAATTAAAGATCGGTAATGGCCATATGAACAACAAGTCGCATGATGACTAACACGCACCCTGTTCAAATGACCTGACATATATCGGCACAAACTCTAGTCTACTGAATGCGATCAATAATCCAAAGTCGATAGCGTGAATCGATTTTACCGAAGACGCGCCAGATTTTGTATGCATTCGTTTGTGTTGCCCGCTCTAGGAGAAGCTGGTCAAGTGCATCAATAAGATTCGTCAAAAGTCAGGCTTGAATCTGAGCAATATCATTAAGCATGACTTTAGCGACGGGGATGAGGTTGCAGAAACGAACATCTTAACAAAATGATGGTAATGGTAACCAGGAGGTGGTCGCCATTAATTACTTTAGCTCACCAGAGACTTGAATTGAAAAGTTGGATTGATCAAGTCTCATATGGCGCCAAAAACTCATAAATTCATGCTATGCTTCCTGCAGCCAAACAACCGATCGAATGTACTGGTTTTTGAGAACCGAATGGATCGGTTAAGTGTGATGATCGAAGGGCCAAGGAACGCGTCCTACGAACATGGATGTTCTTCTTCTATATTCATCTAGGTCGCGACTATCCGAAGAGTCTACAGTTTTGTCAGTACATAAGCTATTGCTCCGATCGTTTGAATCCCAATCTGTATGAGGAAAGAAAGGTGTGCGTTTCAATGCGGGATGGGACACTGAAGTCTGGGGGCCAAACAGCACTCTGCTGCAAGTGATCATGTGTTGATTTTGGTCGCCTTAGCCCACTTCAATGAAGCTGGCTACGAGAAGTAGAGGGGAACCCAGCAATGTCTTAAAAACTCTGGAATATGTACACACGCGCATAAAAGGTTAGATGATACAATAGCAGCAGCAGTCCCAGCCTAGCAGACATTAGCGAACGCATTGTAACAATGCATCAAGGCCAAATTTGCCAACATAAGCCTTATATGCGCTCACGCCCCCAACCTATGAGCGACTACCGAAGTACGATGTTAAAATCATGCTGGGAGATTTAAACGCGAGAGTAGGAAAAAATAACGTCTTTAGCACTTTTGTCGGCAAACACAGCCAACACGAAAACACGTCTGCCCAACTAACAATTATTCCTCTATAAGGCAGTAAAATTAAATTTCCACAAGCAATTATTTCTGTAGGCCTTATGTAGACTTGTGCGCGGAGGTTGAGCATTTTTGCAATCTACTGTTTGGGTAGAAGCCTGTTTAAGACATTATGCAGGAAAATTTACAAGCATATAACCGAAGTTATGATGGAATAACCTCTGTATGATTGTTTTTAAGCTTCCGGAGACGTGTGTGTACATGTACCAAAGGTTAAGAATTCGGTTGAATTTCGCTCGAAGTTAATCCGAAGCATAGCATGTACAGAGCTTACGAATACTTACTTACTTAAGTGGCTCTACAGTCTGGAATGAACCTGGGCCTCAACAAACATGCCTCTCCAATTAGCCCGGTCCTTAGCTAACTGCCTCCAGTTGCGCACTCCAAGTTGGTTGAGGTCGGTTTCCACTTGTGCGCGCCACTTAAGGCGAGGTCTTCCTCTACTGCGTCCGACGTCTGGCTGGGAATCGAAGACTCTGCGAGCCGGAGTATTGGTGTCCATTCGTTCTACATGTCCTAGCCATCTTAAACGTCCAATGCGGAGTTTTTTGACCAGGGGCATGTCGCTGTACAGCTCGTATAGTTCTTGGTTGAATCTTCGTCTCCATAGCCCGTCAACGCAAACGGGACCGAAGATTTTTCGAAGAATTTTCCTCTCGAATCTACCAAGGATTTCTTCATCCGCTTTTGATACGGTCCATGCTTCAGCGCCATAGAGCAGGACTGGGATGATCAGGGTCTTATATAGCATCTCCTTAGTAGTTCGAGTGAGGGCTTTACTACTAAATTGCCTTCTTAGCCCGAAGAAACAGCGGCTGGCAAGAGTAATTCTTCGTTTAATTTCTGACGAGATGTTGTTGTCAGAGTTAATAGCGGAGCCGATGTAGACAAAGTCCCGTACTATCTCAAAGTTATATCTGTCAATGGTGACGTTCTGTCCAATTCGTCGATGTTGGGAGTCCTTTCGTGTTGACAGCATATACTTAGCCTTACCCTCATTTACTGCTAAACCCATTTTCGCCGCTTCCTTCTCTATACTAGCAAACGTGGATATGACATCACGTTGAGTCCTACCAATGATGTCAATATCATCAGCGTATGCTAGTAGTTGCACCGACTTTTGGAAAATTGTGCCTCTGGTGCTGGCTTTGGAGTTTTGCACAATTCTCTCAAGAATCAGATTAAAGAAGTCACATGACAGCGCATCGCCTTGCCTAAATCCTTTTTTGGTATCGAATGTGTCGGTGAGGTCGTTTCCGACCCTGATGGTGCAGCGAGAATTCTCCATCATCATCCTACACAAACGGACGAATGTGGGCGGTATACCAAAACTAGACATGGCTCTGTATAGTTCGTCTCTATAAATGCTGTCGTATGCGGCTTTGAAATCGATAAATAGGTGGTGGGTATCGATTTGGACTTCTTGGGTATTTCTAGGATCTGCCGAAGTGTGGAAATTTGATCGATTATGGACTTTCCTGGCCTAAAACCACACTGATAAGGGCCAATCAGGCTGTTGGTAAACGGTTTCAGGCGTTCACATATTACGGCAGATAGGATCTTGTAGGCGATGTTGAGGAGACTTATGCCTCTGTAGTTGGCGCAGTTCAGAGGGTCTCCTTTTTTGTGGATCGGGCAACCGATGCTGAGGTTCCATTCTTCAGGCATATTTTCATCCGACCAGATTTGGCTTATGAGTTGGTGGATGTTACTTACCAAGTCATCTCCGCCGGCCTTATAAAGCTCAGCGGGAAGGCCGTCATTTCCGGCGGCCTTATTAAGCTTGAGTTTAGATATTGCTATCCTCACTTCACTCGGGTGGTTGGCAGTTTTCTCTGTCGTTGTCAATATTGAACGGTTCGTTCTGCCTCACAGCGGAATGTTGTTCGTCATCGCCGTTTAACAGTCTGCAGAAGTGGTTCTTCCATATCCTCAGCATCGACTGTGTCTCAACTACAATATTTCCTTGTTCATCTCGACAGGATTCTGTTCGAGCCTTGTATCCTTGGCTTTGACGTTTTATACTTTGGTAAAACTTGCGAACATCGTTCCTGGAGTGGCACCTCTCTATATCCTCGATCGCGCGCTTTTCTTGCTCTTTTTTCTTCTTTCTGAAAAGCCGATGTTCTTCCCTTCTTCTTTGCCTATATAGCTCAATGGCAGCTCTCGTCTTCACCTGCAGCTTAGCCTTGTAGGCCTCGTTCTTGGCTGCGAGCATCTGTCGGCATTCCTCATCAAACCAGGTGTTTCTTGCTGGTGGGCGCGAGAAACCTAACACATCAGTTGCGGCTGAGCTTACGAATGAAGGCTTAAAAATGCTAAGGTTAAAAGACCGGAAAAAGGTGAAATGATCGGGAACCTACCGGAGAATGAGTCAACACTATTCAAGTACTTCGTTGTTATTTTTCAACTTCATGAAGGCTTGCAAATATTTTCGGAAAGACTTTTTGCGAAGCCTATGATTTGCTTCTATAAGGCCTTTTATAAGCAAACAAAGATTTTTCTGTTAGACTTTTTAAGAGTATTTAAAGAAGTCTTATAGAAGTAAATAGCTCCCTAAAAGTTCGCCAAATGTTTTTCCATAAGGTAATATTGATGGAGGGGAAATAGCTTCGATATTACTTGAGTGACAACGTACTTAGGCTTACTGAATTAGCTTCGTAACGAAATGCCACAATGGCCAGCAGCCGTTTCTTCACCTCGATGTCCAAAAGGGGACATGGAGGTCTCCAGATCAACAAACGCGTAATCAACATCTTGTTAAAGACAAGAAAAGTATGCTTATATCCACCACTGTGTATGCTGTGAAAAAAATTATGTCGAAAGACTGCAATCACTAGAGACCCCAAGGCCTTCGTGGAATGCGTATACCTTAACATCTCGATTAACACCATACCACCAGCATCGAATGTCGAAGAGCAATGGCAACGATGCCAACAGACCATTAGATCAGCCGCAACTGATGTGCTAGGTTTCTCGCACCCATCACCACGAAACCCCTGGGTTTGATGAGGAATGCCTACAGACGCTCGCAGCCATGAACGAGGCCTACAAAGCTAATTTGCAGGTGAAGACGAGAGCCGCCATTGAGCTCTATAGACAAAGAAGGAGGGAAGAACACGGGCTTTTCAGAAAGAAGAAAAATGAGCAACAAAAGCTCGTGATCGGTGTCTTAGAGAAGTGCTAGTCAACGAATGATGTTAGTAAGTTTTAACAAAATGTTAAACGTCAAATCTAGGGATCCAAGGTGAGTAAAGAATCATATCGAGACCCTCGGAAATACACGAACTACAGAGGCATAAGTCTCCTCGACATTGGCTACATGTTCCTACCTGCCGTAATATACGAACGCATGAAACCGTTTACTAACAACCTGATCGGCCCTTATCAGTGTGGTTTCAAAATATAGGCGGTGTATCAGCGAATCTTACCTCCTCCTGCATTTTATCCGAGTTGTGGATAATTTTGAAAGAGTAGATGTTGAAATCTCCAAAAACACATCAAATATGGTCTAAGTGAACTGTCAGATAATAACTATAACGTCAACTAATTAATATTAAATCTAAAAAAAAATAACTCCTCCCAACCGCTCCCAGGGTTCTCTTTGTTCCATTTCTGCCAACAATGATAGACCAGATCAGGACACTTGGTTCATTCTTCTCAATTTTTAATTAACCAGTCTAGACCCAGTCCGAACAATGTCCAAAAAGACTTCACCCAAATAGAATCTAATCAACGTTACACAATCTCTACGACAGTTCGTTCCAAGCCACACAAATCCCCCAATACCACGGACACAATTGGAGCTCACAAATTTGCAAAGGGTATCAGAGGAAATTTAATTGAATTGAAATACCCGGAAACAAACGATACCCACGACCGTAGAATTCATTCAACAATTCAATTACATTTCCCTGCACTTGCACAAGCATTCGCTCGGGTGCCATGCCCTACGCCGCATCCTGCCGGCTGCAACAAGACCAGAAGTCACCCCTGGGAAATTATGATTCGAATGCGATGTCTACATCTTTTTGGGGCTTATCTGGCAAAATGAATTATAATCCTCCCGATGATTTGATTCATTGTCAACCGAATACAAGTTTTCATTCGAATTCTTTTGCTTCCGCAATTTCTCGTCCTTCGTCCTCAAGAGCTTGTGGTCTCCTCTAACTTGTCCATTTCAATTTCCGAGTTGTAGAGAAAATCAAAATTTACTGCGAAAAGTTTGTTTTTATGTGGTTCCGTTTTATACGGGACTTTATGTTTCTAGTTAAACATGCCAAAGGCAGCTCCAAAGACATTAAACTGCCATCAGGCTTCAATTGATAGGTCGTAGTATTTCATAACTTGAGATATTAAACTGTTCGGGGATCAACTCAAGAAGCCAATCAATGATGTTAAAAGTTTACCCTGGGAAAGTGTGTGTTGGCATGGTGGCACGTTCCGACGATGGAATTTTAGTTTATGAAGGTTAACAGGAAACTTGTCGTCGAATTGTTTTTATTCCCAGAGGAGCGTCCGCAGAAGGCCACGTGAAAGTGATTTCCTTCCACGGGATAGGATACCGAGTTTGCGAGGAAGACCGGTAATGGAATTTTCACGTTAAAAGTTCGTGTGCTGAATATAATCAGCACACGAATCCATTGAGAAGTTATTATGCCGATGGTACTTATAAAGTTGGTATATCCCGAACTGAATAGATACATTATGATATGTTTACAGGTTGTCAGGGAGATAATGAAATCATTGGGCACCTTTATTGATGTGATTGCATTTTATTCTTGAGACGAAATCAGAATCAAGATTTGTAGACAGAACCAGTGAGATCTGTTTAAAAACCTGGAAATATGCTGCTCTTAAATATTTTACACGAATGAATACACATGTGAATACTTTGCTAGTAAGATATCTGGTTCCATGGGTGGTCCTTTAATCAATCTTATGCAATATTCATGGTTCTATCTGGTAAATTGCTCTGACAAACTAGACCCAAGAATTTATCCCTCAAAACGACTAAGGAGTCCTTTTGATGGGGTCCTTGCTTAAGCGGCGTAAAGCAGGGCTGGGATGGCCAGGATCGTATAGGGGATACTACATTGCGTTGTTAGCTCGAAGAATCAGAAGTTGGCAAGATTATTGATATTGGCTCCGGAGTTTTTCACAATCCTCTCAAGAATTATGCTATAAAAGTCTGACGACAATGCGTCATCTTGTCTATATCTTTTGGTGTTGAATTGCTTGAGGTGAGGTTATTACTGACCCTAATGGGGCATGGATTCTACATCATTAACCTGCACTGACGGACTGCATAGTTACTTAGTTAGTTTGTTACTTCAGTGGCACTACAGTCCGGGATGAAACTGGGCCTCAACCAACATTACTCTCCAATTAGCCCGGTCCTTAGCTAACTGCCTCCAGTTGCGCACTCCAAGTTGGTTGAGGTCGGTTTCTACCTGTGCGCGCCAGTTAAGGTGAGGTCTTCCTCTACTACGTCCGACGTCGGGCTTGGAATCAAAGACTCTGCGAGCCGAAGTATTGGTATCCCTTACTTCTACATGTCCTAGCCATCTTAAACGTCCAATGCAGATTTTTTTTTGTCCAGGAGTATGTCGTTGTACAGCTGGTATAGTTCGTGGTTCAATATTCGTCTTCCTCTACTACGTCCGACGTCAGGCTGGGAATCAAAGACTCTGCGTGCCGGAGTATTGGTGTCCATTCGCTCTACATGTCCAAGCCATCTTAAACGTCCAATGCGGAGTTTTTTGACCAGGAGTATGTCGCATTACAGCTCGTATAGTTCGCGGTTGAAACTTCGTCTCCATAGCCCGTCAACGCAAACGGGACCGAAGATTTTTCGAAGAATTTTTCTCTCGAATCGATCAAGGAATTCTTCATCCGCTTTTGATACGGTCCATGCTTCAGCGCCGTAGAACAGGACCGGGATGATCAGGATCTTATATAGGATCTCCTTAGTAGTTCGAGTGAGGGCTTTACTACTGAATTGCCTGATTAGCCCGAAGAAACAGCGGTTGGCAAGAGTAATTCTTCGTTTGATATCTGACGAGATGTTGTTGTCAAAGTTAAAGCACTACCTCAAAGTTATATCTGTCAATGGGGACGTTCTGTCCAATTCGTCGATGTTGTGGTATGGTGTGAATCGAGAGGTTTAAGGATACGCGTTGCGCGAAGGCCTTGGTGATCTCTGGAGATTGCAGTTTTTCGACATTAAATTTTTGCACAGTATTTCTTGTTTATTTGTTACAATGCGTTTAGGGCTTCCGCTAGTTGTTCGCCTGCACTTTTCCTGTTTAGTGTTCTCACATTCCATGTGAAGATACAAATGTCGTTGTCCTTTTTTCGTTTAGCAGTTTCGTTAACAATAAATTCAGTCCTTTCCGAGGCTATTGGTTGCTTCATAACAATGGTTTTTTCATGTGTGGGTAGTTAACCCAAAGCACAACCCCCAATCTCGAGGGCCAGTTCCAATTTATACCCCTAGGACACTTTGGCATAAGAATCCACTATGGGTTTGAGAGCTGCCGTCGGCCTTTCGGTTTATCCGCCACCATCTCTGTTCAAGGGGCAAGTCAGGCCTCTTGAGATTCCTAGATAACCTGTTGTCCGAATATGTCGAAGCAGCTCATCTAGGTTCGCCTGAGACTGCAGGCCGGGTTCCATGCCATTCTGACCAGGCTGTTGATAGTGTTACCGTTTTCCGTCGTGTTACCTACACTCGCACTTATCGTTAAGCAAATCAAATCCGGTTGGATGAATAAACACAGTTGATGTGTAGTCAGAGTTACAACCACTATGCATTGCCAAGTTAAAGCCAATCAGAATAAACCCTCGTTCTACAACGTCCAACCATGTATACGTAAACGGACAAAATATCAACTATGTTTTATTTTTTTTTAATGACGAATTTTTTTTTTTTTGATTTCTGCCACTTAGACCTCGCATGCTCCTCGGATGCTCAGCTCCTGTAAGTAATAGAGCAATTTTGAATATACTATCGCATTCCAACAGAAATTTAAATCATAACAGTGAAAAACACATCAAAATCCGTTCATCAGGTCTCGAGATTAGCGCATTCATACACGTTTTGGGACTTTATTTTATACTATGTATAGACATAGATGTGTTTAAGGGTAGTGATGCGATTACATGAGAACACAATCGTTCTCACTCTAGCCTCTCACTATCAACTTCTACTCTCACCTCTACGCTGGTGACTGGTGGGTGCCTAGTACCTCGGCTGAAGATGGGGTAACAAACCCCTGTGGAAGGTCGTTGGTGGCAGCAAACGAGAGATGGGGAGGAGTGTCCTCTCACTAAGGCACTCACTCTCAGGCGGCAGCGAAGGAATTCCATATATGTAGTCAACGGTGGCGCTCATATCCCAAAATGGGCAACTGACATCGGTATCTCCGGCCCGCTGTCTTAGGGTCAAAAACAAAGGCCTGGCCCTCCAGGTTGGGGGTTGTGCCAAAACCCGGAACGTCAATTGACTATGATATTAGAGTATGCACTTGGAATGTACGAACACTGTTCACCCCGGGTGCTACTCAAAAACTCAAAAACTTGAATCTGTCCTCATGCGGTACATGGCAGATATAACCGCAGTCCAGGAGATAAGATGGATAGGATCAGATTGATGAAAAGATTGCATGTATTAGGATGCGGATTCGTCGGGGCAAATCGGATTAGGACAAAAGTCATTGACTTCAAGCCGATAAGTGATCGCCTTTCTGTGATCCGCATCAAAGCTACGTTCCAAAACATAAACCTTTTATGTGCACACGCCCCTACCGACGAGGCTGGAGATCACATCAAGGAGGAGTTTTTTGACCTCCTGGATGGAGCCACCGGAGCCTGTCCGGAGTATGATGTAAAAGTTGTACTCGGGGATTTTAATGCAAAAGTCGGAAAGGAAAATATCTTTGGCGGTTTAGTTGGTAAGCACAGAATCCACGAAACGACAACAGACAGCGGCTACCGACAAATCGATTTTGAAGCAGCTCGTAATACGGTGATAAGAAGCACTAGGTTCCCAAGGCTAAGGATCCACACAGCAAACTGGCGCTCTCCAGACGGTCGAACCGCCAACCAAATCGACCATGAGCTAATCGATGCGAGGTACGCATCCAACATCCTCCACGTGCACACATTCCGAGGGGCAAACGTCGGCTCTGACCATTTTCTTTTCGCGGCTAAATTCAGAGCTCGACTGTCCAACGAGAAGGAGCTGCGAACTGCCCAGAAGAAGAAATTCGACGTTGGACGCCTTAGCACACCTAGAAGCCAGAGCCTACAGTGAGCGCCTCACTCTATGCGCTCACCTACCACAGACGCCAACAATCAGTGGTGCCAGTATCGAGACATCATCAAGGAGGTAGCCGAAACCAGTGTAGGGTACCAGGCACCCCCGAGAAAGAGCCCGTGGTATGATGATGAATGCGTGTACAAGAAATAGGTGACAGAAGATGCACACAAGATAGCGCTGCAGCGCAAAACAAGGGCAGCGACAGAAGAATATCGAGCCAGGAGAAGGGGGGAAAAGAAGACCCTGAGTCGAAAGAAGAGAGGCTACGCAGCCTCCCAGCTCAAGGAGATCAAAGATTCGCTCGATCATAACAACATCCGGAGGTTTTATGAAAAAGCCAAGCAACTGGCTTCTGGCTACAAAACCGGAACGCAGGCTCTTCGAGACAGCGAAGAAAACCTAGTCACCGAAGCACAGGGAATAGCAGATGTGTTTAAGCAGCATTTCCAACAGCTGCTAAATGGGCATCCTGTCGAGAGAGAGTGATAGGGCAAGAAGAGAACCCACGTCCAGTCAATGAAGAACTAGTTCCACCACCTAGTAAAGAAGAAGTTGGCCTAGCTATAAAAAAGCTTAAGAACAACAAGGCCGCAGGTTCTGATGGCTTACCAGCCATTATTAAATACTGTGGTGATGTTTTGGTAGGGAGCATGCACCGAATCATCAACCAAGTATGGGTGGAAGAAAAAATGCCCGATGACTGGACTATCAGCTCCATATGTCCCATCTACAAAAAAGGCGATCCTATGTCTTGCAAGAACTATCGAGGCATATCCCTGTTTAATGTCCCATACAAGATCCTATCCAACGTACTGTGTGAACGTCTAAAACCGTTCTGCAACACACTTATCGGCACATACCAGTGTGGCTTCCGGCCCGGCAGATCGACTATAGACCAAATTTTCACACTGAGGCAAATCCTAGAAAAGACCAACGAATTTCAAGTCAAAACTCACCACCTATTCATCGACTTCAAAGCCGCGTATGATAACACACATCGTCAGGAATTCTATATGGCGATGGCCGACTTCAGAATCCCGGCAAAACTGATTCAGCTGTGTCGCGTGACGGTGGAAAACACGCGATGCATGCACCGAACATGCACCGGATTTTGGCAAGGAGACGCGCTATCATGTGACTTCTTCAATCTTGTACTGGAGCAGATAGTGTGTATGGCAGGTTTTAGCACGGAAGGCACTATTTTCAACAGGTCGGTCCAGCTGATGAGCTTTGCTGACGATATTGACCTAATCGGTCGCTCCCAACATGCCGTGATAAAAGCGTTCACGGAGATTGAAGAACAGGCGAAATCCGTTGGCCTTGAAGTAAATGAGGACAAGACTAAGTACATGCTATCAACAAAGAAACAAGCATCTGTCCACCGCCTAGGACAAAACCTCACTATTGAAAGCAACAATTTCGAGGTAGTTAAGGAGTTCACCTACCTCGGAGTTAACATAAACTCCACAAATGACACCCTAGTGGAGATCCGTCGAACCGTTCGGTTTAGCGAAAAAAACTGGGTTCAAAACTCCTAACTCGAAGGACGAAATGTGTCGTAGAGGGTGGAAGGCTGCAGTGTCTCAGGCAGATACTCTTCGCGGGTCGGGAGTCACATAAGTAAGTAAGATAGGCATAGATATAGACTTCTGCACGAAAACCATATTGTTGAATGTTACCAATCTTTTTTTTTGCAAATTTTGTTTAAACGTTTTGGATAATAATTGTGGAATTGAAATCGGCCCTCTTTATGCTCATCTATATTATATAATATATCTATATACCTGTGATCTGAAGTGGAAGGTTCAATAGAAACTTTTCTGTCCGTAATGAACTTCTGACCAGGCAATGTTCGATATTTACAGGCACAGTGTCATGTAGATTACTTACTTACTTACTTAAGTGGCGCTACAGTCCGGAATGAACCTGGGCCTCAACCAACATGCCTCTCCAATTAGCCCGGTCCTTAGTTAACTGCCTCCAATTGCGCACTCCAAGTTGGTTGAGGTCGGTTTCCACTTGTGCGCGCCAATGCGTCCGACGTCTGGCTGGGAATCGAAGACTCTGCGAGCCGGAGTATTGGTGTCCATTCGTTCTACATGTCCTAGCCATCTTAAACGTCCAATGCGGAGTTTTTTGACCAGGGGCATGTCGCTGTACAGCTCTTATAGTTCTTGGTTGAATCTTCGTCTCCATAGCCCGTCAACGCAAACGGGACCGAAGATTTTTCGAAGAATTTTCCTCTCGAATCTACCAAGGATTTCTTCATCCGCTTTTGATACGGTCCATGCTTCAGCGCCGTAGAGCAGGACTGGGATGATCAGGGTCTTATATAGGGTTTCCTTAGTAGTTCGAGTGAGGGCTTTACTACTAAATTGCCTTCTTAGCCCGAAGAAACAGCGGTTGGCAAGAGTAATTCTTCGTTTGATTTCTGACGAGATGTTGTTGTCAGAGCTAATAGCGGAGCCGAGTTAGACAAAGTCCCGTACTACCTAAAAGTTATATCTGTCAATGGTGACGTTCTGTCCAATTCGTCGATGTTGTAAGTCCTTTCGTGATGACAGCATATACTTAGTCTTACCCTCATTTACTGTTAAACCCATTTTCGCCGCTTCCTTCTCTATACTAGCAAACGTGGCTATGACATCACGTTGAGTCCTACCAATGATGTCAATATCATCGGCGTATGCTAGTAGTTGCACCGACTTTTGGAAAATTGTGCCTCTGGTGTTGGCTTTGGAGTTTGGCACAATCCTCTCAAGAATCAGATTAAAGAAGTCACATGACACCGCATCGCCTTGCCTAAATCCTTTTTTGGTATCGAATGTGTCGGTGAGGTCGTTTCCGACCCTGATGGAGCAGCGAGAATTCTCTATCGTCATCCTACACAAACGGACGAGTTTGGGTGGTATACCAAAACTAGACATGGCTCTGTAAAGTTCGTCTCTATAAATGCTGTCATATGCGGCTTTGAAATCGATGAATAGGTGGTGGGTATCGATTTGGCCTTCTTAGTTCTTTCTAGGATCTGCCGAAGTGTGAAAATTTGATCAGTTGTGGACTTTCCTGGCCTAAAACCACACTGATAAGGGCCAATCAGGTTGTTGGTAAACGGTTTCAGGCGTTCACATATTACGGCAGATAGGATCTTGTAGGCGATGTTGAGGAGACTTATGCCTCTGTAGTTGGCGCAGTTCAGAGGGTCTCCTTTTTTGTGGATCGGGCAAACGATGCTGAGGTTCCATTCTTCAGGCATATTTTCATCCGACCAGATTTGGCTTATGAGTTGGTGGATGTTACTTACCAAGTCATCTCCGCCGGCCTTAAAAAGCTCAGCGGGAAGGCCGTCATTTCCGGCAGCCTTATTAAGCTTGAGTTTAGATATTGCTATCCTCACTTCACTCAGGTCGGGTGGTTGGCAATTTTCGCTGTCGTTGCCACTGTTGAATGGTTCGTTCTGCCTGACAGCGGAATGTTGTTCGTCATCGCCGTTTAGCAGTCTGCAGAAGTGGTTCTTCCATATCCTCAGCATCGACTGTGTCTCAACTACAATATTTCCTTGTTCATCTCGACAGGATTCTGTTCGAGCCTTGTATCCTTGGCTTTGACGTTTTACACTTTGGTAAAACTTGCGAACATCGTTCCTCGAGTGGCACCTCTCTATATCCTCGATCGCGCGCTTTTCTTGCTCTTTTTTCTTCTTGCTGAAAAGCCGATGTTCTTCCCTTCTTCTTTGCCTATAGAGCTCAATGGCAGCTCTCGTCTTCACCTGCAGCTTAGCCTTGTAGGCCTCGTTCTTGGCTGCGAGCATCTGTCGGCATTCCTCATCAAACCAGGGGTTTCTTGCTGGTGGGCGCGAGAAACCTAGCACATCAGTTGCCTGTTTGCATCGTTGCCATTGCTTTTCGACATTCGATGCTGGTGGTATGGTGTTAATCGAGAGGTTAAGGGATACGCGTTGTGCGAAGGTCTTGGCGGTCTCTAGCGATTGCAGTCTTCCGACATTAAATTTTTTCACAGTATTTCTGGATTGTTGTGGCGTGGTGGATATCCGCATTCTTACCTTGGCTGCTACAAGGTAGTGATCCGAGTCGATGTTAGCTCCTCGGAATGTTCGGACATCCAAAATACTGGATGCGTGCCTCTTATCTATCGCAATGTGATCAATTTGGTTGACCGTTCGTTGATCTGGAGACCGCCATGTCCCCTTATGGATATCGAGGTGAAGAAACCGTGTGCTGGCTATATTGGCATTTCGTTCCGTAGCGAAATCAATTAGCCTAAGTCCGTTCCAGACGTATTGTCGTGTAGGCTATGTTTTCCGACAATACTTCTAAAGATGTCTTCTCTTCCTACCTTTGACTTAAAATCTCCCAGCACGATTTTAACATCGTATTTCGGTAGTCGCTCATAGGTTTTGTCAAGGAGCTCGTTGAAGCAATCCCTAGCTATATCATCTTTTTCTTCCGTCGGAGCGTGAGCGCATATAAGGCTTATGTTGGCGAATTTGGCCTTGATGCGGATTGTTACTATGCGTTCGCTAATGTCTTGGAAACATAAGACTTCTTGCCTAAGTCTGGCACTTATAACAAATCCGCATCCGAATAGTCGCTGTTTCTGCTCACTATAACACGGTCCGTAGTATATGTCACAGTTTTTAATCCTCTTTTTGCCCGGCCCATCCCATCGTATTTCCTGGATGGCAGTAATGTCTGCTTTGTAGCAGTTTAGGGCTTCCGCTAGTTGTTCGCCTGCACCTCTCCTAATTAATGTTCCATAAGACAGAACATCAAACAGGAGAGGTGCAGGCGAACAACTAGCTATGTACATAACTATACATAATCAAAGTAGGACTATTACATACTCAGGTTACGAAATCAGAACCAATTTATTGATCAAATATGGACTCACCTCTGGGGTTAGTCTTTGTTCTACCTTGTGTACATTGGAGTATCACATCACAAGAGCAACCTTCCGCCTTGCAATTTCCTTTCCTTTCTTCGGTGTATTATTAGGGCTGCTTCTGCATTATTAAGTCCTATCTATAATATAAAAGGACTGTAGCCAGTGGTTTGGTCTGCGCTTGATAGTCACACGTCAAATCCTTGGTTTTTGACAGTGCTGGAAGCTGGAAAATTCTTATATCTTCTGGACTTTGTTATACTTTGAAAGCCTCTCATAGGCGACGATTGCTATTCTTTCTGCTTGTCTACTGATTTTGCCTTTTTCATATAATCAAAGGTAGTACTCAAACCATAAATTCAGGTTTAGCTTTCTCAACACCTCAATGTTCAAAAAAGTTACTGAGTCAAAATGTTTCGGAAGTAAGAAATCCTCGGAAGGCTATTTTTGTATACGTACGATGTGGTGTAAAATATTTTTTCCTGAACTTATTAAAAGCTGACTTACAAAGAAAAAGACCCCAGTACGAATGAATGCCTTCCCTTTCATATTAAACGTTCATGACCGTCAAAACATTAACTACACAACGACCTCAATCCATTTAATCCTTTTTCACTCTAGCTAATGTAAGACTTTGAATAAAATCAGTTCCTCATGTCCTACATCGTCCTTGAAATAATTCCAGATACCTTGATGTATCTTCATCTGTCTTGTATTTCATGTTCGCACGTATTTCCCCTGACACTATTGTATCTGCTGATTTCAGTGTTCCTCCCAAGCGGCATGTAGTTATATTGGACGACTCACTTACTGTTCTGCAGTCTGTAATCAAAATCAATTTGTTATGGCCATCGAAAGAAATGACTTGAAACTTCTGTCCATTAAGTCATCTCTCATATGATTGCACAGGTCCATTCGACATTAAGTAAATGACTGGCTCAGATCACTCATCCCATGATTTCCATCGACTCATTCTCACATCCTACCAATGCGAAAAAAAAGAGGTCCATCGACCTGACGTAAATGCAAATTCCTTATGTCACAAAAACCCAGGTGCGTTGAGTCAGTAAAACCGCATTCATTTCACATTTCTCCTTCAATGGAATTTCCGACCACAAGAAGTTCAAATTTACCAAAAAAAAATGTAAACATTCAGCTCTTAGTGTGAACACCATTTTTGGGATTTTCGGGTTTCATTGGAATCTTTCGCAAAACAAAGAGAGGTAGAGGGTTTTTTTTTGTCATGGCCCATCAATTATGCTCCACTTTGGGGGCACAACATCGGTGTCCAATGAACCTGGACGAAATGTTTTGAGTAATTGCAGGCTTTGGAGTAGACGATGTTACTCAAAAGACCATCCAAACGGGGACCGGTATTTCTGGTCAGCGCTCTTGAATGCAGACACGTCGAGGTGGCATTTGAACTTATTTCGGGTGATTTTTCATTCACTTTAGGGCGTTAAGTGTCGCGCGTTCATCCTGAAGGTCACTCTTGGGGGATACCTGTTCCTTATTGCTGACATTAACCGTGATTGCGGCGGTCCGTGTATCAATTATTGAGTAAGTACAGAGATTACTGTAATTGATATCGTCAATCATCGTTTGTATGATTTCTGTTGACTGGCGGAGGTGTTCTTGAAGCCGCAATCATGTAGAAAAGCCGAATCGCAGGACATGTGTAGTGAGTGAGGTATCCGTGTAAGATGTCAAATTGGTAGTTTTTGCAACCGCCTTTTTAATGGCTAACGAGTTTAGGTGGAACTAGGTCAATGTAAGTGCAGATTTTTAAAGACACTTGTTGCACCTATTCAAGATCAGATTACCGGCTACCTACAGGCGGCCTAGAGGTGGTGGAATAAATTTGTGTCGGCTCTGATGGCGATTTTGATAAATTGGAGAGTGGAAGATTGAGTGTGTTTTCCTCCTTGAAGATCCTTGAAGGCAGCCTGCTATTTTAATGCATTTTTTTAGTATAGACTGCTCCGTTTATTAAGTGGTATCAATAATAAGGGCTTTTCCTGATTCACAACAATGCAAGCGATACCATTCTCTTTTATTTAAAGCACGCATCTCAATCTGTCAAAATGTCATGATTCATGGAAAGTGCTTATGTGGAAAAAAAAGTCTGAGGAATGGTTGAAGGATACATTTTAGACAAGTAATTTTGTAAGAGCTATCAATGAGATAAGAATTTTGATTCTCAACAACTCCTGGAAAATGGCATGTCATATGGATAGCGCATATCAATTTATCAGAGTTCCATTGTACTTATTTGAATTTACAGCGACTTTATCTGACAGGGTTCCATTGATGAAATTCCGCCGTTATTATGTCAAAATTTAGTCGAACATTTAGAACAAATTCTCTGAAATTTATCCAATATTGCCTTCCATTGATTAATTCCATGTATGTAATCAAAGTTTAAGTAAAATACATGGTCCTCCAGGAAGACCTTTTGTATGCAAAAGGACATTGATATGAAGCAGCCAAGAGCGTCAGAAGGGACCGTATTATTGTTGACGAAAATGAAATGAAAAAAAAGGACAACAAAGTTGCTATCTGAACCTGGAATGTCAAAACGGTTGACAAAAAGTTTCTGCAGAACAACTAGTGGAAGTCCTTAGCTACCACAAAGTAGATGTAACTGTCATCCAGGAAATATGATAGAATAGATCGGGTAAAAGGATTATAAACATCTTTGACATTTACTACGATCGTGTTGTAGTGAGTAGAAATAGTGACTATTTGTGTGAATATGTCATAAGCGACAGACTTAACTAAGAAGTATTAAGCTTCGATGATATGAATCTGCATCTAGGTCAAATTCCTTGACATAAGCCTTATATGACCTCTCTTTTCGATGAAGGAAAAAATAAAAATTGCTTATGATTGTTTTATGATCTACTAGCCGACTTGGCTAATTGACTTCGCAGAGGAAGGAAATATTCAGCACACAGTTTCATCCACAGATATCCATCAATAAACGGTGAATTAAATTGATCCCATTGGGTTAGGCAAGAGGCATGAACCTGGGCCTCAACAAACATGGCTCTCCAATTAGCCCCGTTCTTAGCTAACTGCCTCCAGTAGCGCACTCCAAGTTGGTTGAGGTCGGTTTCTACTTGTGCGTGCCACTTAAGGCGAGGTCTACTGCTTCCGTCGTCTGTCTGGAAATAAATGACTCTGCCAGCAGGAGTAGTGGTGTCAATTCGTTCAACATGTCGTAGCCATCTTAAACGTCCAATGCGGATTATTTTTTGACAAGGGGTATGTCGTTGTACCGCTCGTATAGTTCGTGGTTCAATCTTCGTCTCCATAGCCCGTCAATGCAACCGGGACCGAAGATTTTTCGAAGAATTTTTCTCTCAAATCGACCAAGGATTTCTTCATCCACTTTTGACATGGTCCATTCCTCTGCGCCGTAGAGCAGGACTGGGTTGATAAAGGTCTTATATAGGATTTCCTTAGTAGTCGAGCGAAGGCTTTACTACTGAATTTCCTTCTAAGCTTGATGAAACAGGGGTAGGCGAACGTAATTATTTGTTTAGCGGAGCCGAGGTAGACAAATTCCTGTACTACTTCAAAGTTATACCTATTAATTGACAAGTGTGTCCTTTCGCGTTGACAGCATATACTTAGTCTTACCCTCATTTACTGCTAAATCCATTTTTCCGCTTCCTTTTCTACACTAGCAAAAGTGGCTATGACATCACGTTGAGTGATGTCATAGCCACTGCCTCTGAAGTTTCGTTTTGCACAATCCTCTCAAGAATCAAATTAAAGAAGTCACATGAAAGCGCATCGCCTTGACTAATGTGTCGGTAAGGGTTGTTTTCGGATCCGACGAAGCAGCGAGAATTCTCCATCATCATCCTGCACAAACAGACGGAGTTTGGGCAGTTTACCAAAACTAGACATCGCTCCGCATGGTTCGTCCCTTTAAATGCTGTCGTATGCGGCTTGAAACTGACAGATAGGTGGTTGTTATCGATTTAAACTTCTTGGGTTTTTTCCAGGATCTGCCAAAGTGTGAAGATTTGATCAGTTGTGTACTTTCCTAGCCTAAAGCCAAACTGATAAGGGCCGATCATGTAGTTGGTAACGGTTTCATGCGTTCACATTTAATGGCAGATAGGATCTTGTAGGCGATGTTGAGGAGACTAATGCCTCTGTAGTTGGCACAGTTCAGAGGTTCTTCTTTTTGTCGATCGGGCAAAAGATGCTGAGGTTCTATTCCTTATCCTTTCATCTGACCATATTCGGCTTATGAGTTGGTGAGTGGGACTTACCAAGTCATCTCCGCCGGCTTTATAAAGCTCGGCGGGAAGGCCGTCATTAGTTTGAGTTTAGATATTGCTATCCTCACTTCACTTAGGTCGCGAGGTTAGTAGTTTTCGCTGTCATCGCCAATATTGAATGATTCGTTCTGCCTGGCAGTGGAATATTGTTCGTCATCGCCGTTTAACAGTCTCCAAAAGTGGTTCTTCTATACCCTCAGCATTAACTGTGTTTTAACTACGATATGTCCTTGTTCATATCGACAGGATTCTGTTCGACCCTTGTATCCCTGGTTTTTACATTTTGCATTTTGGTTAAACTTGCGAGCATCATGCCTGCAGTGGCACCTCTCTACATCCTCGTTAGCGGGCTTTTCTTGCTCTATTTCCTTCTTTCTAGAAAGCATCCCTCCATCCTTCCTTGCATATAGATCTTAAACAGCTCTCGTATTCATCTGCAGCTTAGCCTTGTAGGCCTCCTTCTTGACTGCAAGTATCTGACGATATTTGTCATCAAACCAATGGTTTTTTATATTGTCGTCAACAATATAAGATCAGTCATTTTCTAGGATCTTGGTTGCTTCGAAACAATGTTTTTGTTTCCGTGAGGGGTAGTTATCCCAATGCACAACCCCCAACCTGAAGGTCCAGTTCCAATTTATTCGATACCCGATATGTTCCAACAAATCAAGTTTTAATAAGAAATGCGAGTATGTGATGTCAATACTTACGTAGAGGCAGTTACAGAGTTAATTTTTCAGGGTTTGGAACTTGAAAGCGTTTAGACAATGACGGGAGGATCCAACAAATAACAGAATCTTCAAAGAATTGCAATAACGAAAGAATCAGAAACGAACTTCTGGCATGTTCCGAAGGTTCACGGACATTTTGGTCAATGGTAAAAGTAGTTATTAATATTTTTAGAAATTCTTCATTCCGTCCCTTTATCAGAACTAATGGGTCACTAGCTACAACACAAAAAGAAGAGGCCAACAGAAAATTCAACATTTAACTCGGAACAAGCACTGCCGCCAATGATAGAGCACGCACCCTTAGTATGGTTGAAATAAAATTTCGATCTCATCCTAAACAATTTGGACTGTTAAAAAAACAACTCCACCTGATGGAATTCCACCTATTTTATTTAAAGCTGCACACCCGAACTTGTACCCGTTGTAGAAAGGAATGGTCAATTGGAGGCCTGCTTAGGCATGTAAACTATATTTATGGACATCTGCAATGGAAAATCATGGAAAATCAAGAAAATCAAGTCTTTCAATCTTGTTGGGCACATTGCTTTAATAGTCACATTTTCAGCCAAAATTCACCATACGGACTTCATCAAACACTGTGCGGTTGAAAGGAAATCTTTCTTAATGACAGATCAATGCGAGTTGGTAGTTGTGAAGAGCGATTACGAACAACATTCCGCTGTCAGGCAGAACGAACTATTTAATATTGGCAACGGCAGCGATAACTCCCAACCACCCGACCTAAGTGAAGTGAGGATAGCAATATCTAAACTCAAGCTTAATAAGGCTGCCGGAAATGATAGCCTTCCCGCTGAGCTGGCGGAGATGACATGGAAAGTAACATCCACCAACTCATAAGCCAAATCTGGTCGGATGAAAGTATGTCAAAAGAATGGCACCTCAGCATCGTTTGCCCGATCCACAAAAAAGGAGACCCTCTGAACCGCGCCAACTACAGAGGCATCGCGCCTATCTGCCGTAATATGTGAACACCCGAAGCCGTTTACCAACAAGCTGATCGGCCCTTATCAGTGTGGTTTTAGGCCAGGAAAGTCCACAACCGATCAAATTTTCACACTTCGGCAGATCCTGGAAAAAAGCCAAGAAGTCCAAATCGATACCCACCACCTATTTATCGAAATCAAAGCCGTTTACGACAGCATTTATGGAGACGAACTATTCAGAGCCATGTCTAGTTTTGGTATACCGCCCAAACTCGTCCGTTTGTATAGGATGACGATGGAGAATTCTCGCTGCACGATCAGGGTCGGAAACGCCATCACCGACACATTCGATACCAAAAAAGGATTTAGGCAAGGCGATGCGCTGTCATGTGACTTCTTCAATTTGATTCTTGAGAGGACTGTGTAAAACTCCCGAGCAAACACAAGAGGCACAATTTTCCAAAAATCGGTGCAAATACTAGAATACGCCGACGATATTGACATCATTGGTAGGACTCAACGTGATGTCATAGCCATGTTTGCTAGTATAGAGAAGGAAGCGGCAAACTCGGTTTAGCAGTATATGAGGGCAAGACTAAGTATATGCTGTCAACACGAAAGGAGACACAACATCGACGAATTGGACGGAACGTCACCATTGACAGATATAACTTTAAGGTAGTACGGGACTTTGTCTACCTCGGCTCCGCTATCAACTCTGACAACAACATCTCGTCAGAAATCAAACGAAGAATTACTCTTGCCAACCGCTGTTTCTTCGGGCTAAGAAGGCAATTAAGCAGTAAAGCCCTCACTCGAACCTATGACCATGATCATCGCAGTCCTGCTCTACGGCGCTGAAGCATGGACTGCATCAAAAACGGATGAAGAAATCCTTGGTCGATTTGAGAGAAAAATTCTTCGGAAAATCTTCTGTCCCGTTTGCGTTGACGGGCTATGGAGACGAAGATTCAACCAAGAAGTATACTAGCTGTACAGCGACATACCCCTGGTCAAAAAACTCCGCATTGGACGTTTAAGATGGCTAGGACATGTAGAACGAATGAACACCAATACTCCGGCTCGCAGAGTCTTCGATTCCCAGCCAGACGTCGGACGCAGTAGAAAAAGACCTCGCCATAAGTGGCGCGCACAAGTAGAAACCGACCTCAACCAACTTGGAGTGCGCAACTGGAAGCAGTTATCTAAGGATCGGGCTAATTGGAGAGGCATGTTGGTTGATGCCCAGGTTCATCCCGGACTGTAGCGCCACTTAAGTAAGTAAGTAATTAAGTTGTGAATGGAGTTTCCTCAGACATATTTTTACTATACGCTGGGGTACCTCAGAGATCAATTCTCTTACGTACTCTATAGTCCTCAAATCAGAAGAATCCATGTACCATGGTAACAACATGTAACCTCTATTGCCAAATTAGCAGCTTCTAAACAAAGTTACCTTTTCAGAGCTAAGAGATATTTTAAACCAGCCCTGCTTTTTCTTCTGTATAAATCCCAAATACGACCAGGTCTTCAATTGTGTTCTCATGTTTGGAGTTTAGATCCGTAACGGACACTGAACTGAACTCTATCTAAAGATGTGCGATCCGACTTATAGACAATTCTTCTCTTACTTTAAATCTGCGATCTTTGGCACAGCGAAGACTTGTACGACATCTGTCTTTATTGCAGATAATATAACGGCAGAAGTTTGGAATTGCTTAGAGATAACGTCCCTAGACTCGTTACATTTGAATGACTAACAAGGTACACAGTTTCAGCTCACAGGCGCACAGTCCATCTAAAAACGACACGAACAACGTATTACCGAAGCTCTTTTAGCTACAGAACCAGGGAACAATGCAAGGAAATTCCAGAATTATTTCCACCAATGTACATAAGTTGCCAAATATCTGCAAGCAATATTTCAGGACGCCTCATCTGAGAAAAGCTAATAAAAAAATTAAAATTCTAAAAAACAGTAAGTAAGCAAAAACCAAATAATTTTTTTTTTATTTAACCAAATTCCAAATTTCAAGCTAGTAAGAACCTATAGCTTCTTTATTCATATTAGGGATTTTTGGTGGATTGTAAGTGACTTCAACTGCAAACAAGAGGACCAACAAATAAGAAAATACAGCTTAAGCTTCAACCTGAAACTTACCCTTTTTTGGATAATATCCATCCTTTCCGGCGGTATATCTAGTTGTCTCATAGACATACCTAGAGTTGTACGTTTTTCTAAACGAAAAAAATCCTTCCACAGAAAGCTGTCCTCTATCACGGTATGCACGTTCGTAACGTCTCACCCCGTTTTTCAAAATATATCTGAAGAATACACAGTAGGTACACATCTCTGATATTAGTTACCCACGTTTTCTGATAAATCCATTACTCACCCAAAAACATAAGATCCATCTTTATGTCTATCATGAAAGTAAACAATAACGTCCGAGCTCCTAGGTAATGCTTCAACTAGTTCGCGTGCCGTACAGGGTGGTATGAGAGTACTCAAATCAAGAAGCAGAGCATCTCCTGCCGATTTAACATAGCAAACCGAAACAGTGAGCATGAGAAGGCAAAGAAAAACTCCGTGCCGAATCATTTCGAAGGATGACTTGGATCTGGATGATGACTTTGGAATTGTTCGATTGCAATTGAAGTTTATAAATGAAACGTGCGTTGGTTTTGTTCTGGTTCAAGGAACATCGAACAAATTCAATAAGTCACTTAATTTGAAAAAAAAAAAAAACAAACGATATGTCATTGATGAACTGAACGACTCGCGACGTAAGATTGGATAATTCGGTAGTGAGGTGGAAGATTTATTTGAGAAATTTGTGAGATAAGGTACATTCCACTTGTCGGGAACTGAATGATGGAACTTTTAAAATGTTTTTGTAATTATTTGACATGCAGGCCATATTGACTTCAGATATTTGTAGGAGGCTGACGGATTCCTTAGTCATGATGGAATTCATTTTGGCATGAATACCTGATTTTTGACACCACAAATCGAGGTGCTTAGAAAGGTTAACGAAAGTAAAAAAAAATCATTCACGGACTTCTTTCTTCAAAGGACCATAAAAGAACGATAGGAACAAACATTTCATAAAACAACAATGGTGTGAGATGTGAAATGTTTTTTTTTTTATTTATTTTGAAGTTACAGGATATCATTCAAATGGCAGACTTGGCTTTAAGCGTATAAGACCAAAGGCAAAAGGGTGGTATGACTGGAGCTGCAAAAAAGCTATCAGGTTGAGAGAGATAAACTTTCGGTTCTACAAGACCAACCCAACAGAGGAAAAACGAGCGAAGTTCAAACAAGCCAGAAATGACTGTAATGCCCATTTAAAGCGTGTCAAATTCCTCTATGACCAAAAGTTGAGGCAAAAAAATTCTACAATGTCCCAGACGTAGTAAAAACTTTTGGTCAGTTGTTAAAAATTAAAAAAAAATTCGGCCTCATCATCAGTTCCGACGTTCATTCACAATGACATTCCAGCTGTCAGCTCTTTAGACACAGCCAATCTGCTTGCTGCGCATTTCGCAGCCAATTCTACATTGCCAGATTGTGTTCAGTCTACTCCTGTACTTGAGAACGTAAATCATTCCATGGGACAAATTCACTTTCGTACTCGTACAGTTGCAAGAGTTTTATCTGATCTTGACATTCAAAAATCCGCTGGTCCAGATGGTATATCCCCCATTATTCTCAAGAGGTGGTCTTCTACGCTAGCAAAACCACTGCGTAAGCTTTTCTATCTATCCTACTCATCAGGACTCTTTCCGAGTAGATGGAAAACAGCATTTGTCCAGCCTGTACCAAAAAAGGCGAATCTTCTTCTCTCACCAACTACCGACCAATTGCACCTACGTCCCTTCTTTCCAAGGTCATGGAAACGCTGATAAATCATCAGCTTATGAAATATCTCGAAACACGAAAACTTCCCAATGATCGGCAGTATGGTTTTCGCAGCAACAGGTCTACTGGTGATTTGATGACATATCTCACCGAAAAGTGGAACCAATCAATCCACCATGGTGGCGAAAGCAAGATTGTTGCGCTTGATATTTTAAAGGCATATGACAGGGTTTGGCATCAAGCCCTTTTGTCGAAAATGCGTGCATTTGGAATCGACGAAAAACTTCTTCTATGGATTAGACATTATCTTTCGAAACGTTCAATTCAAGTTGTTTTGGATGGTTTCAAGTCTGCAACTCATCAAATATATGCTGGTGTCCCTCAAGGCTCAGTTTTGTCTCCGACTCTCTTCCTCATTTTTATAAATGATCTCCTGTCTGCAACTTCTAATCCAATTCATTCCTTCGCTGATGACAGTACTCTCAGATTCTCATACTCGTTTTCATGTTCACGTCCCTCATCTTCGAACGTGGACTCCAAACGACAAAATATGTTAAGCTAATTGAATTCCGACCTTGACAGCATCATCAAATGGGGTAAATCCAACAGAGTAGAATTCAATGCTTCCAAAACACAATGCTGTTTTCTGAAGTTAAAGCGAAACCAAAATCTAGAGCCATTATCCATGAATGGCACATACATCGAAGAAACCGAAAAACTTTCCATCGCTAAAAATCGCTAAAAACGCAGCTAAATGTCTAGGTTTCCTTAATCGATGTAAGAAATATTTCACCCCTTCTGATATGGCCACAATATATAAAGCGTTTATTCGCCCTAAACATGAGTTCAACGCCCACGTCTGGTCGGGTGCACCAAAAACAACATTGCACCTCCTAGATAGGATTCAAACTCGTGCGAAAAAGCTTATAGGAGACATTAGAATAGCGAACTCTTTAGTTTCGCTAGAACATCGTCGAAATATCTCCTGCCTTACACTGTTTTATCTATATCTTAACAACAAATGCTCAAATGAAATAGCCAGCTGCATTCCTCCCATTCAACAATTCAGCTGCAATACTCGTTACGCTATGAATGCAAATCAGTTTACCCTTAAGCCTATCTTCGGACGAACGCTGATATATAGAGATTCGTACATAAACCAAACAACACGAATGTGGAATGCTCTACCAATCTCTGTTTTCCCTTTCCATTATAACCTACAGGCATTTAAAATCAATGTGCATCGGTGCCTCCTTTCTTCTTATCCCGAATTTCCTTAACGCCCGCATTGTGCTAAAACATATAAAGGGTATTCATAACCCCTTGAGTGCGCGCAAATTATATAAAAAAAACGGTCGGTACAATTTTTGTAGAATCGGTCCAATATGTCAGTATGCAGTGTCCAACGTAAGTAGAATAAAGTCATTCAAATTCCTAAAACTTTCATTTCATTCATTTCATAAGTGGCTCCGAATGAAACGCACATCTCCACTGTTGGCATTCCGGATATTTACCGTTTACAAAATGCATGTTCAATGTCGACGCTCTGAAATAACGTAAGGACATTCCACAACAACTGCACGGCATGTAGCTTCATAACTGCGCTCCGCCACACTGTGGCACACACAACCATTCTCCACCATTAGTGTTTTACGCTTTCAATTCATCACATTTACAATAAAGGAATTCTCCTCTGTATGCAATGCGCATCCTGTGCACTATCAAATTCACAGCAGAATCGCTCTACTCCATACGAGTACTTCCCGATATAGGTATAGCAGAGCCCCCCATCGACATAAATTTCCATCGAACAATGCTCCGATTTTGGAGGACTCTCCCCCTCCTTTATGCGATGCAGTCGCTTAAGGACTTCAACTGTGCGAAGAACTTTGTCGCCTGCGAGAACTGAAACCCAGTTGCCAGTATAATAACTACGCCGCGAGGAGTACGAGTATCTTTATCCTGAATATCTGTATCCATTCAGCGAATTATTGAAAAATTAATACGATATAAGGGATTCGGGTTACATGGTTTGTTTGCCGCAGTGTAATGGAGAGAGGATATTCGAATTTTAAGGACACAAATGCGGAAACAGTCTATCTAACTCCCCACCCCTGTTTACCACGGAATAAAGGGCACTCAGTGTGAAACATAACGCAGCCATAATTACAGATTATTCGGAAGGGTAGTTCCTACTGATGGCGGTTCTGTGCGGAATGCAACGCGTTCGCTACCATTGACGATAGTGTTCATTGCTGTAGCATTGTTGCGGATCCACCAGGCTATAATTGAATTATTCTAACGGGTTTTTGAAATTGGGATTACACTGCTTTTTGGCTGTGGGGAGACAGTTTCTGTGAGGGGAAGTTTCGAGCATAAGCAGGATAATTTAATTCCAAATTCAATGTAAAGTATTAAATTTCTGGTTACATTAGAGGATAATGTGGTCAGGATTGTGGCTACCACGTTGTTACATGACAATGGCATTTGAAATTTAAGTCGATTTAGCCGACTAATGCGGGGTAAGCCTCGAAACAAATGGAAATGTGTATCTTAGGTGAAAGTTTCCAGTTTCAGTTGTGAACCGATTGTACATTTTGTTTGAATGGGTATTCTGGAGGCATTTACTGGTGGGATGGATGAGTGTGCAACTGTTGTGTGAGTTTTAAGTGTAAATTCAAATAAATTAAATAATTGCGTGTTTAGGGTTTCTAACTACCAAGCTATTAATTTCTGGTTCAAATGCCTAAAGTTGCTAAGCCTACGTTTTTTCATGGCCTCACCTATAAGCCTAAAAAACAATAAAATGCAATAAAGCTGTCAACAGTTGTCATTAGGAATAACTTACTGGTGCGTTGTAGCCGGTAGACCAGGCAAAACCCCCACCCAGTAACATACCAACACATCATGCTATATGGTCTCTTATGTAGTTTTTACCACGTTTCGGAGTGCAACTCCAACAAGGGTGGGAACATAAACTCGGGAACAAAGAACTTGTTCCCCATTTGAATTTTCGAAAATACTAAAACCAACATTTCCCTCATTGCAAATGCAGAATTCTGTAACATTCATGGTCTGGGATACAAATGGCCTTTACAGAAACACAAGTAAAGTCGAGGACGGATAAAACGTGTCTTTCTAGCCCTGACTATATACTACATGGTCCTCGTTTTAAGGATGGTGGATAAACAAGACCTTACCCCGCATGTCAGATGTTATTTGGCTTAATCTGGTGTTCAAGCTCTCCAAATGAAGATCAAACACAAAAACTTTTCTTCTTCAACAATCAAAGCTATCATTCTTGGATGACATCTTTAGCAGTATTGTTGACTTTGTTGCGAAACGAATTCTATTGCAGAACGCGTCTTCCTTAAACTCTGGATTGACATCAAACCACCAGCATCTAATGTCGAAGAACAATGGCGACGATGTCAACAAGCCGGGTCAATTTCTTGAGATGATTCGCTCACCAAACGTCTTGTTGGAACCATTTCTCCTCCAAATGATTTTCAATGACATGAGGAATAAGAAAATCACCAAAAAATCACCAAAATCACCAGCGTTCGCCATTCATGGTAATATTGGCACGGGTTTGGGATTTAAATACAAATAGACCGATGAAGCCTTCGGCATGTAAGTCGCATCAAACAGTGATTGTTTCGGGATGTAATGGAGTTCTAAGAATCTCATAAGGATTGTGCTCACTCCAAAAACGACAATTCCGCTTGTTTACACACCCGACATGCCAGAAATGAGCCTCATCGCTGAAGATGATTTGACGATAAAAATCTGGTGCAACTTTCAGTTAATCCTCAGGCCATTTTACGGACACTCGACGCAATCCGCTGCATTTAATTCTTGCACCAGCTGGATCTTAAATGGATAAAGGCCAATATCTTTCCTCAAAATTTACAAAGTAATAGACGGGCAGATAAATTTGGGCCCTATGTCACACTCACGTCTACAGAAGCGATGAATCCTTTTGTACGCCCGGTACGGGCTCGATTTGGATGAATAGTATCAAAAAGAGAAAATTTTGTTATCAATCGTTCCGTATTATTGCGTATTAGCTGCTCAGATGGACCTTCGCGCAACGCGTATCCCGTAACCTCTCGTTTCACACCATACTAACAGCATCGAAAGTCGAAAAACAATTGCAACGATGTCAACAAGCCATTAGATCAGCCGCAACTGATATGCTAGGTTTCTCGCGTCCTCCAGTAAGAAACCTCTGGTTTCATGAGGACATATGATCGCAGCCAAGAACGAGACCTACAAGGCTAAGCTGCAGGTGATGATAACAGCTGCCATTGAGTTCTATAGAAGAAGGGCTTTTCAGAAAGAAAAAAAAAGAACAAGAAAGGCGCGAGATCGAGGATATAGAGATGTGCCACTCCAGGAACGATGTTTACAAGTTTTACCAAAGTGTAAAATGTCAAAACCATTAATACAAGGCTCGAACAGTATCCTTTCGAGATAAACAAGGAAATATCGTAGTTGAGACACAGTTGATACTGAGGATATTGAAGAACCACTTCTGCGGACTGTTAAACGGCGATGACGAAGAACCTTCCGCTGTCAGGTAGAACAAACCATTTAATATTGGAAACGACAGCGAAAACTGCCAACCACCTGACCTTAGTGAACTGAGGATAGCAATATCTAAACTCAAGCTTAATTAGGCCGCCGGAAATGATGGCCTTCCCGTCAAATATGGCGGAGATGACTTGGTAAGTAACATAGACCAACTCAAAAGCCAAATCTGGTGGGTTGAAAGAATGCCTGAAGAATGGAACCTCAGCATCGTTTGCCCGATCCACAAAAAAGAAGACCCTCTGAACTGCGCCAACTACAGAGGCATAAATCTGCTCAACATCGCCTACAAGATCCTATCTACCGTAATATGTGAACGCCTGAAACCGTTTACCAACAGCCTGATCGGCCCTTATTAGTGTGGTTTTAGGCCAAGAATGTCCACAACTGATCAAACTTTCATGCTTCGGCAGATCCTGAAACAAAAACCCAAGAAGTCCATATCGATACCCACCACCTGTTTATCTATTTCAAAGCCGCATACGACAGCATTTACAGAGACGAACTATACAGGGCCATGCCTAGTTTTGGTATACCGCCCAAAGTCACCGAAGCGCAGGGAATAGTAGATGTGCTTAAGCAGCATTTCCAACAGCTGCTAAATAGGCATCATGTAGAGAGAGTGATGCAAGAAGTGGGCAAGAAGAGAACCCACGTCCAATCAATGAAGAACTAGCTTCACCACCTAGTATAGAAGAAGTTGCCCTAGCAATAAAAAAGCTTAAGAACAACAAGGCAGGTTCTGATGGCTTCCCAGCGGAGCTTTTCGAAATACGGTGGTGATGTTTTGGTAGGGAGCATGCACCGAATCATTAACCAAGTAAGGGTGGAAGAAAACAAGCCCGGTGACTGGACTATCAGCTCAATTTGCCTACAAAATAGGCGATCATATGTCTTGCAAGAACTATCGAGGCATATCCCTGCTTAATGTCCCATACAAGATACTATATAACGTATTGTGTGAACGTCTTAAACCGTTCTCCAACACAATAATCGGCACGTACCAGTGTGGCTTCCGGCCCGGCAGATCGACTATAGACCAAATTTTCACGCTGAGGAAAATCCTGGAAAAGACCAACGAATTTCAAGTCGAAACTCACCACCTATTTATAGCCTCAGGAGCTCTATAATATGGCGATGGCCGAATTCGGAATCCCAGCTAAACTGATTCAGCTTTGTCGCGTGACGCTGCAGTTTGGAAGTAGCTCCTCCGAACTATTCCAAACATGCACCGGATTTTCTCAAGGAGACGCGCTGACATGCTGATTCTTTAATCTCGTACTGGAGTAGATAGTTCCCAGGGCAGGTGTCAACACGAAAGGCTCTATTTTCAATAGGATCGCCTAGCTACTGAGCTATGCGGACGATATTGACACCATCGGTCGCTCCCAGCTTGCCGTGATAAAAGTGTTCACGGCGATTGAAGAATCGGCGAAATCCGTTGGCCTTGAAGTAAATGAGGACGGTGACTGGACTATCAGCTCAATTTGCCTACAAAATAGGCGATCATATGTCTTGCAAGAACTATCGAGGCATATCCCTGCTTAATGTCCCATACAAGATACTATATAACGTATTGTGTGAACGTCTTAAACCGTTCTCCAACACAATAATCGGCACGTACCAGTGTGGCTTCCGGCCCGGCAGATCGACTATAGACCAAATTTTCACGCTGAGGAAAATCCTGGAAAAGACCAACGAATTTCAAGTCGAAACTCACCACCTATTTATAGCCTCAGGAGCTCTATAATATGGCGATGGCCGAATTCGGAATCCCAGCTAAACTGATTCAGCTTTGTCGCGTGACGCTGCAGTTTGGAAGTAGCTCCTCCGAACTATTCCAAACATGCACCGGATTTTCTCAAGGAGACGCGCTGACATGCTGATTCTTTAATCTCGTACTGGAGTAGATAGTTCCCAGGGCAGGTGTCAACACGAAAGGCTCTATTTTCAATAGGATCGCCTAGCTACTGAGCTATGCGGACGATATTGACACCATCGGTCGCTCCCAGCTTGCCGTGATAAAAGTGTTCACGGCGATTGAAGAATCGGCGAAATCCGTTGGCCTTGAAGTAAATGAGGACAAGACTAAGTACATGCTAACAACAAAGAAACAAGCATCTGTCCACCGTCTAGGACAAAACGTCCATTTCGAGGTAGTTAAGGAGTTCAAATACCTCGGAGTAAACATAGACTCCACGAATGACACCCTAGTGGAGATTCGTCGAAGAATAACCCTAGGAAATCGTTGCTACTTCGGCTTAGTGAAACAACTGGGTTCAAAACTCATAACTCGAAGGACAAAACCCTTATCCTGCCAGTTCTGCTTTATGACGCCGAGTGCAGGACGATAAGCAAGAAGGAAGAGTTGATACTGGGCACCTTTGACTGAAAATATTTCGGCGGATTTTTAATGCTGTGAGCGAGAAGGGCGAGAGAGAAAATACAAATGCGAACTCTATGTGCTGTACCAAGATGTGGATGTAGTCCAAAGGCCAAAACACGTCGACTACATTGGCACGGACACATCGAGCGAATGGCCAATAATGCTCCAGCTAAGAGGATCTTCAAATCCCAGCCCCCAGGTTCGAAGGCAAGGAAGATCAAACCTCCGTTTTAAAAACCAAGCCATCGCGGATGCCAGAGCGATTGGTCTAGACAACTGGAAGCAGCGAGCCAGGGATCGTTGAGGATGGAAGGCTGCAGTGTCTCAGAGACACTACGTGGGTCGCGAGCCCGGTAAGTAAGTAGTTAGTAGTCCGAGTAAGGACTTACTGAATGAATCAAATTTCTATCAAAATTGTAAATAAGTTATTAAAATAAATAACGTTACCCCACCCCTCTATATGGATAGTTGAACATTTCATTTCCTTTCATATCTTGGTTTGATATTAATTATTTCCCACAATTTTCATCACCCGCTGGTTAATAGCACAAAAGGTAAACAACACCCGAAAGGTAATAGAAAATTATTCGCCATAACCCCATATGAAAACCGTAGACCAAAAACCGCATTACACAACCCCTGAGCCGTTTTCCTGAATTTGGGGATTATGTATGTGTACTCTGTAGCTTTGATCGTTCAACCACATCCATAATCACCAATCGTTCGGCTCGGTCTAAACTCCCGCGACGCATCAATCACATTCGGTTGACATAACGCATTGTGAACTGTGGTCACCATATTGACCCCTTAATAGTTTAGATACTCCTCATCCCCACAGGATTGTACTCTCTCACCCGCAATGGTAACAAACATGCTGCGGATTTTGGGAATTAGAAGGCAAATCGATATTTGCGAGAAAAAAAAAACATACACCACATGTCAATGTAGTCGGACACAGTATAATCCATTGAACGCGCCCTGCCGCGTCAATGTGGTCGATTAGAATGAAACAACAAGAGACTCCGATTTCCCATACCCTAGGTTGGTTTAGGCCGGCTATACCTACACATGCGACACTGCAAATTAGAGGCAAAATCAATGCGTGATTTCAGGCGTAAACAGAAATAGTAGGCAAAGCCAAAATGCAGTGCTGCTTTTAGGAGTTGGCTGATTGTGCAAGGGAGAGTAACTTGCCGCCGTTCGAAGACTGAAAGTAGACCGATGTTTTCATTTAATTTTGTTTTGGTGGTGTGATTTAATTGCATACCCTTAGGGTTATCTTGCCATAACTTTTCTGTGTTGCTACTATTTTGGTGTTTCCATTGGGGATAAATATTTTTAATTCTGTTGTTAAGGCCGTTTTCCAATTGCGTTAATAGTTATATTATACATTTAAATTAATAATGTTTAATAGCAATAATAGCATAATTTTGTGGTGAAATTTTGATAAAATGATGGTTTGGATTCTTTTCGCGGGTGGTGTGTGGACGTTGGGCTGGCCGTCGTTTGGGGACAGGGTTTGGCGAATACATTTTTTCTTCACTTTACAGGACTTAGATTGCGGATGATGAGTGGTCAAGGGGCTGTCCTCCTCAAACGTGGCCAAGGGGGCTAGCCATCGGATGTGTCTCGTGACACGAAGGGGTGGGAAGGCCAAACTCTGCCGATGATATCTGGCATATTTCGGAATTACAACGAACCTGTTCGATTGAAAGATGCCGGGAACAAGTTTATCGTGTTTAGGTTAGTTTAAGATTAGAGTAGGGTTATTATTAGTTAGTAAACTAATACCTTTTATTATTTTTTATTAGATTAGGTTAGTTTTAGTAGAATCGCGGTTGTCTTCCTGGTATCTTTCTGTCGGATTGGCATAGAGATTTTATCTTTTATTTTACCTTTTTTTATTTCTATCCATTTCTTTTTTAGCGTCCTTTATATCCGTCAGTGGTCAAATTAACCTAGCTTTCTTCTCTTGTGTTTTTTTTTTTTGTCACGAGATTAAAATGTTAGTAGAGCTGGGATGTTATGGTAAGGGGGCAAGAACTCCCCCATCCGAGGAGTATAGCTGAGCAATCACTAGCGTGCCGCGCCCTTCTCACCAGCATCGAAGTTGCCCCCGTGGCTTACCAAGTCTCACAACAATGGCTAATAGTGGATAATTTTTGACATTAGTGTGGTGAATAGAGACTTCAAAATTTTAACCTGCTCAACAGCTCGCTAAAATTTATCCAGTGGCTAATTTTTGACATTTGGCATTTCTACTAAGGACTTAAGGAGTGAGTGCGATGGAAAACACACCAGTATTCACATGTGTGGGAAAATAGCACATCATTTAGATTTTAATAAAAAGCAAGGAATATGTATTTCATATCAGAAAATGTAAACAAAGTTGTACCATAAATTTAAATTGGGTTTTTGAAAATGGATGGTTACTAAAATGGTATGACTACATTGATTTTGGTGTATTTTGTGTGCGAAAATATGTTTAACTTGAAGAAAGTAAAAAAGATATATTTAATCATGAACATAAATTGCACAACAGTTATGTTTTAATGTCAATACTAAATAATTAAGGTTTTTTGTATGATTTCTCTGAATTCTATTCGGTATTTTTGTATTACAAGAAAATATATAGAAAGGAATTTTGTTCCAATTCTTTTGGGAAATTTGTGAAAATAGTATTGAAATAATATCCATTTAATCCAACTGACACCACCAAAAGCCAAATTTTGTTCACCCCAGCAGAAATGTCAAAAATTAGCCGGTGGATAAAATTTAACCATTTTTTAACGCAATTGGCACCCGGCCTAAGAAATGCATTTTTTGCATGCAAATTTTCAAACTCGATATAGCAATTGGTTCTAACTTTACGATTATAGGGAATAAAAAATAGCGGCTCCCGAGATTCCGTGCTTTAGTCCGTTATATCTATCCGTGGTAACTTATCCATCTCCAGCCTAAGCTGCTGGACTGATTGTAAGTCAATTTTTTAACCTTGTCTCCCATACAACGGTTGTATGTAGCCTTATTATTCTCCAAAGCGACTAAAACGATATTGATTAACTAACACGTTATTAAGGAGCGTTATATTCCTTAAGTAAGCTAAGTTCATATCACTTGCAACTGTAAGAGTACTTACTTACTTAAGTCCGGAATGAATCAGGGCGTCAACCAACATATGCCTCTGCAATTATCCCGGTCCTTAGCTTACTACCTCCACTAACGTTGAGGTAAGCTTCTACTTGTGAGCGCCACTTAAGACTTAAGACTTCTCCTCTCTGCGTCCAACGTCTGGTAGGGAATCGAAGATTCTGCGCGCTGGAGTATTGGTGTCCATTCGTTCTACATGTCCTAGACTTCTTAAATGTTCAATGCGAATTTTTTTTGAGGGGCATGTCGGTGTACATACGTGCAGCTCGTGATTGAATCTTCGTCTACATAGCCCGTCAACGCAAACGGGACCGAAGCTTTTTCGAAGAATTTTCCTCTCGAATTGACCAATGATTTCTTCATCCACTTTTGACACGGTCCATTCTTCAGCGCTGTAAAGAAGGACTGGGATGATCAGGGTCTTATATAGCATCTTCTTAGTAGTTCGAGTAAGGGCTATACTAATAAATTGCCTTCTTAGCTTGAAAAACAGCGGTTGGCAAGAGTAATTCTTCATTTGATTCCTGACGAGATGTTATTGTCAGAGTTAAAAGCGGAGCTGAGGTAGACAAAGTCCCGTACTACCAAAAAGTTATGTCAGTCAGTGGTGACGTTCTTCCCCATTGTCCATGTACCCTCATTTACAGCTTTACCAATTTTTGCCGCTTCCTTCTCTATACTAGCAAACGTGGCTATGGCATCACGTTGAGTACGACCAACGATGTAAATATCGTCGGCTTATGCTAGTAACTAGTTGCACCGATTTATGGAAAATTGTGCCTCTGGTGTTGGCTCTAGATTTTTGCACAATCTTCTCAAGGATGACATTGAAGAAGTCATATGACAGTGCATGCATCGTCTTGCCTGAATCCTTTGTGGCGACTCCACAACAAATCTCTCCACTTAAGGAACCAGGCCTTGTGAACAGAGTCCAGTTTCAACTAAACATCCTACTGCGAACATGACGACTGCTGAAACGATGGCTGCCTCACTGCGAGCATGGCTTCTACACAGACCACAAGCCGTTGACGTTTGCCTTCTGCAAACCACCGTCGCAAACAGAAACACCTCGTCGTAGACATCGTCGGCCCACTTCCGAACTGCTCTGGTTTCGGGTACTTGCTGACGTGTATTGACCGCGCAACACGATGGCCGGAAGCCATTCCAGTTGAAGACATCACCGCTACCACAGTCGCTGACGCATTTTTCAAGCAATGGGTTACACGTTTTGGCTGCCCACTTCGCCTGACAACCGACCAGGGGCGGCAATTTGAGTCGGCCTTGTTTGAAAGATTTGCACAACTCCTAGGGTGCAAACGCATTCACACAAGCGCTTACCATCCGCAGGCAAACGGACTTGTAGAGCGGTGGCATCGAACATTGAAGACAGCTCTCATCACTCACCTACCAGAAAACTGGCTACAGGCACTCCCATCCGTGCTACTCGGACTTCGATCAATGGTTAATGAATCGAATACTTCTCCCTCGCAATTGGTTTATGGGACGGAACTAAGACTCCCAGGAGACTTTTTATCAGCACCCAGCAATATCCAGGAACCTATCGCTTTTCTTCAAGAGCTGAGGGAGGCGCTTCAACAAATATCGCTTGCTTTCGCCACACGCCAGGCAAAATCGATTTTTATACCCAAGGACCTCAACACCGTTTCGCATGTGTACGTGCGCACCGACAGCACCCAGCGGCCTTTACAGCCAGCCTACACCGGACCGTACCCGATCCTGGACCGACGGTCGCATGCATACAAACTGGCCATGCCAAGTAAGGAGGTTTACGTTTCCATACAACGCTTGAAACCAGCCTATCAGCTTTCGGACATGAAAACACCTTCATTGCCGCATGTGCCAGATCCACCAGCAAGCAGTCCTGCCCGAGATGCCCTAGTCGTCACCAAGCGCTCCGGACGGATCATTAGAGCTCCTGTTCGCTTTACTTCTTAAGAGGGGGAGTACTGTGGCGACTCCACAATAAATCTCTCCACTTAAGGAACCAGGCCTTGTGAACAGAGTCCAGTTTCAATTAAACATCCTACTGCGAACATGACGACTGCTGAAACGATGGCTGCCTCACTGCGAGCATGGCTTCGAACTGACACCTGGCCGTGATTCTTTCTCTTTCGATACCGGGCGGTGACGGCGACTAGATGTTTAGCTTAACCTAATAAAGAATTGTTCTCAATAGTTGATAATTAATAAAGTAACTTTTATGATCCAGAGTCTTGCGTTTGTTCATTCGTTACACCTTCATTCATATGGAACATGTCAGTGAGGTCGTTTCCGACCCTGATGGACCTTGAGAGTTCTCCATTGTCATCCTACACAGATGGACGGGTTTGGGCGGTATTCCAAAACTATACATGGCTCTGTATAGTTCGTCTCTATAAATGCTTTCGTACGAATGACATGAAGTCGAAGTAATAACGACTTTAAATTGCGAAAACTAACACCACTCAGAATCAACCCTCGTGCTTCAAGATCCAATCATACAGCAACATACATAGATCTTATAAAAGGAATACAACTCATTTAGCGAATGGATAGCAATCATCCAGCCCGAAAAGTCTAATTTCAAATCTGATGGCAGACTCGGATTGTCATAAAAAACTCAAATCAGCCATTCGGATTTTTTATAAAACTGCATCTATAATAATGGATGTGCTCCATGATTTTGTATTCGGTTCATCAAAGGAACTACTTCCTCATACAGAAGGTATAATTTGACGGGTCTTTTAATGGGTCTTTTTTAAGGAAATTTGACAATAGATAGCGGCCATATTGTTGAAGCTACATCTGTCAAATTGGCATTCATTTGTTAAGTCTGATTTGTCAAATAATCACCATGGACAGACATAGTGTTCAACAACACGTGCAAATGATAAAATTGTTCTATCAAAATAGGTGGTCTATTTGGAAAACGCTGCGGCCCATTTCACGGTCACCACAATCGTTCTACGGAGAGAATTATTCGCAGTGTGGTGGATAAATTTGAGTCCACTGGGTCAGTCTACGATAAACCAACCCCAAACTTCGACGAAACGCAATATCTGCGGAAAACATCGCCACTGTCCGTGAGAGGAGTGCAGGAGAATCCGAGACAGTCGATTTCGCGTTGATCACAAGAACTCGGTCTTTCGCAGACCACAATTTGGCGAATTATGGGTCGTGACTTGGGCCTGCACCTGATCAAAATTTAATTGACTTAGGAAATGAAACGAAACGACTTTTGACAACGACGTGTGTTTGATGAATGGGCTCTGGAGCAGTTTGAAACGGACCCCAATTTTTATCTTCACCGATGAGGCCCATTTCTGTATGAATGGGTAGATGAACAAACATAAATGTCGAATTGGGACAATAACAATCCACATGAGATCCAAAACCGTCAAATGCATCCTGAAAAAGTCACTCTTTGGTGTGGATTTTGGGCTGGCAGCTAGAAACGACGTTGGCCAGGCCAAACACCATTAATAGCAAGCGGTATAGTCGATGACTGACAACTTAATTTGACCTGAATTGGATGATATCGACACCAACGACATGTGGTTTTAACAGGATGGCGCCCGCTTTGTATCATACAGCTTATTTCACATTGGGAATTCTGCAATAGCTGCAATAGCAATTCGAGGGCATGGTCATCTCACGTGGAGGTGATGTGAACTAGCTACCGAGATTGTGCGATTTGACCTCGTTAGATTTTTTCTTGTGGGATTTTCTGACGTCGCAGATGTATGCGAATAAGCCAGAAACCATACCGGCCCTCAAAGCCAACATAATCATTCCATCAGTTAAATTAAGTCTGATTTATCATGGAAAATTAGACATTTTGGATGCACTCCACCAAGAGATACCTACATGCAAAAGCCTTTCAGCATGCTAACAGCAAATCAAATCTCAGATGAAGTCTTGGCATAACGTGCCAAAATAACCAAGCAAATCTGGCCGAAGCTGGATTTAAACAGATCCAATGGACTGATCATGCTCGCTAGACCATATATTAGAACCACCATATAGGTGTCATCAGTAGACACTGTCTAATAGGTAGGCACGCAGAAAGGTAGGCCTTCATTCAAACGACTTATGCAGGAGCTGCATGAATGAAGAGGAAGAAGAAACCAAAATTCATCTTCCTTGTAACTGCCCGGCCCTATTTAACATAAGGAAGCTTCATCTAGGAGCTTACTTCTTTCATAATCTCTACGATTTGTCAAAAAACAAAGTAAGAAGTAACCTCCGCTTCATAAGTAGCACAGATAGTGATTAGGTTTAGAAAAGGCGAGCGAAGTTATGCAGGAGCAAGGATAATCAAAAAGGGAACACGAGGAGATTTAAATATAACTAAACATTTATTTTCGATAACATAATCATACCAAATACCAAATTCTTATTTTGTTTCTTGTGTGGGCTGTGACTGAAATCCAAGTGAACGAGATTCGCTTGTCTTAAACGCACCAGCAGCGCAACGAATTTACGCACAAAGAGGAATATAAAAAAGTACACACAGCACATTGATAAAATTGGTTGTGCGTGCGGTATTATTTGGTATTATTTGGTTTTGTTGGTGTAATGCAAAAAATGCGTTATAATTTTTGTTGCGTGTCAGTACAGTGAGTTTGAACAATTATTGTACAATAATGAATTGAAAATTAACAAAAGCAAAAATTAAGAATATGAAATAAATTAACAAAATGAATTAACGAAAAGTGTATAAATAACGAAATAATGACGAATATTCCCAAACAGATAGGTTTTCCTATAGCTAACAATGAGGAATCACAAAATGGTTCGCCTAATGCACGCAATGTGGTTCTTGCTAGTGCCGGACATTTGCAGATGAAATGGAAGAGGGTTTCTCTCTCATTTATGTTCCCTGCGGCATGTGTTCCCTCGTTGCCCGCATGATCTCCAATTGGCCAGTGTCCCATGACTATCGCCGTAATTCTAAGATATCTGTGCGGGTTCTATTTAGTAGATCGTTTGTTCTTTTTTTGTAGTAGGAGGGCCATATCGTCCTCGATATGAAGCAACTTGTTAAACTTCTCCAATTGGAGTCGACCTTTTTCAGGAAGTATGAGTGTATTTGTCCCTTAACCGTACCTAGCGGGATACGGACCCTCGCCGTAAGTGAACCGTGAAGAGCTGAGCCTTGCCTGGCCTCGTCTGCACGCTCGTTTCCTTTAATGTCAATGTACCCTCGAACCCAAAGAAGTGTGACTCTGAAGCGTTCGCCAAGATGAGCAAGTTCGTTCCGGTATTCCTGTAGCAGTTTGGAGGGTATGGTAGCCGAGTTAATGGCCTTTTGCTTTTCCGTAGTGTCACGAACCAGTAACGTTTAAGCCTCTCGGATAGCCAGTAGTTGTGCCAGGAATCCGCTTGCAAAATCCGGCAGGCGGTTTGATACTGTTATTTTCGGTAATTCCGAGTAGACTCCGGACCATACACCACAGTTCTTCTTAGATCCGTCGATGCAGACGACCGTGTCGAAATCTCTTAATACTTCGTCCCGTATGAAAGGAAGCCTTTCTTGAACCATAGTATATGTGTTATGTAGTCTGTTGGAAACGTGACCATGCCGTTTGCTAACGAGTCCAGGATATTAGTATGGCCATACGGCCTTGCATTCAAGCTTCCTGACTCCTATTGAGTCTTACTGAGCTGTAAAAAGCGGTATCTTTAATGTGTGGGTCGAGAAGCAAGAGATGCAATAGCACAGTAAGGGCATCCGTTAGCGCCGAGTTAGTGCTCTCGTGATGCCTCTACTGGCTGTTCTTTTCAGGTTTTTTTTGAGGTTTTAGCCTGTACTCAATGCGGGCCACCATACTAGTGAGCCGCATGTGAGAATTGGACGTACCACTACTGTGTACATTCACAAGGTCATCTTTGGTTGAAGTCCCCACTTCTTTCCAAAGGTTTTACGGCAAGCATATAGAAGGCAACGGTGGTTGGGTGTTGAAGAACGAGGGTAGACTCTGATTGCGAGTGTTGATAACACGACGAAAAACAGCAACACCATACACACCCTGGTGAGAATGGCATGGATGAATATCCGGCCTGCTGCCCCAGGCGAACCTAGATGAGCTGCTCTGACATATTCGGACAACAGGTTGTCTAGGAATTTCAAGGGTTAGTCAGGCCCCTTGAACAGAGATGGTAGCGGATGAACCGAACTGCCATCCAGGAAATACGATGGGATGGGCCGGGCAAAAAGAGGATGAAAAACTGTGACATCTACTACGGACCGTGTTATAGTGAGCAGAATCAGCGACTATTCGGATGCGGATTTGTTATAAGTGCCAGGCTTAGGCAAGAAGTCTTATGTTTCCAAGACATTAGCGAACGCATAGTAACAATCCGCATCAAGGCCAAATTCGCCAACATAAGACTTATATGCGCTCACGCTCCGACGGAAGAAAAAGATGATATAGCTAAGGATTGCTTCTACGAGCTCCTTGACAAAACCTATGAGCGACAACCGAAGTACGATGCTTAAATCGTGCTGGGAGATTTTAACGCAAAGGTAGGAAGAGAAGACATCTTTAGAAGTATTGTCGGAAAACATATCCTACACGACAACACGTCTGGTAACGGACTTAGGCTAATTGATTTCGCTACGGAACGAAATGCCACTATAGCCAGCACACGGTTTCCTCACCTCGATATCCATAAGGGGACATGGCGGTCTCCAGATCAACGAACGGTCAACCAAATTGATCACATTGCGATAGATAAGAGGCACGCATCCAGTATTTTGGATGTCCGAACATTCCGAGGAGCTAACATCGACTCGGATCACTACCTTGTAGCAGCCAAAGTAAGAATGCGGATATCCACCACGCCACAACAATCCAGAAATACTGTGAAAAAAATTAATGTCGGAAGACTGCAATCGCAAGAGACCGCCAAGACCTTCGCACAACGCGTATCCCTTAACCTCTCGATTAACACCATACCACCAGCATCGAATGTCGAAGAGCAATGGCAACGATGCCAACAGGCCATTAGATCAGCCGCAACTGATGTGCTAGGTTTCTCGCGCCCACCAGCAAGAAACCCCTGGTTTGATGAGGAATGCCGACAGATGCTCGCAGCCAAGACCGAGGCCTACAAGGCTAAGCTGCAGGTGAAGACGAGAGCTGCCATTGAGCTCTATAGGCAAAGAAGAAGGGAAGAACATCGGCTTTTCAGCCAGAAGAAAAAAGAGCAAGAAAAGCTCGCGATCGAGGATATAGAGAGGTGCCACTCCAGGAACGATGTTCGCAAGTTTTACCAAAGTTTAAAACGTCAAAGCCAAGAATACAAGGCTCGAACAGAATCCTGTTGAGATGAACAAGGAAATATTGTAGTTGAGACACAGTCGATGCTGAGGATATGGAAGAACCACTTCTGCAGACTGTTAAACGGCGATGACGAACAACATTCCGCTGTCAGGCAGAACGAACCATTCAATATTGGCAATATTGCCAACCACCCGACCTGAGCGAAGTGAGGGTAGCAATATCTAAACTTGTTGCGTGCTGGTTGTCGAGTCCTTGCTGGCATGCTGGTTCCGGCTTTCTGCTCGTCGGAGGGCGTAGGCCCTTGACTCGAACACGTTACAAATTCATGCCAGTCTTACGGCTATCGATGACTAAGCCTGCGAGAAAATTCACCTTGCCCACCCTACCTTGATCTTCTTACTCGCCTTGAAGATCCCTTTCCGTGGCATTCTCTCTTCCTTTAATCCTCCATTTCACTTCACTTTGAAACCCTTCTTCTAATCCTCATTAACCCAGTTAATTAAAAGCCATTATTTCTAGTTTTAACAATCATAATCATTTAAAAATTTATTAAACGTTATCATTTCGAATTGCAATACTTTTTTACCGAATATTATTTTACAGTTTTCTTGATATTAATCCTTTTATATATCTATTACCTTATCTATATAACGTTTTATGATTTGGGCTTCTTTACCGTCTTTTTATTGTCGATTTTACTTTATCATTAGTCCCCGCGAAATTTAATTTATATGTATATATATAGTTTATGAATTGTTTTTGCACTCACCCTTTGATTTGCGGTTGAACTGGCGATGATGTGGCCACTGCATCCAGGTTCTTTCTTGCTGTTGTGGTGGAATCTCACTATTTTAAAATCACTATATCTACACATAAATTATTAATTTTCTCCCTACAAAATTCCCTTGATTGAATTTAAGTATATATATGTATAAAACAATAATTATATATAAGGATTTCAATCTTTTTAGAGTTTAAATTTACGTTATGTTAAGATTAATTCTTCTTTTTGTTTTAAATTATTCTATTCAAGCGGATTTTCCTTTCGAAATTTACTTAAAAAAATTAAAAAAAGTTATTGGGAATTTGTTCTTTTGTCGGTACTCGAACCGGGAACCTTCTGCTCCGCTTTTGCTCTTTGTTCTGTTTTTGATGCTGCTACCGCTTGCACTATGGGACGGTTGGGAGTTTCGGCTTCTAACTTAAGGCGGAGTGCTCCACTAAATGCCACCCACTTTCTTATCTGGACTTCGCTGTCCGATGCACCCACTTTTCACTGCGTTTGAAACTTGTTTCACTTAGTCCTTAGAATTTTTCTTAGCGGCCAACAATCTGTTGTGCCGCTAGTATTTTCTTTTGTTGCCGACAATCCTATTAAGGGTATAATTAATTAATTGCCTACTTTAAACGAGTTTTTAGTTTTACCTGGGCTTTTTCTTCTATGCTCTCTACTCTACTCCTTTTCGATTTTGTCTTCCTTTTTTTTTTGCACAAACTTTTTCTTCACTTGTAAAAATTACACTCTAGCAAGTATGGCAGGACGTCTGTCTCGCTACCGTTCAAATAATGAAGTGGCGGTTGCGGTTCTAATAACGTCGTCCACCAATTTCTGTTTTAGGAACAACTATTTTTTTGCTTATTTTGAGTGTTTTAAAAGGGGTTGTTGTATGTACTACCTATTTTTACCTATCTATTTTTACAACCCTTTTCCGATGAACTCTTTAATTTCGATGAATTGACCTCTTGTCATTCACACATTTGACAATCAAAACATCTGTCATGTAACATTTTAGTTGTCATTCGCCGGTGTTTTCGGTCGTGAATTTTCTGAGGAATTTTCTTTAATTCTTCAATTTTGTTAAAATTCGTAACAAACTCAAGCTTAATAAGGCTGCCGGAAATGACGGCCTTCTCGCTGAGCTTTATAAGGCCGGCGGAGATGACTTGGTAAGTAACATCCACCAACTCAAAAGCCAAATCTGGTCGGATGAAAATATGCCTGAAGAATGGAACCTCAGCATCGTTTGCCCGATCCACAAAAAAGGAGGCCCTCTGAACTGCGCCAACTACAGAGGCATAAGTCTCCTCAAAATCGCCTACAAGATCCTATCTGCCGTAATATGTGAACGCCTGAAACCGTTTACCAACAACCTGATTGGCCCTTATCAGTGAGGTTTTAGGCCAGGAAAGTCCACAACCGATCAAATTTTCACACTTCGGAAGATCCTGGAAAAAACTCAAGAAGTCCAAATCGATACCCACCACCTATTCATCGATTTCAAAGCCGCATATGACAGCATTTATAGAGACGAACTGTACAGAGCCATGTCTAGTTTTGGTATACCGCCCAAACTCGTCCGTTTGTGTAGGATGACAATAGAGAATTCTCGCTGCTCCATTAGGGTCGGAAACGACCTCACCGACACATTCGATACCAAAAAAGAATTTAGGCAAGGCGATGCGCTGTCATGTGACTTCTTTAAGCTGATTCTTGAGAGGATTATGCAAAACTTCAAAGCCAACACCAGAGGCACAATTTTCCAAAAGTCGGTGCAACTACTAGCATACGCTGACGATATTGACATCGTTGGTAGGACTCAACGTGATGTCATAGCCACGTTTGCTAGTATAGAGAAGGAAGCGGCAAAATGGGTTTAGCAGTAAATGAGGGTAAGACTATATGCTGTCATCACGAAAGGACTCACAACATCGACGAATTGGACAGAATGTAACCATTGACAGATATAACTTTGAGGTAGTACGGGACTTTGTCTACCTCGACTCCGCTATTAACTCTGACAACAACATCTCGTCAGAAATTAAACGAAGAATTACTCTTGCCAACCGCTGTTTCTTCGGGCTAAGAAGGCAATTTAGTAGTAAAGCCCTCACTCGAACTACTAAGGAGATCCTATATAAGACCATGATCATCCCATTCCTGCTCTACGGCGCTGAAGCATGGACCGTATCAAAAGCGGATGAAGAAATCCTTGGTAAATTCGAGAGGAAAATTCTTCGAAAAATCTTCGGTCCCGTTTGCGTTGACGGGCTATGGAGACGAAGATTCAACCAAGAACTATACGAGCTGTACAGCGACATGCCCCTGGTCAAAAAACTCCGCATTGGACGTTTAAGATGGCTAGGACATGTAGAACGAATGGACATTAATACTCCGGCTCGCAGAGTCTTCGATACCCAGCCAGACGTCGGACGCAGTAGAGGAAGACCTCGTCTTAAGTGGCGCGCACAAGTAGAAACCGACCTCAACCAACTTGGAGTGCGCAACTGGAGGCAGGTAGCTAAGGACCGGGCTAATTAGAGAGGCATGTTGGTTGAGGCCCAGGTTCATTCCGGACTGTAGCGCCACTTAAGTAAGTAAGTATATAGAAGGCAACACACGCCTTCCTTACTCTATGTTCGATGCTGTGTTTCCGGTTATGTTTTGGGTCAAGCATGATACCAGCCATGAATACCTAGCGCTGGAAGATAGTGTGAGTGGTTGGCCATTAAGACGTGGGATGGTGATGTCGGGAATTTTGGTATTGGTGGTGAATATCAAAAATTCCGTTTTGCTCGGGTCTACGCAGAGGCCTCAACTTGCAGCCCAGGTGCTAACCTTGTCTAGAGCAGCCCCTATGATTTCACTTATCACGGAGAGGAATTTTCCTGACACTATAGTACCTATACGTGGTGATACTAGTATACGTGATCTATCATGAGAGAAACGATTACCTTTATTTATTTACCAAATAATTTCAAAATAAAAAAATTCCGTTCAAATATCCGTCATTCGACAAGTTTTTATTCCAATACAGTAACAAATGTTTTAGTTTATTTTACAATTGTTTTTTTTTTCTTTTTGCATTACATTTTTATTTATCTACTAACATTAGAAAATAAAATCTCATATAAATAATTTTAATATCAAACTATACGCAATTTTATTTAATTTAATTTACAGAGAGAATAATCGACTCAAACCAATTTATAAATAGAAAACCAAATAATTTTTTTTAACAAAAATATACATATCTCCGATAAAGCTTATAAATATAAATAAGTTAATAAATTTATTTACCTAATGTTATTGATCATCCGTTTAAAAAAAAATTCTTATCTAATTTATTTTATTGAATTTAGCTAAAAAAATTATTTCACAATTATATTGTGGTATTATACTATTAAATAAATATTTCCATTTAACTTAGTTCCTGCATTTTGTTTTTTTAGTTAATTTTACATTTAATTATTTTTTTTAGCTTCATTTATTCCTATGATTATATTTATCAAATGTACATTCTTAAATTCAGTTATTTATTTATTTTTCGCTATTTTTATATTCAATACACTTAAGATTAACTTTTTCCTATAAATTGTGTAATAAAAATGTTTGCTAGTTGGTAAATTTTTACATGGTTTGCTTTTTACGAGCTTTTTAGTTAATGAACGCTTTACTGGTAATGGAATCTTGTTTTTTTGCTAAGGTAATTGATAGTGTTAATTTAGTTGATGATATACATTACCAGTAATGCATTTATAACATGTGTGATATTTCAATATACTGCTTTTTATTCTACATAGATAGTTGGATAGCAAATTAGTAATAATTAAAAAAAATGTATATAACTTTGTTAGAGAAAACTCTCCAAGTAAAATATTCGAAATTTTATAATTAATTTAAATTAAGCACCTACATCGTTAGTTTAATGGGTTTGTAAATTGAAAAACCAAATTACGTCATATACGGAAAAGCTTCAATTTACCAACAAGGCAAGATAAATAAATTATCGGACAGAAAAACAAGTAGGTACACAATTTTGCAGGGCGTTGATGTTGTGTTTTTTAACCAATACACACATTGAGAAGGACGTTTTTTTTTAATAAACGCCTATCGTGTTTACTGATGAGACTGAGGCTGTTGATGGCAGAATATTGGTGATGAGGTTATGTGTCAATCGATAATGGATGGCATTGTACAATGATGACGTTGAATGTTCAACGTACCTACATCTACAATTTATTTTCTGTAGAATGCACACGCTTTTTTTTGTACAGATACCTACCTCCATTGCTTGTGGAATTTTTCAAAAAAAAAAATTGTTCTGCTTATATGGTACTGTGTTATATGATATTGGTCCCATTGCATATATACAAACAATTACATATACAAATGTTATATGCATTTAATTTGTTTTCGATTGTTCAAAGCAGACAAGACCATTTTCGATTGGAAAGTCGAAAACCCTTTGGGGGTGATAAAAGTTGAAAATCGACAGTTTTTATGTTTATTTGTGGTGTGGTTTGGAATGGCCTCTTTTTTATTTAAACTAAAAACCGTTTTAATATTTATTTTATTTCAAAGGGTAAACATGACGTGTGCAGGTATTTTTTTTACAAAGTGTGTATCTGTGCCAAATATAATGAACGTTAATGGAACGTGACATTTAATTCTGCAGAGCAAATAGGCTTAAGATAAATGGGAACCATTAATTTGAAGTGCGATGGTTGTAGCAACACCGTTTAAAATTGCTTAAAAAAATCAGCCAATGTAGGGATGATAATGGTGACTAACTGGGTATACCGCCGAAACTCGCCCGTTTGTGCAGGATATCGATGGATTTGATTTAAAAAATGGATTAAGGTAAGACGAAGAATTCCTCGCAACCAAGAACGAGGCCTACTAGGAAAAGCTGCATGTGAAAACGAAAGCTTAATAGGTAAAGAAGGAGGTAAGAACATTAAAGAAAGAAGAAAAAAGAGCGCGATCGATTATATAGAGAGGTGCCAATCCAGGAATTCTGCTCGTAAGTTTTACTGAAGTATAAAACAAGTCCCAGATTCCTGTCAAGATGAACAAGAAAAGATTGTAGTTGGTACACAGGAAATGCTAAGAATATGGAGAAACCACTCCTCATGATCCAAAAAATGGAAACCTCTGAACTGCGCACTATATAGACATAAATCTTCTTAACATATCGCCTACAAAATCCTATCTGCTGTAGTATATGAAGGCCCGAAACCGTTTACCAATAACCTGATCGGCCCATATTAGATTGGTTTGAGGCCAGGAAAGTCCACAACTGATATAATCATCGCACTTCGGCAGATGCTGGTAAAACCTAAGAAGTCTAAATATAAACCCACCACATTCATCAATTTCAAAGCCGAATACGACAGCATTTATAGAAACGAACTATACAGAGGGGTGTCTAAGTCTGTGCAGAATGTAGATTAAGAATTCTTCTTGCTCCCTTACGGTCGGAAACATTCGTTACCAAAAAATGATGTAAGCAAGGCGATACACTGCCATTTGACTTCTTTAAGAGAACTCATGAGAACCCCAAGATTATTCTATGGATGTATACGGTCATTGTAAGACGTATATTAACATATGGAGGACTTGTCTGGTGGCAATCCACAAATAAAGTAACCCATCTTGAAAATATGACAATGGATGGCATGCGTCGGCGCTACTAGTGCAATGCACACTAACAGCGGGACTAGAAACCATCCTCAACCTGCTACCGCTAGACCTTTACATACAAGAATCAGCAACCAAAAGTGCACTAAGAATCAGCCATCTCAACCGCTGCAAATGAGCTCAGAAGGACAGGCTCAAATTCAAAACAGATACGTGGGCTCAGCTGTATCCTCTGATTACGTGCTACCTCACCCAAACTTACAAAGACCATTCTCCTGCATCTTTTTAAGTAGAGAGGAGTAGGAGAGGAACTAACTGAACACAGAAACCATATCCATCTATTCTGATGGTTCAAAAATGGACGTAGGCTCTGCTGGGTCCTCGTACACAGAGTCATACCGGAGATTAAATTCCTGATGAACTGGCGAGGAAAGGATCTGGCAGCAGCATTGATCAGGCTGACAAATTTCTCAAACCGTCAAAGCTCAAATCACGGGTGGGTCAGAAAACACTGAATATCGCCAAAAACAGGTGGAATGCATTTCCCACCAGTGAAACATCCAAAAGAATGTGGCCGGAGTATGGCAAAATTAGAACCCACAAACAACTTCAAAGAAACAGGAAGTCCGTTTCGACGGTAGAAGGGATTCTTATTGGACACAACTTACTTAAAAGCCACAAACTGAAATTGCATCTTGTAGATGATGACCTTTGTAGAGGCTGCAATGATGAACAAATACACAAGGATACCCCCACATTCTGTGCCACTGCCCAGGTATTAGTAAATTAAGAGTAAGAACATCAGGAAAATACTTTTTCATGACCTCACGGATCTATCCGAAATCCCTCTCTAATCTTCTCAGGCTTGCAATAATATCTGAATGGCTGGAAAGGAACTAACAACAATGGACAGCTACGGGACAAATGAAGGAACGAACAACATACGTGGACCGCAAACGAGCAACACAATGGGTCAATGACCTCAGTGTGATGAGAAAAGACGTACACTGCCTACCTCATCTACCGACCAACCTAACCTGAGTATATCTTGTCAATACGAAAGGACACGCCACGTAGACTAATTGGAAAAAACGTCACTATTGACAGACATAGCTTTGAGATAGTAGGGGACGTTGCCTACCTCCTATACAAGACCCTTATCTTCCAAGTCCTACTCTACGGAACTGAAGCACGAGAAATCCTTGGTCGTTTTGAGCTAAAATGTGTTCGAAAAATGTTCGGTCCATTTGGTTGGCGAGTTCTGGAGACTAAAATTCATTCAGGAGCTATACGAGCTGTACAGCGGGATGGAGCTGGTCGAACAATTTCGCATTGGACGTTTAAGATGGCTGGGATATATAATGCGAATGCAAACTAATACTTCGACTCGCTCGAGTTTTTGGTTGGTTTCGCTTAGATGACAGAAGACAGCATTGTCCTTTGGAAGCATTAAATTCCACTCTTTTAAGTTTACCCCATTAAATTATGCTGTCAAGGTCAGAATTTAATGGGCCTTACATATTTTGTCGTTTTTGTTATATGTCCGAAGGTGAAGGGAGTGGATTCGAGAACAAATATGAAATCGATTGGATAAGATGTGGCAAAGGTAATTAATAAAAATGAGATAGAATGTCGAAGAGAAAACGGAGCCTTGGGAAACAACAGCATTTATTTAGTGAGTAGCAAACTTGAAACCATCCAAAACACCTTGGATTGAATGTTTCTAAATGTAGTTTCGAATCCATTGAAGAAAAATATCATCGTTACCAAAAACACACAGTTTCGACAAAAGGGCTTTATGCCAAACTCTGTCAAAAGTCTCCTTTGAAATATCAAGTGCAACGATCTTTCTTTCCCACCAAGGTGGACTGATTGGTTCCACTTTTCGGTGAAATATGACATCAAATCACCAGTGGACCTGTTGTTACGAAAACCGTATTGTCGGCAATTCAGAAGTCGGCCGTTGGAGAGAGAAGACGATTCGCATTTTTTGTGGACGGGCTGGACAAATTCCATTTTCCATCGACCCGCAAAGAGTCCTGATAAATAGGGCTGATGAAAATCTTACGCTGTGGTTTTGCCAACGTGGAAGAACATCTGTTCGGAATTATGGGTCAAGATAGATTAATACTCTTGGATTGCTCCCATAGAATATTCTACGTTCTCTAGTAGAGGGGGAGACTGGGCACAATCTGGCAAGCAGGAACTGGCTAAAAAATGAGCAGCGAGCAGATTGGCTTTGTCAAGAGAAATGACAGCTGGAAAGTCATTGTAAATGATCATTGGGATAGGTAGTTGGGTTGAATTCTTAATGTTTTTTTTTTTTACGAAAGATCAGAAGTTTTTACTACCTTTGGGATAAATTAGAATTTTTTGCCTCAACTTCTGGTCATGGACGAACTCGTCGATTCTAGCTCGTTTGAACTTTTATCCTCAGTAGGATTGGTCTTATTCGACTGAAAACATAACTCTTTCACCCTAGAGGAAGACCTCGCCTTGAAGTGAGCAACTATAGCCTGTTAGCTAAGGACCGTACAATTTGGAGAGCCATGTTGGTTGAGGCCCATATTCATTTCGCTTTTAATTTAAAGTTTTAATTGGTGATAAAAATGGATCTTCTACTTGACATGTTCTGCGAATGCTAATACGGCCCCCGACAGCTATAAAGTAAAAGCTGTATACCTGTCCGAGCTTCGAATGACAATACGAAAGTTGAAAAATAACAAAGCTCCAGGATATGATCTAATCACTGGTGAAATTCGGAAAGAACTACCGAAAAAAGCATTAGTTAAGTTGGTCTACATTATAATTGCTTCTCCGAGACTTTTATATGTTCCAAGAAAGTCGCCGAAGTCATTATGGTTCTGAAACCATGGAAAAGTGCAAACGAAATGAAATCATATAGGCCAATTTTGATCCTGCCGACAATATCTAACGTTTTCGAGAAAATTTTGCAAAAACGATTACAGCCAGTAATTGAAGAAAGACACTTGATCCCAGATCAAACGAAAAAGATTTGCTCTAGCGCTATTCTCGACGTATTGCAAGCTTCCGACAAGGTATATGACACGAACGTCTAAGGTATAAGCTAATGCAATCCTTCCGAAACAATTATACAAAATACTGGAATCCCACCTTGAAAACATACTCTTTCGCGTCAGACATGAGACTGAACACTCAGAACTCAAAGAAATGGACGCCGGCGTTCCGTATTCATGATCATTGCAATAATTAAATAATCCGTACTCTGCACGTGACAAACCTTGAGCGCCGACTACAAAGAATAAGACCGTTCGGCCTAGTGCCATAAGGAAAAACCTGATATGACGGTATTAGTAGGTGCGTTCGCTGGAAAGCTACCTACCAAACGCGATTAAAACTACAGAAGCGTTAACTACTTGTTAAGATAACTTAGTCGTAGTCACTACAAAAAATTAAAAGAAAGAGAGGAATGCATTTTATACTACTAGGAGCTCGCGCGGCCAGTTCTCATAGTCCCCCTCTGAGAGATGAGGTTTAACACGTAGGCATATTGACCGATATAAATGTTATTGTCAGGTCAGAAAATATATGAATCGGTCATAACCAATGGTACGGGCCATTGGTATCGTTTGAAGATTCCTCACCTCCAGGTGCAACCGAAAAAAAAGTCATCCGGTCCTAAAGCAATGACAATCTGAATTAATGATCCGGACCTGGCACATCTAATCTAATAACGGGTGTTTTTTTTTAGAGGAACTTTAGAACTATAAGTTGGCAACACTATTTTAACTGGCGGCCATTTTGTCAGCTGTCAAGTGATTTATTTTTAGTTTGGTCTGGCATTTCAACATGAATAGACTGACGTGTGAACTACGCTTCCTAATTGTGCTGCGAATTACGTAGAGGGCACTACATCCATTTTACGGTCAACATAATCTTCCATCAGAGCAATTTATTCGATTAAGTATGGAACGTTTGCACCACATTTGCTCTAAATGATAACACGCATCCTCAGAGACGTCGCGCCGTATAGTGCTTACAGAAAAAGTCATTGCTGCTGTAGAGTGTAGCGTAGAGGAAGACCCGGATCTGTCGATCCGTCATCGTGTACAGGAATTTGATATGTGTCCATCCACTAAATGGAAGATTTTGCGGAAAGATCTTGGTTTGCGTGCTTCCAAAATCCAACTCGTGCAAGCATTGAAGCCACAGGATCACCTAGCAAGGCATAGATTCGATGAATGGGCCCGGGACAAGATTGTCATTGACCCCAATTTTCATAAGCGAATTTTGTTTAGCGATTAAGCTCACTTTTGGTTGAATGGATACGTCAATAGACAAAACTTCTGCATTTAGAGTGATGATTATCCTCAAGTGTATGTTGAGACACCGTTACATCCACAAAAACTGACTATTTGGTGTGCTTTATGGGTTGGTGGAATAATCGGTCCGTACTTCTTCAAAAAAGATGCTGGCCAGAACGTTACAGCCAATGGTAACCGCTATAGACCCATGATTACTGACTTTTTCGTTCATCTATTGAACAACCATGACAGACAGGAGCTGTGATTTCAACAAGACGGCGCAACATGTCACACAGCTCGTGCCACAATTGATCTGTTGAAGGAAACTTTCGTTGACTAAATAATTTTGGTCCTGTGAATTGCCCTCCAAGATCGTGCGATTCAACGCCGCTAGACTATTTCTGTATGGATATATGAAGTCGGTAGTCTACGCCAATAAGCCCGAGACGATTAACCACTTGGAGGACAACATTCGCCGCATTATTGCCGATATACGGTTGGAAAAAGTCATCGAAAATTAGACCTCCAGATTGGACTACGTCCGAGCCAGCCGTGGCGGTCATATGCCAGGAATCATATTTAAACTATGACGCCAGAAGATTATCTTTCGAATAAAGTAAATTTCATGTCAATTTATTTATTCCATTACAAAGTTCTATATACAAGGTGGGCCAAAAGAGATCACCCTATTAGAAGATGCTCTTATTTTTGCAAACGGCCGCCAATGTCAAATCTGTTTTGACATTTGTGGACTAGGCAGATGTAGAATACAAGTAAACAAACCGTGGAGCGATACACTCCCCAAGAATGCGGATAACCGTTTCTATTGTTTTGCGTAACAATTCGTCTGTAGTGTTGGCGCAGCGCGAATTCCGTCGCCGAATCCCCGGCCGTCCGACACCGACTGCGCAAACACCTCGCCGTTTGGCCACCAACCTTGAAGAGTATGGGACAACACGATACGTTGCCAAGAGTGGCCGGTCCCGGGAACGCCGAGAATATCGCCGCTGTTGCCGAGGATGTCGAGCTGAAGCCGGAAACATCGACCAGACGCCATGTCTCGCAACTATCCATCAGCAGGTAGTCTCTAAGGCGAATTTTGGTCAAAGACTTGCGCATGTTCCCGTTCAACAGTCCGTGCATCAGCTGCTGCATGTCGACCGCCAAACGCGTGTAACCTACGCCCAAGCCATCCTCAATCTCGAGGACGAAGTGGACGATTTTTCGACCAAAATCATAATGAGCGATGAGGCTCCTTTCCACCTCAGCGGGTACGAGAACAAGCAACACTATCGCTTCTGGGGAACCGAAAATCCACGAGTAATGGACGAGGAGCCATTACACCCGCACAAAGTTACTGCATGGTGGGCTGTACACACTGGAGGAGTCTTCGGGCCATTTTTTTTTTCGAGAACGCCGCTGGTCAAACGACAACAGTGGACGGTGCGCGCTATAGGGCCATGTTAACCCAGTTTTTTCTGCCGTAATTGGACGAATTAGGACTGGAGGACATGTGGTTCCTACAGGACGGAGCAACAGCATACACTGCGCGAGCCACAACCGATATCGGATGACTTCTTTTGGCCCACCTGTGGCTTGTACCTCTAAAAAAACGCCGTTTTTAGAAGCATGTTTTTTTGCACAAATGCTGATTTTATTGGTGATCTGGGCATCTAGATGTTCTCTTATTTTTTCGCAATTTAAGATTTAACACATTTCTTTGGGGTTGATATTATTTTGGACTTCACGTTAAGTACTCAACTACTTACAAAGTACATATAGCATATTTTTAAGCAATTTGTCCAACTCAAATATTTATAATTCCATCATTTTCTATATTTCCAAGCTAAATTCCGGTGGTGCTCAACGAATTAGCCTTAATGAATACATATTGACCTTTGAGGTTATTAGTAATGGACACCTAAACGAGTTTATTTGTAAAGGGTTTTTCAACAGGGACGATACAAAAGTAGGGCGACAGGGACAGCAAACGACGCCATATTTCTTGCCGTTCTTTTGACATTTAGTAAGGTTTACCATTTCATGATGGAAAGATATACGAGCCAACAACGAGTCGAAATTATTAAAATTTACTACCGAAATTCGGAGTCAGTGGACTCAACGTTAAGAGCCCTACGTCCAATTTATGGTCGTCATAATCGTCCTAGCAGATCAACAATTTAGCGTCTAGTGGAAAAATTTGAATCCACAGGCACAGTACAAAATGTTCCCGCGACAGTGAGACAAAGAATATTGCTGCCGCTGAGGCTTCAGTTGAAGAAAGCCCAAATGTGTCTCTCACAAGTCGTTCTCAAGCGTTTGGCATCTCTGTGACGTCGTTGTGGCGAATTTTGCGAAAAGATCTTGGCCTACATCCTTACAAGACTAAATTGATGCAAGCACTGAAGCCGCTTGACCACTAGAAGCGTCGTATGTTCATGTTTCCTATGGGAAAAAACCCTAGTGAATTCCAAGCTGAGCTCCATGCCATAAAAGAATGCACAAACCTAATACACAACTCAGGTATTAAAGGCGCAAACATCCATATATTCACGGACAGTCAAGCAGCTATAAAAGCCCTTAGCTCACACATCATTGACTCCAAATCAGTACTACACTGCTTCAACTCCCTCCAAACACTCAGTTCCAGGAACAAAACCAGACTATGGTGGGTCCCCGGACATAAGGGAGTTGTAGGTAACGAAAAAGCTGATGAACTAGCCAGAAAAGGTTCGGAAACCCCCTTCATTGGACCTGAACCCTTCTGTGCAATCCCCAAATCAGCCATAAATCTGGTTATAAAAAACTGGGAACAAAACAAATGTTTTTCATACTGGGAAAACATCCCAGGCCTAAGACAGGTGAAAAGAGCTATGCAGCCCTTCAAAGCAGATGCCAATAAGATACTAAATCTTCGCAGGCACGGTATCAAAAACTTAGTAGGCTACCTAACTGGTCATCACGGTCTGCGATATCACCTAAATAAAATGCATCGAGTCGACTCATCGGAGTGCAGACTATGTCCAGAAGAAGACGAAACAGCCGAACATATCATATGTGAATGCCCGGCCCTTTACGGTATGAGAAGGGAATCTTTCTTCAGGGAATTTCTAAGTCCCGAAGAACTGAGGAAATCTTCGGCTGAAAGTATTATCAGCTACATTAGAAAAGTAGAAGCTACCTAAAAAACATCTGACGGCAAGCACAATAGATCTTTTAGGTCGATGTGTATATTACTGCTTAGGCAGGTCAGAATTTAAAAAAAAAATGTTCATGAATTGGGCTGAGCAACAACTTGAAAATGATTCGGATTTTCGTCAAAAAATCATCTTCAGCGATGAGGCTCATTTCTGGCTGAATGGCTTCGTCAATAAACAAAATATGCGGTATTGGTCAGGCAGCAATCCACACGTACTCCATGAGTCATCATTGCATCCCGAAAAAATTACGGTTTTGTGTGGTTTATGGGCCGGCGGCATCATTGGGGCGTACTTCTTCCGTGATGATCAAGACCGGCACGTTACTGTGAATTGGAATCGCTACCGTTCAATGATGACCGGATATTTTTGGCCCCAATTGGATGATATGGACTTGGAGGACATGTGGTTCCAACAGGACGGCGCCACAAGCCACACAGCGAATGTCACAATCAATTTATTGGAAACCAAGTTTTGAGAACGTGTTATCTCACGAAATGGTCTAGTCGGTTGGCCGCCTCGGTCGTGCGATTTGACGCCGTTGGACTATTTCCTGTGGAACTACGTCAAGTCTATGGTCTATGCCAACAAGCCAGCGACGATTAATGAACTTCGTACGAATATCGAACGTGAAATTGCAGCAGTATCGGCCGATTTATGCTTGAAAACCGTCGAAAATTGGGTTCAGCGTCTGGACTTCTGCAAACGTGCCCGTGGTGGTCATGCAATAGGAACGAGTTCCATACATAATGGCATATAACGTACTTTCACAGGAATAAAGAATTTCATGGATATCTAAAACCGTTTTTGTTTTATTTAAAAAAAAAACGTTTGTAGCGCTCTTATTGAAAAACCCGATACATATAGCATATTTTTAAGCAATTTGTCCAACTCAAATATTTATAATTCCATCCTGTTTTATATTTCCAAACTAAAGTCCGGTGGTGCTCAACGAATTAGCCTTAATGAGTACATATTGACCTTTGAGGTTATTAGTAATGGATACCTAAACGAGTTTATTTGTATTTGTGTATAAAGGATTCTAAAAAAATAGCTCTACATCAAACTAACCAATTTGAAAATATGTTCTAAAAGTAGTTTAGTTTTCTAAATAATTTGGCAAATGTTATTATAATTAAATATCAAAGTCCTTAGGGGCCAGTTATAGCAAATCAGCAAAAATAGTTTTGCAACCCAAAAAGCTTATGAATTGTAAAACAAATTCATTGAACAAAACAAACAATAGAACTCATTATTAAAAATAGGAAATTAATTAATTTGTAAGGTACGAAAAATATTCAATGATTCATTTGCAGGTATGTTTAGATGTAAACGGACTTTTTAAATGGCATGTTCACCATTTTTTCTGGTTTTTACAACAGCTCCCTTATTTAAGAGACAACTAACTGAGTGTAGCCTCAAAGCTCAACTAATATTAATATAGGTAATCAAAAGATATCAAAGTCACCATTTTGTGGAAAAAAAATTAAACTCTTTAAAGGATCAAAAAATACCACTTAACCCAAAATTATTGTGATGCCAAAATAATTCCACATAAATGAAACAATCCGCAGAATATGCCCAATGGCCAAAACAATTTTAAATTCAAACCAAAAATGTAATTCCTTATCTCTTGAATAAATTTATTTAAAATTAAAATAGTTTACGACGTAGGTAGTACCCAAACAATTATTCAATCAAACGCTACTAATTAAAACATTTTATTTAAAACGCAGCAATATAAAAAATCATATCCAGGGAATTTAAAATGTTCAATCCAATCACAAAAATCAAAGCAAATTCCTCATTAAATCCAATTCGAAGAATATTACAAAAAAAAACGTCATTAGCAACAACATCTCATGCACGCACACACATATTCACATCGCAAACAATCACTCGCACTAAAACCTATATTTCACCTAGAATCTATGTACATTGTTGCCCCCGCATTAACCCACCCTTATGTTGGACCATGTTGAGGCTGCAAAAAACAACCCAACTACAACCCCAGCTAACCCTGCCAAACAAATTGGCATTCGATTAGTCGCAACAATGGCGGCAGATGGCCAAAGTCCGTACTACTATTCCATAAACGGGATAGGACCTTTAGGACTATTGTCGCAACCTGATTGTACCAGCTAGTGATGAGGTCAGCCGGAGTCAATGTTCTTGATGTTATCCTTTTCGTACACGGGTTAATAACGGGTACATTTCCCCAGCGACTACAGTATCTACAATGACTACACGAAAGCTGTTGACATTTCCTTAATTGTCAATGGGACGTCATAATTATAACGTCGGGTGCTGAGTTTCTGATGTCAATGAAAACTTTCGATGTCTCGTCATGCTTGTGATGCTTGCCGGCACTTAGCTTGCCACCACCAGGTGCTTGGTGCGAATGTTGATGACTGCCCAGTGTTCCGGGATTCGAAGGTAGTTGCTGGTGGTGGTGCTGCTGCTGCTGTTGCATTTGATGCTTTTGCAGATGCTGCTGATGCTGATGATGGTGGTGGCAGATTTCTTGGGGCGGTCGCATTGTTGACGTCTGACTGGGATCTCCACTTCCACCACTTCCGCTGCCACCATGCAAATGGCTATGACTGTGATGATGCTGCGAATGATGTGATGCCGTGCGAAGGCGTTCTTCCAGTTCGATGGTCTCGGACGGCGGCCGATTGTTTGTACTACTCTGACGGGATAGGGTAGCGGATTTTTGGCCACCACCATGTGATAAAGGAGGTGGGATATCGTAGCCGAATGTTGAGAAGCGGATAGCAGCTGCCGTCGACTGATTTGGTGATGAGGATGTTATCGATTTCTGTCTTGCCAACGGTTGAAACAGCGATTCGCTAATTAAATGGAATAGAGAATGAAAAAAATAGAATCACAAAAGGGGCTAGGTAAAGGCTTTTTTGTTGTTACCAGCAGATAGGATCTGTATATATCCTTTGTTTAGCAAACTTACCGTGTCTGACAGCCCATATCACAGACGCCGCCACCCACCATGCCACCATCACCACTAATGTTTCCGCGTTCAGGTGTTGATGTATCATCGCACAGGCTCGTCTGCACAACCATATCGTGATGATGTCGAAGGATACTGTGGTCTTTTAGGTCAGTTTTGCCCGTTTGCACGGAAATGGGAACGACCTCCCGATAGTACCGCTGGGAAACATCATCTAGGATTTGCAATGATGTCTGTGAGTGTTTTTGTCTACAAAAAGAATGTGAAAGGACGAAAAAAGAAAACCAAATGAATTAGAACCGAATGTGGCTTCAAAGAGCATGAATTCTATAAATCAAGGAATTATGAGATAATCTTTGGCTGAGTCATTAGTTTTTTTTTTGTTTTAAGGGCGGCTGTGGGTATGAATACCTATCTGGGGTATAGTTTCTTATAATCAGAGCAGAACTGTGAAGAAAAAATTTTTTTTTTAGGGATATTTATATCCTAGGATTAAAATTAGTGGAGTGGAGCTAACAAAAAATAATGATTCATTAAATGATCCTAACGGTTTTTTTTGCGTGGTTTCATAGTTAAATGGAATACCTACGTTGAAATGTGCACCTAAGGTAAAATACAACGATTATGCTTTAAGTAGACAAGAAGGATGTAGGAAGTAGCATCCGATTAAAAACTGATAATATCTACGAAAAACTGGAAAGTTTTGCAGGATCTTGCCCCAACACAGAGGGACTGTTAATATTTGGCCATATAACCCCTAGTGGCAGGTCACATTGTAGGCAAAGATAATGAGATTCGTATGTATCTAAGTATCCATATGGTGAGTGCTAAGTGTTTAGTACCCTGTAAGATTGCATGGAAACTAAGGGCATTCCCTAAGCTGATGCCTACTAATACAGAATTTAATTTTTCATGCGGCCCGCGTTCGGTTAGTGCTCAGTACCTTTGGGCTTATATTGGGTTTTACACATTTTGTTAAATCTTGGAAAGATCTGATGAAACCGAATGGAAAAGCGAATTTTCACTGAGGCACGGAATATCATTCTTATGTAAGTGGTATAATTCCTAAGATGGAGTCAACGGTGGCGTATGCAGACTCAGTTGGGTTGGAGAAAGTAAACACCTTCTCTGACATATTTTAAAAAAAAGCCTATATAAGAATTTCAAGGGTTATTCATGTCCTATGAATAGAGATGGAAAGCCAACGGCACCTAGCAATGCTACAGACGATACCAACAGTCTTGTCTCCATGCGGCATTTAATGAAATGCGACCAACCAGTGGTTGAATCTTCGTCTCGAAAAAGGGACCGAAGATTTTTTCTCTCGAATCGACCAAGGTACAGGTACTTGCAGGAAATAATTAATTTGTCCGCTCATACTCTAATAGTGGATGTCCTTTCATTATCATTTTTTTTTTCAAAAATGTAGGTGCTCTGTATTATGAGCTTCCTAAAAGGATATTTAAACCTAAACGTGTATTACACATACATATAAACTCTCGACAAAACCTTGATTTAACCCTCGACCTTCTCCATTATCCCTCATTAGAGGCATCTATCAAAGAGTATCAGGTAAATTAGGGTCCACTCCAATTGACTCATCCACCCATCTCATTATTTCCAAAATACTAGATAAGTCCAACCCAAAAAAAAAGGATTGCCATTTGTTGTCTACCCATGTCCTTTTTTTTCGTAAATGAACGTGTATCGTGAAGTTGCATCACATCCCATTTGTATTCGTTTTTAGAACGAGCAGATAAATATGTTCGAGAGCACACCCTACACATAGTACACTCCCATTGTTGGCATTCAAAAGATAAGATAATTGGATCCATTTGTTTTCATGACATTTCACTGTCAATCAATAGGCGATAGTGATTCATGGTACAGGATCTCTCCGTTTGAGTTGATTGTCAGAGCCTGAATTGAATGTGACTTCTGGGATGTATTAACCAGAAACGAAGGCTGGGATTTATGTAGGGTTGTCTTCCCTGCCGCAGATTAGGAGGTCGAACTGTGTGTGAGTAATAAATTCGTTATCATATACATAGCACAGATATACACATACTTGGTATGAACTTGTGTCATTATTTCGATGGTTGGGGTAGGTTTGGATGTTAGATAGTTTTATTGAGTGTGGTGTGAGAAATTTCCTTTTCTTTACTTTTTCTTTACTTTTCGTTAGTTTACTCAATTGGTTTGTTTGTTGTGTAAATGTTTTTTTAACCAATAGTTATATAAGTTAACATCATCTTTCCCTCTTCCCCGAAAAAGACCAACTACATGCCTGCATAGCTGTTGTTTAACATGCAAAAACAAATTGTTATTCTGGAAGAGCTATGCAGAAAAAAAATTGTTTACCTGGAAAAGCTAAAGAAAAAAGTTGTTTTTCTGGAATTTAGTTTGTAAAGCGTTAGAGCATATTTAGTTTTATGTTTAGTCTGATAATGTATTCGAGTCAGGAAGGTTCTCATAGAGAACATTGAAATTGTGTGACTTAGAAAATAAATAATTAAAATTTATAAAAAGACTCTTGATTGATTAATTGGCGCCCAACTTGTCTAGTAACGAGAGTAGTGGTTTCAAAAATTCTCATAAAAGAATAATAGAACCATCGTATTTTTGCCTGGACTCACGCGATTAAATTTATGGAAATAATCTGCCGTACTAATTAAAGAAACGACGAACAACACATCAGAAATTAATTGGAATACAACACATCACATCATCACACATCATCAGGACAGAAGCTGGAAAAAAGCGACGATTCTTGAAGGATTTATCATAAAATAATTCAAAATTGTGTGAAAGTGGAGTTTTATATTATGTTAATTTGCTAAAAGCAATTTATCAAAAAAAAAACAACGATTGTTGCAGTGTTTTGATTGTTTGTAGCTTAAGTGAATTTGATTTTTGTTTATTTCGTATAAATTTGTGGTTTTAATTTAAAAAAATTATTATTATTATTTCAATAAGATTTATTTAGTATTATCTCCGATTATTTATATATTGTAAATTGCTACAACAAAAGCTTGATTAGAAATGGATGAAACTCATTTACGTGCTGTTATGACCGTTGCAATACGAACCGCAGTGGAAGCAACAACACAATCTTTTCAGACTGCAATTACCGAATTAACGAATAGGCTTACGAATTTAGAAACACCATCTCGGGTGGTACAATATAACGCCGTGACGATTGACCCCAAAATAATATGTGAAGAGTCTTTGGATCTCATCAAATCTCTACCAGAGTTTTTTGGTGATCAAGTAAGATACGTTTCTTGGAGACAAGCGGTTTTTGCGGCTCACAAACTCTTCGAAGGGTATGAAGGAAGCTCCAAATATTACCAGGCTGTAGCAATCATAAGAAACAAAATTGTTGGGCCTGCTGATTCGGTGCTATCGTCTTTTAATACCGTGCTTAATTTCAGGGCAATAATTGCTCGTTTAGATTTCACGTACGCCGATAAACGACCAGTTTATCTAATTGAGCAAGAGATGTCTACCCTTAAGCAGGGAAGGATGTCTATTATTGAGTTTTATGATGAAGTGGAACGTAAATTAACGTTAATTGTTAACAAAACTATAATGACACATGAGGGAAATACTGAGCTAATTGCTTCACTAAACCAAAAGTACCGGCAAGACGCTCTGAGGATTTTTATATCCGGTCTACGAAGGCCAATGAGCGATATTTTATTTTCCTCAAGACCTTCTGATATGCCTACTGCATTGGCTCTCGCACAAGAGCTAGAGGCTAACCAAATGCGATATATGTTTGCAAATTCATTTTTCAATCAGAATGAACGTTTAAATTTAAAACATGATTTCGATCCATACACTCCCCCTACTAGGACGTCTCAGACACAACAATCTCGACCTGTTCCAATGGAAACTGGTCCTTCCACCTCACGCTTCCGACAGCATAGGCCAGGTCCTATTCAGAACCAAAATAATTCAAATGAAATAACTCATAATGGCGCTTACAACTCTCTTCATTATATTAAACCACCTGTGAATGGACAAGGTCCTTCCAATTTAAATTTCCAAAACGGAACCCTGAAGAGACAAAACGAATCTGCCAGACAACCACTGCCAAAGGTTCAAAGAATCAATAACGTGATTCAGCAAGAAACTTTGTCACAAGATCCACTGACTGCTGAGGAACATTATGACTCTGACAACTTTGGTAACGAGACTTATGTTGACCCATTTTCTTACGATTATAATAACACCTATAATAATAACCTAGACGTAGCAGACGAGATTAATTTTTTAGGGCCAGGTCCCTCCTTCCGTATGTCAGCCGAACATTAGCTGGAAAGGAGATTAAATTACTGATAGATACCGGTGCCGCTAAAAACTATATTAAAAATCTAATAAATTTAAAAGCAATAAGACCCGTTAAGGAACCATTTTATGTAAAATCTATACATGGAACAAATGAAATTAAGTTCAAATATCTCATAAACATATTTAATAAAACAACACCCTTCTTTGTACTACCCCATCTAAATACATTTGACGGAATTATTGGATGTGACTTTCTGCAGGATATTAGGGCAGTACTTGACCTTAAGAAAGGAATCCTTAGATATGATGGCGGAGAAGAAAAGCTGTTGTACTACTACTGTAGGGATGTAAATAACCTGATTTTAGATAATGAAACTGTACCTCCAGAAATGCGTGAAGAATTTTTATCTGTAATGCAAAAACAATTAAAAGTATTTGCTGACCCTAACGAAGCCTTACCATTTAACACTAAAATAGTCGCAACTATCAGGACGACTGACAATGAGCCGGTATTTTCAAAATTCTATCCTTATCCAACAGCGGCAGCTAAATTCATTAATAGAGAAATTTCCGATCTCCTTAATGATGGTATTATAAGACCTTCGCGTTCACCCTATAATAATCCCATTTGGGTTGTTGAGAAAAAAGGATATGATGAGGATGGAAATCGTAAAATGCGACTTGTAATTGATTTCAGAAAACTCAATGAAAAAACTATCAATGATAAGTACCCGATTCCTGATACATCAATTATTCTAGCTAATCTAGGGAAATCGTCCTTTTTTTCCACTTTGGACTTAAAATCTGGGTTTCATCAGATTAACCTATGTGAACGCGATAGAGAAAAAACAGCTTTTTCTATCAACAATGCCAAATACGAATTCTGCAGACTTCCATTTGGACTGAAAAATGCGCCCAGTATATTTCAGAGGGCCATTGATGATGTTCTTAGAGAAGAAATCGGTAATTGTTGTCACGTCTATATTGATGATGTTATTGTTTTTTCAAGGACAAAAGAACAACATCTCAAAGATATTAATAAGATCTTAATGAGATCTTAATAAGTCAGGGATATCATTGAATATGAGACTCCCAAGACTCTTCGTAGTCTAAGATCATTTCTTGGACTCTCCGGATATTATAGGAGGTTCATCAAAGACTACGCCCAAATTGCTAAGCCCCTTACTAAATATTTACGTGAAAAAAATGGTAATGCAAGTTCAAGACAATCGAAAAAAATTGCTGTGGAACTCGATGGAGATGCAATTGATGCATTTTGCCGAATTAAGAGGATATTGGCTTCGGAAGATGTTCTTCTTCTCTATCCCGATTATGAAAAGGCATTCGATTTGACTACTGATGCTTCTTCACATGCATTAGGTGCTGTCTTATCGCAAGGTGGCAGACCTATTACAATGATATCGAGGACTCTATCTTCGGCAGAGGAGAACTACGCAACGAATGAAAGAGAACTTTTAGCTATTGTTTGGTCTCTGCAAAAACTTCGCAATTATTTGTATGGTGTTAAGCAACTTAATATATATACAGATCATCAACCCCTGACCTTCGCGATTTCGGATAAAAATCCCAATTCAAAAATTAAACGATGGAAGTCGTTTGTAGAAGAGTTTTCTCCGAAATTTTTTTACAAACCGGGGAAAGAGAATTATGTCGCTGATGCCCTATCCAGGCAACATATAAATGCATTGCAAGAACTAGATGAAACGGCCTCTGGTACGGTACATAGCGAAGAATCTTTAACTAAAACGATTCATACTATAAAGAACTCTATTAATTCATTTCGAAATCAAATTATTCTGAATAACACCTCAGAAACAAAAATTGTGACAAAAATAGTATTTAGGAGCAAGGTTAGGCACACAATAACATTCGGTTGTGTAAATGAACTTATCAAAATACTCAAAGATGCTGTTAATCCAAACGTTGTTAATGGTATTTATTGTGACTTGCAAATTTTGGCGCAAATTCAGGATAGGCTGTTAACAATGTTCCCTTCTACCAAGTTTCTCCACACAGAGAAACTTGTGATAGATGTTTTTAACCAAAATGATCAAGATGAAATTCTCGCAGTAGAACATAATCGAGCTCATCGATCCCTACACGAGAACATACAACAGATTCTTCGGGACTATTATTTTCCTGGAATCCGGAAGAAACTGAAAATAATTATTTCCAATTGCAAAGTATGTCTTGAGGCGAAATATCAAAGACACCCTCCAAAAGCAGAGATTGGTAAGTCTCCTATACCATCATATGCAGGTGAAATACTGCATATTGATATTTACACGACAGACAAAGTGCATTTCCTTACATGTTTGGATAAATTTTCCAAATTTGCCACTGTATTTCCCATAAAATCCCGATCAATCATTGATATCAAGGAACCCTTAATTGAAACCCTTAATTTCTTTAAAATTACAAAAACAATTGTTTGTGATAATGAAAAGTCATTTAACTCACAAACAATAACAACCTTGTTAAGGGACCACTTTGGGATAACGATTTTTACTGTTCCAGCTTTCCATAGTACGACAAATGGCCAAGTAGAGAGGTTTCATAGCACTCTAACGGAAATTGCTAGATGCTCCAAATTGGATGAGGTTGCTACTGATACATCTGAACTTATATTACTAGCTACATATAAATACAATAGAACAATTCATTCAATTACAAAAGAAAGGCCAATCGATTTATACATTCTATAAGCACCGCATTACAGGATAGAATCAGAAAAAGAATCGGTGAAACGCAAGATATGGACTTAAAGTACCATAACAAAGGTAGTCTAACTCGAACATATAACCCTGGTGATAAAGTCTTTGTTCGAACAAATAAACGAATAGGAAACAAATTTACAAAAGTTTTTGTTCAAAAAACTGTTCAACAAGATTGGGGAACTACTGTCCAAATAGATAACAAACGGGTTCATAAAAATAACCTCAGATAGTTCAAATAAAAATACCGTCTCACCAATATCTTATGTTTTAGTCTAAGTAGGTAACTGTCGTCAGTCAACAATCTTCACGTCAATTTTAATATGTTAAGCACAATTATTATGGCAACTAAATTCATAACATATTTCGGATCTTGGTCTAGATTAAAGAGGCAACAAAATAATGGCTAGAACGACTTGATCAGCTTTGTTGTGGTAGTAAACGTTGTAAATTAAAATCGTATCGAAAATTTAACTAAAATTGTTTGAACAAAAAAAGTTTTTATATTATAAAATATGAACGTTTAATAATAATAATAACACGTTCGGCTATTCACCTGAAGATAAAAAAGTGCAAGCGCCGCAGTTGCAGCACCTGCCTGATGGTAACGCGAGAACTCTCGGCGATTCTCATGACTCGCATTTCCTGCACGCGCGGACGCGTTCGTGGGAACCAAGGCCAACCCAAGTTTAGATTATAAGTATCTCATATTGTTAACAGTTAGTTCTAAGCGAGACGCGAATCAATATACACTTATTATAACGTTGAGAATTCGGAGTTTTATTCTTTAGAAGAACAGTTGGGCCAACGAAAGTTGGCGTTCGAATTTTTTTAATACAAGGAACATTAAAATCCTTTACTGGCGCCCGAGCAGGGACCCTGACAAAAGAATAAAAAAGTCAGTGTCTAACAAAAAACAAGAACAAATAGTGCATAAGTGCATAAGTGCATAACTGAACCTAAAAAGGGAAAAGTGAAGTCAATGTTAAAAGAAAATGCTATACATGAAACCGTATGAAAAGTGAAATGGTGTAATTAGTGTCGAAAAGGAAATCTTATGTGCTTAAAGGAAAGAAAGTGAAAGTTAAACCCTGCTTAGAATTCAAATTCAATACGAATGAATATAAAGTGAATAGACAAAGGTGGAAAAAATTATTAAAAGAAATTGAAAGAACACTTCCAAGTTAAAGAGTGCAGCTTCAAGGAAATACCTACAAATACGCAAAGGAATAAAAAGGAAACCAACGGTGAAAAGAAGACGGCAACAGATAATCAGGAGGGACTCAAAGAAGCACATTAGTAGATGCAAGAATGTCACCGATAGGAGTATAGTAAGATCTAGATTAAGAAATTTATGTGTAACTAAAAAAGAGAATTACTCACTGCCCGTGCAGCAAATTACTTCAGTTAAGAAACATTTTTTTTAAAAAAACATTTATGCCTAGGGGCCAACTTTCCCGAAAAAAGGGGCCGGTTTACTGAAAATTAAATTATCCGTGTGAAGTCCTTCGTACCTTAGTAGGTCGCTGCAAACATACCTGCATTAACGACCAAAAAGGATACATACGAACCTTCCGTTAGGACAGTAACTACCCCGAAAGTTTAATGGAAAGCGCTTAGCAGGCATCCAGGGAAAATAATTAAATTATTATTAAATCAAAGCAAATTAAAATTAACCAATTAAATTAATTAATGAAGGAAAAGCATTTACATTTCCAAAAAGGAAAGAATTAAGAAAATACGTAACAAACAAAAAAGAAGAAAAATCTGTATTTAACAGTATACATATAAAACTGTGAGATATCATAAAAAATTAAAACCGAATTCGATTCTGCCATAAGTTGCGCATTCATTTAATATATCTAAAAATAATTTCATTTGCGCTTACACTATCTCGCGAGGCTAGTATGGATGAGCTTAGGAACTCAGTCACCCAACTCACGGGTGCGGTTAACTCCGTCCTCGAACAGCTTAGGGGGCTGGAGAACCGAATGGGTAGGATTGAACAATCCAGTTCACAAGAAGTGGTTAATTCCGTGAACAACCAGCTAGGTGCAATTTCAGATAGAATCCTAGCCTTGGAACAATTAGGGTTGGCAGGAATTCCTGCCCCACAGACGGAACAACCAGAGCCACTAAAAGGGCCGACTTGCGAACAGGACTTGAGGGACATTTCGAAACTCCCCGATTCCGTCAAGGAGCTTCAACCCTTCGACGGAAATCCCGTGCAGTACGTGTCCTGGGTCCACAGCGTCGAGACCGTCTTAAAAGACTATGAGATAGTTCGTAGTAAGCCCATCTATATGGCAATACTACAACATATCCGCCAGAAAATCAGAGGCAAGGCAGACTCTGCCTTGGTCTCCTACAATGTGTTTGACAACGACTGGACGGAGATGAAGAGGGTCCTCTCACTTCACTACGCCGATAAAAGGGACATGCGAACCCTTGAGCATCAGCTCAACCAGTTAACACAAGGTAATTCAAGGGTTGATGACTTCTACGCGACAGTAAACCATCAGTTTTCTCTGATTATCAGTAAAATCAGGGCTGAGGTTCACTCAACCGAAACCATGAACGCTTTGGTGGAGACCTACCGAAATCGAGCACTAGATGTGTTCATTCGAGGGCTTAGTGGTGACCTCTCAAGGCTTTTGATCATCCAAAGGCCGAGAACCCTACCTGAAGCATATTCAGCCTGTCTGGAGATGCAAAATTTGAATTTTAGGAGCAACTCGGTGCATGTAAAAGCACCTAACTTGATAACTTCACCCATCAACCAGAATTTCAGGGATAACGCTGGACCTTCCAGAAACTTTGATAGGCCACCAGCTGCAAATAATAACTTTGCTCAAAGGTCATACCCCCATTGGAACTCGGGATTCCAACAGCAATATACACCCCCTCGGCCGACAGCTCCAAAACCACATATTAAAATGGAGGTGGACAACTCCGTACAAACTAGGAACGTAAATTATATGAACCGGCCCAACAACGGGTTCAAACGGGAACCGAGGTCCGACAATTACAACCCACGTAAGCAGCAGCGATTGTACCATATGAAATCAGTCGGTTCCGGAAATCTGGAAGAAGTGGATTCCGCTGATCGTCCTTGCGAGGAATCATCGCCTGAAAATTTTATGGAAGGGGCCTCGTTTCCAGCGTACCATATATAGAGTATGTTACGCGGGACGGGGTCGTTCTAAATTTCTTAGTGGACACCGGGGCTAATAAGAATTTTATTAGACCTAATTTGGTTCCACGCCCTGATCCTGTACAAAAACCATTTTATGTAAATAGCCCCGCTGGGAAAATTCTCATCGAAGGCAAAATTAGTGGAAAATTCTTTCATTATTTAGGTTGTGAATTAAATATTACGTTCTTTGTTCTCCCGAATTTAACATCATTCGACGGCATAATTGGCGACGACACGCTCAAACAATTAAAAGCTGTCATCGATAGGGAAACCAACAAACTTACCATAGAATCCAATAAAGTAATTATCTTGAAAAATCGCACTTTTTAACCACCAGCGTGGAATTTCTTGGGTATCTAGTTACTCCCGAGGGCATACTCCCAGATCGAAAAAAGGTTAAGGCCATAGAAGGGATCCTTCCTCCAAGGAATCTGAAAGAGCTAAAAAGTTTTCTCGGACTAACATCCTACTATAGGAAGTTTATTCGGGACTATGCTAAAATAGCAAAGCCCCTAACCAACCTAACGCGCGGGGACCTTTCGCATGTTAGAGCCAATCAATCGAGAAATGTTGCAATTTCCCTCGACAACGACGCAATGAAGTCGTTCGAAACTTTGAAAGAGCTACTTACGTCTGCTGACGTCCTGGCATTTCCGGACTTTGAGAAAGGCTTTAATTTGACAACTGACGCATCCGACTACGCCATTGGTGCTGTCCTATCTCAGGGTGAGCATGGTAAGGAAAGACCTGTGGCATACATCTCCCGCTCCTTGAATCGAACGGAGGAGAATTACGCCACCAATGAAAAGGAGATGCTCGCCATAGTTTGGGCTCTCGATAATTTGAGGAATTATCTGTATGGAGCCAAGAGGATCAAAATTTTTACTGATCACCAGCCTCTGACGTTTGCCTTGAGCAACAGAAATCACAATGCCAAGTTAAAACGTTGGAAGGCAAGGATTGAAGAGTACAACTACGAGTTGATTTACACTCCTGGTAAATCAAACTTTGTGGCTGATGCTCTTTCACGATTAGGGGTAGAGATCAATCATTTATCGGATACCAGCACCGAAACGGCTAGCGAGGCGCAGTCAAACTCACGTACAGGAGAGGTCACAGACACCGCAACTGAGGGTTCCCAGACGGATACGGCTGAAGAAGCCGGGGGCTCCCAGACGGGCACAGCTGAAGAAGGACTTTGCGAGCTTTCTGATAGTGATACGGAATCCTGTACGGTGCACAGTGCCGACCAGGATAACTCAGACCTTATACCGCATGTAGAGGCCCCGATCAATGTTTTCAGGAATCAACTGATTTTTAAGGTTGGTATCGATCTGCGCTCTCACGAAGAGCCACACCCTGGCTATCATCGCCATTACATTTCAATAAGCAAGTTACATCGCGACAACCTCGTAGAGATACTGAGGGAAAATCTTAACCCAAGGGTAGTAAACGGAATAAAGATTCCAGAGAAGTACCTTGGTTTGCTTCAAAGGGTTTACCTGGAAAACTTTGATACTTACAAGATTAGAGTCACTCAAAGAATAGTTGAGGATGTCGCCAACGAGGAGCGCAGACTCATAATAATAGAAAAAGAACATAGGAGAGCCCATCGCGCTCCCAGGGAGAACAGGGAGCAAATCCTCGAAAAATATTATTTTCCACAAATGATGTCTCAGGTTAGGAAATTCGCTGCATCGTGCGAAATTTGTGGGTCAAACAAATACGACAGACATCCACTGACTCCTGAATTCCAATTAACGCCGAAATATCCATGTGAGATCCTTCATATGGATATCATGGAAATTCAGAATAAAAAATTCTTAACCGTAGTCGACAAATTTTCTAAATTTTCCAAATTTTTCCATATTAAAGAAAAATCTTCCATATACATTCGATCAAAGCTAATCAAAATATTACACTATTTCACCGTGCCTCGAGTCCTGGTAACAGATAACGAAAGAGGTTTTCTTAGCCCGATAGTACTGAATTTTATAAAAGCCCTAGGCGTCAAACTCTATCTGACCCCTTCCTACCGAAGTGAGGTGAATGGACAAATAGAAAGGGTCCATTCCACAATATTGGAAATTTACCGATGCCTTAAGGTTGAAAACCCGGATCTCGGTGTTAAAGAACTCGTCGATGTAGCGGTAGACCGCTATAACAACACAATACATTCGGTAATCAAACGAAAACCTACCGATGTTTTCTTTAACCGATCCCAGAGGGTTAATTATCAGAACCTTCTGAACATTCGTTCTAAAATCAATAGGGACCTGAGGGGTATTATTAAAAGGAATATGGAAGCTAGGAACGTCAGGCTAAATCTAAAAAGAAGTGCGCACAGGCGGTATTGTGAGGGCGAGGTAGTGTATGCTGCAGTAAAATGCATAAAAGGTAAAAATAAGCCCCTATACAGAAAAGAAATTGTCGCAAAGGACAATCGAGTAACGATAACAACAGCTAGTGGCAAAAGAATTCATAAAGCTCACCTAAAAAACCTAAATAAAAAAAAAAAAAAATAAAAAAGTAAGGGGGAAGGGGGATGCTTCCCTAACCTACCTAAATTAATCTATTAAGAAAAAAAAACAATTATCAATCTTAAGAAAGGAAAAGATCAATTAAGAAACAAAAAAGAAAAAAGAACAGAGACTTATTAAAAAGTCCCCGATAGAAGTAAGAAATCCGATAGAAGTAAGAAATTTCTTTTGAACAATACTATTAAGTCCAACTTGGTGTTTAATTAATTAATTAAGCAATGAAACTAATAAAATTATATTGAAATTGTATTGCAGTTTAGCCTTCTTGGTTCCTGTGCAGGCCCTGCACATTTTTGAGTACACATCGCCAATCGTTACCATTAAGGAGGGCAACGCATGGGTGATAAATGGCTACTTCAAGCTTATCCATGTCATTGACTTAAACAAATACAGCGCGCTCATCGAACAAACCGAACAACTGGCCGCAAAACATGTAGCAGATCAGGAAATGCAACTGGTCTTAACCTACCATCTGAATCAGGTAAAGGATCGATTAAAGGAACTAGGCGAACCAAAGACGAGACGGGCTCGATCTATCAACTGGATAGGGAGCGCCTGGAAATGGCTGGCGGGTTCTCCTGACGCAACTGACTGGGGAAAACTTTTACAGACGCAAACAGACATAATAGAGAACAATAACGACCAATACAGAATCAACGAAAAACTTTTCGAGGCGACGCACGAGGTTATGAACAAAGTTAACAAAATGATTGATGGCTATAATAACGCGGTACAGGAGGGAGAAGCAGAACGATTGAAGCACGACTTACTTAACAAAGTACTTATACTAAAGGAAGGGGTGAACGAAGTAATAAGAGCCTGCCAAATGGCCAAAACTGGAATAGTTAATAGCAACATATTAGACGCCGAAGAGGTTAACACTATCATAAATGAACTGGAAACCCTACCTTACCAAAACTTCGTGGAGGCAGTGGAGTATGGACGACCCTCTGTATACAGCAATGGAACCCTTTTGCTGTATGTCCTGGCCATCCCTAAGGTTGGGACCAACATTTTCCATGTAATAAACGCTCGTGCTGCAATCAAGGATGGAAGGCAAATTGACCTTGACTATACGAGACTACTAGTTAATCACGACTTGACTTACGGACTTAAAGGTGACTGCTTCCATATAGGGAACACATCAGTATGCGAAGCTAGCGTTTTAAAGAAATTAGCGGAAGACACATGCCTACCCAGGATCCTTAAGGGTGGTATCGCAGCGTGCGACTTCAAAAGCACTAATGAAGAGGTCATAGAACTTATTGGGGAAAATACGATCTTCGTGACAAATTTCAATGGTTCAATTTTAAATAAAAATTCTTCTATTCCTCTAGAAGGTACTTATCTCATCCAACTGGACAATGACACGGTCACCATCAAGGACCAGGAATACTTTGGCGGGTCTGCCACAAGGTTACAGGCACTTCCTGCTGTCCTGGCCAACATAACCAGCAAAAGGACCAAACCTAATCTGGAATTCGTGCACGACATCAGTGTCCAGAATATCGAACATATCAATACTCTAAAAGAAAACTTTAATTCCTCTATCATTACAGAAATTCTTATTGCCATAATTATAGTTATCGCCATCTGCCTATTATGGAAGAAGATCTACGGAAGGGTCAACATCCCGGAACTTCGCCTGTCTTTTCGTCGAAAACGCATTCCTCGCCCAGCCCAACGCTCAGCGGAAGTTCAACAACCTGCCGGTAACTTAAGCTGTTCCACATGCTCAGCAGTAGATCTGCGGGACGCAGATATTTAAAGGGGCGGCAGTTAACACGTTCGGCTATTCACCTGAAGATAAAAAAGTGCAAGCGCCGCAGTTGCAGCACCTGCCTGATGGTAACGCGAGAACTCTCGGCGATTCTCATGACTCGCATTTCCTGCACGCGCGGACGCGTTCGTGGGAACCAAGGCCAACCCAAGTTTAGATTATAAGTATCTCATATTGTTAACAGTTAGTTCTAAGCGAGACGCGAATCAATATACACTTATTATAACGTTGAGAATTCGGAGTTTTATTCTTTAGAAGAACAGTTGGGCCAACGAAAGTTGGCGTTCGAATTTTTTTAATACAAGGAACATTAAAATCCTTTACTTGCATTAAAATATTTTTGTTTGGAATTTCGTTTATTTTTCTCTCGTTTTTTTTTACTTAAACGAATTATTAACTTCACAGATAAATTTATCATAAGATAGTTAAGAAGTTAATTGTACAATGTTAGTAATTTGTGAAATAAAATAAATATGTAAATAAGCTTTATTTAGGTATGTATGCTCAATGCTCATGTAATTTAAAAACAAAATATGTAAACAATTAAGTGACATAGCTTCCGGTGAATGAAATTATTTGTTATCAGCGAAGAAGCAAGAATTATGAAGACAACATTTTTTTTTCGGAAGTCCATCCAGTAACAAATAAACACTTGATAGCAACAACTTGGTAAAAGCTGCATACCATCATAGAAACAGCCATCATCACATCTCAAAAGAACATTATCAATGCTTATGCAGTTTCGTACAGACAGCCGGGACGGCTTTTTTTAAAGGGGGGAACAGTTAACATCATCTTTCCCTCTTCCCCGAAAAAGACCAACTACATGCCTGCATAGCTGTTGTTTAACATGCAAAAACAAATTGTTATTCTGGAAGAGCTATGCAGAAAAAAAATTGTTTACCTGGAAAAGCTAAAGAAAAAAGTTGTTTTTCTGGAATTTAGTTTGTAAAGCGTTAGAGCATATTTAGTTTTATGTTTAGTCTGATAATGTATTCGAGTCAGGAAGGTTCTCATAGAGAACATTGAAATTGTGTGACTTAGAAAATAAATAATTAAAATTTATAAAAAGACTCTTGATTGATTAATTTATATAAAGGGTCCGCCAAATAACTTTTCTCAAATGTCTTTTTTTATTTGAAAGAACAATCCTTCCGGTTAATAATGGAAAATAATTTCATTCAAATGGCTGCCTAGGCTGGCCATGCAGTAACCTACACGATCGGTCCAATTTTTAAGCACATTATCGATTGTGTGCAGCTGTATTTCACCAATGGCTTCATGAATATTGTTCTTTAAAGCGTCAATTGTCTCTGGCTTGTCGGCGTAACACTTATCTTTTACGGCACCTCACAAATAATAGTCCAACGGTGTCAACTCGCAACTTTGAGGTGGCCAAACGACATCAGCTCTGCAGCTGATAATGCGATCTTCCAAAACAGGGCGCAAAACATCGAGTGTAGCTTCGGCTGTGTGGCACGTAGCGCCGTTCTGTTGAAACCAAATGTTGCCAATATCCTCCTCTTCAATTTTTGTGAACAAAAATTCGTTCAACATGGCCCGATAACGATCGCCATTGACTGTAACGGCCACTCCTTGCTCATTTTCGGAGAAAAATGGCCCAATTATGCCTCTTGACCAAAATCCGCACCAAACAGTGACTCGTTTTGGGTGTATCGGCTTTTCAATGTATGCGTGCGGGTTTTCTGTGTGCTAAGTTCACCTAAGAAAAAACAAAGTCTTTGAAAAAAGACTTTAAAGCAACCCTTACTTGTACATTTTTATATTATGCCAGATGAATCAGATAACGTGTATCTGACCAGAAAACATCTCCATGAGGTGGTAAGAGAAAGCTCACGATGACTACTTGAAGGTAAACTTGAATATTTGAAAAAAAAAACTTACTTATAACAAAGTGTCCCCTAGAGAAATAAGATGAACATCACAACATTAACGGGATGTTCAAATGTATTACTAAACGACGATGGAAACTCTGCATTAGTAAAGGACTGCATTTCTGGGATAAGAATGGAGAGTGGCTTAGCGAAAAATTTACACTACTTTTTGGCATACTTCCCGGAAGGTCTAAAGGTCACCCAAGCAAAGAATTCGGGGAATCAAGTAATGGAACAAAGCGTCGAAAAAACAGTGGAACTTGGAAAGAGTGTGTCCGCTGATTAACTGACGCGGCACGGATTAGTGAAATAGCGGCGGGAAATATTGAGATAGCAAAGGTGATGCAGAATGTGATCAAAACTCCAACCAGGGAATTCCCTAGATGGAGTCAAAGGTGGCGCCTACGGCTCCAGTTTGATCGAACTGGTAGTGAAATCCTTATATGAGCTGCTTCGACATATTTGAACACCAGGTCTATAGGGATTTCCAATACTGAGCCAGGGTATTGGAAAAGAGTTGGTGGCGGAGGAGCCCTCAATGGGTCAACGGCAGCGCTCATACCCCAAAATGGGCTACTGACATCGGTATTTTTTCCGGCCCGCTGTCCTAGATTCAAAACAAGGGCCTGGCCCTCCAGGTTGGGGGTTGTGCTTTGGGTTAACTACCCATCCACGGAGAAAACTATTGTTACGAAGCAACCATTAGCCTCGGAAAGGACTGATATTATTGTTGACGACCATGCTAAACGAAAAAAGGACAACGACCTCAGCCATTATCGGCCTACCAAGTGACTTCGCTAAGAAAAAAATACATGGAAAGTCTGCGTTAAAGACCCTAAAGTTACCGTCTATTATCTCGCAAGCTTAATACCGATAAAATAGAATGGTGTTCCTTTGAAAATAAATCTGAAAGGCCTTTACGCGTTGTAGCTAGAGGGTTACATGCGTCGTGCTTATAGGATGACTTCGTTAACGATCTGAAAAACAGGCAATATAAGGTCATAATCAGACAAGGATACAATCATACGCAAAGAAGGATATGCAGAGAAGGATACAATCATACGAAAAGCTAACCGCGGTGTGTAAAATGTGCCGGAAATCATCTGACGGTAGATTGTGTGTCAGATAAGAAAACTCCTGCTATCTGCATTAACTGTAAAGGCAATCATCCTGCAAATTATCGCGGCTGCAAAGTAGCTAAAGAGTTGCAAAAAAGACGGACGAATTTTAATAGTATTAATTCACAGAAATTAAATTTAAACAAGCAGAAGCCTAAAATTCGGATTAAAAATATGTCGAAGACAAAGCAGGCTATAATTGCCGTGGCTGCACGTGTGGCGCGTGTGGCGCGTGTACACTTAGACCATATAGGTCTGTTGGATCCACGTGTATCTGTCGACTTTTATAAATTCGTTCGCCTAATTGCACCATTCAGAGCTAACTATGTAGCGTAGGAGGCGACTGGAAATGCTTGTCCTGAAGTTATGCTCAAGTATGAGTTGGGTAGTTGTGTGGCCGGTGTTTTCTGTAATGTGTTGGGAACGTGGGATAATTAAAAAAAATAATAACAATAAAGTTTGAAAGCCACTGATGTTGTTTAAGAGATTTTTTGTTATTTTGTTTATGTGACAAATATTTTTGTTGCATAAGAAAAGGCGAAACGCAAGCTTATCATCGTAAAACCAAGGTTCGTGTCTTAGATTTGAAATAAGAGGTTTTAATTTTGAAATGCACCAGGTTCATTACGTAAGGCTGGTAGAATTTGTCGTTAGGGGTATTTGCTAAATCGAGTTGGAGTTAGTACATAGCGACGATCTTTATTTACTAGTAGACCATATAGCTGCTTTGATAAAGGAGAACAAACGCCTGGAAAGCGTAAATGCCGAAAAAAAACGGTGCCTGACTACCGCAAACTCGGTATGCGACATGACGCTGGTATATAAGGCTACTGCGCATTTTCGGCACTCTCTTTTTTCTTGTATTTTTGGCGGTGATATTGACGAAGTAAAACAAGTGCGCATCAAGATCGACAGTGGTCGACGTTTTTTTTTTTTTGTTCTTGTGCATGGCGAAACATGTCTTAAATTTTGTTCGGCGAAGAGAAAATAACGTCGACATAAAAGACAAAATAATAATAAAAAAAAAAAACAATTAATGCTAAAACGCAGCAATATAAATGCAACCGACAAAAAAAGTGCATAATCATACAGTGTGAAATTAAATTAACGAGAAGCGACATCAAATAAGAGAAGAACATTGCACAGTGGCAATATCGTGACGAAGTAAATCACCAGCTAACGTCGATCGTACCTACACCACTAGTCTCCAAAGCTACCTGCCCAATTTAAAATCTGAGGAAATTTTGTTCCAAAAATAAGGGAATAATTCTGCACCACTGAGACTCCTCCATACAGAAGCCGATTTTCACCAAGCGCTAGAATTTTCTTCAACCCGAGCCGCACAACTTATCAGCAGCAGCAGCATCCCCTGTGAAAAACATCAAAACGTAACCAAAAAAACGAGTGGTGGGTGCACGACTGGGTCGTACGCAACTTTCTCTTTCACAGCAAGTTGGGCGTTAGATCTAATCATAAGCATTTTGATTATTGATGCTAAAATGATATAAATAATGTCGAAATGTATTTATACGAATTTTTACTCCAAAATTTGAAGGAATCGATGTCAATGTGAAAAATAATGATTTTCCGTTATAGGCCAAAACTGAAAATTCCGTTTAGTAATAGTTGGGCTAAAACTAATTATGTGGAATAGCTTCAAGCTGTAATAGTAGTATATGTATTAAATTTAATTCAATTTGACACAATAGTTTGCGAGATATTAACAATTTTCTTTATATGGCCTAAATGACAAAATCCGTTATATGGATTTTCTCGAAAAAGAAGAAAATCCGTCAAGCCGTTTAGGGTGGGGAGACCATCACGGACCGACGGACTGACGGACGGAATTCCAAATACCACTTTTTTAGGCTCCGCTATCATCGTAATGTTAGAATCATTCAAAATCTCGAGGTCGAAAATTTTCACGAAAACAATATCTTTCTCTTTGTAAGAGAAAGTTAAAAAGGTTAAGTGTACGCGAGCATATACCAGAAGCATATTGACATCTTTGTACACGCAGAGGGTGTGATTGCTCAACTGATACCCCTGCGAATCAATATTACCATCTTTACATAGACAGCAGCGAGGGACTCAACCATTCTTCATTCTAGACTTTGAACCATACGATCCACTGAGTAGTATTTCTTACATACATACTCTTCTAAGTATTTTTATTTTGTTTTATTATTTGAATTGTTAAGTATTGTGATCGCAACCTTTCTAAAGTGCAAAATAAAATTTAATCCCGTGCAGCAACCTTTCAACAATAATACAACAGCAGTTCGACACTTCCCCGGGCAGAGAAATTGTGCACAAGTTCCCTTCACCCCTGGACATCATTTTTAACTTTCTCTTACAAAGAGAAAGATATTGTTTTCGTGAAAATTTTCGACCTCGAGATTTTGATTGATTCTAACATTACGATGATAGCGGAGCCTAAAAAAGTGGTTTTTGGAATTCCGTCCGTCGGTCCGTCGGTCCGTCTGTCCGTAATGGTCTCCCCAGCCTAAACGGCTTGGCCGATTTTCTTCAAACTTCGTATCTAAGATTATTTTGGTCATAATTCTAGGCCATTTTTTTTTGTTTGCTTTTAGCCATGTTATTAACGGTACCTGCCATATAAAAATTACACATAACCTCAATTTTCTCGAAAACGGCTCTAACGATTTTGTTTAAACTTTCTACATACATAAGCATATTAGTTCCAACAAAACTGCATACCCAGTTTTTTCGAGAAAATCCATATAACGGATTTTGTCATTCAGGCCATATGAAGAAAATTGTTAATTTCTCGCAAACTATTATGTCAAATTGAATGAAATTTAATATATATACTACTATATAATATATACAACTATCACTTAACGGAATTTTCAATTTTGGCCAATAACGAAAGTTAATTATTTTTCACATAGACACCGATTCCTTCAAATTTCGGAGTAAACGTTCGTATAATCACATTTCGAAATTTTTTATAATTTTTAGCATTAATTAACCCAACTCGCTGTGAAAGAGAAAGTTGCGTACGACCCAGTCGTGCACCCACCACTCGTTTTTTTTCGGAGATCGACAAGTAAGCAATGACAAATCAATTGCATTTATCGGTGAGTCTATTTTATCGTATTTTATTTTGTGCTCGAATTCGTGCGAACTATTATTGTAGTGTATAAGTTTATTGGCATGATATCCTTTTGATACAATTAAACTCGATTTGTTTTTATATTGTCGATCCACATATACGTACAATATAACGTATATGTGGATCGACAATATAAAAACAAATCGAGTTTAATTGTGATTAAATAATCTACGGAACGTAGACCCATCATATCGTGACGTGAACATATTTGGATATGTTGAGAATCTTTCAAACGTTAAGAATAGCAAGATTCCTTATTCGTATTATTTTTTTTTTATTTCGTATAATCTATCATACGATCGAAAACTTTACGAATGAAATGCGTATCGTACGAGACCCTTTTAATTTTTGTTTGAACCAACATTGAATTGTTGTTATATTTTGATTTCTCTTTTTGTTATTTTCCGATTAGTCTGATTTGAGAAAAGAAAATTTGTTTGTAATTTGTTTAATAATTTTTCAATTAGTTTGATTTGTGAAAACAAATGATTCAAGAAAATGAATTTTATATTTTTTGCTTTTTATTATATTTTTTTTATAATGCGGTAGGACCAAATTATTTTGTTTATTTTGTTCAAATATAAATATGAATTAAGATATAACTTTTTGTTCATTTCTGCGGTTTTTGTTTGGAATTTAGTTCTGTTTTCTTGGTCCAGTAATGTTTTTACAGCGGTGCAACCGTAAGCTAATTTGGGAAGTCGCTTGTAGTATGCAACTTTTTAGCTAAATCTTCTTAGGGGTGGGTATGAAGATAGTCAAGGGTGGACGAAGAGGAAGAATGACAGTCAGTTTTCTGTTTAGGGGCTATCTTAAAAATCGTGTGGCGAGATAGCCAAGGTCTGTCGCAGATACATTTGTAACAGCGATGTGGGTGGGCACACACACTATAGAGCATTCTCCAACTTTGGCTCTCAATTCAGCTGAAATATTAAATCGATAGAAATTGAAATTATGTAGTACTGATATGAATTATGAATTCTTCGCGCTTCTTTTATAAAATTACCAGATATTAACATCTCTTCTGTGGCATGTAAAAACGTAACCCCGTTCAGAGCGAAAGTAGCAAGAACCTCCCCACCGACGAGCTAGGATGAGCATAAGCTAGCATGCCTCAGCTACAGAAACGGAATATATCCCTCGACCTCTACAATATCTAACTTTACTAAACTATTGTTAAACGTAAAGTAACTTGGAGAGGTAGGGTGGGATATATTAAATTGGTATGTTTGGACTGTTCAATACAATAATCGATGTACGAATATCCAAACGAAAGGGGTGTCCACTTTCGTTTGCTGCCCGGCCTGGCTTGAGGAGTCCTGTGGCCTCAAGTCACAAGGGTAGTAATAAAGCGAAAGGGTTTGGTAAAATATGGTCGTGTTTTCCATCAGCTCAAGAGAGCGTAAGTCGTTACGTCACGACCTAGGATATTCGTACATCGATTATTGTATTGAACAGTCCAAACCATTTTAATATATCCCACCCTACCTCTCCAAGTTACTTTACGTTTAACAATAGTTTAGTAAAGTTAGATATTGTAGAGGTCGAGGGATATATTCCTTTACAAATGTTGAGGTGATTCAGAATCTTTGTGTATTCACCCTGATTGTGTATCCATTGTGACGAGGCTCTCAGTCTCACAGCTGCACAAGCTGCGGTCTGTTTGCCGTAAGATAGCATCTAAAGTCTCGAAGGGGGTTGTTCTAAGAGCTCCGCTAATGCACACGCAAGCCGATCTTTGAACTTTACCTAGTAGGTTGTGGTTGAAGGCTTACATTGATTTTGGTTACTGATGTTAAAACATAAAAGAAAAGCGGTATATGAGGAACAATGATTATAAGAACTTTAGTTTCGGAATTTGAAGGAAATCAGTGTCCATGGGAAATATAGGGTTAGCAGTTTTGTTAGAATTATTATACTAATGGTAGATATATGTTAAGTTTAATCAAAATCGTTAAAGCCTTTTTCGAGAAAATTGGGGTTTTGTGTAATTTTTATATGCCGGTGCCGTTAATATAATGTCTAAACCAGAAAAAAATCCTAGAATTATTACCAAATATACTCTGGATACGAATTTTGAAGATAGAAGGACGGAATTCCAAATCCCACTTTTTTGGATCATCGTAATGTTGGAATGATTTAAAAATATCGAGGTCGAAAATCTTCACGAAAACAATACCTTTCTCTTTGTAAGAGAATGTTAAAAAATGAAATAAACAATTATATGGAAATAAAAATGAATATGTCGAAAAAGCGGGACATTTCCTTAAATGAGACACTTGGCGGAAATAAAGGTCCAAAAGCGAGACTGTCACGCCAAATGCATGACTTCTGGCAACCATATTAAAAATTTTATTTATTTTTATTGAAACAAAAAAAATTACCTCGGTGATAGAACCCCAGATATATTATCCCTGGAACGATGTTTTGACGAACGTCCCATTTCATCCAATTTACTTTCCTTCGATTGTCGAATATGTTCCTAAAAAAATTCAAAAAATAATTAATTTCTCTGTTTGAAATAATAACAAAAATATTTGCACACAATGTCAAAGAGCTTCTAAACAACAAAACAAAACTGCAAAATGTTTAACGAAAAAAAGTAATTCTTGCAGTACAAAAGCAAAAACAGAAAATGAAACCAATAGATAGAAGTAGATGCAAACAAAATTTTAAAAAATATTTTTTTTTTCGAAATTCATGAAGATAGAGGCAAACAAATGAACAACCAAAAAGTAGTTTTTTTTTATTAATAACCGTAATTAGCAAGCAAAACTGGCAAACAAAAATGGCATACATTGTTCATGAAAGTAATTAAAAAAATGATTTATCCTGTCGTTACTTAAAAAAGGAAAAAAACAATTTTTTGCAGTTTAAAAAAATATCATACACACGCTCACAACTATAAAAACCACTGTCACAGTTGTTCTGGATATCTGCATGTTCTGTTCTGTTATTATCCATTTGTATAACCTAATCCTTTTGTGTAAGAAAAATTAAGACGAATAGTCATCCTTGCCGTACCCATACAAATAAAGGACGAGATGAAATTAAACAGAAAGAAAAGTCGCAATAAAAACAATATTCAATCATGTGCAGTGTTGAAGGTCGTTAGTGTCCTGTTTTGCTTTATTGCTTTTTTATTTGTCATTTTAATATGATGGATAATCTTCCTGATATGAGGCATCGAAATGATGATCCTGCTGTTGGTAAGAGTAATTGTTAGATTTGTAGATGTCATTGATGACCATGTTATTATTGTGGTTCTTGTGGTTGTGTATTTCGTCGTAATGATGATCATAATAATCGTCCTCGGCCACTGGCGACACTGATGGTGACGATGATGTTGGACATGTTGATGTTGGTGTTATGTTTTCAGGATAATTAATGACAAACTCATCCTGCACTCCAACAAATATTGCTGTTTTCGGCGCATCCATGATATATGAATCAATATGATAAATCCCCGTGGACAGAGCAGGAACATCCTGTGAAATAAAGGTATGACACAACAAGGACACCACAGAAAAAGTAAACAACTGAGAGACTGAGAGAAAGAGATAGGACTGTGGAATATTATTTAACAAAAAAGAAAAACAAGGACTAAAGGAGGACGATTATTCAATCAGCATCAACTGAGAGGGTGTTTGGTTTGAGATTTATTTATTTCTGTAATGCATCAACTCATACGAACACAACACCGTGGGGACAATATGCAGGATGTGTATACACAATCAATGGGTAAGAGGATGGTAGAGCGTGTATGGCTGATATACAAAATAGCACAAACTAACTAGAACTAACTACATTATTGGGAAAGGCATGTAAAGATATAATGTGGATGAAGCGCATGTAGCAAGGATACAATGTGTGACTTGCAGGAAATTATTTTTAAGGATAGAGAGTGATTGAACTAATGCTCTAAGAGTTGTAAGTCGGGAACACATTATGCGTAGGAATATGCAGAGCAAAAGTAATTCAGCCTTGTCTACCATTCTTACCTGTATGCTGTCATGTTGTGTCCTGAAAAGTTGGATATTAAGTGTGACAGTCATACTTGAGAGTTCCTGAAAGTTGTTTTTTCGACTTTCAGTAGGTGGAATTCGGCACGGAATATATCTACATGATTTTCAAGTCGATTAGTTAATTTTCCTACCTTTCGTGGTCTGAACATAAATGTTGAAGAGTATAGCTGCGACGATTTACTGTTTTTTTTTTCGGCCGGTATTGGAATATCATTTTACTAAGGCATCTGGTACTTTTACTAAGACAACAGCGGAGGAATTATAAAGAAGGCAATCACGGAATCGTCTATCGTCCTTTTTAAGAGGGATAAGTGAAAAACCTACACGAGCTGGTGTAAGACAACAGGTCTTATAGGAACTTCAAGGGTAGGTTAATAATAAAAAAAAAAAAATTTATGAAGCAGCAGGCTTGTTAGTACGAAATTTGGGATTCAATCAACATTGATACAGGTGTGTCGTCGAATACTAGAGGACTCGCGATATAACGTTCAATTTGGAAGCAGATCATCTAAGTTTTTCAACTAGGACATGTGAAAATCGTGTGATTTTTTAAATCTTAGGCTTACAAGGTAAAACTGAATGTGAAGGTGATTTGCCATTTAGCTTTATACGCAAGGATGGAGGAAAGAACACCGGCTTATCAGAAATAAGAAAAAAAGGGCAAGAAAAGCGCCTGATCGAAGAAAGAGGGAGGTACCACTCAGGGAAATATGTTCGTAAGTTTTATCAAAGTGTAAGATGTCAACGAAATAAGTTACGAATAGAATCCTGTCGAAAGGAACAAGGAGAAATCATAGCTTAGTAAAAGTTGACGATGAGAATATATAAGACTGATATTTGCAGACTCGGTGTCAGGCAGAAGGAATTAATGTGATTTTTTATACAAAGGATATCTGCCTTTTAAGCTGCTCTTACTAAGCCAGTTCTGCGGCTAGTGGGTGCGTCATGACGTTTCATTGGACTAGGTATCCAAATAAATGGACTACAACTACAACGTGGCGCAAAAGTAATCCTCCTATCAGAAAATGCTATAAATTTTGCAATTGGCCCCTAATGTCAGTTCTGTTTTGACATTTGTGTAGTAAACACATGCGAAATACACGTTAATAAACAATGTTACGCTACACTGATCCAGAACGCGGAATATTGGTGACTATTTATTTGAGCAATAATCGGTCGGTGACTTTGGCACAACGTGAATTTCGTCGCAGATTTCCTAGCCGTCCAACTCCTACTGGTGAAACACTGCGACGTTTAGCCGCTCGCCTCGAAGAGACTGGCACAACACGAATTGCTGCCAGGCATGTCAGACCCCGGAGTAGCCGTTCTGCAGAGAATATTGCTGCTGTACCCGAAGATGTCATGGAAGCGCCGTCGACATCGACCAGACGACGTGCCACGCAAATGGGTATCAGTCGACGGTCTTTACAGCGAATTTTGGTACATGATTTGAAGATGTTTCCGTACAAAGTCCAGACGGTGCATCAGCTGTTAGCTGCTGACCGCCAATCGCGTCTAATATACGCTCAAGCCATCCTTAATCACCACCAAGAGGAAGATGATTTTTCATCAAAAATAATCATGAGTGATGAGGCCCATTTCCATCTTAGCGGGTACGTAAATAAGCAAAATTTACGCTTCTGGGGCACTGAAAATCCGCGTGTTACCCACGAAGAGCCATTACACCCGCTCAAAATCACTGCATGGTGTGCTGTTTTCGCTGGAGGAGTCATCGGACCTTTTTTCTTCGAAGACGTCGCGGGCCAAACGGTTACTGTGAATGGTGTGCGCTACAGAGCACACCATTCACGAGTTCTTTTTTACGCAACTTGATGAATTGGGATTGGAAAACATGTGGTTCCAACAGAACGGTGCAACGGCACACACTGCACGTGCCACAACCGATATGCTGAAGGATGCATCTCCCGTTTTGGCGATTTGCACTGGCCAGCAAGATCGCCTGATTTGACCACTCCAGACTTCTTTTTGTGGGGCTTTTTGAAGTCACGGGTTTATGTCAACAAGCCTCAGACTCTTGCAGCTCTTAAAGAAAATATCCGTCAAGAATGTGAGGACCTATCGCCGGAAGTTTTGGCCAAAGTGATGGAAAATCCCATAAAAAGGGCTCAAATGACAATCAACTGTGGCGGCGGCCATTTACATGACATCATATTCTCGAATTGATATAAAAAAAATTAAAAGACCAAATAAAAATAATCCACAAGAAGAATCAAAGTTTTTTATTTTTTTTTTAAATTACAGCCAAAAAACATCGGAAGGTTATTTTTGCGCCACCTTGTACAAGCATACGGCAATGATATTGAGATCATTGGTCGGACACAATGTGATGTCTCAGCCACGTTTGGTAGTATGGAGAAGGAAGTGGCAAAAATGGATTTAGCAGTAAATGAGGGTAAGACCAAGTTTATGCTGTAAACATGAAAATACATACAACATCTAAAAAAAAAGTCACCATTGCCTGATACAACTTTGAGGTAGTAAGGGACATTCTCTAACTCGTTTAAAAAATGGCACACCTCCAGTTAAGTGGTAACTCGCAGTATCGAAGAAGTTAATACACCCGTAAAAAACTGAACAACAACTAGGCAGCTGGCTTTGACGGATTACCAGCAGATCCCTTCAAATACGGAGGTCTTCCCATAGAAGTGTGCATGCACCAAACCAGAAATTTAGTGTGGATAAACAAATGCATGTCCAGTGTCCACATGTCTTATTTAAAAGAAAGGCGATCCCATGTTTTGCTACAACTGCCGAGGAAGGTTATGTCGCATATAAACTCCTAACCAACGTACTGTGTCAAAGTCTTAAGCCTTCTGAAACCGGTTCATATCGGTGTGGCTTCTGGCTGGAAGATCGACCATAGTTAAAATTTTTACACTAAGACAAGTCCTGCAGAAGAACAACAAAATTCATGTTGAGAGACATTATCTTTTCATCGACTTTATGGCCCCGATGCATGACGAAATTCAGCAATCCATCAAAATTTATAAAGCTTTGTCGCTTAACACTGGACACCAGATGCAACTTTCACTCTGGTCATCTGAAATTTTCCAACCATGTACCGAATTGCGACAAGGAACGTGGTGGAACAGATAGTGTGTCAGGCAGATACGGAAGACTCTACCTTTAACAAATCTGACCAGCTATTGACATATAAAGAGGACATCGAGATCATTGGTCGCATCCATTGTCCCGCTATAAAGAACGTTTCGTTAAGTGAGGAGCATGAGAACCGCGATAGAACTGTAATGAACGAGGACAAGACAAAGTATATGTTATCTACGAACAATTCATTGTCGCCTCACAACCTTGAATAAAATATCGCTCTTGATAGCAAAAAGTATGAGGTAGCTATGGCGTTCATCATCCTCGGAGTCCACACTAAAACTATGAACTATTGACCCTTGACAGGCGATGATGCCTTGGTTTACCAAAACAATGTAGTTCAAGAGTTTGCCTAACCGGACACTAACCTACCAATCATACCTACGATGCCAAGCCTAGCGCAGTAAGCCGACAAATTAACCTTTCAAAAGAAAAATTCTTCGTCGTGTTCCTGTATGTGGAGAAGACGAGTTGAGAAGAAAATACGATCTCGAGCTTTAAACGTAAAAATATGTGGAGGTATGAAAGGTATAAACACGTTAGCTACATTGGCTCGACAATATTGACAGGAACGAATAGTAATGTTCCACAGAAAACCATGTAACTCTAACCCTAGATCGATCTCGACAAAGATGACCAAACCTCCTGTTTGAGGGTTGCCTAGGATCAAATAAGATGAAACACATTCTTGCCTCTGACAGAGATCATCAAAGAGTACAGGTATGTCTGTCTAATTGATGGAATTAACAAAGGTTAGTTAAGGTTAGAGAGGCTGCCAGCGATTTGCCAGCACAATCTGACCAGTTTTTGGTGTATTGTGATACCACATGGGGTTATGCTTTGGGAAAAAAGCTTAGGTTACGAAGCAACCAATAGCCTCGGAAAGGACTGATATTATTGTTGATGAAAAAAGGACAACGACGTTCGTATCTGCACCTGGAATGTGAGAACATTAAACAGGAGAGGTACCGGCGAACAACTTGCGGAAGCCCTAAACTGATACAAAACTGACATCACTACAATCCAGAAAATACGATGGTATGGGCCGGGAAAAAAGAGGATGAAAAACTGTGACATCTACTATGGACCGTGTTATAGTGAGCAGAAACAGCGACTATTCGGATGCGGATTTGTTATAAGTGCCAGACTTAGGCAAGAAGTCTTATGTTTAAAAGATATTAGCGAACGCATTGTAACAATCCGCATCAAGGCCAAATTCGCCAACATAAGCCTTATATGCGCTCATGCTCCGACGGAGGAAAAGGATGATATAACTAAGGATTGCTTCTACGAGCTCCTCGACAAAACCTATGAGCGACTATCAAAGTACGATGTTAAAATCGTGCTGGGAGATTTTAACGCAAAGTTAGGAAGAGAAGACATCTTTAGCAGTACTGTCGGAAAATATAGCCTACACGACAACAACAACACGAGCACACAGTTTCCTCACCTCGATATCCATAAGGGGACATGGCGGTCTCCAGATCAACGAACAGTCAACCCAATTGATCACATTGCGATAAACAAGAGGTGCGCATCCAGTATTTTGGATGTCCGAACATTCCGAGGGCTAACATCGACTCGGACCACTACCTTGTTGTAGCCAAGGATATCCACCACAACACGAAAAACCAGAAATACTGTGAAAAAATTTAAAGTCGAAAGACTGCAATCGCCAGAGACCGCCAAGACCTTCGCGCAACGCGTATCCCTTAACCTCTCGACTCACAACACACCACCAGCATCTAATGTCGAAGAACAATGGCAACGATGCCAACATGCCATTAGATCAGCCGCAACTGATATGCTTGGTTTCTCGAGGCTCCAGCAAGAAAGCTGCAAGTGAAGGCGAGAGCTGCCATTGAGCTCTATAGGCAAAGAAGAAGGGAAGAACATAAGCTTTTCAGAAGGAAGAAAAAAGAGCAAGAAAAGCGCGCGATCGAGGATATAGAGAGGTGCCACTCCATGAACGATGTTCGCAAGTTTTACCAAAGTGTAAAACGTCAAAGCCAAGGATACAACGCTCGAACAGAATCCTGTCGAGATGAACAAGGAAATATCGTAGATGAGACACAGTCGATGCTGAGGATATGGAAGAACCACTTCTGCAGACTGTTAAACGGCGGTGACGAACAACATTCCGCTGTCAGGTAGAACGAACCATTTAATATTGGCAACGACAGCGAAAACTGCCAACCACCCGACCTAAGTTAAGTGAGGATGGCAATATCTAAACTCAAGCTTAATAAGACCGCCGGAAATGACGGCCTTCCCGCTGAGCTTTATAAAGCTGGGGGAGATGACTTGGTAAGTAACATCCACCAACTCATAAACTAAATCTGGTCAGATGAAAGCATGCCTGAATAATGGAACCTTAGCATCGTTTGTCCGATCCACAAAAAAGGAGACCCACTGAACTGCGCCAACTACAGAGGCATAAGTCTGCTCAACATCGCCTACAAGATCCTATCTGCCGTAATATGTTAACACTTGAAACCGTTTACCAACAACCTGATCGGCCCTTATCAGTGTGGTTTTAGGCCAGGAAAGTCGAAAATCGATCAAATTTTCACACTTCGGCAGATCCTGGAAAAAACCCAAGAAGTCCAAATGGATACCCACCACCTATTTATCGATTTCAAAGCCGCATACGACAGCATTTATAGAGACGAACTATACAGAGCCATGTCTAGTTTTGATATACCGCCCAAACTCGTCCGTTTGTGTAGGGTGACGATGGAGAATTCTCGCTGGACCATCAGGGTCTGAAACGACCTCACCGACATATTCGATACCAAAAAACCAAAAAAAGATTTAGTCAAGGCGATGCGCTGTCATGTGACTTCTGCAATTTGATTCTTGAGAGGATTGTGCAAAACTCCCTAGTTAACACCAGAGGCATAATTTTCCAAAAATTGGTGCAACTACTAGCATACGCCGACAATATTGACATCATTGGACTCAACGTGATGTCATAGCCACGTTTGCTAGTATAGATAAGAAAGCGGCAAAAATGGGTTTAGCAGTAAATGAGGGTAAGACTAAGAAATCAAACCAATTGCTGTTTCTTCGGGATAAGAAGGCAATTTAGTAGTAAAGCCCTCACTCGAACTACTAAGGGGATCCTATATAAGACCCTGATTACCCCAGTCCTGCTCTACGGCGCTGAAGCAAGGACCGTATCAAAAGCGGATGAAGAAATCCTTGGTCTTCGGTTCCGTTTGCGTTGACGGGCTATGGAGACGAAGATTTAACCACAAACTATACGAGCTGTACAGCGACATGCCCCTAGTCAAAAAAACTCCGCATTGGACGTTTTAGATGGCTACGACATGTAGAACGAATAGACACCAATACTCTTGCTCGCAGAGCCTTAAGTGGCGCGCACAAGTTGAAACCGACCTCAACCATTTCTTGCCAAGACTCCATCTGAGATTTGGTTTGCTGTTTGCATGAATTACTCTAGTAAGCTTTTGTCGTGTACCCGTGTCGGGTACGACTGGTAATTTAGTCCCATGTCTGTCGAGTTCATCAACCTTAGAGTTCCCTGGAATATGACTATGCCCAAACACCCAGCATAGGTGAATGTTAAACTCCTTTAAGATATCTTGTTGAGATGAACGGCAATCTAGGGTTGTCTTTGAATTTGTTGATACTGATTCCAAGGATTTGATGTCCGATTGGCTGTCCGAGAAAATATAAAATATATAAGGATATGATAATATCCTTGGCAGATATTATATTCTCTTTAAGCCAGGATAAGCTTCTTTGATCGCCATTATTTCCGCAAAACACGCTGCAATGATCAGGAAGATGGATAGATAGGCTGGGATTTAGCCTGTCGGAGAAGGCACTATTACCCACTCCGTCATTTCTTTCGGAGCCATCGGTATCAAAATGGATCGAGTCATATTGAATTTCGTATTTTCTAGTGAATACGACCAATTCAGTCTGGATTGACTCCCAGACCACAACTGACTGCCCATTTGGAAAGTTTTTTTAGTGCGTTCTGGAGAAGTTCATTGAATATGTTCAAGTGCTTGTCTGAGACTGCGATTACAACGTCAGCCACGTAGGCAATCGCAAGGTATCCCTCTGCTTCCAGAATGAGTAAAATCCCGTTTACCACTTAGTTCCAAAGAAGAGGGGATTGGACTCCACTTTATGGGTTCCCAATACTTTCATATCTTCGTATCTAGCGAAGCACCACCCAGTATTGTTTTGATAATTCAGCTGTTTAATAGCAATTTAATCAACATTCCAAGTAAGTGATTGACTTTCAGACATGTTAGCGTCTTAATTATTGACGTTGTGAAAAGCACCTTCAATGTCTAGGAACGCAACCATAGTATTCTCCTTGCAGCACGACGACTTTTCGATAGTTCGTACTAATGTATGTGGGGCTGGTTCTACAGATTTGCCCTTGCCGTACGCATGTTGGGATTCAGATAGCTGATTTACGTCATCTTTTCAGGATTTTCAGGGAGAATGGTGCTAAACTGATCGGTTTCAGGTCTTTCGGATTGACGTGAGAAATTTTGCCAGATTTGGGTTTGAATACTACTTTCACTTTCCTCCATACATTGGGAGTGTATATCAGCTCTATGCAGCCCTTAAGGATAGCTTCCATCCATGGTAGTATTATATCCAAAGACTGGTACAATGCCATCAGGTCTTACGGATTTAATGGGTTTAAAGCTGTGTTGCTGCCCAAAGTATTTTATCTGTATTTTTATTAACAGTAAAACTTACGAACATTATTCCTAGTTGCACCTATCGATCCTCGATCCTCGTATCGTATTGTTTTTTTTGTCAGAAAAATTCTCATCTTTGCCATCATTGTTACTTTTAATTATTTTTTTATCTAAGGGTTCTTTAAAATGAAACTTCCAAACTTTCTGTATGATCCCTGCCGATTTTCTTAATATCGCGCTTACATACTGTCACCCTTTCGCGATGCACCAAACGTACCCATATTTCAGAAATTGCAATTGAAGTCATAAAGGCCTAATTGGGTTTATATTTTGCAGAAGATTGACATTTGCAATAAAATTAAATTAGTATTGGATATAAATATTGGATTTGGTAATGAAAACCTTGCAACAAATTAACCTAATTTACGACTCACAACTACGGCATGAAAGGTGTTAGTTGAATGCTTAGAAACTCACCAAATTGTCTCTACAAATCTACCATCTCGTTCTGTCAATTTACGAAGTAGAAATATCCTTTTCAGTCAGAGGCTACCCCTAAATTTCTCAATCTTCTAAAATTCGTCCTTAACAGTTCAATACCTCTATTAAAGTCCGATTTCAATCTCCTGAGGTACAATAAATTCTATCCGTCACCAACTACAAAGTTACAATGCCACTCTAGAGAACCAGAATAGAAAAGTGAAATAAAAATGATATTTTTCTCCTTCCATTAGTCGACTCCTTTTCAATTTTCCACAACTAAGCCGGAGTTCGGAGCCTGTGTCGCTCCCGCAATAATCTGTCAATTTTTCATTCATCAGCTTTCCGTTCAATGAAGGGATGTTCACTGATGAAGCTCCACCATACCCCCACCCTCATTGCTAATGGTGATAGTTTTCGTTTCTTCTTATTTCATTCGGTCCTTTACAAAGCCATTTATCCTTGACACTACTGCACTGGGTGTGCAGGATGCAATGGTGAATCGTTTTGCTGTACTTTTCTATTGATTTACAAAAGCGGAAGAAGAAAAAAAAACAGCCTTACGGATACGGATTGGTAGTCGTATATTTATTCTGCAAATCTGTCCTTACTCTGCCAGGACTTTGAGTTTGTGTATGTTTGCTTACTTTAATCCAACTTACTTAGTTATTCTACTGGTGGGTTTCTGTTTTCTGAATTCACAGATTCCTTTCAAATGAAACCATTTTCACTGCATAAGTAGCTGTATAAATGTGTGTATCTGTACACATTGTTTGTTCTTTCAATTCAATGAGATATAATATCTACTGAAATGGTTTTCGATTACCTTACCATTGCTTCTTTTTTTTTTGACAAAAACACACACACAGTTGAATCGTTAGTATCCGTTAGCGGAAGCTACGTAGCTTAGTGCCAATATCATGTATGTCCAAAAGACAAATGGTGTCTATTCGCACTCGGAAAGGATTGTCTTGCATTCGCACACTTCCAAGGTTTCTAAATAACGTAAATAGCTCTTCTTGTATTCTCAGTGTGTAAGCTTTTTTGTAGGTGGTAAGAGAACATTTATCGAGGAAGGTGTTTAAGAATAGCTTAGTACCTTCTCATCACAAACTATTGGCCATTGATAGGGACAATGTTCGTTCAAATGGGATTGGAAGACAGAATTCAATTGGGAATGTGGTTAATAGAAAAAATTGATTTTTCCGATTTACCACTTGAAATGTAATTTTTCTGTTTAAAACCATTTTATTTCAATTCAAAACGACAAGAACTCAAGAGCTCTAAAGGGCGGTCAGCTATGGACTGGGCGTCAACCCACACAAGACTAAACTGGTCCTTTTCACTAGGATATATAAAATTCCTCACATTGATCCCCCGTCACTAAACGGAATCGAACTAGTCTTCTCAGACAAAGCAGAATACCTGGGACTTACTATGGACAGGAAGCTTAACTGGAAGCTAAACATAGCAGAAAGAGTAGAGAAAGTAGTCCTTTATTCCTGCAAGAAAGCCATAGCTTGAAATGGGGAATAAAACCTCGAATCACGCATTGGCTCTACATATCGGTTATAAGACCGATACTTTTTTATGAAGTAGTAGTGTGGTAGACAGCACTTGAAAAAGCAATGAACAGCAAGAAACTGGCCAAGGTGCAGAGAGCTGCTTGTCTGTGCATCGGTGGCGCACTCCGTACAACACCCTCAGCGGCATTATACATTCTCTTTCACCTATACTACCCCTAGATATTATCGGCAAACAAATGGCAGCTGACTCAGCCATACGTCTTAAAGCCATCCAACAGTGGTCAAATACTAAATATGGTCACTCAAAAATTCTAAACGAATATACAAATGTTCTTGAAAACACCGATTACACCCTCACCAGGTTGAACTTCGATAAGAGTTTCCGGGTCACAATCCCAGATAGAACGTCATGGGAGAGCAACGAACCTGTGCTAAACGACTCGATCCACTTTTATACCGATGGCTCCAAAACAAATGTCGGAGTGGGTGCTGATGTCTTCTCCGACAGGCTGAATCTCGGCCTATCTTTCCGTCTTCCTGATCATTACAGCGTGTTCCAGGCGGAACTCATGGCGATCAAAGAAGCCTTATCCTGGTTGAAAGAGAATGTTCGCATTTTCTCGGACATCCAAGCGGCCATCAAATCCCTGGAATCGGTCTCAAAAAATTCAAAGACGGCTCTAGATTGCCGATCGTCTCTGCAGGAGATGTCAACGCATTTTAACATTCATCTATGCTGGATGCCTGGGCATAGAGACATTCCAGGGAACTGTAAGGCTGATGAACTCGCCAGAAATGGAACCAAATTACCAGTTGTACCCGACACGGGTGCACTAGGTATTCCTATCGCTACATGCAAAAGCTTATTAGCGCAACATGCTAACAGCAAATCAAACCTCAGATGGACTCTTGGCACGACGTGTCAAACAACCAAACAAATATGGCCAAAGCTAGATTTGTGAAGATCAAAGGGACTAATTCCGCTTGATAGAGCGTTTATTTGCGATACCATAGGTGTAGGCACGCAGAATGGATAGGCCTTTTCCTAAACGGCTTCTGTAGGAGCTACATGGACGAGGAGGAGGAGGAATCAATACTTCATCTTTTTTCTAACTGCCCGGCCCTATCAAACAAAAGGAAGCTACATCTTGGAGCTTACTATTTTCAAAATCTCAGTGATTTGGCAAAAACGAAAGTGAAAAGCCTCCTCCGCTTCATCAAAAGCTCAGAATGGTTTACCCACGGATAGTAAGGAGATTGGACAAGATCCACGTGGTATCACAATGGACCATAATGGTCTAAGTGTGCTGGAGAACGCTGGCAGCCACTCTAACCTAACCTTAGATTATTTTTAATTAATATGCCCACCACGAAAACACAACAAATCCGCGGAGTGCAGAGTTTACGTCAAATTGAAGTCTAATTCTTAAGAATGGAGCACTATGGAGCGTTTCTTGTGAGTGGGCCAAATCGGTGATTCGCTGACTGTATCGTCCAGATTCTGCAATATTAGAGGTTTTTCTACAAAAGTCATGCGCCAAGCAAAGCACTCATTGGAAAATTGGTCAAACAGATTGGAGAAACCCAAATTCGGGCTACCATGATCATCAACAACGGTATGAAACTTAGAGCTTGTTGATCAATCTGTTCCTTACGATCAGAAGCTTTCAATTCGTAAGCGAGGAAGTGCTTTAAATGTGAATAGATCATAAGTACACCACATTTCGCATAAAGCCCTTAAGCTGCACCCCTATTAAACTTAAATTGATGCAAGATTTAAAGCCGCATGATTTCAGAGGACTTATTAGTACAGGCAGTTGTTAGACGAAAAAAGTGCTTTCCTAGAAATTTCATTATATTTCATTTCCTAAGGCGCCTACTTCATCAGAGACAAACTGGGAGACCTAAGACCGTCCTCGGATAGAGGAATCCTCTGCAGATATGCGGGGTTTGTGGAAAATAAAATACCACTCGTGGATAGGGGAAAGGTCCCCTATTAAAAAAAATCTTCCGGAGGAATACCCTAAATGCAGTCAACGGTGACGTCTACAGTGCATGTTAGGATGAAAAAAATAAACAACCTATTTCAGTTGCTCCAACATATTCAGGCATCTCAAGGGTTAGTCAGGACCCTTGAACGGAGATAGTAGCGGAATAGCTAAGAGGTCGACGGTATTGCTCAATGCTGGAGTGGATACTGATTTCCCCGAGCACTAGTTGTATCTAAAATAAATGGAGCTGCCCCTCCAGGTTGGGGGTTGAACTTTGGGTTTACTACCAAAGAAAAACGGACAACGAACTTTCGTATCTGCACCTGGAATGTAAGAATATTAAACTGGAGAGGTGCAACAGAATAAAAATAAGGTAGCTGCCTAATGGAGACATTATTGCCATCTAAGAAAAACATTGGGATGGGACGGGCAAAAAGAGAATGAAAGACTGTGACATCAACTAATCACCGTATTATAGTGAGTAGAAACAGCGACTATTCAGACGAGGATTTGTTATAATTGGAGGCTAAGGCAAGAATACAAAGATACAAGGCTCGAACAGAACCCTGTCGAGATGAACAAGGAAATATCGTAGTTGAGACACAGTCGATGCTGTGGATATGGAAGAACCACTTCTGCAGACTGTTAAACGGCGATGACGAACAACATTCCACTGTCAGGCAGAACGAACCATTTAAGATTGGCAACAACGGCAAAACTGCCAAACACCCGACATAAGTGAAATGAGGATACTAAGTTTAACCCAAACAACGCCGCCGAAATGACAGAGATGACTTAGTAAGTAACATCGACCAAATAATTGGCTAATGATTTGGTCGGATGAAATTATGCCTGAAGAATGGAACCTCAGCATCTGATCTGCGCCAACCACAGAGGCGTAAAAGTCTCCTCAACTTTGCCTAAAAGATCGTATCTGCCGTAATATGTGAACACCTGAAAAAGTTTACCAACAACCTGATCGGCCCTCATCAGCGTTGTTTTAGGTCACGAGAGTTCACAACTGATTAAATATTTATACATCTACAGATCCTGGAAAAAACCGAAGAAGTCCAAATTAATATCCATCACCTATTTATCGATTTCAAAGCCGCATACCACAGCATTTATACAGACGAACTATACAGAGCCATGTCTAATTTTGGTATACCGCCCAAATTCGCCCGTCTGTGATGATGGAGAATTCTCGCTGCTCCATCAGGGTCGGAAACGACCTCACGAACATTTTCGATACCAAAAAAATGATTTAGACAAGGCGATGCGCTGTCATGTGACTTTTTATTCAGATTCTTGAGATGATTGTGTAAAACTCCTGAGCCAACACCAGAGGCACAGAGTAGGAATCAACTTGATTTCATATCCACGTTTGCTAGTATAGAGTAGGAAGCTGCAAAAATGGGTTTAGCAGTAAATGAGGGTAAGACAAAGTATATGCTGTTAACACGATAGGATACACAACATCGACGAATTGAAAAGAACGTCACCATTGACAGATATAACTTTGATGTCGGGACTTTGTCTACCTCGGCTCCACTATTAACTCTGACAACAACATCTCAGAAATTAAACGAAGAGTTACTCTTGCCTTCGGGCTAAGAAGGCAATTTAGCTATCACTCGAACTACTAAGGAGATCCTATATAAGACCCTGATCATCCCAGTCCTGCTCTACGGCGCTAAAGAATGGACCGTGTCAAATGTGGATGAAGAAATCCTTGGTCGATTCGAGAGGAAAATTCTTCGAAAAATCTTCGGTCCCGTTTGCGTTGACGGGCTATGGAGACGAAGATTCAACCAAGAACTATACGAGCTGTACAGCGACATGCCCCTGGTCAAAATACTCCGCATTGGACGTTAAAGATGGCTAGGACGTGTAGAAAGAATGGACACCAATACTCCGGCTCGCAGAGTCTTCGATTCCCAGCCAGACGTCGGACGCAGTAGAGAAATACCTCGCCTTAAGTGGCGCAGACAAGTAGAAACCGACCTCAACCAGCCTTTATCTCTGTGTGGCAGCGTCCAACTACTAGTGATTTTATTATGTTGGATGCCAGAGCTTTTATGGCCGCTCGACTATCTACGTAGATGGAGAAATTCTGTTGTGATATTGGCTAGGATCTCTGCTTGGAAAACACTGCACGAGTTTGCGAATGGATATGTTTAACCCGATTCAACCCGATTTTATCGGAGTAGACCCCAGAGCCCACTCCTGTAGCCATTTTAGATTCATCAGTAAAGATTGCTATTTCGTTGTTGGATACCACATTATTTGACGACCATTCGTCCCTACTTGGTATTTTGATTGAGTATTTAGTATCAAAATCGTGATATGGGATGGTGTAGCCAGATACCCCGTTCTCGTATGCTACTACTTTCAGTATTGTGCTGTGTCCCAAGGGTTTGATGCATAGGTTGCCCGCTTCTTTGAGCCGCTTTTCGGTGCTGTGTCGAACAACTGTAGGTCGACTGGTGGGAGGTTAAGAATTGTTTCCAAACCTGCTGTGGGGCTGCAATGTACTTAGAACGCAGCCTTGTTTAACATCCATTGTTGTCTCAAATTCTTGCGACAAATGGCTACCGTCCCAAACCTAAGCGGAATTTTTATTGTACATAGCTCTTATCACGTTTCTCACCTTAGATGAGATTCTATATTTATAGAGCTTGTAGAAAAGCATTTAACGCAGAATCGAATAAAAAGCAGCTCCATAATATTCAAAAAACGCGTACAACTTTTTTTCACTATAATCAGTGAAAATATTTCATATGTCAACCGTGTAATAGTTTCCCTTGAAACCAGCTTGAAACTCCAAAAGAATTTTCTTGTTTCTTCAACTCAGTCGGTAATTATACTAAAAAGTAAACTGGCAAACAACTTGGCAGAATTGTTAAGAAGCGAAATCCCCCTATAGTTTTCTGGATCATCGTAGATTCCTCCTTTCTGTTGTGGACATATAATCGATTTCTGGATACCCTCAGACAGCTGTTTCGAAAATTCGGTTGAATTCCATGGTAAGCGCTGATCGGAATTCCAATATGCAATTCTTAAAAAATTCAAACGAAATGCGATCAATTTTTGTTGCTTTACTTTCCTTGGAGTTCCCAATGACAAATTCCACTTCAGCCACCCTAAACTGCTCGTCCAAAAATACATCAACGATCATGGGTGCAGCATTTTGTGGGGATTGAGATATCTGTGATGAGTTCAGAGGAGTGTTAAATGGTCTCTTAACTGCTCTGCTTCTAGACCTAATGCTAGTCCATTCATTTTGCCGTTTATAATCTTAACAGCTTTCCAAAACTCGGCTGATGATCTTGATCGATTAATCAAGGCAATCTGTTGTAGATCGAAGGAAATCATTTTTGCATGGGAAAATAAATTTATGATGGTTGGGTGTTGTAGAACGAGGGTAGACTCTGATTGGCGTTTACTTGGCAATGCCCAGTTTTGCAACTCTGACTACACATCAAATGTGCTTATCTTTACCTCCAAGTGGTAACCATCGGGTACTGGTCTCATCCAACCGGATTTGACTTGCTAAACGATAAGTGCGAGTGTCGTTAACACGACGAAAAACAGCAACACTATAAACACCCTGGTGAGAATGGCACGGATGAATAACGTGTAAAACGTCAAAGCCAAGGATACAAGGCTCGAACAGAATCCTGTCGAGATGAACAAGGAAATATTGTAGTTGAGACACAGTCGATGCTGAGGATATGGAAGAACCACTTCTGCAGACTGTTAAACGATGACGAACAACATTCCGCTGTCAGGCAGAACGAACCATTTAATATTGGGAACGGCAGCGAGAAATGCCAACCACCCGTCCTAAGTGAAGTGAGGATAGCAATATCTAAACTCAAGCTTAATAAGGCCGCCGAAAATGACGGCCTTTCCCGCTGAGCTTTATAAAGCAGGCGGAGATGATAGGCCAAATCTGGTCGGATGAAAGCATGCCTGAAGAATGGAACCTCAGCATCGTTTGCCCGATCCACAAAAAGGAGACCCGCTAAACTGCGCCAACTACAGAGGCATAAGTCTCCTCAACATCGCCTACAAGATCCCATCTGCCGTAATATTTGAACGCCTGAAACCGTTTACCAACAACCTGATTGGCCCTTATCAGTGTGGTTTTTGGGCCAGGAAAGTCCACAATCGATCAAATTTTCACACTTCGGCAGATCCTGGAAAAAACTCAAGAAGTCCAAATCGATACCCACCACCTATTCATCGATTTCAAAGCCGCATATGACAGCATTTATAGAGACGAACTGTACAGAGCCATGTCTAGTTTTGGTATACCGCCCAAACTCGTCCGTTTGTGTAGGATGACGATAGAGAATTCTCGCTGCTCCATTAGGGTCGGAAACGACCTCACCGACACATTCGATACCAAAAAAGGATTCAGGCAAGGCGATGCGCTGTCATGTGACTTCTTTTATCTGATTCTTGAGAGAATTGTGCAAAACTCCAAAGCCAACACCAGAGGCACAATATTCCAAAAGTCGGTGCAACTACTAGCATACGCTGACGATATTGACATCATTGGTAGGACTCACCGTGATGTCTTAGCCACGTTTGCTAGTATAGAGAAGGAAGCGGCGAAAATGGGTTTAGCAGTAAATGAGGGTAAGACTAAGTATATGCTGTCATCACGAAAGGACTCACAACATCGACGAATTGGACAGAACGTCACCATTGACAGATATAACTTTGAGGTAGTGCGGGACTTTGTCTACCTCGGCTCCGCTATTAACTCTGACAACAACATCTCGTCAGAAATTAAACGAAGAATTACTCTAGCCAACTACTAAGGAGATCCTATATAAGACCCTGATCATCCCAGTCCTGCTCTATGGCGCTGAAGCATGGACCATATCAAGAGCGGATAAAGAAATCCTTGGTAGATTCGAGAGGAAAATTCTTCGAAAAATCTTCGGTCCCGTTTGCGTTGACGGGCTATGGAGACGAAGATTCAACCAAGAACTATACGAGCTGTACAGCGACATGCCCCTGGTCAAAAAACTACGCATTGGACGTTTAAGATGGCTAGGACATGTAGAACGAATGGACACCAATACTCCGGCTAGCAGAGTCTTCGATTCCCAGCCAGACGTCGGACGCAGTAGAGGAAGACCTCGCCTTAAGTGGCGCGCACAAGTGGAAACCGACCTCAACCAACTTGGAGTGCGCAACTGGAGGCAGTTAGCTAAGGACCGGGCTAATTGGAGAGGCATGTTGGTTGAGGCCCAGGTTCATTCCGGACTCTAGAGCCACTTAAGTAAGTAAGTAAGTGAAATAAATTTATAATTTTATCAACGCAGCTACCAGGATCTTTCCATCCTTTCGACAAGGGAATTGATAGAGATCCCAAGATTGACGATGAAATTCACTTGATTTAAGCTTTTCACATTTTAAGCTTAAGGTGCAATTATATATTTTGAGATTCCTTATAATAATAGGTCCAAGTTAGTGACAAGATAAAATACCTTTTAGTAAAACAGAGAAGTGTGTTGCATACCCCCATTAAAGTGAAGGCATAGACCTAACTCATTCAGCACGAAAGCACTTTCATTAAACCAACAAAATGAAATAACGTTATCTGTCAGTACAACAACAAATAAACAGGACTAGCTCCATTCCCCCTATCCTGTCATCATATGCTCGAAATTGGCTTCTTACTCCAGGCAACGTGTTAATTATCCATGAGGACATGATGCATACCAACAAGACATCCAGGCATAGCACATAGATCTGGTCTTATTCCTTAAAAATAATTATCTTAAATGCACGTGCCATCCTTCAGTCGGCAGAATATACACATCCAACCAAGCTAACCCCATTCCAGGGTTTTTAAACAAATTAGGTCTATGGCACCTGACGACCTTTCTCTCTCCCCCAAGGCGTGCAATTTATTCTAAAGATATATTTTAATTAACTTCCCGCACTTCTTCCTCAAAAAGGGCAATTTTTTTTGTATTTTTCCTCAAACATCATTACAAGATGTCTCGTCGTAAATTGCCACCATCTTTGTGTTCAACCATTGAAATGTAAATAACGAGCTGTAAATGATTACAAAACCAACTTGAATACATACACACCGAAGGAAGACAATTTTTCCCCCATTCAAGTGTAATTCCCGCCCAAGCCAATTGAACTTTTAGTCTTCGAAATTCAGCTCACATTTTCCCCATAGAAATACTGTTTGTAACCCCCAATGCTTGACTACTCGACGAAATGCCAAAGACCTCTGCCACCCACCACAAACCCAACCAAAGATCAAGCGCTTCCAATATGTATGCACACACTAACCCCCTTGAGTGATGAAGGCTGAGGGTGGATAGGAATCACTGTAGTACCATGTACGTGAGGACAACCAACACATGTGTTAGAATGGGGTGTTGGCGATCGATTTCGAACCGAAGAACAACAATCGCATACATTTCTTGAGAAATAAAATTAAGACAGAAGGGACATCCCCCATGTGACAAGTGGAATTGTGATTTGTGCAACGTGTGAGAGGAATTCCATTGATATTTATTCCTCAAGGGGTTACTTATTCTATTGTTTACACCTCATTTGATATGAGTGCGGGTTTTCATCGCACCCCCTCCTGAACCCACTAAGTGGAACACATTTCTCATGTAAAATTGCCACTTGACATATGGAAAACGTATTGAATCCTTGAAATTGTTTTGCATACTTAAAACTGTGTAGGATGGCCGAGATGGGGATTTTATTCCAATCTAAGTTGTAACCCTGCCAATAAACGACGCAGCCACTAAAACTGTCGGGATTCCTTGCATCCTTTTATGTTACCCGCTTCGTTGGCATGGTCATGGTATTTCGGTGTGTGTCCATTTCTATTTAACTGGAATTTTGCAGGGAATGCACTGAAAAGGTATGCGTCGCACATATTGCTCTTGAAACAATGGAATCGTGGAGATTGTGTCGACGGATATTTCCCACGACACAGTCTATGAAGAGTGCAGTGCACCGCTGGAATTCGTTTTCAGCGAAACTGCGTTTTTAAATTTTAAAAAAATGAATGGTTGTGGGGATTTTTTTTCAATATTTTTCCACAATATTCTCTACGGCAATTAACCATTGCTGATGGTTTGGGGAAACAGACGATTTTTGTCTTCCATCATCGGCTTCTGGTCAATGTTGATCCAATGAGATTTTTACCGAGGGGGTACGTGTGTGAGTAGCTGCTTTTTTGTTTATCGTATTTTCCATACGGATGTTGTTGAAAATCTAAAAAAAGATTGGAAAGGCGGAACACCATAAGGTCGTGAAAAAACTATTTTCTAAATTTACTGAGTGGTGGGTAGTAGCACAGAAAGTGAAGGGTATCCCTTTTTTTATATAATCAATAGAATTTCTACAAAGGTTGGCTATATGAAAGCGCTTTCAATTGCTTCACATAGGTAGAAACCCCTATCAACGCCCTATTAACATACCAAAAAATAGTTGCAGTTTTGAAATTATTAGATTAGAGAAAACCTTCCTAGACTTGTTGCATTTCGAGGACCTGCAGATACGCAATTGCAGCTATCCGTTGAATAATCCGTTGAACAACGCAATACCAAAACAAATTTTTTTACAGACGATGCAAACAATGAAAACGAGATTTCAGCAAAGTTTTTTCAACAATTTGACATTCTAAAATCATTCAAGAGCAGAATATCTGTCAGCATCATCTGGGGGCGCTTTATTGTAACCCAACTAACAATTTTTGAATCTGGAAAGCAAAATTTGAGAATTTTGACTCTTCTGTCAGTACTTTTAGAAGAAGTGATCGTATATCCTCTGCAAGGTTTCTATAAATTTTCCGGGGATGCGTGTACATGAGATTTTTATTAAAATGTTTTAGTAGAGTTTCCGCCAAAGCATAATCTGTTAAAAGCTTCTGACTGTAGGCTGATTAACTGCTTCTACGGCTTATTTTGCGAAAACGTTCGTAGTTGTGCGAATATTAAGCAGGAGAGGTGCAGGCGAACAATTAGCAAAAGGCCTATGCTACTATAAAGCAGAAATTACTGCCATCCAGGATATACCATGAGTTGGTCCGGGCAAAAAGAATAGAAAATCTGTGACATCTACTACGGACAGATTTTTAGAGTGCAGAAACAGCGGCTGTGATTTGTTAAAAGTGTCAGACTTAGGCAAGAAGTCTTATGTGTTCAAGATATAACCGAACGCATCGAAACAATCCACAGCAACAAATTTACCAATATAAGCCTTATATGGGCTCATGATCCAACGGAGGAAAAAGATGATATAGCGAAAGATTTAAGGCCTACTCAAACCAACGCGAAACTTAGGTGCGGGAGCGGGAGCGAAATTCCCGCGGAAAATAAGTACATGGCGGGATATGGTATCATGCAAATAGCTGCGTACTCAGCGAGGCGATAGCGGGATTGTAGCGTTATTTCGCTGGTTCGCTGCATGCACTACATTTTTGCAGTCCCGCGTGTGTTTTTGTACTTTGAAGATGGTGTCAGTGGAAAACCTCTTGGAAATTATAAAAAAATATCCAATTTTGCATACCCTCCCGCTTCGCGTTTGGTGTGAATGGATAGTAGTTCCCGCTCCCGCATCATTCCAATGCGATATTCGCTATCGCTTCCGCTCTCGCGTTTCGCGTTGGTTTGAGCAGGCCTTACGAGTTCCTTGACAAAACTTATGATCGACTACCGAAGTACGATTTTAAAATCTTGTATGGCAACGGACTTAGGATTCTTTCATACCATCCGGCTTTATTATTTTAGTGACCTGTAGAAAAGCATGGCCCCCTTCACATTAAACGGTCACGGCCAAAGCCGGATGGTGTGAAAGAAGCCTACGGCATATTGACTTCGCTGCGAAATGAAATCCATAAAGAGACATGACGGTGTGCAAATCAAAGAACGGTCAATCAAATTGATCACATTGCTATAGACAAACGGTACGCATATAGTATTTTGTCCGAACATCCAGAGTGGTTAACAAGGACTCGAACCACTATCTTGCTGCAGCCAAGGTAAGTTTGCGGATATCCACCACGCCACAACATATAGGAAATACTATGAAAAAAATTTACCGTCGAAAGAACGCAATCGCAAGAGACTGTTAAGGCCTTCGGAGAACGCGTATCCATTAAGCTATCGGTTCACATCATACCACCAGCATCGAGTGTCGAAGAACAATCAGCCGCAACTCACATGCTAGGTTTCTCCCGCCCACCCGCAAGAAACCCTTGGTTTGATGAAGAACGCCAACAGATGCTCGCAGCCAAAAACGAGGCCCACAAGGCTAAGCTGAAGGTGAAGACGAGAGCTGCCATTGACTACTATAGACAAAGAAGGAGGGAAGAACAACGGCTTTTAGGAAGAAGAAAATAAAACATGAAAAACACGCTATCGAGAATATAGAGAGGTTCCACTCCAGGAATGATTTTCGCAAGTTTTATCAATGTAAAATACGTCAAAGCCAGTGATACAAGGCTCGAGAACGAACCATTTAATAATATCGACGACAGCAAAAACTACCAAGCACACGATCTAAGTGAAGTGAGGATAGGAATTTCTAAACTCCAGCTAAGCAAGGCTTCCAGAAATGATGGCATTCCTACCGAGCTTTATAAATCCGGCGAATATGATTTAGTAGCATTCACCAACTCATAAGCTAAATTTGGTCAGATGAAAGTATGCCTGAAGAATAGAACCTCTGCATATTTTGCCCGATCTACAAAAAAGCATTCAGAGCCAAGTCTAGTTTTGACATACCGTCAAAACTCGTTCGTCTGAGCAGGATGACGATGGAGAATTCTGGCTGCTGCATCAGTGTTGGAAACGACCTCACCTAACATTAGATACCAATTGCGATGCACGGTCATTTGACTTCTTTAATCTCATTCTTGAGAGTATTGTGCAAAACTCCCGAGTCAACAGCAGAAGCATTCCATAAATTGGTGCAACTACTAGCATACGCTGACGATATTGACATCTAATGTCGAGCTCAACGTTTGCGGGTAAAGAAAAGGTGGCGAAAAAATACTTGATATCGAAACAAAGTAAAAAATTATAGACCTATTGCAAAGATTTCATTCATACCAAAACTTCTGAAAAAACAGTTAAAGACACAATTTACTTTCTCGTCTAAAATGGTATTAGTCATCTTCAACACGGGTTTGATATTGGTAGATCCACAACCATTAATCTTATACTGTTTACTAAATATACCCTTGAGGGTCTTGAGGCCGGTACACAAATTGATATTATTTTTACTTATTTTTCTAAAGCATTCGAAATTTTGGATCACGAAAAACCTCAAGACTCAAGAAGTTGTTGTCATCTTATTAGTCAAATCGGAAACAAATAGCCAAACTGGGTAATTTAATATCTCTACCCTTCAGTGTAAACAGTGGTGTACCTCAAGGAAGTCATATGGGTCCTATTCTCTTTATTTTGTTCACTAATGACATACCTTCTTTAATTAAAATAGTATAAATGCTTAGGATATGACGAAGATTAGAAGCTTTACACACAAATAAAATCATTAAGCGACTGTAAAAATCTTTAATCTGATTTTTCAAATGTATTTCGCTGGTGTAATCAAAATTCTTTATTCTTTGAACGTAGCGAAGTGCAAAATTTTTCCTGCTTCGCGGATATTATGTTCACTTACGTTGGCAATGATACTGTTTTAGAACGAGTTAATGAAATATGTGATCTCGGCATTCGATTTAATAAAAAAAAATTAAAGGGTCCGTCAACTAACTTTTTTTTTTGAAAATGCTATAAAAAAAAACTACTGAATATTTTCTCAAATTTCTTTTTTTATTTGAAAGTACAATCCTTCCGGTTAATAATGGAAAATAATTACATTCATATGGCTGCCTAGGCTGGCCATGCAGTAGCCTACACGATCGGTCCAATTTTTAAGCACATTATCGATTGTGTGCAGCTGTATTTCACCAATGGCTTCACGAATATTGTCCTTTAAAGCGTCAATTGTCTCTGGCTTGTCGGCGTAACACTTATCTTTAACGGCACCCCACAAATAATAGTCCAACGGTGTCAACTCGCAACTTCGAGGTGGCCAAACGACATCAGCTCTGCGGATGATAATGCGATCTTCCAAAACAGGGCGCAAAACATCGAGTCGGCTGTGTGGCAGGTAGCGCCGTCCTGTTGAAACCAAATGTTGCCAATATCCTCCTCTTCAATTTTCGTGAACAAAAATTCGTTCAACATGGCCCGATAACGATCGCCATTGACTGTAACGGCCACTCCTTGCTCATTTTCGAAGAAAAATGGCCCAATTATGCCTCTGGACCAAAATCCGCACCAAACAGTGACTCGTTTTGGGTGTATCGGCTTTTCAATGTATGCGTGCGGGTTTTCTGTGCCCCAAATGCGACAATTTTTCTTTTACATACCCACCAAGATCAAAATGAGCTTCATCTGAAAAGATCATTTTTTTTTGGCAAAATCGGCATCTTCTCTAAGTCGATCGCAGGCCCACTTAGCGAAGCGAAAACGCATTGGATGGTCAGTTGGCTTCAACTCCTGAACCAATTGGACTTTGTATGGCGTCATACCAAGGTTTTTATGCAAAATTCGTCTCAATGATGTCTCCGAAATGTTCAATTATTGAGAACGACGGTGAATTGATGTTGATGGCACTTCACGCACACTTTCTGCCACGGCAGCAATATTCTCGGGTGGTCGCAACCCATAACAATCCAAACAGTGAGTTTTTGTGCATGTAATTGTGACTTAACATACACTTGAGGATTATCATCACTTCAAATACAGCAATTTTCTCTATTGACGTATCCATTCAACAAAAAGTGAGCTTCATCGCTAACCAAAATTTCGCTTATGAAGATTGGGTTCAACGGCAATCTGGTTTTGGGCCCATTCACCGCATCTACACCTTGCTAGGTGTTCCTGTGGCTTCAACTCTTGCACGAGTTTGGATTTTGCAAGAACGCAAATCAAGATCATTCCACAAATGGCGGATATGCTGATTTAGGTCTTCCTCTACGCTACGCTCTAGGTACAGTAGCAATGATTTCTTCTGTACGAACTCATTTACAGTAAAGGTGGTGCAAAAACGTTCCATACTTAATCGAATTAATTGCTCTGATGGACGTTATGTTGACCGTACAATGGACGTAGTGGTCGATACGTATTTCGAACAGAACCATGATTTACAAAATAAATTTGCACAATTTGGAAGCGTTGTTCAGACGTCAGTCTATTAATGTTGAAATGCCAAACCAAACTAAAAAACATATGAGAAGGCTACAATCCGCTGTGCGAATCGTTGAATACCCTATCCCATCCCATTCTTAAAATGAATATCCTCAAAATGTAGGCTTTATGGCCATGAAATACAGAAAATGACATTGTCGCAACATATTGTTCAGACAGTTTATCAAACCTTTTGTGGTTCGAAAAAAAACACCGTATTGCTATTGCTTATGCCTTGGGATGGGTTATACAAATGGTTTTTGTAAGAAAACGCCCCCAAAAAGTGGGCGTAGGTGAAAATGATATACAGACAAAATGTTTATTTTATCATTACGGAAGTATTTGCATCAAAAGTTTTTTTGAACTTTTTAAAATTTGGACAAAAAGTGGACGTGGCAAAAAACGTTGTATGAACGAAATATATATATTAGGATTGTCTAAATATGCTGCTCAGACACTTTTTTTTTAAATTCCTTACAGTTTGGCTACAAACTACGTTTTTCTAAAAAGGGGGCGTGGCAGTGGGGGATTTCAAAATGTTTACACTTGTTCTGCTTTGTCGGCCAGAGAGTCTATATACCAAATTTCAACACTCTAGCTCAAAATTTAAGGCCCAAAAATCGGTGACACACAGACAGACGGACGGACAGACAGACATGGCTTAATCGACTCAGCTAGCGATTCTGAATCGAGCCATATACTTTAAGGTTTATCTGTCGAATTTATATCAAACTTAATGTCAAAACTAATATTGCCCTATGGGATAGGATATAATAAATCACTTGACAGCTGATAAAATGGCCGCCAAATAGTGTTGCCAAATTAAATTTCTATACCTCTAAAAAACACCCTTAATATGCTGTCTTTGAGCGAAACATTCTTCGAAGATTTTTCGGTCCCGTATAGCGACAAACTCCGTATTGGACTTTAAGATTGCTATGACAAGAGCGAATGGACACCAATAATCCAGCTCGCAGATTCTAAGTTTCCCAGCCAGACGTCGGACGTCTTCGCAATTTGAAGTCGCAACTGGCAGTTCAGATTCGGCAAGAATGGTTGAGAGAAAAGAGGTCCTCAACGTTCGGATAATTTGTATTTTTATAATGCTTGAAAAAAACGGTGCGAAATTGGGCCGGTAGGATAGCTTTCATAAGACGAAGCCGTGGTCTTATACCCATACTACATTTTTCAAACACGAACAGCCATAAAACTTGCAAGCTAATATGAGAATTTTATACTTTTAAAAATCATTCTTTACAGTAATTCGTGATTAATTGCGTCGAATGTAGTTTTTTTTCTCCACTAAAAAAACCGGGAATTAATGCACTAGGATGCCATATTTATTTTTCAAAATTTACAAGTGTTACCTACACAATAATTCACATAGTTTGGAAGTGTATGTGTTGTTCATTTTTAATAAGTACATCACTAAACAAACATGTTAAACCTCAGGCAGCAGAACTAAAGCTAGAACAAACAATTTCTTAAATCGAACAACAAGTGGCTTTATCTAAGGAAAAGTGTCAATGAAGAAAATTTGGTCGTAAATCAATTAGAGATACCTATTACTTCAATCCCATTATAGCAAGTGACTTTTTATATCACACACCATCATTATATTTATAACTGTTGGTACAATGAAAATGTCCAAACCCCCCGAAAAAAATTCTTCACATTCCACAACTCCAGTTTAACAACAATTTGTATTCCAAAGACATTTATTTCACAGACCACAAACACATTCAAATACACAGGAATGCCATTACCAAGGAAATCAAATTAATTTCCAAACTTCGTCATTCATGGCGTATACGTATTATTTTTGGATGCCTCACCACATTCACAACAAAACCCATTCACTTCAACTCCCCAACTATTGATACAAACAAAATATAGGTACTATCCCTTCCTATTGTTATGAAAGGATACAATAACGCTTTTGAGGGATCCATTCCAATCTCCTGATTACAAAAGAACACCACATCCCCACAATGAAATGTCATCTCAAAAGTAAATGAGAAAAAAAAAATGACGCACAAACATCAAAACGCCAACAAAAGATCAGGTAAACTACAAAAAAAAAAACTGAAAATAATCAACTAAATGCTCTCAAAGGACTCTAGAGCATAACAAAAAAAAACTAACGCACATGCACTTTGCACACAAACAAACATAACAATACAGATAAGCACGCAAGCATAACAACAATACGCTAACTAAGCGTTCATTTTGCAAAATGTGACAAAGCAAGCACTAGCACTTGTACACAGTGGCTTTTCGTTTGCTTAGTTTGGTTATAACCTCACAATAGCGGATGCAATTGTAGCACCACCATACAAGCGAATTGCGAAAAGGACATTCAATAACAAGAACACAAAAACACCATTCAACCACTGTACTCACCCTGATGATCTTTTGATCCCTCATGATTTTCCGCACACAATTCACAAGGAATGTCATAATCATGCCACCGAGGATTAATCCAAAGACAACAATTATTATGATGACGTGATCCGACTGCTTTGCCTCCTCACCCTGTGGAAAGATAAAATGGCTTAAGTACAAGGATACACACAAAGAACGAGGCAAACGATTGTATATCGCTGCAGCAGATGCACAATGTACCCAAGGGCCTAGTGTGCATTGCTGGATATTAGTCGGCAAGGAGCAGGAAATTAAAAGTGAAAGCAATGGAAATGGCTGCAGCTATTCCTGTGTCGGTTGTGCCGGTTGAGAAGAGAACACAAAATGTGTCCTTTTCCCTGCGCTACACTATTGTCCTACCATTCGCAGGAAATCGTTAATCTTTCAGTGGAATATGGTGTTTGGCGTGGTAGTGGTAGAATTTCTTTTTTTTTACTCGCTGCGGGAATAGGAAACGGACGAGGTAGGATGTTGTGGTTGGGTTGGTTTTTAGGATAAGCACAAAAGTTGGCCAAGGCAATCTGCTCTTAAGTCGACGGTAATTTAAACGGGTTTCTGATTTTGTTTCGTTTTATTTTTTGTACTATTTCTCCTGGTTATGGGCTGGACTATGGAGATTTGGTCCTGAACGGCCCTAGCATCTGTTTTGTATTTAACAAAGGATGACAGTTTTATTTGATTTTTGGTAATCTGATGGTGGTTTTGGTAGTAAAGTCCGTGAATTGTGGCGGAATTCAGTTCATTCTATTGCTTAGAGCATAAAGTTGGTACGGATTCGCAGCGGAAATCAGGAGCGTGGAGGTGGATTAAAAACAATTTTATGCGTTTTTTTTGTATGGGGGCAGTTTGGATAGAGGTATTTAGTTTTATATTTTGTGGCCACAAGTGTGCGGGTTTGGTAGATAGGACTTGTTTCAGGACAAAGTATGATAAGGTCAGTGTTAACCCAGAATGAAATGACTTGAACAGAAATGTATGTAGGCGCGAAACGGTTTTAACTGGTAAGGCAATGTTTTTTTTTCTTCTACAGATTATAATTCTTCTACTTTAATGAATTCCTAGTGAAACAGACTTGTAGGGTTTGTCAATTTTCCGGATTGAACTTCCTGTTCCAGATCATTTCGTACTTGAGGTTTTAATTTTCTGCTTTTCTGAGATGCATGACTGTTTGAGGTTTTTTTCCAGGATTGAACGGGACTGTTAATTAGAGTTAGGTAGATCGTGTTGGGAGATTTCAACGCAAAGGTAGGAAGAGAAGACATCTTTAGCAGTACTGTCGGAAAATATAGCCTACACGACAACATATCTGGCAACGGACTTAGGCTAATTGACTTCGCTACGGAACGAAATGCCACTATAGCCAGCACACGGTTTCTCATCTCGATATCCATAAGGGGACATGGCCAACAAGCCATTAGATCAGCCGCAACTGATGTGCTAGGTTTCTCGCGGCCACCAGCAAGAAACCCCTGGTTTGATGAGGTATGCCGACAGATGTTCGCAGCCAAGAACGAGGCCTACAGGGCTAAGCTGCAGGTGAAGACGAGAGCTGCCAATGAGCTCTATAGGAAAAGAAGAAGGGAAGAACATCGGCTTTTCAGAAAGAAGAAAAAAGAGCAAGAAAAGCACGCGATCGAGGATATAGAGAGGTGGCACTCCAGGAACGATGTACGCAAGTTCTTCAAAAGTGTAAAACGTCAAAGCCAAGGATACAAGGCTCGAACAGAATCCTGTCGAGATGAACAAGGAAATATCGTAGTTGAGACACAGTCGATGCTGAGAATACGGAAGAACCACTTCTGCAGACTGTTAAACGATGACGAACAACATTCCGCTGTCAGGCAGAACGAACCACTTAATATTGGGAACGGCAGCGAGATCTGCCAACCACCCGACTTAAGTGAAGTGAGGATAGCAATATCTAAACTCAAGCTTAATAAGGCCGCCGAAAATGACGGCCTTTCCCGCTGAGCTTTATAAAGCTGGCGGAGATGATAGGCCAAATCTGGTCGGATGAAAGCATGCCTGAAGAATGGAGCCTCAGCATCGTTTGCCCAATCCACAAAAAAGGAGACCCTCTGAACTGCGCCAACTACAGAGGCATAAGTCTGCTCAACATCGCCTATAAGATCCTTTTTGCCGTAATATGTGAACGCCTGAAACCGTTTACCAACAATCTGATGGGCCCTTATCATTGTGGTTTAAGGACAGGAAAGTCCACAACGGATTAAATTTTCACACTTCAGCAGATCCTGGAAAAAACCCAAGAAGTCCAAATCGATACCCACCACCTATTTATCGATTTCAAAGCCGCATACGACAGCATTTATAGAGACGAACTGTACAGAGCCATGTCTAGTTTTGGTATATCGCCCAAACTCGTCCGTTTGTGTAGGATGACGATGGAGAATTCTCGCTGCACCATCAGGGTCGGAAACGACCTCACCGATACATTCGATACCAAAAAAGGATTTAAGCAAAGGCGATGCGCTGTCACGTGACTTCTTTAATTTGATTCTTGAGAGGGTTGTGCAAAACTCCAGAGCGAACAGCAGAGGCACAATTTTCCAAAAATCGGTGCAACTACTAACATATGCCGACGATATTGACTAAACGCGATGTCATAGCCACGTTTGCTAGTATAGAGAAGGAAGCGGCAAAAATGGGTTTAGCAGTGAATGAGGGTAAGACTGAATATATGCTGTCAACACGAAAGGAAACCATTGACAGATATAGCCTTAAGTGGCGCGCACAAGTAGAAACCAACCTTAATCAAAATAGAGTACGTAACTGGAGGCAGTTAGCTAAGGACCGGGCTAATTGGAGAGGCATGTTGGTTGAGGTTGACTTAAGTGAGAGTTATGCGATGAAATTGACAATACCCATCATCACATTTTCACATTTCTTGACAATACGGTTAAGCAACTAATATATGACAGACCTAGACTAGGTTAGCTTACAGTCTCTTTACTAGATGCGCGTGCCGTTTATACAAGGAAGGTCCGTGGTTGTACCACGTGGATCTGTCGACTTTCCCTATATTCGTTTGTTTAGTTGAACTTTTCAGGGCTGACTATACAGTGGACGAGGTTTCTCAATTCAATATTCGCCAGCATATCTAGATTATCAAAGAAGTAGTCAAGGAGACTTTCTTTTGTTAGAGAGCTGAACCAGAGCAGAGAAGGTGATGAATATATTCCTCCTTTTCTTCGTCCAAGCAGCTGCTACAGAAAGTGGCTTAGTCTTTTTGCAAAGTTGGCCTATATGACAGTGTCCTGTAAAAACACCGACCATCGTGCTGATTTTTGACTGTTCAGCATAGTCAAGCAGATGGAGAGCTTCAGGTTACAGTTTGGCAAGAGATGCCCGGATATTTGACACATTGTGACATTATCCATCACCGGTTTGCTTTCCTGATCGCATCTTGTTTGATCTGTGATTTACATGTAGCGAGGGGCATACCTTACATTTTTACTGGCGGTGGAAAATCAACGGTGGTACCCTGTCTGGCAAACTCATCCGCCTTGCCGTTCCCTGGTATATCTATGTGACCCGGTACCCAGAAGATGGTGAATGGCAGAGTTATCTTACTGGCTGTAGAATAACAAGGATAGTACCCTGTCTGGCAAACTCATCCGCCTTGCAAGTCCCTGGTAAATCTTTGTGGCCCGGTACCCAGAAGAAGTGAATGGTAGAGTGTTCAGCCATCTCTTTATGAAAAAGTCGGCATTCGTGGGCTGATTTCCGATTGCCGCTTGGCTTTCACTGAAGATGCAAATATTTTCCGTGGATTATACATTACTCCTCAGCCAGGACAAGGTTTTTTAATTGTCATGATCTCTGCCTTGAAAACGCTACAATCGGGAAGGCGAAAGGACATGCTTAAGTTAAGTATTTCAAAGAAAACACCTACACCCAGATTCTGCTTCAGACCCATCCGTGTAGATGTGAATTGAGTTATTGTCTCCGATCATATCCGACTCTCATTCAAGACGACTGGGATTAGTTGACTTGAAGTTATTCTCAAAACGGTGTTGGGTGGTGATGTGGTCGGTGCTTTCTGTAATGTTAAGGTGATTCAGTATCTTTGAATATTCACCCTGGGTGGAAGCCCATAGTTAGAGGGTCTTAGCCTTATAGCTGTCACACAAGCTCCGGTATGTTTGCCGTAAATATCTAGGGGTACAAAATGTAGGTTAGTATCTAGGGCTGCGGAGGGGGTTATTCTTAGAGATCCGCTAATGCATATGCAAGCTGATAATTTAGCTTTCCCTAGAAGGCTAGAGGACTAAGAACTAAAACGAATAATCCAGCTCACAGATTCTTGGACTTCCAACCAGACGTCGGACGTATCTAATAGAGAAAGAACCCGACTTAAGTAAAGAATTCTTTAAGGAGATGAAATTGCATATAATACGCGACTTAAATAAAAATATAATGAACAGCGTTAAAGATATAACCGTTGACTTATTATGTCACATGATGAAATAATACACGCAAAGCATTTGTACACTAATGACCATACAAAGAGGTTATGTTTTACTTACCGGGCATTTTTCCTCATCCCAACGGAATTTGCAGTTGTCATGTCCATTGCATTCCAAGTTATTTGCTATGCATGTTTGATCCTGACAATCGTATTCTTCATCTAGGCAGGCTAGAAGGTCCAGGATAATAATGATTATTTTATTGTTTATAATTTTAATTTTATGGAATGCTTTGATTTTGGTTAAAAATAAATTATATATAAGATAAATACAATGCTTAACAATTTTTAAGACGATATTATCATTTTCTCAATTTTTTGTTTCATATCAAAACTTGCTTGGTCTCATATTGAGTTTTCAATTTGTGACGTAGTTCACATAATTTTTTAGAAGAAAGTTGTGTGAATAAAATTCTTTAGAAGACTATTAGTGGATGTCATATTTTGCACAGAAGTTTTGCTTCGAAGTTGACAAGAAAAAACAATTTTTTTATGTAAAAAATAATATACGGATACTAGCTAAACCGGCAAACGTTGTTTTGCCATGTATATTTTTTTCTAGAAAACATTTGTTTAGTTCAATAAAAATAACTATTTGCTATAAGTGTGCGGGGGTGTACTTATAATCGAAGGCGTTGCAAATAATTAAAGTATACTTTATTTAGGTTAATAAATTAATCTTTATTAACTTTACGAATATATTTTAAATTACAACAATTCTGTATCAATTATGACAGTTGGAAAAAATAAAGATTAATCTCTCAGCGCAATGGAGTGTACAATATTCTTGGTCAGCCAGCACAAATAAACTGGATGGTTTTCCCACGCGAGAACATGCCACATATAGTTGTCCGTGGGAAAAGCATGGTGTTTCCAAGTCTTAATTAATGTTTAATGTTTACGCAATATCCGTCTTGTCCCTTCCAAAAAATTAGTGGATATTGGAGAGCGTCATATGAACGGTGGGTGTCACTGATGAACTGAAGATCATTATTTCTTCTTCGAATCACGATTTGTCGCGTAGCTGTACGGTCGCCAACCATGATTCCAGCAACGTCGTCAACAACAGGTGCGTTGAATCTACGTATATGCTCTCCAGCTGGTGTTCTATCAGGATTGATGACAATAGCGTGATTGTCACTTTGTAGCTTGTGCATGTGTGATTTAAATAATTTCAATAAGTCATTGTGCTTATTTAACAGAGCGTCCAGCTCGCCGACGATACGCCTGGCAGAAGGTGAATTGAGATTATGGTAGTAGCAACACGATTGTCGAGTGCACGTTTGGAGTCCTCGCCACCCATAAAGTAGATCTGTAAAAATTTATGAGATTCGTTTGGCATTGGCAACAATGAGCCCACTTTGAGCAATATTGTTAACTATTCTGTTGCTCCAAACGATGTCATTTGGAAGCATGAATTGAATGTACGAATTGACTTCAGGAACAGGCTAGAATCTGGATCTGTACCGAGAAGTTAACCGCGCAATGGTTCAGGTGGTGTTTCAATTTCAGGTAGTTGTACTTTTCCTGATGAGCAACACATCCCAACTGGCTCATTTTAAAATGTAAGTGCATGACAATACTGGCATTCCTTTTCCAAAGTACCAATAATCACTTTGGAATGAGCATAATATTCAACATCAGGCTCGTACTGGAATGCTAGTCGAAGAAATGACCCTGATGTAAATGCTCGAAGAACTTGTTGGCGTTGTTGGTCAATTCTTCGGAACATATTTACTTTAGCTGCCAATCACTTTTTGCACTTTTTTTTTTATTCCACTCATTAAATTAAGCTGGCCCTCCAGGTTGGGGGTTGTGCTTTGGGCTAACTACCCACCCACAGAAAAAAAACATGGTTACGAAGCAACCAATAGCCTCGGAAAGGACGGATTTTATTGTTGACGACCCTGCTAAACGAAAAAAGGACAACGACGTTCGTATCTGCACCTGGAATGTGAGAACATTAAACAGGAGAGGTGCAGGCGAACAACTAGCGGAAGCCCTAAACTGCTACAAAGCAGACATTACTGCCATCCAGGAAATACGATGGGATGGGCCGGGCAAAAAGAGGATGAAAAACTGTGACATATACTACGGACCGTGTTATAGTGAGCAGAAACAGCGACTATTCGGATGCGGATTTGTTATAAGTGCCAGACTTAGGCAAGAAGTCTTATGTTTCCAAGACATTAGCGAACGCATAGTAACAATCCGCATCAAGGCCAAATTCGCCAACATAAGCCTTATATGCGCTCACGCTCCGACGGAAGAAAAAGATGATATAGCTAAGGATTGCTTCTACGAGCTCCTCGACAAAACCTATGAGCGACTACCGAAGTACGATGTTAAAATCGTGCTGGGAGATTTTAACGCAAAGGTAGGAAGAGAAGACATCTTTAGAAGTATTGTCGGAAGACATAGCCTACACGACAACACGTCTGGTAACGGACTTAGGCTAATTGATTTCGCTACGGAACGAAATGCCACTATAGCCAGCACACGGTTTCCTCACCTCGATATCCATAAGGGGACATGGCGGTCTCCAGATCAACGAACGGTCAACCAAATTGATCACATTGCGATAGATAAGAGGCACGCATCCAGTATTTTGGATGTCCGAACATTCCGAGGAGCTAACATGGACTCGGATCACTACCTTGTAGCAGCCAAGGTAAGAATGCGGATATCCACCACGCCACAACAATCCAGAAATACTGTGAAAAAATTTAATGTCGGAAGACTGCAATCGCAAGAGACCGCCAAGACCTTCGCACAACGCGTATCCCTTAACCTCTCGATTAACACCATACCACCAGCATCGAATGTCGAAGAGCAATGGCAACGATGCCAACAGGCCATTAGATCAGCCGCAACTGATGTGCTAGGTTTCTCGCGCCCACCAGCAAGAAACCCCTGGTTTGATGAGGAATGCCGACAGATGCTCGCAGCCAAGAACGAGGCCTACAAGGCTAAGCTGCAGGTGAAGACGAGAGCTGCCATTGAGCTCTATAGGCAAAGAAGAAGGGAAGAACATCGGCTTTTCAGCAAGAAGAAAAAAGAGCAAGAAAAGCGCGCGATCGAGGATATAGAGAGGTGCCACTCCAGGAACGATGTTCGCAAGTTTTACCAAAGTGTAAAACGTCAAAGCCAAGGATACAAGGCTCGAACAGAATCCTGTCGAGATGAACAAGGAAATATTGTAGTTGAGACACAGTCGATGCTGAGGATATGGAAGAACCACTTCTGCAGACTGTTAAACGGCGATGACGAACAACATTCCGCTGTCAGGCAGAACGAACCATTCAATATTGGCAACGACAGCGAAAACTGCCAACCACCCGACCTGAGTGAAGTGAGGATAGCAATACCTATCTAAACTCAAGCTTAATAAGGCTGCCGGAAATGACGGCCTTCCCGCTGAGCTTTATAAGGCCGGCGGAGATGACTTGGTAAGTAACATCCACCAACTCATAAGCCAAATCTGGTCGGATGAAAATATGCCTGAAGAATGGAACCTCAGCATCGTTTGCCCGATCCACAAAAAAGGAGACCCTCTGAACTGCGCCAACTACAGAGGCATAAGTCTCCTCAACATCGCCTACAAGATCCTATCTGCCGTAATATGTGAACGCCTGAAACCGTTTACCAACAACCTGATTGGCCCTTATCAGTGTGGTTTTAGGCCAGGAAAGTCCACAACCGATCAAATTTTCACACTTCGGCAGATCCTGGAAAAAACTCAAGAAGTCCAAATTGATACCCACCACCTATTCATCGATTTCAAAGCCGCATATGACAGCATTTATAGAGACGAACTATAGAGAGCCATGTCTAGTTTTGGTATACCGCCCAAACTCGTCCGTTTGTGTAGGATGACGATGGAGAATTCTCGCTGCTCCATCAGGGTCGGAAACGACCTCACCGACACATTCGATACCAAAAAAGGATTTAGGCAAGGCGATGCGCTGTCATGTGACTTCTTTAATCTGATTCTTGAGAGAATTGTGCAAAACTCCAAAGCCAACACTAGAGGCACAATTTTCCAAAAGTCGGTGCAACTACTAGCATACGCTGACGATATTGACATCATTGGTAGGACTCAACGTGATGTCATAGCTACGTTTGCTGGTATAGAGAAGGAAGCGGCGAAAATGGGTTTAGCAGTAAATGAGGGTAAGACTAAGTATATGCTGTCAACACGAAAGGACACACAACATCGACGAATTGGACAGAACGTCACCATTGACAGATATAACTTTGAGGTAGTACGGGACTTTGTCTACCTCGGCTCCGCTATTAACTCTGACAACAACATCTCGTCAGAAATTAAACGAAGAATTACTCTTGCCAACCGCTGTTTCTTCGGGCTAAGAAGGCAATTTAGTAGTAAAGCCCTCACTCGAACTACTAAGGAGATCCTATATAAGACCCTGATTATCCCAGTCCTGCTCTACGGCGCTGAAGCATGGACCGTATCAAAAGCGGATGAAGAAATCCTTGGTAGATTCGAGAGGAAAATTCTTCGAAAAATCTTCGGTCCCGTTTGCGTTGACGGGCTATGGAGACGAAGATTCAACCAAGAACTATACGAGCTGTACAGCGACATGCCCCTGGTCAAAAAACTCCGCATTGGACGTTTAAGATGGCTAGGACATGTAGAACGAATGGACACCAATACTCCGGCTCGCAGAGTCTTCGATTCCCAGCCAGACGTCGGACGCAGTAGAGGAAGACCTCGCCTTAAGTGGCGCGCACAAGTGGAAACCGACCTCAACCAACTTGGAGTGCGCAACTGGAGGCAGTTAGCTAAGGACCGGGCTAATTGGAGAGGCATGTTGGTTGAGGCCCAGGTTCATTCCGGACTGTAGCGCCACTTAAGTAAGTAAGTAAGTAAGTATTAAATTAAGCTAAAAATTTAGCAATTTTTTATTTTTGTCGCTCTCAATTATTTAAAAAGTTATTAAACAATAAAAATTGCAAAAATCCCTATGGAAATCAACCATCTTTTGACAGTCCATACAAAGTTCAGTGATAAGCAGCATTGCCATATACACTACATATTCCCCAAATGGTAAAAAAAAATAAAAATAAAAATGAAAGAATTTTAAATCTCCACGCTCCACAGTCCACGCTCACGTAATTTCGTTTGTTTGTAAAGTCGTCAGGCAGGCGCCTAAGTCAACAGTTTTTTTTTTTTGTTAAACAGTACCCTGGGTGGCCCGCTTCGCGGGAACAAAGAGTTTCAACTCTCTTTCTGGGGACAGTCCACGCTCACGCAACTTCGTTGCTCCGCTCAGGGTATGTAAAGTCGTCAGGCAGGCGCCTTAGTCAACAGTTTTTTTGTTAAAATATTTTTATTTGTTATGTTTTTTTCAACATGGCAATGCTGCGTACACCACAGCAGAAATAAAAAAAAAGTGTCAAACTACATACAATTTGTATGGAATTATAACCCAAAAAGTGCAATTTTGTTTTATAAATAACTTTTAAACTAAATGTGAGCGACAATTTTTAAAAACATATAAATCATCAGTGCGCAAGTGAAAGGCAGCTAAAGTAAATTAATGCCAATTCTTCTACGTCTATTAACTATGAATCTACGCGTTTCTCTTCGTTGTAGTTGTCTTTGTTGATTACGTCCATCTCGTGCCTCTTGCGATTGTGATTGACGTAACTGCACCATGCTCACACGCGCATTTTCATTATTTCATTAAATAATTATTGAACTGTAAATTAATGATCGATTTACGACGAGTTTATAATGAACATAAGAATTGCACAGACAAATGAAAATAATACGTATAACCGTCACTGCTACGATTGATACAGTACAAAGTGGCTGAAAAATGTATAGTGAGTAAGATAGGAGACCGGAGTGACAACTGTAGATACTGTAGAACAACTGTAGAACTGGCGGGGATAACTGATCGATTGATACTCGTAGTTGATAAGTTATCGACCGGCGAGGGCGGGAGATCAGATTTCAAATTGTATTGAGAAACAAATCGTCATTAAAGGAAATTGAAATTATTAACTCTGAATAAGAATTTATGGTACTACAATTATTATATTCGATTGCCACCTAGCAACGCTTTTGCGGATTTGTGGATATAATAAAAATTGTGTATGTATTTCTATATGCTGTACCATAAAAAAATAAAAACAAAAAATTTATCGAAAAAATAAAATAAAAAAATTAGGGGTGGACCACCCTTAACATTTAGGGGGATGAAAAATAGATGTTGTCCGATTCTCAGGCCTAACAGATATGTACACAAAATTTCACGAAAATCGGTGGAGCCATTTCGGAGGAGTATAACTAGGAGTGAACCACCCTTAACATTTAGGGGGATGAAAAATAGATGTTGTCCGATTCTCAGGCCTAACGGATATAATGATTAACACCGCGAGATGAGAATTTTATATATAAGATTAGACTATCTTGTCTAACGACATTTTCAAATTTGATTTTTGATGCCCAATATTTTAAAATGTGCCATTTAAAAAACATTAACAAATTCGTTACACTAATACCTATTTTACGAAAAAGTAAAATCGTTAACAAAAGTTCAGCTTATTCTAATATTATAAACAAATATGAGAAACCTGCTATCCGCGTTGTGGATCGTTGAATACCCTATCCCATCCCATCCTTAAAATGCACGTACCCAAAAAGTATGATAGGCTAAAAACTGAATGGGGATGATTTATAGAAAATGACATTCTCACAACACCTTGTTCAGACATTTTATCTAAATCTTTTATAGTTCGACATAAAGCGACGTTTTTCTATGTTAAATGAAATGGGATAGGGTATACAAATGGTTTTTTATAAGAAAACACGCTAAAAAAGTGGGAGTGGGTTAAAATGATCAAAAGACAGAATGTTTGTATTGTTATTATGAAAGTACTTGCATCGAAATTTTTGTCAATTTTTTTTTTAAATTTGACCAAAACAGTTTTTTACTAAACCGCCCCCAAAAAATATGTAAATATGTTGTTTAGAACCTTTTTCAAAATTTTCTAGTTTTTGGCAAAAAACAACGTTTTTGTAAAAATGGCTAAATATTATGAGTGGATCCATTTACCTTAAGGTATATCTAGCTAAATTATTTCTCTATGTAACAAACTATGTGTCAAAACTAATATACTTCTATGGGGTAGGGTATAGATGCTCGCAGTCAAGAACCAGGCCTACAATGCTAAGCTGCAGGTAAAAAGGAGATCTGCCATTGGGCTCTATATGTAGAAAAAACGAAAATAGAGAAAGGAAATCGATGATATAGAAAGGTGCCACTTCAAAATGATGTTCCCAAGTTTTACCAAATTGTAAAACGTCAAAGTCAGGGATACCAGGCTCGAACAAATCCTGTCACTGTCAGGCAGGACAAACCATTCAATATTTGCGACGGACGCGAAAACTACCAACTACACGACCTTAATAAAATGAGGATAGCAATACCTAAATCTTTCCAAGGCTACCGGATATGAGGGCCTTCCCACCAAGCTTTATAACGCCAACGGAGACGTCATGGTAAGTAACATTCACCAACTTCTAAGTCAAATTTGGTCGGATGAAAGTATGCCTGAAAAATTGAACCTCAGCATATTTTGCCCGATCCACAAAAAAGGAAACCCTCATCAGTGTGGTTTCAGGCCAGGAAAGTCCATAAATGATCAAATCTTCACACATCGGCAGATCCTAGAAAAAAACCCAAGGATACCCACAACCTATTCTTCGATTTCAAAGCCGCGTAGGACAGCATTTATATTAGAGACGAACTATACAGAACCATGTCTAGTTTTGGCATACCGCTCAAACTCGTCCGTATGTCGAGGATGTGGATGGATAATTCTCGCAGCCCAGGGTTGAAAACGACCTCACCAACACATTCGATATCATATAAAGTATCTACACAAGGAGATGCACTTTCATGTGACTTCCGTATTCTCATTCTTGAGAGGATTGTGTAAAACTCCAGATCCAACACGAGAGGCACAATCTTCCATAATTCGGTGCTACTACTAGCATACGCTGACGGTACTGACATCATTAGTGGGACACAACGTGATGTCATAGACACGTTTGCTAGTATAGAGAAGAAAGCGTCAAATAAAGGTTTAGTTGTAAATGAGGATATATAGACTAAGGTTATGCTGTCAACACAAAGGACACACAACATCGACGAATTGGACAGAACGTTACCATTGACATTGTAGCCCTCACTCGAACTACTAAGGAGATTCTATACAAGACCGTAATCATCCTAGTCCTGCTCTATGGCACGCGTCGGGCTGAAGCATGAACCTTATAAAAAGTGGATGAAAAATCCTTTGTCGTTTTGAGAGAAAAATTCATCGAAAAGCCTTTGGTCCCGTTTGCGTTGACGTGCTATGGGGACGCAGATTCAACCAAGAACTATACTATTGCTGTACAGCGACGCGTGCCCCTAGTCAAATAATCCGCATTATACCTTTTAGATTACTAGGAGATGTAGAGCCAGTCGACACCAATACATCGGCTCATAGAGTCTTCGATTAACAAGCAGACGTCGAACGCAGTAAAGGTAGACCTCGCCCTAAGTCTGCGTATGCTAGTAGTTGCACGAATTTTGGGAAAATTGTGCCTCTGGTGTTCCCTCGGGAGTTTTGCAGAATCCTTTCAAGAATCAAATTGAAGAAGTCACATGACAGCCCAGCGCATCGCCTTGCCTAAATCCTTTTTTTGGTATCAAATGTGTCGGTGAGGTCGTTTCCTACCCTGATGGACAGACGGTATACCAAAACTAGACATGGCTCTGTTAAGTTCGTCTCTATAAATTCTTTCGTGGCGGCTTCGAACTCGATAAATAGGTGGTGGGTATAAATTTGAAATTCTTGGGTTTTTTCCAGGATCTGCCGGAGTGTGAAGATTTGATCAGTTGTGGACTTTCCTGACATGAAACCACACTGATAAAAGCCGATCAGGTTGTTGGTAAATGGTTTCAGGCGTTCATATATTACGGCAGATAGGATCTTGTTGGCGATGTTGAGGAGACTTATGTCTCTGTAATTGGCGCTGTTCAGAGGGTCACCTTTTTTGTGGATCGGGCAAACGATGCTGAGGTTCCATTCTTCAGGCATGCTTTCATCCGACCAGATTTGGCCTATCATCTCCGCCAGCTTTATAAAGCTCAGCGGGAAAGGCCGTCATTTTCGGCGGCCTTATTAAGCTTGAGTTTAAATATTGCTATCCTCACTTCACTTAGGTCGGGAAGTTGGCATTTTTCGTTGCCAATATTAAATGATTCGTTTTGCCTGACATCGGAATGTTGTTCGTCATAGCCGTTTAACAGTCCGCAGAAGTGGTTCTTCCATATCCTCAGCATCGACTGTGTCTCAACTACGATATTTTCTTGTTCATCTCGACAAGTTCGAGCCTCGTATCCTTGGCTGTGATGTTTTTCACTTTGGTAAAACTTGCGAACATCGTTTCTAGAGTGGCATATCTCTATATCCACGATCGTGCGGCCATAGAGCTCAATGGCAGGTCTCGCCTTTACCTGCAGCTTTGCCTTGTAGTCCTAGTTATTGGCTGCGGGCATCTGTCGGCATTCCTCATCAATATCGACAGCGCTGTGTGATAAAATTATAGAATCGAAAGACAGCCTATTTACTTTGGAAGGCTACAAATTAAATTAAAAGTCCAACGGTGCATATACTGCCAGTTAAGAACAGAAGTGGAAACGGGGTAAAAAGAAGAAAGCAAAAATAGCTAAAGAAATAAAAGAAGATATCAACTTGAAAAGGTTCCGGATTTGATCTAATAAACGGAGAAATACTGAAAAAAAACTTCCTAAAAAAGGTATGAAAAAAAATACCAAAGATAATTTATGCAACAAAACAAAAAATCTTCTGTTAAGCGGCCTAATCAGTCCAAGTCCTCCAAAAGATAAGTTAAAACTTTCACAACAAACCTTTCCATATATAAGAATTACCAACAATTATTAAGAAATATTTATACTTACGCTCAGTAGTTGTTGCTTTCTCTCTGTATGCTGTGTATAACATTTCAAACTTTGAAGATATCGCCTGTGGCTCTGCATAATATCGAATGTGTAAAATATTCGACGTTGATGACAGGGGCTCACCCGTCGACCCACAAAAATTCTTAACCCTTGAGGATGACAAAAATTTTTTATCACATAAATAGAATTTTTTATATCTTTTTGTATGTCGAAACTCACCTAGATGGTATATTTGTATGTTCAGCGAATATGTCAATAAAATTGGTATCACAATCGTTGGGTTTGCTCAAACTAAATGAAAGAAACTTTACTTGGATCTGTAGGCAGAAATACGTCATTAAAAATAATTCAATTCGTCTCAAAACTTCAAATAACCAACCTTATAGCTCTCTTTCACCTTTATGACCCACATGCAATCAAGTGGTATCTTGTATTTGGTGACATTCGACAAGATATGGTCTGGGACATCTGATGAATTGACGTAGCCCTCACCTAAGAGGTCATCCCTCTCAATCGTACAATTCAATTCTGTGCTAATAACTGAAAGGTACCAGATATGAAAATAAAGTGTCTGGCTTTAAACAAAATATCCTCGAATCATAGGATTTAAAAAAAAAACATACCGTCCTTTGGCCGATCAATGAACTCGTAGACGGCAGTAAATCCGGAATACTCTATACTTTCATCTGAATGGAAATGTAACCAAAGATGGCGTTCTTTGGATGTGATCAAGGGTGGGAACTCTTCTCCGCAGTATCTGTCAATTAAATTCGAAAATCCATAGGGACCATCACGTATCTGTGTTGGTAAAATAAAAATAAATCCAGAATATAGTGAGATTATTTTCTGCTTGAATAAACAATTTTTTTTTTTGAATGAAAATTAATTCAGTCTGGGATCGAGATTGAAAACGATGCGCAGTGAAACTCTACAAAAGGGCATTTGTATGGATTCCTATGGGTGAAGGTTTATTCTTTGGACCAAAGGGGGGGAATACTTTACATGGGGCGGTATATGATAGAAAAGTGAATGAGAAATAATCCTTTCATGATGATTTGCTTGTTGATTTGACTTTACAAAGATCTGTTGAATTTAAATTGCTTGCCAAAAAAAAAAACTTTCGTTGAACTCAGGGCCTTGGGTTTCTTTTCTATCCACTTTTGCGTGCGTTTATATGGCTTGGTCAATATTGTACCGCATCCAAATGCCAAGTTTCTATATACATATTCATATCCAGATGGAACATATTATAAAGGGTGATCCAAGTAGAGATACTTTTTTATAGCCTATAATAGCCTTTTTTGACAGATCACGTGTGAGTTGTGTCATGCTGTCATGTTATTTTTGTTTAGTATTGTTTGGCATTTCATAATGGAAAGACTTACGCGTGAACAACGTTTACAAATTGCTCAACTTTATTATGAAAATTCACGTTCTGTGAGGAATGTGTTTCGTGCACTTCGCTCAACTTATGGTCAACATAATCGGCCTACTGAGCGTACTATTCGCAACACCATCACCCATTTTGAGACCCAGCATTCATTATTGGATAATTTTCGACCGAATAGACCACGTCCAGTACGCTGTGAAGAAAATATAGCGGCCGTAGCTGAGAGTGTACACGAAGACCTTAGAGAGTCGATTCGGCGCCGTTCGCAGCAACTCGGACTGACGTATGGAACGACTTGGCGCATTTTACGTCAAGATCATAAATTGAAAGCGTACAAAATACAGCTTGTGCAAGAACTGAAGCCGCTCGACCTTCCCAAGCGACATCGCTTCGCTCTATGGGCTCTTGAAAAGTTCCAAGAAGATCCGACGTTTTCGTGGCAAATTTTGTTTAGCGATGAGGCCCATTTCTGGCTCAATGGGTATGTAAACAAACAAAATTGCCGCATTTGGGACGAAGAGCAATCTGAAGAGATTGAAGAACTGCCACTTCATCCAGAAAAAACAACGGTTTGGTGTGGTTTGTGGGCCGTTGGAATCATCGGTCCATATTTCTTTAAAAATTATGCCTGTGCGAACGTAACCGTCAATGGCGACCGTTATCGTGCCATGATAACCGACTATTAGATGCCTGAAATTGAAGCTCGTGATCTCGGCGACATTTGGTTTCAGCAAGACGGCGCCACTTCTCACACATCGCATCAATCAATGGACTTATTGAGAGAACATTTCGGTGAGCACATAATTTCACGTTTTGGGCCGGTCGATTGGCCACCAAGATCGTGTGATATCACACCGTTAGACTTTTTCCTGTGGGGATATGTAAAGTCAAAAGCTTATGCCGACAAACCCGCTTCGATTCAGGCCTTGGAGGAAAACATCACGCGTGTCATTCGCCAGTTACCAGTCGAAATGCTCGAACGAGTGATCGAAAATTGGACTCAACGGATGGACGATCTGCGACGTAGCAACGGCCAACATTTGATAGACATAATCTTCAAAAAAAAAATGCCAAAGAATGTTCTTTCAAATGATAATAAACATTCTCCGTTAAATTTGAATTTTCTCTGTTTTTTTCTTTAAAAAAGTAGGGAACCTCGAAATGGATCACCCATTACTTGGAATATTATATCAAAGGAAATATAGCGTAGTACCTAGTGCCAAAAATGTAAATAGAAAATCAGATTTTCAGCTTTGATTAAGTGAAGTCCATCCAGAAGACTACCTTTTTGAAGAACATTTCTGAAGGCCGGATAATGATGATAAAGACATACTTTAGGACGATCACAGTGAAGCAATTATTAGAATGATACAAAACCGAGTAGCAAATTGGGGCTATATTTCCGTATGCAGGAACACCAACAATTTTCACATCGGCACTTATTTAGAGCTGATCTTACAAATCCGAGTAGTTTCAATTTTTATACAAATTTTAATGCCTTAATCAGTTATAAGGATTCTTAATAAGCCACGGACTGAACTGATTTTATTTTTGAAGACTTTGGTAAATGAAATAAGGAGACAACGACGTTCATGTCTGCACCTACTGAAATGTGTGAAAGTTAAATAGAAGAGGTGCAGTGAAACAGCTAGCGGAGCTGCTACAACAGACAAAGACTGCCACCTAGCCGGGAAAAAAGGATGAACAACTGTGAAATCCTTTATGGAGTGTGATAGAGTGAGCAGAAATTGTGACAATTTGGATGTCGATTTGTTATAAGTGCCAGATTTAAGCAAGAAGTCTCATGACAGAAGGATGAATTCGCGAATATAATCCTTATATGGGCTTATCTACGCTCCAATGGAAGAAAATGATGATATTGCGAAAGACTGCTTCTACGAGCTATTAGAGAACACTTATGTGAGACTCCCGAAGTTCGATGTGCTGGGATATACACTGCGCGTCATCAGGTTAGCACACCCCTGCTTTTAATAGTTTTCGGCCATTTCTAATAAAAGTAAGAAAGCTAAAATTCTAAAAATTCTAGCGATTATTAACAAATCAATTTTCAACTAAATAATACAAAAATTAGTGTTTCTCTATTTGTCAATATTTTTTTATAATTTATTTACGAAATCAACTGAAAAATTAAAAATTTAAATTAGGTCATCAGGTTAGCACACATCTTATACCCTATCCCATAGGGGGGTATATTAGTTTTGACATTAAGTTTGTAACATAGAGAAATAATTTCGATACATATACCTCAAAGTATATGGATCGATTCAGAATCGCTAGCTGAGTCGATTAAGCCATGTCTGTCTGTCCGTCCGTCTGTGTGTCACCGATTTTTGGGCCTTAAATTTTGAGCTAGAGTGTTGAAATTTGGTATATAGATTCTCTGGCCGACGAAGCAGAACAAGTGTAAAATTTTTTGAAATCCGCCCACTGCCACGCCCCCTTTTTGAAAAACGTAGTTTAAAGCCAAACCGTAAGGAATTTCAAAAAAGTGTCTGAGCAGCATATTTAGACAATCCTAATATCTATATTTCGTTCATACAAAGTTTTTTGCCACGCCCACTTTTTGGGGGCGTTTTTAGTAAAAAACGCTTTTTGTCCAAATTTTAAAACTTTCGAAAAAAATTTTGATGCAAATACTTTCGCAATGGTAATATAAACATTTTGTCCATAGATCATTTTCACCTGCGCCCACATTTTGGGGGCGTTTTCTTACAAAAACCATTTGTATACCCCATCCCAAGGCATTACCAATAGAAATACGTTGGTTTTTGTCGAACCACAAAAGATTTTGATAAACTGTCTGAGCAATATATTGTGACAATGTCATTTTCTGTATTTCATAGCCATAAGGCCTATATTTTGAGGATATTAATTTTAAGGATGGGATGGGATAGGGTATTCAACGATCCGCACAGCGGGTTGTAGCCTCTCATATGTTTATACCCTATCCCATAGGGGTATATTAGTTTTGATACATAGTTTGTAACATAGAGAAATAATTTAGCTACATATACCTCAAAGCATATGGATCGACTCAGAATCGATAGCTGAGTCGATTTAGCCATGTCTGTCCGTCCGTCCGTCCGTACGTCACCAGTTTTTGGGCCTTAAATTTTGAGCTAGAAGGATGAAATTCGGTACACGTGCTCTTTGTTGCTCCCAGCAGAACAAGTGTAAAAATTTTTGAAATCCGCCCACTGCCACGCCCCCTTTTTAGAAAAACGTATTTTTTGGCCAAACCATAAGGAATTTTGAAAAACTTTCTGAACAACATATTTAGACAATCTGAATATCTGTATTTCGTTCGTATAAAGTTTTTTGCCACGCCCACTTTTTGGGGGCGTTTTTAATAAAAAACGTTTTTCGGTCAAATTTTAAAATTTTCGAAAAAACTTTTGATGCAGAATCATTAGTAGTATAAATATGAACATTTCGTCCATAGACTATTTCAACCCACGCCCACTTTTTGGGGGCGTTTTTATATAAAAACCATTTTTACACACTACCCCATAACATATGCAGGAGAAAACCTTGTCTTTTGTAGAACCGTCAAAGTTTTTTGTAAACAGTCTGAACAATTTGTTGTCACCATGTCATTTTCTTTATTTTATCCACATCGTGTTTTTAGCCATGTCCACTTTTTGGGGGTTTTAGTTTTACAGATAGGATGGGATAGGGTATTCAACGATCCGCACAGTGGATTGTAGCCTTCTCATATGTTTTTTTTTAAATTTTTCTAACTTTTTCAGGTAAGAACTTATTTTTAAACTTATAAACTAACTAATTTAAACATTTTTTTTACAATTTTAATAATTAGTCGATCCTCCCTTGTTGAGAATCATCTCATAGATCCGATTGGGAAGCGATTCGTACAACGTTCCAGTATAATTCAAGGAAATGGCTGATCAAGCGCTTTTAATGCCTTCAATTAATTTCTCTTTGGTAGAATATTGCCTGCCAGATTTGTAAACTTTGCGAGCCAGCCATCCCCATACGTTTTCTATTATATTGATGTCCGGTGAGTAAGGCGGCCACTTCAATAAACCAACGTTTTGTGCTTCAATCCAAGACCTAATCACCCGGGCAGTGTGAATCGGAGCATTGTCGTGTTGGAAACGCCATGGCACATTTCCAAATAAATTTTTAAAATGGGGAAAAGCAGTTTCCAGTACTTTTTTATAAGTGTTTGCATTCATATTTGTGTTCAAAAATTGCAGCTCGCACGTACCATAGTAGGAGATAGCTCCCCACACCATCACACCGCCCACACAACTATGAAGTCGATCCAACTGATGTTCCTCCTTCCGAAGATCATGGAAATAATAGTTGTATCCATCGGGTCCTTCCAAATTAAATTTCTTTTCATCCGAAAAGACAACATAGTGCCAATCAGATTTCCAGGCCATGTGCTCTCGTGCGAAATTTAATCGCATTTTTTTTTCGAGCATCGTTAAGTGGTGGTTTTTTCTTTAGTTTTAATCTTTTCAATTGTGGAGCATTCTTTATCACCCTTTGAACAGTAGATAAGCTCGCTTTAACACCAACATTTGCCCTGATCTTTGCGGTAGATTCATGAGAGTTGGATGCGTTTCTCAAAATTGCTCTCTTATCAGCATCGGAAATCACTTTATTATTACCGCCTTTATTATTTCGACCATATCCCGACTTATTACGTAAAAAAATGTATATCACTTTTCGACTTCTGCCAACGTTTTTTTTTGATATTTCACTTATTGAAAGCCTGAGCTCTTTATAAGCTTCATTTTTTGCTTTCTCTTCAACCGATAGTATTTTTCCTTTACCCATATTAAAAAAAATAGATCACTTGAGCAGTAAATAAAATTTGGTGCCAATACGTGTTCAAATTCCGAAGATAAATGAAAGACAAGTGCATGTGCTAACCTTATGACGCAAAAATTAAGCTCATATTTCCATTAAAACTAAAAAATAGCAAAAACCATATAACGGTACATTGTTATTGCATGTTCTCTTTGCCAATGATAGTACATACAAAGATGAGAAAAATAGAAAACAAAAAAGTAACTGCAAGTTAACAACAACAAAATCAGAAGCAATCGTATTAGGCTGATGAAGCTGTGCTAACCTGATGACGCGCAGTTTATGTATCAACGCAATGGTAGGGAAAAAGGGCTCAATGGCGCGATGGTTATTGCGATGACCATAGAAGTTCACTTTTAAATGATTTTTTAATGGCCTCGCCTCGTGATGATCTGACAAACCATCCAAATAATATCAATGGACAAGAAACGCTTATCTCAACTTCGGATTCGGCATTAAACAGAAGGCCCCGCCATAGTCCAAGAAGTATGCACGCACACATAGAAAGAGCCTTCAACAACGTTACGAACGGTTTCTAGCAATTGGATCGTAACCATGCTCAATAACCGGATCATTTCGTCAACACTAGGCGATTGTACCAAAAGGATCACAACGTCAAGAGGTACCCCCCAGGGAGGCGTACTATCCCCACTCCTCTGGCTGTTAGTAGTCAACGAGGCACTTAAGAAGCTGGATATCACTGCAATAAAAATAGTGGCATACGCTGATGACGTAGTCCTCATGGCGTGCGGAAAATTCCCACCGACACTGAGTGAAATTATGCAAAGATGTCTCAATATGCTCAGCAAGTGGGCAAAGTCTTGCGGGCTGGGTGTAATTCCAAACAAAACAGAACTGGTTCTCTTTACTAACAGGAGATCGATCCCAGCATTTCCGGCACCGTCTTTGGAAGATTCGACTCTCTCATTGTCAGCAAGCGCGAAATATCTGGGGGTGATACTTACTTACTTAAGTGGCGCTACAGTCCGGAATGAACCTGGGCCTCAACCAACATGCCTCTCCAATTAGCCCGGTCTTTAGCTAACTGCCTTCAGTTGCGCACTCCAAGTTGGTGGAGGTCGGTTTCCACTTGTGCGCGCCACTTAAGGCGAGGTCTTCCTCTACTGCGTCCGACGTCTGGCTGGGAATCGAAGACTCTGCGAGCCGGAGTATTGGTGTCCATTCGTTCTACATGTCCTAGCCATCTTAAACGTCCAATGCGGAGTTTTTTGACCAGGGGCATGTCGCTGTACAGCTCGTATAGTTCTTGGTTGAATCTTCGTCTCCATAGCCCGTCAACGCAAACGGGACCGAAGATTTTTTGAAGAATTTTCCTCTGGAATCTACCAAGGATTTCTTCATCCGCTTTTGATACGGTCCATGCTTCAGCGCCGTAGAGCAGGACTGGGATGATCAGAGTCTTATATAGGATCTCCTTAGTAGTTCGAGTGAGGGCTTTACTACTAAATTGCCTTCTTAGCCCGAAGAAACAGCGGTTGGCAAGAGTAATTCTTCGTTTAATTTCTGACGAGAAATAGCGGAGCCGAGGTAGACAAAGTCCCGTACTACCTCAAAGTTATATCTGTCAATGGTGACGTTCTGTCCAATTCGTCGATGTTGTGAGTCCTTTCGTGATGACAGCATATACTTAGTCTTACCCTCATTTAATGCTAAACCCACCTGGGGGTGATACTTGATAGTAAACTGAACTGGAATCTAAACGTTGAAGAAAGAGTAAAGAAAGCAAATATTGCCCTCTATAGCTGCAACAGAATCTGCGGCAAAAAATGGGGCCCATCCCCGAAGGTCACAAAATCGCTATACACAGCCATTGTCAGACCAATCCTAACATACGGTTGCTTGGTCTGGTGGAATGCTATGAAAAAAGCAAAACATATGACCAAGCTTACGAAAGTTCAAAGGACAGCATGCATACTCACGACAGGAGCCATGCGCACTAGCCCCACAGTAGGGTTAGAAACAATCCTAAACATAACACCAATTGACTTACAAATCAATGACACAGCAGCAAAAAGGCGCAGCAAGACTCAAAGAAACGGGCAATCTACTTACGAAGCCTTTTGGCCATAGCTCAATATTAAACTCAATGGCATATGCGGATGTAGCATCTGACTACATTGTCCCATACCACGTCTTTGATACTAATTACTCTATCAGAATACCAAGAAGAGACGAATGGTCTTCAAACAATGTGTTATCTAACATTGAAATAGCAATCTATACCAACGGATCCAAAATGGAAGTCGGAGTGGGCTCTGGTGTCTACTCTGAAAAGATCGGGCTAGCTACATCCATGAGATTAGCAAACTCGTGTAGTGTATTCCAAGCTGAGATCCTGGCCATAGGGCTAGGGTATTGGACATATCACATGAGGATATCTCCATCTACGTGGATAGTCAGCGGCCATTAAAGCTCTGGCATCCAATATAGTAAAATCACGGGTAGTTGGACGCTGCCGCGAAGAGCTGAAGGCTCTCTGTCACCAAAACAAAGTCCAATTATCTGGGTGCCAGGACATAATGACATTACAGGAAATGAGAAAGCAGACGAGCTAGCCAGACTAGGATCGTCCAGTTGGATTTCCCTAGCTGATAAAAGGGTCAATCCCCCGCTAGCATCTAAAAAACATGTAATAACCAAGCACACTCAAAAATCAACCATAACAAGATTGCAAAATACAATAACTTGGACCCACACAAAATCTCTCTAGCCGGAATTAAGCGGCAGCAAATCAATCAAGCTATTAGCTTTGAATATACCATCCATTTCTATAGCGGTGAGAGTGATAACAGGTCACAACCTGTTGGGTAAGCACTCAAATACGATAAAACTGACTGGTGCGAACCAACTTTGCAGGAAATGCAGCGACCCAGACGTCGAAGAAGAGGTCTCACACTACAATGCCACTGCCCTGCGATCAGTGGCAGTCGTTTTAAAATACTAGGCAGCCTTTACTTCGATGACCTAACGACTATCCCAATAGCGCTCATAGTCCGTTTTTGTAGCAGATCAGGATGGAGCAACTACCTCTTTGAGGCTGAAGGAGCAACACAGACCAGCACCGCATAAGTATCACTATCAAACTTAACCAGGTATCCTCTTTCTCTATTTCAGGATACTTTCTTCGAAGGGTATCGCTATGGGCCCACATAGGCCTATGCGAGCTTGACGACTCACCCGAGCGTCAACAGGCCATCTAACCTAACCTAACCTATGCACGCACACATGAATGCTTGTGAGAAAAAGCTAGGCCCTGGGTGCTAACGAGCCTGTTACACAAAAAATTGTTTTTTTTTTGTTGGTAGGAAAATGGACATATTTAGCAGTAATTTCGGAAGATAAAGCCTACACGACAACACGTCTGGCACAGAAGCCTAATTGCTGCGGAACGAAATGCTACTATAACCAGCACACGTTTCCCTCACCATGATATTCATAGGGGGACATGGCAGTCTCTAGATCAACGAAGGGTCAATCAAATTGATTACATTGCGATAGACAAGAGGCACGCATCCAGTATTTTAGATGTCCGAACATTCCGAGGGGCTAACAAAGACTCGGAACACTATCTTGTTGCTGCTAAGGTGAGAACACAAGCTTTTTAGAAAGAAGAAAAAAGAGATATAAAAGGGCGTAAACGAGGGTATAGGGTATAGAGAGGTGCCACTCCAGGAATGATATTCGCAAGTTTTACCAAAGTGTTAAACGTCCAAAACAGGAGCACAAGGGTCGAAGAGAATCAAGAAAGGAAAAATCGCAGTTGGGACACAGGTAATGCTGGGAATATCGAAGAATCACTTCTGAAGACCGCTAAACAATTTTAGCGGTTTGGCAACGACAGCGAAAACTACAAACTCTGACCTACTGAAGTTTTTTTTTCGGTTGCGCCTGGTGGTGAGGAATCTTCATAGGAGACCAATGGTCTATGAAATCGACATGCTTTGACTTGATCTTTGTCCACTCGCATGCTTTGTTAAGTGCCAGTTTGAATTTTCCCGTTGATAATTCGACTGACTCATCCATTGCGAGGATAGCCTGCGAATGTTGCTACAATGGTCCTTTCATCTTATGGTATATCTCTTGTGTAGAGTAGGAGTAGGAATGGGGCGAGTACGCTTCCTTGCAGAGGTAGATAGGTAGGTAAAAGTGGCGATTTGGCATGAACCCAAGTAGCACTTATGTGCCTTTTTGTTACCACGAATCGTGTGATCTTTGTTATGATCCTTGTTGTGGATGTGATACAGGCGGTCTCTAGATCTAGCCTGTGAGGTTAAAAAAACGGATAAGATCGTGTATCCTTTTACCCGAGATATCGCTATGGTTGTCCTTGTAGAACACCGGAGTGGATTTGTTTGAAGTCTGAGTATTCTGTCTCATGTCTAATACGAAACAGTCTGTTTTTAAGGCAGGATTCCAGAAACAGTAGGATTATCCTTAGCTTATATCTTAGACGGCGATGACGAACAACATTCCGCTGTCAGGCAGAACGAACCATTCAATATTGGCAACGACAGCGAAAACTGCCAACCACCCGACCTGAGTGAAGTGAGGATAGCAATATCTAAACTCAAGCTTAATAAGGCCGCCGAAAATGACGGCCTTTCCCGCTGAGGTTTATAAAGCTGGCGGAGATGATAGGCCAAATCTGGTCGGATGAAAGCATGCCTGAAGAATGGAACCTCAGCATCGTTTTCCCGATCCACAAAAAAGGAGACCCTCTGAACTGCGCCAACTACAGAGGCATAAGTCTCCTCAACATCGCCTACAAGATCCTATCTGCCGTAATATGTGAACGCCTGAAACCGTTTACCAACAACCTGACTGGCCATTATCAGTGTGGCTTTAGGCCAGGAAAGTCCACAACCGATCGAATTTTCACACTTCGGCAGATCCTGGAAAAAAACTCAAGAAGTCCAAATCGATACCCACCACCTATTCATCGATTTCAAAGCCGCATATGGCAGCATTTATAGAGACGAACTGTACAGAGCCATGTCTAGTTTTGGTATACCGCCCAAACTCGTCCGTTTGTGTAGGATGACGATAGAGAATTCTCGCTGCTCCATCAGGGTCGGAAACGACCTCACCGACACATTCGATACCAAAAAAGGATTTAGGCAAGGCGATGCGCTGTCATGTGACTTCTTTAAACTGATTCTTGAGAGGATTGTGCAAAACTCCAAAGCCAACACCAGAGGCACAATTTTCCAAAAGTCGGTGCAACTACTAGCATACGCTGACGATATTGACATCATTGGTAGGACTCAACGTGATGTCATAGCCACGTTTGCTAGTATAGAGAAGGAAGCGGCGAAAATGGGTTTAGCAGTAAATGAGGGTAAGACTAAGTATATGCTGTCATCACGAAAGGACTCACAACATCGACGAATTGGACAGAACGTCACCATTGACAGATATAACTTTGAGCTAGTACGGGACTTTGTCTACCTCGGCTCCGCTATTAACTCTGACAACAACATCTCGTCAGAAATTAAGCGAAGAATTACTCTTGCCAACCGCTGTTTCTTCGGGCTAAGGCAATTTAGTAGTAAAGCCCTCACTCGAACTACTAAGGAGATCATATATAAGACCCTGATCATCCCAGTCCTGCTCTAAGGCGCTGAAGCATGGACCGTATCAAAAGCGGATGAAGAAATCCTTGGTAGATTCGAGAGGAAATTTCTTCGGTCCCGTTTGCGTTGACGGGCTATGGAGACGAAGATTCAACCAAGAACTAAACGAGCTGTACAGCGACATGCCCTGGTCAAAAACTCTCCATTGGACGTTTAAGATGGCTCGGACATGTAGAACGAATGGACACCAATACTCCGGCTCGCAGAGTCTTCGATTCCCAGCCAGACGTCGGACGCAGTAGAGGAAGACCTCGCCTTAAGTGTGGCGCACAAGTGGAAACCGACCTCAACCAACTTGGAGTGCGCAACTGGAGGCAGTTAGCTAAGGACCGGGCTAATTGGAGAGGCATGTTGGTTGAGGCCCAGGTTCATTCCGGACTGTAGCGCCACTTAAGTAAGTAAGTAAGTTATATCTTAGACCTTCGTGCCATACCTTGTCGAAAACTTGTGATACGTCGAGAAAAGTGAAGGAGCGAAAATTTTTTCATTCTCGATTTCTTAATTTCTTTCTCAATTTCATTCCTTATTAGATACATTTGATCCATGGTGTGATATTTTACCCGAATGACGAATTGATGATCTGGGATGCAGCGTCTTTTTACATTTATTGGTTGTGATCAACTTTCAATTGCCATGGAATATATAAAAGTCTCAGAGAAGCATTTATAATGTAGAGCAGCTTAACTGATGTCTGTTTTCGGTAACTACTTCAGAATTTCGCCAGTGATTACATCATATCCTGGAGCTGGGACAGGGATATGGTTTTACTTTATAGTTGTCGGGTGCCGTATTAGCACTCGGTTCTAACTTTAAAGGTTGTCCATCGAACGGCCTGAATGTTTCTTTTAGATGCTCGACAAATAAATGTACTTTCTCTTTGTCATCTTTCCCATGCTCATTCGCCGTTAGCTTTTCTTATTGGTGACGAATGCACTTTGGGTTTCCTTATGGACTTCAAGGCCTTCAATAGTGAGTAGTTTGAACTTTTATTCGTAGTCTATGCCTCGAAATATGTAGAAGTCTACCGATTTCTTAAAATCTGTAGGTCATTCTTGAGTTTGTTCCAAGTTGAGAATCAACTTAAGCTAAATGCTGTCAGAAATAAAGGCCTTACCACCTAATGTTATAAAGCCGGTGGAGATGATATGGTAAATTACATTCACCAACTTACAAGCTGAATTTGGTCGGATAAGGTAATGCCTTAAGAATGGATCCTCAGAATCTTATGACTGATACACAACAAAGTAGACCCTCTAAACACCTATAGCAGAGGCAAAAGTCTCCTCAAAATCTACTTAAGAGTTATGTGGAGCTGTACAGCGACATAGCCCTTGTCGACGAACACCTAATTGGACGTTTGGCTAGGACACTTAGAGCGAATGGACACCAAAACACCGGCTATCAGAATCTTCGATCTCGCCTTAGGTGGCGCTCCCATAAGTAGAACCCGACCTCAACCTATTTGAAGTTAGCTATGTTACGGACTAATAATTGGAGAGTTTGTTCATTCCAGACTGTAGCGCTACTTTAGTAATTAACTTCTTCAGAATCCAGGTTCTATTAATCAGCAGCGATCACGGTATGTTCTGTGACGTGATCGCCTAAATACCGTCGAGCACATAATCGCACATCGGCGATATGCGTTAAGTGAACAATTTTTGACAGCAAAGCGTTAAATTTTTTCCGAAGTTGTCTGATGAAGAATTTCTGCGAAATCAAACGAACGCGATTGTATATTTTCTTTGTTCAGCAACGGATACCTTCAAAGCAAATTGAGTTCCGATTGCAACTGACTTTCGTTTCGGAAATTGTTCCGAATGGATACCCCGGTAAGGGTGATTGTTCCAGGATGAAGGTCAGTGTGCCGGAAATTAAAAAAAAATCACCGGCAATTCTTTGAAGCCCTGGAAGCATGCGGTAATTTTATGAGGCAGCATTCCAGTTTTCGTTTATTGGTTTGTTTGTGAGCAACACCACACGGTGTGTCTGGCTTTCGCGTCGCAGTCCAGGATCAAATTATGTTAATGGATAGGTGAAGTACTGTGTCCTCTCCCGCTTATGTCGTTGTCGTTTCATTCTGATACTCTTTCATGGAGGTTAGTTTTACAACCATCCTTCATCCACAATGTCCTAAAAAAACATTATAAGAGAAGTTATTCGGATTTCGGAAAGCTCCTTTTTATCTTGGAAGTAAAGGGTGGTTTTTTGAGGTATAGAACTTCGAATTGAAATTAAACACAAGAAAATCGAAATTTGAACCGCGGCCGGTTCGAATAAAGCCAAGTCTAGAGGTCCAATTTTCAACCACTTTTTCGAGCATTTGGGGCCGTATGTCGGCCGTATGTCGACGCCACGAATGTTGGCTTCCAAGTCCCCTAACGTTTCTGGTTTGTTGGCGTAGACGAGCGACTTCACATATCCCCAAAGAAAGTAATCCAATGGTGTCAAATCACACGATCTTGGTGGCCAATTGACAGGTCCATTCCGCGAAATTATGCGCTTATCGAATGTTTCCTTCAATAAATCGATTGTGACGTGGGCCGTGTGGCATGTATCGCCGTCTTGTTGGAACCACATTTCATCCACATTCATGCCATCCAATTCGGAAACAAAATAGTCGGTTATCATGGTTAGTGACTCTTCAGCATCATTCCGGAAGAAGTATGGCCCAATCAGCCCTATCGAGGTATCCGTCGGAGCGGAAAATTTTCCGCAACGCATACTTCGTCGGAGGTTAAAATTCCATTCGAGGTATGTGTCATCGGAAAAAAAATCTTCCCAAATGCGACGGGTTCACTTCACTACAATTCGTAAATAAATTCCGCGAAGAATTTGTGTCGGAGGAAATCGCAGAAAGAATGGCACTTAGCTGTCAAAAATCGCATGAAAAATCCACCTCAACGCAATTTGCCGGGGTGCGTTACAAAATGTCGGAGAAATATTTCGAACAGCTTTTCCGAGGAATACCTCGAGCAAAAATCCTCCGAATCGTACGAAATCGGAAAATTTTCCACTCCGACGGATACCTCGATAGGGCCGAATGACTCCACCAGTCCATAGAGCACGCCAAACAGTCAGTTTTTGTGGATGTAATGGGGTCTCAAGGGTGTCATGTGGATTCTCTTCATTCCAAATTCAGCAATTTTGCTTGTTGACGTAGCCATTCCACCAAAAATTAGCCTCATCTCTGAACAAAATTTTGCAATGAAAATCAGCATCGAGATCAATCTCATTTTTGGCCCATACACCAAATTCTTGGAAAAGTTCGTAAGCCAAGATCTTTGCGCAAAATATTCCATAAAGCTGATGGACAAAGCTCAAATTGTTGTGTACGGTGGCGAATCGATTCATTCGGGTCCCCTTCAAAACGGACGGAGCTTGCGACAAACTTCGCGAACTCAACCATTATTTTCAAAATAAATTTGCACGATTTGCAAGCATTGTTCATTTGTCAACCTGTTCATGATGAAATGGCAAACCAAACTGAATATAAATGACATTAGAGTTGCCCGATTTGACCACAAGATGTCAGTTTTATCTTTATTCGAAAAACCAACCTCTAAAAAAACACCCTTTACAAGGTGGCACAAAATTGTCCCCAATGTTCTTTGGCTGTAATTTTTGATTTTATTCCGCAAACAAATCGACGCAATTATTTTTTCGCGATTCAAGAGCATATTTTGTATCTGTTCACTTCATAAATGTCAAAATAGAATTGACATTTGCCACCATATGCAAAAATTTTAGCATCTTCCGATAGGGTGATGACTTTAGCGCCATCTCAAACGCATATTTTGTATCTGTTCACTTCATAAATGTCAAAATAGCACTGACATTTGCCACCATATGCAAAATGTTAGCATCTTCCGATAGGGTGATGACTTTAGCGCCATCTGTTAGTAGATTTCATGTTTTCTGTTCATAGAATTGGATTGTGACGGAGAAATAGAGGAGTATCCTTGTGCCTGTCTTGCCCAATGCAGCCTCTACAGATATCTTCATCCTTGAAATGATCTTCCTCTGTGTAGTTTCTTATGAGTTTATGACATGTGAGTGCCCCAATTATCTTAGACAGCGATGTTGTCGGATATAGTAGAAGTTTTCTGGTGCAGTTCTTGTCGCACACAGGCCAGAACCAACGGTGATAAGAGGTATTTTAACTGTTATTACCTTCATTTTGATCCTGTTTTCCATTTTTCTTTTGAGATTTCACAGCTGTTGATGAACCGTGTTAAGTCACTGGTCATTATGTTCTGTCGTTCTATTTATTTCCAGTTCATCGGCCACCTTTTTGCCGGCTAAAACCGTCTGATCTGGAACGCTGCAGAGTTTGACATTATGCTGTGAGCTCCTAGTTAAAAAGAAAGAGTCAAAATCTTTCATTGGTGCTAGACTATTGTAAGTTATATAGGCCTATGTGGCATACAAGCTCTCTTCACCTTCAAGTACTGATATGCAAATATTTATTTCAGCCTATCTGATGTCAAACCTTAGGCCTCAAGACTTCTCTTCAGTTTCTAGAGATTCTCCGTATATAAGAAGAAGGAAATGCTTGTGGTATAAAGAAGGATACTGTAACATAACTCCAGGATTTCTGTAAAATGACTGCTAGAACTGCTTTATGGACGTTGTGGCAGTTCTACTAAAATGGGGATTTACCTGTCGTATACCTCAGTGAAACTGCCACAACATAGCATCTGACAAATAATGTTGACAGCCTTATCCTAAAACCTTTGGAATTTCCTACATCCCATGAAATAAAACACTTCTCCGAAAATTCGAGCTAAACTATTCCATTTTTCGCATGAATCTTCAATTTAAAACCCAACGGGGTTGATGAGCACACACAGACAGGAAATCCTTACGCACAATTTCGCAACAGTGATGTGAAATTCCTTGAGAATTTAATTAAATTTCCCAGAATCTCAAGTCTTAGCTCATCACATCGAATTAATACCCGACAATCTACCCAAGAAATGAAAACAAAATTTCCCCAACATAAATCTCAATTCACTTGAAGTTTTATATCCCACTTAATTCTCGCTACAAATTATGAAAACCTACAACGTATCGAGTTTAGGTTAGAGGGGGTCTATGTAGGGAACTCTATATCCAGGCAGTGTCAGGCAATCACTGGCTAGTGGGAGGGCTGTCCAAAGAAATAAAATAAATCTAATTTCAAGTGGCAATCATCTGGTGGATTTTATTGTCCATTTCAACCCGCCGCTGGGTAGCTCTTCTAAGTCCAAGATAGAAAACCGTTGGTAATTCCTGAAGACTTTCTCTAACTATTTTCCTTCCAAGAAATGGTGTTGGCCACCATCAAACATTGAGTCCTTTTCTACCACAAATCCCTTTCCAAAAAATAAAAAAAAATAAATTCCACCCCAACATTGAGTATGACCAGATGATGAATTCTCTCCACCACCGCATCGAAGGATATAAGCGATTAAATGTTGACGAGAAAAATATTTAATTAAACGATTTAATGTTCCAACGTAGATATCGTTTGGGCCAAACATCCATTTCTTTCTTTCATTGGTATGAACTCCTCCTCCTAAGCAGAGAGACTCACTATCTTCAACACATTCAAGTGTCCTGGGAGGTTTCTGCTGGCGTTCATATCCTATTCTTCGCTGTTATCTCTTCTATTGTTTGGAGTTCCGTTTTTTTTTTTTTATATCCTTGCTACAAAAAAACGTTCTTCTTGATTGTGATTGTTCTATGTTTCTTGGGTTTGCTTTGTGGCTGTGACCAGGATCCGGTCTTGGTCGGCGAACAGGCAACCAAATAATAGTTAATTTGTATATCCTTGTGGAGAGTTGCTGGCGACTCGTCGTGGTGTTGTTCGTTGACCGAGGTTGGGTCTTTGCCAAATTACGAATAAGATAACTGATGTAATCTATACCTAAGTCTTTCATCTGGGACACTGAGAGCTGTGTAAGTAGGTACTAGGTGTGGCTTTGAGGTGGAAATTATTAATGACTCGCATTTAATTTAAGGTTTCTTCTCGAGAAGTGGATACTTGTCCTGGTTTCTTTGTCGGCGTGTAGAGTGGATGGTATATTATTTTTTTACAAAGGAGCTTATTTTTCTTGGATTTTAATTAGTCTGTGGATATGCCCTCGAGTGAACACAATTTAATTTTTTTTCTTTTGCTGTTGCTGTCATTCAGAATGGAATTTTGTGGTTCAGTTTCTCGAAATGGAATGGATGGATAAAATATTTTTTTTATTGGATATTTTGTGCATTAGAATTTAATTTGATCATTCTTTGTTTGAGTTTTAATATATTTTCAGTGATGCATAATTATAAAGCGACAACATTCTAAGGATGATTGTGGAAAAAATCATAAAGAAAATTTAAGTTTGGGTATGGTATATTTAAGGATCCAAGATGACTTGTGGACTTGGGAAAGATTTAGCGGAATTATATCTGGAATTAAATTTAAATATTACATGGAATTACGTAGTGTTATTGCTACTGTGAATATAGAGAGAACACTTGTGCAAACTGTTCTGCAAAATGGCAGTGGCGAGGGACAACCCATTTTCTGGTAGAGTCCATGATTAAACTTTCACAATGATCATTTCTTAAACCAACCAAAATTATAAGAAAGGAAGCTTACTTACTTACTAACTTAAGAGGCGACAGGGTCCAGAATGAACATGGATCTCAAAAAATGGGTTCCGAAAGAAACGCTTAACTGGAGTCCTGCTAAGTTATGTTAACCATCTCTAAACATCTGCGATGAACAATCATGACGAATCGAGACCTTTTTCACAGGATACTTCCAAGGCTTTAGATCGAGTTTGGCGCAGGGCTTTGTTAGAAAAATTGACAGTAAATGGACATCCTCAAATACTATGCTGCTGGATGGAATACTTACTTAATGTTAGATCTTTGCAAGTAGTTGTGGATGGCGTTTTCTTAGACAGATTCTCTATAAACGTTAAGGTACCTCAAGGATCAATCCTCTCACCCACTCTATTTCCGGTGGATATTAATGACCTTTTAAGGACAATAATGGATATTAATGACCTTTTAAGGACAACTTTTAAGTTTTGCAGATGGTAGTCTCAGCAAGAAACCCCTGGTTTGATGAGGAATGCCGACAGATGCTCGCAGCTAAGAACGAGGCCTACAAGGCTAAGTTGCAGATGAAGACGAGAGCTGCCATTGAGCTCTATAGGCAAAGAAGAAGGGAAGAACATCGGCTTTTCAGAAAGAAGAAAAAAGATCAAGAAAAGCGCGCGATCGAGGATATTAAGAGGTGCCACTCCAGGAACGATGTTCGCAAGTTTTACCAAAGTGTAAAACATCAAAGCCAAGGATAGGAGGCTCGAACAGAATCCTGTCGAGATGAACAAGGAAATATCGTAGTTGAGACACAGTCGATACTGAGGATATGGAAGAACCACTTCTGCAGACTGTTAAACGGCGATGACGAACAACATTCCGCTGTCAGGCAGAACGAACGATTTAATATTGGCAACGACAGCGAAAACTGCCAACCACCCGACCTAAGTGAAGTGAGGATAGCAATATCTAAACTCAAGCTTAATAAGGCCGCCGGAAATGACGGACTTCCCGCTGAGCTTTATAAAGCTGGCGGAGATGACTTGGTAAGTAACATCCACCAACTAATAAACCAAATCTGGTCGGATGAAAGCATCAGCATAGTTTCCCCGATCCACAAAAAAGGAGTTCCTCTGAACTGCGCCAACTACAGAGGCATAAGTCTGCTCAACATCGTATCTGCCGTAATATGTAAACGCCTAAAACCGTTTACCAACACCCTGATCGGCCCTTATCAGTGTGGTTTTAGGTCAGGAAAGTCCATAATCGATCAAATTTTCACACTTCGGCAGATCCTGGAAAATACCCAAGAACTCCAAATCGATACCCACCACCTATTTATCAATTTCAAAGCCGCATACGACAGCATTTATAGAGACGAACTATACAGAGCCATGTCTAGTTTTGATATACCGCCCAAACTCGTCCGTTTGTGTAGGGTGACGATGGAGAATTCTCGCTGCACCATCAGGGTCTGAAACGACCTCACCGACACACTCGATACCTAAAAAGGATTTAGGCAAGGCGATGCGCTATCATGTAACTTGTTTAATCTGATTCTTGAGAGGATTGTGCAAAACTCCAAAGCCAACACCAGAGGCACAATTTTCCAAAAGTCGGTGCAACTACTAGCATACGCTGACGATATTGACATCATTGGTAGGACTCAACGTTTGCTAGCATAGAGAAGGAAGCGGCGAAAATGGGTTTAGCAGTAAATGAGGGTAAGACTAAGTATATGCTGTCATCACGAAAGGACTCACAACATCGACGAATTGGACAGAACGTCACCATTGACAGATATAACTTTGAGGTAGTACGGGACTTTGTCTACCTCGGCTCCGCTATTAGCTATGACAACAACATCTCGTCAGAAATTAAACGAAGAATTACTCTTGCCAACCGCCGTTTCTTCGGGCTGAGAAGGCATTTTAGCAGTAAAGCCCTCACTCGAACTACTAAGGAGACCCTATATAAGACCCTGATCATCCCAGTCCTGCTCTACGGTGCTGAAGCATTGACCGTATCAAAAGCGGATGAAGAAATCCTTGGTAGATTCGAGAGGAAAATTCTTCGAAAAATCTTCGGTCCCGTTTGCTTTGACGGAGACGAAGATTCAAACCACAACTATACGAGCTGTACAGCGACATACCCCTAGTCAAAAAACTCCGCATTGGACGTTTAAGATGGCTAGGACATGTAGAACGAATGGACACCAATACTCCGGCTCGCAGAGTCTTCGATTCACAGCCAGACGTCGGACGCAGTAAAGGGAGACCTCGCCTTAAGTGGAGCGCACAAGTAGGAACTGACCTCAACCAAATTGGAGAGGCATGTTGGTTGAGGCCCAGGTTCATCCCGGACTGTAGCGCCACTTAATGATGATAAATGAGATGATAGTTTCTAACACGACCAGTACAGTATAGCTACGACCAGCAAATATATGGACAAATATGCTCTATATACAAGGACTTACAAAAGATTATGCAATGGGTTCAAAACGGGTTCAAAACGCATCCTATAAACAATGTTTACAGGAAAGAAAAAATACATAGTTCCGCAAATTAAAATGGAGAATACATGCATCAAATCAAAAAATACACCTATCAGCTAGGCATCACAATTGGATCAGATGGAAACATGTAACCTCTATTGCCAAATTAGCAGCGTATCCCAACTAACAATTTCGTTTCGATAAAGCACTATCGAGGCTATTTCCCCTCCAGCAATATTACTTTTAGGAAGCCTTATGGAAAAACATTTGGCGCAATTTTGGGAGGCTATTTCCTTCTATAAGACTTCTTTAAATACTTCTAAAAAGCCTTAAAGAAATAAAGGCCATACAGAAGCAAATTATGGGCTTCGCAAAAAGACATTCCGAAAATATTTGCAAGCCTTATAGAAGTTGAAAAATAACATTATTTTTTATTAGTTTCTTATATTATTTACTTTTATTAATTTCAATTTCAATCTCTTATAATTATTAAAACCCAATTCGTTATGATGAAAGTATGAAATTCCATGCAATTAACTATATAAAAACTCTCATCTTACTGGGATTCGACCTCGCGTTCTCTCGCAGGGTAGTCCAACACGCTATCCACTAGGCTGTACTCTCGAACATGAAGTACGAGTAAATACAACCCAGTACTTGAATCGTGTTGACTCATTCTCCAGTAGGTTCCCGATCTTTTCACCTTTTTTCCAATCTTTACACCTTGTCCCGATCTTTTCACCTTTTTCCTGATCTTTTAACCTTAGCTTTTTTAAGCCTTCATTGGTAAGCTCTATACATGCTATGCTTCGGATTAACTTCGTGCGAAGTTCTACCGAAACATCTTAACTTATGGTACATCTCCGGAAGCTTAAAAAAACCTTACAGAAGTTACGCCATCATAATTTCGGTTATGCTTGTGAATTTGTCTTAAATGTCTTAAACAAGCTTCTACCCAAACAATCGACTGCCAAAATGCTCAACCTCCGCGCACAAGTACTATATAAGGCCTATAGAAATAATTGCTTGTGGGAATTAAATATTTGTACCTTATAGAAGAATAATTGTCAGTTGGGATAAGCTAAGTTACCTTTTCAGAGCAAAGAGATATTTAACACCAGCCCAGTTTCTACTTCTCTATGAAGCTCAAATATGATCAGGTCTTGAATAATGTTCTCATGTTTGAAGTTCAGCTCCGAAACAAATACTGAACTAACTTGACTCTATCCAAAGACGTGAAATCCGCCTTATAGACAATTCCTCCCTTACTTCGAAGCTTCAAGCTTTGTCACAGCGAAGACTTGTAGGACAGATATTATAAGGATGTTCGGAGGAGCTCAGGGAAACCATTCCAAGGCTCGTTGCATATTAACGACCTACAAGACACGCAGTTTCAGCTCACAGACACGTTCTCCACTTAACAGCGACACAAACAACGAAATTCCAAAATTCTTGTTGCTACAATACAAACAAAGAATGGAACGGCCTTCCAGAAGACGTTTTTCTACAACTGTTCAAGAGCAGTGTCAATAAAGGTCTGAAAGCATCATCTTAGGGCACGTTATAGTTTCGCTTCACCTGATAAAAGTTAAAAAAATATCGAGTGTGAGTTCACACGCGGTAGAAGTGAAACTGGGGTCGAATTACCAAATCATTTATCGAGTTATACCGCGTAACTGAAAAATCTTGATTTGGTATGATCGCATACGAGATTCGACTATCGGATTTTTGGTATTCTGTAATCAGTGATCGATTTAAATTCATCATTTATCTCGTTTTTACCTGCAGCTTTGCAAACGTGTTGTAACCTCGTTTGGTTCTTTGCCCTTTATTATGGTGACTAGGTCATCGGCGTATCCAATTATACCTGCATTACTCAGGTCTTGAAGTAGGTTATCGATAACCAGAGACCATAGTAGGGGTGAGAGTACTCCTCCCTGAGGCAGCCTTTAACGGCTGTTACTGATACTGAGGTCAGTGCTGATGAAGCAGTTATTTTCCGACTTTCAAGCATCGCTTTGATCCATTTGATGGTGGGGTGATCTATTTTTCTATGAGTCAAAGTATTTGATATGCAGTCATATCCAGTGTTGTCAAAAGCACCCTCTATGTCAAGGAAGGCACATAAAGCTACTTCTTTGTTTTCGTATGCACTTTTTATTTGTGATGTTAAACTTAGAGGTGCTCCTACCGTGGATTTACCCTAAGAATTTTTAAGTACACGTTTATTTTAATAACATTCACAGAAAAACAGAGGGCTCAGTGGCGCGATGGTTGGTGCGATGAACTGCCGCGCAGGAGGTCTGGGTTCGATACCCAGCCATAGCAACACCTAAATGATTTTTCACTGGCCCTCCTCTCGTGATGATCTGACAAATCATCCGAGTAGTATCAATTGTCAAGAATAGCTTATCTCAACTTAGCCGTTCGGAGTCGGCATAAAACAGGAGGTCCCGCCATCGTGCAAGAAGTACACACGCACACATGAATGGTTGTGAGAAAGCTAGGCCCTGGGTACTAACGAGCCTGTTGCGCCAAAAATTTGTTTTTTGTTTCACAGAAAAACAATGCATTTGATATTGTCAGCCATCAAACATCAAGTGCATACGATACGTGACCATTCATATGTGATCATCTCAATGGTGTTACACCATCATTCCCTCACTCAATAACTGATGTGGTAATTCGACCTCTGTAATCTACGTAATTTCTCTCTCTCTTACACTCACTCACTCTCTCTCGCTCTCTCTCTCTGTTTACCACCTCCATAGTGTATTCATTTCATTCGAAATGAGTTGAACTGACATATTCAGGCCTATAGCGAATAAATTTTCCCGGGAAACAGTTCACATTCAGCAATCTGATTTACATTGCTGATATGGAAAAATTTATTCGCGATAGGGCCGATTGACAATTAATTGACTTAATTGGTGAAAAATGTGTTTTGATTAGTTTTCAACGTTGTTATACCGCACAAACTGGGTTTAAGGATTTCAACTATTTCTTACCCCAAAACACAGTTCCCTCGCCTACAAAACTCGTTTTATGAAAGTTGAACTCATCTCATTCTCTTACAATAACCAACAACACGCGGTGTTAGCAAGCGTTCCCATATCTAAGTACTAACCGCGACCGACGCTGCTTGGTTTCGGTGATTAGACGACAACCGATCTTTTGTTTGATCACTTTTTCGTTAAACTTTTTCGTTTCATTAAATCGAATTCACAATGTCCCAAAAGAAGTTTCACCTCAAAAACACAATCATACAAATATCGCCATTAGTCCCTTCTGCAAGATCTCCAGTGTGAAGAAGATATTCTCTTTTCAATGTAAGCACAAAATCCAAAATCCAACGCTCCACCTTTCGGGAAGACTCCCAAATATCTATAAAACCGTCAAACATTCAAAAGGCAATCTTAACCAATTGTACCGTTATACAACTCATAGATCAAATCTGAATATGTCATCATACCCGACTATGAAATTTGGTATGTGGTCTGAACATACCAATTTTCATATTCATCTTGCAGCCTCTCTCGTCCAATCTGTCATTTTCAAAGGACATACCGCAATTTGTATTTACACCCACTTGTTGTAAAAATGCCGTCATTTGAAAAATACTGTCCTTCCTAAAAATACATCTTCAGTATCACTAATCACATACACCTCTAAAACTCAATCAAATCTACCTGTTTGGATTCAAGCATCAACTTCAATAACAAACTCCAGACGTCAAACACACACCTTCACTAAAACACATTTATTACACCAAAATCAGCTGTCATTTCAACATTCAGAGGGAAATAACCATTTTGGCCACCTACATGTCACCAAATGTCGCATCCATATATGTAGCAACTTTCGTTTGTTTTCTTACAATAATTGATATTGCTGTCCTGGACTCACCGATGAGTTTCATCATTTTATTTTGCTCACACACAATCCCACGTTACATAAATTTAATTATTGACAGACAACACACTTTCTTGGTGAATACCGGTGCACCAACGTCCTTTCTCCAACCAACATGCCTGAGATACAAGATACAAGATACAACAGCTGTCTAAAATTAAGTTTTACTTCAAAGAACTTGGTAAGCCAACAACAAGCAGCGTCGGTTGTGGTGTACCTTAGATGAGGAACAGGATCAAACCACCATCACCGTGATGTTTTTAAAGTTGCATAAGATCGCATTCACTCCGTCCCAAAGGAAGTTTCACTTCAAAAATATGAGAAGACTACAAGCCGCTGTGCGTTGAATACCCTATCCCAATCCATCCTTAAATTAAAAACCTCCAAATGGGCGTGGCTAAATACTTTATATGCAAATACGATTATTATTTGAATGTCTTGATCAGACAATTTTTCAAATTCCGTTCGTTTGACTGAAATCGACGTTTCTTTTTCTAAAAGTGGGGATGGCCGTGTGCGGATTTTAGAAATATTTAACGGGTGATTTTTTAGCTGGTTTGGTTTTGGCAACACTGGTTTTGACAGCTGACGTGTGTTTAGTACCTTGTGTCACTGTCAAACAGCTTCAATTTGGTTTGCAATTTAACCATGGATCGTCTTACAAATGAACAACGCTTGCAAATTATTGAATTTTACTATCAAAATTCGTGCTCGGTTCGAAATGTTCATCGCGCGCTGCTTCCATTTTATGATCGGCATTATCGACCTTCTGAGCAGTCTATTCGGAAGATTGTGACCAAATTTCGCACCAAATTTACTTTGTTGGACATTAAACCACCAACACGTTTACGTACTGTGCGTAGTGAAGAAAATATTGCGGCCGTATCAGCTAGTGTGACAGAAGACCGCGAAATGTCGATTCGGCGCCGTTCCCAGCAGTTAGGCCTTTGTTACAGCACTACGTGGAAAATTTTGCGGAAGGATTTGGGCGTAAAGTCTTTTAAGATACAGCTGGTGCAAGAACTTAAGCCAGCCGACCTACCACAACGCCGAATTTTTGGTGAATGGGCTCTTGGAAAGCTGGCCGAGGATCCGCTTTTTTATCGAAAAATTGTGTTCAGCGATGAGGCTCATTTTTGGTTGAATGGGTACGTAAATAAGCAAAATTGCCGCATTTGGAGTGAAGATCAGCCAGAAGCATTGCAACAGCTACCAATGCATCCCGAAAAAGCCACTGTTTGGTGCGGTTTATGGGCCGGCGGCATTATTGGGCCATATTTCTTCAAAGATGATGCGAATCGCAGCGTTACTGTCAATGGTGAACGCTACCGAGCGATGATAACAAACTTTTTTTTGCCCGAAATGGAAGTTCTTGACTTGCATGATATGTGGTTTCAACAAGACGGTGCCACATGCCACACAGCACGCGAAACAATGGCGCAATTGCGAGGCGAGTTTGGTGAACAGTTAATTTCACAATTCGGGCCGGTCAATTGGCCGCCTAGATCGTGCGATTTGACACCATTAGATTATTTTTTGTGGGGGTATGTCAAGGCTAATGTCTATAGGGACAAGCCCGCTTCGATTGATGCACTGGAAGCCAACATCCATGCATTCATTCGTGGGATACCGGCCGATATGTGTGAAAGAGTATGCCAAAATTGGACTCAGCGGATGGGCTACCTGAGACGCAGCCGCGGTCAACATTTGCATGAAATTATCTTTAAACATTAAATTGCAAGGTTCAAACTATCGATTCAAATAAATATTTCATTCATTTTTTCGATTTTTTTGTGTTTTTTTTTTAAAAAAAGTTTTAAACCTCTTAAAAAATCACCCGTTATTTCTATACTCAATCTATGAATAAAGACTAATGCGCCAAATTTCATTATCCTAGGTCAACATTGTCGGAATGACCATTTTATTTTTTTAATAAGAAAACGTGGGGTGCGGGGTTGAAATTGTCAATAGACGAAATATTCGTATCAATATTATCGAAGTTTTTTTTTCGAATTACCACAAAAAGTTGGTGTGAGCGTAGACAAAATATGGATAATGGGATTGTTGAGATAGTTTAGGTAAGATTAGGTTGTAGTGGCTACACGCGATACGCGTGCATATTTACACTATAAAGGTCCGTTGTGGTACCACATGGATCTGTCGACTTCCCTATATTCGTTCGCTGCTATGTAGCGTAGGAGATTTCTGACACTGATACTAGCCAGCTCACCTAGATTATCGGATCCATCTTCTGACTCGAAAAATGAAAATACTGCCAATACTCCATTTAAAATTTAACAAAAATAAAATTTTACCAATTTTTTTTAAAGACATTCACTGAAAATCCATACATTTGACATTTGTCAGCCATCAAACATGAATGTAGTAGAATTGTGCTAGTGCTAGGTAAAATTTTGAATGTGCATTCGATACGTGACCATTCGTATGCTATTATCACAATGTAGTTACTCGATCAGTGTCGTGAAATAAGGCCCAACAAAATAAGACACACATAAACACGGCTCTATACAACCTACCTGCTTGTGGTCATGGTTGGACCTAACCCCTTCGGGTTAGGGTTCAGAACATACCCGAGGTAAGGCATGCCTGTCGTAGAAGGCGACTAAAATCCACTCCCCGTATATCGAGTGTAAACGTATACAAACAACTAAAATGAAATGAGTACAACAAAAAGAGTTAATACCACAGGTGGCAATTCAGTTTCACTGGAAAATCCACCCTCTACTGAGGTCGGCTCTACGGATTCTGGGGAGAGCCAATTCTTGCAAATGTGTAACCCTTTCGGGAAAAGTTCAAGGGTAACGAGGTCACCTACATCTGGATCTCAAAAAAATATATGTGTCTCAAGGAGCTCGACAACACCAGAAGTGTCAGCCCACGAAAAACGAGACTAAATGAAAAATAAGAGCCTAAAGGAAGAAAACGACCTTCTTCGAACAAGGCTTAACAATGTCGAACTGCTCTGCAAAGAGCTTCGTAAAGAAATTCTCCATCTAAAGGAAGAAAATATGACTCTGAAGAGTTCATTTAAAATACCTAATGAGCCAAAACCAAGTTCAAACGGCCCCGTGAATTCGGAATACCACACGGATGAAGAAGAACTCAGTAGCGAAACTGACTGGATCTTAAAGAAAAGACCAGTAAAAAATAAGGAAAGCTGTATCCTCTCCTGAAATAATAAACCGCGACAAAGAGATTATTAATAAAGCGAAACAGCTAAAACAACGTCCCCAACCGCCAATTAATGCGATCGGTATTGACGACTTTAACAAGTTGCATACCTTGATAAAATCGTTGCCATTATCGGGCTACCAAGTAACTTCGCTAAGAAAAAATACATGGAAAGTCTGCGTTAAAGACCCTGAAAGTTACCGTCTATTATCTCGCAAGCTTAATACCGATAAAATAGAAAGGTATTCTTTTGAAAATAAATCTGAAAGGCCTTTACGCGTTGTAGCTAGAGGGTTACATGTGTCGTGCTTAAAGGATGACATTGTAAACGATCTGAAGAACAGGCAATATAAAGTTATAGATGCCGTTGAAACTGGAGAAATCTCAAAATAACGAGTTCAAATGGTCTTCGGATCGAGTCGAGGACCGTGGTAAAATATTTAGGTGTTCATTTGGACAAGTTTCTGTATTACAATGAGCACATAAATATTCAATTAGACAAGGCAAGAGCGGCATTCATGTCGCTAAAAAGCCTGTTTTATTCCAACTATCTTAGATCCGATGTGAAGATAATTTGTTACCAAGCATTCGTTCGTCCAATTCTGACTTATGCGAGTCCAGTGTGGTTGAACATTAACCCATCGTATATGGAAAAACTTCGAGTGTTCGAGCGCAAATGTCTTAGAGCCTGCACAAAGATGTATAGGATAGGAGTGCACATTCCGATTATAGGCATTATGTCTCAAACAAAAGACTTCTGGATGCTTCCGGTGTGTCCAGAATTGACAATGCCATTCTAGATCTTGTAAGGAATCACTTTGTTCGTTCGGCAAGTGTTAGCGAAAACGAATTAATCTCTGAATTATTCTATCCGAATCCTGGGTATTTCAGAAATGCCTTGGAAAGTGGATACATTCCGCCAGAAACATTTCTGTTTCTGGATGCATATGGCTACCTATCAGATTCAACGAACGTTCCAATAATATACCATGCTGCAAGGAGAGCAACAGATAAAAGGATCCTTTATGAGCCTTTTGAGTCGGGGGACGGGAATACTGATCAAATTAGATACTGCATTAGCATACCTGAGAGCGACAAAAGTAACACTAACAGGTTAAATAGAGACCGATACTGGTGGCTAGACTGGGCTGAAGCCGATACTTAGGTTAAGTAAAACTAGGCCCTGACATGTGATCTCTGATCTAACGATGACTTGTTAGTCGATGGAATAGAGATCACATGACAGGGCCTAGATAGATTTAGATAGGTTTAGATAGGTTAAGTTAGTCTTGTAGGTTTTAGTTTTATATAAAAAAAAAAAAGTTGCGACTGTCTTCTAATAGGTTTTGATTCACATTTTCCTATTTTCAAAAAAAAAAATATATAGTACATACCAATAATACAAAAATTCACAAAAAATATAAAAATTGAATTAAACAAACAAATTATATATCATGTAATGCGAACCATAATGGTCTTTTACTTTGGCAAAATTTAAAAATGTCTAGTCTTTAAGTTTATTTAGGCTATTAATTAATATTAAAGAAATTGTGAATAAATAAACGTTTAAAAAAAATGCCGTTGAAACAAACAATTTTGCACGAAAACATAAAAAACGTTTATTAGGGCACGTTAACACAACAGTCCTCCAAATTCTTGACGAAAAAATATATTGCGGCGTCTTCAAAGAACCAAACCCTTAGATTTGGCAGGAACTCTCAAAGGAAAGTTACCTGCCAAACATATTATATACTCGTGATAAATAAATTGCTGGATAAGTCGAATACTTAGTTGCAATAAAAATACAAAATGGGTGGTGGTTTTAGTGAGTAAAAATCTCACACTACTTTGGGCACGTGCTCATCGTGTCTATAAAGATTTCCACCAGCCCACGGAAAAAAAAATTATTTCCATTGCAAATCGAAATATGGCCAAACTTGGGTGTATACAAAGTTATTTTCTACCACTTGTTTCTTCACCCACCCTCTAACCTACTCCAAATCCAACCATGACCACAAACAGGTAGGTTGTATAGAGCCGTGTTTATGTGTGTATTAGTATATGAAAATAAATTATGTGTGTATTAGTATATGAAAATAAATTAACACCATTATGGCTTTAGTTCATATGAACTTCGTTCATGGAACCGTAACAAACAATGCTAGTTTTTGAAACTGCATAACGATATACAAATCGGAAAAGACCAAATTTTTAATTTTTATTTCGTTGGGCTTTATTTCACGTCACATTCGATACGTATGCAATATTTTAAATATTTGTCAAGTGTTCGCTAGTCAGTTTCAATCTGCCTATACTTGAAGTAATCGCAATTCAGAAGATACACCTGACACCTCGACGTTTTGTAACTATCCAAATGTTGGTAAACTTGAGTGTTCAGTGACTGAAGCCAAATTAGCCTTATTCGTATTAAAATTGGATAAAAGTCCTGGTGCCAAATGCAGCCCACCAATTATTGTACATAAAAAGTTTACTGTACCCCTCTTTTTAGTGTTTTACTTATCTCTTAAAAACGGACATTTCCTAAAAGCTTGAAAATATTCCTTTTTAACCCCTATTTATATGTAAGCCCAGTTTATAAGAATACCCGGTCTTAGTTCGTCAATAGTGCGTCGAATGTTGGATTCTAAGTGATAACTTCTTGCTGGTTTATCAGCTTGACCCAAAACCTAACTGGAAACATAACATCGAACGTAGAGTAAGGAAATCGTGTGTTGCAGTTTACGCTTGCAGTAAAAACCTTTGGAGAGAAGTGGAGACTTCAACCAAAGATGACCTTGTGGTCATCAGAACTAAAAATGCTGCAAAAAACAGCCAGTATAGGCACCATGGGGCTTGCACGCTACAGGGGCGTGACACAACGAAAAAGCATAATATTGCTATCTTCATAGCTAGTGAAGCGGGTATTTAGGCCATCAACTCGGCTACCATATCCTCCAAGCTGGTACAGGAATGCCAGACATCCAGGGCACAGTGAAATTGAAGGAAATGAGCATGCAGATGAGCTGGCTAGGCAAGACTCAGCTCTACACGGCTCACTTGCGGCAAGGGTCCATAACCCGCTAGGTGCGGTTAAGGGACAACTCCGCACATACTTTCTGAAGAAGGCTAACTCCAAATGGAGAAGGTTAAAAAAATGCGTCATATCGAGGAAGATATAGCCTTCCTATGACAAGAACAGAACCTACTGAATAGAACCCGCCCAGACACATGAGCTGACATATTCGACATCACGTAATAAAGGTTATTCAGCCCGTTTGAATAGAGATGATGCCTGGCCAGGCAATACTTAGTTCTACACGGCTCACTTGCGGCAAGGGTCAATACCTCGCTAAGTGCGGTTAAGAGACAAAACCGCACATACTTTCTGAAGAAGACCAACTCGAAATGGAGAAGGTTAACAAAATGCGTCATATCGAGGAAGATATGGCCTTCCTATGACAAGAACAGAACAAACGACCCACTGAATAGAACCCGCCCAGACATCGCAAAAATTACGGCGATAGTCACGGGACACTGGCTAATTGGAGACCATGCGGCCAAACTAGGGATCCTATATAACCCCCAATGCCGCAGTCGTGGGAACATAAATGAGAGAGAAACCCTCTCCCATTTCATTTGCAAATGTACGGCACTACCAAGAGCCAGATTGCGTGCGTTCTTCGACAACCTTAGCGACATCTCGGGTAAGAGGATAGAAGATCTTATCCGTTTTCTAAACCTCACAGGTCGGATCTAGAGACCGCTTGTATCACATCCACAACTATCATCATAATAAAGGTCACACGAGTCGTGACAACAAAAAGGCACATAAGTGCTACTTGGATTCATGCTGAATCACCTCTACTGCCAAACTACCTACCTACACACCCTTCAAGCCAGAAATGAGCCTCATTGCTGAAGGTGATTTGACGATAAAAGTCTGGTTCAACTTCCAGTTGATTCTGAGCCTATTCAAAGAGTAATTGATCCTCCGCTGGCCAAGATCTTTCCTCAACGTTTTCCAAGTATTCGACGGTAGAGACGGAGTTGTTGAGAACGTAGTCGGATCTAGAAATTTAGGTGCTCTGCCACACTCACGTCTACAGCGGCGATGGCTTTTTCTGTAAGCACGGTACTGGCTCGATTTGGATGAATATTGTCAAAAAGAGTAAATGTGGCGTTTGGCGATCAGAGTGCGAATTTTGAAAGACTAGTGTCTTACCAAAGTATACTGAAAAAAGTCAAACACACTTCATTAGTATGACAGCTGGTTTTACAGTCCTAATAGAAAGATATGTACATCTAAAAAAACCCTTTATAAGATTACATTTATAAAACTTCCCCTAGTAGATCACGTATGAAGTTACCGAAATCGACGTATTTATTAAGCATACCTGGATACCTTTTTCTACTTTTTTGGTGTATTTTCTCCTTTGATTCCGTTATCCTTAACTTAGTCCAAAAAAACTTAAAAACAATTTCTATTGTTTACCCGGTGACAGGAAAAGGATATGGCAGACCCACATGAGCACCCAACCCCAATGTTGAAAGGCTATGTAAAGTTATAATAATGACCACGTGTTGCTTCTTGAACTCCCTCAACTTCAATCCAAATCCCAGTTAAGGTGTAAAAGTCACCACAACCACAAAAAAAAAACTCACCTCTAAATAATCAAATTTACAGTCCTCCTTCGCTTCAATGTTAAATGAATTCCGGAAGTCCAATCGAATTAGTTGTCCTTTAGGAGCTGCAAGAAATGCATTCAAATGAAAACAAAATAAATAAAATTCATATAAATGGAAAATGAAAAATTCATATGTTTCCTTCAGAAAGGGATAATAATATTTCATATAGTATCTATCGACCCTTCAAAAGCCAGTCCTTTATGTTTTATTTCAGCTCCGGCTCTATTCACTTTACAGATGCAGAGTAAAGGGAAGAAAATCTAATAAATTGAAAAATCTAAGCTAAAAGCCACTCTGTGACTACAGAAAAATATGTATCTGCAATGGTGTCCTCTTCTCCCACCTCTTAGGCCCTTTAAGATGGTGAATTCCTTTTCCTGAGTTATCTACTGCCAAGGCGAAAAAATAACAAAAAGATCCAATAAAAGGATATTTCATTTCAAATTTCCTTGAGCAAAAGTAAAATAATAAAGCAATAGGATGGAAAATACAAGTCATGTGTATTTCTGCAGATGGCATAAAACACATATAAGGACACCAGTAGAAAAAAAAAAATCAAATAAAATATGATTTCTGTAAAAACATTGTTCTAGTGGAATACATTGTAAATGGAAATGGAAAGGGATGTGGGGGAAAGTGCGCATATGGCAAAATGTAATAAACACGTTTGGTTTAGGTCGAAAGCCATATTTAAATATTTAAAATAATTTATTTGGATTACGGTCTCAGGAGTTTGCTTAAATATTTCTAGACCTGAAAGCCTGTAATAATAATTTGAAGTTTGATGGGGGTTTACTATGAGCTATAGTTCGATAAAGACTCAGTGAAAAACAAGGATATAGTCTTTGCTCAGATTATCACACCTGGTTAAGGGACTTTATTTCGATGCAAACAAATGTGTCCTTTTATTAAAGCAACTCTTCATGTACCCATATAGCGGTGTTAGGCTACACAAAGTGGACAACCCACATGAGCTGACATATTCTACAACACGTAATAAAAGTTAGTCAGCCCGTTTGAATAGAGATGGTGGTGGATCAGCTGAAAGACCAATTGCAGCACTCAATCCCATAGTGGAAAGCCCCGTGCCCTAGGGGTAACTAAGAAATAGGAGCTGGTCCTCCAGCTTCGACGGTTTGCATTGGAGAACAAACAATCACAAAAAAATAAAATAAATGATCAGGAACCAACCAAAACCAGAACTAACAGAAAAGGCACAGCCAAATAACTCGCAGAAGGTCTAAATAGTTTAAAAGCAGGATATACAATGGGATGACCTGGGAAAGAGGTGAATGAAAAACTGTGACAATACTGCTGTCCGCCTTAAAGTAAGCTGAACCGCGACTGCTGATTTCATATAAGCGACGGGCTTAGATAAGTAGTCTGATGCTTCGAGGGCATCAGCAAGCGAATTCTAACAATCTTCACACTTCAACGAGGCTTTAGACGGCTAGGACATGTAGAGCGAATGAACAACAATACTCCTGCTCGCAGTCTTCGATTCCCAGCCAGACGTCGGACGCAGTAGAGAAAGACCCCACCTTAAGTGGAGCACAAGTATCTAGAAACCGTCCTCAGCCAACATGAAAGGGGCAACTGGAGGCATTTAGCTAAGGACCGGGCTTATTGGAGAGGCAAATTGGTTGAGGACCAAATTCATTCCGAAACGTAGCGCCACTTAAGTAAGTAAGTAACACTGTCGAAATACGATGTTACTATCATACACTGGATTTTAACGTCAAGGTAGTGTTACTGACAAATATACTGCAACAATGCTCAAGCACGCTCTTACCTAAATTCCATTCGATCCCATTTCTTGCTGTAGCAAACGCGGAATGCTGAGAAAATCTCGAGCAGTCTGGATCCTATTACCCACCACTGGTCTATTACAATCAAATTCTAAGAATGCAACTGTAAGTCCACAGTCTCAGGGAGACACGTGACGGACTGTATCAAGCAGAATGGTTTAAACAGATCGATGGGAGAAGTAGTCTGATCCAACGCAGCCTCAACTCGATGATGACATAGAAGAACGACACCTGGAAACTAAACCACAAAAACAATTGTTCCATGGCAAAGAGTGTACTTTCTCTTTTTTTCACCTAACGAGAAGCAATAGAGGGGCAGCAGAGATAGTGGGTGGTCAGCTATAAGTTTTAAAGTTATGTTCGATGCCCAAAGAAAGACGGTTGGTTTCTCCACACGATGCGATGGAGTAACGAAGGAGCAACCCAGGTGTTAAGGTGGACGGCCAGATATAAACACTCTCGCCACACAAATATCGACAACAAACACAAGACACATCACTAAACCAAAAAAATGCGTTTTCTTTCTCTACATGATGGTGCGACATAGGAGCAGCCCAGAAGCTTAGGTGGACGGACAGATTTAAACACTCTCGCCACACAAACATGAACACCAAACACTAGAGACATCACCTAACAAAGTCTTTAAAATAGAAGATACCAGTGAATGTCCCTAACACCATTGCAGCACAAGTTTTAGATGGACGGCTAGATATAAAAACTTTCGCCACACAAATATGGACAACAAACACAAGAGACATCACTAAACCAAGCCTTTAACTAGCGAGAACATATTTTTTAGCCAAAGGGCGACAAGTAGTAAGAAATCACAAAAAGGATCAGAAGTGGAGAAGACCAAAAGAGAATGTGTGTGTTGGAATTGAATGCAACAAAATATTTTTAAGAGTAATGTATGCTTTTCGTTCAGGAAAAACACGTAAAAGTCGTATCACTTTTTTTATAAAAAAAATGTTTGGAAAAGCTAACAGGAGGAGGATTTTTGATAAGTAGACCATAGGCAGAAGAAATAAGACGGGGAAGAAGAGAATATTTAAGAAGAGTCTAATATAGGGTACGGCAAGTATTGGCGATTGAACAGTTGTTTGTCTCGCGAACCAATTAACCCCTTGAAAAGTTCAGTCTTTCCGCGCGGACCTTATAAAATTGTTTTGCTTGTAAAAAAATATTCAGAAAAGTTAATTTAGATGTGATTGTTGGTTCCCTTTTACATTTGCAGTACAGTTTTGTTCTGGTCTCACATCCATATATTGTAATTTAGGCACTTAAATCTGGGTTTTCATACCACGAATTTCACTTCACTTAAGTGGTGCTACAGTCCGGGATGAACCTGGGCCTCAACCAACATGCCTCTCCAATTAGCCCGGTCCTTAGCTAACTGCCTCCAATTGCGCACTCCAAGTTGGTTGAGGTCGGTTTCTACTTCTGGGCGCCACTTAATGCGAGGTCTTCCTCTACTGCGTTCGACGTCTGGCTGGGAATCGGAGTATTGGTGTCTAGTCTATCCATTTTGACCAGGGGTATGTCGCTGTATAGCTCGTATAGTTCTTGGTTGAATCTTCGTCTCCAAAGCCCGTCAACGCAAACGGGACCGAAGATTTTCCGAAGAATTTTTCTCTCGAATCGAGCAAGGATTTCTTCATTTGCTTTTGATACGGTCCATGCTTCAGCACCGTAGAACAGGACTGGGATGATCAGGGTCTTATATAGGATCTCCTTAGTAGTTCGAGTGAGGGCTTAACTACTAAATTGCCTTCTTAGCATGAAGAAACAGCGGTTGGCAAGAGTAATTCTTCGTTTGATTTCTGACGAGATGTTGTTGTCAGAGTTAATAGCGGAGTCGAGGTAGACAAAGTCCCGTACTACCTAAAAGTTATATCTGGCAATGGTGACGTTCTGTCCAATTCGTCGATGTTGTGTGTCCTTTCGTGTTGACAGCATATACTATGTCTTACCCTCATTTACTGCTAAACCCATTTCTGCCGCTTCCTTCTCTTTACTAGCAAACGTGGCTATGACATCACGTTGAGTCCTATCAATGATGTCTATTGCGTCTGCGTATGCTAGTAGTTGCACCGCTTTTTGGAAAATTGAGCCTCTGGTGTTGGCTCGGGAGTTTTGCACAATCCTCTCAAGAATCAAATTAATGAAATCACATGACAGCGCATCGCCTTGCCTAAATCCTTTTTTGGTATCGAATGTGTCGGTGTGGTCATTTCCGACCCTAATTGAGCAGCGAGAATTTTCCATCGTCAGCCTACACAACCGGACGAGTTTGGGCGGTATACCAAAACTAGTTATGGGTCTGTATAGTTCGTCTCTATAAATGCTGTCGTATGCGGCTTTCAAATTGATATATAGGTGGTGAGTATCGATTTGGACTTCTTGGATTTTTTCCAGCATCTGATCGGTTATGGACTTTCCTGGCCTAAAACCACACTGATAAGCGACGATCAGGTTGTTGGTAAACGGTTTCAGGCGTTCACATTATACGGCAGATAGGAGCTTGTAGGCGATGTTGAGCAGACTTATGCCTCTGTAGTTGGCGCAGTTCAGAGCATCTCCTTTTTTGTGGATCGGGCAAACGATGCTGAGGTTCCATTCTTGAGGCATGCTTCTTCCGACTCAAGAAGCTCAGCGGGAAGGCCGTCATTTCCGGCCGCCTTATTAAGCTTGAGTTTAGATATTGCTATCCTCACCTCACTTAGGTCGGGTGGTTGGCAGTTTTCGCTGTCGTTGCAAATATTAAATGGTTTGTTCTGCCTGACAGCGGAATGTTGTTCGTCATCGCCGTTTAACAGTGGCACCTCTCTATATAGCGGTCTTTTCCTGCTCTTTTTTCTTCTTACTGAAAAGCAGGTGTTCTTCCCTTCTTCTTTGCCTACAGAGCTCAATGTCAGCTCACGTCTTCACCTGCAGCTTAGCCTTGTAGGCCTCTTTCTCGTAGACAGTACGAAGCCACACGATCCAAAATGAAGTGAGTATACCAATACCTAAACAAACGATTTACAATGCTGCTGAAAATGACGGCCTTCCTGCCGACTCATAAGTAAAAATTTGCCTGATGAAAGTTAAGTCTTAACACCTATCCAATCCACAAAAAATGTGACTGTGTCAACTACAGAGGCATACGTCTTAACATCGTCTATAAGATACTATCTGCTGTAATATGTGAATGCCTTAAATAATTTACCAACAACCTGATCGCCACATATCGTTGTGGTTTTATGTCAGCGAAGTCCACATTTGATCTAATTTTCACAATTTGGCAAATTCTTAAAAAAAAACCCAAAAAGTCCAAATCGACAACCATCACCTATTCACCGGTTTCAAAGCTCAATAAGTCATTATTTACAGAGAGGCACTATATAGAGCCATGTCTAGTTTTGGTATACCACCCCAACACTTCCGTCAGTTAAGGATGACGATGGAAAATTCACGCTGCTCCGTCAGTTTCGGCAATGACCTCACCACAACATTAGATACCAAAGACGGATTTACGCAAGGCGAAGCACTGCCAGGTGAATTCTTTCACATCATTCTTGAGAAGACTTCCCAAAACTTCCGAGCAAACATCAGAGGCACAATCTTTCATAAATCGTTGCAAATACTAGCAGACGCTGGCGATATTGTCATTATTGGTCGGACCCAACCTGATCTCATAGACCACGAAGGAAGAGTCAAAAATGGGTTTAGCTGTAAATTAGGGCAACACCAAAGGACACATATATTGAGGAATATTGAGGAATTGGACAGAACGTCACCGTTGACAGATATAACGTGAGGTAGAATGGGACATTGTCTACCTCGACTCAGCTATTAACTTTGACAAAAATTAACTAAAACAAAGAATTACTCTTGCCAATCGCTGTTTCATCGGGATAAAAAGGTAATTTAGTCGTATAGACCCCGCACTCGAACGACTGAGGAGATCCTATATAAGACCCTGATCATTCCAGTTGTGCTCTACGGCGCTATGTAGACGAAGAGCTATATAGCGACATTTACCTTGTCAAAAAACTTCGCATTTGACGTTAAAGACGGCTAGGCCATGTATAGAGCCAATACTACGGCTCGGAGTTTTTGAATCCCAGTCAAACATCTGAGGAAGGCCTCGCCTTAATTGGAATGCACAAGTGGTTACCAACCTTAACCAAATGGAAATGCACAACTGGAGGCAGTCAGCTAAGGAACTGACTAATTGAAAAGGCATATTGGTTGAGGTTCATTCCAGACTATTGCACCACTTTAGTGGCTTCAAATCAGTAAGTAACGAAATAATTTACAGTTGAGCACTGAAGGAGTAAGTCTGCAACTCGTTTACAATTATGTCCTTCGAATTAATTAAAAGTAGTAAAACATCCATTACCGAAAGCAATGTAACCTTCTTTCGCACTCTCAAAAGGCCACAACAAGTGTTTTGTACCTATGCCCTAAAATGTACGTACTTCTGCGGTTATAGCTTCCATTTGGCACAACAGCTTTTAATATTTCAGTGAGTTCACCCGTCCTCATGTCCTCATGTGTATTCCCAAAACAAAGTTGCCATCGTACCCTATTATTATCATGTTGTGGCATGAACTTGAAGCGTTGCACTCAATACCGCTGTCATCGCAACCCAACACGAAGCGTACTATAAACACTTACCCACACAAGTGCGCACTACACTGTCAATGCTCCCACTGAAACTGGGGTATCATTAACCAAATTTTCATCAGTTGGGTATTTCACCTAAAGTGGATTTTCATTTGCATCCCAAAAGTGTTAGTAAAATCCATGCACACGGCACACAGCACATGTGCATACATTTCGTTAGCCTGGTTCCTCATTAAGACCGTTTTACAAATTTCGCATAACATCCTCCTTGTCAACTTTAATAAGTGTACAATCAGCAAAAAGCTTTCTGCAAGTGCAGCAATATGCATTCAACTCAAAATTTTGAGAAAAAAAGAAAAAAAGAAAAAATCTGTCCTTTCGTTGGCAGGTCTGCCATCTATTTGTGTCCCAGCCTTTCCTGGCCTAAATTCGAGAAAAGTCTCCTCTGTCATCGACATCATTTGTGGCGAAGAGGGGAGGGGGGGTGAAGTGTACCTATGGAGGAGCAAATCTGGTTCACCTGCAATCGAGCACCACACCGTGTCGTCGAGCACTACCATGCCATGACAGAGGATAAAAATTATCGGAACTGTCAACCTCATTCTGTGAGTGGTTTGCTTTTTCCTTGCATAGCATCTCGGTGTTATACAGATGCTCAACTAAATTCCCAATTCGAACGTTTGCCTCCCTGGGTGCCTTCAATTCACAGGAATTTTCCGATAGCACCGTCGAGAGTTTAACTACTTCTGTGTGTAGGTACGTATCGGAGTTTGCGAAATAATCACGGAGCTGGGAACTGGGTTGGACGGGAAAGCAATGTAGATAGAGAGGTTGAGGTCGATTGCTTTAAAGGTCATTTAAGACAATATGCACTGAAATTTAACAATATGAGACATTTATGTTGACTTTCATTTTGTTTTGGAATCACAGGTGTAGAATGAAATGAGGATGTCCTTTGTGTGCTCTTATCTTTGGGGAAATTCATTTTTATGCATCGATATGTTTGGTTCGGTGAACATTGCTGGGTTTTTTGTTTTATTATTGGAAGTGATCGAAGAGATATGTTTGACATTGACATATTATATATAGAATATCAGCAATCAGTAATAAAGGTTTCAATTTTATAGAAGCTCTAGAAACGATTCATCAGGTGCTGCCAAAACGTCCGAAATGTGTTCATGTATTTGCTAAGGGCTACTTTTACTAGTGGCTGGTGCGTTGATCTGACAGAGTAGATCAACACCCGCGAAACTGTTTAAGGACGATCGAACACGACAGTGTCCACTCACACCCGTAATACAGCTTCCGCTAGAGGAGCATGTGCCTGTGCATTTTTATAACTAGAACTGCGCTGTCCACGCTTTATCAACACATTATCAAGAGAACTAAGTTCGAGTGCCATATCATCATCAAACAACAGAAACCTGACAAACAACAAAATCGACGAATACTTACAACAAATTGACGAAACGATTTAAAATACCATGAACAGGACGATATCAAAATATATAGAATGTGACGTAACGACTGGCTATTGACGTACTGCACAGATAAAAAGCGGACTTCTGAAAAGACTTACCGTCATGTACAGGCGACAATAAAACACACGCGACCCAAAGATCTGTACACTGAAGACGGCAATCAAAACCATCAATCAATTGATCAATGAAAACTATCGGTTGTCCATTAGTTTTGGAATACGGGAAGTAAATTCCAGCGACCCGATTATTTTTCCATCCACCGCCGAGAAAGAGAAAGGACAACGGCAATTCGGCAAATTTCCGGTCGATAAGGTTTTCGAAAAAAAATCTCAATCGGGCTCTGTTCAAGTGGGCTACGTAGTCTCATACAAGAGACCCAGTTTCAAGGCGGGACATGACACTATTCATGCCGCCTCCAAACTGGTCTCTTATACAAGGTGGGCCAAAAGAGGTCATCCGATGTTGTTTGGCTCTCATTTTTTTTCTAAATTGAAAACTTCGATTCTGTTATTTGATTATGTTTATTTCAACCTTTAGAATTTTATTGGTCAAGTCGAGAAGATAATATCGGCCAAATGGGCGCCGTCACAATTGATTGCCATACAGGCTCATTTTATGACATTTTTCATCACTTCGGCGAGAACTTCGGGCTGCAGATTCTCGCACTGGTGTCAAATGTTATCCTTGAGGGCTTCTAGGGTCTCGGGCTTGTTCATGTAAACAAGGGACTTAAATAAACCCCACAAAAAAGTCTGGAACGGTTTAATCCGGCGATCTTGCGGGCCATCGCAAATCGCCAAAACGAGAGATGTGGCGACCCGGGAACGACGCCCTCAGAATATCGGTTGTGGCTCGCGCAGTGTGTTGCTCCGTCCTGTTGTAACCACATGTCCTACAGTCCTAATTCGTCCAATTGTGGCAGAAAAAAATCGGTTAACATGGCCCTATAGCGCGCACCGTCCACTGTTGTCGTTTGACCAGCAGCGTTCTCGAAAAAAATGGCCCGATGACTCCTCCAGCGTGAACAGCGCACTATGCAGTAACTTTGAGCGGGTGTAATGGCTTCTCGTGCATTACTCGGTGCCCCAGAAGCGATAGTTTTGCTTGTTCACGTACCCGCTGAGGTAGAAATGAGCCCCATCGCTCATTATGATTTTGGGCGAAAAATCGTCCAATTCGTCTTCGAGATTGAGGATGGCTTGGGGGTTGGTTACAGTTGTTTGGCGGTCGAAAGGCAGCAGCTGATGCATGGACTAGAAACATGTACGGAAACATGCGCAAGTCTTTGACCAAAATTCGCCTTAGGGACAACCGGCTGATGGCTAATTGCGAGGCACGGCGTCTGGTCGATGTTTCCGGCGACAGCTCGACATCATCGGCAACAGTGGCGATATTCTCGGCGCTCCGGGGCCGGCCACTCTTGGCAACGTCTCGCGTGGTCCCATACTCTTCAAGGTTGGTGGCCAAACGGCACAGTGTTTACGCAGTCGGACAGCCGGGGAATCGGCGAAGGAATTCGCGCTGCTCCAACACTACAGACTAATTGTTACGCAAAAAAATAGACACGATCATTCCGTGTTCCTGGGGAGTGTATCGCTCCATGGCTTGTTTACTTGTATTCTACATCTGTCTAGTCCGCAAATGTCAAAACAGATTTGTCATTGGCGGCAATTTGCAACAATAAGAGCATCTTCCAATGGGGTGATCTCTTTTGACCCACCTTGTATAATGGAACAAAGCCATACAAAACAGTGCATGTATGGCTTGATGACAGAAGGCTTACAAAACCGTTGTAAGAAGGCCCCTATTTAAAATTGACCAGACCTGGCACAAATAAACCACTGCTATATATGTAGATTCATGACATGCTACTTGGTAGAACTTTTGTTGGCAAAAGTGGCAATGTAACTTCTACCTCAGAACTTTTCATTAAATATGGACTGCAACAAGGAGCGGTAAACTCGCCGATTCTCTTCAGCATTTAAAACAGCAATATGATAGGTAGTCTTACTCAGACAATTGCGTATGAGAACAATCTTATTACGTACAAAACAGTCACTACTGTCGAGGTCATTGGAACTCTTTTGAAGCGCGACTTCAACTAAATCCAGAGATATTGTGATGTCTGCACGTTAAAGATGAACTTTCAGAAATCGGAAACTATCCTGTGTAGGACACCATTGTCTAGAGCCTCTTAGGATACGAGAAAAATCTGGCGCAAAAATCGTTGGACCAAACTGGCGAGTAAAAGTGTAGATGGCCTCGAGGAAAAATCTCATCGTTTGGGCCTTATATCCAAACTGGCGAGTAAAAGTGTAGATGGCCTCGAGGAAAAATCTCATCGTTTGGGCCTTATATCCCAATTATTAATATTTCAGAGTGCGCGTTTAAGCGGATACATTCCTGAAGCTTTCTTGGATAGTCGAGGGCTGATTGTGGATAGATCGCCGATTCCGCTAATCTACCACATCTTTCGAAGAACTGTGGATAGGCGGTTTCTATACGACCGAGATGTCAAGGCGGAGTAGAGCGCCGGAGAATCACCTTCGGAGTAGCTTGCAATAAGAGAACCTGTTGTGATGGCTACAAAACTTGTTATAGGAAGTTTGACTTACGAAATTGTATGGCCGACTTAAAGAGTTTAGTGGAAACAGTCGTGGTCGCACAAAAGAATTTAAAAAAAATTCAACAAAAACATATTTTCGTCTTAAGTAGGAATCGTATCATGTTCTTAGTGAGCCTCCAACCAAAAACCTATTACAAAATTTCATTTTTGCATGAAATCAATTGGGCATTACCGTTAATTTTTCTCTCTTCCGTGACGTTGTTTCGTTTCATAACATCTAATTCACAACGTCCCCAAAATAAGTTTCACTTCAAAAAAAGCTTTGGACTGCTAGCTAAGCAAGAGGTCCCAAGTTCAAACTCCGAAAGTCTAAAAAAATATCTAAAAGTAACACTAAGAAGCTTCTCAAATTTTCCCTTCAGAGTTGTCGTGAAACAGGAGGTCCTCTTCTTTGAGGAAAAAATAATAACTTCGCACAGAGAAATGAAGGCTTTGAAATGCAAGATATTTATTTTGAAGTGAAGCTTCTTTTGGGACGATGTGAATGGGATTTTATGAAACGTAAAAGTAACATGATGCGAACAACGGTATTCTCAACCGGTCTCACATCCAAGTACTAACCGCAACTGACGCTGCTTGACATCGGTGATGGCGTGTTGTTGTTTTATTTCGTTTGTTTGAAGTGAAACTTATTTTCGGACGGCTGTTGTTTGATATATTGAAGGGATGTAATTATTTATTTATTTATTTTTTCTTATCAATAACATATTTAAATATACTATTAATAAATTGTAAATAAGAGCACTAGCAGCATAAACTATCGGCTCTGGGATGTAATTGTAACTCAGGTAATTGCTAGATATATGGATACTACATTTGGTAACATGTAGGTGGCTAAAGTCCATAAACCTCCCGCAGAGGTCATTTGAACGAAGGCCTAGCCTCTGTGCGTGCCTACCTATAAGCCACGGTCGAGTGAAGACAACTATGGTGTCGCTAATGTATGGTCCAGGGAGCGAGATCAGTCAATTGGATCTTCCTAAATCCAGCTTTGGGCAAATTTGTTTGGTTATTTGACATATGATAGTGTAAGTCTTTTTTGAATGACTTCTGTAGAAGCTAGGAAATAGAGTCTGTAGAACATTAACTCTTTTCCGTGTGGAATTGCTATTCATCCATCAGAAGTTTCCTCAGGTGGCGGATAGAGAAACTCTCTGTAGATATGCAGGGTAGGTGGAAAAAAAACTTCCCTAACGGAAGCTGAAAGATTCCCAAAGTGTCGTCTACAATTTGTCTGGTAAAAGTGAAAAACCTACATGAACTCCTCGGACAAACAATGTTTATGGGAATTACCATGGTTAGACATGCCACTTTAAAGGATATGGTGGGGAATGAGCCAGGAGGCTAGTGGTAGCTTTCGATCCATATAGATCAACGAGCCACGTCACGATAGGAATTAGAACTGTCCCTCCAGATTGGGGTTGTGCATTGGGTTAACTACCAAATCATGGAAAAACCTTATTATTACGAAGCAACCAAAAGCTTCGGAAAAAAATGGTTTTTCTCTTAACGAACATGCTTAGCGAAGCGAAAGGACAATGATGTTCGTAACTCCACATAAAACGTGAGAACACTTACCAAAAACAATCCCGCTGAGCAAATACCCGAAGCCCTGAGCTGCTACTAAGCAAACATGATTGCAATGCCAAAAGTACGATAGGATTAGCCGGGCAAAAGGGACATTGAACAACTGTGAGCTTGCCATCAGTCCGTGTTATAGGGTACAGAATCAGCGACATTTCGAACGCGAATTCGTGATAAGTGAACGACTAAGGTAAGAAATCCTTTGCTCTTAAGATATCAGCGAACGCAGCATAACAATCTGCATCAAGACCAAGTTTGCCGACATAAGCTTTATGTGCCCCCACGTTTCGAAGCAGGATAACGATGGCATTGTCAAAGACTTTTTCTACGAGCCCCAGGCCATTACCTATATCCTCAGGAACGCTAGGATTTCTGTTTGAAAACACGCTTTGGACGAATTTTTAGGGATACCTATATTTGACCTTTATACATTGATCTACAGATTCAAAAGGTTGTGTATGTCAAATGTCCAACTATGTACAACTAAGGCACCCATATTGATCCTATATGGCTTTCGAGAGAATATTTGTACACGCACAAATGCAGCCCTCTAGACTTATCCTAGCAAAACGATGATGGAGTCCATGAAATTGTCTTGGTATTTTAATAATTTAAAATCACTAACGAAGGGATCAAGTAAGTACGAGCCAATAATGCCCTCATCCCTATCAGGATACACTATTATATGCTAGGCTTATACCAGTCATCGTTATTTCTGAGACTGAAGGAGACTCTCTAGATCAGTGTTGCCCATGTTAATATTGATTTTGACAAAGAGACAGTGCCACTGCAATAGGTTCTCTAATATCAAAGCTGAACATCGATTTAACTGAATGGTTGCAGGTCCTTGATTTTAAAGCATCATTTCAATTTTAAAATATTACCGAAGTTACCTAAAGCTAAACAACCCCAAAATAAATTAACAATACGTCCCGTAAAAACTTCAAAGTCGTACCCTAGTTATATGCCAGGGGCACAACCGATTCCTGGTACCTACCAAACTTTCATTATTTGTCAAATAGTTTGAATGTTTTAGTGTAACAATGTTTGGACAAAGTTTCAAGGCAAATTGCTTACCTACTTCAGTCGACCCACATTACCAAGTTCATAATTAAGGCAAGCTCACCCCAAAACCATTGACCTAGGGCCATATTACAAATACATAACCAACCAACACCTCCCCCAACACTCAAACTTACCTTCAATTATTCGTGTGCAGTTGATATTTTTCGGATAATTATTTGGATAGTCCGGACTGTGCAATATATTCTGGTCCTCTACACCCTCGACAAAGAGCCGACACTTGTCCATGCCCCCATCGTCGTTCATCTCCACGTCCCGTGGGATGCGGTTATGTATTGTTTGCCTGTTTGGCTCAGAATTCATTTGGAAGAACTTGCTTGGAGGATATGACTCAGTCGTTAACTGTTCCGAATAATGATGATGCACCATTGCTCCGGTCAGAGAAGAAACACTTGCAGCAGATGTAACATCGTCATCGTTGTGACTCCTCTTCCATCGTGTGATTGAATTTATATCCAGTAACGATGATGGGGATAAGGGTGGAAGGGATGATAGAACTGATGATGATAATGTTGTTGTTGTTGTTCTGGATGTGGGTGGTGATGATGATGATGGTAATGTCAACAGCTGCTGTTGCTGCATTGACGTCACCCTGGCAGGAGGCGATTGCAGCTGATGTTGCTGTTGTGTTGTGGATGCAGTTTCTAATGACATCGTCGTTGAGGCGAAAAGGTAATTTTCTAAGGGCTTCAATTTATTTGTTGTGGTTGCCGACGTGACGGGAGGACCTCTAGTACTTTTGGTCCCTTGCATGTGTACCAGGTGCTGCATCGATTGTTGACGATGTTGTTGAAATGTTGTAGTGGCAGTTGTTGAGCTGTTTGGTGAAACTGCAAGTAGACAGAGAAGAAGATATATCATTGTATGGCAAAGGACTTGGATACATACACACACATGATTTTGAGGATTAAGGGAGATTCCTGTGAAATTTAGAAAGGAAATCACACAGAAAGGAGGTGTTTGGTTATTTAATGGAGCTTCAAATGCGTTCTTGTTTGTAGATTAATCAGGAAAAAACGATTGTAGTTGATCGGCTGTTAATTGGAGTGTAATTGGGGTCATTGTTCCTGAAATTTAGATGCACTACGAGCTAAGTAAAATAATGAATTTAAGAGGATCTGATGTTCTACAACTAATGATGCGTTAAATTGGAATCCTCCCAATATACAGATGTGGACTATGTTATTCACCTTAAAGTTCTAGAGACAGGGTTGTATGGTATTATAGGCAAGTGTACAATAACTTAGGCGCCAAGAAATATTAACGGATTTATGTAGAACAGTTCAATACAAGCATTTTTTACTATGAGAGGGGGCTCTATCTCCCCCCGATTAGGCGTGAGGGGCATTGTTATGAAAAAAAAAGTACGAAAAATGAAAAATAAGATTAATTGCGGACGTCCAAACGCATTAAAATTCTGGTCAGGTAGTTTGGAGAGTTGTAAGTAACTAGTGAAATGATAATGATACCTTTGGATTCATTTTGTATTATTGCACTACATAAGCGCTCTATCTATACATATATCATTGGGGTATTAAGTTCCAAAGATCAGAATGTTCTCGCTAGCCATCGCCCTTAAGACGTTCCTTCGAATCACCTTTATAAGGAAATTGTCAATATTCAGTTGAGTCCCATCGTACCTATAGGACCTTGTTGCGATAATATTTTATGAACTCGGATTCTGGCGTTCGATCCTAAACAAGATCGGAGACACAGCCTCTCAAACACCCGTATCTTTTCTATGTAGGATGGTGTTATATTGAACCACACGGGACAACCGTAAGCAATGATTGGCCTTATAAGGGCCATGTAGCATATGACTTTCACCTTTGAATCAATTTTTTTTTTCTGGTATCGCTAGAAGAATAGCTTCGGTTTTTGGAAATTGATCTTCAATTTCCAATCTTCGCAATAGAAGTGATAGAAGTTACGCTGTAAAAGTATGTTGATGACGACGATTTTCGGACCGGATCTATAACCCACTTTCCCTATTAAGTGGCACTACAGTTCAAGGCGATCATAGGCATCAATCAACATGTCTCTTTAATTAGCTCGGCTCTTTGCTACCTCCAATTGCGCAGTTTAAGTTGAATGAGATCAGTTTCTAATTATGAAACTTCTTAAGGATAAGTGTTCCTTCAATATGTCTACCATCTTCTAAGGTATCGAAAACTCCGCTTTCAGGATTTTATTCGGTCTACTTGTCCAATACGGACCAGGTCTATGTAGGTACTCATGTCGTGATGATGGTGGTTGCAATTTGATACCCCAGCCCGTCAACTAAAATAGGACTGACGATTTTTCAAAGAATTTTTCACTTAAAATGAGCAAGGATATCTTTTTTTGCTTATAATACGGTCCACGCTTTGGCGCAGAAGTGAAGGAAATATACAGCTAAGTCCGTTAACACTCCCTATAAACCTGAAAAGGATTAATAGTTTATCCGGCAAACTTTTCACTCCGGATAAGGTCAAATGGGCGATCAACTCATTTAAACCATACAAGGCACCAGGGACAGACGGAATCTTTCCTGCTCTTATACAAAAGGGCTTGGACTTTTTCCTACCCACTATGGTAGCCTTATTTTGGTTTAGTTTCAATTGAGGCTACATACCACAAACCTGGAGGGAGGTAAACGTGGTATTTATCCCCAAACCAGGCAAACCAATAGAACTACTTAAATCGTACCGTCCAATAAGCTTAACATCGTTTTTCCTGAAAACAATGGAAAGAATACTTGACGTACACATTAGAGAGTGCTTAAATGAAAGCACTCCTCTGCACCCATGTCAATTCGCCTACCAAAAAGGTAAATCCACGGAAGGAGCACTTCTAAGTTTAACATCAAAAATAAAAAGTGCATACGAAAACAAAGAAGTAGCTTTATGTGCCTTCCTAGACATAGAGGGTGCTCTTGACAACACTCGATATGACTCCATATCAAATGCTTTGACTCATAGAAGAATAGGTCATCCCACCATCAAATGGATCAAAGCGATGCTTGAAAGTCGGAAAATAACTGCTTCATCAGCACATACCTCAGTATCAGTAACAGCCGTTAAAGGCTGCCCTCAGGGAGGAGTACTCTCACCCCTACTATGGTCTCTGGTTATCGATAACCTACCTAAGTAATGCAGGTTTCAATATAATTGGATACGCCGATGATCTAGTCATCATAATAAAGGGCAAAGAACCAACCAACCAAACGTACTTAAGATAGTCATAGACTGGTGTAATAAAGAGAGTCTTTCTATAAACACCAGCAAGGCTATCATCGCCCTTTTACAAAAAGGAGGAAATTAAATCTTACCCAAATTTCAATAAATGGTACATACATTGAGTATTCCAACGAAGTAAAATATCTTGAAGTAATCCTCGATAAAAAAAAACTAAGCTGGAACTCCCACATCAACAACAAAATTCAAAAAGCAACCAAAGCTTTCTGGGCTTGCCGAATCATGTATGGTAAAACCTGGGGAATCTCTCCAAAGACCACACACTGGATCTACACGATCATGGTCAGGCCCATTATAACATACGCATCAATAGTATGGTGGAACAAAGTCACCCAAAAAACAACTATAAATAAATTAAACAAGGTACAACGGCTTGCCTGTCTGGGCATTACCGGAGCTATGCGTACCTGTCCCACGGCGGCTATGGAAGCCTTAATAGAACTAACACCCCTCCACATTTATATAAAAAAAAGTGGCAATTCGCAGCTCAGCAAGTCTGACACAAGCGGAAGAATTAAACATTAGTGAACATCTAAAACTAATTGAACTTCTATCCGAACTTCCAGAACTTGACATGATCTGTGCGGTTACAGACCGCTTACCAAAGACACTTTGCTTCGACAAAAGATTCTCAACGGAGATCACAACCAGAGAAGCATGGTGTAGCAACAACCCACCAAACTGCCTAAACGGCCTAAAGTAGTATACGGATGGTTCTAAAATGGACTCAGGGGTAGGAGCTGGCATACATGGACCAAATAAAAACATCTCAATACCTATGGGAAAAAACCCTAGTGTATTCCAAGCTGAGCTCCATGCCATAAAAGAATGCGCAAACCTAATACACAACTCAGGTATTAAAGGCGCAAACATCCATATATTCACGGACAGTCAAGCAGCTATAGAAGCCCTTAGATCACACATCATTGACTCCAAATCAGTACTACACTGCTTCAACTCCCTACAAACACTCAGTTCCAGGACCAAAACCAGACTATGGTGGGTCCCCGGATATAAGGGAGTTGAAGGTAACGAAAAAGCTGATGAACTAGCCAGAAAAGGTTCGGAAACCCCCTTCATTGGACCTGAACCCTTCTGTCCAATCCCCAAATCAGCCATAAATCTGGTCATAAGGAACTGGGAACAAAACAAATGTGTTTCATACTGGGGAAACATCGCAGGCCTAAGACAGGCCAAAAGAGCTATTCAGCCCTTCAAATCAGTAGCCAATAAGATACTAAATCTTCGCAGGCACGATATTAAAAACTTAGTAGGCTACCTAACTGATCATCACGGTCTGCGATATCACCTAAACAAAATGCGTCTAGTCGACTCACCGGAGTGCAGACTATGTCTAGAAGAAGACGAAACAGCGGGCATTCACAAATGATATGCTCATTTGTGAATGCCCGGCCCTTTACCGTATGAGAAGGGAAGAGAAGTCCCGAAGAACTGAGGAAATCTTCGGCTGAAAGTATTATCAGCTGCATTAGGAAAGTAGAAGCGCTACTAACCTAAAAAACATCTGACGGTAAGCACAATAGATCTTTTAGGTCGATGTGTATATTACTGCGTAGGCAGGTCAGAATTTAAAAAAAAAAATCAGTTAACAAACAACTTACGACAGAAAGCTATGCTCTGGTCTTCTGGATCCTAGAATTGCTATTCAAAGCAGAACTTCAAATACAAACGGCGAAACGGGCTCGTTAGTACACAGTAGCTTTCTCACAACCATTCATGTGTGCGTGTGTACTTCTTGCACGATGGCGGGACCTCCTGTTTTATGCCGACTCCGAACGGCTAAGTTGAGATAAGCTATTCTTGACAATTATTACTAGTCGGATGATTTGTCGGATCATCATGAGAAGAGGGCCATTGAAAAATTATTTAGGTGTTGCTACGGCTGGGAATCCAACCCAGACCTTCAGCGCGAGAGTTCATAAAAGCAGAACCATCAGTTTTTTTTAAACACTTACTTAACTTAGTGGCTATACCCACGGATAGTAAGGAGAATAGGCAAGATCCACGTGGTAACACAATGGACCAAAATGGTCTAAGTGTGCTGGCGAACGCTGGCAGCCACTCTAACCTAACCAAAACAGTCCGGAACGAACCTGAACCCTGACCAACATGCTTCTTAAATAAATATCTGCCAATCTTTTTCGCCTAAAACCACAATGATAATGACCGATCATGCGTTGTTGGTAAACGCGTTCAGGCGTTTTGAGGAGACTTATGCCTCTGTAATTGACACAGTTCAGAGGATCTCCTCTTATGTCGATCATGCTTATGAGTTGGTGAATAATCAAATCACCCCCACTGCTTTATAAAGCTCGACTGGAAGGCCGTCATTTCCAGCAGCCTTGTTAAGCTAACGTGTAGATTGGTATCCTTACTTCACTTTGGTCGGGTGGTTGGTAGTTTTCGTTGTCGCCATCAATATTGATTTTTGTTTTTGTTCTGCCTGACAGCGGATGATTGTTCATTATTGCCAAAGAACAGTCTTTAGATGTGCTTCTTCCATATACTCAAAATCAACCGTGTCTCAACTACGACCTTTCATTGTTCATCTCAGCCGGTTATTTTTTTGCGAATTGTACCCCTGGCTTTGAGGTTTAAACCTTGGTAGCGCTTATGGACTCTTAAATGGATTGGCATCTCACTATATCTTCGACAAGGCGCTATTCTTGTTCTTTTTCCTTCTCTTTGAAAATACGTTATTCTTCCGTCCTAACTCCTAACTAAAAACTAAATGGTCGCACTTTTCCTTACCTTTCCTGTAAGCCTAATTTTTGGCTGCGAGCATCTTTCGGCATTGTTTAGCAGGGATGTATCTTGCTAGTGGGCGTGACAACAAAAAAGCGCATCAGTCGCGGTGGATCTTAAAAATTGCTGACATCGTCACCATTGGTTTTCAACGTTCAATGCTGGTGGCATTAAATTAATCGAAAGGTTAAGAAATACGAGTGGTCTATTGCGATTCGCATTTGATTAGGCATGGAGGATATCTTCATTCTTACCTTGCTTGAAACTTAGTAGTTATTCGAGTCGATGTTAGCCCCTTCTTCGGGCATAAAAATAATGGATGCGTGCCTCTTGTAACGGGTGATTTTTTAGCTGGTTTGGTTTTGGCAACACTGGTTTTCACAGCTGACGTGTGTTTAGTACCTTGTGTCACTGTCAAACAGCTTCAGTTTGGTTTGCAATTGAACCATGGATCGTCTTACAAATGAACAACGCTTGCAAATTATTGAATTTTACTATCAAAATTCGTGCTCGGTTCGATATGTTCATCGCGCGCTGCTTCCATTTTATGATCGGCATTCTCGACCTTCTGAGCAGTCTATTCGGAAGATTGTGACCAAATTTCGCAACAAATTTACTTTGTTGGACATTAAACCACCAACACGTTTACGTACTGTGCGTATGAAGAAAATATTGCGGCCGTATCACCTAGTGTGACAGAAGACCGCGAAATGTCGATTCGGCGCCGTTCCCAGCAGTTAGGCCTTTGTTACAGCACTACGTGGAAAATGTTGCGGAAGGATTTGGGCGTAAAGCCTTTTAAGATACAGCTGGTGCAAGAACTAAAGCCAGCCGACCTACCACAACGCCGAATTTTTGGTGAATGGGCTCTTGGAAAGCTGGCCGAGGATCCGCATTTTTATCGAAAAATTGTGTTCAGCGATGAGGCTCATTTTTGGTTGAATGGGTACGTAAATAAGCAAAATTGCCGCATTTGGAGTGAAGATCAGCCAGAAGCATTGCAACAGCTACCAATGCATCCCGAAAAAGCCACTGTTTAGTGCGATTTATGGGCTGGCGGCATTATTGGGCCATATTTCTTCAAAGATGATGCGAACCGCAGCGTTACTGTCAATGGTGAACGCTACCGAGCGATGATAACAAACTTTTTTTTTGCCCGAAATGGAAGTTCTTGACTTGCATGATATGTGCCACATGTGCCACATGCCACACAGCACGCGAAACAATGGCGCAATTGCGAGGCGAGTTTGGTGAACAGTTAATTTCACGTTTCGGGCCGGTCAATTGGCCGCCTATATCGTGCGAATTGACACCATTAGATTATTTTTTGTGGGGGTATGTCAAGGCTAATGTCTATAGGGACAAGCCCGCTTCGATTGACGCACTGGAAGCCAACATCCATGCATTCATTCGTGAGATACCGGCCGATATGTGTGAAAGAGTATGCCAAAATTGGACTCAGCGGATGGGCTACCTGAGACGCAGCCGCGGTCAACATTTGCATGAAATTATCTTTAAACATTAAATTGCAAGGTTCAAACTATCGATTCAAATAAATATTTCATTCATTTTTTCGAATTTTTTGTGTTTTTTTTTTAAAAATTTCCTCTTAAAAAATCACCCGTTATATCAATTTGATTGAACATTCTTTGATCTGAAGACCGCTATGTACCTTTATGGATATCGAGAAAACCGTGTGCCGGCTATAATGGTATTTCGTTCCACAGCAAAGTCAATTAGTCTAGGCGTTGTATCATGTAAGCTATGCTTTCTGACAGTACTGCTAGAGATGTCCTATTTTTCAGCCTATACATTATTAACTCACACCACGATTCTAATGTTATGTTTCGGAAGTCGAAAATAAGTTTTCTTCACGAGACCAATCAAACAATCGCTCTTTTCAGGTAGTGAGTGCATACAAGGCTTAAACTGGGAAATTCTGTCTTGAAGCGAAATGTTACAATGCGTTTGGTAATATGTTTATAGCAAATGGACAGAGGGTTTCCAGTGCAAGTCGAGTGGTCAAATCGAAGGCTGAATCATCTTAGCACGGGAGAGATGAAACATTCTTCCTTCTACCTTATATCAGTGGCACATCTGGGTGATTCGACATTATACTATGTCATACGAAAAATAAGACTTCCGGCCTAAGTTTGTGGCTTATTAAAATGCTGTCAGAAAAATCGATGTTTCTGCTTACAAAAACACGGACAGTAGAAGATGTCACAGTTTGCCATGCTACCTTTGCCCGATCAATCCTATCGTATTTCCTGGATGGCAGTAATATTTGCTTTGAAGTAGCTTCGGGCTTCCGCTAGCTGTAGATTTTCTGATAAGCATTCTAACACTCCAGGTGCATATATGAATGTTTTTGTTCTTTTTTAGCTTAGCGTTGTTGTCAATGAGGATTTTGATCCCTTCGTAGCAGTAATAACATTTTTCGTGATTGAGTAACTCAAACCCAAACCTAGGGGGCTACTTCCAATTTATCAGATACTCCAGGACACGGTGCAAACATAATTCACTACGCTATTGAGCGATGTCGTTGGCTTTTCGGATAATCAGCCGCTATGTTTATTGAAGGAACTTGACTTAGCCTTGAAATTACTATAAGGCCTACGAATACAAATTTGTAGCACAAAAATCTCGTTAGTACCCAGGGCCCAATTTTTTTCTCACAGCCATTCATGTGTGCTTCTTGCATGAGTGGACCTCCTGTTTTATACCGAATGGTCTGCGAGTTAATATAAGCTTTACTTGAAAATTGTTACTATTTGGAAGATATGTCAGATCATTACAACAGGAGGACCAGTAAATGATCATTTAGGTGGTGCTAGGGCTGAGCATCGAACCCACAGTGGCACGGTAAGCAATCGGACTAACCATCACACCTCTGAGCTCGTCTTATAAGGACTGTGGCCGGAATATGTCTTAACAGCTTATTAAAGCAGCTTATGAAAGTTTTTCATTTCATTCTGGTTATCTTAAGACGTCTCCAACGATTCTTTCTTGTGCAATCTTCCGTCTTTGAAGATTTTTTGATTAGGGGCCTTACTCATAGCTAATTTTGGCCTCCAAGTTTTTTTTTATTATTTTAAATAAAGAAGTGCCTCTCTCGCTGACCGACCATCAGCTTGTAGCGTCTCAAATGCAATCAATGTTATCGATGCTACCGGTGCTGCAAAATTGTATCCTACATCCATATGGTGTTCCCCTATTCGCCAACTGAGAACGCGTCTGATAGGGGCCTAGCAACTCAACTCGAATGAGGACCACCAATTGCAGACGGCATTATCAAATAAAATAAACAGTAATGGACCCAAATGGGTATCTTGTGGGACGTCGAATTTGACATTGACAACGCAAGATGCATGTCGCTTATTCTATGAGCGACTTTTTGCGCTTTGTTATCGGAATGGTAGGTTCGATTAAATACTTGAGTTTTATTTCGCAAAGACTTTTAAGATCAATTAACTTATTTTTTCTTAGGAGAATAGGCAAACCACGCAATTTAAGTGCCTGCAAATTGCAAGAGGAAAACTCAACAAACTTTCAATCTTTTCTACGAAATGTGAGCTCTCTTTTTGAAACCATAATAAACCCTTTAAAAGTTTCTATCCTCTTAAATAGCCCACCAATTTCCCTGATTGAAATTTAATATCAATTTTGTCAGAAGTCACAAACTCATATTGCTTCTGCGAAAATATCGAAATTGTCAATACCCATACCATATCAATATCACATCCAACCACATCTAAACTTTTCTTTATTTCTTCATGAAGTTATATCGAATCTACAAATCAAAATGTTCTCGAAAAATATCCGCCCTAACAAAATCAACCAGACCCGATCAGATTAGAAGTGAGGAATCAAGTAGAGACCGACACTTCTTTGTATCCTCTTATCCAATAAACCACACATAGTGAGGTATATATCAATTCACCCTTTTGTATGTACGCCTCATTGACAAAAAGGTATCCTTCAAGTGCTAGGGCTTTACGTTTCCTTCTACACCCCCTAACATTTTGTTTTGATTTTGGAATTCACATTTCGCCTCTGTACCTTCATTACCCATAGAACTGCCTCGGGCAAGGGCTAACTCAATACCTTTCTAGTAAATTCCAAAGACGAGTTCATTTCCTTATAGTGCCCATTCCTGATGAGGACGAAGGGACTGTTGCCGTGCCGCTAAAATATTCTTAATATTTGAAATTTCAATAAAACCCTCTTAGATAGAGAGCCACCTCAGGCAACTAGAGCGAAGGGTGTTGTTAGCGTAATCCCGTTTTCCAAGGATATGGCAACATATTGGACAGAAATTCCCACACCACGTGTGTATTTTTATTGGATCTCTCAACTTGGCAAACAAAATTATGAACTTTTGGGAATTTGAAGTTTGCGAATCAATGAGTTCATTGAAAAACCGTGACTAAAAAAGAATATTCAGGGGTGGATTTGAGGGTTAAAAAGTTAAAAAAAAAAAACGACGAGGACGAGGTATACCTACATTTGGGTGTTATGGTTACACCAGAAGAGCCTTGTGGGTGGAATATGTAATAAGTATTTTTATTTTCTGGTGAAGAAGGGACTTAGCAGTAGGGATGCGATATACGAAAGTCTCGTTATATTGTATTTTCAAGTGGAATTCGAGGACAATAATCTAGGATGTAGCATCCTACATGAGCGACGTGGAATTCGTATTGTTCACTGAGGTATTTCATTATTATTTTCCCAGATCAGTATGACGGTCTTAATGTTATTTCATTGTTGTGACAAAATCAGGATAATTCAAAGATGGCGTTTGTTGCTTATTATACGTGAGCAATAATTTTTAGAGTAGAGATTATTGTATGTGGAATTCTTGGGAGTAGTAACCAGGGATATGGTCCATTTTGATTTCACCTTGATATTGCGATATTACCCGACTCATTTCTATTCATTTAAGAGGCTTTTCATCTCCATGTTGGGACAAATCAAAGCAAATTTGAAAGCATTAATCGAGCTTGATCAATGTCTAGGCTCTTTACGAAATTCAGCCCCAGAGGCGGATGAACCGAAAGGCAAAAGGCAGCGCTCAATCCCGAAGTGGATTTTGATGACCCCTTGTCCTAGGGGTAAATTTTTAATTGGAACTGGCCCAAAAGGTTGGGGATTATAATTCAAAGCCACCCATGGAAAAAAGTATTGTTACAACCAATAGCCTCGGAGAGGACTGATTTTATTGTTGATGAACCTGCTAAGCGAAAAAAGGACAACGACGTTCGTATCTGCACCTGGAATGTGAGGACATTGAACAGGAGAGGTGCAGGCAAACAACAGACAAAAGCCCTAAGCTGCTAGAAAGCAGACATTACTGACATCCAGGAAATACGATTCGATGGGCAAGGCAAAAAGAGAATGAAAAACTGTATGGACCGTGTTATAGTGAGCAGAAACAGGCTATTCGGATGTGGATTTGTTATGTGCCAGACTTAATCAACAAGTCTATAACAGACTTCACACACTTTTCTTAACGGACTTAGGATAATTGACTTCGCTGCGGAACGAAATAATTTCCTTACCACGATATCCATAAGGGGAAATGGCGGTCTCAATATCAATGTAGACAAGAGGGTCTAACATCGACTCGGACCACTACCTTGTTGCAGCAAAGGTATTTATGATGTTGAAAGACTGCAATCTATTAACACCATACCTGTTGTGCTAGGTATATCACGTCCACCAACAAGAAACCCTTGGTTTGATCAAGAATGACGACAGATGCTCGCAACGAAGAACAAGGTCTACAAGGATAACCTACAGGTGAAGAAGAGAGTTGTAATTGAGATTTATAGGCAAAGAAGGAGGACCTGCTTTTCAGATAGAAGAAAAAAGAGAAAGAAAAGCACGCTATCGAGGATATAGAGGGGGGCCACTCCAGGAATGATGTTCGTTAGTTTTATCGAAGTATAAAACGTTACAACTAGAGATGCAAGGATCCTAGATGAGACAAAGTGAATGCTGAGGTCATGAATGAACCACTTCTGCAGACTGTTAAACTGCAATGACGAACAGCATTTCGCTGTCAGGCGGAACGAACCACTCAATATTGGCGACGACAGCGAAAACTGCCAACCACCCGACCTGAGAGAAGTGAGGTAAGGAATATTTAAACTCAAGCTTGAGAAGACTGCCGGAAATGATGATCTTCCCGCCGAGCTTTATAAAGCCGGCGGAGATAAATTTGTAAGTAACATCCACTCACTCTCCACAAAATTTACCTGAAGAACGGACCTTAACATCGTTTGCCCGATCTTAACAAGAGAAGACCATCCGAATGAGTCTCCTAATCTTATCTGTCATAATATGTAAACGCCTGAAACAGTTAGACCCGTATCAGTGTGGTTTTAAGCTGGGAATGTCCACTATTCATCACATCTTCAAACTTCGGCAGATCCTGGAAAAAACCCATGAAGTCCAAACCGATACCCTCCACCTAATCATCGATTTCAAACCAGAATACGACAACATTTATAGAGGTGAACTATACAGAGCCATATCTAGTTTTGGTATGCCGCCCAAACTTTGAAGGATTGCGATGGAAAATTCACGCTGCTCTATTAGGGTCAGAAACGACCTCACCGACACATTCGATACCGAAAACCGATTTAAGCAAGGCGATGCACTGTCATATGACTTTTGTAATCTCAATCTTGAGTGGATTCTGCAAATCCCGAGCCAACACCAGAGGCACAATCTTCCGTAAATCGGTGCAAATACTCGCATACGAGGACGATATTGAATTCATAGGTCGGACTTAACGTGATGTCATAGCCATGTTTGCTGGCTGTAAAGTAAGACTGTGTATATGCTATCAACAGGAAAGGTTACACACTATCGATGAATTGGACTGAAAGTCAATATTGTCAGATATAGCTTTGAGTTCGATTCGATTCCGGGCCTTCGCTATTAACTCTGACAACAACATTACGTTAGAAAGTAAACCAAGCATTGCTCTTAGCAACCGCTGTATTTCCGGGAATAGCCTTCTTATTCAGTAGTATACCCCTCACTCGAACTAGTAAGGAGATCCTACACAAGACCTTTTTCATCCTAGTCTTGCTCTATGGCGCTGAAGCATGGTATGTATCAAAAGTGGATGATGAAATCCTTGGTCGTTTCGGGAGCAAAATTCTTCGAAAAATATTTGTCCCGTTTACGTTGTCCGGCTATGGAGGCGAAGATTCAACCAAAAACTATATGACTTACGTCTAGTCAAACAAAATCCGATTGAGAAGTTCAAAATGGCTGGGAATGAAGCGGGAATGGATACCAATACTCCAGTTCGCATAGTCTTCGATTTCCAGCCAGACGTCTGATGCAATAGAGAAAGTTCTCGGCTCAAGCAGCACGCGTAAGGATAAACCGAATGCAACCAACTAGAAGTACACAACCGTAAGTAGTTAGCTATGAGCCCGACTAATTGAAGAGGCATTTTGGTTGATCCCCATGTTCATTCCGGACTGTAGCGCTACTTAAGTAGGTAAGTAAGTAATAACCATAAGCAAAACACTTTTTATAAACGTGTTTTCCACAAAATTTAAAAATTTTGTTAGCAACTCCCTTGTTAGGACCCTAAATTTGATTCCCTATACGTGGTCAGTTGTGTGATGAATTGGTAGACAAAAGATCTACAATGTGGCGCAAAAGTAATCCTCCTATCAGAAAATGCTATAAATTTTGCGATTGGCCCCTAATGTCAGTTCTGTTTTGACATTTGTGTAGTAAACACATGCGAAAAACACGTTAATAAACAATGTTACGCTACAAGACCAAATTAAAATAATCCACAAGAAGAATCCAAGTTTTTCATTTTTTTTTAAATTACAGCCAAAAAACATCGGAAGGTTATTTTTGCGCCACCTTGTAGATACCAAAATCTGTTTCACTGGCCATCTTCTCACGATGATACTTACTTACTTATCGGGCTCCCGAGCCGTAAAGAGTCTCTGCCTGAGACACTGCAGCCTTCAATCCTCTAAGATCCCTGGCTCGCTGCTTCCAGTTGTCTAGACCAAGTGCTCTGGATCCGCGATGGCTTGGTCTTTGAAACGAGGGTTCGGTCTTCCTTGCCTTCTCAAACCTGGGGGCTGGGATTCGAAGATCCTCTTAGTGGAGCATTATTATCCATTCGCTCGATGTGGCCGAGCCAATGTAGTCGACGTGTTTTGGCTTTTTGGACTACATCCACATCTTGGTACAGCTCATAGAGTTTGCGGTTGTATCTTCTCCTCCATTCGCCCTCCTTGTGGACAGGACCAAAAATCCGCCGAAGTATTTTTCTTTCGAAGGAGCCCAGTATCACCTCTTCCTTATTGCTTATCGTCCAGCACTCGGCACCATAAAGCAGAACTGGCAAGATAAGGGTTTTGTAGAGCACATATTTCGTCCTTCGAGTTAGGACTTTTGAACCCAGTTGTTTCGCCAAACCGAAGTAGCAACGGTTTCCTGGGGTAATTCTTCGACGGATCCCTACTAGGGTATCATTCGTGAAGGTTATGTTAATTCCGAGGTAGGCGAACTCCTTACCCACTTCGAAATTCTTGCTATCAATAGTGACGTTTTGTCCCAGGCGGTGGACAGATGCTTGTTTGTTTGTTGATAGCATGTACTTTGTCTTGTCCTCATTTACTTCAAGGCCAACGGATTTCACCTGTTTTTTAATCGCCGTGAAAGCTTTTATCACGGCACGTTGGGAGCGACCGATGGTGTCAATATCATCCGCATAGCCCAGCAGCTGGAGGGACCTGTTGAAAATAGTGTCTTCCGTGTCAACACCTGCCCTGTTTATACCCTATCCCATAGGGGTATATTAGTTTTGATACTTAGTTTGTAACATAGAGAAATAATTTAGCTACATATACCTCAAAGTATATGGATCGACTCAGAATCGCTAGCTGAGTCGAATTAGCCATGTCTGTCTGTCCGTCCGTCCGTCCGTCTGTCTGTTCGTCACCGATTTTTGGGCCTTAAATTTTGAGCTAGGATAATGAAATTTGGTATATAGGATCTTTGGCCGAGTCACCAGAACAAGTGTAAAAAATTTTAAATTCCGCCCACTGCCACGCCCCCTTTTAGAAAAAACGTAGTTTTAAGCCAAACCGTAAGGAATTTAAAAAAAGTGTGTTTGCAACATATTTAGACAATCCTAATATCTATATTTCGTCCATACAAAGTTTTTCGCCACGCCCACTTTTTGGGGGCGTTTTTAGTAAAAAACGTTTTTTGTCCAAATTTTAAAACTTTCGAAAAAAAATTTGATGCAAATACTTCCGCAATGGTAATATAAACATTTTGTCCGTAGATTATTTTCACCTACGCCCACATTTTGGGGGCGTTTTCTTACAAAAACCATTTGTATACCCCATCCCAAGGCATTAGCAATAGAAATACGTTGTTTTTTGTCAACCACAAAAGATTTTGAGAAACTGTCTGAGCAATATATTGTGACAATGTCATTTTCTGTATTTCATCGCCATAAAGCCTATATTTTGAGGATATTAATTTAAAGGATGGGATGGGATAGGGTATTCAACGATCCGCATAGCGGATTGTAGCCTCTCATATGTTATTTTATAGCTAGGCCAACTTCTTCTATACTAGGTAGTTCCACCACCTTTTTCATTGACTGAATGTGGGTTCTCTTCTTGCCCTATCACTCTGTCTACATCTCTTTCTCCAGTTAGCAGCTGTTGGAAATGCTGATTAAACACATCTACTATTCCCTGCGCTTCGCTGACTAGGTTTCCTTCGCTGTTTCGAAGAGCCTGCGTTCCGGTTGTGTATCCAGCAGCGATGATAGTTATACATTATTCGAGTAGTGTATCAACTGAAAACAAAAGATCATCTGAACGCAGTTGCTCTGTTTCGGCATAAAACTGGAAGTCCCTAAATCGTGCAAGAAATACATATTCACACATGAATGGTTTTGAGAAAAAGCGAGGATCCAGTTGAGCCAAAAAGTTGTACTTTTATTAGCCATTCACGAGTTTGTTTTTCCTGCTCAAATGGAAGGACCTTTAATTTTATACTAACTCATAACATCATACTTCCTCTAACCAGGAAAAAAAACATGTCATCATTTGCATTTAATTCCTTGGTTATTAGAATTCAATATTCACAACTCAAGAACTTAAAAAAAACTGACCTCAAACAGTTGTAGAGAATCTTGTAATTTATTACCTTTTTGAAGTGAATTTGAATTCCTTTGACTAGTTAACATACAAAAAGCTCTTCATGATCAAATCCACCCTTCGAAAAAATATTAGTTCATGAATATGAACATTTGCATTTAGAGAGAAAGGAAAAATACAATCATGAACGTTGTTCCAACGAATGCTAGTCACGTTTTATTTTAGGTACCTCACAAATAAATTTTATTTCAGGATTATATTTGCGAATTAATTTCAAATTCAAAGAGCATCCTTCATCTTCCAGTGTAAATGTTAAGAAAACAGATTCCATCCAAGTATATGTGTCCAATCAAAAATGTAAAATGTCCTTCAAAAGTTAGTTGTATAGGGGAGGTCGTGGTTGTGGAAGTTATTCCGATGGATATACATTCATACATACCGCCATTGAAATAACGCCTATACTCTATTTAATTCGTTTGTTTGGATGTCTCGACAGTATGTTCTGCAATTGAATTTCATGCTTGGTCGCTTTTGATTAATTTTCAATAAGGCAATATATGTAATATACTGAGAAATCATATTTAGAGATTTATCTATGGGTGTGGCAATATATCGTTTGTTATGAACTATACCAGGTATTTTGGCCATTTCTCCTTGGATATTCACCTTTAAATCTTTGAGGGTTCTTATATTTGAAGCTCTTCATCGCAATAAGAGGTGGTTTGTCCTCTTACGATTTTTTTTTTATTAATTCCGGAATTATTTGATATGAATGAGGAATCTCAAAATAAAAGAAACACAAAAAATTGCAAGGGGACAAATCACCTCTTGTTGTGCTGAGGAGCCTCAAGAGCTTTCAAAACAGATACCGATGCCCGTGAAATGTGACCTAAATCCAATTCATCAAGTCGAGGAAGACCAAAATATTCACATATCGATCGAAATTCATTGTCAATTTGCGCTCATGAACAAGGACCAACCATCCCACCTGAAGAGATTCGATACCAGGTGAATGCAAATCCAATTCCCAAGGTAGCACATTTTAGTTGACACATGTGCAAATTCGTGTGACAGTGACAGTTTTCGAAAAACGCCTAGAAAGCGTTCCCCCCGCCAATTTGTATCAATTGTAATGAAGGTCATCGTTATGAATTCGCATCACTAAATGATGGGAAAGTCGGGAAATCAATTACAAAAGCTTAGGGGTAATCATCCATTCAGTTGGATGGTACACTTACTTACGCGAGTGGCGCTACAGTCCAAAATGAACCAGGGCCTCAACCAACATGCCTCTCCAATTAGACCGGTCCTTAGCTAACTTCCTCCTGTTGCGCACTCCAAGTTGGTTTGAGGTCGGTTTCTACTTGTGCGCGCCACTTAAGGCGAGGTCTTCCTCTACTGCGTCCGACGTTTGGCTGGGAATCGAAGACTCTGCGAGCCGGAGTATTGGTTCTACATGTCCTAGCCATCTTAAACGTCCAATGCGGATTTTTTTGACTAGGGGTATGTCGCTGTACAGCTCGTATAATTCGTGGTTGAATCTTCGTCTCCATAGCCCGTCAACGCAAACGGGACCGAAGATTTTTCGAAGAATTTTTCTCTCGAATCGACCAAGGATTTCTTCATCCGGTTTTGATACGGTCCATCCTTCAGCGCCGTAGAGCAGGACTGGGATAATCAGGGTCTTATATGAGATCTCCTTAGTAGTTCGAGTGAGGGCTTTACTACTAAATTGTCTTCTTAGCCCGAAGAAACAGCGATTGGCAAGAGTAATTCTTCGTTTGATTTCTGACGAGATGTTGTAGTCAGAGTTAATATCGGAACCGAGGTAGACAAAGTCACGTACGACCTTAAAGTTATATCTATCAATGGTGACGTTCTGTCCAATTCGTCGATGTTGTGTGTCCTTTCGTGTTGACAGCATATACTTAGTCTTACCCTCATTTACTGCTAAACAAATGTTTGCCGCTTCCTTCTCTATACTAGCAAACATGGCTATGACATCACGTTGAGTCCTACCTATGATGTCAATATCGTCGGCGTATGCTAGGAGTTGCACCGATTTTTGGAAAATTGTGCCTCTGGTGTTGGCTCGGGAATTTTGCACAATCCTCTCAAGAATCAGATTGAAGAAATCACATGACAGCGCATGGCCTTACCTAAATCTTTTTTGGTATCGAACGTGTCGGTAAGGTGATTTTCGACCCTTATGGAGCAGCGAGAATTTTCCATCGTCATCCTACACAAACGGACGAGTTTAGGCGGTATACCAAAACTAGACATGGCTCTGTATAGTTCGTCTCTATAAATGCTGTCGTATATGCGACTTGGAAATCGCTTTGGTAGTCGCTCATAGGTTTTGTCAAGGAGCTTGTAGAATAAATCTATAGTTGTATCCTCTTTTTCCTTTGTCGGAGCATGAGCGCATATAAGGCTTATGTTGGCGAATTTGGCCTTGATGCGGATTGTTACTATGCGTTAGCTAATTTCTTGGAAACATAAGACTTCTTGCCTAAATTTAGCACTTATAATAAATCCGCATCCGAATAGTCCCTGTTTCTGCTCACTATAACACGGTCCATAGTAGTTGTCACAGTTTTTCATCCTCTTTTTGCCCGGCCCATCCCATCGTATTTCCTGGATGGCAGTAATGTCTGCTTAGTAGCAGTTTAGGGCTTCCGCTAGTTGTTCACCTGCACCTCTCCTGTTTAATTTTCTCACATTCCAGGTGCAGATACGAACGTCGTTGTCCTTCTTTTAGCAGGTACGGTACACTATAATGTTGAATATATGATCGACATTCTCGTGTTTCCAAGAAGCAATCCTGTTGTGGATCTTTTACTGGAAGACACAATACTGGCAGTTGCTGACAGAGTAGATCAAAAATGGAATATGACAGTGACCACTGCCGACTCGCCAAGCTTGTGGCGTTCGAGGAGTATGTATGTACCTATGCATTCTTACAACTAAATGTCACGTTTCACCAACACACTCGAGTAATTAGCAACCTTCTGTAGTAGCAAACAACAGAAACCATTGACGCACTACACATACAAAAAGGCGGACTTCTGAGAGTTAAACTCTTGCAGAGACGACTGACAAACATACGCGACCCTGAGATTAGTACGATAAAGTCGCCGATCAAAATCATCAACCAATTGAACAAGAAGAACTATAGGTTGCCCTTTTCTTTGAATAACAGAATCCAGCTTTAGGAGCAAAGATCATAACGAGCTTTCGTGTATTAACCTTCAACGAACAACAGACAATACAAACAAGCTTTTGACAGCCAGCAGGATTCGATTTCTTTGTAATTGAAGATCCTCAGGAGAAAAAGAAGGCTATATGAGGGCTGTTTTTCAGGAATTTTATAGGGTGAATAAAAACATTCGCCTAAACAGCGTCCTGAAAAACAATGCACTGCTCCATTATTTTTTTTTCGAAGGACATTACGCAACGGCGATCTGAAAACAGCGGTTTTACCTGGTTCAATGGCGAAAACTTGGCAAACGTCATCAATGCATACCGAAGTATGTCTAGACACCTGTTAATCTCGAAGGTGAAACTACAGATCATCTTCGTTTCAATAAAGAAAAAGACGTCAGCAAGAGTCGATGGTATATCAAACACTGTACTGCGACATTTACCTCCTAAAGCTGTAGAGTAGCCACATTGTTCAGCAACGGGCTGAATAAATTATATTATGCAGTGCGGTGGTTCATTTTCTCACGAAAAAGTGAAAGGACAACTCCAATCCGACGAATTTGCGGTCGATAAGTCTCCTTTCGAGTATCAGCAAGATATTCGAGAAAATTCCCAATCAGGCGCTGTCCAAGTAGGCAGAGGAAAATAAGAAAAAAACCGATGGACCAAAGAAAGGAAATAGGTTCTTGAGTACTGGAGATGTCTCCTTCTGCATACATTGTCAAGCGGCCAGTAAATATCCCCAACAGCTAAAAGCTCAGAATAAAGTCAGAGTAAACTAGGTGCCAGGACAGAATATAAACCTAAAAAGCGGTCCTATAAGTAGGTTAAATCATCCACGGGCTTTCACAAAACATTAGCAATATCCTGAATGTAATCGTAAATAAATAGCAGCAAATCAAAGGATATGGTAACCCTGTTGTGTAAGCATGTAAGGGCTTCATTTATGCATGAAGTGTGTTGACTCTGACATCGAAGAAATGTCAAGAAATGTTTGGGCGAATGGGTATATCGACATAATAAAATGTATGTACCGCGTTTGCTTTAAAAGGGTCTTTCAACAGGGAATTGTCAACTTTGACAGTTGATACGGCTATATTGGTGAAGCTACATCTGTCAATTTGGATTTAATTTATTCAGTGCCATAGTCATCCTACCGAGAGGACTATTCGCAGTGTGGTGGAATTTAAATCAACTTGTAGAGTAAGCTACAAATTAACAAACGTATGTCGACGAAACGCAAAATCTGCTGTCCTTGAGAGTGTGCAGGTGAATCCCAGGCAGTCGATTTCGCTTCGCTCACAAGAATTCAGTCTTTTCGCAGACTACAACTTAGAAAATTTTGCGTGGTGACTTGAGCCTGCACCCTTGCGAAATTCAACTGACCCAGGAGCTGAAGGTAATCGACCGTAGACCATATTGACCTTAATTATCATCGGAAAATCATCTTCAGCGATGAGGCCCATTTCTGGATGAATGGGTGCATCAACAAACGAAATTGTCAAATTTGGGACGATACCTACCTACATGAGATTATGTACAAGATCGTCCAATGCATCCCGAAAAAGTTACTCTTTGGTCCCATTTTTTTAGCACGCTGCTCACGCCATCACCGTCAACGGCGAGCGCTTTAGGTCGATGATTACCAACTTCTTTTGGTCTCAATTGAATGATATGGATACCAATGACATATAGTTACAACAGGACGGCGCTAAGTGCGCCGTCAACCTACATCGGAAATTCTGTACGAGCGATTCGAGGGCATTGACATCTCACGTGGGGGTGATGTGAACTTATGGGGTTTTCTGTGGTCGCAGGTCTATGCAAATAAGCCATGGACAACAGCGGCCCTTTAAGCCAACATGACCCATGCCATCCGTCAAATTCAGCCTGATTTATGCCCCAGAGTCATGGAAAATTGGACATTTGGGATGTGCGCCACCCAGAGAAGCCGCGGCGGACATAATGGCATTGGTAGGCTTTTCAAAGGAATATACAACTTTGATGATATCTCACACACACTTTGTTTTATTTAAATTTAAAGATAAGAAGCACTTAATGAAAGACCCTTTACATACTTTTCTTTAAATCATTTTCTTTGGTAGACAACGCAGGGCCAGCTTAAGATGGGCTTTATTCTGAAATGATTAGCAGATATCTTGATCCTAGAATCAGATGACGTTATGCCCTTAAAAGGTAAGTACGTGTTAGAAGCCGTTGATTTTTAATAGATTTGGGTACACATACTGTGGAATGAATTTATTTGCATCCTTGTTGATATCAAATTACCATTGCATGGTTAAAATATGTGATTTGTTGGTAAAAAAAATGTCCTTAAAATATACTTAATGCGAAGCAGAAGCACTGTCAAAATTTATTTACGCATAAGTTATTGACATCATATGTGACCAGAAAAACTTGTCCCAACAAAAACATTTATAAAGCAATCTAATTGTTTTATTTCAGGGAAATATCTTGTGCCTTGTTGGACTTTATTTTCTAAAAATCCAAACATCCATTCCCAGCCTCCTTTTCAATTTGGAAGCGCCTACAAGCCCATGACATGAAACGATGACAATCATACATGACTGTGTACGCTTTTCTTTCCAATAGCCACGTTTCATTTATCGGCTCTTGAGATGCTGGCAAACATTCAACGAATGAATTTCATTACCCTCACATCGCAGATAGAACAATACTTCCTACCCAAAAACAAAGCGATAAAGTGTGATAGTTCATAAATCAATTGCAATCCTCCTTTTTCTGATTTCAAAAAAAAAATACCAAAACGCTTCACCAATTCAAACAGCAAACAGTCGTAAAATTCAAAAAACGAAAAATCATATAAATTCACTACCACTTGGCACATTTTCAAAATATCAATTTCATTCGAAGTCCTGTAACGTCTCGCCCGAGAGAAAACAAAAGACGGACGCAAAAATAAAAGAAAACTCTAAATTTCCTTTATCCGACCGGAAGTTAAAGGGAACTAGATAGAACGAAAAATGTGAGCCCTTTCAACCACGAATATTTATTTATAAGGATTGTTGGTCATTGCAAAAAAGTTTATCCTTCACAGATACACTGGCATTCTCAAGCAGAGAAACCTCTATGAAGCAATGATCAAAACAAAACCGAGGAAAGAGCAAGCACAAAAAAAAAATGTCTTCTCCTCCCCCGCCGCACGCCTTGATTCCATACAAATTTTCTTTTGTTGTGTAAAAAGGATTTCCTCAATTACTTTATTCTATTTGATTCCTTTTTAATCCAAATGTTGACCCAGTTTTAAACCAGAAATCCTCAGATATTCTACCATAAATATACTTGCATACGTGTGTGTGTGTGTGCATACCGCAAACAACAACGATGTACCGTTTTTCTTCATTCATTGCGTTTAGGGGGTACCCACACCGCAAAAATAACACACAGAGCATCGGATATGATGTACACTGTGAGAAAGAAGAAAAAAACTGATTTGCCAGGATATGTCAGCATGTCGGGGAAACATGTTTATGAGGTGGTTGGTGGATTCAATAAAATTGACAAGCGATATTGAGGACTCGATTTTTTTTTGTATTCTCATGTTGCGGTCTATTAAATTTGGTGTTGTGAAGTTGAATTTGTTTTGTGGACTCATTTGAGTTATTAGGTGAAGCTGGTAGAGTTTACGATAGAAAGTTATAATGTTTTGCTTCAAATCGAGATATTCGATTTGAGATAGTTTTGCTTTCATTCATAAAAATATACGAACTTTCATAATATTAGTAGCATTTATATTGTATGAAGATCGGATATCGGATAAGTTATTTCGATAGAAATATTTAAACAAATCCGTTTTCCCGAAATACCTAATTAAATTCAATAAGTCCATTTAACAACATACATTTTATAACGTATATTTCTTGATTTTAAAATTTGTATAGCGTTTAAAAAAGGTTTTAATACGGACATTAAACATTTTCTCAATATTAAGACAACTAACAATTTTTCCTTCAAATTTTAAATTTATAGAACCTATCAGTCGATGGTTTCGGTAGTAGCATGTGTAAGACCACAGCCCAACTAACAATTTCGCTTCGATAAAGCACTATCGAAGCTATTTTCTTTTAATACATATAATAATCTAATAAGGCCTTGCAGAAGCAAATTATAGGATCGCAAAAAGTCTTTTCGAAAATATTTGCAAGCCTTACCGAAGTTGAAAAATAACAATTTTATGTATTTTCATTTTGTTTTTACACTTTCTTATAATATTTTACCTATTTTTCTTGTCTTGATTCGCGTCCATTGTTAGGAAATATTTAATTTAAGGATGGAATGTGATAGGGTATGCAACAAGTCGCTCAGCTGAATGTAGCCTTTTATTTCATATTTGGCAATAAAAACCCTAGAAAAGGAAATGTTTGGGTCGTACATTAAGGATAAAACTAATTAAAAATTATTGGGTCAAATTTTAGAATTTCGTACCTATATAAAATTGTTCGGACTTCTTCTTGAGATATGTAAGAATTTAAAAAATTAATTCGTATTTTAATGTAAAATTTGGACATGTTTAATAGTATCGAAATCGTTGAACCCGTTTCCGAGATAGTCGTGTTTTCAAAATCCATGACATGAGAGGTTAAACCAGCAACACCGAAAATACATAAAATTTCAATAAAATCGAGTAATTTGGTCATTGGTATAAATATTCCATTTATCAAGTCTGGACAAATTTTCAGGAGGAAGTGTGTCTAATACGGTAGGTACTAATATTCATTTGTAAATGGAATCGCAATTTCCCAGCTAATCATTTGAGTTCCAGTACTCGTTAGGCATGATATAGCTTTAGTCCTTCGTGATGTAAAATCATTGATCCTTAGGATGATCAAATCAAAATTAATATAGAAGAAAATATTCTGGTTTTGTTGAATCACCTTCACAAATACACACGTTTATGGACATTGAAAACTGTAAGGAATACACATTACCGTACCCTGTCGAATTTTTGTATTCCCTTCATCCACATAGGTAGCCTTTTATTTTAGAAATCGGAGACCCAATCATTGTATTCGGATACAAAACCTCTTTTAAATGTTGCAGTGGCACTAGGCTACAAGCAAACATTGAAGGATCATATTGCTACAGCTACTGCAACGCATAGCTACTGGCAAACAAAATTTAATGCAAAGGATGATATATTTTTAACCACTCTCTTGGCATGAATTGTAGGTTATTTCTGTTATGGCATAAAAATCACCAAATTGGTCTAATCAAAATCAAAAGTGGAACTAGAACGCAGTTTATCTATACCTAAGGAATGACGGAACAATACATGTATTTAAACCTTAATCACATTTAAACCAAATTATTTTGTATCAAATTTTTGTTTTGATAGTTAGAACGTCAAATTCTGTGGGAGGTGTGGAACACACATGTGGAATGTATAAAAAGGTGTTTTTTCTCCAACATCCTTTAAAGAAATGACGGCTGCGAAGGGTTTTCTAGATGGTTAATAGTACGTTTCCACAGAACTCCACCGAAACTCGTCATTTCATTGACTAAATCCAACATTTGAAAATAGTGTTCCCATCAGCAAAACGCATTTCAACTGTCAAAAAAATATTTTTTATTTTATTGAACTTTTTCTTGCGATCATCTGACAAATCATTCGAGTACTATCAACTGCCAAGAAAAGCTTATCTCAACTCAACCCTTCGGATTCGGCAAAAAATACGAGCATGGTTGTGAGAAAAAGCTAGGCCCTGGGTACTAACAATCGTTTACCCCAACAAAATTGTATTTGTCTTTTTTTTTGTATGGGTTCATGAAAGCAAATACCAACCACAACGCCAGCCACATTGGTATCTAGCCCATGTGTAATTATTCCGAAGATATAACATATAACCACTTTAAGTATCCCCACACGACACTTTTCAATAGGCCTACAGGCTAATTAGGCCATGCTACCAATGACATTTACAAAAGCTATTTGAACAAGAAAAAGCCAGACAACATCCTTCGAATGTTCATTAATAAAAAGTATTTTGAATTATTTTCTTAAATTTAAATTTGCTTTCTGAAAGATTTAAAAAAAAACATTTACTGTACAATTTGACGTTTATAGAAGAAAACATATGAGAAGGCTACAATCCGCTATGTGAATCGTTGTATAAACGTGGTAGTGGCATTTCACAAAATTCTGCTCAAATATTTTATCAAAATATTTCATTGATCGTCAAAACAACTTTTTTTATTGCATATGCTATGGCGTAGGGTATACAAATCAATTTTCTAGTAAAACGCCCCAAAAAAGTGGGCCAAAGTCATAATAGACGAAACAGAAAAAAAAACATTATTTTCGAAGAAGTTGCATCATTTTTTTTCAAATTTCAAATTACTAAACTTTTGCCGGAAATCGATTTTTTTAATAAAACGCCCACAGAAAGTGGGCGTGGCTAGAAACTTTATATGTATGAAATTCATATAGACAATGACAAAGTCTAAATATCTTGCTCAGACACTTTTTTTTAAATTTCCTATGATATGACCATAAAATAAGTTTATCTAAAAAAGGGGCGTGGCAATGTGTGGATTTTGAAAATGTTTACACTTGTTCTGTTTCGTTTTGAACACTCTATCTCAAAATTTTAATTCCAAAAATCGGTGACACACAGACAGATGGATGGACGGACGGACAGACAGACAAACATGGCTAGATCGACACAGCTAGCGATTCTGTATCGATCCATATACACTGCGCGTCATCAGGTTAACACACCCTATAAGCTTAATATAATTGCTCTTGTAGTTGTTGTTGTTGAAATGCAGCTGCTTGTTTATATTCTATTTTTCTCATCTTAGTATACACTTTAGCGCCCAAAAAAATCATACGTCGAAAGAACCCGTTATATGGTTTTTGCTATTTTTTTTTTACTTTCAAGGAAAGTGTGCTCTATTTTTGCGTCAGGTTAGCACATGCAAATTAATTTCTGTGTATATTCAACAGTTGAACGCGTATTGCAACCAATTTTTTTTTTTTTTGCTCAAGTAGTCTATAACCTTTAATATGGGTAAAGGAAAATCGTTATCTGTAGAAGAAAAATCAAAAATTGAAGCTTACAAGGAGTTAGGGCTGTCAATAAGTGAAATATCGGAAGAAGTCGTAAAGTTGTGTACGCATTCCTGCGCAATAAGTCGGGATATGGTAAAAATAATAAAGGTGGTAACAATAAAGTGATTTCCAATGCTGATAAGAGAGCTATTTTAAGAAAAGCATCGAACTCAGATCAGGGCAAATGTTGGCGTTAAAGCAAGCTTATCCACCGTTTAAAGAGTGATAAGGAAGCTCCACACCTAAAAAGGCTAAAATTAAAGAAAAAACCATCACATAACGTGACATGACATGACATGGAATTCTGATTGGCGCTACGTTGTTTTTTTTCGGATGAAAAGAAATTTAATTTGGAAGGTCCAGACGGATATAATTTCTACTTTCATGATCTTCGCAATGAGGAACACCAGTTGGATCGCCTTCATAGTCGGGTGGGGGGTGTGATGGTGTGGGGAGCCATCTCTTACTATGGCATGTGCGAGCTACAGTTTTTGACAGTAACTATGAATGCAAACACTTACAAAAAAGTACTTGAAACTGCTTTTCCCCATTTTAACAATTTGTTTGGTAATTTGCCATGGCATTTTCAACACGGCAATGCCCCGATCCATACTGCCCGGGTGGTTAAATCATGAATTACGGACCAAACTGTCAGTTTATTGCAGTGGCCACCTTACTTACCCGACATTAATATAATAGAAAATGTATGGGGATGGCTGGTTCGTAAAGTTTACGAGTCTGGGAAACAATATTCCAACAAAGCGGAACTAACTGAAGCCATCAAGAATCGCTTCCCAATCGAATCTATGAGGTCATTCTCAACAAGGGAGGAACGACACATTATTAAATTTATTTAAAAATGTTTAAAATAATAAGTTTATAAGTTTAGAATTAAGTTCAGGGCTTAAAAGCTCAACAAAAATAAAAAAAAGTGTTATGTGCTAACCTGATGTTATTTTTTGTGTTATTTTTCGAAAAAAAAAAATAAAAATAAGTATTAGAAAAAAAAAAAAAATTTTATTTTATTTATCTGAGAATTGAATCCGACATACACAAACAAAATTTAAAAACGTTAGCTCTTTTAGTTTGGCTGGAATCAAGGCGAAAGCCCTTACGCGAGGAGGTGTGCTAACCTGATGACCAGCAGTGTACCTTGAGGTTGTGTTATAACTATCGAAATTATTTTTCGATGTTACAAACTTAATGTCAAAACTGATATAATATACCCCTATGGGAAAGAGTATAAAATCATTTGAGAAGGCTACAATCTTTTAATACCCTACCCCATCCTTAAAATTAAAATCCCCAAATTGTGGGCTTTATGGCGCTATATGACGTTGTAACAAAATATTGTTCCGACAGTTTATCAAAATCTTTTGTGGTTCGACAAAAAAACAACGTTTTTCTGCTGCATATATGCTATGGGGTAGGCTATACAATCGTAGGAAAACGCCCCAAAAAAGTGGTTGTGATTTCAAATGATCTAGGGACAAAATGTTCATATTATAATATGATTCTGCATCGAAAGTTTTTTCAAATATTTTACAAATGTACCGAAAACGGGATTTTTACTAAAAAAAATCCGCCAAAATTTTGGCGTGGCAAAAAACTTTGTATAATCGAAATATAGATATTGAGATTCTGCAAACAATGATGTTCAGAAACTTTTTCAAAATCCCTTACGGTTTGGCCAAAAACTACGTTTTCCTGAAAAGGGGCGTGGTAGTGGACGGATTTCAAAAATCTTTACACTTGTTCTGCTGGGAGCAACAAAGAACACGTGTACCAAATTTCATCATTCTAGCTCAAAATTGAGGGCCCAAAACTGATGACGTACGGACGAACGGACAGACAGACATGTCTAAATCGACTCATCTAGCGTTTCTGAGTCGATCCATATCCTTTAAGGTATAAGTCGCTAAAATATTTCTCTATGTTACAAACTATAAACCAAAACTAATATACCGCTATGGGATTGGGTATACAAATGGGTTTTGTACGAGAAAAAAGTTTGATTTGGCATAATTTCGTTGGACCTCCTTTGGAATAGCATTCCAGCGGAATGCCGAATTTCGGAACGTGAAATTGTGTGGCGGAATGCATCGCATTTCGGCTGAAATCAGTGAAAACGTTATATTACGGCGTAACCTAGTAGTTTTCGAAAACTGAAAATATATGGGAAAATTTCAGTGTTCGATGAACTTTTCGAGTATTTTGTGCAAAAACACAGTGTGAAAGTAGTATTCGTTTAGTACAACAACTTTTATAGAATTAGTGCTAAAAACCCTTTTCAATCATCATTATAATATATTCTGAAATTTTTTTCTGTACCACAGACTGTATTTATGCATACCACCTTAAAAATTCTACTCACATAAATTCCTGTTCCAAGAGTGGTAAAATGTTGGTATAAAAGGCAGGCACTACCTACTTTACTAAAGCTCAATTCCAGCTTCGTTCCCCATCTCCAACATTATATCCTTTTTTATCCCTTTATGCTGCACTCGCGTTTCTCTCGTTCTTTTATTTCATTTTTTGTATTTTATTATAAATTTTTGAAAGTATTCCAGAATGGAGAAGACTGTGTAATTCTCATTCCATCATTCTCATTATCTTCATCCGCAAAGTTCATGCGGATCTCGCATTTGGTTTCGAGATTTTTGTTTTCGGCGAAAAAGTTTCCTCTGCCTACATGGGATTGCATTTGGCTGTGGGAAATTCAAAAGCATGCACAGTTGCAGTCATCAAAGAACATGAGGATCTCTCTTTGGCGGGTTATGTTTATATTTTGTATCTATTTATGTATACATATGAATGCAATATAAGGCTCGCATGACTTTATATGTAAAGGGTTTTCGAACAACTGAGGCTTTGAGATGCATTATTCATATACAAATATTTATGCCAAAACCGAGTACTTTTAACGAGTTGTTGTTCATATTTGATGATGCATGAATTGGTTACTTTGACATACAAAGGATATTGTAGTTATGAGTGCAACTGATTTTCGACTATTGTACATAAGTAGATAATGAAAATTTCATGTTTGAGTTGGAATTTCGACTTAAAGTGGCTTTGGAAATCAAAGAAGGGCTTCATAATTATTATTTCATCTTGTTCCTTTTCAATTATTATTATAATATGGATAGGAGGATCTTAAACCTACTATTTTACTGCATAAAATTATAGAAAAAATGAAAATGGCTCCAGATGTGCAGTTTCGACTATTTATCAGGCACCGAATCTGCAGTTGGAGAGTAAATCTGGCATCCGTACCAGAGCGCTTGGACAGGATAAATCAACGTTTTCAGGATCAAAGAGTATCTATGGTAGGGAGCACATTAAGTAAGTATTCCTACCTTAGCTGAAACAAATGTATAGCCTATAAACAACGTCTTGAAATACTAGCAGATATTTTTAAGCTCTGATGATTGTACGCTTGTGGAAATATATTATATCTGGTAGTTCATTCCGTTGTGTTGTTCAAGGCAATGCAATTGAACGACGACAATAACGCTTTTACCTATCTTATCCCTACTAACTCAGACTCGCAGCCTTAGATAGGGCTTTTAACCCATTAAGGAACATTTAGTGTCATGAGATGAGAGCGAGGTAGAAGGAAAAATATTATTTCACTGGACAGCGAAAGAATTCCCGAAATAAAAGAATCGTTCCCAGTTATGCTTATATAACGGGTGATTTTTTAAGAGGCTTAGAACTTTTTTAAAAAAAAAACACAAAAAATTCGAAAAAAATGAATAAAATATTTATTTGAATCGATAGTTTGAACCTTGCAATTTAATGTTTAAAGATAATTTCATGCAAATGTTGACCGCGGCTGCGTCTCAGGTAGCCCATCCGCTGAGTCCAATTTTACATACTCTTTCACACATATCGGCCGGTATCTCACGAATGAATGCATGGATGTTGGCTTCCAGTGCGTCAATCGAAGCGGGCTTGTCCCTATAGACATTAGCCTTGACATACCCCCACAAAAAATAATCTAATGGTGTCAAATCGCACGATCTAGGCGGCCAATTGACCGGCCCGAAACGTGAAATTAACTGTTCACCAAACTCGCCTCGCAATTGCGCCATTGTTTCGCGTGCTGTGTGGGATGTGGCACCGTCTTGTTGAAACCACATATCATGCAAGTCAAGAACTTCCATTTCGGGCAAAAAAAAGTTTGTTATCATCGCTCGGTAGCGTTCACCATTGACAGTAACGCTGCGATTCGCATCATCTTTGAAGAAATATGGCCCAATAATGCCGCCGGCCCATAAACCGCACCAAACAGTGGCTTTTTCGGGATGCATTGGTAGCTGTTGCAATGCTTCTGGCTGATCTTCACTCCAAATGCGGCAATTTTGCTTATTTACGTACCCATTCAACCAAAAATGAGCCTCATCGCTGAACACAATTTTTCGATAAAAAAGCGGATCCTCGGCCAGCTTTCCAAGAGCCCATTCACCAAAAATTCGGCGTTGTGGTAGGTCGGCTGGCTTTAGTTCTTGCACCAACTGTATCTTAAAAGGCTTTACGCCCAAATCCTTCCGCAAAATTTTCCACGTAGTGCTGTAACAAAGGCCTAACTGCTGGGAACGGCGCCGAATCGACATTTCGCGGTCGATTCTGTCACACTAGCTGATACGGCCGCAATATTTTCTTCACTACGCACAGTACGTAAACGTGTTGGTGGTTTAATGTCCAACAAAGTAAATTTGGTGCGAAATTTGGTCACAATCTTCCGAATAGACTGCTCAGAAGGTCGAGAATGCCGATCATAAAATGGAAGCAGCGCGCGATGAACATTTCGAACCGAGCACGAATTTTGATAGTGAAATTCAATAATTTGCAAGCGTTGTTCATTTGTAAGACGATCCATGGTTAAATTGCAAACCAAACTGAAGCTGTTTGACAGTGACACAAGGTACTAAACACACGTCAGCTGTCAAAACCAGTGTTGCCAAAACCAAACCAGCTAAAAAATCACCCGTTATATATCAGCTCTTTTAAATATCAGCTCCTCTGACATATTCAGACTACATGTCACGTAAGTTTTTCAAGTGCTGGTAAGGCCCTTCTAAAAGAGATCGGGTGAATGTACCGAAAGGGTAATGTAAGGACACTTCTTCATCTGCGGTCACCCTGCTCGCGAAAGTGTGGTTTCGCAATCGGTATCGCTAATAATAGTTTTGCAATTTTTCCAGAGAATTTCATGAAAATCTACCGACAATTTAATACGCTGTACGACCGGACGAGACTTAAAGTCTTCGGGCAAGAAAGTTATATATAACTACTCCAGCAGATCAACCATGACTATGTTGCTGCTGGTGTTAGCAATGGCAAAATCATTGCCGTTGTTGGTGTCGATGTCCAATTTAGTCAGGACTTCCCTCCAATTCTAAATGCCTTGAAAGTTGACAAAAGGACTCCCCTTCTGGTGTTGGAAGTAGCCCAGCATTTGGGAGAGAACACTGCCCGTACCATTGCTATAGTACTGAGGGTTCGGTGCATGGCCAAAAAGTGAAGGACAACGATTTTCCAATCTTTATCCCGGTCGGTACTGAGACTTTAGGTCCCTTCATCAATTTAATGGAAGAGCCAATCGATGAACGTGGTCCAATTCGAACCGACCAGACCGCGCGCATTCACGCAAAAGCCCCCAAATTCGTGGAGATGAGTGTCTGTCGAACAATAGTTTTGGTCATAGGTATTGAGGTCGTCACAATGCCATCCCTCTACGCGAAGGGAGGTAACATTGGTTTGTTCGGTGGTGCTGGTGTCGGCAAAGCATAACTTATTATGCAGTTGAACTCTGTGTTCACCGGAATGGGATAACTCATGGGGGTAACAATTTGTGCAATGAAATGATTGAGACTGGTGTCATCTCATTGCAGGACAAGACACCTAAGGACCGCCTAACGACTTGTTCTATGAAATGATTGCTGGCGGTGTCACCTTCCCGAAGGATAAGAACTCTAAGGTCCCCTAGTCTAAGGTCAGATGAAAGTGCACTCAGGCGCCCTTGCCAGTGTCGCCTTGACTAGATTGATCATGGTGTGTTGTTTTTCATTGAAAACATACCAACCCCAAGAAGGGTTCCATCACTTCCCTGCAGGCCATATGTATGTCAGATAATCATTCGCTTGATCCCGCCATTTGGATCCCACCACTGAATGGTCCTATGCTATCGACGAATAGGGTATCTACGTAGCTGGGGATTTCTAGGATTCCACCTACCATTGGACCTTTTGATCGTGGTGTGCAAAAGATCTTTTAAGATTACAAAACACACCAGGATATCATGTATGGATGAATTATCTGAGGAAGATAAGTTGGGTGTCACCCGTACTAGGAGATATAATGTTTCCTTGCATAGCAATTCCAGGACGCTGAACATTAAAGTAAGCCATAAAGAGGATCAACAAAATATTGGCATGGTCGGGCCAATTAAGGAAGTCGTCGAGAAAGCCGATTGTTTGGCCAAGAAAGCCGCCTAAGGAGTGTGTGGTGCCCATAAAAGCTAAACGGTCAAACAAGATGGCCACAATGCGCAATGCAATGCATAAGAGGCATGCATTCAGTAAGTTGGATGTCTAAACATTCCGAGAGATAACATAGGGTCGTAATATTTCCTCGTTAAAGCCAAGCTAAATCTGCATATACTCAAAGGAGCTAAAGCTTTGCTTTTAATTCATACTACTCGGATGATTTGTCAGATATCATCCAGGGAGGATGTCCAGTAAAAAACATTTTTGGTGTTCGAACACATACTACTTGCACGCAGTTCATAGCTCGCACCATGGGGTCGCATCACCCGAATCCAAAAGTTTGACAAAATTTAAAAAAAAAAATTCGAGGCCTGGGGTATTAACACCTAAAAACATCCTGTCGATATGAACAAGGTATTGAAGGTCTTCCTTCCGAATTTTATAAGGCAGGTGGATATGAACTGCGGCAACTACAGAGGCCTTTATCAGTGTGATTTTAGGCCAGGAAAGTCCACAACTGATCAAATATTCACACTTAGGCAGATTTTGGAAATAAACCAAGATGTCGAATTGATACCCATCACCAATTTATCGATTTAAAAGCGGCATACTACATCTTTTCATATTTTATAGAGACGAACTATGTGTATATAGCCAAGTCTAGTTTTGGTATACCACCGAAACTCGTCTCTCTCTGCAGGATGGCTGAGGAGAATTCTCGAGCTGCATCAGGATCGGAAACGATCTCTTCGGTACATTCGACACCAAAGAAGGATTAATCACACTGTCATATGACTTCTTTGAGATAATTCTTGAGATGAGGTACAATCTTCCATAAATCGGTGCAACTACTAGCATAGGCCAACGATATTGACATTATTGGTCCGACTCAACGTCATAACAACGTTTCCAAGTAGATATAGATGAAAAGAAGAGGGAAAAATGCTAGAAAGGACACACGACATCGACAAATTGGACAAAACCGCCATCACCATTGACAGGTATAACTTTTGTTTAGCTGGGCTTTAAATTATGTATGCCAATGACATCTCGTTAAAAATCAAGCGATGAATTACTTTTTTTAACCGCAGCTTTTTCGGGCTAAGGGAGCAAAAAAGCCCTCACTGAAAATGCTACGTAGATCGAATAAAACTGGATCATCCCAGAACCACTCTTCGTCCTGCGAAGCCTTAGTAATTTTTCGAGAAAAATGTTCTGTAAAATTGTTTAACCTTTTACTATGAAGGCGAAGACTAGAACTTTTCGTGCTAAACAGCGACAAAAAAAAAGTATCTTCTCCCTAAGGCACTCACACTCAGGCGGCAGCGGAGGAATTCCCTAGATGGAGTCAACGGTGGTGCCTACAGCTCCTGTTTGATCGAACTGGAAACGTAATCCCTATATGAGCTGCTTCGACATATTTGAACACCAGGTCTATAGGGATTTCCAATATTGAGCCAGGGTGTTGGAAAAAAGTTGGTGGCGGAGGAGCTCATATCCCAAAATGGGCAACTGACATCGGTATTTTTTCCGGCACGCTGTCCTGGGGTCAAAACAAGGGCCTGGCCCTCCAGGTTGGGGGTTGTGCTTTGGGTTAACTACCCATCCACGGAAAAAAAGCTTATGTTACGAAGCAACCAATAGCCTCAGAAAGGACTGATATTATTGTTGGCGACCATGCTAAATGAAAAAAGGACAATGACGTTGGTATATGCACCTGGAATGTGAGAACATTAAACAGGAGGGGTGGAGGCGAACAACTAGCGGAAGCCCTAAACTGTTACAAAGCAGACATTACTGCCATCCAGGAAATACGATGGGATGGGCCGGGCAAAAAGAGGATGAAAAACTGTGACACCTTCTATGGACCGTGTTATAGTGAGCAGAAACAGCGACTATTCGGATGCGGATTTGTTATAAGTGCCAGACTTAGGCAAGAAGTCTTATGTTTCCAAGACATTAGCGAACGCATTGTAACAATCCGCATTAAGACCAAATTCGCCAGCATAAGCATTATATGCGCTCATGCTCCGACGGATGAAAAGGATGGTATAACTAAGGATTGCTTCTACGAACTCCTGGACAAAACCTATGAGCGACTACCAAAGTACGATGTTAAAATCGTGCTGGGAGATTTTAACGCAAAGGTAGGAAGAGAAGACATCTTTATCAGTACTGTCGGAAAATATAGCCTACACGACAACACGTCTGGTAACGGACTTTGGCTAATTGACTTCGCTATGGAACGAAATGCCATATCCATAAGGGGACATGGCGGTCTCCAAATCAACGAACAGTCAACCAAATTGATCACATTGCGATAGACAAGAGGCACGCATCCAGTATTTTGGATGTCCGAACATTCCGAGGGGCTAACATCGGCTCGGACCACTACCTTGTTGCAGCCAAGGTAAGGATGCGGATATCCACCACGCCACAAAAAAAAACAGATATACTGTGAAAAAATTTAATGTCGAAAGACTGCAATCGCCAGAGACCGCCAAGACCTTCGCGCAACGCGTATCCCTTAACCTCTCGGTTCACAACACACCACCAGCATCTAATGTCGAAGAACAATGGCAACGATGCCAACAAGCCATTAGATCAGCCGCAACTGATGTGCTAGGTTTCTCGCGGCCACCAGCAAGAAACCCCTGGTTTGATGAGGAATGCCGACAGATGGTCGCAGCCAAGAACGGGGCATACAAGGCTAAGCTACAGGTGAAGACGAGAGCTGCCATTGAGCTCTATAGACAAAGAAGAAGGGAAGATCATCGGCTTTTCAGAAAGAAGAAAAAAGAGCAAGAAAGCGCTCGATCGAGGATATAGAGAGGTGCCACCCCAGGAACGATGTTCGCAAGTTTTTGCAACGTGTAAAACATATGGAAGAACTACTTCTGCAGACTGTTAAACGGCGATGACGAACAACATTCCGCTGTCAGGCAGAACGAACCATTTAATATTGGCAACGACAGCGAAGTGAGGATGGCTATATCTAAACTTAAGCTTAATAAGGCCACCGCAAATGACGGCCTTCCCGCTGAGCTTTATAAAGCTGGCGGATATGACTTGGTAAGCAACATCCACCAACTCATAAGACAAATCTGGTCGGTTAAAAGCATGCCTGAAAAATGGAACCTCAGCAACGTTTGCCCGATCCACAAAAAAGGAGACTACTCAACATCGCCTACAAGATCCTATCTGCCGTAATATGTGAACGCCTAAAACTGTTTACCAATAACCTGATCGGCCTTTATCAGTGTGGTTTTAGGCCAGGATTTTCACACTTCGGCAGATCCTGGAAAAAACCCAAGAAGTCCAAATCGATACCCACCACCTATTTATCGATTTCAAAGCCGCATACGACAGCATTTATAGAGACGAGCTATACAGAGCCATATCTAGTTTTGGTTTACCGCCCAAACTCGTCCGTTTGTGTAGGATGACGATGGAGAATTCTGGCTGCACCATCAGGGTCGGAAACGACCTCACCGACACATTCGATACCAAAAAAGGATTTAAGCAAGACGATGCGCTGTCATGTGACTTCTTTAATTTGATTCTTGAGAGGATTGTGCAAAAATCCCGAGCCAACACCAGAGGCACAATTTTCCAAAAATCGGTGCAACTACTAGCATACGCCGACGATATGGACATCATTGGTAGGACTCAACGTGATGTCATAGCCACGTTTGCTAGTATAGAGAAGGAAGCGGCAATATTGGGTTTAGCAGTAAATGAGGGTAAGACTGAGTATATGCTGTCAACACGAAAGGACACACAACATCGACGAATTGGACAGAACGTCACCATTGACAGATATAACATTGAGGTAGTACGGGACTTTGTCTACCTCGGATCCGCTATTAACTCTGACAACAACTTCTCGTCAGAAATCAAACGAAGAATTACTCTTGCTAATCGCTGTTTCTTCAGGCTAAGAAGGCAATTTAGTAGTAAAGCCCTCACTCAAACTACTAGGAATGGACACCAATACTCCGGCTCGCAGAGTCTTCTATTCCCAGCCAGACGTCGGACGCAGTAGAGGAAGACCTCGCCTTAAGTGGCGCGCACAAGTAGAAACCGACCTCAACCAACATGGAGTGCGCAACTGGAGGCAGTTAGCTAAGGACCGGGCTAGCTAATTGTAGAGGCATGTTGGTTGAGGCCCAGGTTCATCCCGGACTGTAACGCCACTTAAGTAGGTTAGTAAGAAATAAATAAAAGTATGTGGATATGGGTTAAGGATATTTGATTTGTCAATCATATCAGCACATGATCGAACACCGATTGTCTCCTTTTTAGCAGTCTTAGTAGAAAGGTTTAAACATGAATGTTATATCATAAAAAAGGCATTGTAGTTATCCCATAAATGGTAGGTTTGTAATTAATAAATTATTACAAAACATCTACAAAATTCATGTTTCCCTTTGCTTTACATTATCTTTTTTTAAAGTCACAACGCAGCATATTGTATTAAATCAGACTCGCACAAAATTTAATTCAAAAGCTATAATTACAAAATAATTTAATAGGAACGCTTATCCTCTTATCTTAGAATAGAACTTCCAAAATATATGCCCACAATGATAAAGAAATCTCTTCAAAAAACTTTTCAAAATAAAATACTTGAAAACTTTCAGAAAAAAGAAACATAAACCCCCCTAACGACTTTAATCTCACAATTGCAATCTCCTAATTCAATCCAGAGATCATGGGTGAGTGGCTGTGTGAGGGCTTGACACACATTTTCAAATGAATTTGATTACCCATACCATGACTTCTAATTAAATACTTCTTGCAATGTCTGCCTCGAGTTCCTAATTATTTATCTTCAATGTTTCCCTAATGACCCTGACTTTTCGACTTGTTCCTCGTGCATCCTGTGTGTTCTTGTGCGCAAGAAGACCTAGTATAATCTGGCTACATCTAGGCAATTATTAATGATAATCATCTTAAAAATAAAATTTATATTTTATATCCACTTAGTAGTGTTCTTACATATACATATGCAACAGAGTGCGGCACTAGCGTGGAGATAGGGGAGCTCTAGGCAAGTCATCCTTGTCTGGATGGCTGTTATCGTCGTCGTCGTTGTCGTTTGTCGTCGTCATCATCAGTCTAAGTCGGTCGTTCTAAAATCACCGAACCAAAACAGTGCATGAGAATCTCATAAAATTTTAATTTCATTTATCAGGCGAATAGTATCTAGTCGTACGACGACGCACTCATCCCCAAGTTCGTTCGCTTCCTAGAAGGGTGGCAATTATTAAATTTTATCCATGAGATACACAAATTGAGGCATCGTTCCACGACTAGGTCGTCATCGTCGTCGTCGACCATGAGGCGTTCATCAACCACGCAAATTCACACGCTTATTGCCCGCCTCCCGTACGCTCACCACCATGTGTGCTAATTCAATTGAAATTCCATAAGTCAGACAGGGCGGGCAACACTTTCTGAGAAAGAGTTCGTCGTCTGTGTGTATCTGGGTCGTTATTCTGGATACCTAACATTTTAGCACCTTCTGAGATTTTTTTTGTTCACACACACGCCATCATTCGAATGACTTGTGTCGCCTAGTAAGCGGAACCCTAAGCAAGGCGAGCGCAAGGACAAACGCAACGACCAGGAGCACAAAAATCAGTATGCCTCCGTTTCTTGTAAAATTGCTCTGGCAATTTGTGAGGCAAAGTAATGGTGAAATGAAATTACCGTGCGCTCGGGGTGTTCGGCTACTACGTTAGGGAATGATTATTCCGTGTCGTTTCGGCGTCCTGCTGATGGAAGTGGGTGTGACTCTGGTTATGGCCACATAGCTCCTGAAAGATTCAAACCTAATTGAATGAATTGGAATTAAATTAAGTTGTAAAATTTTACCGTGTCCCTTGGAGAGGGACCTTTATGTAATTCCTTGTTTTTTTGTACATTTTCTGCGTCGTCCTTGAGATTTCATTTGAAGGATTTGTATTTGATCTTATGTACGTGCGCATGTAATAGACAATTTTCTTGAATTTCTATACCTGGAGAAAGGATGTTAAAATAAAAGGAAGGAGCAACTTTGATAGATTCGTTAGTGTGTAACACAGATTGCTATAAGACAGTTAGCAGCGAGAATAACATCAGGATTGAAAGTTGGAACTTGAACCTTGACCAGGTATGAGATTTTAGTGTTGAGAATTTTAATTAATTTTCAGGACTTTGAGTTGTGTTCGAGCGTAAACTAGAAACAATTAACGTAATGGCTTAACTTTAGTGTTTGTTTATGTGTTTTTTTGGGAGAGGGTTTGGGGAATTGAATCTGTATCCTGGTGCTTAATTTTATTTACTGGCTGGATATTGATTCAGTTTGCTAGTGTAAGGGGTAAGGTTTACGATGTATTACCTGTGATTGCGGTATATTTATGGGTTCATCTAAATACTATCAAACTTGTTAATTTTAGCAAAGGCAAACTCTAGTTGTCTGCTTTCGTGGTACACATTGTCCAGTGATTACACATATGGTAACCCTTATATGCACTGTGCAGTCTATTCAGCGAGATCAAATCGGAAAAGCATTGCTGCCCATTTATGCAGTTGTCCTTGCAATGATGTCTGTTGAATGATTAATCGTTCGTTCAAAACGATTAAGTATTTCTTTATACGCTGAAGAGGAAAAGTGATTTTTGTCACTCAAATACGCGCAGTTGTTGTATCTATGATTTCGGTCCGATTACTTCGATATCTTAAATATTGTGATATTATTTTTTTTTTCCTCGTGGGATGGTCCGATCTTCATAGACACGATGAGCACGTGCCCAAAGTAGTGTGCGATTTTTACTCACTAAAACCACCACCCATTTTGTATTTCTATTGCAACTAAGTATTCGACTTATCTACCAATTTTTTTATCACGAGTATATTTTGGCGAGTATATATAAAGAACTCACAACATCGACGAATTGGACAGAACGTCACCATTGACAGATATAACTTTGAGGTAGTACGGGACTTTGTCTACCTCGGCTCCGCTATTAGCTCTGACAACAACATCTCGTCAGAAATTAAACGAAGAATTACTCTTGCCAACCGCTGTTTCTTCGGGCTTAGAAGGCAATTTAGTAGTAAAGCCCTCACTCGAACTACTAAGGAGACCCTATATAAGACCCTGATCATCCCAGTCCTGCTCTACGGCGCTGAAGCATGGACCGTATCAAAAGCGGATAAAGAAATCCTTGGTAGATTCGAGAGGAAAATTCTTCGAAAAATCTTCGGTCCCGTTTGCGTTGACGGGCTATGGAGACGAAGATTCAACCAAGAACTATACGAGCTGTACAGCGACGTGCCCCTGGTCAAAAAACCCCGCATTGGACGTTTACATGTCCTAGCCATCTAGGACATGTAGAACGAATGGACACCAATACTCCGGCTCGCAGAGTCTTCGATTCCCAGGCAGACGTCGGACGCAGTAGAGGAAGACCTCGCCTTGGTTGAGGTCGGTTTCCACTTGTGCGCGCCACACAAGTGGAAACCGACCTCAACCAACTTGGAGTGCGCAACTGGAGGCAGTTAGCTAAGGACCGGGCTAATTGGAGAGGCATGTTGGTTGAGGCCCAGGTTCATTCCGGACTGTAGCGCCACTTAAGTAAGTAAGTATATTTTGGCAGGTAAGTTTCCTTTGAGTGTTCCTACTTTTTCCGCAATTTATTAGCGCGGTTTGTTATTATCGGGCCAAATCCAAATGTTAAGTTCTTTGAAGACGCCGCAATATATTTGTTTCGTCAAGAATTTGGAGGACTGTTGTGTTAACGTGTCCCAAAAAACGTTTTTTATGTTTTCGTGCAACATTTTTTGTTTCATCTTTAACCGCGGAACACCCAGATCTCTGCGCATTGACGAATGATCTTAACATTTTGTTTTCAAAGTTTGTAAAATGTTTAAATTCGTTTCACTGGTGCAACCCCATAGTTGTATACCATATGTCCAAATCGGGTTTAGCACTTGCTTGTATAATAGCAGCTTGTTATCAAGGTTAAGCTTCGAATATTTTCCGAGCAACCACTACAGTTCTCTGTATTTATTTTTAAGTTCTTGGCATTTCTTTTTTACATGCAACTTTCATTTTAATTTTGCATCTAGTGTCATACCGAGATATTTTACTTCATTTGGAAAAAGAGACTCGAACCGTATTTAGAAATACAGGCAAATTGTTTGTCCGTTTATACGAAAAATCTACATGCATCGATTTGCTCTCATTAAGTGCAATCCGCCAGGATTTAGTCCATTCATTAACCTCGTTAAGAGCGTTTTGTAATTTGATATTTGTTTCCTCTATTGTTGTGCCAATGGCTAGTATATCAGTATCGTCAGCAAACGTTGCAACTATTGTATCGTTTGTTTGTGGGATATCACGAGTGAATATGAGGTACAGGATTGGTCCAAGGACGCTTCCTTGCTGTATACCTGCCATTTTATCTTTGAACTCGTAATATTCGCTTCCAAGCTTCACAAGGAAGAGTCTATGCTCAAGATACGACACGAGGATTTTATTAAATTGTTCTGGCAGAACTTGACTTAGTTTATACTTAAGGCCTTTGTGCCATACCTTGTCAAAAGCTTGCGACACGTCAAGAAATACGGCTGAACAAATTGTCTTTTCTTCGAAAGCTTTCTCAATTACATCTGTAATTCGATGTACTTAGTCCACCGTTGAATGTTTACATTTGAACCCAAATTGATGGTCAGGTAAAAGACATTTCTGGTCAATTATGGGGTGTAAGCGACCGAGTAATATCCGTTCAAAAACTTTTGAAATTATTGGAAGAAGTGAAATAGGCCTGTAAGATTTTATTTCATTCTGTGATTTTCGTGGTTTAAGAACCATAATCACTTCCGCGACTTTCCACTGTCTTGGTATGAATTCTAATCTGATTGCCGCATTTATAATAAAAAGAAGCTTAGTTAATGCGTTCCGAGGCAACATTTTAAGAAGTTCTCCTGTAATCAGGTCATAACCTGGAGCTTTTTTAGGCTTTAGTTTCTGTATTTCCCGTTTAAGCTCGGCAATACTTGCATACCTTACTATATTATTATCGGTTGTACTCTCGAATATAGTAATGTTTTCATTATGCGCTGGACCATCAAATGGCTTAAATGATTCCTCAAGATGTGAGGCAAAAACGTCAGCTTTTTCTTTATCGCTTTTTGCCCAAACGTCTTGAGTTACCCTTATTGGCGGCACAGCGTTTTTTGGCAGTTTTATGACTCTAATATCTTTTCAGAGCGAATAATTTGATTGCTTTCCAGCGGTTACGGTTTGCATATAAGTTTCTACTGCATGGTTTTTAAAATTTGTGATATTATGACCAATTGTCGAAAAAGTCGATAAAATAATGGAAATCGTAGAGTCTTCTCATCTTGTAAGCACTGTTTTGTATGCCCAGAAGCTAAACAGAAGCATAGAAAATCATTTGGAACCATCTGAATATGGCTGAATATAAAAAGAAGCTCACTTTATGGGAGCTAAAGTGAACCAAATTTTGATCTACCAATTTCGACAAAAAATCGACCAATTTCTGAAACGTAGATATGGTATCTCGTGATAAAAAAAAGTGCGCCACTTACTACAACCTCAAGCTAAAACGGTCGTGGTTAAATATTGGTCAACGTACTATGAACAATTGGATCATCTGAAGGAAGCATTCGCCCAGAAGCAGCTCAATTTGGCAAAACGTAGAGGAGTAGTGTTCCATTAGTTCAACGCCAGGACACACACATCGATATTGACACGCCAGAAGTTGCGGGAGCTTAATTCTTGGAGGTTCTTATGTGTCCACCTCACTGTGCGGACATATCAATATGTGATTATCATATGAAGAGAGGTTTATGAATAATAGCATTCGCGGTTTTTTTTGCCAATAGGGGTGAGGGCTCATATGAGAGGAGCATAGTAGAATGACCTTCAACATAGCAGCAAGTAATAAAACAAAACGAAGGACATTTAACCTAAATCCGCGGATCATTATGATTAACAAAACCTTCAATTTCATGCCTATATATTACACCTATAATGTTAAAGATGAGAGTCTCAATCCACTTTTGGTACTAATGCTTTAGTGAGATCAAGCCGACCTTTTCAGATCGGTGAAAATTCTTCATCGACCGTATTTTACAAATTAATCAGATGTTCAGGAGGAACTATCAAAACGAGCTTCCGTGTATTAAGCTTCAGCGAACCACACACAATACAAACATACTTTTGACAGAAGGAATCGATCCGGGAGAAGTAGTCTTCGAAGACGATTTTTTGAACTACTTCTCACAAAAACCACATATTATGGTAAGTTGACTGTTATACTCTTGTTGCCACGATCACTGATATGAAGCTCTCACGCTATGAGCGACTGAGCGACGCGAAAAAAATTAAAACTCATGAAATCGTATGGAGGTGGCCACATAAACCCTGAGCGACTGAGCGATTTTTTAAGCGACAGAGCGACATCGCTCTGCAATCAAATCTGTTTTAATTTTTCAGTGGATCGCTGATTAATTAATTTCAGCTGTCCAAAGCCGTCCAGTGCTAGGGCAGGACACCCACAAAGACTATAAAAATATTCAAAATAATATTTTGCCAAAATTTAAGAATAAAAATAAAGAATACAAACATTAAAAAAAAATAACCTTAAACATAAAACCAGCCGTTGTACTGGAATAATTATTATACCCTATCCCATAGGGGTATATTAGTTTTGATACATAGTTTGTAACATAGAGAAATAATTTAGCTACATATACCTCAAAGTATATGGATCGACTCAGAATCGATAGCTGAGTTGATTTAGCCATGTCTGTCCGTCCGTCCGTCCGTCCGTCCGTCCGTCCGTACGTCACCAGTTTTTGGGCCTTAAATTTTGAGCTAGAAGAATGAAATTTGGTACACGTGCTCTTTGTTGCTCCCAGCAGAACAAGTGTAAACATTTTTGAAATCCGCCCACTGCCACGCCCCCTTTTTAGAAAAACGTATTTTTTGGCCAAACCATAAGGAATTTTGAAAAACTTTCTGAACAACATATTTAGACAATCTGAATATCTGTATTTCGTTCATATAAAGTTTTTTGCCACGCCCACTTTTTGTGGGCGTTTTCAATAAAAAACGTTTTTCGGTCAAATTTTAAAATTTTCTAAAAATGTTTTGATGCAGAATCATTAGTAATATAAATATGAACATTTCGTCAATAGACCATTTTAACCCACGCCCACTTTTTGGGGGCGTTTTTATATAAAAACCATTTTTATACCCTACCCCATAACCAGTGATGGTACACGTAGGGAAAATTCCCTACACGTAGGGATTTCCGGTTTGAAAATGGTACTGTAGGGAAAAAAGGACAGATTTTTATTTGTTAGGAATTTTTGCTGAAAACGTAGGGATTTTTTATTTCATATGCTATTTTTGGAAAAATGCTATCACAGCCTTCTTACAATGTGATTTCACCTTAACGCGTCTTAACCTTAACTTTAAAAAGGCTGAAGTGTAAGTAATCCGAATAATTTTCTATGTTAATCCTATTTTCGATTATTTCTCTTAAATAATATACCTATGTAGATTTATATTTAACAAGCCCTATGAAAATGAATTTTAATTTAAAACATATGAGAGGGCTACAATCTGCTGTGCTGATCGTTGAATACCCTATCCCATCCCATCTGTAAAACTAATGTCCCCAAAAAAGACATGGCTTAAAACACGATGGGGATTAAATATAGAAAATCACATTGTCACTACAAATTGTTCAGATAATTTATAGAACAGATTTATGTTTCTACAAAAGACAAGGATTTTCTCCTGCATATGTTATGGGGTAGTGTAAAAAACTTTATATAGGCGAAATATAGTTTTTGAGATCTAAATATGTTGTTCAAAAACTTTTTCCAAATTTCATACGGTTTGGCCAAAAACTACGTTTTTCTTAAAAGGGAGAGAGGCAGTGAACGGATTTCAGAATTTTTTACACTTGTTCTGCTGGGAGCAACATAGAGCACGTGTACCAAATTTCATCCTTCTAGCTCAAATTCAAGGCCCAAAAACTGGTAACGCACGGACGGACGGACTGACAGACATGGCTAAATCAACTCAGCTAGCGATTCTGAGTCGATCCATATACTTTAAGGTATATCTGGCTAATTAATTCTCTATGATACAAACTATGTATCAAAACTAATATATACCCTATGGGATAGGGTAGGTAAAAAAAGGCTAAAGTGTATTAAAAAACATATGAGAGGCTACAATCCGCTATGCGGATCGTTGAATACCCTATCCCATCCCATCCTTTAAATTAATATCCTCAAAATATAGCCATAAAGCCGATGAAATACAGAAAATGACATTGTCACAATATATTGCTCAGACAGTTTCTCAAAATCTTTTGTGGTTCGACAAAAAACAACGTATTTCTATTGCTAATGCCTTGGGATGGGGTACACAAATGGTTTTTGTAAGAAAACGCCCCCAAAATGTGGGCGTAGGTGAAAATGATCTATAGGCAAAATGTTTATATTACCATTGCGGAAGTATTTGCATCAAAAATTTTTTCGAAAGTTTTAAAATTTGGACAAAAAGCGTTTTTTACTAAAAACGCCCCCAAAAAGTGGGCGTGGCAAAAAACTTTGTATGAACGAAATATAGATATTAGGATTGTCTAAATATCCTGCTCAGACACTTTTTTGAAATTCCTTACGGTTTGGCCAAAAAATAAGTTTTTCTAAAAAGGGGGCGTGGCAGTGGGCGGATTTCAAAAATTTTTACACTTGTTCTGGTGACTCGCACAAGGATCCTATATACCAAATTTCATTATCCTAGCTCAAAATTTAAGGCCCAAAAATCGGTGACGAACAGACAGACGGACGGACGGACACACGGACGGACGGACGGACGGACGGACGGACGGACGGACGGACGGACGGACAGACAGACATGGCTAATTCGACTCAGCTAGCGATTCTGAGTCGATCCATATACTTTGAGGTATATGTAGCAAAATTATTTCTCTATGTTACAAACTATGTATCAAAACTAATATACCCCCCTATGGGATAGGGTATAATAATTTTCTATGTATTTTAGATTATGTGCGAGTTTATAATTGCAACATTGTTGTACATGCCATGCAGAAAATATTAATTCAATGCAATTATGAACAGAAATATTGCTGCAAGTTAGCAACAGATTTTGGTTTCCAAAAAAAGTGTTCATATATTCTTCTTTCAGTGACAGAGTTTGGTAGTGTTTTATTTTTATACAGTAACATGTTAATAATCTCAATTAAAGAAATAATTTTAGGATTGGAAAGGAAGATTACTTTGATAAAAATTAACTGAATTTCAAGAAACATTCCATTCGTATGAAAAAGGCCACATTTCAGGCTCGTTTTTTTTATATTCAAATGTAAACAAAATGTTGTTACTGATAACTGGTCACTTTTCTTCGGGTGGTGAGAATTCGATGAAACGCTGGAGCAGGTGGATTTCTTGACGATATAGGCTCCGGTCGGTTGAAGAGAAATTGAATCACGTCTCACGACGACGCGGTGAAAAACGGACACACATATAATGCCTCTGCACAACGAGCGTATTTGATGGGATCGGCAAGGCATTCGCGAATCCACACAAATCAGGCACTTTCTCAAAGAGATTGTAGGCGAAGGGTTTTTCCTTTCTTTTGTGTGTGGTTTTTATACCCTATCCCATAGGGGGGTATATTAGTTTTGATACTTAGTTTGTAACATAGAGAAATAATTTTGCTACATATACCTCAAAGTATATGGATCGACTCAGAATCGCTAGCTGAGTCGAATTAGCCATGTCTGTCTGTCCGTCCGTCCGTCCGTCCGTCTGTCTGTTCGTCAGCGGTTTTTGTGCCTTAAATTTTGAGCTAGGATAATGAAATATGGTATATAGGATCCTCGTCCGTGCCACCAGAACAAGTGTAAAAATTTTTGAAATAAGCCCACTGCCACGCCCCCTTTTAAGGAAAACTTATTTTTTGGCCAAACCGTAAGGAATTTCAAAAAAGTGTCTTAGTAGCATATTTAGACAATCCCAATATCTATATTTCGTTCATACAAAGTTTTTTGCCACGCCCACTTTTTGGGGGCGTTTTTAGTAAAAAACGCTTTTTGTCCAAATTTTAAAACTTTCGAAAAAAATTTTGATGCAAATACTTCCAAAATGGTAATATAAACATTTTGTCTATAGATCATTTTCACCTACGCCCACATTTTGGGGGCGTTTTCTTACAAAAACCATTTGTATACCCCATCCCAAGGCATTAGCAATAGAAATACGTTGTTTTTTGTCGAACCACACAAGATTTTGAGAAACTGTCTGAGCAATATATTGTGACAATGTCATTTTCTGTATTTCATCGCCATAAGGCCTATATTTTGAGGATATTAATTTAAAGGATGGGATGGGATAGGGTATTCAACGATCCGCATAGCGGATTGTAGCCTCTCATATGTTTTTTTTATTTGTTTTGTTAATTTTGGTCGAACTTTTTCCAACAGCAAATCAAAAGGTGGTACTGACATACGACAATATTGCAAAAATCGATCTGGAAATCTGCAAATATTTTGATATAAATGATGAAATTCATCATAGTTTGCCCTTTCACGATTTATGGAGTGTAAACCAAATCTACGTATTTTCGATCATATTATATATCGGTACGTACGCGACTTTCAACTAATAAGCTACGACGAACCGCACTTGATGATGGCATTTTCCCAATTAATTGGTCAGCAACGTCGTTCAGTAAATGGCCACCTATCGCTCAGATTCATCGCTCAGTGACTCGTCGCTCAGACGCTCGTTGCTCAATGCGTGGCCGGAGCCTTAGTGTTCCAAATAAATGAATCCCGAAAATCTAAAATCCCAAAAACTCAGAATCAGAATTTTGTGTTTTTGGGATTTCGGGATTTGGTTTTCGATTTTTGTGTTTTAGAGAATTTAAATTTTTGAGATTTTGGGTTTTCGGGATTTCGGATTAATGGGATTTCGGATTTTCGGGATTTTAAGTTTTTGGGGTTTCGGGGTTTTTGATTTACAGGTTTTAAGGTTTTCGGGATTTTAATTTTTTTGGTTTTTCTGATTTTGGGTTTTCGGGATTTTGATTTGCGATTTTGGATTTTTGTGTTTTCGGTATTTCGGGAGTTTCAAGACTATCATTATTTTAGTGATACATATATGTATCTGGCATTAAATATTTGCTTAGTATGCCGACTCAAAAACACAACCAATATGCCTGTACAATATTTCAATACTCTCACTATTATAGTGTTCCAGATATATGACATAAAATATTTACTTTGTATTGGAGGTGCCACGCCTACTCATTCTACAACACCCATTTTCTACTCAACTACTCAGATTAGCAATTAATATGCTCACATTAAGTTTCAAGACTGTGCTTTTCATGGTACTCGAGATATTTTCTTTTTTGTATGAGAGGTGCCATGTCCACTTTTCCGATCCCGTCCAGTTTTTGTATGATGACTCAAAACCAAAACCAAAAATTCAAGACTCTCACATTTTTTTTTAAATTTTTGCGCACCCATGGGGTTATGAATACCCTTTATATGTTTTAACGCAGTGCGGGCGTCAAGGAAGTTCGGGATAAGAAGAAGGGAAATCCCCATGCACATTGTTTTTAAATGCCTGTAAGTTGTAATGAAAGGAAAAACGGAGTTTGATAGAGCATTCCACTATCGTAATGTTCGGTTTATGTACGAATCTCTATATTTCAGCGTTCGTCCTAAGATAGGCTTGAGGGTAAACTGATTTGCATACATAAAGTTACGAGCATTGCGGCTGAATTGTTGAATGGGGGAATGCAGCTGCCTATTTTATTTGAGCATTGGTTGTAAAAATATCGATAAAACAAGATAAGGCAGGAAATATTTCGACGATGTTCGAGCGAAAGAGTTCACTATTTCTATGTCTCCTATTAGTTTTTTCGCACGCGTTTGAATCCTATCTATAGAAGTGCAATGTTGATTTTGGTGCACCTGACCAGACTAGGGCGTTGAATTCAAGTTTAGGGCGTATAAACACTTTATATACTGTGGCCAGATCAGAGGGGTAGAAATATTTCTTACATCGATTAAGGAAACCTAAATATTTCGCTGCGTCTTTAGCGACTTCAAATATGTGGTCGTTCCAACACAAGTCATTACTAATACGCATACCTAGCATGGAAAGCTTTTCGGATTCTTCGACTTAAGTGCAATTCATGGATAATGGCTGTAGATTTTAGTTTCGCTTTAATGACAGAAGACAGCATTGTGTTTTGGAAGCATTGAATTCTACTCTGTTGGATTTACCAAATTTGATAATGTTGTCAAGGTCGGAATTCGATGAGTTTAAAATATTTTGACGTTTTGAGTCCACCTTCGAACTATAATAGTGTTCCAGATATATGACATTAAGTATTTTCTTAATATTGGAGGTAAATGCCACACCCCCTTGAAATATCCATAGAGAACTATAGCCTATAAATCCTACGGGATATGCAGCTAGGTCCTGTGAGAATTTTGATAAAATCGATCTACTAGTTTAGTCAGCTATAGGCTTCTAACAAACAAACATAAATCATTTCACTATGTTACAAACTTTTTGTCAAATCTAATATACCGCTACGGGATAAAAAATATGAAAAGATATGAGAAGACTGCAATCCGCTGTGTGGGTCTTTTAAAACACAATCTCATTGATAAAATAAGCATGAGTAGCTAAAACCTCTAAACGGATAAAATATTGAAAAGACATTCTCTTAATATTTTTAGCTCATGCACTTTTTAAAAATTCTTTACGGTTTGACCAAAAACAAGGATTTTCTGGAAACTGCAAAAGTTGTCGGTCTGAATGTCTTCCCTCGTTCTAAAATATTCAGCCTAATTGGATCCAAAAATGACTGGTAAAAGAGTCTGGATATATGATGCCTCGGGTCAATATATGGTTAAATCTCCTGCTAGCCTAATGCGCTATAACAAGTTTGTATTTACAGATAAAAACAACAAGGGTAACCTATTTCAGGGTGGAATAATATCGTAGTTCTATAAAGTCATACAGTTCCTATGCAGATGTACCGATTAAAAGTGAATGAGAAACTGCTTTAGTCCGTCCAGCGCAGCGGTTTAGTCTGCATTTTCGTGCACATGCGAGTTCCCCTTTTTCGGATTTCATCATAGTTTTGTAAGGTTTTGATAAAAATCTCGATATAGATTTTTTTTTACAAAAGTAATACTTGCTCTTTTTATGAGCAGATGAATGAACGTAATGATTCCTTTAAGGAATTTCATATGATATTGGTTGATTTCGATAAACAGCGAAAAGATCTGATTTGGGTAATACTAATAGAACAAATTCCGAAAAGAACAGTATGGCAATATGAGAAAGCCAACTGGGAAGCTCTTAACGGTTTCTTTAAGAATTTTAACTGGTCATTATGCTTCCTCGATAATGACGTGGATGCTACTGCCGATGAGATAATACTCGCATCAAGCGTGTTAAATTCTCCCACGACCAAAACCTGAGGCAAAACATTTTTAAAAAAAATTCCCAGAGGTAGTAAAAACTTTTGGTCGTTTGTCAAAAGAATTCGACCCCATCTTCCATTCCCACGCTCATTTACAATGACATTCCAGCTGTCAGCTCTTTAGACAAAGCCAATCTGCTTGCTGCCCATTTGCAGCCAGTTCCACGTTACCAGATTGTGCCCAGTCTCCTCCTGTACTTGAGAACGTAGAGCACTCCACTTCCGTACTCGTACAGTCGCAAGAGTATTATTAGATCTTAACATTTGCAAATCGTCTGGTCCAGATGGTATCTCCCCCATAATTCTGAAGAGGTGTTCTTCCACGCTGGCAAAACCACTGCGTAAACTTTTCTATCTATCCTATTCATCAAGACTCTTCCCGAGTAGATGGAAAACAGAATTTGTCCAGCCCGTCCCTAAAAAAGGCGAATCTTTTTCTCTCTCCAACTACCGACCAATTGCACTTACGTCCCTTCTTTCTAAGGTCATGGAAACGCTGAGAAACCGTCAGCATATAAAATATCTTGAATCACGAAAACTTCTAAAAGACCGACAATACGGTTTTCGTTGCAACAGGTCCACTGGTGATTTGATGACATATCTCACCGAAAGTGGAACCAATCTATTCACCTCGGTGGCGAAAACAAGATCTTTCCATTTGTCGAAAGCAATCGATGAAACTCTTTTTCTATGGATTAGAAACTATCTCTCAAAACGTTCAATTAAAGTTGTTTTGGACGGTTTCAAGTCTGCTACTCACGAAATAAATGCTGGTGATCCACAGGGCTCCGTTCTATCTCCGACACTCATTTTTCTTAATGACCTCTTGTCTGCAACTTCTAATCCAATCCATTACTTTGCCGATGACAGCACTCTCAGCTTCTCATATTCATTCTCTAATCTACACCCTTCATCTTCGGACGTGGAACAGAAACGGCTAAATAGGTTAAGCTCATTAAATTTCGATATTGACAGCATAATTAAATGGGGTAAATCCAAAGAGTGGAATTTAGTGCTTCGAAAACACAATGCTGCCTTCTGTCATCTAACCGAAATCAAAATTTACAGCCATTATCCATGAATGGCACTTACATCGTCGAAACCGAAAAACTGTCCATGCTCGGTATGAGTGTTAGTAACGACCTTCGTTGGAACGACCACATATTCGAAATCGCTAAAAACGCAGCGAAAGGTCAAGGTTTCCTCAATCGATGCAATAAATATTTCACCCCTTCTGATCTGGCTTCAATAAATAAAGCGTATATACGCCCCAAACTTGAGTTCAACGCCCACATATGGTCAGGTGCAGCAAAAACATCATTGCACCTACTGGTTAGGATACAAAAGCGTGCGATAAAACTTATAGGAGATCCAACTGTAGCAAACTCTATAGTCTCGCTTGAACATCGTAGGAATATCTCTTGCCACTTTTTACCGCTATTTTAACAGAAAATGCTCCATCGAAATAGCCAGCTGCATTCCGCCCCTTCAAACATTCAACCGTAATACTAGTCATGTCATGAATGCTAATCAATTCACCCTCAAGCCTATCTTCGGACGTACTATGAAATAAAAAGATTCATTCCTAAACCGAACAAGACGAATATGGAATGCTTTACCAAACTCAGTCTTTCCTCCCCATTACAATTTACAAAAATTTAAAGCCAATGCACATCGGTAGCTCCTCTTTTCTTCTCCCCGATTTCCCTAATGCCCGCTCTGTGCCCAAACACTATAAGGGTATTCATAAACCCTTTATCGCGTGCTAATTATGAAAAAAAAAACTAGGACCACTCGGAGTTCATAAAATCTACGTAAATATTATCGTGGCTATGTACAATGGACAATACCCAACAGCGGATGCTTTCCTTGAATCATCAATTATCATCCAATTCAGTTCGGTACTCAGCTGAGGAGGGTCCTAGGATATATATATATATATATATATATATATATATATATATATATATATATATATATATATATATATATATGTTTTATTAGAGGAACATTCTCAGTTTCATGATCATGTGGTAGATTTTATCATCCAAGCTCAAAATTTACAGGTGGAAAACCTCCAAGGACCTACATATATACAGTCAAAAAAATAATAGCGTACACTTTTTTATCAAATTTCTTTCTTTTCAAGAAAAAGCATCTACAAAATGTGGATCACATATAGGCAACGGCATTGTCTTTTTCTTATTCCCTACGATTTGATTGAACACTACGATTTCGTAAAAAGTTGGAGTAGCAGGGGGCGGATTTTGGAAATCTTTCAGGGCCTAAAATTTATGACACACAGACGGAAGGACTGACAGAAGTGTTTTATTGACTATGGTTTCCATTGGGATTCGTTCCATATACATACCTTAAAGTACCTAATCTGAAAGGGAATACATCCTGGGATAGGGTACAATGATCAGATAAAATTGACCGCTGCTTATTAATAATATACTCGACTAATATTGCGCGTCCATACTAACTGAAGTCCATGCGACCAAAACTAAAAGTGATAAAAAAAAACCATTCGCAAATACCTAACGGACTTTAGGCCTGCTCAGAATGCATATCTGTAGCTTGTATCTTGCATCGCTGTCAAAATACAGATACATGAAGTTGCCCTCTATTCCTCTTCAAGCTACAGATTCACGAAGATACTCATTGTGTAAGCGCTTACACGTTGCCTTGTTTTTAACTTTTCACTCAGCTATAGATACGAATTCTGGTAGGCCCTTTAAAAGTTACATTTCAGATATGATCCATTGAGTATGGCACTACACTCATCAAAAAATCGTCAAATTGGCATCATTACTTAACTTCCCATCGTCATTCCAATTCAATTACTGAAAAATCTAGGACTCTTATATTTTTTTATCTTAAAACATCACCGGCTTCAGATTGGCCTTAATCTTTGACTGTTAAATTTTTCCTCCGAAAATCTATCTGAAGCATGACAATTTCAAAGACACCACTCAAAGTCTTATAATATTTGCCATGTGAGCACATACAATTCGCTGAAGATAATTACACGTCAGATAAAATTTAACTCCTTCCACCTACCATCCATCATTTTTACTGACATCATCTTCATTATTCGTATCAAACAAAAGTCATAATTATTATGGCGCTTTAGAGAAATCCGTGAAAGAGAGAAAAAAGTCTTCCGGTAATTACGCCCGTCCAACTATGTATCCATTCTTTGTACAATCAGCACTCGGAAAACTTAAGCTCATTAATGTGGAGGGATAAAGAATAAAAGCGCGCAACGCACTTATCATCATCCTGCCTAATTGCATCTCTGCCGTTAATTTCGGAATCCATTTACTTGCGTAACATTTTCGCCCTAATTGTTCAAAAGGATACCAAAACGTCAGATAGATGGAGCTGATGCTGAAGTGGGTTAAAAGAATGACTTACGACTTTACGACTTAAAGCTAAATGTATTCTTTTCTGGTTAATTAACCCTTTCAAGGTGTACATTTGTATCTTGATGGGAATTATCTTTTAAATGGAAAGGTTTGACTAAGTGATTGCTATCGAGGTTTTATTTAATGGAGGTGGGAAATGATTTCGTTTGAGCATGTAATTGTTTTTTTAATGGTTGTATTACTTTTTTTATTCAGGTTTTTTATATTGTTTATATTGACCGAATTAAAACTCACCGAATATCAGCAGGCCGTAACTGATATTCGGTTAGAACCTCTTTATTGGTGGTTGTGGTTGCTTTGCTATTTTTGTAAAAAAAAAGGTATAAGAGCGGGTACTTATATTGTTGTTGACGACTATGTTAAACAATCGTATCTGCATCTAGACTGTCCAACCTTTTAAAGAAAACGTATATTTGAACAACCACAACAAAGACCCCAAGTTGCTATATAGACATTGCACATATCCAGGAAATACGAATAGCCTACAAGACAACACGTCTGGTAACGGACTTAGTCTAATTGACTTCGCTACGGACCGAAATGCCACTTTAACCAGCACACGGTTTCCTCATCTCGATATCCATACGGGGACATGGCGGTCTCCAGATCAACGAACAGTCAACCAAATTGATCACATTGCGATAAACAAGAGGCACTAATCCAGTATTTTGGATATCCGAACATTCCGAGGGGCTAACATCGACTCGGACCACTACCTTGTTGTAGCCAAGGTAAGGATGCGGACATCCACCACGCCACAACAAACCGGAAATACTGTGAAAAAATTTAATGTCGAACGACTGCAATCTCCAGAGACCACTAAGGTCTTCGCGCAACGCGTATCCCTTAACCTCTCGATTCACACCATACCACCAGCATATAATGTCGAAGAACAATGCCAACAAGCCATTAGATCAGCCGCAACTGATGTGCTAGGTTTCTCGCGGCCACCAGCAAGAAACCCCTGTTTTGATGAGGAATGCCGACAGATACTCGCAGCCAAGAACGGAGCCTACAAGGCTAAGCTGCAGGTGAAGACGAGAGCTGCCATTGAGCTCTATAGGCAAAGAAGAAGGGAAGAACACCGGCTTTTCAGAAAGAAGAAAAAAGAGGAAGAAAAGCGCGCGATCGAGGATATAGAGAGGTGCCACTCCAGGAACGATGTTCGCAAGTTTTACCAAAGTATAAAACGTCGAAGCCAATGATACAAGGCTCGAACAGAATCCTGTCGAGATGAACAAGGAAATATCGTAGTTGAGACACAGTCGATGCTGAGGATATGGAAGCACCACTTCTGCAGACTGTTAAACGGCGATGACGGACAACATTCCGCTGTCATGCAGAACGAACCATTTAATATTGGCAACGGCAACAAGAACTGCCAACCACACGACCTAAGTAAAGTGGGGATAGCAATATCTAAACTCAAGCTTAATAAGACCGCCGGAAAGCGGGCCTTCCCGCTGAGCTGGCGGAGATGAATTGATAAGTAACATCCACCAACTCATAAGCCAAATCTGGTCGGATGAAAGTATGCCTGAAGAATGGAACCTCAGCATAGTTTGCCCGATCCACAAAAAAGGAGACCCTCTGAGCTGCGCTAACTACGGAGGCATAAGTCTCCTGAACATCGCCTACAAGATCCTATCTGCTGTAATACGTGAGCGCCTGAAACTGTTTACCAAAAACCTGATCGGCCCTTATCAGTGTGGTTTTAGGCCTGGAAAGTCCACAAACGATTTAATTTTCATACTTCGGCAGATCCTGGAAAAAACCCAAGAAGTCCAAATCGATACCCACCAACTATTTATCGATTTCAAAGCCGCATACAGCAGTATTTATAAAGACGAACTATACAGAGCCATGTCTAGTTTTGGTATACCGCCCAAACTCGTCCGTTTGTGTAGGGTGACGATGGAGGCAAGGCGATGCGCTGTCATGTGACTTTTTCAATTTGCTTCTTGTGAGGATTGTGCAAAAATCAGGAGCCAACACCAGAGGCACAATTTTCCAAAAATCGGTGCAACTACTAGCATACGCCGACGGTGTTGACATCATTGGTAGGACTCAACGTGATGTCATAGCCACGTTTGCTAGTAAAGAGAAGGAAGCAGCGAAAATGGGTTTAGCAGTAAATGAGGGTATGATCAAGTATATGCTGTCAACACGAAAGGACACACAACATCGACGAATTGGACAGAACGTCACCATTGACAGATATAACTTTGAGATTCAACCAAGAACTATACAAGCTGCATAGCGACATACCCCTGGTCAAAAAACTCCGCAGTGGACGTTTAAGATGGCTAGGACATGTAGAACGAATGGACACCAATGCTCCGACTCGCAGAGTCTTCGATTCCCAGCCAGACGTCGGACGCAGTAGAGGAAACCTCGCATTAATCCGCGCACAAATAGAAACCGACCTCAACCAACTTGGAGTGCGGAACTGGACTCAGTTAGCTATGGACCGGGCAAATTGGAGAGGCATGTTGGTTGAGGCCCAGTTTCATCCCGGACTGTAGCGCCACTTAAGTAAGCAAGTAAGACTTGAGTCGACATCAATTTGGTACAATTTTAATGTGACTCGCTTAGCACCGAAACAACGCGTCAATATAGTGACGATATACATTGAAAATAGTCGTTCTCAGTTGTGTGAACAGTGGGAGACCGTCGACATGCAGTTCATCAACGCCCAAGATATTCCAATCAATTAGTTAAAGCTGTAAGATATAGTGTTGTCGAGAACCTACATATGTAGTACCGCCAATTTATTTGCTAAGTTGCAGACTTGAAACCGTCCAAAACAACTTAACTTGAACGTTTTGAAATATAATTTCTAATCCATAAAAGAAGGGTTTTATCGAAGTTTTTGTGTTTCAAGATATTTTATGAGCAGCGTTTCAATAACCTTGGGAAGAAGGGACGTAAGTGCAATTGGTCGGTCGGAGAAGAGGATTCGCTTTTTACGGTACAGGCTGGACAAATGCAGTTTTCCATCTATTCGGAAAGAGTCCTGATGCTTCCTAAGCTTACGCACTGAACTTCTAGAGTAGAAGAAACCCTCTTCGGAATAATGGTAGATATACCATATAGACCAGCGGATTTATGAATGTCGAGATCAAATAAAACTGTTGCAACTGTACGAGTACGAAAGTGAATTTGTAAATATATGTCGGCATGGGTCTGAGATACAACAAAAAAAAGTTATTTTCACTGCCCCACCTCTCTCGAAAGTTTGGGAAACAACGCCATGAGTATATAAAATTGTCATGAGAAGTTTCTCACTTCTGATGTTCTGAATCGGCGTAAAACTGAAATTTCCAATTTTCGTAGCAAAAACATAACTTTATGCAATGAATGTAAAAGCTAGGTTTGAGGCATCGTTTATGACAGATAGTTATATTCGTTGTCAGTCCATACGCAGCCGAGTTCTCAACTATAAATGGAAAAAATTTCGGGAAATTTTCAAAGTTTTATCGAAGAATAAACTGGGAGAAGAGTAAAAACTGAAACACAAACTGGAAGAACAGATACAAAACTATGAATCTTATCAATAGAAACAAGATGTAGATGCAGTTCAAAAGAATAACACCATGGCTTCAAGAATCAAGCTCTAAGAGATGCCAATGCATTTAAATTGAGTGCCTTGAAGCAGTCCCGGATCAAAGTCGTTTCATTACTTCAACGTAGAAACCCAGCCCATACTCCACCTTTTTATTCAGAATTAAACAAAAAATATCTCAGAAGTCAAAACCAGATTAAAATATTGAAGTGCAAAACTTTACATCTCAATCAAACGGATTGACTTTCATGCTGCACAGCATGACTCATGTCTCCTCCCTGTATAAGTACAACTTTCGTCATAAAACACGTATACTTGTCTTACTTTTTAAAAAGGACACCTGCATTAGACACTCAATACAATGATCTGACAACAGAACTTTACCTTTAATACATTCCCCCCATGTATCCGAGGGACTAAGGAAATGAGCTCAACTTCCAGATAAACATGATATTCGTTAAGATTTCTTTTTAGTGAGATAGAGAGTCACTCTCCTGTACTTACCGGAAATTACACTTGATCCAACTAACAGCAACGTTAACCAGCAACAGCAACTTGACCTGAACTTCATTGTTCGCCGGTACTTGTAAGCAGCAGTAGAAGTAGCACCAGCAAGATGGGTAATGACGACCGACGAAAAACTTTTGTCACAGATGACAACGACTACAATGGAACTTTTGGCTGTGAGTGATGGCTCTTGAAATTGCTTCACCACTTTTGGTGCCCTGGAGTGAACTTAATCGACAGACTAGGTGGTGGCCTTTTTGTCCACGCACTGTTATTAACGATGTCCTTCCGGTGACGGGCGAGATTGCCCAGCTTTGGATTTGATGAATTATTGTGCCTACACTTGGCACCAGCAATTTCTGCTTCTGATGATGATCATAGACGTCCCGATGATGATGTGTAACCCGGATAAAAGTGTACTCAAAGGATGAAAATGAAATGGAAATGTCGTCAAACCACCTTGTGAGTAATGGTCCATACACGAAAGGATATTCTCATCAACACAGAACTTGCCACTCATTTATGGGTTTTGATGACAGGTTGCGTCTGGCTATATCACACTTGTCGTCCTTCGACAAAGCGTTTTCTAGTAGTTGCGACAGTGGTTGTAGTGGTCGCCCGTTTCGGTCGATTTGTTTTGAAGTAAATTTATTGCGGTCCCTACGACAACAGCAGCAGCAACATCGGCAACGATGACCCACGACAATAGTTGATGCGATAGCAGATGCTCCTCGTCCGTACTGGTGGTAATTCATTTCCAGTCTCGTAGCTCACTGTCGATCCTTTATACGAAAGGATATTGAAGATTCTAGTTGACTTTGTTCTTTTTCCAGTGACATACGATGCGTGTGTGTATGTTAGTGGATCTATAATGAAATTGTTTCCTCCTCTTTCTGACCACACCCCGGATGATGGACAGGGTGTCCAGTAACGCCTGACTTGAGATATTCGATTGGATGGGTCTATGTTGGGCGTCTGCTGTGAATGCTAGATAGCACTCAGCCAGAGATGTCAATCTTGTCGTCCTGTGGAACACAAAAAAAAAAAAAGGATTCGTTATTGACAATTGGTTACATCGTAGGTGTGAGTGATTTGAATTTTCTCTTCGTGACAAGTTATGTGGTTGTTCACGCAAGCCTCAAACTGTGGTCTGGAGAGCGAAATTAATTGGAATCGAGCTACCTTCCCACCGGATGTGTATCTTTGTACAAGAAACGAATCTGTAATGAATGGGTGTGGTTGTGGTTATTTAGAGATTGACCTACCCTATATAATGCCAAACCCTGCAAAGTCATTTCCTTTTCATTCAGACTCAGCGTTGGCTCTAGCTTTTAATGCGTTCGACCGATAAACTTCCTCAATAGACTCTATAACATCGCAATCGATGACTTGAGGGATAATTAATGGCTTTGTCTGTGGATGTGTACCAACATCGATGCACTTAGTGTTGACTGTACCTTGGCTTAACTGCAGGGAGTAGACGGAAGGGGCTTTGCAATAAATCAGGTTTTAAATGCATACCGTCTGACATTTATTGATCTTTAAATAAAGTTTTCAAGATAGAAGGAACCCTGCTCGGGGCGTAGGGCAGACGAGTTAACAACGATAAAATATACATTAAGTGGGTAAATGCTCGGTTGGTGGAGCACTTGTACCAACGACCCGGATAAGAGAGAGAAATCAATAAATTCACGTAAATGTGTAAACTGTGCATTTGGGATGTAATGGGAAATATTTTCCATCTGACGGATTTGGTTTAAAGTGTTCCGCAGTACCGTCGTAATGGTGCATCAATTGGTAAGTATGGGTTATTTAGAGTAAAAGGAAAAAGCTATGCCTAGGTTTTTTTTTATGCGAATTACACCCAAGGGATCTGGATTGATATATTTTGCGCAGCTTACAATAATGTTGCCATTAATCATTGCGAGACCAATTGCATTTTTAGGGACGAAAACAATGCTGACAATGTTTTTAGATACATTTGCAACATTATTACATTACATTATTGAACATCATTTAGACGACAAATGATGTTCAATAATGTTCAGTATATAGGGTGTTGACCCTTGTGTGAAACTGTCGACAGAGAAATTGGGGAACAGGTGTCCTCAAACTAAGACAACATTTTTTTATCCAAGACGTCAGAAGATGAATTCAATGGTGGTGTCTATAGTCGCAGCTGTTTCGATAATACGTCATTAAGGAATCTTAACGGTTAGTCAGGCGCCTTGAACTAAAATAGAAGATGAGCCGAAAGTTTGACTTTCGGATACGACAATTAACAGCTGGTTCTATCCTGGTTCGCAAACATAAATGAAGGTAGAATCTAAGTTTTAGGACCAGTATGGATCGTTAATGCCAGATGTTTCTCTTTTTTTTCATTTCATCTAAAAAATTGGAACTGGCCTTCCAGGTTTAGGGTTAACTACTAAACACAGAAAAACCACATGGAACCAATAGCATCTGAAGGGATTAACTACACTGCTGACTACCATGATAAATTAAAAAAAAAAACTACGACGTTCATATCACAGAAGAACTATCGGAAGCAATAAGGTGATACAATGCAGACATTACTGCCATCCTGAATATACGATAGGATGGAATTGAATAAAAACAGCGACAGTGCCAGCATTAAGCTAATCTAATGCTAACAAGATATCAGAAAACACATTGTAACAATCCGCATTTAGATAAAATTCGGCAACATAAGCCTTATATGCCCTCATGCTACGACGGAGGATAAAAGAAAAATCGCTAAGGCTTTTTTATGCGGGAACTTACGGGAAACGAAAGAAGATAACATCCTTAAAGGCTACACGATACTACGTCAGGCTTTTGGGTATTTACGTTGCTGTCAGAACGGGGTTTATCTATAACCATCGAAGAGGGTGTCCAGATCAACGAACGGTCAATCAAGTTGATCACATTGCGATAGACAAGGGGCAAGCATCTTATATTTTGGATGTCCCAATCTTCCAAGGGCCTAATATCGACTCGAAGCACTACCTTGTTCCAGCCGAGGTTAGAATGCGTATATCCACCACGCCACAAGGAATGAGAAATACTTTGTAAAAATATTGAACGTCGAAAGAATATAAACAGAAGAGGCTGCCAAGTTCTTCGCCGAACGCGTATCCCTTAGCCTCTCGATTACCATCATGTCAAAGAACAATGGCAACGATTTCAACAAGCCATTACATAAGTCGCAACTGATGTGCTAGGTTTCTCGCGTCCACCAAGAAGGAACCCCTAATTTGATGAAGACTGGCGGCATATGGTCGCATCCAAAAATGAGGCCAATAAGGCTAAGTTGCACGTGAAGGCGAGAGTTGTCATTGAGCTCTATAGGCAAAGAAGAAGGGAAGAACACTAGATTTTCGGAGAAGAAAAAGGAGCCAGAAAAGCCAGCGATCAAGGATATTGAGAACCAAAGTCAATGCCAGCTATACAAGACTCGAACAGAATCCTATCGAGATTAACAAGGAAAGATCGTAGTTGAGACACAGTGGATGCTGAGAATATGGCAGAACTAATTCTGCAGACTGTTAAATGGCGATGAAGAACAATTTCCCGCTGTGAAACAGAACGAAACATTTAATATTGACGACTACAGCGAGAACCTGCAGCCACCTGACCTATCGAGTTTTGTAAAAGGCTTTGATAATTTGGTATAACATTTACCAGGTCATAAACAACATTTGGTCAGATGAAAGTATGCCAGATGAATGGAAACTCTGCATCGTTTTCTCGATACAAAAAAAATAGATCTTCTTAACTTCGCCAATTACAGATGCATACCTTCAATATCGCCTTAAATATCATATCTGCCGTAATATGTAAATGCCTGAAACTGTTTACCAAGAACCTGTCCACAACTGATCAAATCCTCACACTTCGTCAGGTCCTGGAAAAAAGAACCCATTGATTTCAAAGCCACCTACGAAATCATTTATTGAGACAAACTATTCAGAGCCTTGTCTAGTTTTGGAAATGGATGGAAACCAGGATCAGAAACGACCTCACCGAACCAGTCGATACCAAGAAAGGATTTAGGCAAGGCGATGCAATGTCATGTCACTATCTGAACATAATTCTTAAGATGGTACTGCAAAACTCCCGACCCAAAACCAGAAGCACAAATCGATGAAACTGTTAGCACACGCTGACAATATTGTCATCATAGATCCGACCGCATAAGATGTCATCACCTCGTTTGCAAGTATAGAGAAGAAAGTGTCTAAAATGGTCCTAACACTTGGCGAAGGCGATTCCAAATTGAAAAGAAGGGACTCTTGCATTAACAGCACATATAGGGCCTCAAAACCAGCTTCTCCATTACTTTGTGTGTGCGAAAGAAGATGACCTCCTGTTGAATGCCGAATCTAAGCGGCAAATTTGAGAAGCTTTTCATGGAAATAGGTGGAACAGTGAACAAATCTTTTGTGTTGTGCCTTTCGGGACTAACCACTAGGCTATTGCACCCACGAATTGGACAGAATGCCACAATCTACAGCTACAACTTCTGGTAGGAGGAATACGGTATATTTTGCTCCGCCTTCGCTTTAACTATTTGTTGGTATACTTCCAGATTTTATACAAACTGCCAGTACTTCCCTTTGGCGGATGAAGAAATCCTGAGTCGTTTAAAGTATAAAATTAGTCTGAACGACAAACTAAGAGCTTTACATTGGCATAGGTCTGGGTAAAAGATTCCGCATTGGATGTTTAAGATGGGTGAGACATTATAGCTAATTGACACCAATTATCCGGCCCGTAGAGACTTAAATTCCGATTCAGAAGGTAGGCGGAGTAGAGGAAGGCATCGCGTTAAGTGGCGCGCAGAAGTAGACACCGACCTAAACAATTGTCGGCAATAATGTAAGGACCGGGTTAAATAGACATGTTGGTTTATGACCAGGTTTACCTCGGACTGCAGCAGCACTTAAGTATGTACGTAAGTAAGTAATTAGGAAAGTTTAATTAAGCCGTACATGCCAAACGACCAATTCTATCGCAGAAAATAGAAGGATTGACTCTGACTGATATAATGTGTACAGGGTGGCTGATGAAAGCCTTTTTTCTATTTAATGAATCTGATTAATTTTGTTTTTATTTTGCAGATTGATTTTTAGATTTTACAAAAATGGATAACTGGGACACTGAAACAAGAATTTGGATTGTCCCCCGCTATCATGCACTGGAGTTCATAGTTTCGGTTGAAAGAGAATATAGGCGCACGTTTGGCGGCAATCCACCGAGCAGATGGACCATAATGAGACTTGTTAACAATTTTGGCGAGCATATGACAGTCGAAAGTAGACGTTACCCTCGAAACCCTTCAGAGCGGAAGGAGGAAACAATGGGTATAAGCAGACAGTCATTGCAGTCAACTATGCACAATGATTTGGACTCATTCCCATATAAAATTAAAATTCCCAATAAACTGAACGCAGCAGACTTTCCGATAGGCTTGAAATTTTGCCAGAAGATTCTTCAAATGATGGAAGAGGACAGAAACATTTGTAGCTGTCTTTTTATGTGTGACGAGGCCCATTTTGATTTAAACGGCAACATAAAGAAATTGTCGAATATGGAGTGCTTCCAACCCACAGCTACTCCATGAGACGGAATTGCATCCACTTCGTGTCACAGTGTGGTGCAGTTTCATCACGCTGCATTGACGGGCCCTGCTTCTTCGAAAAAACGGTCACACCATTACGGTTACTGGAGACCGTTCCTTGACCATGTTGAGAGAGTTTTTCTATCCAGAATTACGCCGAATGAGAATTTATTTCAACTCTTTGTGGTTTCAGCAAGATGGTACAACTCATCACATAGCCCGGCCTGTTATGACAGAATTGCGACGAAAATTTCCCAATAAGCTGTTATCCAGAAACATTCCGTTGGCTCCCAGGTTGGCCCCCCAGGCTCAAAGAACGTCCTGAATGCAGATACTCATTGAGTGTGATCTATAATATAAGACGGATTGAATATCTTTGTATAGAGTCCAGAAAGTCCATGGTATATTTCGGGCCGAACTCCAAACATGAGAACAGAATTCAAGAGCTGGTCCCCATTGGGGAGAAGCTGGACTTGATTAATTTTGCAAATCATTTTAAGAAGAGTGGCAGTTGAAAACCTTCTGCGTAGGTTCGTAACACTAAACACCGGAATATTGAGCTTTGGACTGTGGTTACTGAGATGCACTGCATTTCATTGCTATACCAAATCGCATGAGATGAAAACTTGCCCGCGTTTGCTAAAATTCATGCGAGATATCCACCACTAAATGCACACCCAAAAATAAAAAAAATACGTGCTTGCTACTTCCATAAGATGTTTAATTAAAATAATGTTTACCGGAAGTGCAAATAACGTCAAATGCTCTAACGGTACTGAGATGGAGGCAAAAAATAGTGACTTTGTCATCCCAGGCTTTGATATGGATAATGTTAACGATATTCTTGTAATTTCCACTTAAGAGCCAAAAACTGCAGCCACAGCATTGCAGAATTTCGCACTAACCCCTGAATTTAGACATAAAGTGATATAACGGGTGATTTTTTAAGAGTAGTTTTATTAAAAATCCAAAAAAACACTCAAATTTGCATCAAATATTCAAAATATAGGCCTTTGCCATTTATGTTTTAAAGACAATTTCATGTAAATGTTGTCAGCGGCTCCGTTTCAAATGGTCCATTCTGAAGGTCCAATTTCGCGTCACTTTTTGATCATTTAGGCCTGCTGTCCACGAATTAAGCGTGTTATGAAAGGCTCCTGTAAGGCTTCAATCGTGTTCGGCTTGTCCACGTAGACCAACGACTTTACATAACCCCACAAGAAATAATCAAGAGGCGTTAAATCGCATGATCTTGGCGACCAACTCACACGGCCATTTCGAGAGATAAGCTGCTCACCAAATTCATCCTTTAAAATTTCCATTGTTTCACGAGTTGTGTGGCATGTGGCACCGTGTTGATGAAATTATATATCAACCAAGTTCAACTTAGCCAACTGGAGCAAAAAAAAAGTCGCTCGATACGTAACATTTCTCAACGGTCGTCTTTGAAGAAAAATGGACCGATGATGCCACCACCACATAAACCACACCAAACTTTCGTTTTTTCGGGATGCATCGGTAATTCGTGTATGGCATGTGGCTGTTCATCACTCCATATGCAAAACTTAACTAAATAAATCACCCGTTAGATACAACGTAACAGAAATATCATCAGACAAATAATCCAATAATTGGCACATCAAGTTGACAAACACTATCAGCGTTGACCTTTTTGTCGTTAATCTCCATTCTCGAAAACTCGGAACCCTACAGAGTTTCTAGTGAGTAAAAAACTTTCCCATGGACAATGCAGAAAACAGTAGCTAATCAAATGAAAATTTGTTAATTATTTTTTCATAGCTTGTCATTAGTTTAACTTAATTATAGTAGCCCTGCATTTTTACAACATCATTATAATCACAGCTTTAAATGAAAAAAAAAAAACACTGTACGCCATTTTCAAATAAAGGAAGTACTGAAGAAAATAAAACCGTTTACACGATAATGACATTTATTGACACAAACAATTACTGAAACATAAGTTTACTACGTACACTGCCAATTATCATTAAATTCAAAAATAATTTTAGCCACATGTTTACACATTAAATGCGCGCTCATGAATTTTTCATGTCGACCATGATCATAGCAATGGCATTGCACATGCATTTCCTGGCCATCCAAAAACCCAAAAATAGCTTATCTTAATCGATCTGCGTATGGATACGAAATTAACTTACCCGACTTTTGAGTTAACAACCAAAATACAAAAATATTAAATGATTTTTCAAAATTCATTGGACGTCATGTTGCAGTGATTTATTCATCTGTGTATGGACTTGAGATTAGTATGCATTACCTTCTTGGCGAAAGTTGGGACATTGTATCTGTATACTTGGAAGCGCTATTGAGAAAGAACCATAACAACTGAAAACTTTTAGTTCTCATTTATACATTGGAAAGTACATATTGTGGTGGCGTAAAAAAAAGTTTGAATTTGTTTAATAACTTTTGAGTTTTGAGATAGGATCCAGTTGTAGCTATCATTTCATTGGGATTTTTCTTTTACTTCTGGCGACTTTTTTATAAATCCAATAATTGGCGAGTTGGTGTCAAAACAAAGCTGAAGTTTTATTATAATAAAAAAAAAATATTTAAATTTTTAATTAAAGTTATCGCAGAAAATCACTTTTTGTCAAGATTTATATTTCTGAAGTAATGTTTGCCATTCCATCCAAATGAAGCAGAATTTTCCAATGATTCCTACAACCAGCTACCGAAGTAAAATTTAAATTCCATCATGTTTTGGGTTCCAATGAAGAAGCTCAATGATAGCTACAACTGGACCCATAACCTGATAACTGAACATTTGAAATGACCGATTATTCTAATATATAATTATTCTCAACAATTGAACATTTCGGAGACATCATTGAGACGAATTTTGCATAAAGACCTTGGTATGACGCCATACAAAGTCCAATTGGTTCAGGAGTTGAAGCCAACTGACCATCGAATGCGTTTTCGCTTCGCTAAGTGGGCCTGCGATCGACTTAGAGAAGATGCCGATTTTGCCAAAAAAAATCATCTTTGCAGATGAAGCTCATTTTGATCTTGGTGGGTATGTAAACAAGCAAAATTGTCGCATTTGGGGCACAGAAAACCCGCACGCATACATTGAAAAGCCGATACACCCAAAACGAGTCACTGTTTGGTGCGGATTTTGGCCCAGAGGCATAATTGGGCCATTCTTCTTCGAAAATAAGCAAGGAGTGGCCGTTACAGTCAATGGCGATCGTTATCGGGCCATGTTGAACGAATTTTTGTTCACAAAAATTGAAGAGGAGGATATTGGCAACATTTGGTTTCAACAGATGGCGCTACGTGCCAGACAGCCGAACTCGATGTTTTGCGCCCTGTTTTTGAAGATCGCATTATCAGCCGCAGCGCTGATGTCGTTTGGCCACCTCGGAGCTGCGATTTGACACCTTTGGACTATTATTTGTGGGGTGCTGTAAAAGATAAGTGTTACGCCGACAAGCCAGAGACAATTGACGCTTTAACGGACAATATTCGTGAAGCCAATGGTGAAATACAACTGCACACAATCGATAATGTGCTTAAAAATTGGACCGATCGTGTAGGCTACTGCATGGCCAGCCTAGGCAGCCATTTGAATTATAGTGTTATCGTGTATCATTATTTTCCCACCATATAGCCTTAATAATCTGTATATTGTATCAACTTAGTTTGTAATATATTTCTTTCAGTGTTTGACAAATTCAACCATGGAAAGGTACACAATTGAGCAGCGCGTTAAGAGTGTTGAAGCCTTTTATGAAAATGGGCGTTCAAATCAAAACGCATTTCGTGCACTTCGTGACTTTTTTCGGCAGCATAATCGACCAAATGTATCCACAATCGGGAGAATTGTAAGCAAATCTTAGCAAACCGGGTCTGTATGAAATGTGGAAATAGCTGTGCATGCTAGCCCAGTACGTTCTGCGAAAAACATTGTGGCCGTCAACTTCGACACGTCGTCGTGCCCAACAATTGAACATCTTACGAACATCACTGATACGAATTTTGAATAAGGATTTGAATTTACATGCTTACAAGGTTCAATCGACTTAAGAGCTGAAGCCTACTGACCATTTTAAGAGTCGTCAGTACGCCGAATGGTTGATTGAACGGACAGAAGGGAATGGTGACTTTACAAAGAAAATAATCTTCGGCGACGAGGCACACTTCCACCTTAGTGGATTCGTTAACAAGCAGAATTGCCACATTTGGGCAAAAGAGAATCCACGAGCGTCATCGCGCAGTAGTTCTTCGAAAATGAGGTCGGCCAAGCAGTTACCGTGAATGGTGTTCGCTAGCGAGAGATGATAACGGACTTCTTGTGGCCAGAAATTGAGAATATGGATCTGGACGATATGTGCTTCCAACAGGATGGTGCCACTTGCCACACAACCAACAAAACAATGGCTCTTTTGCGCGAGAAATTCAATGGCCATGTTATCTCAAGATGTTAATTGGCCGCCACGATCATGTGATTTGACACCGTTGCACTTCTTTCTTTGGGGATATTTAAAAGAAAAAGTGTACGTCAATAAGCCAAGAGCAATTCAAGAGCTAAAGGATGAGATTATACGGCACATTAACGACACTGAACCTCAATTATGTCTCAGAGTCTTTGAAAATATGTACCATCGGATAGAGGTATGGCACTGTAGCCATGGCGAGCATTTGGCAGGTATTTTGTTTCACACATAATTCTCATATATCATTCTATCATAATAAAACAAACTATGATAATTCTCTGAAAACTGTTTGTGTTATTTACAATTAACATCGTGCGTTTTCGTTGGACCAGCTTTTAAAGGGTGTCTCATAATTCACGCATAGTTTGAACTTCGCGCCATTCAATAGTACCGTGACGCCAACGGAAAAAAAAACAATTTGTCAGTCTTAGTAAAACTGGAGCTCATTTTTAATGCTGAGCAATATTTCAAAAATAATGAAGGTTTTTCAGATACGGTCCGCAATTTTGTTACAAATTTTCGTACAACTGTAAAGATAATATTTGAAAAATTCAGAGAGACTGGATCAGTAAGTGATCTTGGATACTCTGGGTATCCTGTCACAAGTCGTTCAAAATAAAAACATTGATGCAGTTCGCGAGAGCATTGCTGACAGTTAAGGATGCCAGGAACATCAACTCGGACTAGTAGTCAAAAATTTGACATTTCGAGAAGCTCTCTACAGCGAATTTTCCCACGAAAGACTTGAAACTTCATGCTTATAAAGTTGTGTCATTTCAACAAGATGGTGCTACATGCCATACAGCTACAGAAACAATTCAATTACTACATGAGTTATTTCCTAATCGTGTAATCGGTCGTTTTTGCGATCAGAAAAAGAAATCCAGATCTTGGGATTAGGCCATGTTTGAGCGGGCAACAAAGATAGACACCAGCAACAAGAAAATACGCCGTATTTTACAGTTTTCCTTCGATAAAGGAGAAGACACAAGCCTGGCGGCTGAAAATGTAAACAGTGTTTATGGTCATGTCACGATGATCGATTAGTATCAATTGTCGAGAGAAGCTTATCTCGACTCACCCGTTAAGCATAAAAGAGGAGATCCCGCCATCGTACAAGAAGTACACAAGCACACAATATGGTGATTTCGTCGATTCCGTTCAGGTAGTTTTGATGTTAAAGATGCAACACGCTCTGGAAACTTAATTGTCGCAATTTTTTTTATAAAATTCTGGAAAGCGGTGTAAAATTAGATTCGATTGCCCAGGAGATATATAATGCTCACAAATCAGTTTTTGTATCCAGTCTACACTCATGAAGCAAATGTTGGGTTGTTATAGTGACTGGACGAATAGTGGCTGCAAAGTGGATCACTTACCTCAAAAAAAATGAATGGTTTGAATCGCGGTGAGCCGACGAAAACGTTGACGAAGCCAGGATTGATGGCTAGGAAGATTTTTCTTTGTGTTTGGTGCAATTGCCCATGAATAGTCTACTTTCCATTAGTTCTCTATTACAAAACTCTTAATCTGGACCTGTACTGTCAACGATTGGATCGCCCAAAAGGCAGAAAGTGGCCAGTTTTATGCAAAAGGTAAGGGATTATGTTCCATTAGCACAAAGATAGGCCAGGTCAGGCCAGAGACACTTCTATAGTGACTCGCCAGAAGCCCCTATAGCTTGGTTGAGAGGTTCTTACTTACGAAATTTTACTGACCAAATTTTGCTTATGAGTTGTTGAATGTTACTTACTACATCATCTCAGCGGGCTTTATAAAGTTTGTCAGAATTGCGTCATTTCCGGCATCTGGTTGAGCTTGAGTGTAGAATATAGATATTACTATCCTCACTTCATTTAGCTTGGGTGGTTGGTAGTTTTCACTGTCGTCGCCAATATCGAATGCTTCGTTCTGCCTGGCAGCAGAAGATTGTGTGTCATCCCCGTTAACAGTCTGCAGAAATGGTTCTTCCATATCCTCAGCATCATCTGTGTCTCAACTACGATATATTCTTGTTAATCTCGACAGGATTCTGTTCGAGCCTTGTATCCTTGGCTTTGAAGTTAAACGCTTTGGTAAAATTTACGAACATCCTTTATCATCTTTGGGATACGCGATTGTAGTCTTTCGAAATTATTTTTTTGTTCACGCAGTATTTCTGGTGGTGGTGTATCGCTTATATCCACGTATTTACCTTGGCTGCAACAAGGTAATGGTCCAAGTCGTTGTTAGCCCCCGCGAAATTTTCGGACATCCAAAATACTGGATGCCTCTCTCTTGTCTACCGCAATTTGATAAATTTGGTAGAACGTTCGTTGAACTGGTGACAAGCATGTTTCCTTATGGATATTGAGGTGAGGAAACTATTGGGATGCAGAATCGATCCCGGTGATGTTTGAAGGGAGAGATAAAATTAGACGAATTTTATCGTTACAATTAAAGGTTATTTCTTGAATAAATGATCTTACCTCGTGGAGGGTTAGTAAAGGAAGAGAAAGTAAAAAGGTGGATTTAGTGGTATTACTTTCTTACCGTTGCGTTAAAATCCGTCAGTGCGATTTTATTATCGTACTTCTGTAGTCTCTTATCAGTTTTGTCATGGAGCTTCAGAACCAGGCTTTCGCAATATCGTCATTTTCCGCCACAGGGGCTTGAGTGCATATAAGGTCGTATGTTGTCGAATTTGACCTTGATGCGGATTGTTACAATGCGTTTGCTTATATCTTGAAACCATAAGATTTCTTGCACATTATAAAAAATACAATCCGAATAGTCGCTGTTTCTGGTCACTACAACACGGACCGTAATAGATATCACAATTTTTCATCCTTCCTTTGCCTGGCCCATTCCATAGTCTTTCTTGGATGGCAGTAATGTCTACTTTGTAACAGCTTAGGGCTCTGGCTAGTTGTTCGCCTGCACCTCTCCTGTTTAATGTGTTCACATTCCAGGTGCAGATACGAATGTGCCCTTATTCGTTTAGCATGGTCGTCGACAAAAATCAGACCTTTCCGTGGCTCTTGGTTGCTTATTATTTTTTTTTTGGAGGTATTACACTGTGTCTTTCCTAACTGAGACTGTAGAAGCCACCGTTGACTCCATCTTAGGAGTTCGCTGGAGGTCAGCTGTAGCCTTGAATTGAATATGTATGTATATGCATTAGTGTGGATACACGTCTTCCCCACGCTCTCATCTGCTGCCAATACTATACACAGGGGTTGAAACCATATCAACGGTCAAGGGGCTAGGAAATCAGCGATCGCCATGCGTAGGTTAAGAGTCGGTGTTGATAGGCATCAGCTAGGTGAAAATTCAAGGTTTCATATAATCGCATTGCCTACCATTTGACAAAGCAGCAAAGTTGAGCAAATATTAGGCTCTTTCGAAAAAAAACCCGTTAAGTATGTAAGTATATGTATGAACAGGAAATGATTACTTTGACTTATCTGATTATAACGGGTGATCCAAGTAGAGATACTTTTTTCAATAGCCTTTTTTGACAGATCACGTGTGAGTCGTGTCATGCTGTCATGTTATTTTTGTTTAGTATTGTTTGGCATTTCATAATGGAAAGACTTACGCGTGAACAATGTTTACAAATTGTTCAACTTTATAATGAAAATTCACGTTCTGTGAGGAATGTGTTTCGTGCACTTCGCTCAACTTATGGTCAACATAATCGGCCTACTGAGCGTACTATTCGCAACACCATCACCCATTTTGAGACCCAGCATTCATTATTGGATAATATTCGACCGAATAGACCACGTCCAGCACGCTGTGAAGAAAATATAGCGGCCGTAGCTGAGAGTGTACACGAAGACCGTAGAGAGTCGATTCGGCGCAGTTCGCAGCAAGATCTTAAATTGAAAGCGTACAAAATACAGCTTGTGCAACAACTGAAGCCGCTCGACCTTCCCAAGCGACATCGCTTCGCTCTATGGGCTCTTGAAAAGTTTCAAGAAGATCCGATGTTTTCGAGGCAAATTTTGTTTAGCGATGAGGCCCATTTCTGGCTCAATGGGTATGTAAACAAACAAAATTGCCGCATTTGGGAGAAGAGCAACCTGAAGAGATTGAAGAACTGCCACTTCATCCGGAAAAAACAACGGCTTGGTGTGGTTTGTGGGCCGGTGGAATCATCGGTCCATATTTCTTTAAAAATTATGCCGGTGCGAACGTAACCGTCAATGGCGACCGTTATCGTGCCATGATAACCGACTATTTGATGCCTGAAATCGAAGCTCGTGATCTCGGCGACATTTGATTTCAGCAAGACGGCGCCACTTCCCACACATCGCATCAATCAATGGAGTTATTGAGAGAACATTTCGGTGAGCACATAATTTCACGTTTTGGGCCGGTCGATTGGCCACCAAGATCGTGTGATATCACACCGTTAGACTTTTTTCTGTGGGGATATGTAAAGTCAAAAGCTTATGCCGACAAACCAGCTTCGATTCAGGCCTTGGAGGAAAACATCACGCGTGTCATTCGCCAGTTACCAGTCGAAATGCTCGAACGAGTGATCGAAAATTGGACTCAACGGATGGACCATCTGCGACGTAGCAACGGCCAACATTTGATAGACATAATCTTCAAAAAATAAATGCCAAAGAATGTTCTTTCAAATGATAATAAACATTTCCATTAAATTTGAATTTTCTGTGTTTTTTTTCTTTAAAAAAGTAGGGAACCTCGAAATGGATCACCCTTTATCATTTGCGATTTCGTTTCATAGCTTAGGTTGTGTGATTGAATTTAATAAATTTACTTACTAAAATTTATCCTTAAAAATAATATTTATGTCCGTAAAGAATATGTTAATTGAACAAAATTATTTTTTTTCAGATTTTTTCAGAACAAGTTAAGCGTCGGAGCATAAATAAAAAAAATTATAAAAATATGTTTTTTTTTCGAAAAAGATACTTCATATCAAACACAAAACAATTCTGCATTCCTGGGAAAGTGTCGGACCTTGTATGTTTGGGACGATTGAAGGAATACCAGGGCCTATAGTTGTTCTTTCAGCCGTGTTCAATAAATGAGATAATCAAACAGTTTATCAGCAATTTCATTGCCTTGTATGCCTTTGTGTTCGGGGATCCAACAGAGCTTTACATTATGTTGGACGCCAAGAGCCTTTAGCTCTTCACGACAACGCTTAGACAACAAGCTTAGATTTTATTTCGAAATCCGAGATTGCTTTTATTGCAGCCTGACTGTCAATGAAGATGGTGATATCATCATGGTATCGCCAGCATTGGGGTCGCTTTGGCTGCCTCTGCCACTGCCAATATCTCAGTCTGGAATACACTGCTGTGCTCAGAAGGCGAAAAGTGCTATTTAGCTTTAGCGTTTCTGAAAAAACTTCAGCTCCAACGCTTCATTTTGAACCGTCAGTGTAGATGGATATGGTTTCGGTTCCTCTCTCACTTCTCTATACTTGAAAATAGCCAGGAGAATGGTCTTTGAAAGTCAAGGTGAAGCTTTCGAGCAGTTGAGCTGGCTGATTCTTAGAGCACTTGTAGCTGCAGATTCTTGCATATTGTGGTCTAGCGGTAAGGATAGTTCCTGTTGGTGTGGTTCTCATTGCGTTAGTGGCGCCCACACAAGCTATCCTTTGCAACTTTGTCATATTTTTCAGATGGGTGACTTTATTTGTGGATTGCCACCATACAAGTCCCCCATATGTTAATATAGGTCTTACAATGGCCGTTTACATCTATAGGATAATCCTAGGGTTGGGGCCTGAGGATTTCCCGAATATTCGGTTACATGTATAGAAAGCTACTGTGGAATTTTTATGCATTCGCACACATTAAGGTTCCAGTTAATACATTTAATATTGTCAGCAGATATCAAAGTAAACCCAAGCCAATTACTTCATGATTATTGCTGACCTATTTCTATTGCAATTTCGTAATTTTTAGGTCGACGCAAACTGTTTCCCCAATTTCGATCAATTTAAGAAAATTCTGTTCCATTAAATCAATTCAAATCCAAAATTCAAGTCACGTTTAGCTCCCTAGCCATAAATTACAATGAACCTCATTAAAGTCCAAGCAGACATTTTTTTTCTGGTCAGTAACTTTTCTATTATAAGCCTTCACGTAATTAAGGCACATGACAACTGTCGCCGTCTATATTTGCTTACCAAGGATATATCCACCGATACGGAAGCAATTCAGTCAGGTGTAAGAGGATTATTGACCGTAAAAATGTTGACCATTTTGTGTAGTGAATTTTCATGTCATTCCATATCCTCCTAGATATTGTGATGTCAACTCATTAAGGTCCCAATTTCAGGACTCCGGTTGGTATAGTACTGTTGAACTGTTGATCTGTGCCCAGAGGCGGACTTGGTTTCTTTTTGTTGCCCCCACTCCAATTTTGTATCTTTATGTGTACGTCGCACTATATGATATGGATGTTAGACATGGTGACCATACAGTCTTTTGCTTCCCATAACTTTTGCATAAAGGATGAGGGATGAAGGAACAAAATATATTTCGTGACTTTTCCAACCATTCCATTGCTGAGAATGTAAATATTCATTAGGATTCCAGACTATTGACATTCTGACAGATTCATCGAAGCATTAATCCTTAAGCAGCTTAAAGGCAAATTGACGCAGAGAATTTGTCGAATTTTCTATGTTAAATTTGATGAAAATGGAAACCTATAATTCTGCTGAGGCGGGTGGGTTTTTTTTTTTGAAACTAAATGTGTGCACGAGTATCCGTACTGCCTGTCGTTGAAGAGTGAAAATTGATTTATGTGATTGAAGGATGATATTTTGAATGGGTAAAAGCGATTTACATGTCAAATATTTGTTCTTTTCTTTTGGCAAGGTTTCATGTTTGATTTTTTTTTCAATTCTCCTTGTCTATATGTACATAAGCTGGAGCTGATATTTGCCTTTCTAAATAGCATATGTCATTGTTGTGTTGTTTTGACATAAAGATGACGGTAGACAAATGGATTTCTGAATTGAGTGGGCATCAAGCGTGCAATATAAGTTGATTTTTGCTGAACAAATATTCGCTGTTGTGTCAAAAAAGGAAACAAATACGAGTGGGTTGTGGATTCTATTTGCCCAAAAAGAAAATTAAGGCTCAGATCAGAGGAAAATATCAACAAGGCTTTAGGGATGATGACTGATTTCTATAAAATTGTTATTTTTGCTGAAAATATAAGGAAACACGATTAATACTTGCATGCATCTACGTTAAGTTAATAATCATGTTGTAGGATGATTTCTTTGAAAAAAATACCTTCGGGTATGACTAACAACAATTCGCAACACTCTATAGCACATTAAGTTCGTACTGCTGTTTTTCTTGTTAGCCAACAAATTGGTGAAAATGTTTCCGGCAATCTTATAAGGTCCCCAATCAAAAAATGTTTCTCAAGATGGAGTCAACGACGATTTCTACATTCCCAGTTAGGTCGGACAAAGAAAAGAACCTATTTGAGCTGCTATGGCATATTCGGACGAATCTTAAGTGTTAGTCTTTCCCTTAAACAGAGATGGCAGCGGAAGAGCCGAGAGGCCAACGGCAGCGCTCAATCCCGTAGTAGATACTGATGGCCCCTTTTGCTAGGGGTATCCAATAATTTGGAGGTGGTTCTAGATGTGGGATGGGGGCTCAGTGGCACGATGGTTAGTGTGATGAGCTGCCGCGCAGAAGGTCTGGGTTCGACTCCCAATCGTAGCAACATCAAAAATGATTTTTCACTGGCCCTCCTCTCTCGATGATGATCTGACAAATCGTTCGAGTAGTGTCAATTGTCAAGAATAGCTTATCTCAACTTAGCCGTTCGGATTCGGCATAAAACAGGAGGTCCCGCCATAGTGCAAGAAGTACACACGCACACATGAATGGTTGTGAGAAAGCTTGGCCCCTGGGTGCTAACGAGCCTGTTGCGCCAAAAATTTGTATTTTTTTATTTAGTCCTAGATGTTGCAGGTTGTGCTTTGGATTAACTAACCTTAAAAAAATTGTTATTGAGCAACGACAAGCGTCGACAGGACTGATTTTATTGTTAATGACCATGCTAAATAAAAAAAACGGAAAACTACGTTCGTATCTGGACCAGCAATGTGAGAACATTAAACAACAGAAGTGCAGCTGAACAACTAGCAGAAGTTCTGAGTTGCTAGAAAATCCAGGAAATACGATGGGAAATACGAGAATATGAAAAACCGTGACATTTACGAAGGATCGTGTTGTAGTGAGCAGAACTGCGACTATTCGGATTAAGATATAAGTGCCAATCTTAGGCAATACTTCTTAGGCTTTAAAGGCATCTAACTATAAGGCATACCGAACGCATTGTTACAATCCACATGAATGCCAAATTTGACTACATAAGCCTTATATGCGCTCATGCTCCGACGGAGGAAGAAGATGACATTGCAAAGGAATACTTCTGAGAGCTGCTTGACAAAACTTATGAGCGACTACCGAAATGCGATGCTGGGAGATTTTAACGCGAAGATATGAAGAGAATTCATCTCTAGCAGTATTGTCGAAAAACAGCCAATACCACGTCTGTCAACGGACTTCGCTGGGGAAGGAAATGCCATTATAGCCAGCACACGGTTTTCAGACTTCGAAGGGACATGGTGGTCTCCAGATCAACGTACGGTCAATAAACATTCAAAGGGCTAAGATCGACTGAAACTATTAACTTGTTGCATTACTTGGTAGGTAAGGTTCGGTTAGAGTGGCTGCCAGACATTCCCCAGCATACTTAGACCATTGTGATACCATGTGGATGTTGTACTTTCTCCTTGTTACCAAAACGGTAACAATGATGTTTGACAAATCATAAAGATTTTAAAAGAAGTAAGCTCCAAGATAAAGCTTTATTTTCTTTGATTGGGCCGGGCAGTTACAAAGAAGATGTATTATTGTTTCTTGTTCCTCGCGTAGTCTAGACAGCTCCAGCAGAAATCATTCGAAATAATGTTTGCCTACCTATTAGACAGTCTCCTATGGTGACCCCTATGGTGGCGCTAATGTATGGTCTATCACCTTAATCATCTTAAATTCAGCTTTGGACAAATTTGCTGGTTATTTGACACGTCGTGCCAAGCCTCCATCTAAGATTTGATTTGCTGTTAGCATGCTGGGCTGACAGGCCTTTGCAGTTAGCGATAGGAATACCACTTAGTCGGGTACGAGGGTAATTTAATTCCATGTCTGGCGAGTTTATCAGCCTTACAGTTTCCCGAAATGTCAATATGCCTAGGCACCCAGCATAGGTAAATAGTAAACTGCTTTGACATCTTTTGAAGAGATTAGCGGCAGTCTTGAGTTGTCGTTGAGGCTGTTGAGACTGATTCCAGGGATTTAATGGCCGCTAGGATGTCAGAAAAAATGCTAATAAGGTAATAAACTTGGCAGATACTGCATTTTATTAAAGTCAAGTTCAGGCTTCTTTGATCGCCATGAATTCCGCCTGGAACAAGCTGCAATGATCAGCAAAGATAGGCTGAGGTTTAGCCTGTCGGAGAAGACACCACCGTCATTTGTTTTGGAGCCATCGGTATTAAAATTGATCGAGTCATTTATACAGGTTTGGTTTGTTACTTTCCCATGAGGATCTGTATAGGATTGTGAACTGGAAACTTAGGGAAATAAGGGAGACTCACGACAGAGCAACGCCAGACAAAACGTGCGACAGGAATCCGCGGGAAAACAACCCAAACAGCCCATCGGACGTGGGAGACTCGCGTCAGGCAGCATCGGGCAGGAGCTGTCCGGAGAGTTCGATGGGTTAGGGAGGACGAACCCTCGTCGACAACAACACGATGATGACGGATGGGGAAGGAAGATCTCTTAAGCCTACACCCCAACGAATAGTTTGCGCTATCGCTTTATTGGCGCAAACGCAAAAATAAACGAGGGAGCAATGAAGGAGCAGCAGAGGAGTGTGGCCAAAAGACACCCCTCCAACCAAGTCGCAACATGGAAAGTCATGTTCCATGGCAAAGAGAAGATGATCTCTTTCCACCAATGGTGGAGCAACGGAGCAGCAACCGAAGTGTGTTAGCGGACGGTCATGTCAAACAATCTCGCCTTAACAGACATACTAGACACACATGAACACGAAAGACACGGAATAGCATGTCCAGACAAAGGTCAATGTGTCCAAGTGCAGCTGTGATGTTGTCCAATAGCTGCCATACCGGCAAATGGCTGTCGGAAGGCACAACGAAACGTGTCCAAACACGAGAGACACACAAATCAAAAACATAAAAATAAGTTAAAAGATGGCATCCGAATGAAAATCCATAACCACAAAATCTAATCGTGAAACCACCAACATAGTTTGCGGAAATTTTGGTCGGTCAATCTAACATAGGGAGTCGGGGCAAATGTTTGATTGACAGAAAATAGTTTTCCAGGATTGACAGCGGGCTTTAATTTCATTTCGTTTTTTTTTATTTTCGTCCGGTTTCATTTTTTTTGCAGATTTCGTCATTTTTACGAAAATTGTAAGTCTTTGTGTGAGTGACCTATGGTTGTCATAGGAATTTTCGTAGCACTTGTAAGGGCGTAATCGGTGTTTTCGGGAATATTTGTGTGTTCGTTTAGAAATGTTGAGTGACCAGATTGCATATTTGACCTCTGCTGGATGGCATTAAGTCGGGTTGTCCACCTTACTACTACCCCATCGAGAAGTATCGGTCTTAAAACCGAGATATAGAGCCAATGCATGATACTAGGTTGCAATCCTCATTTCATGCCTTTGGCTCACTTGCAAAAATAAAGTGAAACTGTAGCTTTCTTTTCTCTTTCTGTTATGTTAGTTAGACTGCGATAGCAACGTCGCAGCATCTATCTGTTTCTAAGATGAGTGATAGCTCGTTTACTGCTAATTTCCAGAAAACATAGACTCCACCTTATGGACTTTCCTGGCCTAAAACCACCCTGATAAAGCCCGAACATAGTTTTTGGGAAACGGTTTCAGGCGTTCACATATTGCGGCAGATAGGATCTTGTAAGCGAGGTTGGCGCTGTTCAGAGGGTCTCCTTATTTGAAGATATTATCTTGTAGGCGATGTGTGGATGTGGATTTAACCGAAAAGGTAAAAATCTGTTGACTTTATTAGCTCAGCTTTATTGAGGACATGAACTAGCCACATTGAGCTAACTCAGGCCAAGAGAATAATTGAATCTCAAATCAGGCTTGATACAACAATGAAGACCCAACTCTGGTTGCATTACTGATTGCCGATGTCGGGATGTTTGGATCAAAGAGGATAGCAGTCTGCCTTACCTCAGGCAGAGACTCTAAAATGGGTCGGGAGGGCAAAATGCAAAGTACTAAACTGCTTTAGATAACCACTGCGAAGTTTTTTCCATCTACAATCCTTTAAAATGCAAACTTTTGAGTAAAATTTAACACGATGTAAAACGCCACACATATTCGTCATTTCCATATCAAACTCGACCTACATAATTAAAAAATGTGTTATCCCACTCATTTCGAAGGCCACAGCCATCCATTATTACATGCAATATCCTTGCTTTATGACAAGGTACACAAAACGATTTACACGTCCATGGCATTAACGAATTGCCCAATGTTTGCTGAAAATCCACTCATGCCCCCATCAATCTATCAACCGGAAACTCTGTTGTCTTCCGTGATGTCGTCAGTTGTCTTGCAATCCATCATCAATACCTCTCCATCGTTACATCCTTTGGATTCACAAACAAGTAAACAATATCGCTTCGAGGGATTTTGTTTATTTAACTTGGCTATAATGTATACAGCCAGCCAACTCAGCACTAAAGGGGTTTACAACCTCAAAGTCAACAATCCGATGGGAAAATCAACAAGCACTAATTAGTTCCAGATACATGTCGTCTTCTTAAAATTAGTTCAAGCTCGACGGGGGAACTTATGCGCGCACACATACACTCGATTACAATCTACTTGGTTGTGTTTATTTTTTTTTTAAATGTTTGATGTTTCCCAACAGAGTGATTGAGCGCAAACAACAACAACATCAACAGCTATGGCAATAAATAGGAAATTCACGCTCATGCCACAAGTAGTAGTAGTTCATCAGGATCGCGCCCTGTTTATCAAATTTTATTACGCACATCACTCCTGTGCTCATTTAATGATTTTACACCCACCCTCCCGGGTAAATGGTTTCGAATAAAAATTTATTCGATTCACTTAGTGCGTGGAAAAATATACAACCAATCGCAGTTGTTCGTTTGTTTATCCTTAGCAAGAGGGAGGGGGGTGATAGTACGCCATCGGAGTGAGAAAGAATAAATGGCGCCAGAAAATTGCTTCCTTCTTGAGGAGGTAACCGCAAAAGCTACAAAAATGAGTACGGGGAAACTAACCACAGACAAGGACAACTATTCTCCATTTTAATGACGCACAAGAAAACTTCGGGTTTTAGTACGGTCTATCTTCCCGGTCGTAATAAATTGATCGGGTATTAAATTTTATATTTTGTTTCCTAGTTGTTATGTGAGGAAAGTCTACGTTTGCGGTTTTTTGCAAGCGCCCTTCATGTGGGGAATTACCATTTTGTAAACCACAAATCCAGAAATCGGCTTAGTTGTCTTCAAAGTTGTGTGGTATCTTGTGGGGGATTGTTCTTTGGGGATTAAGCAGGATAGGTTTGCATAGGTACTGAAACTTAGAAAATTCTATTTTAAGTAGATATGTGGTTATAAGGATAAAGAAAGTTTTTTTAAAGGACTAAACTGTATAATGCACAAAGCTAGTGAAATTTTTAGGGGACTTTTGTATGTGTCCTTTTTTAGTAGTTTTGCGAAAGGATTACGTCAGATTTGTGGTTGAGTGTTATTTTTTAATCGAAATATGGGGCTTGATATCCTTTAAATAGTAAAGCTGATGTAAGAAAGGACAAAGATAACTATCAGTTGAAGGAACATGTAATATTTTGGAATGGTGGTCCAATCGAGCGCAGTGCGATTACATTAAAATTCAAGGAGATGCCTATCACCAAAGATTATGAATTCTATAAAGATAACGCACTCCATATAAGAAAAATTGTGACCATATGGTACTTAGTACCTTGACAGACGATTGGGAAAACAATGACTTTGCAAACTTTTTGTGGCAGCAAGTGAATGAGTTCGAAACATGACCTTTCGCTATGACAGCTTATTATTTTCCCAGAAATTAGAGGCAGAGTCTAAGACCCAGTCAGGCTGTATAAATGATTGAGAAAGAGTGAAGGAAGCACCAAAATTTGATTTAACAGTAAAATCCGATAAAACCAAATTTATGCTTTTTACATGAAAGGATACACATTATGGACGAATTAGACGTTTGTCAATATCTTTTATAATTTGCGCACAGTCAAGGGGTTTAATGTTTTACCACAATAGTGCGGACCTTGGAGAAGAGGACGAAAGTGAGTAATAGGAAATATGAATGATAGGACTACTACATCGGAGCCACCCATATCAACATACTTCAACGTTAGGGTATTAAGTGATTTCAGCTTCGCTATTAACTCTGACAACATCACTTCGTTAGAAATCAAATGAAGAATTACTCTTGCCAACCTCTATTTCTTCAGGATAATAAACCCTATTCCTTCATACTAAGCAGTCCATACTCAAACTATTAAGGTTAGCTAGGAACTGAATGAATTACAGCTTCCAACCAAGGATGCACATGTTAGGATGCGTATTCTGTAGAATCGCACTTGGTGCAAAAGTCTTATAGTCCACTGACTGTGATGGATAAAATATATTGGGAAGCACAGCCTCCATGAAATGACAATGAATTATATTTTTCGATTATATGTCTTCAACAGCTAATACTGTTTTGTTGTCTTGATGGAACATAATGCTACTAATACTAAGTTCCTTCAAGTTTGAATCCACAAATCAACGTGGCAATCTTCAGATGTTCTAACACAACCAAATCGACAACGTTCTCATTGATGCGAGATACCCAGCATCCTGAAGCTACATATATTTAGGGGGCACAACGTAGAATGTGATCATTTTTTCACCTTCAAATACCGAACTGGACTCCCAAGAACATGGTATAGACAAAGATATTTCAACTTGGACGCCATAGATATCCGGAGATAGCAAGAGTCATCAATCTTTACACACAACAAACCGCGCTATAAATTGCGGAAAAAGCAGGAACTCTCAAAGGACTTTCTCTTTCACAGCGAGTTGGGCGTTAGATCAAATCATAAGCATTTTGGTTACTGATGGTAAAAATGATATAAATAATGTCAAAATGTGACTATACGAACTTATACTTCAAAATTTGAAGGAATCGGTGTTTATGTGGATAATATGATTTTCCGTTATTGGCTAAAACTGAAAATTGCGTTTAGTGATTGGGCAAAAAGTAATTATGTGGAATTGCTGCAAACAGTAATAGTAGTATATAATTACTAACAATTTGCTTTATATGGCCTAAATGATAAACTCCGTTATATGGATTTGTTTGAAACTAATATTCTTATTGTATATATAAAACTTAATCAAAATCTTTAGAGCCGTTTTCGAGAAAATTGAGGTTATGTGTAATTTTTATATGGCAGGTACCGTGAATAACATGGCTAAAAGCAAAACAAATGGCCTAGAATTATGAACAAAACAAACTTGGATACGAAATTTGAAGAAAATCGGTCAAGTCATTTAGGCTGGGGAGACCATTACGAACAGACGGACCGACGAACTGACGAACCGACGGACCGACGGATGGATTTCCAAAAACCGCTATCATCGTAAACAATCAAAATCTAGATGTCGAAAATTTTCACGAAAACAATATCTTTCTCTTTGTAAGAGAAAGTTAAAAAGGGTAGTGGTTTTAGTGAGTAAAAATCTCACACTACTTTGGGCACGTGCTCATCGTGTCTATAAAGATTTCCACCAGCCCACGGAAAAAAAATCTTAACACACTTTAAACTGACGTTGTCAACACACAGTGGAAGCAGGGCCGCTGAAATCGAATTATTTATCCACCGTTGTAGCAGTTATCAACAGAGACCTACACAAAGCTAGGTCCTGTATCCTAGTGCAAACAAAAAAATATTTTTTTTTCATCATCTCCAAACTGATACTCATGGTATAGTGACGTTTGGAAGTAACGAAATGCATTGAAATGAAAAGTTTATGTAAAGGCTTAGGAACACAAGACCAAACGAGCACGGGACATAAGATTTGTAACATATAGAATTAATTTCGATGGATATACCTTAAATTATATGGAACGACACAGAATCGCTAACTGAGGCGATTGAGTCATGTCTGTTCACCTGTGTGTCACCAATTTGTGGGTCTTAAATTAAGGGCTAGAATGATGAATGATGACTCTGAATGTGACAAAGAAGAACAAGTGTACTAAATTCCAAAATCCACATACTTTTCAGAAAAAAGTTGTTGTATTGGTAAAGGAATTTTGAAAAAAGTGTCCAAGTAATGTTTTTAGCATTTTAGGACGTTTAAAGCAAAAAAAAAAATTTCTGGCATAAGTTTAAAAGAAATTCAAAAACGTTCTGTTGCAGATACATATGTATTTACTTCGAAAAGGTAATATGCATGTCGCCCATATATCATCAAGATTCCTAAAAAAATGATTTCTATACCCTACCCCAAAGCATATGCAATCAAAAATTGTTGTTTTATGCGGAACCAGAAAATGTTTTGATAGACTTCCTGAGCAATATATTTTGAAAATGTCATTTTCTGTGTATCATCCACATAAAGTTTTTAGCCACGGCCACATTTTGGTGATTATACCCTATCCCATTGGGGGTATATTAGATTTGATACATAGTTTGTAACATAGAGAAATTATTTAGCTAGATATACCTCAATATCGATCGACTCCGTCCGTCCGTCCGTACATCACCAGTTTTTGGGCCTTAAATTTTGAGCTAGAAGGATTAAATTTGGTACACGTGCTCTTTGTTGCTCCCAGCAGAACATGTGTATTTAATTTTTTGGAATTTGCCCAGTGCCACGCCCCCTTTTAAGAAAAACGCAGATTTTGGCCAAACCGTAAAGAATATGGAAAAAGTTTCTGAACAACATATTTAGACAATCGCAATATCTATATTTCGTCTATATAAAGTTTTTTTTGCCACGCCCACTTTTTGGGGGCGTTTTCAGTAAAAAAAAACACTTTCCGGTCAAATTTTTAGATTTTTGGAAAAAAAAATTGACGCAGAATCGTTGTATGTTTTTTTATTTTAAGGATGGAACGATTGTTACTCTTTTTTTGCTTCACGCCATTTTATTACCGGTATTTTTGTAATAAAGATTTGCAATTCATTTTTGAGACTCCGTTTTTAAAACTTTGCACAGTGAATGGTTCTGTCAGCCCATGCGTCTGTGTGTCGGCTTATGGGCCACAGAAATGTTTAGCTAGGATGATGAATATTTGTTTTAATATAAGATAGTGCGTATGTCACAAAACAAACATAAAAGAATACAATCATGATCCTGCACTCTTTTCTTAATATTAATATTAATACTTACTGCTTTACATTAATTGTCAGATGGAAAATATAATGCAATTACCTGAAATAAAAAAAAAACAAATTTGTAAGAACTTCTTAAACATAACTTTAAAATTACATAAATATGCTAATTATGCAGACGGGTTAAAAATGGTATCAAAAACTTAAAAGGAAGGGTCCTTAGACTGTCAATACCAATACCAATGGCAGGGATGGCAAAAATCCATAACCTCGGCTCCAGATGATGTTTCTCCTATCCACCAGCAATAAACCCCTTAAAAAATCACGCCTACAGAGCAATGTTGCAGTTGAATACGACAGCTGCCAAAGAAAGAAAAAGGGGAAATACTTGTCAAATTAAGGAATGCAAGGTCCGAAGAGATAACCTTACCAGTAGGCCCCTTTTTCACCAAAGCTAAGTAAATATACTGTTGTCAGTTTGTAATTGACGGAAGGAGTTTTAAAATCTTAAAGGAAAATAAAATTAAATTGACTGTCAGCCTTGAGGAGGAGCTAGTGTGGAGTCTCCCATCGGGCACGTCCTCAGGTGGCGAATAGGGGAATCCTCTGCAGATATTCGGGGTACGTGGGAAATTAAATACCACCCGACCCGTGGACCAAAACTAGCCAGGAGTAAGGGCCATTACAAAGTGAATAACCTATTTTGAGCTGCTTCGACATATTTCGAAAACAGCCAACAGTTCATCCAGGAATCTCAAGGTTAAGTCAGAACCCTTGAACAGAAATGGTCGCGGATTAGCTGAAAGGTTAACGGCAGTGCTTAATCCCGTGGTGAATACTGATGTCAAGGGATATCTTGTAAATTGGAGCGATTATTGGGATGTGGATTTGTTATAAGTGTCAGACTTCAACGATAAGTGTTAAGTTTTCAAGACAATAGCGAAAATATTGTAAAATCCGCATCAAGGCCAAATTCGACAACAAAAGCCTTACATGCGCTCACGCTCAAATGGAGAAAAAAGGTGATATAGCGAATGACTGCTTCTACGAGCTCTTGAGAATACCTATAAGCGAGTATCAAAGTACGATGTTAAAAACGTGCTAGGAGATTTTGACACAAAGATCGGAAGAGAAGACATCTCCAGCAGTATTGTCGACAGAGACAATCTACATGACACCACGCCTGGCAAAGGACTAAGGCTAATTACCATCTCTGCGAAACGAAATGCCACTATAGCCATCACACGGTCTTCTCACATCGATATTCATAAGGGGCTATGGCGGTCTTCGGATCAAAGAACGATATTGCGATAGATCCATCCAGTATTTTGGATGTTTTAACATTCCGAGGGGCTGACATCGACTCGGACCACTACCTGTAATAAGGTAAGAATGCGGATATCCACCACACCATCACAAATAAGAAATAAAATACAAATACAAATTTTTGGCGCAACAGGCTCTTTAGTACCTAGGGCCTAGCATTCTCACAACAATTCATGTATGCGTGTGTACTTCTTGCACGATGGTGGCGAGACCTCCTGTTTTATGCCGAATTCGAACGGCTTAGTTGAGATAAGCTATTCTTGACAATCACCACGAGAGGAGGGCTAGTGAAATATCATTTTGGTGATGCTACGGCTGGAAATCGAACCCAGAAATTCTGCGCGGCAATTCATTGCACTAGACATCGCGCCACTGAGTCCGTCCATTTGGATATTACACAGCGGAATATTTTGTGGCCAGTTCCATCGGTAGCAAATTAGCCTTTAAAATTAGGAGTATGCAAACGGCCAGGTAATCTTATTATATTGCAGACCGCAGTTCGTGATCTTCTAGGGAACTCGTATCTACTCAAAATAAATCCTTTTTACATAACATCCAGATGGCTCTCTCAGATAAATAAGAAATACAGTCAAACAATGCAATGTCGAAATGCTGTAATCGCAAGAGACCGCAAAGGTCTTCGCCGAATGCGTATCCCTTAACCTCTCAATTAACACAATATCAAAAGCATCTTATGCCGAAGAATAATAGCAACGATGCCATCAAGCCGTTAGATTAGATGCAACTGATGTGATAGATTTCTAGCGGACACCAGCAAGAAACCCCTGGTTTGATGAGGAATCCCGACAGATGCTCGCAGTCAAGAACGAGGTCTACACAGCTGTCATTCAGCGCTTTAGCCAAAGAAGGAGGGAAGAACACCATCTTTCTGAAATAAGCAAAAGAGAAAGCAAAGCTCGCTATAGGGGACATAGAGAGGAATTATGTTCGCAAGTCTTACCAAAGTGTAACGGCGATGGCGAACAATCCATACAATATTGGCAACAAAAGTGATAACTGACAACCACCCCGCCTAAGTGAAGTAAGGATAGCGATGTCTGAACTTAAGCTTAACAAGGCTGCCAGAAATTACGGCCATCCTGCAGAGCTTTATAAAGCCAGCGGAAATGATTTGGTAAGTCATATTCACCAACTTCTAAGAAAAAATTGGTCGAATGAAAGTAAGCCTTATGGATTGAACCTCACCATCATATGCGTAATCCACAAAAAAAGTCAAAAATCGTCTCAATATCGCCTACAACATACAGTCTGCAGTCATGTGAACGCCGTAAACCGTTTACCAACAACCTTATCGGCCTTTAGTGTGGTTTTTGGCCAAGAAAGTCCAAAATTGATCAAATCTCCACACTTCGGGAGATCCTGAAAAAAAAACATAAAAATTCTAAATCCGTAGCAATCACCAGCATCTTAATAAAACATTTCTTCTCCCTCCCTGAACTTTGGTTCCCTTTAATGAATGGATATTATTGTCGACATTGTCGACTTGCGAACAAAGGACACGTGTATTTATACTTCATACATACCTCTAACACGGCCTTGAACTGCCTACAGTTATCCCATTCTAATTGACCGGAATGTGAATAACTGTAGAACCATTCTATTTCCTGAAAACATCATTATCACCCTTAATCTTTGCTATTTCATTTGATCCCTCATTTAACCTAATAATCTCATGGATGATGTCCCATTTTTGATTGGTTTCCTTTCAACGACTAAACCCCCTCCACAACCACAACAATATCGACTTTGATTTCAAATGAAGATGATAATATGCTTCCCTTCCTGCAGGCATTTAATTTATGACCCTACATACGTAACATGGATGAAACAACAAACTAATTAATTCCGATTCATCGCATTCGTATCCTTTAATACTCATATTATCCTCCCCCACTGGCACTCACACCCACATCTAGTGAAAAGTAAAATTCATCCGATTCTATTTTAGTAGGAATACTGGCGCCAGCATATCGCCCCCAAAACCATCCCATATACCCATGTAGTGTACCGTCCTCAAAATGACACCACTGTCGTCCTTTCTACTCACACACTAACTCTCTGTGTATCTGACTTCTCATGTTCACACCCATAATCCACATGTCCTTCCTCTGACAAGTATGAAGAGTCAACCTCACACAATAATCACTTAGATCTCTAATAACTGAAAATTTCACATTAATTCGAAAAAGCTTTTCGCATCGTTAACGATAAAAGCTGAACGGATCTTAACCGTCTGAATCTGATGTGGGTTTTGATTTGGGCCGGGTCCTCTCTTCCTCACAATTTTCTAAAAACGTGCTGACGAAGGAATTAAATTATAACAATCACTTTCCGAAGGTCTCCCTCCAGGGATTTATGACTTAATGCCTTTGCAAGGATCAACCTCATCCCTTATAATCAAACAACGAACAAAGCCCTATAGAAAAATTAAATTTATGGCAGTTACGCAATTACAAGTCGTAAATTAGGCAACGTTCGAAAATGTTAACAGATAAACGGTGATTAGATTTCAAAATGCGACGATCATTAATTGTTTTTTAACAAAAAGAAAACCCCCCTAACCTAGTCATAGTCATGTTAGACTGAAGGACTATCGCGGTGGGTATTCTCATGAAAAGATTCCGGAACAGATTTTCAAAACAAAGCCACAACGATAAAAATTGGCACTTGGCCCGTTTGACTGTCTATATCGATATCTATGTATCTTGAACGAGTGTATCTGGCATAAAATTACGCATCGTTGCAGGGACGACACGGGGCACATAGTCGTCGTACACGGGACGGGTCTTATTTTTAGAAATTTGGTCATACCGTATGCATGTTGCTTAATTACTAAACTAATTACAAGGGTGAACTTTTTAAAAGACTGATGACTATGAGCTGTTGTTGTTGTTGGTTTTGTGGCATCTCATGGTTTCTGTGACAGTAGGCCGTGCTAAAGGGGTGATGGCTGTTTCGGTGTATATTCAACACATGTGGACCAGTATTCGTAATGATTTTGTTGTGGTGGGATAGTTTTTGTTGTTGGGAAATATATATTTTTTAAAAGACGTCTATTTTCATCGACTTAGGAAACATTCCTAGACTAGACGCGCGTTTTTATTAATTTGTACACGGGAAGTATTTTTAATGGTGAGCCACCTCAAGACAGGCCGTTTTTTTTTTTTTTGTTGATGTGTAGTTGTTGATTTTACATGCAGCGGTAATTTAATATTAAGAATGTGTTTTTGTTTACAAAACGGACGAACAAGGAAAGCCGTTCTGACATTGACTTTGAGGGGCTTGAAAATATTGTGTTTACATGAAAATTTTGTTTGTAATATGGTTTGCTATTAAAATGTGTTCTTTGCAAATTGTCGGTTCCTTATAACTTTGGTGTATTGAAAGAGGAGGGATAAATAAAAATGAAGCTTGATAAGAGGGGATAGTAATGAAAAAATGTATTTCATTCCCTATTAGAGGAATTGTTATTCCGGTAGATTGACATAACCCTTTAATTATTTACTACTGGTATACATATGGGATTTACCGATGATGAGCCTTATTAGCAGGAACAATATACCTACACTATAGTTGGATACGGGAGAAAACTCTGATTGGCACTGACTTGCCGATGCCCAGTCGTTGTAACTTTGACTACACATCAATTGTGCTTACTGTTCCTCCAATTGGTAACCATCGGATGCTGGTCTCATCCAACCAGATTAGACTTGCTAAACTTATAAGTGCGAGTGTTGATAACAAGACGAAAAACAGCAACATTACAAACAGCCTATTAAGAATGACTGGGACGGTATATACGGCTTGTTGTCCTCAATCTTTGCACAATCTTTTCAATGTGATTGCCATGTGACTTCTTCAACATCATTGTTGAGAAGATTGTGCAGAATTCCCGAGCCAACACCAGAGGCACAATCTTTCATAAATTTGTCCGACTCAAAGTGATGTCATAGACACGTTTGCTAGTATAGAGAAGGAAGTGGCAAATTTGTCTTTAGCACCAAATGGTGGTAAGCCCAAGTATATACTGTAAATACGAAAGGACACACAGCATCGTCGAATTGGGCAGAACATCATAATTAACATCGGCTCCGCCATCGACTCTGAAAACATTATCTCGTCAGAAATTTAACGAAGAATTACTATTGTCAACCGTTGTTTCTTCGTGCTAGTAAGGCAATTTAGTGGTAAAGACACAAAACGCTGTGTATTCCAGTCCGGCTCTACTGCGTTGAAGCATAGACCGTATCAAAAGTGTTCGTTGCTCGTAGAACTGTACGAGCTATACAGCGACATACTCCTAGCAAAAAAAAAAACTAATCATTGGATGTTTAAGCTGGCTAGATTCCACGCCAGACGTCGTACGCAATACAGGAAGACCTCGACTTAAGTGGCGAGCACAAGAAGAAACCGACCTCAACCATCTTAAAGTGGGCAACTGGAGGCACTTCGCTAGGGACCGGGCTAATTGGAGAGGCATGTTCGTTGAGGTCCAGGTTTATTGCAGCTCCGCTAAAGGAGAAGACTCTACAATAACATTATTGATTGACATGAATAGATATATTTTTGAAACGTCGATTCAAGACCTTTTAAAAATATATCTATTCATGTCAATCAATAAATGTCAAAGTCATTTAATATTAACATACAGACTTTATACTTTATACTGAAACAACGTGCCAAAATAGTTTCGCGATACATTTTTTATAGTCGTTCAGATGTGTTAACTTTACGTGAATGTCGTCGGAAATATCGTGTCTAACCAGCACCATATGACAACACTATTTTTCGTCTGGGTGTCTCATTTTGTTAAGCATGGGATAGTGGGAGACTGTCGACATCCCTTTTTTCAATGCGCAAGACGTTGCAATGAACTGCTTGAAGCGGTAAATGAGAGTGTTGCCGAAAACCAACATGTTTAGTTTCGTCACCGCGCTCAGGATTTTGGAGTTGGAGTAGAGTGGAACCACCGTAAAAAGTGCAACTGCTTCAGAAAATATCGTCCACGTTGCTTGCCAAACAGTCGCTTGAAATGCTCACACTAAACGTGATTTTCGGAAGCAAATTTTGATTATCGAAGAGGCCTATTTAACATTCTTTGGAGTCATTTAAAAGCTAAATTGCCGTATTTGGAGAATAGAGAACCCATGCGAGATCTATGAAACACACTATTTCATCAGTAAAAGGTCACCGTTTGGGCCGTCGTTACGCCAATACGAAATTATTGATGGGAATCCATCTCGGTGGATCGGTTGATTCATTATGTCTGCCTACAAATATATGAAAAAGCCCTAGACGGTTACTGGTTTCAACAAGACGGTGCGCCATGCCACACTGCAAATAGAACATTTCAGTTTCTGCAGCGGAAATAACCTGGGCGTGTGTTGTCAAAAAATGGCGACATTGACTAGCCACCCACATCTCCAGATTTGACACCTCCAGACTTATTTTTTAATTTGAAAAGTAAAGCATACGCTAGCAAGCCTAATACCAATGGCGAACTCAAGGCAAACATTCGTGCCAAATTCATTGCTATACCACCCAAGATGCTCGAAAAACTAATGAAAAACGCAGCAAAACGGGTACATTTTGCTTTTGTTGAAAAAGGCGAGCCAAATTTACTCCTCACACTATCACAGGTTGCCTTAAACATAGAAATCTGCCAAAGCGCCCAGGTTTTGGACAATTTTAGATTATCACAGGTCTGCCGAAAATAATTAACGTCAAATAACGCCCAAATGGTGGGCGTTCCTTCAAAATACGTTAATGACCATAAATTGCACAAAACCAAAAATAATTCAAATCATTCAAAAATATTTGTCGGCGATTTAACATTTTTGAATTTTTGGGCGTATTTAGTGAAAATGGTCAGAATGGAAAGCAGCAGAATTGGAGCTACCACGACCCGTCTGCACATTTTTGTATTAGGATCACTGTTGCTGTCAGTAAATAGTTGAACGCGTGATTCGCTTTGCTCACGCTCAGGGATTTCAATAATCGATTTGGCAGCTTGACAACTCAGAGAAACATTTTGCAGCATCCGCCTTGTATGAGCGCACGATCATGTATGAGACTCAAGGAGGACAGAGCCTATGGAGCCTACCCGGAATACAACCTAAAAACCGGTGAATTCAATACGAAATCGGTAAAAACTTCAATCACGTCGAAAACTTTTTCGACGTGTTGGTTGGAAAGCTAAGCCTCCACGAAATATCAACAGATAATGACTTTCGACTAACTCAGATTTTATCAGCCTATAATACAGAAGCACTAAGTGCCTATGGCCTGGAATCCGCAAAGCAACCTAGATATCTGAAGATGGTGAAACCGGCAACCAATTCGACAAGGTGCACATGAAGTAAGGCACTACATTCTTGTTATAAAAAACATTTAGAGGAGCAAACATCGACACTTAACATTTTTTCGTTGTAGCCAAATCCATACCTCGAATGTCCAACGAAAATTAGCTACGAATGGTTCAGAAAAAGAGACATCCCTTGGTCACTTTAGTGGTCCGGAGATTCCAGAAATATACAAGATAGAATTGAGTGAGTGACTGCCAGAAGTGACCAGACCTTCCACATCTATCTACACATATAGGCTACCAGCCAATCCTGAAAAGATGGAATGATAATATTCGCAAGTACAAAGAAGAGGCGATAAAGCAGCCTATATGCCTGCGTCTTGCTATATGCAAGACGCTAAAATGCCAAATCTGAGCGGGAAGTGTATGAACCAGAAAAAGGTATGAGAAGAGAGTCCTGCATAGAAAAAAAAATAAAAAAATGGAAGCAACGAGCATATCACTCTTCTATTACACACAAAGGCTACACTTGTTAGTTAGTAGTTAAAAGTAGGAACGCAGGCGTAACACTGAAAGCCTATACATAGACGCGCTGGGAATGGTGGATGCATGCAGGCACCATTTCTAGCAGTTTCTTATAGTCAAAAATGTCAAGTGTGTGATAGGGAGAGAAATTGGTCCGCCTCCTGCCAGGTGCTGATGAAATTAGCACTCATCAAATGCTGAGGTATTCTCATAGAAGTTGCACTTTGCATGCACTAAACTATCAAGTTTGGATGGATGAAAGAATTCCCGGTGACTGGAATATAATCTCATTATATCGCATCTACACAAAAGAGAATCTTATGTTTTGTACCAACAAGCGAGGCATATCCCTGCTATCGAACGTACTGCGTGAACGTCTTAAGCCATGCAACATGCATACTTATTAGCACGTAGGTACATACCTGTGGTTTCTAGCCCGACCGATCGACCATAGACCAAGTCAAGTCGAAACACATAATCTATCTATAATCTACTCCTCATCTGAACTCTTCCAATCATGCGATTTCTTCAATCGCATGCTGTGACAGATAGTGCGTAGGGCGTAAGGAGGAAGTACGGAAGGGCATATCTTCAACAAATACGTCAAGACGGTTGGACATGCAGACTATATCGACATCATTGGCGCTCACATCGCGCCATTGTAGAAGCATTTACGGCAACTGATGAAGAGGAGAAGCTTGGACAAAATGTGACGGTTTATATCAGATGGCGGACCATATCCATATTTTTGATCCAGTATCAGATGAAGGGGGATGGAGCTGTACCATGATGTGGATACAAAAGGTAAAAACACGTCGATTACATGGGCTAGCCCATGTTGAACAATCAACAGTAATGCTCAGAACAAGAGTATCAGGTTTGAGAGCGAACCCCCAGTTTAAGATCAAGCGATTTCGGATGCAATTGCACTTGGATTGAATGACTGGAAGCACTGACTGCCTTGTCTATGGAAAAGTCCCTTACCAGTTCGGAAACCCGTTAATGATGTTGATGTCGTAGAAAATGTAAAAACAAGTCGATTTCATTGGCTTGGCCATGTTAAATGTTCAACAGTACATAATGTGCAGACCAGGAGTGTCATCGAATCGCTGCATTCTAGTTCGAAACGACAAAAACGACCGAACCTTCGGTTATGGATCAAGCGATCGCGGATGATATTGCACTTGGTTTAATGACAGAATGCATTATCTATAGAAAAGACCTTTACCAGGTCGGGAGCCCGTTTAACTTATGTAATTAAGAACGATCGGAACGTCCAAGTGCAGATGCAGGTTTGCTTGAAGACCGCCGTAAGGATTTTATGGCTGAAGCCCTCAATGTCTGAATGTGCTTTGATGAGTTTTGTTATTACAGTTCTTCGTCTCGTTGGATGTCTGATCGTAGTGCCCTATTTACCATGCGATCACAGAGCATTCATTCGAAAAGTAGACCTTGACGACAAATGCACACTCCCACTTTTCTAACGCATGATGGCGACTTAAATTATTAATTTTGCTTGTCGATAAAACTCCCGCCAAGCTACAATCCATATAGTCTGAATAGCACACATTTAAAAGAAAGTATCTACAGTACTCACAAGCTAGCAAATTAGTAAAAATTGATTGAGTTACATTATATTCATATTTATTGAACTGCTCAAAAGTATTTTTTCAACTTCTGTGATCCAACTCGTACAATTCCACATTCAAGGGTACTCCCTGTTGACCTGAATGTTGCTCTGAATCCATAATGTCCTCTACCCCAGAAGAGTGTGCAAGGAAATTCTCTGATTATTATTCAATCGATATGAATGACGTGACAATCAAAATACTGTTCACCCCCCATTGTGTGCATGAAATAAAGAATTCATTGAATCCGTATAACTCTCCATTCATGAACTTCCTTTGCAAAGAACACTTCTCGTATATAACCAGCGCCGAACACTAACAAAATCCTGCCACCCATTGAGAGTTCTTTAACAAAATTAATTACGAGCATGTGGTCGGTCCATTGGACCCTGAATCTGTAATAATTCACCAAGAAAAATAATACCCACGGCATTGTGCGTTTGTCATGTTTCAAAAGAAAATCAAAACAGAAAAAAAAATTAAGGTCGTCTAGAAAGATTCGTTGCCAAGCTTCTCGCTAAGCATGTGCCACATAACACATACCGACCGCGACGTGACAATATTTGTATTTTCGTTTTTTAATAGTCGGTAAGTATCAATGGATCTTCACTTCAAAAATGATCTCAACCAATAAACGAACGAATTTCATGTTCAAAGGAACACAAGACGGTATTTCTGTCGGTATTTCGACCGCCTTGAAATAGAACTAGAACTATATTCTGTGATACGCGTCCTACACGATCGTATGTCACTTTTCGAGAAATTTATGTGTCTGGGAAGTTGGAATGACGAAAACAAATTTTGCTTTGCATATTATTTCGAACATAAGTGATGTCAAAATATTGCCTTCATCGTGTTTATTATGTGAGATCAAGTGAGATGCAATATGATTGTCTATAAATAAATTTAGACCGATCATAATGAGTGCTCGAATAGGGTTGACGTAGAACATTGTACCGTCGCAATTGGTTCTAAATGATCTCTGAAACAAAAGTGGAAATTTCTAAAATTTGCGGATTGCATGCGACACCCTATCCATCATTGAAACAGAATCATATATATGGAACAGATATTCTCGAATTCTCCATTCCATACAGAATTAGATGGGTGAACATAATTTTATTGTCGTCCTATGTCTGTCCGTCCTTGACCGAGTTAAAAATAGTTTCGAGAAGCACGACTAGTATTCATTATTTCGTTGGTGTGGTAAAAAGAAAACCAAAGACATGTACCCTATGGGGAAGGGTGTAAAAATAAATTTTTCTTCTATGAGTTATGGGCGAAGAAGTCACAGCTACATGGGATTTTCATGCTCTTATTGGTGGTGGTGATGTTTAGTTTGTAAGTGATAAGTTTGTCGACAGCTCTGACAGGGCTTTTAGAATGCGCGTGATGTTTTAGGGGCTAGCGTTGATTTAATTGACACTAGTTGAAAGCGGCTTTCAATAAGATTTAACAAGGCACATGATGTATTTGTAGGAATTAAAATATTGAAATTTTTTTTTTAATAATGAAATGTGTTTGACATTATTTCAGTATACTTTGGCAAACCACCATGGAAAGATTTATACCAGAATAACATTTACAAATCATGGAAATTTATTTAAAATTCGCGCTCTGTTGCTACAGAGCAGTCATTACTGCCATCCAGGAAATACAATCATTGCGATAGACAAGAGGCACGCATCCAGTATTTTGGATGTCCGAATATTCCGAGGGGCTAACATCGACTCGGATCACTACCTTGTTGCAGCCAAGGTAAAGATGCAGAAATACCACGCTACAACAAACCAGAAATACTGTGAAAAAATTGAATGTCGAAAGACTGCAATCTCCAGAGACCAAAAAGGTCGTCGCGCAACGCGTATCCCTTAACCTCTCGATTCAGACCATACCATCAGTATCTAATGTTGAAGAACAACGGCAACGATGCCAACAAGCCATTAGATCAGCCGCAACTGATGTGCTAGGTTTCTCGCGCCCACCAGCAAGAAACCCCTGGTTTGAAGAGGAATGCCGACAGATGCTCGCAGCCAAGAACGAGGCCTACATGACTAATCTGCAGGTGAAGACGAGAGCTGCCATTGAGAAGAAGAAGGGAAGAACACCGGCTTTTCAGAAAGAAGAAAAACGAGCAAGAAGAGCGCGCGATCGAGGATATAGAGAGGTGCCACTCCACGAACGATGTTCGCAAGTTTTACCAAAGTGTAAAACGTCAAAGCCAAGGATACAAGGCTCGAACAGAATCCTGTTGAGATGAACAAGGAAATATCGTAGTTGAGACACAGTCGATGCTGAGGATATGGATGAACCAATACTGCAGACAGTTGAACGGCGATGACGAACAACATTCCGCTGTCAAGCAGAACGAACAATTTAATATTGGCAACGGCAGCGAAAACTGTTAACCACCCGACCTAAGTGAAGTGAAGATAGCAATATCTAAACTCAAGCTAAATAAGGCCTCCAGAAATGACGGCCTTCGCGCTGAGCTTTATAAAGCTGGCGGAGATGACTAGGTAAGTAACATCCACCAACTCATAAGCCAAATCTGGTCGGATGAAAGCATGCCTGAAGAATGGAACCTCAGCATCGTTTGCCCGATCCACAAAAAAGGAGACCCTCTGAACTGCGCCAACTACAGAGGCAGAGGCTCAACATCGCCTACAAGATCCTATCTGCCGTAATATGTGAACGCCTGAAACCGTTAACCAACACCCTGATCGGCCCTTATCAGTGTGGTTTTAGGCCAGTAAAGTCCACAACCTTTCAAATGTTCACACTTCGGCAGATCCTGGAAAAAAACCCAAGAAGTCCAAATCGATACCCACCACCTATTTATCGATTTCAAAGCCGCATACGACAGCATTTATAGAGACGAACTATACAGAGCCATGTCTAGTTTTGGTATACCGCCCAAACTCGTCCGTTTGTGTAGGATGACGATGGAGAATTCTCGCTGCTCCATCAGGGTCGGAAACGACCTCACCGACACATTCGATACAAAAAAAGGATTTAGGCAAGGCGATGCGCTGTCATGTGACTTCTTTAATCTGATTCTTGATAGAATTGTGCAAAACTCCAAAGCCAACACCAGAGGCACAATCTTCCAAAAATCGAAGCAACTTCTAGCATACGCCGACTACATTGATATCATTGGTAGGACTCAACTTGATGTCATAGCCACGTTCGCTAGAATTGAGAAGGAAGCGGCAAAAATGGGTTTGGCAGTAAACGAGGGTAAGACTAAGTATATGCTGTCAACACGAAAGGACACACAACACCGACGAATTGGACAGAACGTCACCATTGACAGATATAACTTTGAGGTAGTACGGGACTTTGGCTCCGCTTTTAACTCTGACAACAACATCTCGTCAGAAATCGAACGAAGAATTACTCTGGCCAACCGCTGTTTCTTTGGGCTAAGAACGCAGTTTAGTAGTAAAGCCCTCACTCGAACTACTAAGGAGATCATATATAAGGATGAAGAAATCCTTGGTCGATTCGAGAGAAAAATACTTTGATAAATCTTCGGTCCTGTTTGCGTTGACGGGCTATGGAGACGAAAATTCAATCAAGAACTATACGAGCTGAACAGCGACATACCCCTGGTCATTTAACGTTTAAGATGGCTATGACATGTAGAATGAATGGACACTAATACTCCGGCTCGCAGAGTCTTCGATTCCCAGCCAGACGTCGGACGCAGTAGAGGAAGACCTCGCCTTAAGTGGCGCGCAAAAGTAGAAACCGACCACAACCAACTTGGAGTGCGCAACTAAAGGCAGTTAGCTAAGGACCGGGCTAATTGGATAGGCGCGTTGGTTCGACCATAGTCGAAATTTTCACATTGATGTAAATCCTGGCAGGAATCTCAAGTCAAAATACACCATCATTTCAACGACTTCAAATCCTTGTATTATATCATCCATCGTCTAGAGCTTTATAAAGTGATGGTGGAATTCGGGATTCCATCAGAACGAATACAGCTGTGTCGCGTAACATTAGAGGATAAGCGATGCAACGTTCAGTTTGGAAACAGCTCATTTGACTTTACCAAATTTGTACTAGATCCCGACAAATAGAGGGCAGGAGGAGGACCGCAGGGCAGGAGTTAATACGGAAGGCACTATCTGCCAACAAATCCATCCACCTACTGGGGTACGCAGAACACATCGCCATCATCGGTCGCTCCCACCGTGCCGTTGTAAAAGCATTCACGACCATTGGGGAAGAGGCGATACGCGTTGGTCATGTAGTTGACGGTGGCAAGACAACCTTTGAAAAATTTCACTGTTGGTAGCAACAATTTTGAGATAGTTAAAGAGTTCATCTAACTCGGAGTCAACATCAATTTATACCAGAATAACATTTACAAATCATGGAAATTTATTTAAAATTCACACTCTGTTGCTACAAAGCAGTCATTACTGCCATCCAGGAAATACAATCATTGCGATAGACAAGAGGCACGCATCCAGTATTTTGGATGTCCGAAGTGAAAATAGCAATATCTAAACTCAAGCTAAATAAGGCCTCCAGAAATGACGGCCTTCGCGCTGAACTTTATAAAGCTGGCGGAGATGACTAGGTAAGTAACATCCACCAACTCATAAGCCAAATCTGGTCGGATGAAAGCATGCCTGAAGAATGGAACCTCAGCATCGTTTGCCCGATCCACAAAAAGGGAGACCTTCTGAACTGCGCCAACTACAGAACGCAGAACACATCGCCATCTTCGGTCGCTCCCACCGTGCCGTTGTAAAAGCATTCACGGCGGGAAGAGGCGATACGCGTTGGTCATGTAGTTGACGGTGGCAAGACAAACTTTGACAAAATGTCACTGTTGGTAGCAACAATTTGGAGATAGTTAAAGAGTTCATCTAACTCGGAGTCAACATCAACCCCACGAAAGACACTTAGTGGAAATACGACGAAGACTATCCCTAGGAAACCAGAATCGAAGAGGATGTAAAAGTGGCATGTCTCAGACAAAGATCCTCAACTGGTCGGGAGCCCGTTAAATTAAGTAAGAAGAATGGGTTGAATATTTATTTCGTGCTCAGGCTTCACACAGGGCTGTGTCGCTTATAATACTTTAGTAGTACCAAAGATTATGAATTCTATACAGATGACGCATTGAGAACAAAAAACAGAAACTTTTGCTCAGTAGCTTTATGGTACGGGCGGACGGTGTGCATGAAAACACATGAAAAACAAAAACAGAAACATATGGCGGGCTATGCCAGCACGACCTGCCATAGAACAATTATTCTTATATGGAGTGCGTCATCTGTATAGAATTCATAATCTTTGGTAGTACACACCAATGCTCAGTGAATTTCTTTTTGGGCCCTCTCGTATAAAGGGTGTTTTTTTAGAGGTATAGAACTTTGAAATGGAATGAAACAAAGATAATTTTTTTAAATTGCAATAAAATTTACTTTATTCAAAAGATAATCTTCTGGCATTATAATTTAAATGACTCTGACGTAGTCTAATCTGGAGGTCCATTAGGTCATTTTCGATGACTTTTTCCAACATTTGTGGCCGTATATCGGCAATTACTCGACGAATATTGTCCTCCAAGTGTTCACTCATTTCGGGCTAATCGGCGTAGACTAGTGACTTCACATAGCCCCACAGAAAATACACAAGCGGTGTTAAATCTCACTATCTTGGAGGCCAATTCACAGGATCAAAACGCAAAATTATGCGCTCACCGCACGTTTCTTTCAAAAACAAATTGTTACACGATCTGTGTATTTCTTCTGTACGCACTGTAGGACATCTCTGTGGATGCGTGCTATCATTTAGAGTAAACGTGTTGCAAAAACGTTCCATACTTAATCGAATTAATTGCTCTGATGGACGATTATGTTGACCGTAAAATGGACGTAGTGCGCGATACGTATTTCGAACAGAACCATGATTTTCAAAATAAATTTGCACAATTTGGAAGCATTGTTCAGGCGTCAGTCTATTCATTTTGAAATGCCAACCAAAACTTAAAATAAATCACCGACAAAATGGCCGTTAAAATAGTGTTGCCATCTTAAAGTTTTATACCTCTAAAAACACCCTTTAGATAATAACCCCATATAAATGCTTAGTGCTACTCTATGACCATTATTCAAAACCGACTTAATCAAGGGTTACCGCCAATTTGCACTAATTATCTCAACCGTCTGACCCTATAATCATTTACATCAAATCACGTTGTAATTTGTTACAACAGAAAATAGCAGGAAACGAAATCATTGTCAAGGAACAACTTCCTACAAATTAATTAGTTTACTCAAGGACTATTTCCTACCACTCGGGGGATACTCAACTCCTCCCATCTTACAAAACCAACTATGACTTCCGTCGGACGTTGTCCGGTTGATAGAGTGTCACTCAATGTTAGCCGCGGTTCACAACCTCCATGGACCTCCCATCACCCTCGTTGACTTCCTAGGTTAAACAAAAGAATAAAAGTTAGTCCTGCTACAGTTTTCCCATTTCCCATGACAGAATGTACGAAAAAGTTTCCTCATTAAGTTGAACATAAAAATGAGAAAAGGCGTGAGTTTAGTCTCACTGTCATTTGTCTCTTCATTTTAATATCCTTTCAACACAACAAACAAAACTGTGCCAAACAACTTTCCATAAAAAAAAAATGTCCCATCTCCGAAAAAAAACGCAACCTTTGAAATGTTGTCAAAAGCAATTCAACTTTGACAGTAGTCGCTGTACGCAAAATCAGAGTGAAAAATTCATAAAATCCTTAAAATAAGTCACGCCGCGGATGGAAAACCAATCTAACAGCGAAAATGTATCAAACACAGGATTTTAATTTGAAAAGTTTTCCACACTCTTGTTTGTGTATGTATCCAGCAAAAAACAATCCACTTCCGAGTTGGAATTAATGTCCTTAGGCGAGCGTTCATAAATAAACCATGAAATGTAGTTTGATGTATATTTGAGTGCCTATACCTATAGAGTAGGTGCCGAAGAAAGTATATAATCAGTTAAGGACATTTGGCAAGATTCTATCTCAAACACACGCCATGACAAAAGACAATGGCATCGTATTAACTCACATGAGAGCATAAACCCTTAGAGAGAGCCTCTTAAAATATTGATTTTCAATTTTCACCACTCTGGGCCGTTGGGAAAGGGGTGGCAGAGGCAATCAGCTGAGATTAGGTCAATGTTGACATTCGAGCTGGATGTTATCACCCCGTTCGTATATGAAGTGTGTAAGCAGTCTTGAGCGTTGATCCGATAATGTGTAAGGTCATTGGGAATAAATAAATGATGATACCGAGTGTAGTACTCCTTGGGACTGGAGAGCTTTGTCAATATTGATTTAATTCTCTTGTAAACGATGTGGATGGTAGTGGTAGTGGTATAGGGCTGGAATTTCGAAGCTCTGCATGAATACATGCGACTCGGTGTCAAATTGTTTGCTGAGTAAACTGAAATGTTTTTAAAGGACTAGTAGACATCGTTACTGCGGTTCCTGACAGCTGAGACGTATTTAGTAGATTTATGTGTCCATATGGTGAATTTGAATGGACTGGCTAATTTATGTTACTAGTTTGGTGAATGCTGACCTTATGGGATATTGATATTATCAGAAAAGACATGGTTGGCATTTTTGAATATGTATGGACATTCTTACTTATGTAACACGGTGTTCTCCAACCATGTTACATCACATCGATTGCAAATGGTGTCTGAAATGAATTCACGTTAAAATAAATAACGGTTAATAGTTAAATTGACTTCCTACTTGAAACATTGAATGGCCAATTATTTATTTCCCGCTTATGAAAGGATTGAAGTGCATAAAATAGGGGTCAATACGGATGTTGGTTTAAGACGACAGATAGGATCTTGTAAGTGATGTTTAGGTCACCTTATCTTGTGGATCAATAAAACTATGCTAGCAATATAAATTTCATTTATATTTCCATTAGACTAAACTCGTTAGTAAAGAATTGGTAAATCCTTTTAAACGAGTCGTCCCCCTGGTAGTTTTTGCGAATATTGAACGTTAAGGAAGACAACATTCCACCAGCAGCATGGCTACTCGCTCGAGTCATCCAAGTACATCCCGGGTTAGATGGTCTGACGCGCGTGGTGAACATCAAAACAAAAAATTCAACCCTCAAACGACCGATGACAAAAATCTCCCCTCTGCCGGTATCAAACTCGTTGGTATAATGTTCAACAAAAAAAAAAACAGCTAGCTAAAACTAGCTAGGGGTTATATTCCAATCTGAAGATTACATTCCCGGTTCCGGTCCGACCTTTAGTGGTCAAATAATACAAGCATTCCACGCAAAATGTAATTTTGATAAAAAATTCAAATTTTAATTACAAAGATTTTTATTGATTCACGGAGTATACAGATTACGGTTATGTGGGGAAAATCACAAGTCTCGTGGAAAAAACTGTCGTCCGAACCCTGGGATTATCCTATGGATGTACACGGCCATTGTAAGGCCTATATTAACAATTTGAGGGACTTGTCTGAAATCAAATGAAGTCACCCATCTGAAAATATGACAAAGGTACAAAGAATGGCATGTGTGGGCGTAACTAGCACCATCAGCGGGACTGAAAACCAACCTAAACCTGCTACCGCTAGACCTTTACATGCAAAAATCTGCAGCCAAAAGTGATTTAAGTATAAGTCAGCTCAACTGCTGGAAAATTAACTTAGAAGGACACGCCTGGACATACCTGGGCTCAGCTGTATCCCCTGACTACATGCTGCCTCACCCTAACTTTCAAAGGCCATTCTCCTTAATCTTTGCAAGTAGAGAGGAGTGCTAGGGCAACGAACTGGGCACATAGGCGTCGGAGCTGCAGTTTTTTCAGAAACACTAAAACTAAACAGCACTTTTCGTTTCCCTGAGCACAGCAGTGTCTTCCAGGCTGTGATATTAGCAGTAGCAGCAAAAGCGACCTCAATCCCGGCAATACCATCAGATGATATCAACATCTTCATTGACAGTTAGGCTGCACTAAAAGCAATCTCTGCTGTTGAAATGAATTTTACGCTTGTCGTGAAGAGCTAAAGGTTCTTGGCGTCCAACATAGTGTTAAGCTCTGCTGGGTCCCCGGACACAGAGGTTTATAGGGCAATGAAATTGCTGATGAACTGGCGAGAAAAGATCTACCTCAAGCATTAATCAGGTAAAGCAGCCTGTCAAACCACCACTAAGTGATCTCAAATCAAGGGTAGGACAGAAAACACTGAATAAAAACAGGTGGAACTCCCGCTCCACCTGTTAAACATCCAAAAAGATGTGGTTTGAGTATGACAAAGCTAGCACCAACAAACTACTTCAAAGAAACAGGAATCCCTGTAGGGATTCTAACTGCACACAACTTACTTAAAAGCCACAAACTGAAAATGCATCTTATAGATGATGACTGAAATACATGAGGATACCCTCCTCTTTCTGTGCCACTACCCAGGCCTCAGACAATTACAAATGAGAATCTTAGGAATATATATCTTTTTCATGACCTCACGGATCTAACCGAAATCCCTTTCTCTCTAATATTTTGAGGTTTGCAACAACATCTGGATGGCTGGAAAGGGGATTTCAACAATGGACAGTAATGGGATAAATAAAGGAACAAACCACACATTTGTATCCCCAACTGCTATCACAATGGGTCTATATTGACATGAGTGTGATGAGGGAAGACTCCCACCGCCTACCTCATCAAACCACCAACTTTACCAAACCAATTTATTTATAGAGTATACAGATTATGGTGAAGGAATAGCATAAACAAATAGAAGCCACGGTTTTGCTAGCAAGTACGTACACTGTTATTGAAATTTTCTATGACCGTCAAGATGAAAATGAGCTTCATCACTGAAGATAATTTTGGTCGACAAATAAGCATCCACTTGTTGTTGTTCCAAAATCCATTCAACGAACTCATCTCGCTGCATGGTCAGTAGTCTTGAATTCTTGAGTCAAATGAATTTTGTAAGCATGAATTTTCAAATCTTTCTAATTCTCTTAGATTACTACCAGTCTCCTTGAATTTTTGAATTATTCTCTTCACAGTTGGTCATTTAATACACTATAACAGCCATATTTTGTACGAAAATTGCGGACCGTAGCTGACAAACCGTCATTATTTTTAAAATATTGCTCAACAGTGTACTTCCATTTATCTACAAAAAAATCTTGAAGCGCAGGCTATATTTGTAAAGTATTTCGGAGACCTAGCACAAATCTTCAAAAACGAAATTTGCAACTTGCTTTTTCCCGTGGTCAATCACCTTTTAAGGATTGGTATGAAGCAAATAACTCAAAAATTAAAAAATAAGTCAATTGTATATACACTGACTTTTCAAAAGCTTTTGACCAGTTATCATAATTTTTAATCTTAAGGCATATGGATTACCTCTAAGTTTCATAAATTGCGTTCAATCTTATCTCTCACTGAGATATACCATATATGGTGTTTTAAAAACGGTTTGAATCTGAACCCCAAAACGTGCCAGTATATGCCATTTCCATGGAAACATGGTCCCTTAAATTTGTAATATACTCTGTCCAGGCACACTCTATGTCGTGTATACAGTTTTAAAGATCTTTTGACACTAAAATGGAGTTTATTAACAGCTTAACGTTATTGTCAATGAATCCAACTAAATCTAAACAACAGCACATGTTGCAGTAGAATAACCAATAACATGGTTCTTTTACATCAATTATTATCAGGACAAATAGATGCTCCTGATCTTTTAAGTGGCATTGGTTTTAATAGAGATATTTTACATATACCTAATAATAAACACAACTACTATTTATATGGCATCCATGAGGCTATCAGTCGCATGAGTAAAGTTTGAAATAAAAATAATTTTGTAGTTGAACAGCATGTTTACAAGAGTATCTCCTATTTTCGACCAAAACTCATTAACTGACAAAATGAAAAGTCCGAGATAAACAAGTTTTAAAATATCAGTTTTTCATTTATGTTACTAGTGCTTTGAATTTGAGTTTCTTGTTCTAAATTCGGGTTATAATATTAGTCCAGTGTAGGAAGCATATGCCAAAGTACCTAGATTCAAAAATTACCAACAGTCTTACCATCTGAGAGTGTTAAAGTAGTTAATTATGTTTGACTGATCAAAAAAAAACTGAACTATCTCATTAATAAGTTCAGAGTTTTGTTTCTATTTGTTAAATTAATAAGGGTATTCATGCAACGTCGTAATTTTATTACGTGAGACAGATTGTAATTTTACGATGACCTTTCATGAACGACCCTAAAACTGCACCACTAAATAATGCGGTAATCCACTGAATTGAATCCCATTTTAGTAATTTATTAATTGTTAGAAATTTGTTCCTATTGTCCTCATTCCGTTCTCGATAATTTTTTTCAGTTTAGCGCACACGTTTGATGTGTGAAAGCGACTGATTAAATGTCAAAATAGCATTTCAAAAGTTTACAACGTTTACCACCTCAGTTTACGCACCCAATTCCTGTGAGAAAATTCCGATATTGTTAGAAAAGATTTCCCATACAAATTTTGACAGTTCATTTATTACGTCGTAATTTTATCACGTTTACAACGTTTACGTCGACTTTCCGACGTTGCATGAATACCCCTAATGTAAAATAAAAAAATAGTTGATGATTATCTTTTATTTAAGCATTATGAAAACGATGTTAATTCACAGTATGAGTATGGTAGGTAATAGTATAATATTAATAATATATTAGGGAACACTTGTGGATAAAAACATATAGACAATTTGTTTCCTTAATCTTCTTCATCCTCATATTCGTCGTCTTCTCCCTCTGAAATATGAGATTCTGGCAATGTATTAGTCTCTGATTTTTTCCAACAGGCAGCTTCTCATTCCATCCATGGAACTCCTCTGGAATTAGCAGAGCTTTCACAAATCTTTTTTGTGGAGTGAGTTGCAAACGGCGTGGAGCAAGAGCGCTGCGACGTTTTTGTTTGGGTTTTACCCTGGACACTTATCGAAAAAAAAATGTTACTGTCTTAATATTAACGGTAGCGAAATCAGCCATTCCAAAAGAATCGTGCCAATTTCTGAACCTCCACGATTGCCATTCAATTCATTCCACATAAAGCAGAACGCATTTCCACTCGCCTCCTCGTAGACGGTAAGGTTATAGACACAAATTTTCCTATAGAGTAATAGAACTGGGAAATATCTGAAAATGGAAGCTGGAGGACACTCTACAGATCAAAAGTTTCGTTTACAAAAGATGGATCGGCTTGGGCAAGTAGCTTATCTTTCGTTTTTTCAGAATATGGGCATCATGCGTGGCTCTTAAACGTTCTTTGTCTTCAGCTTGTTCAAATTTAGTGCAAACCGAACATTGATCTTTCTTAGGTTTGAAGAATGTATAGTTAAAATTTTCACAAAAGTATCGTATATAAGAACTTTGGCTGACAACGTTCTTAATATCATTTTCGTCAGAGTAAGACCTGCATAACTCATACATTTTTAAAATGGATAGTTTCTTGTCTGAGTACCGCTTCGATGTGCTTTTCCTGTAGTAATGACTTTCCATTGTAGGAAAGCTTTCGATATGTTTTTTAACATGTGTCATAGTAGTCTCTAGACGCTTATTACCAGGAACATATTTACCCCGTTTATTACCCGCATCGAATAATCCTAAACTGTTTCGCCCTTTTTCTGCAGGAATTATCGGTCCATTACTATTGCATAGGGTTTTTGCAAAAAAATGCAAACAGACACGTTGCTTGGTTATGTCCTTAGACAACCTAATTCTCGTTTTGGGCTCAGTAACTTTTGTGTTAGAAAGTATAACGTCCTTCTGACGCGAGTAATAGAATTCCAAGAAGTTTTACAATTTGCTACACGCTATTCAAAACTAAAACTATTTTGACAATTGTCTTCACCAGAGTCAGAGCCTCTGTCTCTGGATTCCGGATGATACTCTGGATCGTCAATACTATTATTGTTTGAAAAATTCTGATTCTTCAAGAATTTCTCGAACTAACTCACTAGATAGGCCAGATATTTTTTTTAGCACGGATAAAAACTAACGTGTAGCTTCAATGGCGCCAAAAATGTATTTCAGGTGACGAATTACAGTAAGTTAGTGACATTATGAGTTTGATTTGATATATCGGCTACTATGATTAAAAAACGAGTGGTGGGTGCACGACTGGGTCGTACGCAACTTTCTCTTTCACAGCAAGTTGGGCGTTAGATCAAATCATAAGCATTTTGATTAAATGCTAAAATGATATAAATAATGTCGAAATGTGTTTATACGAACGTTTACTCCGAAATTTGAAGAAATCGATGTCAACGTGAATAATAATGATTTTCCGTTATTGGCCAAAACTGACAATTCCGTTTAGTGGTAGTTGGGCTAAAACTAATTATGTGGAGTTACTTCAAGCTGTAATAGTAGTGTATATATTAAATTTCATTCAATTTGACATAATAGTTTGCGTGAAATTATTAATTTTCCTTATATGGCCTAAATGACAAAATCCGTTGTATGGATTTTCTCGAAAAAAAAACTGGGTATGCAGTTTTGTTGGAACTAATATGGTTATAGTATATATGAAGTTTAATCAAAATCGTTGGAGCCGTTTTCAAGAAAAATGGGGTTATGTGTAATTTTCATATGGCAGGTACCGTTATTAACATGGCTAAAAGCAAACAAAAAAAAAATGGCCTAGAATTATGACCAAAAGAAAATTGGGGAGACCATTACGGACAGACGGACCGACGGACGGAATTCCAAAAACCACTTTTTTAGGCTCCACTATCATCATAATGTTAGAACCAATCAAAATCTCGAGGTCAAAAATTTTGACGAAAACAATATCTGTCTCTTTGTAAGAGAAAGTTAAAAAATTTCAACCAACATTAATTAAATCACATAATGAGTTTTGGTTGGTAGGGTGGAGTATGAGAATTTCAGTGATTGACTTTTGGAACCTAGTTATTATAAAAATGATAGAATATAAGTGATCTTTTCTGAAAATTGTCGGTTAATGAGGTTTGGTCGAACATAGACGGTATGTAAATTCATCATTTTCTACAGGCTAATTATACCCTATCCCATAGGGGTATATTAGTTTTGATACATAGTTTGTAACATAGAGAAATAATTTAGCTATATATACCTCAAAGTATATGGATCGACTCAGAATCGATAGCTGAGTCGATTTAGCCATGTCTGTCCGTCCGTCCGTCCGTCCGTACGTCACCAGTTTTTGGGCCTTAAATTTTGAGCTAGAAGGATGAAATTTGGTACACGTGCTCTTTGTTGCTCCCAGCAGAACAAGTGTAAAAAATTTTGAAATCCGCCAACTGCCACGCCCCCTTTTTAGAAAAACGTATTTTTTGGCCAAACCATAAGGAATTTTGAAAAACTTTCTGAACAACATATTTAGACAATCTGAATATCTGTATTTCGTTCATATAAAGTTTTTTGCCACGCCCACTTTTTGGGAGCGTTTTTAATAAAAAACGTTTTTCGTTCAAATTTTAAAATTTTCTAAAAAAATTTTGATGCAGAATCATTAGTAATATAAATATGAACATTTCGTCAATAGACCATTTTAACCCACGCCCACTTTTTGGGGGCGTTTTTATATAAAAACCATTTTTATACCCTACCCCATAACATATGCAGGAGAAAACCTTGTCTTTTGTAGAACCGTAAAAGTTTTTTAGAAGCAGTCTGAAGAATTTGTTGTCACCATGTCATATTCTTAATTTTATCCACATCGTGTTTTTAGCCATGTCCACTTTTTGGGGATTTTAGTTTTACAGATAGGATGGGATAGGGTATTCAACGATCCGCACAGTGGATTGTAGCCTTCTCATATGTTTATACCCTATCCCATAGGGGGGTATATTAGTTTTGACATTAAGTTTGTAACATAGAGAAATAATTTCGATACATATACCTCAAAGTATATGGATCGATTCAGAATCGCTAGCTGAGTCGATTAAGCCATGTCTGTCTGTCCGTCCGTCCGTCCGTCCGTCTGTGTGTCACCGATTTTTGGGCCTTAAATTTTGAGCTAGAGTGTTGAAATTTGGTATATAGACTCTCTGGCCGACAAAGCAGAACAAGTGTAAAAATTTTTGAAATCCGCCCACTGCCACGCCCCCTTTTAGAAAAACGTAGTTTAAAGCCAAACCGTAAGGAATTTCAAAAAAGTGTCTGAGTAGCATATTTAGACAATCCTAATATCTATATTTCGTTCATACAAAGTTTTTTGCCACGCCCACTTTTTGGGGGCGTTTTTAGTAAAAAACGCTTTTTGTCCAAATTTTAAAACTTTCGAAAAAATTTTTGATGCAAATACTTCCGCAATGGTAATATAAACATTTTGTCCATAGATCATTTTCACCCACGCCCACATTTTGGGGGCGTTTTTTTACAAAAACCATTTGTATACCCCATCCCAAGGCATTAGCAATAGAAATACGTTGTTTTTTGTCGAACCACACAAGATTTGTAGAAACTGTCTGAGCAATATAATGTGACAATGTCATTTTCATCGCCATAAGGCCTATATTTTGAGGAAATTAATTTAAAGGATGGGATGGGATAGGGTATTCAACGATCCGCATAGCGGATTGTAGCCTCTCATATGTTTTTTTAATGACTTCAATAAAAGATTATCTATCTTGATGATCAGACTCGAACACTTTTCCCCCATACGTTTTAAGGTTCAGTACCGGTGAGTACGGTGGCCACACTTGGCCAGATGCCAAGTAACTTTACTACACTTTTACTCGCCAGTGGCTGTCCGTTTGGTCTCACGATCACCAGATTTTGCCAGTTCTTTCTCGTATCCCTTGAAGCCCTAGACAACGGTGTCCCAAACAGGATAATTACAGATTGCTGAAAGTTGATTTTGACTTCCTGTCATCAAAATATCTCTGGATTTTGTCAAAGTCCCGCTACAAAGGAGTTCGAATGACCTCGACCTTAGGTGCTGTGGTGTACGCGATAAGAATGTCCGCATGCGAAATTACCTGATTAAGAAAACTATTTATCGCTGATGTAAATGTTGAAGAGAATCGGCGAGTTTTACGCTTACTGTTGAAGACCATTTTGAATGAGGATATATGATCTGAGGTAGAAGTTACATTGTCACTTTTGACAACAAGCGTTCTACTTATGAGAAGTCAGGTCAGCTTTAGATAGAGGTTCTCTGACCATACGGTGTCGAATACTTTATCTAAATCCACCAGACATTTCCCGCCTTGAAAACAAAATTATTTTTTGGTTTTATCTTATTGTCCTTTTCATCGTTTATTGAGTTTTTTAGTAATAATAAACTTAAAAACTTTCATGTTCTGTTATGTCCCACTACAAATGCACTAAATGATGAGCCTGTGGATATATATTATATATTTTGTGGCAAATCTCTGCTCTAAGATGCTGTTTGTATTAAGGTCGCTGCGACACAAATATGATAGTGTACAAGCTTTGACTTTGTATGTAAACAATCTGGATGAATGTAAACAATTTTGTGACTGCTGTAGATGATGGACTGTACCATAGTTGCCTTGACCGACCTAAATCATCATCGACAAGATTATGTTACATACGGTTTTAAATTCAAGACCCATCTATTTATTTCACCGGCAGATTATCAATCGTAGAAATGCGTCTCATCTTTAAGCTGGTCGTTAACAATTTGGCTGGATGAAGTGAATAAATATACATGAGCTGGTTTGTTTTTCAGGTCTCTTGAATAGAGATGGAAGCGGATGAGCCGGGAGGACAACGGCAGCGCTACATCCTGTAGTGCATACTGATGGCCTCACGTTCTAGGGATATTTGGCAAATATGAACAGGATATCCAACTTGATGGTTGAAATTACGATTAACTTCTCAATCATTGTTCAAAAGGAACCAAAAGCTTAAAAAAATTACTGATTACACTTTTGAAGTCCATGCTTTACGAACAAACAGCGACATTCCTATCTGCTCTCCAAAATACTGTGAAAATGTTCCTTGAATGTCATCTCAATTATATGTTTATAATGTGATTACTGATTACTGCGTCCGACGTGTAGTACAGCTCGAATAATTCCTGGTTGAATCTTCGTCTCAATAGCCCGTCAACGCAAACGGGACCGAAGACTTTTCGGAGAATTTTTGTCTCAAAACGACCAAGGCTTTCTTCATCCACTTTGGATACGGTAAACGCTTCGGCGCTGTACAGCAGGACTGGCATGACCAGGGTTTTATATAGGATATCCCTAGTAGTTCGAGTGAGGGCTTTACCACTGAATTGCCTTCTTAGCCCGAAGAAACTGCGGTTGGCAAGTGTAATTCTTCGTTTCATTTCTGACGAGATGTTGTTGTCAGAGATAATAGCGGAGCTGAGGTAGATAAAATCTCGTACTACCTCAAAGTTGTCGATGTTATATATCTTTTCTTGTTGACAGCATACATCATTGTTGAATGGTTTAGTTAGGCAAACGAATATCAGGAAAGTCGACAGATATACGTAGTATCACATCGGACCTCTCTGGTCCATGTGTGCGCATAGAAAAATCAAACTCAACTTTCGAGATGTTTTTAATATTTAAACTATATCAGATCGCAGTTTGAATACTCGTCCATCATATGGAATTCGCCAGATGTTATGCCATATGTAAAGCAGGCATAGTTCAGAAAAGTTTCAGGGGGTATGTATCCCATAAATTACTAACGCTTAAAGAGTGGCCTAGTCATGATAAAAGATGTGCACAAATAGGCTTTGCAAACCTTAAGTTTACATCTTGCATCATGATAATAGTACGTGATATTTAAATCATCCTATTGTTTCATAACGTGTGTGTTTAATTTGATAAGCAACAAAACAAAATTGAAATTGAAAATAACTTTGTGACAAAAGTTAAGGGATATTTTTTAAAACAGTTTAAACCGATTGAGCCACAAAACAAAAATTTACAACTTTTATTCATTTTTTTTTGAAATTAACATATGTAATTAAAAAAAAAAAAAAAAAAACATACAAAAATTAAATTTGTATCCCAACCACTGCTTCTTCACAGCATTTAAAGCATTAACAAGTAACAGTTTTATCCTTCCAAATGCTCTCGTTAATTCAATTGGACCCTCTCCAACTCCTCGATTCAATGAAGGTACGAACAAAACACAATTGCATTGCAGTGCCATTAAACCATCTTCCCATTTGCCCAATGCTGTCACTTAAACGAAAATCCTTTGGCGAACGAAAATCAAATAAAGGAATCTACAAACTTTTTTCATTTTTTTTCCTTCAACTTTATTTTATTGTTTAAAAGCAAAAATTAAGGGAAAATCCCAGACTTAACAAAAGATTATCAAAAGTACTGAGAATAAATTGAGATAAAATTCAATAAGTGTTGACTTTGGAAAACAATCGTCCGACAAGTTGTGCCATTTACGGTCCAAACAATGTCATCTTGATATTGTCGGTTGTTATTTAGTGAGCGCTCTTTTGACAGTTGCTTCAGAAGAGAGGCTGAAATTGCAAAGAAATAGAAAAAAAGTAGCAAGATAATGTCAAAACATTTCAAGTGAACTTTCAATTAAATGTGGGAAAGTGCAAAAGTTTGTCCTTGGCCGTAATCGGACTTGTACTCTATTGTCCTGATTTTACAGTGGGAATGTATTGCATTTAATGTTGCCATGAAATTTGATTTGGCTTTTTCAGTTCGTTATCGATTGAATTCGATAAAGTTGTGATGTGATTTATAGTCCGACAAAGTGTCTAGACGAATAATGAAATCTATAAATCGTACATGATTAAATGAGTGAGTTCATTTTGAGCTTGTCATAAAAATGGGATTTGTTTTTAACACACGAGCATGTTGTGTGGATTGTTTTTTTTACCATAAAGCGAGAATCTATAAAATTGATTTTTATCTTCAAGCAATACAACCGGCTTTGCTGCATTTTTGGGTCTATTTCAGAAATATTTATTTTTTACTCGTGATTCGTAGTCGTTAGAGTTTATTGAATGAGAAAAATTATATAAAACAGCCATTTCATATCGGGATTTTGTGAGAAAATGGTTTATTTTAATTTAAGAATTGAACGGATAATATTACCGAAAAATAATATTTTTTGTATTATTTGGCTTGTTCCTGGAAGCTTTGAAGACCTTGGAGCCTCTCATATAATCGTACAGAAGTAGTCTGCCAACATCGCGTATGTGCGATGTGCTCATCGCTTAAACCACCCATATTTTCTGGAAAAATCGTCCACTTCGTCTTCGAGATTGAGGATGGCTTAGGGGTAGGTTACAGTTGTTTGGCGGTCGAAAGGCAGCAGCTGATGCAATGACTGGAAACATGTACGGAAACATGCACAAGTCTTAGACCAAAATTCGCCTTAGGGACCACCGGCTGATGGCTGATTGCGAGGCACGGCGTCTGGTCAATGTTTCCGGTGACAGCTCGGCATCCTCGGCAACAGTGGCGATATTCTCGGCGCTCCGGGGCCGGCCACTCTTGGCAACATCTCGTGTGGTCCCATACTCTTCAAGGTTGGTGGCCAAACGGCACAGTGTTTACGCAGTCGGTGTCCGACAGCCGGGGAATCGGCGACGGAATTCGCGCTACTCCAACACTACAGACGAATTGTTACGCAAAAAAATAGACACGATCATTCCGCGTTCCTGGGGAGTGTATCGCTCCATGGCTTGTTTACTTGTATTCTACATCTGTCTAGTCCGCAAATGTCAAAACAGATTTGACATTGGCGGCAATTTGCAAAAATAAGAGCATCTTCCAATAGGGTGATCTCTTTTGGCCCACCTTGTATAATGGAACAAAGCCATACAAAACAGTGCATGTATGGCTTGATGAGAGAAGGCTTACGGCACCGTTGTTAGAAGGCCCCTATTTAAAATTGACCAGACCTGGCACAAATAAACCACTGCTATATATGTAGATTCATGACATACTACTTGGTAGAACTTTTGTTGGCAAAAGTGGAAATGTAACTTCTACCTCAGAACTTTTCAATAAATATGGACTGCAACAAGGAGCGGTAAACTCGCCGATTCTCTTCAGCATTTACAACAACAATATGATAGGTAGTCTTACTCAGACAATTGCGTATGAGTACAATCTTATTACGTACAAAACAGCCCCTACTGTCGAGGTCATTGGAACTCTTTTGCAGCGCGAATTCAACTAAATCCAAAGATATTGTGATGTCTGCACGTTAAAGGTGAACTTTCAGAAATCGGAAACTATCCTGTTTAGGACACCATTGTCAGGAGCCTCTTAGGATACGAGAAAGATCTGGCGCAAGCTGGTGATCGTTGGACCAAACTGGCGAGTAAAAGTGTAGATGGCCTCGAGGAAAAATCTCATCTTTTGGGCCTTATATCCTAATTATTAATATTTCAGAGTGCAGAGGTTGTAGTGCCTGCACCCGGTGCGCGTGTACACTTAGACCATATAAAGGTCCATTGAGGTACCACGCGGATCCGTCGACTTTCCAATATTCGTTCGCCTTATTAAACCATTCTACTAACGAAGTACGATGTTAAAATCGTCCTGGGAGACAAGAGGCACGCATACAGTGTTTTGGAAATCCGAACATTCCGAGGGGCTAACATCGACTCGGACCACTACTTTGTTGCAGCTAAGGTAAGGATGTGGATATCCACCACGCCACAACAAAATAAAAATAATGTGAAAAAAATTTAATGTCGGAAGACTGCAATCGCAAGAGACCACCAAGGCCTTCGCGCAATGAGTATCCCCTAACATATCGATTCACACCATACCACCAGCATCTAAAGTCGAAGAACAATCGCAACGATGCCAACAAGCCATTAGATCAGCCGCAACTTATGTGCTAGGTTTCTAGCGGCCACCAGCAAGACCAAGCACCACCAAGGCAAAGCTGCAGATGAAGACGAGAGCTGTCATTGAGCTCTATAAGCAGTGAAGAAGGGAAGAACACCGGCATTTCAGAAAGAAAAAAAAAAGAGCAAGAAAGCGCGCGATCCAGAATATAGAGAGGTGCCACTCGCAAGTTTTACCAAAGTGTAAAACGTCAAAGCCAAGGATACAAGGCTCGAACAGAATCCTGTCAAGATGAACAAGGAAATATCGTAGCTGAGACACAGTCGATGCTGAGGATATGGAAGAACCACTTCTGCAGATTGTTAAACAGCGATGAAGAACAACATTCCGCTGTCAGGCGGAACGAACCATTTAATATTGGCAACGGTAGCGACCTAAGTGAAGTGAGGATAGCAATATCTAAACTCAAGCTTAATAAGGCCGCCGGAAATGACGGCCTTCCCGTTGAGCTTTATAAAGCTGGCGGAGAAGACTTGGTAAGTAACATCCACCAACTCATAAGCCAAATCTGGTGGGATGAAAGCATGCATGGAACCTCAGCATCGTTTGCCCAATCCACAAAAAGGAGACTTTCTGAACTGCGCCAAATACAGAGGCATAAGTCTCCCCAACATCGCAAACTAGATCCTATCTGCCGTAATATGTAAACACCAGAAACCGTTTACCAACAATTTGAATGGCCCTTATGCGTGTGGTTTTGGGAGTTTAAAGCCCACAACCGCTATCATGTGACTTCTTCAATTTGATTCTTGAGAGGATTGTGCAAAACTCCCGAGCCAACACCAGAGGCACAATTTTCCAAAAATCGGTTCAACTACAAGCATACGCCGACGATATTGACATAATTGGTAGGACTCAAGCCATCCTTAATCACCACCAAGAGGAAGAGGATTTTTCATCAAAAATAATCATGAGTGATGAGGCCCATTTCCATCTTAGCGGGTACGTAAATAAGCAAAATTTACGCTTCTGGGGCACTTAAAATCCGCGTGTAAGCCACGAAGAGCCATTACACCCGCTCAAAGTCACTGTATGGTGTGCTGTTTTCGCTGGAGGAGTCATCGGACCTTTTTTCTTCGAAGACGTCGCGGGCCAAACGGTTACTGTGAATGGTGAGCGCTACAGAGCAATGATCAACGAGTTCTTTTTGCCGCAACTTGATGAATTGGGATTGGAAAACATGTGGTTCCAACAGGACGGTGCAACGGCACACACTGCACGTGCCACAACCTATCGCCGGAAGTTTTGGCCAAAGTGATGGAAAATGCCATAAAAAGGGCTCAAATGACAATCAACAGTGGCGGCGGCCATTTACATGACATCATATTCTCGACTTGATGTAAAAAAAATTAAAAGACCAAATAAACAAAATCCACAAGAAGAATCAAAGTTTTTCATTTTTTTTTTTAAATTACAGCCAAAAAACATCGGAAGGTTATTTTTGCGCCATCTTGTACAACGCAGTACTTGAATCGTGTTGACTCATTCTCCGATAGGTTCCCGATCTTTTCACCTTTTTTCCAATCTTTACACCTTGTCCCGGTCTATTCACCTTTTTTCCGATTTTTTAACCTTAGCTTTTTCAATCCTACATTCGTAAGCTCTATAAATGCTATGCTTCGGATTAACTTCGTGCGAAGTTCTACCGAAACATCTTAACTTATGGTACATCTCCGGAAGCTTAAAAACAACCTTACAGAAGTTATGCCATCATAATTTCGGTTATGCTTGTGAATTTTCTTGTCTTAAACAAGCTTCTACCCAAACAATCGACTGCCAAAATGCTCAACCTCCGTGCACAAGTACTATATAAGGCCTATAGAAATAATTGCTTGTTGGAATTAAATATGTGTAGCTTATAGAAGAATAATTGTTAGTTGGGCATATGTTCAATAGTTTTTCTTTCACTATTTCTATACAACAATTATATTTTTTTTAAATAATTGCACAAGCATATTTCAATTTTAACTAACAAAATGCAAATTTATCTGTCACATCACACGTACATTTCTCATTATTTTGCCACTACCTGCAACCACCATTGATTGGACACAAACTTTTAAAACCGATTCCACTTTGTTGTAGCAATGTGTTGCTTCTTCCTGAAAGTTAAATTAATGACTAATAAAAAAAATGAATCAATTATATGAAAAATAATTGAACTAATAGATAGCAGTACTTAAATTTGCAAATAAAGTTCATGAATAATTAATATCGTCAACACCTGGATGCAGTCTGTCGTGGTTGAAAAAAGAATTGAAACGTAAATAACTACAATATTTTTTTTTATTTTTTAATTTTATTTGCTCTGTCTGGTGTATTTTTATTTTATTATCACAATTTGGGATAAATCATAAATTTTTTTAATAGGTAAATAATCATTATTGAACATGTGAAAGAGTGAATATTTTCTGTAGTCATGATTTGAAGTAATGAGTTTCCATTTTATGAAAATTAAGAAACATATATAGCGGTAGCCAACCAGGCAATGCAGCAGAGCCAAATGTGTTTTTGATGATGGATACCGATGCCTACTTTAGAAAGTTGGTTGTGGACTTATGGTTCGTGTGAACCGCTCTGTGCTGCTTGATTCACTTGTCACCAACACACAATTTTTGATCTTTGCTCTTAAGAGCACTATATTGACAGTGACCATTTCGACACGCAACATTCTTAAGAAAAATTAGCCAATGTGCCCTCCTTTACAGCAAATTTTGATTTCTTCTTATTTCATTAAATAACATTATTGAAAGCAACTTACGAAATAACCTCGTTCGTGTGATTTGGGAGCTTTGGACTACTGTTTGTGGGGATTCGTCAAATCTCTGATCTATGCTGATAGACCAGCATTGATTGATCACTTTGAATCTAACATTCGACGCACCGTTGACGAAATAAGACCGGGTGCAAAATTGGACCGACAGGATAGCGTTCATAAGGCGCACTCGCAGAGGCCATAATGCTAGAAATTATTTTTAAACATGAAATGCCATGAAATGATTGAGCTAATAAAGCTAAAATGTTGGTCATTCCATGGAATTTGTTTTAAAAAAAAAGTTCCATGCCTCTAAAACAAACACCCTATATTTGAAAATATTAACGGGTCAGAAACAAATTTCTTTTTAAAAATGCAATGAAATGAACAAAATAAATTGTTTTTCCATGTAGGTACATATTATGACTTTATAAGTAAAAAACAAATATTCTCATTGATTATGAAATACAATGTCGTTCAAGTGGCTTCATCGGCTGGCTTCGCAGTAGCAAATTCTTTCACCTCAATTTTTCAAGATCTCTCACCTTGTGGGTTTCGGACTGTAGCTCACAGATTGCTTGGGTGATTTTGGCCTTTAGTGCTTGAATAGTTTCCCGATTGTTGGCAGAGCATATATCCTATTACTTACTTACTTACTAACTTAAGTGGCGCTACAAGCCGGAATGAACCAGGTCCTCAACCAACATGCCTCTCCAATTAGCCCGGTACTTAGCTAACTGCCTCCAGTTGCGTACTCCAAGTTGGTTGAGGTCGGTTTCTACTTGTGCGCGCCACTTATGGCGATGTCTTCCTTTACTGCGTTTGACGTCTGGCTGGAAATCAAAGACTCTGCGAGCCGGAGTATTGGTGTCCATTCGTTCTACATGTCCTAACCATCTTAAACGTCCGATGTGCAGTTTTTTGACCAGGGGTATGTCGCTGTACAGCTCGTATAGTTTGTGGTTGAATCTTCGTCTCCATAGCCCGTCAACGCAAACGGGACCGAAGATTTTTCGAAGATTTTTTCTCTCGAATCGACCAAGGATTTCTTCATCCGCTCCATGCTTCAGCGCCGTAGAGCAGGACTGGGATGATCAGGGTCTTATATAAGATCTTCATAGTAGTTCGAGTGAGGGCTTTACTACTAAATTGTAATTCTTCGTTTGACTTCTGACGAGATGTTGTTGTCATAGTTAATAGCGGAGCCGCGGTAGACAAAGTCCCGTACTACCTTAAAGTTATAGCTGTCAATGGTGACTTTCTGTCCAATTCGTCGATGTTGTGTGTCCTTTCGTGTTGACATCATATACTTAGTCTTACCCTCATTTACTGCTAAACCCATTTTTGCATCTTCCTTCTCTATACTAGCAAACGTGGCTATGACACCACGTTGAGTCCTACCAATTATGTCAATACCGTCGGAGTATGCTAGTAGTTGCGCACCTAACAAATACAAATTTTTGGCGCAACAGGTTCGTTAGTACCCAGGTCCTAGCTTTCTCACAACCATTCATGTGTGCGTGTGTACTTCTTGCACGATGGCGGGACCTCCTGTTTTATGCCGACTCCGAACGGCTATGTTGGGATAAGCTATTCTTGACAATTGATACTACTCGGATGATTTGTCAGTTCATCACGAGAGGAGGGCCAGTGAAAAATCATTTAGGTGTTGCTACGGCTGGGAATCGAACCCAGACCTTCTGCGCGGCAGTTCATCGCACTAACCATCGCGCCACTGAGCCCTCACCCATTTTTGGAAAATTGTGCCTCTGGTGTTGGCTCGGGAGTTTTTCACAATCCTCTCAAGAATCAAATTGAAGAAGTCACATGACAGCGCATCGCCTTGCCTCAATCCTTTTTTGGTATCGAATGTGTCGGTGAGGTCGTTTTCTACCCTGATAGTGCAGCGAGAATTCTCCATCGTCATCCTACACAAACGGAAGAGTTTGGGCGGTATACCAAAACTAGACATGGCTCTGTATAGTTTGTCTCTATAAATGCTCTCGTATACGGCTTTGAAATCAATAGGTGATTGGTATTGGTTTGGACTTCTTATATTTTTTCCAGGATCTGCCGATGTGTGAAAATTTAATCGGTTGTGGACTTTAATGGCCAATAAGGTTGTTGGTAAACGGTTTTAGGCGTTCACATATATTTATTATGGCAGATAGGATCTTGTAAACGATATTGAGCAGACTTATGCCTCTGTAATTGGCGCAGTTCAGAGGGTCTCCTTTTTGTGGATCAGGCAAACGATGCTGAGGTTCCATTCTTCAGGCATAATCTCATCCGACCAGATTTGGCTTATGAGTTGGTGGATGTTGCTTACCAAGTCATCTCCGTCAGCTTTTTAAAGCTCAGCGGGAAGGCCATCATTTCCCTCGTCCTTGTTTAGCTTGGGTTTAGCTATTGCTATCCTCACTTCACTTAGGTCGGGTGATTATCAGTTTTCGCTGCCGTTGCCAATATTAAATGGTTCGTTCTGCCTGACAGCGGAATGTTGTTCGTCATCGCCGTTTAACTGTATGCAGAAGTGGTTCTTCCATATCGTCAGCATCGACTCGGTCTCATTTATGATATTTCCTTGTTCATCTCGACAGGATTCTGTTCGAGCCTTGTATCCATGGCTTTGACGTTTTACATTTGGGTAAAACTTGCGAACATCGTTCATTGAGTGGCACCTCTCTATATCCTCGATCGCGTGCTTATCTTGCTCTTCTTTCTTCTTTCTGAAAAGCCGATGTTCTTCCCTTCTTCTTTGCCTATAAAGCTCAATGGCAGCTCTCGTGTTCACCTGCAGGTTAGCCTTGTAGGCTTCGTTCTTGGCTGCGAGCATCTGTCGGCATTCCTCATCAAACCAGGGGTTTCTTGTTGGTGGCCGCGAGAAACCTAGCACATCAGTTTCGGCTGATCAAATGGCTTGTTGGAATCGTTGCCATTGTTCTTCGACATTAGATGCTGGTGGTATGTTGTTAGTCGAGACGTAAAGGGATACGCGTTGCGCGAAGGTCTTGGCGGTCTCTGGCGATTGCAAGACCCTGATCATAAAAGCCTTGCTTTACGGCGCTGAAGCATTGACCATATCAAAAGTGAATGAAGAAATCCTTGGTGGAATTGTGCGAACAATTTTTCGAAAATCTTTGGTTCCGTTTGCTTTGACGGGCTATTATGGGACGAAAATTCAACCAAGAACTATACGAGCTGTACAGCGACAAACGACTACCCAAAAAAATCCTCATTGGACTTTTCAGATGGATTGGACATGGATCGCTGAGCCTTCGGTTTCAAGCCAGACGTCGGAGGCAGTAGAAGAACTCGCCTTAAGTGGCGCTCACAAGTAGAAACCGAGCGCAACCAACTTGTATTGCGCAGCTCGAGGCAGTTAGAAAAGGAGCGGGCTAATTCGGGATGCATTTTAGTTAAGGCCTAGGTTCATTCCAGAGTGTAGCGCCACTTATGAAGAAGAAGCTGGAACAACTAATGATATCTTTTATAATGCTCTTATCATCCAGTCCTGGTCTATGCCACTGAAGCATGGGCAGTATCAAAAGTGGTTTAAGACTTCCTTACTCGTTTTGAGTAAAAACTTCTTCGGAAAATATTCCATCCTGCTTGCTTTGACCGGAGTTGGATACCAAGATCTTTACGAGCAGTACAGCGACATCGTCCACACAAATACTCTGGCCCGTAGAGTCTTCGAATCACAACCAGAACTCAGATGCATTAGAGGAAGACCTCAACTAAAGTGTTGTACATAAGTGAAATTCGACCTTAATCTTTGAAGGATTAACTGGATGTAGTTAGCGAGGGACCGGGTTCATTAGAGACGGCATATTTGTTTATAGGCCCAAGTACATCCGGAATGTGCTGTCACTTAAAAAAATCACAACAGGCAGTAGTCCTTTTTTTCTACTTTCAACCAGGTTGCAGATAAAGCTTTACGTTCCTTGTCACACACTCCTTGTATTGCATTGGTTGTGCTTAGTTGGGAAGCCAGTTATCTCCTTCGGCTACTGATTAAACTTTGGTGTATGATTTTTTTCAGTGTTTTTCATGTTATATTTAGGATGTCCAACGGTTCATGTTATGATTAGTACTTTAGTGTATTCTCAGCTGGAAGTTATTAATTATATGGAAAAGCCTGATTGAAATGGCGGAACAGTTTTCTACCTCCTATGGAAGCAGTTTCCTGCCTTCTGCTTACTCCTCATTTCGTTTACATCGTTAGATAATAATCACCTGCCTCTGATCCACATCATTGGCACCTTTTGTAATAAAAAAATCTAAAACGTGCACACAACTCGGAAAGGTGGAATTGTATTACCTTCTGAAGGAAGCATTTGAAGTATGGCCAAGTTCGATCTAAAGAATTATAAACCATATTTAGGGACCCAAACGCCGAATCAAAAAGTGAAATATCTTCGGAAGATTAGTTTGAAAGCAAAGTCTCTACGAAACGACAAAAAGAGAACAGCTTTCGATTCCCAGGTGGGTAATCCACTAACAAAATCCCCTATAGGATAAAAGACACCCATTCATCATCCTGAATGAAAATATATTCATAGGAGCAAGCGTAGACTATGACAGTTTTCACGTTGCAGTCAACTTAAGAACTTTAGTGCTAAGTGGCTTGGGCTACTGCTACACCCCTTCCAAATGTCTGATAAATATCCATGAAATATAAAACTATCATGGGAAGTTTCTCAAATTTGATGTTCTGAATCGGCGTTATACTGGCGGTTCCATTTTTTGTGGCACAAATATAACTTCACACCGACAAATTAATATAGGAGCTAAGTTCAACACGACTGAACTTCATCGACAATGATCCTCCATCGTCTACTCTGCAGGTTCAATACGCTACAATTAACTTCTTGATTACTAACACCAGATTCATGATGTCATGCAAGACCGAATCTCATCGAACATCATCAATTCCACAGTCTTGAAGTTTCAATACATGAAACCTAAATTCTTGATTTATTGATTGATTTATGCCTTTTCATTGAACTTCATCATCAAAGTCCGTTCTTATGCACAATTAACATAAATAAAACCGACTAAATCAAAAACAAAATGCCTTAAGCAATCACACTTGAAGTCTTTTAGCCAAAAGCCATTACCATAGATACGTTCAATTTCATTCCAGCCGTAGATGAAATTTCTACGAATAAATGAATCACCTCATTTATATTTACTCCTGTTTTAACATCTGTCACCTTAATGAACCCTTAAGTAAGGAGCCCACACCCAGCTTACCAAGAAAATCAATATTTTCATTACCAACATTGACGAACCGTCAGGATTCCACAGCCCCAAACAGCTCCTCCTCATTGGCATTCAACTGTATAAATTAATCGCTGGGAATTGATTGAGTTTTCGATTTTTTTTTACACCTTGCTCCTTAAATTACATAAACATTGGAATAAGTAAAAAAAAACTCAGTCCAACTCCTGTTAAAAGCTCATTAATTTTGTATTTATTTTTCGCACCAAAGGAGCAGTTCTGAGTTACAAGTTACCCTTGTCGGGGTTAATGAATTGTCGTGTTAAATAATTCCCCGCGATAATATTGCACAGGCAAGACAAAATCATCTCCTCAACCCCAAAGTTCAGGCCGACAACATAATCCTTACACATGTTAGGATAGATACTCATACTTGCGTTAAGCTGAACCTATTGCGTTGTGAGGAAGCCGCGATAAAACAAATTACTCCAGTAACACATCAAAGAGGACTTAACTTTTTTGACAACATAATCACCGCTAGATGGATATATTTGCAATTTTTTTTTTGTAACTTTCACTTAACAATCTATCTTTAGAAGTCTATCTTAAGCTCTCAGATGTGGCTGGAATGGGTGAGTGTGAGCCCGCAGAAGAGAAATCTACCACTATACCTTCTTGAATAATGTTTAGATTATTATCTATAAAATGTCCCAAGCTAATTCAATGTTCATAGTCCGTAGGGTGGAAGGAGATATTCACTTTATCCAAGGATATGATGAAACGTATCCGCATCCACACTGTGATCATATGACTTTCATTCATTTTCTAGGTTTTTAGGTTGAAATGTTTGCTTTAATCTTTTTACTTCCCTTTGAGGGTTTAACGCACCCTCCATGGGGTTTGTTTCTTTGCTGTGGCTTCTTGGGGGTTGACCTTCTTTGTGTAAGTGCTGTGTATGAAGTTGGTTGGCATTTTTTTGGCACCCCCAAAGAATTTCACTTTAGGAGTTGAGGTGAATGATGATTAACAAGCACCTTGGGGGGCTTTAAATAAATGTGTTGACTGACAACAGACACAAGCTCATGTGAGAACATCATTTTGATTAATAATGAAAATGTATCTACATCTACTTGGATGTTGTGAAAATATGTTGTTGTTGTATCTATCAGTATATAAAATTATGCAAATGCATCCCTCTGAAACTAAATTTTAAAGTAATAATGCGCACCAAACTTTGTACGAGGGTGATGAATTATGCACACGAACACGATGCTTCGAAAATAGTAGCGTCGTTCGGCAGCGGTAAAAGTTCAAAATAAATTATAATCCAACGCATTCTGTGAATAGGCGGTAACGAGTTGGCAAGAGGAATTTATTCGCGGGATAATAAGTAGTTATAGTGGATAGTGCACCATTATTACGATTGTGTGTGCCGGAGGATACCATTAAAGTTTTCTTCTGTTAAAATTATGTTTTTGAGACTTTTTTATGTTCCGTCGTCGAAACAAGAATACTCTAAAAGTTAGTGAAAGCAAAACAAAATTAACTATATGGTATCAGTTTAAACCTATGTGGCATAAGGTAACTCCAACATTTCAAAAATGTTAAATATTGTTAAAACTAATAAAATTTGCAACCCAATGAAAACAATTTCAATAGTTGTATGGGTACATCGACTTACTTGGGATAACTCCTTCATTATTTATTTATAGGTAACATATCCTTCTACCTGTTCGGTGCTGTATGTAAGCCGAGTAAGGTTCACATTATTTGTGTACCAGAGCACAATAGCATAAAATATAACAAAGAAGTGGACGAACTAGTAATGTTGTTACTAAAGGGTGGTTAAATTTTAAGAGCCGATGTTAATTTTGAATAAAAAACAAAATATTTAGGAAAATATCATCATTTCTCTTTATTATAATAATATTGGTATGGTTCAATTATGTATGGAACAAAATATCGGCACACCTCCATCCGATATGGTCCAAATTTTCGATGACGCTGAGGCATAATTGATGCTCTATGCCGTTAATGTGCCGAATTATCTCATCCTTTAGCTCTTGAATTGTTGCTGGCTTATCGACGTACACCTTTTCTTTCAAATAACCCCAAAGAAAAAAGTCCAACGGTGTCAAATCACATGATCTTGGCGGCCAATTGACATCGCCACCAAGTGCTACATGGCCATTGAATTTATCGCGTAAAAGAGTCATTTTTTCGTTTGCTGAGTGGCAAGTGGCACCGTCCTGTTGAAACCACATATCGTCCACATCCATATCTTCCAATTCGGGTCATAAAAAGTTCGTTATCATCTCACGATAGCGAACACCATTCATAGGAACTGCCTGACCGACCTCATCTTGGAAAAAATACGGCCCGATGATGCCGCCAGAAAATAAACCGCACCAAACAGTCACTCTTTGTGGGTGCATTGGTTTTTTGACAATCACTCTTGGATTGTCATTCGCCCAAAAGCGGCAATTCTGCTTATTGACGAATCCACTGAGGTGAAAATGTACCTCATCACTGAAGATGAAAAAGTCACGAAGTGCAAGAAATGCATTTTGATTTGAATGTCCATTTTCATAATGAGCCTGAATAACTTTTACGCGTTGCTAGATTGTGTATCTTTCCATGGTTAAAATTTAATTAGTCTGAAATTGGGAAATGTCAAGAAACCCCTGGTTTGATGAGGAATGCCACAGATGCTCGCATCCAAGAACGAGGCCTACGTGGCTTAGCTGCAGGTGAAGACGAGAGCTGCCATTGAGCTCTATAGGCAAAGAAGAAGGGATAAACATTGGCTTTTCCGAAAGAAGAAAAAAGAGCAAAAAAAGCGCCCGATCGAGGATATAGAGAGGTGGCACTCCAGGAACGATGTTCGCAAGTTTTACCAAAGTGTAAAACGTCAAAGCCAAGGATACAATGCTCGAACAGAATCCTGTCGAGATGAACAAGGAAATATCGTAGTTGAGACACAGTCGATGCTTGGGATATGGAAGAACCACTTTTGCAGACTGTTAAACGGCGATGCCGAACAACATTCCGTTGTCAGGCAGAACGAACCATAAATGACGGCCTTCCCGCTGAGCTTTATAAAGATGGCGGAGATGACTTGGTAAGTAACATCCCCCAACTCATAAGCCAAATCTGGTAAGATGAAAGCATGTCTGAAGAATGGGACCTCAGCATCGTTTGTCCTATCCACAAATAAGGAGACCATCTGAACTGCGCCAACTACAGAGGCATAAGTCTGCTCAACATCGCCTACAAGTCCTATCTGCCTTAATATGTGAACGCCTGAAACCGTTTACCAACAGCCTGATCGTCCCTTATCAGTGTGGTTTTAGGCCAGGAAAGTCCACAATCGATCAAATTTTCACACTTCGGCAGATCCTGGAAAAAACACAAGAAGTCCAAATCGATACCCAGCACCTATTTTTCGATTTCAAAGCCGCATACGACAGCATTTATAGAGACGAACTATACAGAGCCATGTCTAGTTTTGTATACCGCCCAAACTCGTCCGTTTGTGTAGGATGACGATGGAGAATTATCGCTGCACCATCAGGGTCGGAAACGAGCTCACCGAAACATTCGATACCGAAAAAGGATTTAGGCAAGGCGATGCGCTATTATGTGACTTTTTCAATTTGGTACTTGAGAGGATTGTGCAAAACTCCCGAGCCAACACCAGAGGCCCAATTTTCCAAAAATCGGTGAAACTACTAGCATACGCCGACGATATTGACATCATTGGAAGGACGATGTCATAGCCACGTTTGCTAGTATAGAGAAGGAAGCGGCAAAAATGGGTTTGGTAGTATATGAGGGTAAAACTAAGTATATGCTGTCAACACGAAAGGACACAGAACATCGACGAATTGGACAGAACGTCACCATTGACAGATATAACATTGAGGTAGTACGGGACTATTTCTACCTCGGCTCCGCTATTAAATCTGACAACAACATCTCGTCAGAAATCAAACGAAGAATTACTATTGCAAACCGCTGTTTCTTCGGGCTAAGAAGGCAATTTAGTAGTAAAGCCCTCACTCGAACTACTAAGGAGATCCTATATAAGACCCTGATCATCCCAGTCCAGCTCTACGGCGCTGAAGCATGGACCGTATCAAAAGCGGATAAAGAAATCCTTGGTCGATTCGAGAGAAAATTTTTTCGAAAAATCTTCGGTCATGTTTGCGTTGACGGCCTATGGAGACGAAGATTCAACCACGAATCACGAACTGTACTTTCTGGTCGCTCTTTATGCCTGAACGCATGTTGTACTAAAAAACTAAATTCGAAAAAAGGACATTCGTGCTGATCTGAAAAGAATCTCAGTTCAGTTTAGTATTACTATTCATCTGTTACTGTCCCCCCAATTTAAATTTAAACTGATATTCTTTTTTTCTTATATGTAAAATGTAGGTAAATTGTAGAAATGAATATAATTTTCTTTTTCTGATTATTTTTATTAAATTCATATTTAAAATTATTTTTTTTCAGCTTTAAATTTAATTTATTTGCGCCTCACACGCCCAGTATGTTGGAATACAAACATATTATGACAGCTTGTGAAGCATGAAGCACCACACACAAATTCTCCTTAAATATGAAAACAAAAGGAATCAGAAGAAGTACACAAAAATATGTTAACATTTTTATAAAAAATAAGCTTTGATGTTATTAAGTAAAATATCCGTATATGTATACAAAAATGTGTTTATGCAAACATATTTGTATACAAAAAGATCAACAACCTCTGTGTAATATATGGAATACTGATATCCTTGGAAATCACGTAGGGGAATGAAAATACGACATACTCACTTAATTAAAATTATAATGTGTAGAGACACACACGTGTGTATTCGTTAGATTTAATATGTTCTAGGACAATTTTTTTTTATAAATATGGGTAGAGTTGGCTAGTACAAACATATTAAAAAATGAAAGCTAAGCGGTATGGTAAAGGCAATAAGATTATCAACCCTTGACTGTTAGTCATATTTGTATATTTTGTATATACATTCGATTATGCTATTGGATATAATATTGACTCTGTCACACTGCCAAGGATTTAAGAGAGAGAAGCTTTGAAAGATCTAAAATGGAAGGAAACTGCAAGGGATTTGATTATAGGGCCGACAGGAAATGGATATATTTTTGGGTTCATTGACTGGTATAATCTATTATAACAACTTAAGAACCTGGATGGTGGAGTTCCTTGATATCGTACAGCAACAAGACATTAATATACAACAGCTTTATCTTCAGGATGGATGTACTTTTTGTTCTTTACAGTAGAGTATGTATACTTCCCTGGCGTGAAGAAATGGAAAGTCGATTCCGCGGATCAGCCCAACTGATTTTAATTTCCTTTGACCATTTTTTTCTAGGACCTACGAAATGTTTTTTTTAAATAGATATGCAAAACTGCCCTCATTGGTTGTGATGCTAATGCATATCATACTTTTTTTGGCAACTCCAACATTAACGACCGAGGGGAGTTACTCTTTGATTACTTTTTAAAGACAAACCTCCTCCTCTGTAACTTGGGCTCCGTCCCTTCCTTCATAAACAGAAGTAGCCAAGAAGTGTTAGACATTACGCTTGCCTCACATAACATAATAAGCCTGATTAGGAACTGTAGAGTCTCTAACGAGCACTCCTTCTCAGACCACAGATACATCTATTCACTTTGGACGACACTTCCCCAGTGCTGACCACGAGTCACTATATAGAGCCACTTTAGCCAATAAGCTTCTCTCTAAAACCTTAGTACAACCGAGTAACGAAACAGAACTGGATAGCCAAGTGGCAATTTTTTCACTAGCTATGCACGATGCAAGGACATCAGCCTGCCCTATCAGACGGCATCGTGTGAAGGCCTCCGTGGTGGAACTCCAACCTCATCACTCTCAGGAAAAAATCTAGGCAAATATTCAACAAAGCCAAGAGCTCCGAAGGGGCACTAAGCTGGGACCAATATAAGTCTCTAAAAATTTAGAATATCGTGTTGAGAAAGGAAATGAAAGCATCCTGGCGCATCTACTGTGTTAGTATAGAAGAAACCTCAGAGGCTTCTAGACGACTTAAAATCATCTCGGCCATTATTTATAAGCCCGGTCCTACTCCTATTCGAGACGACTAGGAGTATTGTTACATATGGTACGGTGTCGTGGAATATGTGTGTGTCCATTAATAGTCTTTCGGAATGCAGTTATGCAGTGTCCACCCTAAAAGAATTCCCATTGTGACCAGACTTGCTCTTCATTTTACAGCTGCTCAAAATGAGGTTTATTTACCAATGCTATCTAAGAGAACTAGATGTAGAATAGCATCTATGACTGGCGATGGGGTGGTTCGTAGAGCTCTTCTAAAGCGAATCCAAGAAAATCCTTAAACGTTTCTTAGAAGGTTGCAGTAAGAGGCTATGTCTAGAGCCGTTCACTATAAAGGAGTATGAGTCTAATAATGGGAACGCGTAAAGGTCGAAAGTGGTTTGTGGTAGAATATCCCATTTCTGCCGGAATGCAAAAAGTTACATGAGCAAAGGACTACGATGTCTTTTTTTCGGAGTTCCTCAATATTGGCTTTTTAGTTAAATTTCTTGTGCACAGCCAAATCCAGAGACGGTCGCAATTTACTTTTAGAGGGTCAAGAAAAGGACCAGTTCGGTTTTTTGAAAGTTCGAGCTAAGTCCATGCCTGGCTGGCCATTTGGAGAGCATTGAAACCCTGTTTTGCAATAACGGCTTACGGAAAGTTCCAGATAAGTCCATGTCTGACTGGCCATTTAGAGAGCACTGAAGCCCTATTTTGCAATAGCGCTTTATGGGTATTAGGTACATTCCTAATAATACAGCTATTGATACGGTATCTGTATGGGCATTGCAGTCTACGTTACGAGTATCTTCTTTTGTACCAGATTCTACAGCAGATGATATATGAAACCTTGGTCGGACCTTCGTTAACGTTTTTGTTAAGGGGCTAGGAAAACTATGATAATGACAGATATCAACATGAGGTGCGCAATATACACCTTACAAAAAAAAAGTCCATTAGAAATTAAAGGGGAATAGGACCCTACCTCAACCGACACGAAGTTTGCAACTGGATATTTCCATTGATAAGGACAAGGCTAAGGGAAGAGCTGTTGAGGACCATGTGTACCCTGGACTTTTCGCTTAAATCAGTATGTAACGGGTGATCCAAGTAGAGATACTTTTTTCAATAGCCTTTTTTGACAGATCACGTGTGAGTCGTGTCATGCTGTCATGTTATTTTTGTTTAGTATTGTTTGGCATTTCATAATGGAAAGACTTACGCGTGAACAACGTTTACAAATTGTTCAACTTTATTATGAAAATTCACGTTCTGTGAGGAATGTGTTTCGTGCACTTCGCTCAACTTATGGTCAACATAATCGGCCTACTGAGCGTACTATTCGCAACACCATCGCCCATTTTGAGACCCAGCATTCATTATTGGATAATTTTCGACCGAATAGGCCACGTCCAGCACGCTGTGAAGAAAATATAGCGGCCGTAGCTGAGAGTGTACACGAAGACCGTAGAGAGTCGATTCGGCGCCGTTCGCAGCAACTCGGACTGACGTATTGAACGACTTGGCGCATTTTACGTCAAGATCTTAAATTGAAAGCGTACAAAATACAGCTTGTGCAACAACTGAAGCCGCTCGACCTTCCCAAGCGACATCGCTTCGCTCTATGGGCTCTTGAAAAGTTCCAAGAAGATCCGACGTTTTCGAGGCAAATTTTGTTTAGCGATGAGGCCAATTTCTGGCTCAATGGGTATGTAAACAAACAAAATTGCCGCATTTGGGACGAAGAGCAACCTGAAGAGATTGAAGAACTGCCACTTCATCCAGAAAAAAACAACGGTTTGGTGTGGTTTGTGGGCCGGTGGAATCATCGGTCCATATTTCTTTAAAAATTATGCCGGTGCGAATGTAACCGTCAATGGCGACCGTTATCGTGCCATGATAACCGACTATTTGATGCCTGAAATTGAAGCTCGTGATCTCGGCGACATTTGGTTTCAGCAAGACGGCGCCTCTTCCCACACATCGCATCAATCAATGGACTTATTGAGAGAACATTTCGGTGAGCACATAATTTCACGTTTTGGGCTGGTCGATTGGCCACCAAGATCGTGTGATATCACACCGTTAGACTTTTTCCTGTGGGGATATGTAAAGTCAAAAGCTTATGCCGACAAACCCGCTTCGATTCAGGCCTTGGAGGAAAACATCACGCGTGTCATTCGCCAGTTACCAGTCGAAATGCTCGAACGAGTGATCGAAAATTGGACTCAACGGATGGACCATCTGCGACGTAGCAACGGCCAACATTTGATAGACATAATCTTCAAAAAATAAATGCCAAAGAATGTTCTTTCAAATGATAATAAACATTCTCCATTAAATTTGAATTTTCTGTGTTTTTTTCTTTAAAAAGTAGGGAACCTCGAAATGGATCACCCTTTAAATACACGGGGTGACAACATATTTTTTTAAAAGTCTATAAGACCCATTGTATGAATCAGCTTTTTTTATAACGTACGTAGGTAGGCACATATTTAAAGTTTCATGTTGCAAAGTTTTATTTTTCTCCGTGGGCTGGTGGAAATCTTCATAGACACGATGAGCACGTGCCCAAAGTAGTGTGAGATTTTTACTCAGTAAAACCACCACCCATTTTGTATTTCTATTGCAACTAAGTATTCGACAATTTTTTTTATCACGAGTATATAATATGTTTGGCAGGTAACTTTCCTTTGAGAGTTCCTGCTTTTTCCGCAATTTATAGCGCGGTTTGTTATTATCGGTCCAAATCTAAGGGTTTAGTTCCTTGAAGACGCTGCAATATACTTGTTTCGTCAAGAAATTGGAGGACTATTGTGTAAACATTTTTTATGTTTTAGTGCAAATTTTTTTGTTTCATCTTTAACCGCGGGAATACCCAGATCTCTGATGATGATGTTAACATTTTTTTCAAAAATTTGTAAAATGTTTAGATTCGCAAAGTTTTGAAAAGTATTTCAGGTAGGTGACGACCCACAAAGGTCATACACTCAATAAACCGATTTTTATGATTTGTCTGTGACCCTTACCAGCATAGCAGCGAGTATATTGACAATTTCTACCCGGATTCAGTTCCTCAGTTCTTGAAGAGACCCTGGACGGTTGACATAAGCGGTCTTAAGCAAAAATCACAAGAGGCCAATACGGGAAAGCGTCACCCTCAGGTGACGTCTTCATACTAAATAAGCCGACTTTTGGCCCTATCACCATCAAGTCCTGGCATCATGCAAGAAGTACACGCGCACACATGAATGGTTGTGAGAAAAATCTAGGCCCAGGGTATTAACGAGCATGTTGCGCCAACAATTTTTTTACCATTATAGCAGTCGGTATGTCGGTAATTTCTCCCAGGATGTTGGCCTTCAGGGAACTCATTCTGTAACTTTCGAAATGATAATCCAGGAAGATAGTGTAGGAGACTGCTAGGTATGTAGCATTTAATTTTTATATTGTTTGTGTACACATAGTTTATATAAATTACATGGTACAAACCCAGAAAGTCGCCTTCACTATCGTCAACGATTATTGTTTTGAAAACAAGGGAATGAGTACCCAGGTCTTGGTTCATGAACGGTTGACAAACCAAAAATGACAGGGGGCCCAACACGGGAGAGCAAATATCCATTCCTTTGATTAACACAATTGGAGCCCTCACTGCATACAAGTTCTTAGGTGATGTGATGGGCCGAGGGACCCCAGTTTTTCGTCTTATCATACTCGTGGTTTATGTGAACGTAGTGACCCATGTATTAATCGATTTCCTGTTCAGGGCAGGTCCCAACGAGGCAACATTGAAAGGATTTTTGAAGGCTTGTAGGGTTGATCACAGGACATCTATTCGAAAAGTAGATCTCGACGGCAAACGAAGGATTGTCGCTGATGGAACATGTCCCAGCGGGGCTACATTGAAGCGATTTCAAATGCGCGTTGTATTGCGATTGTAGAACATCCGGTTGAAAAGTAGGCCATTGTTGTGAGTCAGGGTCAGCGGAGGAGGGCATGGCTTGTGGTTGCTCAGCTAAGCTCGTCGGACGGGGTAGTTCTTGCCCGCTAACCACACACCACCTGCTCGACAAACATTTTGTTCGTGTCAAAAATTTCAAGAAAATCAAACAAGAGAAAAAGGAAGCTACGTTGCGTTGACGACGGACGGACCTCTAAAGGTAGAAAAGTAAACACGAAAAGGGAAAGGCACTACTCATGACCGATGCTACCATCGGTGAGAAATCTGGGAATACTTCGCGTGTCTAAACGATACTTGTAATTGCGTGAACCTCTGACTATCCTAATGTATGATGGCGACAATAAGAGATCACTCCTGCTCCGCAAGGAGCAAGCAAGCATTTCTAAAAAGTGGTATGTTGGGGTACCCTGAAAAACAAGTTTTATACGTAAATGGAAATTTCCACTTCTGCTTGTTCAATACTCAACCCGATTCGGTAGCGTTATCACAAGGATATCAGCTTAAAAAATACTGCTAGAGTTTGCTTATAAATATCACAAATGTGTTTAACGCGATATTTCGGAGTAGGCTATAAAGACTCTCTATGTTATAAGGTATTCAGTTTATCGTACATAGACTATAGACTAAACAGAGATCGATAAGTAATTTCCTTCTGGTTGGATGAGAGTCCTAAAATTCCAAGTTATACATTCATTTGTAGGAAAAACTTTCCAAATAAAACTAAAATAGATACACACAACATAACAAATATTACAAAAGTCGTACAACTTATTCCAATCCTTATACAAATACGACGTTATGTGCAGACATAACTCCATTTTATGCTCGTCATATAACAATTGTTAATCCGGATTCCAGCTCTCCAACTTATCTATCATTTTTCAACCCACTCCCTTGTATTTATCTACGCCATTGTACAATTCCCACACAAAACAAACATCATAACCCATATAAATGTTTCCAACTTTGTAGTCCTTTGAGGAAACATACACAAAAACAAGAGAGAGAGAGAAAAAACACCCGGTAAAACCGACAAATTATTCTCTCATATTTCTACTCGGTCATAATCCTGATGTTCTCGAATTTTACAAAAGAATAATGTCCGAAGAAATATGAGGAAGTAAAATCCTTGTGCTAAGTTCTGCAAGATGAATGAGATATCCTTTAACAAAAAAAATTAAACAAAATCTCCTCCTCTCTACGGCATTGTACTTTTAATAGACAAACGAATAAAACACCCAAAAAAAAACATTCAATGGACGGTTACAAGGTTTATAAAGAAGAGGACCCTATCCTGGTATGATGTTCCCCCTCATTTTCACACTTATCTCATGCATTTTATTAATTTTATAGAACATCATGCCCATGAACTAAAATGACAATCATTTATAACATCCCTGGCTATTATCCATCATCACAGCGTGAGAGTCGGGCGTGCGGGTAGTCCATCCCCCATCCCCAGTGACTTATTCACACTTTCCGCAATGATTGCTGTAATATGACACAGTTGGCAGTTGTACCGGAACGGTGGAGGCACGCCACAATAAAAGGAGATGTCCTCCCTTCCAACCAAAGTATGATAACGTTACACTTCCCTTGGCGATGTTGTGTTTGTTGCTTTCCGTACCACAGCGGTGCCCCGTACGCTATATGGACGTGAAAAGGATGACGACGATATGGAGTGTGGACGACAACAACGCACGGTGTTTTGACTGCTACTGCGATTTCAGAAAAAAAAAAAACCGCAATGTAAGCGTGCGACATGGGATATGGTAATAACATTTAAATGAATTACCTTTCAAGTATGTGAGCAAGGACTCTCACAATACGCCAGCTCTCAGTTATTCTTTCATCCCTCGCCAACGTTCTCGAGATGTACGGCAAGGATATGTGACAGAATGAAAAGTTTGCGGCGATATTGCCAGTTTGAGAAGTGTGGTATTTTCCTTTTTTTAAGGCATTAAAAGGACTTCTGTCTTTTCCTCGCCCGAATGCTTACACTCTGTTATGAATGTCCTGGACTATGTTAAGATAACGCGTTTCGGGGGAAATGATGTGGAAAATATTTTTCAACTCGTTGTTGTGTCCTTATTTTTATTCGATTTTTTTTTTTATTTTTTTGCTGCTCCTGTTGTGACAGAGGAAATATGTGCTGCTGGAGGTCTGCCTTCTACTGGAGGTCCTTTTTATAGTTTGGGAAAAATTTGCATTTGCTGGTGTACGATGATGGTTTTGTTCCCTTTTTCGAGATACGGTTTTACAAGGATTCTTGTAGAATCCTTCCCTCTTATTTTTTTGGGAACGCTCAAATAAAAATAAATAAACCAGAGGTGGCAATAATCGTAAAAAAAGAAATAAAATTACATTGCACGGATATTACACTAATTTTTTCGGTGTAGCTGGTGTTGCCTGCCGAGGAATGGCCCCATTTATGCGAAGGGTTCAGGTGAGTGGGAAGCTTTGTGGCGATTAAGGGAAATGAAGGCAAAATTAACTTGACACTGGTTTTATTCATATCCTTGGGTGGGTTTTAAGTTGACACTTGGGAAGTGTTTAAAGTCCTGAAAATTAAGGTTGGTTTGTGCCGTTAGAACTATAAATATTTAAGGACGTTTTTTTGTGGATATTTTTGGGTCGTATAACCGGCTTATTTGGCGATGGTGTAGTTAATATTGTATTATCGAATGGTGAAGGAACAAATTGTCTATTTTGTTGAATTTATATTGTGTACTGGCTAACCCAAAATATATACACTAACCAAAGTTTTGTGGAAAATGACTGCCCAAAAAGTACAAATACGTTTTTTTTGCACAATTCTCCTAAAAATAATGTGGAAGAACTTAAGTGACAGAGCCTTGAGTTTTTGGAATTGAATATTTTATTGTGGTCTTTTCTGGCCTTGATGGGTCAAGGTAAGAGTTCATCGTCATCCCCAACAGATTGAAGAATTTGGGTGGAATACAAAATGTCTACATAAATCCATTAAAGTTAGTCCCTACAAGTGCTGTAGTAAGAGGCTTTCAAGTCGATGAATAGGTGAGAGGTATCAATTTGGACTTCTTCAGTCTTTTTCCCAGGATCAGCTCCGGCTAGCCTCTCACTATCAACTCCTACTCTCACCTCCACGCTAGTGACTGGTGGGTGCCTAGTACCTCGACTGGAGATGGGGTAATAAACCCATGTGGAAGGTCGTTGGTGGCAGCAAACGAAAGAGGGGGGGGAGGAGTGTCCTCTCACTGATGGAGTCAACGGTGGTGCCTACAGCTCCAGTTTGATCGAACTGGTAGTGTAATTAATATATGAGCTGCTTCGACATATTTGAACACCAGGTCTATAAGGATTTCCAATAATGAGCCAGGGCGTTGGAAAAGAGTTGGTGGCGGAAGAGCTCTCAATGGGTCAACGACAGCGCTCATATCCCAAAACAGGCTGCTGACATCGGTATTTTCCGACCCGCTGTCCTAGGGTCAAAACAAGGGCCTGGCCCTCCAGGTTGGGGGTTGTGCTTTGGGTTAACTACCCATCCTTGGAAAAAAGCAATCGCCAGAGACCGCCAATACCTTCGCGCAACGCGTATCCCTTAACCTCTCGATTCACACTACACCACCAGCATCTAATGTCGAAGAACAATGGCAACGATGCCAACAAGCCATTAGATCAGCCGCAACTGATGTGCTAGGTTTCTAGCGGCCACCAGCAAGAAACCCCTGGTTTGATGAGGAATACCACAGATGCTCGCATCCAAGAATGTGGCAGGTGAAGACGAGAGCTGCCATTGAGCTCTATAGGCAAAGAAGAAGGGATAAACATCGGCTTTTCAGAAAGAAGAAAAAAGAGCAAGAAAAGCGCGCGATCGAGGATATAGAGAGGTGCCACTCCAGGAACGATGTTCGCAAGTTTTACCAAAGTGTAAAACGTCAAAGCCAAGGATACAAGGCTCGAACAGAATCCTGTCGAGATGAACAAGGAAATATTGTAGTTGAGACACAGTCGATGCTGAGGATATGGAAGAACCACTTCTGCAGACTGTTAAACGGCGATGACGAACAACATTCCGCTGTCAGGCAGAACGAACCATAAATGACGGCCTTCCCGCTGAGCTTTATAAAAGGTGGCGGAGATGACTTGGTAAGTAACATCCACCAAGCCAAATCTGGTAAGATGAAAGCATGCCTGAAGAATGGAACCTCAGCATCGTTTGCCCTATCCACAGAAAAGGAGACCATCTGAACTGCGCCAACTACAGAGGCATAAGTCTGCTCAACATCGCCTACAAGTCCTATCTGCCTTAATATGTGAACGCCTGAAACCGTTTACCAACAGCCTGATCGTGCCTTATCAGTGTGGTTTTAAGCCAGGAAAGTCCACAATCGATCAAATTTTCATACTTCGGCAGATCCTGGAAAAAAACCCAAGAAGTCCAAGTCGATACCCACCACCTATTTATCGATTTCAAAGCCGCATACGACAGCATTTATAGAGACAAACTGTACAGAGCCATGTCTAGTTTTGGTATACCGCCCAAACTCGTCCGTTTGTGTAGGATGACGATGGAGAATTCTCGCTCCATCAGGGTCGGAAACGACCTCACCGACACATTCGATACCAAAAAGGGTTTAGGCAAGGCGATGCGCTGTCATGTGACTTCTTCAATTCGATTCTTGGGAGGATTGTGCAAAACTCCCGAGCCAATACCAGAGGCACAATTTTCCAAAAGTCGGTGCAACTACGAGCATACGCTGACGATATTGACATCATTGGTAGGACTCAACGTGGTGTCATAGCCACGTTTGCTAGTATAGAGAAGGAGGGGCGAAAATGGTTTTAGCAGTAAGTGAGGGTAAGACTAAGTATATGCTGTCATCACGAAAGGACACACAACATCGACTTTATCTACCTCGGCTCCGCTATTAACTCTGACAACAACATCTCGTCAGAAATTAAACGAAGAATTACTCTTGCCAACCGCTGTTTCTTCGGGCTAAGAAGGCAATTTAGTAGTAAAGCCCTCACTCGAACTACTAAGGAGATCCTATATAAGACCCTGATCATCCCAGTCCTGCTCTACGGCGCTGAAGCATTGACCCTATCAAAAGAGGATGAAGAAATCCTTGGTAGATTCAAGAGGAAAATTCTTCGAAAAATCTTCGGTCCCGTTTGCTTTGACGGGCTATGGAGACGAAGATTCAACCAAGAACTATACGAGCTGTACAGCGACATACCCCTAGTCACAAAACTCCGCATAGGACGTTTAAGATGGTTAGGACATGTAGAACGAATGGACACCAATACTCCGGCTCGCAGAGTTTTCGATTCCCAGCCAGACGTCGGACGTAGTAGAGGGAGACCTCGCCTTAAGTGGCGCGCACAAGTAGAAACCGACCTCAACCAACTTGGAGTACTCAAGTGGAGGCAGTTAGCTAAGGACCGAGCTAATTGGAGAGGCATGTTGGTTGAAGCCCAGGTTCATCCCGGACTGTAGCGCCACTTAAGTAGGTAAGTAAAGGAGTTTTGAAAGTGTGGAAGTTAAAATTTAAGTTGTTGCTAAAAATGATTCTTAAAAAGGCCGAATCAGTATAATCTATGAATCAATAAAAAATGTAAGCTTTCTTTTTGCGTGAATTATGGGACGCCCTTTACTTTCGACTCATATGAAAAAAAATTATAAAATTAATTTAAACAATGCCAAAAACTTGTAACATCAAAATTGTATTGAATCCTTCTTTCTCTTTAAATGACAATCACATATAGATAAATATATACAAACATTGGAATCATCGAGCCTTATTGATTTCAAGAAAGTCTCATATTTGATTATTAAACCACATGCCTTAAGTACGATTGTTCGTGATAATGCTCAATTAAGGATAACAAAAAATAATGAGCAATCTACACAATCAATCATATTCTCAGTATGCTTGTCTGAACAGAAAAATTGGTCATTATAATGCACCCACTTACATTAAATACGTTTCCCATCCCAACCAATAAATCACTCTGCTCCTCTTTGTTATCAAAAAATTCATTGAATCCAACAGATTCCCCAAAATCATAACGCCTAATCTAGCTACTAACGCAAAACAAGCATGTGTTAATAAATCACGGAAAAACCTCCTCGAACAATAAATAATTCATCATAGACACGATGAAATTCCACAGAAAAGAACCAGAAAAAAAAGTATTTACTTATCATTCCCATACCGACGTCAATAGAAAACACGACATCAAGTAGACGTAGATATCCTGCGAACATTATTTCTCATCTAGAGCCCAGGCATACCGCCTACAATTTAAACCATCCCACAACCACCCACACTGGCAATAGCTGAGGACCTAATCTCAGCACGTACGTTCACGGAAAACAGTCACATTCAACATTGGTCTGAGTGGAATAAGAAAATTCCACGGTCGGGTAATAATATGCTAAGTTGTCCTATATTAAAACCGGCAAAATCCTTCACAAAAACAACATCAACTTCACATATACATGGGTACAGAGAAATAATTTGTCATTCTCAGTGGGTAAAGGACAAAAACCTCTGGGCTACGTACCTATTTTATCAGCAAAAAAAATATCCAATTTCTCTCCTTGCGGCAGATGAATGAAAATGAGGTGGAACTCTACCTCAAGACAAAAGGTAGAAAGGTACGAATGGTATTTTCTACTTTTTTTTGTATTTTTTTGTAAACTTTTTGACAGTTGTACACTTGATTAAAACATGTGTTACACTGAATCACTCACAACGAAACAAATAGCAAGGACGACGTGAGCATGTTGTCCTCTTTTGAATTAATCAAGGTTGTTGGTTGGCATAGCATTTTATTTTTTTTTCTGACACATATCCTAGATATGGATCTAGAATTTTTGTATCTTTTTTTTTTTTGATAGACAATTTTTTTAATAATTTCTTTTTTTTTTACAAAAACAACAATTTAATGGTGCTTGTTAATGATCATGAAAACATTTCTTTTTTTAATTAAATTTTTCACAACAGACAAAATTCTGAACACTCACGCACTCGAATTCGAACCGAGACTAAATGATTTTTTTTTCAATTAAAAAACTAAAAACACATATCTACGAGATGATTTTTTCTATATAAAACCACTTAAGCACGCAGACGAGAGGATGGGCAATTCATTTCGTTTAGCTGTCGCATGAAATAATTTTTCAGTTGGCACTCTACAGATGAAAATGATTTTTTTTCTTTTTTTTTGGCACAAGGATTATTAGTGAATTTATCTAAAGATTTTATTTTTCATTTCGCATTCTAATGAATACACACACTTAAACACTTTTTCTTTTCATAATTTATTTTTATTTCATTTAGTTGTGGCTATGGCCTTGTCACATGATTTGTAGATACTTTTTTGTATCTTAACTGAAACTATCAGTTAATATGAATATTTGCCCACGTGATTTTATTCGCTGTGCAATGTTATCGGAGATATGAAATTCAAAAAAAAAAAAACACTAAATTCCGAATAAAATAGTTTCGTCAGAACGCGCCAGATATCCGTGAAAATGGTGTTTCTTTAGCGATTGGTCTGTGCGACGTTTAGCCCGGATTTGTAGAAACATTTCGGTGGAAAATCTACCGTACGACTAAATTGGTACAGCACTCAGCATCTGTGTGTCGGAAAAGTTGAGTGAGCTTTTTTTGCTGGTGTGTCTGGGAAAGTATCCGATATTTTCCGAGTTCATTTTGCGCATTTCATTCATTTGAGTTGCGATTTGGTTACTTCCTTGATGTGATTCATTTTTGGATGAACTTTGAGGGGGTATTTTGCATTTCTCCAGCTTTCTCTCAGACTGGGGGAAAGGAAAATTCTTGAATGACATAGAGTTCATCGAAAGAAATTTCCCAACTTTGTTCATCGCAGAGTGAATGAGTGGAAATTCGGCATCCATTCATAGAATCAAAGATCTGATTGAAGGAGATGTATTTATGGCGTTGAGTTCACTTTAATTTGTCTAGGAGGTATGAAATATGAGTGTAGGCTGTGTTGCACGTGGAGGAAAATACAAATGAGTGTCTTAGGGTTTTTTTTTAATGGATGTTGTCAAAGATTTTAATGCGTTTTGGTATTCACGAATAATGAAAGACATTCCAATGAGCTAAAATTAATTTCAATGGTGAATGTGGTAAGCAACGCGAAAATATAAAATATGAATAGAAAACAAAATTGGCATACTAAAACTATATTTTAGGATCATTTTATTTATATCTAAATATGCAAGAATATGATCAATATCTGTGCACAAAGTTCCAAAACATTTAAGAATGCGCTAAACTCGAGAACTGGTGAAAGGATTTCGATGTGATTTTCACTGTTATGATCCTGGGAATACTAAAGTGTATTCAAAATTACTTTATCACTCAGAGGAGCTGAGCACTAGAGAAGCATTCGATGTCTAGTGGCAGAAATCAAATTGTTCTTCATTAAAATTGTACCCGGGAGAAGTCGGGCCAGATATTGCTAGTTTTTTATAAACTGTGTCCGAAAATTCTGTTTGCTTACCAGATTTTAAAAATTTATATTTTTTTTTGAGAAGCTAATATTTATATTTATTTATTTACATCAATTCGAGATCTTTTAAATCTACATTTAGACTACAGAAAGTTAACAATTCAAACAAAAATAAAAATAAATAGATAGTTCTTAATATATAATCCTATGTATGTACATGTATGTATAATTGAATATAATTTACTAAATTAAGAAGTGCAATAACAAGTTGTTTTTTAAAGTAAGTCTACTTGTGTGGAAGTTAAAATCTATAGTGTCAGATATTAAATTGGTTTCTCTAACACAGCGAGTTATAGGTTCATTTCGTGCATAGTTAACCCTATGTTCATTTTCGCGGAGCAGAAAAAGTTCTCTTAGCTGTCGAGATGGTGCATAAAGATCAATCAAAGATAATAGAAAAGGGCATTTAATATGGTATGATAAAATATCACTTACAAACATAATTGAGTAAATTTTCCGTCTATTTTCAAGTGACTGAATGTCGAGAAGTTGACATCTAGTAGAGTAGGAAGGAGTTTCGATGTTCCAACCTAGTTTCCATATAGCAAATCTAGTGAATTTTTTTTTGGATATTTTCAATTCTTTTCGAATGAACGTTGTAATATGGATTCCAAATCACACAGCTGTATTCTAAAATTGATCTAACATACGAGCTAAATAGAGATTTTATAGTAAATGGATCCTTAAAGTCTTTGGAATTGCGTTTAATGAAACCTAACATTGAGTTTGCTTTGGTTACAATATATTCCACGTGTTTCACAAAGTTCAATTTTTGGTCAAAGACTACACCGAGGTCTTTTTTCTCTGATACTCTTTCAAGAACATTGTTTTCAATTTTGTAATCAAAGAAAACTGGTGACATGTTACGAAAAAATGAAAAACATTGATATTTAGAGACATTCAAGAATAATTGGTTAACACAACACCATTCTGTTAGCCTTTGAAGGTCATCCTGTAGAAGGAGACAATCATCAATCGATTTTATACATCTAAGAAATTTTAAATCATCTGCAAACAGAAGTCGAACTGAATTTTTAAAGATTTCAGGCATGTCATTAATAAAAATAAGAAAAAGAAGTGGACCAAGATGGCTTCCTTGGGGAACACCTGATGACACGAAAACGGGATTTGACAGTATTTGGTCAATAGATACAAATTGTATACGATCTTTCAGGTAGGATATTAACCATTTCAACATACTTGAATGCAAACCCAATCTTTCCAATTTTTTGATTAAAATAAGGTGGCTGACTCTATCAAAGGCCTTTGCAAAGTCGGTGTAAATTACATCGATTTGGTAACCTTCCTCGAGTTTATTAAGAATAAAATTTGAAAAAAATTGCAAGATTGGTTGTTGTAGATTTTCCTGTTGAAACGGTGAAATATATTCCCTGAGTAAAAAAGCCAACTTAGTGCATACAATTTTTTCAAAAAGTTTTGGTATAGACGATAGTTTGCAAATTGGACGATAGTTAGATATTTCCTGCTTCGGACCAGTTTTGTGAATTGGAATAATAAAGGATTTTTTCCACTCTGAAAGAAAATCTCCACTCACAAGAGAGCTGTTAAAAAGGTAAAATAGGGGCTCAGAGAGAGAGCAGTTGCACATTTCTTAAGAACAATTGGAGGAATTCCATCCGGACCAGGATTGTTATCACAGTTCAAATTCAAAAGACCATCTTCGATTTCAGAAATGTTGATTTCTAATTGACCAATGTCAACCATACACGCATTACTAAAATATTCAGCTATTCTTGGATGATCTCTATTTGAACTTGTATAATTGGATTGAAAATAATCAGCAAATAAATTGCAAATAGTTGAAAGATCAGAATATGTAGAACCCAAGTATTGCATACTACTAGGTATTCCATTTGATTTTTTTTTTACTTTTGATGAAGGACCAAAAACATTTACTATTTTTTTTAAGGTTTGATTCAATTGTCAACATGTAATTTTTGAATAAAAACTTGTTAAGAACATCGAATTCTCGCTCCAACCGGATATAATTACTTTTACTTCCAGAATTACAAGCGATTTTGTAAGCCTTGTTTTTTTTGTTACTTAAATTACAAAGCCTTTTATTAAACCACGGAGGCTTTGAATTATTGTTAATTTTGACTTTAGGAACGTATATATTAATTGCCTCTTTCAGATTATCAGTTAAACAGTTGTAGAATTCCATCAAATTCATCGAATTAAGATGTAAACGCCACGGAATTTGCGACATATAACTCGCTATGCCTTCAAAATTTGCTTTTGAATAATTTAACTTTAGTTTACTACAATTACGTGATTTAAAATACTCATAGAATCAAAAATTAACACACAAAGCATGATGAACAGAATTGGGAAAAATTGGATACAATGACTTATTAACCGATATTATTAGTTCTCTATCCACAAAAACAAGATCAAGAAGACGATTAAAATCATTTTGCCAACAATTAATTTGAACTAAGTCATAACTAGCAAAAGAGTCAATTACTTCAATTTCATAATCATTATTTACATTGAAAGGTAAAAGTTGAAATTCTTCGGGATCAAAAACCCAATTAATGTTTTTTAAATTGAAATCTCCAAGTATTATAATGTGTTCATTGTCCTTCAGCTTCGATAAATAAAATTGACAGTTGTTTACATGAATTTTATAAAGATCAAATGAGCTTCTTGGTGGAATATAACTTACAACAACAAATAATACAGAACAATTTTGAAAATTTACTCTAACAATAATTTGATCGATGTCATAAGAATAGGAAGATGAAGAAGAAGGCAAAAATAATTCAACGCATGCGAAAGTGGAGCGAACTGCAAGCATCACACTTCCCCCTCTTTCTAATCCAGTTGTTAGAGAGCATCGATCTTTGCGAAAGACAGAATAATGTTGACTGTTGAATATTTCAGCATTGTGGTGATTGCTCGTAAGCCAAGTTTCGGTAAGAGCAATGAAATCATATTGTTTGGATGACGAAGATCAAATGTTTTTATCTTTTGTCCGCATGCCTCCAATGTTTTGGTAATAACCGAAGACTTCATTACGTGGACGTGTGTTGGTGAGTAATAGAGAAGGAGAAGAATGATGAGATGGTACAGTTGATTGTCAATTGAGTGTTGGTTCTGATGGTGGCTGTATGGCTGATGGCGATGGAGATGGTAAATTTTTTTTGAATTTAGTATGAAATTTGGTCGCAATATTCACCTGAAAGAAACATGTTATGAAGCAACCAAGAGCCTCATAAAGGACTAATTCGGCTGATTCCCTAAACGAAAGACAGACAGCGACGTTCGTATCTGCACCTTGAATGTGAGAATATTAAACAGGAGAGTTGCAGCCCAACAACTAGCGGAAGAAGTAAGCAACTTCAAAGCAGACATAACTGCCATCCAGAAAATACGATGGGATAGGCCGGACAAAAGAAGATGAAAAACTGTGACATTAACTACGAAAAGTCTTATAGTAAGCATCAACATCGAGGGGATTTGTTATAAATGCCAGACTTGGACAAGAAGTCGTATGCTTTCAAGACATAATCGACTGCATTGTAACAATCCACCTAACGGCCAAATTTGCCAATCTATTCCTTATATGCGCTCACGAACCAACGGAGGAAAAAATGATAAAGCGAAGGACGAGCTTCTTGAAAATTCTTATGAGCGACTAACGAGGTAAGATGTTAAAATAGTTCGGGGAGAATTTAACGTAGGAAGAGAAGACATCTTTAGCAGTATTGTCGGAAAATACAGCCTACACGTTAACACATCTGGCATTCGCAGAACGCGTATCCCTTAACCTCTCAAGTTGGTTGTAACTTGTTACTCGATTGACAATCATCTCATTAGTTGATAAACTTTGAGTGATACACATCGGTAGAATGGTTACTTTCGGTGAATGAGTTTTTGTGTGTGAAATCTGCGAATGTTTTAGGAAGGGAAGCGAACTCTTATAACGGGTCCGCCATCTAACGTTTTTTTTTTTTTCAACTAGTGCTTATTTCGTGAATGGTAACACTTAGCTCATGTCTGATTTGACAGATAATTAGTTTTATCTTTCCGCTGAACGAATATGGTTGTGTATGCGCTTGAACAACGCTGGGAAATATTGCGAAATTACTTTGAAAATCATGGTAATGTTGCAGAATGTGTGCGAAAATTGCGTACGGATTTTGGAAGAAGAGAAACACCGTCAGCTCTGTATGTTCGTTATCTTGTGAAAAAAGTGAAAGAAACTGCCATCCTCATCGATAAACCAAAGCGTGAAAAGCCAAAATCAGTGCGTACACCCGGGAATATTGCTGCTGTGGCAGAAAGTGTGCGTAAAGCGCCATCAACATCAATTCACCATTGTTCTCAACAATTGAACATTTCGGAGACATCATTGAGACGAATTTTGCATAAAGACCTTGGTATGACGCCATACAAAGTCCAATTGGTTCAGGAGTTGAAGCCAACTGACCATCCAAAGCGTTTTCGCTTCGCTAAGTGGGCCTGCGATCGACTAAGAGAAGATGCCGATTTTACCAAAAAAAATCATCTTTTCAGATGAAGCTCATTTTGATCTTGGCGGGTATGTAAACAAGCAAAATTGTCGCATTTGTGGCACAGAAAACCCGCACGCATATATTGAAAAGCCGATACACCCAAAACGAGTCCCTGTTTGGTGCGGATTTTGGTCCAGAGGCATAATTGGGCCATTTTTCTTCGAAAATGAGCAAGGAGTGGCCGTTACAGTCAATGGCGATCGTTATCGGGCCAAGTTGACAATTGAAGTTTTAAAGGACAATAGTCGTGAAGCCATTGGTGAAATACAGCTGCACACAATCGATAATGTCCTCAAAAATTGGACCGATCGTGTAGGCTACTGCATGGACAGCCGAGGCAGCCATTTGAATGAAATTATTAACCGGAAGGATTGTACTTTCAAATAAAAAAAGAAATTTGAGAAAATATTCAGTAGTTTTTTTATATCATTTTCAAAAAAAAAAAGTTATTTGGCGGACCCTTGACATACCTGAAACAAAACAACTTTTTAAAATTAAATCTAAATCTAGATTGTGTAAACGATACACGTGCTATGCAAATGCGTGCAATGCTAGTGCAGAATTTAATAACGAAAATTTAGTGAGAATTCCGAAGGTCAGTGTTCGACATAACCATTCTTCGCAAGAAGAACTTCGCGGTAAAATAAGTTTATTAAGTAAAATAAAAATAAATGTGCAAACGTTTCGCTTAAAAGAAGTGGTATTCGGGAAGTTGCCTCAACGTGATGTCATAGCCACGTTTGCTAGTTTAGAGAAGGAAGCTGCAAAAATGGGTTCAGCAGTAAATGAGGGTAAGACTAAGTATATGCTGTGAACACGAAAGGACACACAACATCGACGAATTGGACAGAACGCCACCATTGACAGATACAACTTTGAGGTAGTACGGGACATTGTCTACCTCGGCTCCGCTATTAACTCTGACAACAACATCTCGTCAGAAATCAAACGAAAAATAACTCTTGCCAATCGCTGTTTCTTCGGGCTAAGAAGGCAATTTAGTAGTAAAGCCCTCACTCGAACTACTAAGGAGATCCTATATAAATATAAGACCCTGATTATCCCAGTCCTACTCTACGGCGCTGAAGCATGGACCGTATCAAAAGCGGATGAAGTAATCCTTGGTCGATTCGAGAGAAAATTTCTTCGAAAAATCTTCGGTCCCGTTTGTGTTGACGGACTATGGAGACGAAGATTCAACTACGAACTATACGAGCTGTACAGCGACATACCCCTAGTCAAAAAACTCCGCAATGGACGTTTAAGATGGCTAGGACATGTAAAACGAATGGACACCAATACTCCGGCTCGCAGAGTCTTCGATTCCCAGCCAGACGTTGGACGCAGATAGGAAGACCTCGCCTTAAGTGGCGGGCACAAGTAGCAACCGACCTCAACCAACTTGGAGTGCGCAACTGGAGGCAGTTAGCTAAGGACCGGGCTAATTGGAGAGGCATGTTGGTTGAGGCCCTGGTCTCGGCCCAGGTTCATCCCGGAATGTAGCGCCACTTAAGTTAAGTTATTCGGGAATTTTTCGACGAGATGAAACCAATGCTTCTGTTCAGTTTGGCAAAGTAGGGCATCCCACATCTGCTTCAGAATTATGTGGAATTTTTAAAAGCCAGAGTGTGATGCAAAATTTCGGGATGTCTTGGTACAAAAGTAGTGAGCCATTCTAGAGAAGTTCCTACTGTCATAGAACCGGGATTTTCTTACTCCATTTTTATGTCTTTCTGGACGGTACTTTTAGTGTTGTCCCATCTTGCGGATATAAGCAACTCTGTATAATACATTTTGCTCACGACGATTTTGAAAAGGCTTGAGAAACGCTTTGCAGAAAATATTTCCGTCTGCCATATATACTACGTGCTGGTTTCATTTTTGTTAAGCAATTAGAAAAAGATCATCTAAGTTACCAGGATTCTTGGCTCATATAAACAAAAAGAAGGAAGCAAAGCGCCTCTACCGCAAATTTTAAGTTCTTCCTCTGTTAAAACCGAGTGATATGGAATCAGCGTTTGAAAATCTGAATAACGAGGCGAAAGATGTGCAGTTTAGAGTAAAAGGGGAGTACATCTTTCAAGATTTTCTGATATATTTCAGAAAACAGTGGATTTCGGTATTTCAATTAAGGATTTAAGAATATAATAGTTATGTTTTCGCAAAAATATAGTAGATAAAGTTTATAGTCAATTATATTTATTTAAGCATTTAGAATTTGAGAAAAAATAGTTCAAAGTACCATCAAAGTATATCATTAAAATAAAACGTTATTAAATAAAATAAAATGAAAACTAAAATTTAAATTTACTAAAATTAAAATAAAATTTAAAACATGTAAATTCAAAGCGAAATAAGGCCGACCCGGCTTTATTTCACTTTAGCAAAGTGAAATAAGACCGAATTCCAAAATTCGGCGTTATTTGAGGGCACCAGCCGCAGCTAGTTGTCTAGGTTTCTTGCTCCCATTAGCAAGAAACCCTTGGACATACTGCCGATTAGGACGAGAGCTGCCATTTAGCTCTATAAGCACAGTAAAAATGAAGAACATCGGCTTTTCAGCAAGCAGAAATAAAGAGAAAGAAAAGTGCATTATCGAGGATATAGAGATGTACCACTCCAGGAATTATTTTCGCAAGTTTAACCAAAGTATAAAATGTCAAAGCCAGGGAATAAAACAGAATCCTGTCGAGATGAACAAGAAAAATTTGAGGCACAGTCGATCCTGAGGATATGGAAGAACAACTTCTGTGATGACGACCAATATCCCGCTGTTAGGCAGAACGAATCATTCAATATTGTCGAAGATAGAGAAAACTACCAATCACCTTATTTCAATTATATGAGGATAGCAACATATAAACTTAAGCTTAACAAAGCTGCCGGAAATAACTGCCTTCACCCGAGCTTTAAAAAGCCGGCGGAGATGATTTGGTAAGTCACATCCGCCAACTCAAAAGTAAAACTGGGTCGGATGATATTACGCCTGAAAAATGGACTTCATCGTTTGCCCTATCGACAAAAAAGGAGACCCTCTGAACTGCGTCAACTACAGAGGCATAAGTCTGCTCAAAATCGCCTACAAGATGCAGCCGTAACATGTGAACGCCATGAGGGTAACAGCGGCCCTTATCAATGTAATTTAAGGTGAGGAAAGTCCAAAACTGATCAAATCCTCAAACTTCGGCAGATCTAGAAAAAAAACCCAAGAAGCCAAAATTGACACCCAATATCTAGTCATAGATTTCAAAGCCGCATACGACAGCATTTATAGATACGAACTATACAGCGCAATGTCTAGTTTTGGTATACAGCCCAAACTCGTCCGCCTGCGCAGGATGACGATGGGGAATTCTCGCTGCTCCATTAGGGTCTGAATCGACCTCACCGACATATTCGATATCAAAAAAGAATTTAGGCAAGGCGATGTACAGTGAAAAATTCCCCAGCCAACACCAGGGGCACAATTTTCCATAAATCAGTGCAACTACGAGCATACGCCGACGATATCGACGCCTACGATATTGACATCATTGGTAGGACTCAACGTGATGTCATTGCCACGTTTGCTAGTATAGATAGGAAGCGTCAAAAATGCGATATGCTGTCAACACAAAAACACACACAACATCGACGAATTGGACAGTACGTCACCGTCGACAGAGATAACATTGAGGTAGTACAGGACTTTGTCTACTTCGGCGCCGCTGTCAACTCTGACAACAATATCTTGACAGAAATTAAACGAAGAATAACTTCAGTAGTTAAGCATTCATTCGAACTACAAGGTGGCGCAAAAATAACCTTCCGATGTTTTTTGGCTGTAATTTAAAAAAAAAGAAAAACTTTGATTGTTCTTGTGGATTATTTTTATGTGGTCTTTTTCATTTTTTTTACATCAAGTCGAGAATATGATGTCATGTAAATGGCCGCCGCCACAGTTGATTGTCATTTGAGCCCTTTTAATGGCATTTTCCATCACTTTGGCCAAAACTTCCGGCGATAGGTCCTCACATTCTTGACGGATATTGTCTTTAAGAGCTGCAAGAGTCTGAGGCTTGTTGACATAAACCCGCGACTTCAAAAAGCCCCACAAAAAGAAGTCTAGAGCGGTCAAATCAGGCGATCTTGCTGGCCAGTGCAAATCGCCAAAACGGGAGATTAGGCTCCCGGGAAATGCATCCTTCAGCATATCGGTTGTGGCACGTGCAATGTGTGCCGTTGCGCCGTCCTGTTGGAACCAAATGTTTTCCAATCCCATTTCATCAAGTTGCGGCAAAAAGAACTCGTTGATCATTGCTCTGTAGCGCTCACCATTCACAGTAACCGTTTGGCCCGCGACGTCTTCGAAGAGAAAAGGTCCGATGACTCCTCCAGCGAAAACAGCACACCATACAGTGACTTTGAGCGGGTGTAATGGCTCTTCGTGGGTTACACGCGGATTTTCAGTGCCCCAGAAGCGTAAATTTTGCTTATTTACGTACCCGCTAAGATGGAAATGGGCCTCATCACTCATGATTATTTTTGATGAAAAATCATCTTCCTCTTGGAGGTGATTAAGGCTTGAGCGTATGTTAGACGCGATTGGCGGTCAGCAGCTAACAGCTGATGCACCGTCTGGACTTTGTACGGAAACATCTTCAAATCTTGTACCAAAATTCGCTGTAAAGACCGTCGACTGATAAACATTTGCGTGGCACGTCGTCTGGTCGATGTCGACGGCGCGGTGCTTCCATGACATCTTCGGCTACAGCAGCAATATTCTCTGCAGAACGGCTACTCCGGGGTCTGCCACGCCTGGCAGCATCTCGTGTTGTGCCAGTCTCTTCAAGGAGAGCGGCTAAACGTCGCAGTGTTTCACCAGTAGGCGTTGGACGGCTAGGAAATCTGCGACGAAATTCACGTTGTGCCAAAGTCACCGACCGATTATTGCTCAAATAAATAGTCACCAATATTCCGCGTTCTGGAGCAGTGCAGCGTAACATTGTTTATTAACGTGTATTTCGCATGTGTTTACTACACAAATGTCAAAACAGAACTGACATTAGGGGCCAATCGCAAAATTTATAGCATTTTCTGATAGGAGGATTACTTTTGCGCCACCTTGTACTAAGGAGATCCTATATAAGACGCTTATCATCCCAGTCCTGCTCTACGTCGCAAAAGCATGGTACGGTCCATGAAGAAAGTTCAAAAGTACATGAAGAAATCGTTGGTCGATTTTAGATGAAAATTCTTCGAACAATCTTCGGTCATGTTTGCGTTGACTGGATATGGAGACGAAGATGTAGAGAGGCTTGTTGGTTGAGCCCCAGTTATATTCCGGACTGTATTAATAGTTAAGTAAGTAAGTAACGCAAAGTTCAATCCCCATCCTTGAGGACCAGGCACCGGGCGATATAAATGAACTGCACATTGACAGATTCAGCAAAAAGACATGCGATTCAATCTAAACGAACTAACCCACAGAGATTAGTCAAAAAAGAAACCTTAAAATTCATATTAAAATTACAAATTGACTGCGACCTATTTGTAGTTCTTTTGAGTCAATTGAAGAACCACCGCCCTCGATGGTACTAAAGGCCTACCACTGGTTTAGTTGGTTCGTTATCGAAATGCGATAAAGCTTTAACTATGCGAGTTCAAGTCCAACTCAAATAATTAGCCCCTTCTTCTCTTACATATAGCCAACAACTTTTCACAAACTCGAATGTATAATCTGAAGTAAATTTTTCGTAAAAATTTCTAACGAAGCATTGTTTTTCGCAGAAAAAAACACCACCTTTTGGCGTGGTTATTTGGTCATTATAAGCTTTGCAAAAAAAAAAAAACTTTTCCAATTAAGGTCGCAATTAGGGTTAAAAGTTTTGGATACCTTGTGCATAAAATATCAAATTTGCTACCTGTAATTAAACAGGTCGAATCACTGTGAGATGGTGAGATGTTTGTTCAACTTACTTCGGCTTAATTTCCTCTCTCTAATTTGAAATTTAAACGGTCGGGTTTAAGTAAAAAAAAAATCGATTTACATAAATGAATATCCTTAAAGTCTGCAATGAAAACTTTTTTTTATGTAAATTAATCAGACATTGACATAGCTATCAGAAAAAAAAACGGTAAACCAACTCGTGTTGGAGGGTTTAATACGAGACGCATGCCTCTTTAGGTATACCCTGTGTCTGGTGCGTGTAAACAATTTAAATATAATGGGCTTACCCATCAGACTGAATAATGGTTAAATCAGGTTAAAAGGGTTAAACCAGGCCATTTGGTCATACGTAAATCAATCGAATTAAAATTTAAATTCACTATCTATTCGGTGGTGCTGGTGTACCAATGTATCTATCTAGTACTGGCAATAAATTTATAGGCTTCAGTTAATTCAATGTAGTGGTATTTTTGAGTGTAAAAAAAAAACGTTCATATCCATCGCTTAGTAACTCCATGGATACCTATTAAAAACCATTTAGATACACAACACCCTCAAACATAATCCACCTATTTCCAGTTGATTTATAATGTTGGCAATTGCTGATGATGTCGCTTCTGACTTATCGTTCCAGATACCCGACAGCTATGCATGTGACATTTACCGATTAGAATAATGTTTTTTTTTGACGTCAAAAGCGAATTCGGAAATCGTATCGCATACTAAAAAGCTGACAACAGTAAAAATATAAATCAATCTACGCAGGGTATAACCAGTCTTTTAACAGAATTTCACGAATTCAGTCGTTGGTTACATTTGATGTGAAAGCTGTCACATGCCTTTAGATGTGTACGTAGTCGTTTACAGCAAATCGTGTTCTGTTGGAACAAATCAGATGTCCTTAAAGCTTGTATTTCATAAATTCAGCATTGGTGATGGAAGGTTGGAGCTGTAAGTGTTTTGCTAGGGATTTATCGATTGGGCTTATAGAAATACAATCATGACAAGGAATGTGTATGACATTGGGGAGGGATAGAATGCAAATTGCTGAACACTTTTATGTGCTGCATAGGAGTCAAGTAGAGCGTAGGTCAGTATTTTATTCTTGTTACATTGACTACAATGCTGATGTGTACGTATTCGATTTGTATAAAAATCTGATGAAATCATAAAAAAAAACGAATGATAGACGTACGACTGGGACACGACGGTCATTGTCTACAGCGCACGATTCCTCTTTCTGTCATAGACCCCATCGAAACTTATCCGTTTGATCTTCATCAAAGAATGGATCGTCATCATACTCGGGGAAGGGAAGACCATTTTCCCAAGGCGCAACGCCAACTACGGTCAACCTTTACGTATTATACCCAATATCCACGTGAAATCTAATCTCAGCGGCTAAGTGGACATAACTTGTCCACTGCCTTCGTACTTGACGTAACCGGCCCGTTACAGCTGCATCAGAAATCGGTTCCATTCATCTTGCCTAAACATGTTTTGGTTTTGTCATAGACTTGTTCGCTGGGTCGCTGGGTCGCGATAGGACCGATGCTGAAAGGCAGAGTTCGGAATTTTGGTGGCTGCATGAGGGAGGTGGTTCTGCACTTCCTCAGGTCTTTGCGGACTTTTACTCCACTCCATAATGATTAAGCAAAATAAAAATTTTGAGAAAAGGTCTGGGGCGGGGCATGTACACCATATTGGGGTACAATATGGCTGGTTACATGCTGCCTGTGGACCAAAACTCGATTATAATTAAGTTAGGTGTAAGTAGTTTTAAGTAGTATTAAGTAGCATTAATTAGTCTTAAGTTAGTTTTAATCAAGATTAAGCGTTTTATACAAAATTAAAAATGTCGTATACCAGAGTTTTTTTTAAATTTTCTTTGAAAATAAAAATATATTTCAATAAAAAAAAAAGATAAATTTAAGCCGAAAGGCAAAATTAAAAAAAAACACAACTATTATATATTAGCTTAGAGCGCCCGCTTAGGGCCGATAGGTTAATTTAAGGAAAAATTGTAAATTATAAGTTAGATTTAGTCATTTTTGTCTAGTTAGTATTTTAAGATAGTATTTTAAGATAATAAAAAATGAATTGTAAAGTAAAAGTGTGTTCGCTGGTTGAGTGGAAGGTTGCGCGTTCAATCCCAGCCAAAAACCATGAAACTTTAATTCAAAGAAATAAAAAGAAAGGTCTAGAATTTTTTTTTTCAATTTCAATTTCAATTTTTATTCAACAAAAGCCTTGAGATTGTAATCTCATTTATGGCTATTAAAATTTACAATTTGATTAAACATTTTATATTAAAGTACATGTCAAATTAAAAATTTAGTGTAATACATTATTATTCAAATTTAATTTCAGAAAATTACTATTTTGTTTATACAAAATTATAAAAAAAAATAAAACAAACAAATAAAAAATTCGTTAAAATGTACATTTTAATTAATGAAAACGGAGTGAAAACGCATAGCTACATCGGGATTCTGAAGGTGGTTTTTTAAAGAGCGAAGAAAATCGTTTAAATTACTCATACTTTTAATTTTATTAGGTAACATATTCCAAGTTTTGGTACATAAAGGGAAGAAAGATCTACGTGTTTGCAGTGTTGAAGTCCTGTATGTATTTAAATTAAATGTTCTTGACGATACAGATAAGTGAATTTTTTCATATAGATAGGAAGGGGTTCGACAATGTAACAGTGCATACATAAATTTACACATTTCGATAACAAACTGTGATATTATCGATACATCAAAAATGCAGTTAGATAAATACGATATATGATCGAATTTTCTTAAAGAATGAATAAAGCGAATACATGAATTATATGCTACGTTTAATTTTTGTTTGCTTATCTAGTCCATTCCAGCATACAAAGGGGCTCCGTATGTTATGATTGGTACTAACAATGTTTTAACCATGGTTAGTCGTGTTGGTTTTGGTATATAATTTGAAATTCTCCATAGACGCCTAAGACCACCATAAAGTCCATTAATTATTTTATTCACATGGTCATTCCATGTTAATGTTTTATTAAATATGAAACCTAAATTTTTAACTTTAGATTTATATGGAATGACATGATTATCTAAAATAACTTCTGGGAAATATGATTCTTCCAAAGAGTTCTTGTATATTATAATACTTTGAGATTTTTTAGGGTTTACGTTTAACTTGTTATTTGTTGCCCATTCATTTATACATCTTAAATCTTCGTTTATTCTATAAACTCCATCCTCAACAAGACCTAATGGGAAAGAGAAATAAATCTGCAAATCATCTGCATAGAGATGATATGAGGAGTATTTGATTACATCAACAATGTCGTTAATAAACATACTGAATAGTATCGGACCTAATATTGATCCCTGTGCAACTCCGCTTTTTAAATCAACAAAATCCGAAGTAATGACATCAGATACAATAGCTTGCTTTCGGTTATTTAGAAAGCCATGAATTAGTTTCAGTGCAGATGAAGAAAAATCAAATTTGTGTTCCAATTTTCTAAGCAAAATTGTATGATCAACTGAACTGAAAGCATTAGTAAAATCAAGAAGATTCAAAATCGTGACTTTATCTTCATCTATTGCTATACGGATATCATCTTGAACTTTTAGGACTGCAGATACACAGCTGTGTTTTTTACGAAACCTGATTGGAGTTGTGATAAGTAATGTTGTGAGCTTAGGATGGGCCACAGGGGCATCTTCAGTGCAAGTGAGGTAGGCGCGGCACGCTCGCGGTTGCTCGGCTAAGCTCGTCGGACGGGGAAGTTCTTGCCATCCCACCATGCACCACCTGCTCAACAAACTTTTTATATCGTGCCTAAATCAAAAGAAAAGAAAGCAAGAGGAAAGAAAGCTACGTTAACTAGACCACGGACGGACTAAGGGACGAGAAATAGAAGAAAGAAAAAGGAAGAAAAGAGGAAAAGAAGAACTGCTCAATGACCTTGAGCCCCTATGAAGGACAAAGCCTGGGAAAACCACGCGAAACTAAACCTAAGCTAAACTAGACCTAAAATAAACTTAAATATATATATCTAAAAATAAAACTACGCTAAAATACCCTAATACGCTAAAAGATTTCCCAAAATTGATCCTCCATAGTAGGCTCGCTGGATAAAGATCTGAAATACGCCAGATGTTATGGCGAAAATTGGCCTGCCCACCCCTCTTGTCGAAACACGACCGTCGCTATCACCCTGACCGATACTACGGGTGATAGCCCCTTGAGGCACCTTCCAGTCACATCCTTTTATGTATAGTAGTCGTCAAGTCATGTCGTCGTCGTTTGTCAAAGTCGCGTTAAGTCATAGTCAACCTGTAAAGAGACGGCCTTCCCAGAAAATCACACACCAAAATTGAATTATATTAGCACATGGGCACCATGTCGAAAGAAGAATAAAAAGATACTACAGATACAATTGTATCTACACCCATTTAGTGCCAGTTTATTTCAAAAAAAAATTAAACCAAAAATTAAAACTAAAGTAAAATAAATCAAAGAAAATTAAACTAGGAAAGAAAAAAAACCAAAATTCAAAAATACTAAAACAAAAAAAAAAAAAAAAAGGAAATTTAAACTAATCTTAAAAATAAAATGTGTGTTATTCTTATCTAATGTCTCTTTGTATCAAAAAAATATTTTTTTTTTGTAGAGTAATATAACCTTTGGTACTCACTTAGCGATTGCAAAGTCCTCCGAAGTTCTGCCGGCAGCACCAGAAGAAGACTCCTGAAGCGGTATTACTCGTCGCCTCCTCTGAAAACGCGCACTTAACAAAAAAATGTCTTTTTTCCTCAAAGAGAAACAGAATAAAACACTAACCTAACCTTACGTTACGCAAAAAAAAAATTTCAAAAATCCAAAACTAAATTTTAAATAAACTACTGGCACTTCACAAATTTTTCAATTTTTTTCTTTGTTGCTGCTGCTGCTGTAGTTGTTGTTGGGGTTGGAGCTGGTATACTGTCCCATGAATAACGTCAATGGGACGCTGGATTTCGTCGCTTGGACCGTCACCAATGGTATGTTCCTCGTTGGAATCACCCACTTCTTGATGAGAACGGTTCCAAGGCGTTGGTTGAGCACTAGTGGTCGACGAGGGCACGGTGGCCAAGAAGGGTCTTCCGCCGATGGAAACCGTTGATAGCGGTTGGTAGCGGTCGAGGGCAATTGGTAGCGCCGCCGTTAATTTTTATCGGCTTCTCAAACGGTCCTCGGACTTACGTCACCCTTCTTGCACCAGGAATTCTAGCGTAGCACAGCTGCACTGAAATCGCCGGCTCACAAATGCGAAGCTCGGCTAAACACAACACTTTAGCACTTTCGAGATTTATTCAAAATTAAACGTAACCTACCTCAGCAACGAAATTATGGCCCTTGAACTGCCTACGCCTTCCTCAAATTCCACCAGTATTTAAATAAAGTCTAGGAGAATGGTATCATAATTAGCACTTTTTCCCAACGGCTAAAATTCAAATAAAATTTAACTCACCCAGAAATATATATACTCCCAGTATAAAAAAATGGCTTTCCTTGAGTGCACTTGCACAGTACTTTTTCGTATAGAAAAAAAATTGCGAACACTCACAAAAATTCAAGCTTTTAAGTCACGTCTACTCTCAGTCGGATTCGCTTGAAAGTGAACTTGAGCGGGATCGTCAAAGTAAAATTTTAATCCACCAATTTCCCCTGCCTTTGTTTCTTCCACCTTTCCTATCATTGTCTCTGTTATATTTCCCTATTTTTGTAATGTCGAGTACGTTTGGTCTTTTCTAATTCGCTCATTTAAAGTTTTCTGTTATAATAACATTCATTTTTCGTTATTGGAATGAGTCCAGAGGGGTGATTATTTCATATTCTCTATTCTTATACTAATGTTACTAAAGTCAATACATATAAATATCCTCTCAATTCCAAACATAATTATGACAATCATTTCATCTTACGAACTAAATACATAACATAAACATAAGACATAAAACACGACCTTATCGACAAATAGTGTTTTGATCATACTTATTAGTGTGGAACGCGCTCCACAATTGCATTCCAGAAGTGTATTCCAGGATGGCCTTCCACTAAAGTCGAAATGTCAACACAAAACCAAAACAAAACAAACTGCCTTTGCAATTATGCACATTGTGCTGCAAAAAGTTTGAAGAATTTTAAATAACTAAAAAGGAAAATAAACAAGGAAATGGACGAGGACAAGGAATAAAAAGGAACACGGAAGGAAATATCAGGTAAGAAGGGATTTCATCTTATTGGAGATCTCTAATTGTGTGAAACAATATTTTTGTTTCCCGATTAGAAATCTCCAGTCGGATTATTTTGATTTCGGGGTTGTTAATATTTTTTTTTTTCAGGTACACATGTTATGCTGGATATGGAACAGGATCGGATATCGAGTTGGATATTGCGCGTGTGACGGAGGATATATTTTAGGTGACACAGGGGTTGTAAGTGTTTTTAATATCAGTGTTTAGTAGGGGGTAGATGTATTTAGTATAGGTTGTTAGAGTGTGATGGGAGGGGGTGGATTGGGTATAGTGGGTAGGATTAAGTTGTTGTTTTTTTTTTTTGTTTTTAAAAGTGTCGCAAGGCTGCCGTAACAGTAATTATATGTTTCCAAATAGTAACTTACCTGATTAAGCATTAATTTTTCCAAACCCATGGATAGAAAAGGTAAAATGCTAATCGGTCGGTAGTTCGAAAAATCGTTTTTATTTGACATATTTTTCTCAAATGGTAACATTTTTGCTATTTTCCACGTACTAGGAAATACGGATTTTGTTAAGCATTCGTTATAAATGTATGCAACAATTGGGATTATTGCAGGAAGTATTTGTTTGATAAATTTGGGTGATATGTTGTCTAGAGCTATTGCATTTGATTGTATAGAGCTTAGAGAAATAAAGCATTCGTTCATCGTTACGCAACTAAATGAAAAATTACCATTTGTGTTATTAAATGAATCTGCACATATAAACTCATTTGCATTTGAAAAACTGAAATATCTATTCAGTTTGTTGGCAAAATCCAAGTCATCGATTTTAGCAATATTTGATTTGCCATACGTGCCTATTTTTTTAAAATTGTTCCAAAGAATTTTTGTTGAGTTCTTGGAAGCATCTAATTGATTAGAGTAAAATGTTTTTTTTGGCATTTTTTATGGCCTTAACCACCTTATTTCTACACGTTTTATAACGTTCCCAGTTACATAAATTCCTATGGGATTTGTAGACATTATATAAAAAATTTCGTTCACTTATTAGATCCGCTATGCTTTTAGTTAGCCATCGACATTTATTTTGAGGGATATATCTCTTTAAAGGGACATACTTATCAAATAAATATTTTATCATATTGTTTAAGTATACACCATCTTCAAAGCTCTGCGAATTTAACGAACACAAAAAACAGTGACTCCCCGAAGTAAGTTCGGACACCACCCATGGAGTAAGTCTCCACTACATCCAAAAAAAAAATCTTTCCTATCACTTTCTTCCCCTTCTCTAACGCTCGTACTGTGGTCAAGCATTTTAAGGGTATTCATAACCCCTTGAGTGCGCGTAAATTATAAAAAAAAGTAGACTTCTCTATATCTATCAGGTTCGTATGTAACTTAAATTTGTTTACCTCAGAAAGTTTGAGCTCTAATACGGTGCGAAGTTAATTTGTTTTTCCTCCTTACGACAGCTCACAAATTCTCAGAACCTACTGTTAACTGTGTTTTCATGTTCACCAGTCTTTTTAACTAACGGGAAGTTTTAAGGATATTAAAGGTGTCTCTCACATTAATTGCTAATCTAGATTTTCTATTTAGCGGAACAGGATATATGAGGGTGCAGCTGCTATTTTTTTACCCTGTTTCTCAACGACATACCATTCACCGAAGAAGAGTAAATATGAAAAGCGAATTCCCAAGCATCCTTTTAATAAGAATGTTTATTTAAAGCTTTCCCTAAGCTTCGAAACAAAAATTTAACAAATACGAAGGACAAAAATTAGGTTACGTGTACGTAGGTCATATTCATTAAGTCCCAAAAAAAGTTCTCATACAATTAAATCTCACTTTTCGACAACAGGTTTATACCACTTACAAGGTTAACTGGAATAACCCCTGAAAAATTTAAGTGTACTTACTACACTCCTTTTTTTGTGTAACGTGAGTAACAGTTTTTATGGCCTCTAGCAAATAGCGGAATAACATGCAAATTTTGTTGGGGTGTAATTAAATGTCATTAATTCTCAGTGGTGTTCCGCCGTAACAGCTATTGAAGGGATCCTTCCTAAAAAGGGTTCATTTTGGCGGGAATTCGTCACGCAGCTACCACCACATTATACAACGTCGGCAACATAGGCTAATCACCAGTTGGGATCAAACAGAGATTTCGTTCGCATTGCAGACAATTACATTTACAAAAAGGAAAAGTGGCGTAAAATGGTATCCTTGCTAAAAATTTGCTTTTTTTTCCTGGGACTGTAAAATCTAGCTAATAGTGAAAGCATAATGGATGGGGAACGTGAATGTGTACTTTAATTTATACATCTACGTATATAGGATGATTGATGGTTGGGTGTTGTAGAACGAGGGTAGACTCTGATTGGCGTTAACTTTGTAATGCCCAGTGTTGTAACTCTGACTACACATCAAATGTGCTTATTTTTACCTCCAAGTGGTAACCATCGGGTACTGGTCTCATCCAACCGGATTTGACTTGCTAAACGATAAGTGCGAGTGTTGATAACACGACGAAAAACAGCAACACTATAAACACCCTGGTGAGAATGGCACGGATGAATACCCGGCCTGCTGTCCCAGGCGAACCTAGATGAGCTGCTCTGACATATTCGGACAACAGGTTGTCTAGGAATTTCAAGGGTTAGTCAGGCACCTTGAACAGAGGTGGTGGCGGATGAACCGAAAGGCCAACGGCAGCGCTCAATCCCGTAGTGGATACTGATGGCCCTGTGTCCTAGGGGTATCTAATAAATTGGAACTGGCCCTCCAGGTTAGGGGTTGTGCTTTGGGTTAACTACCCACCCACAGAAAAAAAAATGGTTACGAAGCAACCAATAGCCTCGGAAAGGACTGATTTTATTGTTGACGACCCTGCTAAACGAAAAAAGGACAACGACGTTCGTATCTGCACCTGGAATGTGAGAACATTAAACAGGAGAGGTGCAGGCGAACAACTAGCGGAAGCCCTAAACTGCTACAAAGCAGACATTACTGCCATCCAGGAAATACGATGGGATGGGCCGGGCAAAAAGAGGATGAAAAACTGTGACATATACTACGGACCGTGTTATAGTGAGCAGAAACAGCGACTATTCGGATGCGGATTTGTTATAAGTGCCAGACTTAGGCAAGAAGTCTTATGTTTCCAAGACATTAGCGAACGCATAGTAACAATCCGCATCAAGGCCAAATTCGCCAACATTAGCCTTTTATGCGCTCACGCTCCGACGGAAGAAAAAGATGATATAGCTAAGGATTGCTTCTACGAGCTCCTCGACAAAACCTATGAGCGACTACCGAAGTACGATGTTAAAATCGTGCTGGGAGATTTTAACGCAAAGGTAGGAAGAGAAGACATCTTTAGAAGTATTGTCGGAAAACATAGCATACACGACAACACGTCTGGTAACAGACTTAGCCTAATTGATTTCGCTACGGAACGAAATGCCACTATAGCCAGCACACGGTTTCCTCACCTCGATATCCATAAGGGGACATGGCGGTCTCCAGATCAACGAACGGTCAACCAAATTGATCACATTGCGATAGATAAGAGGCACGCATCCAGTATTTTGGATGTCCGAACTTTCCGAGGAGCTAACATCGACTCGGATCACTACCTTATAGCAGCCAAGATAAGAATGCGGATATCCACCACGCCACAACAATCCAGAAATACTGTGAAAAAATTTAATGTCGGAAGACTGCAATCGCAAGAGACCGCCAAGACCTTCGCACAACGCGTATCCCTTAACCTCTCGATTAACACCATACCACCAGCATCGAATGTCGAAGAGCAATGGCAACGATGCCAACAGGCCATTAGATCAGCCGCAACTGATGTGCTAGGTTTCTCGCGCCCACCAGCAAGAAACCCCTGGTTTGATGAGGAATGCCGACAGATGCTCGCAGCCAAGAACGAGGCCCACAAGGCTAAGCTGCAGGTGAAGACGAGAGCTGCCATTGAGCTCTATAGGCAAAGAAGAAGGGAAGAACATCGGCTTTTCAGAAAGAAGAAAAAAGAGCAAGAAAAGCGCGCGATCGAGGATATAGAGAGGTGCCACTCCAGAAACGATGTTCGCAAGTTTTACCAAAGTGTAAAACGTCAAAGCCAAGGATACAAGGCTCGAACAGAATCCTGTCGAGATGAACAAGGAAATATTGTAGTTGAGACACAGTCGATGCTGAGGATATCGAAGAACCACTTCTGCAGACTGTTAAACGGCGATAACGAACAACATTCCGCTGTCAGGCAGAACGAACCATTCAATATTGGCAACGGCAGCGAGAACTGCTAACCACCCGACCTGAGTGAAGTGAGGATAGCAATTTCTAAACTCAAGCTTAATAAGGCTGCCGGAAATGACGGCCTTCCTGCTGAGCTCTATAAGGCCGGCGGTGATGACTTGGTAAGTAACATCCACCAACTCATAAGCCAAATCTGGTCGGATGAAAATATGCCTGAAGAATGGAACCTCAGCATCGTTTGCCCGATCCACAAAAAAGGAGACCCTCTGAACTGCGCCAGCTACAGAGGCATAAGTCTCCTCAACATCGCCTACAAGATCCTATCTGCCGTAATATGTGAACGCCTGAAACCGTTTACCAACAACCTGATTGGCCCTTATCAGTGTGGTTTTAGGCCAGGAAAGTCTATAACCGATCAAATTTTCACACTTCGGCAGATCCTGGAAAAAACTCAAGAAATCCAAATCGATACCCACCACCTATTCATCGATTTCAAAGCCGCATATGACAGCATTTATAGAGACGAACTGTACAGAGCCATGTCTAGTTTTGGTATACCGCCCAAACTCGTCCGTTTGTGTAGGATGACGATAGAGAATTCTCGCTGATGCATTAGGGTCGGAAACGACCTCACCGACACATTCGATAAAAAAAAAAGGATTTAGGCAAGGTGATGCGCTGTCATGTGACTTCTTTAATCTGATTCTTGAGAGGATTGTGCAAATCTCGAAAGCCAACACCAGAGGCACAATTTTCCAAAAGTCGGTGCAAGTACTAGCATACGCTGACGATATTGACATCATTGGTAGGACTCAACGTGATGTCATAGCCACGTTTGCTAGTATAGAGAAGGAAGCGGCGAAAATGGGTTTAGCAGTAAATGAGAGTAAGACTAAGTATATGCTGTCATCACGAAAGGACTCACAACATCGACGAATTGGACAGAACGTCACCAATGACAGATATAACTTTGAGGTAGTACGGGACTTTGTCTACCTCGGCTCCGCTATTAACTCTGACAACATCATCTCGTCAGAAATTAAACGAAGAATTACTCTTGCCAACCGCTGTTTCTTCGGGCTAAGAAGGCAATTTAGTAGTAAAGCCCTCACTCAAACTACTAAGGAGACCCTATTTAAGACCCTGATCATCCCAGTCCTGCTCTACGGCGCTGAAGCATGGACCGTATCAAAAGCGGATGAAGAAATCCTTGATAGATTCGAGAGGAAAATTTTTCGAAAAATCTTCGGTCCCGTTTGCGTTGACGGGCTATGGAGACGAAGATTCAACCAAGAACTATACGAGCTGTACAGTGACATGCCCCTGGTCAAAAAACTCCGCATTGGACGTTTAAGATGGCTAGGGCATGTAGAACGAATGGACACCAATACTCCGGCTCGCAGAGTCTTCGATTCCCAGCCAGACGTCGGACGCAGTAGAGGAAGACCTCGCCTTAAGTGGCGCGCACAAGTGGAAACCGACCTCAACCAACTTGGAGTGCGCAACTGGAGGCAGTTAGCTAGGGACCAAGATAATTGAAGAGGCGTGTTAGTTGAGGCCCAGCATCGCCACTTAATAAAGTAAGTAAGTATTATGAAAGTCTCTCTAACCATACGATGTCGAAAGCTTTCTCGAAATCAACGCCCAAGCATTATTATTTTTTTTTTATTCCATTAGATGTTAGACACCAGTACTGACACGGCATGAATAGTTTCAAGCCTTGTCCGAAAACCAAACGGATTTTTAGAAATAATTTTGTTTTCATCAAACAACTTAGAGAGAGCTCTATTAACAGTTTTTTCAAATACCTTACTTAATTTCGGCAGAAGGCTGAAGATTAGCAGGGTTTCATTTGTCCTTGTCTTTTTTAGGGATAGGATGTGCCACCGCAGTTTCCCGTGAACCGGATAATGTGAGTTATTCAGTGCATTAAACAGTGTGGTGAAAATATCGACTGCTTTTATTGGCAGATTGATTGAGATACAATCTTCTCCTGCCGACTTTTTATTTTTCAGTGACACAAAGTGACACAAAGATGTCAAGACATCATTTTGTCTTGGACTATGCCAGTTGAGTAGTTTTCGTCATTCAATACGGGAACATCTTGATTCTCTGATCGCCAAGCTTGAAGTTCAGTTCATAGATAAAAGTGATTCAAAAAGGCTCTTTCCTCAATATCGCGATTAGGGCGAACATGACTGTTCACCGTAAACTCGGTCTTGAACAAAGCACCTATCGAATTCACCTTATCCTGTGGGTCTTCGATCAGGAAACCAATCGTTCGAGTCGACGTCTGGGAAATTCGAATACTTGTCCTTCTTTCTTCTAAATATTTTTTTCATTTGCGGGAAAATGTACGGGCATAGTGCAAACTTACAGATTTTCTATAATTCTCCGAATCGAACTGTTGCAGATTTTTGATCAGCGACTTCAATGTTCGAATCACCGGGTCGTGTCTGTCAGTAAAACTGTCTGTGCAGCAGTTAAATCTACGATCGTGTTATGACTTCATACATTACAAATGAATCACAGTCAATTTCTAGTTTCTCAGGTTGTTTGACGCTGGGCAAATCAACTCTAACTACTATTAAAAGTTTCAAGCCACAGGTGTCTTCCACATCGGTCAGCGATATTTTAAAAATATTAAACCAGTAAAGTTCTAAGACTCCCTTAGAGGCTTGTATCTACTAATAACCAATGGATATGGAATTCAGTTATATTTTTCATGTAGACATAATAATTCTTCCTAAGTTTCTGCACACATACCTTTAGTTAGGAAGACCCATATTAAATTTCCCAGCTTGTTGAATATATCCAAAGCATTCTACACCAACATGCGATTGTGTTGAAATTGAGTGTATCCACTTAATCCGCCAGACTGAGTATCTGCGTATTTAAGTGCTGAACCTATAAATTCCCATTAAGCTTTATACGATTTATGCATAAATCAAATCGATATGTCCTTCAAAGTTTATGTCACATCAAACGAGTATGGGTAGTGTCATATATACAGCGTGACCTCACAAATCCTGACAGATTAATATTTGCAGTAAACTCTGGAACTTTCGCTGGAGCAAACACGTTGAATATGCATACTCGAATATGCAAATGACCAATATATTGCAGGAGTATACCTTAGTTTGTCCAGGTAACAGTGGAAAGTAGGTAACCATGGTAGATAATCCTCTAATTGAGTCAACTGTTTGAATTTGAATGCGTATCCCAAGGGATTGAGATAATAATGAATTATTGCGGAACAGCAGCGGTCCAGCAACAGCATTGACATCGAACTAAGCTTATTTTTCAACCGAATGAATGTGGAAGGATCGAGTTCTTTGAGTGCACTTTTTGAGGATAAATATTTACCTTAAGACTTGCAAGGGTTAAGTGCTTTGTGCACAAACAGCACTTAAGTTATAGGTGAAGGCTTAGTGGATGTTTATTTACTGGATTACATTAGTTAAGTTATTGGGATAATTGTAGTCAGAAAATTCCCCAACACACTTAGGAAATTTATATGGATTTAGCCATTTACCTTCAATACCAAATATGATAGCAATAGTCAAGATCCATTCTATTGATAGTTTTAAAGCAGATCACTTTCAAGCAAAGCAAGCATCTTTGATGTATTATCTGAAGGATTTACTCCTGTCATGGATGGATAAATATCTCGAACGTAGCTTTGTAAGAACAACAAATTTCCAAGTAACTCATCACCCGCCACTGTTTTTTTTTCAGCCAAAAGTGCACTAAGAATAATACAGATCAACTGCTAGAAAATGACCTCAGGAGAACACTCTCAAATTCTAAACAGATACATGGGCTCAGCTAAATCATCTGACTATATGCTGCCTTATCCTGACTATCTAAGACCATTCTCCTGCATCTTTTTAAGTAAAGAGGAGTTTGAGAGGAACGAACTAGACACCGAAACCATATTCATCTATATTGATGGTTCGTTGAAGTGGGAGTGTTTTCAAAAACAGTAAAGCTAAGCAGAACTTTTTGTCTCACTGAGGAGAGCACTGTCTTCCAGGCTGATATATTGGCAGTAGCAGAGGCAGCCAAAGCGACCTCAATGCTGGCGATGCCACCAGATTCTATCACAATCTTGATTGACTTGCAGGCTGCGATAAAATCAATCTCTGCTGTTGTCATGAAGAGATAAAAGTTCTTGGCGTCCAGGCTCTACTGAGTCCCCGGAAACCCGGACCGGATACAGGGCAATGAAATTTCCGATGAACTGGCGAAGACAGGATCTGCCACAAACCGCCACTATGTGACCTCAAATCACGGGCTGAAAAGAACACGCTGAATATTCCCAAAAAAAAAGTGGAACTCCCTCAAACCTATGAAACATCCAAAGGGATGTGACCTGAGTATGACAAAGCCATACTTCAAAGAAACAACTAACTTAAAAGCCACAAACTAAAAATTCATCTTTTAGATGTTGTTGCTACCTTTTCGTTAAAATCTCCCAGCACGTTTTTAACTTCGAACTTCGGTCAAGATCAGTGAGCTCGTAGAAGCAGTCTTTCGCAATATTTTTCCTTACCGCTGCATGAACGCATATAAGGCTTTATGTTGACGTAATTGGCCTTGATGTGGATTGTTACAATGCGTTCGCTAATGTCTTGAAAGCATAAGACTTCTTACTTAAGTCTGGCACTTATTACAAATCCACACCAGAATAGTCGATATTTCTGCACACTATAGTACGGACCATGTCACAATTTTTCATCCTCCTTTTGCCAGGCCCACCCCATTGTATTTCTTTTATGGCAGTAATGTCTGCTTTATAGCAGCTTGGGGCTCTGCTAGTTGTTCGGTTGTACCTCTCCTATTTAATGTTCATACATTCTTGTTGCAGATACGAACGTAGTTGTCCTTTTTTCATTTATCATGGTTTATCCTTTCAGCGGCTTTAGGGTGTTTTTCATCAATGGTGGTTAACTCAATGCACAACCCACAACTTGGAGAGCCATCTCTATCTCCAAATTGTTACCTACTCCTAGGATCTGGACCATTCAGTGTCTACTAAGGAATTGAGCGCTGCCGTTGGCTTTTCGGCTTCTCCGCCACTATCTTTGTTCAAGGAGCCTGATTTCCATAAATTACCTTTTGTCCGAATATGTCGAAACAACTCATGTATTTCTTCCATCTCAACTAAGACTGCAGACGCCACCGATGATTCGATTTTGGGAATTCGTTCACTGCAGTCTGCCATCTTGGAAAAGGAAGAGGTGCCTTAGTATGAGGACACATCTTCTTAAAACCTCAAGTTCACTATTTTACCAGCCTCAAAACTGGCCAATAACATAAAATTAATGTCATGTAGGAAATGAAGTTGTGTTAAACTCTTATTTTGACAAATTTGTAAAATTCCCTATGGTTTGAGAAAAACGGGTATTTATTCTTGAATAATGTCCGTGGCCTTCTGCGGAATTTCAACATTTTACACTTTTTTTGGAGGCAACAGAGAGGTGTTGTACCAAATTTCATTAATCCTATACTGTACTAGTGTAAAATATCTTTACTATTACTCTATATATCCTATCGTGGAATACGGCATATTTGAGATTCACTTTTCATATGCATCGTAGAATCCGCCGAGGAGACTGTTTTGCTGTTTTGCATTAAATGACAACAGAGAAAGAGCAAAGCAATTTCAAACTCATTTTACGAAAATCAATAAAATGGATAGCAGAGCCTTATATATTGAGAAAAATGCGTTCACATTTAAGCCCAATACGCAGCTCGCGCTAAATTTTATCTCCCATACAAAAATCTCTACAGAGATAAAATTTAGCGAACAAATTTATCAGTGCAGTACGCAGCTCGCGAGATAAATTCTTAACTCCATATAGATGGGACACACAAAATGTAGGTAGGGTATAACAATATAATGTGTTATACGAAAAGTGTTATACTCGGCCGATGAAAGGTCTCCACTTATTTATCTCGCGAAATTAATGTGCGAGGCATTTAAATCGGCGAAATTTTAATAAAAAATAAAAACAAAATAAAAGAAAATGAAGAAGAATATTTGGTGGAAGAATTTCTAGAGGAAGACGACATCCTTATTAACAAAGGAAATATTAATATTACTGACATCTGCGAATGTATGACATTTCCCTAACTCATCTATACGCTGTGTACGAATTTAGCGAGCATTTATCTTTGGATTGGAGAAAACAAGTGGAGAGTAGTAAAGATAAAATTTAGCGCGAGCTGCGTACTAAGCTTTAGGAGGAACTGCAAAAGACATAACGGAACTTTCAGATTCGACGTGAGTTTTCTAAAATACTTCCTTTGTTGGCGGTGCTAAGCTGTTCAGCTTGTGCCTAAGATCATCCCAGAACTGTCTAATTTCCTCAGGTGGTCGCTTACAATCATTTTTTGCTATGTTGGGATTGAGCTTCATTGCGTTAATCAGTTCCCGGAATTGATCACGATTAGTTGTTTTCTTGCTGCAATATGAAAGCATTGTATGGAAATGTAATATTTGTTTTTGTGATCTAAAAACACTATGATGTGTTTTATCCTTTTACACTCCATTTACAAAAAAAAAATCTGTTTGCTCTTTTTGTCCTTACAACATTTTGAGAAAATCGCAACGAAACCGCACAACAAAGTCCAGGATACGCAATGAATTAGCTGCGTATTTGATATGTCAAAGTTTGTATAGGGAGTTTCACTTCAATCGTTTTCTACGATGGTGTTAAATGAATTCACTTTACCGACTGCTGAATCTTTCACTTCGAATGTATTCTACGATGCAAAATATTGAATTTGAGTGAAACGTTCCCCTCGACGTATTCCACGATAGGGGTGTATATTTCAAAACATATATTCACCTATGAGATAGGATATACAAAAGTTCATCTAAACATTAATTAAAAAAAAAATGCGAATCCATTACGAAAAAGCTTTTTACCACCTCACCCAAGTCAATACCATTTGTCTGAATCTGCAGTATCTCCTCGGTCTGCATGCGAGTTAAAAAACAATTTATAATTGCAAATTGCTAATTAGTTCACATAAAGGTTATACGGTATTCCAAATACCCTCCATTAGCATCGCTTTCCACCATTAATCGTTCTTTATTCGCATGTAGTCAGCCACCTACTCCCTTAGTGTTACTTGAATGTGAACACGGTATGGCAAGTGTAACAAGCCAAGCACCATTGAGAATATCCACAATAAACTCAATTAAGGACGAACACCTATTCCGGTCGTACGTGAGTCGAATAAACGTTTCAACCACGCATTCCCTATTGCGAATGAATACGTCGCGCCGCTCCGAATGTATGTATTTATCTATCCATTTATCTACAGTCAAACATTCGGTTGCATTTATATCGATTTGTTAAGCAAACGGAAACTAAATCCGTTGATTAGAATTTCCTCCTAGAAGCAATTAATTAAAAAGGATTTTAATTATCCTTATATTGATTATCGCATTATACCACTAATTGATGCCGGTTGCATTTACTTCTTAGGGTGCCCGATTTGTGTTAAACCTCTTAAAGATACAATGTCGCAAAATGTGATGAAGTTAAATTTAAAAGTCCAGCATGACTGGTTTTCCACACTTAGTACCGACAAATTGGCAGCGACGGGCGATGACAACAAAAATGTTAATTTTCTACTCCATTCTCAGTGGTGTTGCGTTGCGAGATACAAGCTAGGATACAAGAGGAAGTTGTATAATAAAATTCAACCCTTAAGCTATCCTATCAACGATGGAAGCCATCATCAACAACTATTATCGTAAAGATGATATTTGGCTACCGGCAACTCATTAAAAGAAGTGAGGGAGATAATGAAACTGACAGGAAGGGCGGCATAATATTCTAGATTCCTCTTTTTTTTAGTCTATGCCTTACTGGTAATGGTCCCGGGAGAGCGTGAAATTTGCGGAATTCAAGCTTTTTCCGTCTTAAGTTATGGTAACCACTTTGGAAGTGGTCGGTATTGTGGGAAGAGATGGTTTAAAAAAACTGAAATGCAGTTCTTTTTATATATAAGTTGTTTGTATAGCTGCCAGAAGAAGTAAAACTGAAGGAAGAGCTGGTTTTCATCGATATTTGTTCCTTTAAGCCAAAGGAAGTTTTTCTGAATCGCAATTACCACAAACGGTAATACAGTCGATATTAATGTGGCATGACGAACAGTAGCAGATACTAAAGTTGATACATTGCCATGGTTGCAAACAACAGTTTTGAGGAGCTGCTTCGCTTGGTGAATATTGCCTTGGCGACACTATAATAGAGTGGTGAAGTGCGCCGATTCCGCCTGCTGGACGCCTGTGTCATATGCATTCCTCTCCACCTCAGACTACACTTTTTACAACAGAATTCGGGCCGAAAATTCCAGCGACCCGAGTATGTTCCACAAATGAATAAGATCTTTAGGACGAAAGGTCATAACGACCGTCCGTGTATTAAGCTTCAATGAACAACTGACAATACAAACATACTTTTGACAGCAGGAATTGATCCGGGGGAAGCCGTCTTCGACGACGATTTCTTTGTAATTGAAGATCCTCAGGAGAAAGTTGAGGAGGTGGGGGCTGTCCTTCAGGAAGTGTATAAGGTGAATGTTAGCATTCACCTAAAACGCGTCTTGAAACACAATGCCCTGCTCCATCATTTCTATCTCCGGAATGATATAACACAATGGTGATGTTAGAACCCGGTTCGATGACAAAAACTTGGCAAACGCCATAGTCGCCTAGCGTAGCGGTTCTAGTCCCCTGTTAATATCGAAGGTGGAACTCCAGATCATCTTCGATTCCATAAAGAAAAAGAATTCGGCGGGAGTCGATGGTATATATAGCATTGTACTACGACATTTACCCCCTGAAGCTGTGGACATTTACACCACGCTGTTCAAAAACGCGCTGAATAATGAATATTATCCAGTGCGTTGGAAGACGGCGATGGTTCATCCTCTCCCGAAAAAGGGAAAAGACAACTCCAATCCGTCGAATTTTCAGTCGATAAGTCTCCTACCGAGTATCAGTCAGGTTTTCAAAAAGATTCTCAATCGGGTCTGAGTGTTCAAGAGGTCTGAGGACAATAAGATAATACCAGAGAACCAGTTTGGTTTCAAGACCGGACATGACTGTTTTCATGCCGCCTCCAAACTCGTCTCTGATATACAATGAAACAAAGCCAAAAAACAGTGCACGGGTGCATGTCTGGTTGATTAGGAGAAGGCTTTCGACACCGTATGGTTAGGGTACCTTGGCATCTGGTTGGATCAGTATCTATATTCCGGAAGACAAATAGATGCTGCTCTGGGGAGAGCTAGGGGGGCGTTTGCAAGACTATTGTTTTATAGCAGTCGTGTTGACAGCAGGTTGAAGGTGATTTGCTACATGGCCCTCATCAGGTCGATGATTGCCTTTGGGTACCCGGTGTGGTTGCCCTATCTCAAATAGAAAAGATATTTGGGGCCTTCTACCCCAACGATGAATATTTTTTAAGTGCGCATTTAAGCGGCTTCATTCCACCCGAAGCTTTCATACATTTGGATAGTCGAGGGCTGATACAGGAAACAAAATACAGGACACAAAAACACTATATAGAGCCCGCAAGGATTCCCACTTCCAGGCTGTATTCCGCAAAATCATTACCAAGTTATAAATTGTGAAAAGCGACCTGGGTGACTCAGTAAACATCTTAGAAATCGAATCGGTTATTATGGACATGCACAGACCAATCTGATATGTGGTCCACACTATGAAGAACTTAGGTTAGGTAAGGTTAAGTTGCATAGCTGCAAGCGATGCACGTGTACACTTAGACCATAAAGGTCCGTTGTGGTACCACGTGGATCTTCGACTTTCCTATATTCGTTCGCCTAATTGAACATTCATAGCTAACTATAGGAGGTTTCTGATATTGATGTCAGCCAGGTCACCTAAATTGTCGACGAATTAGTCTCCCAGATAAAGCTCCATTCTTACTGAGAGCTGGACAAGAGCATAGAGGGTGAGTAATACTTTCCACTTCTTCTTCGTTCAAGCAGCATCTAGTACTGAAGTCATTGCTGAAGAGGTCCAGTCGTTTTGCTTGTAGGCCTATAGCACAGTGTCCTGTAAGGACACCGATTATGGTGCTGATGTCAAGCGCTTCTGGTTTAAGTTTGGCCAGAGTTGCCTGGATATTTGGCAAGTTGTGCCATATGCGGTTTTCTTTCTTGATCGCACCCAGTTTTATCTGTAATTTACATGTAGCGAGGGGCATACCTACCATATCAATCTGATCGAGTTGGACTACCTTCAGTTGTGCTCCTGGCCAAACTTCTCCAGCTCTGGACACTGCTATCTTAAGCAGGTCGTTGGACCTTTGGTCAGCGGAGGCAATATTCCTAATGTGTCCTTGATAGAGTCCTTAATTGAAGCAAGTGGGCGCAGAGTCCGGATGTTCGCTAAGAATTTGGAGGAAGCTAGATGTGAGCTTCACTTCCTGCGTTATACTTCAATCTGGGTCACTGCGGTCAATTACCACCTATATTAGATGTCCTTTCAACATCTGGCTGAACGTCTTAACAGGCATTCTGTGAGGTAGGGGTTATCCGTTTCTAACTTTTTGGCATACTCTTGGTTTCTTCCACCGACTGTTGTCTTTTGGACGCGGACTCGGAAGAGCTGGCGAAACATTTAAGCTGTTTCTTCGCCCAGCTCAGACACTAGTTTTGTCTTGTGGTCCGCTCTGTTTATCCTTAAAGGTAGCTTTGACCTGATTTGAGGCGTAGGGCAGTTGTTTAGGTACAGGTGTAGAATAAGGATGGGGTGTACCCTCACATCTCTCGGCTTCGAGTTGGACCAGGTTTCAAAACCAATAGAAATCGGGGGGTAGAGGTCTCGGATGTGTTAACAGTCATAGAGGTAGGGCATACCTTGGCACATCCTTCCACTTCGTTTAGACCAGATTTTCCTCGAGTCTTTGCGTTGGTGGCGTTGTTTATGCCTGGGGAGGATATCAGTATGCTTGACCAGGATGTAGGTCGGAGAACTGGGTGGTCAATTCTCGGTAGAGGCGGGGTTTCCACGCCGTGCAAGCTCGAAGCCGAACAGTCGGTTAAACCATTAAAGTTTACGTTGGTTGGGACACAGTCCCCTTGCAACTCATGTCAATGCTTTGGGTTCGGAACAGGCTTAAGAACCATTGTCTTTACAGCTCCCCTTGAAACAGAAGTGCACTCAGCATCCTTCGGCATTCCTCAAACTAGGTTTCAGGTGTTACACCCGAGGTGCTGGAAGAGGGTTTTTTTTTAAGGCCGAACTCCCGTTTTTGTTATTTTATAATAGTACATGAAGAACCTACCCGAGAACATGATATTCGTACTGAGGACTACAGCATTCATGATTAACGGCTATACAAACCAAACCATTCACATGGACAATACGCCACTAACCATAAAACCAAGAAGTCATTATTGCTTCCCTGGGCCAGCGGAATGAATGCTAGAAGATATGAAGAACTACATGTGGTTCGTTCAGATAAAGTGCGCCATCGACATGGGCTTTGTCACAAAATTTCCTCTGAGCGAACAACGGCTTTCACGTAGCTACGTCCCGACTTATTGCCGCCGGACACACCAGACTAATTCATTCCAAATGGGTTTCCATGAGCACAGCAGTTTTCCAATGCCACATGTAACAGTGTTTTAGAATAAACTCGGAAAACAATTGATTTTCCGATTTTTTCTCTCAAAACGATCATCGATTTCTTCACCCACATTTGATACGGTCCATGCTTCAGCGCCGTAGAAGAGGACTGGGATGATCATGATCTTGTAAATGATCTCATTAGTTCCGAACTACTTCAACGTAAGTGTCAATATATTTCCTTGTTCATCTAGACAGGATTCTGTTCGAGCCTTGTATCTCTGACTCGTTGAAGCAGTCCTTCGATAAATCATCTTTTCCTCCATCCGAGCATGATCTGATATGACTTATGTTGGCGAATTTTGTCTTGATGCGGATTGTTACAATGCGTTCGGTCTTGGAAACGTATGACTGGCACTTATAATAATTCCATATCCGAATAGTCCCGGTTTCTGTTCACTATAACACTGTCCGTATTAGATGTCACAAAGCACAACTCCAACCTGGAGGTCCAGTTCCAATTTATTCAATACGGGCCATCAGTATCCACTACGGAATTGAGCCTTGCCGTTGGCCTTTCGGCTCATCCGCCACCATCTCTGTTCAAGGCCTCTAACAATCTGGACTTATTTCTGACCTCTCATCCTAATAAATACACTATCATGTGCTATCGCCTCTAGGCTCGTCAGACCACTGTATCGTATCGGCTTATTTCTCGTACATCAACCACGTAGTTAAAGAACAAATTCCGAAAAGGACCGTATGGCAATACGAGAAAGCCAACTTTGGAGCTCTTAACGGTTTCTTTCTCGATAATGACGTGATGCTACTGCGGATGCAGTAGATACTCTTTAACCCTCACCGGTTAAAGAGTATCAAACCTAAGGTAAACGGGTGGTATGACTCGAGCTGCAAAGAGGCAGTTAGGTTAAAAGAGTTATGTTTTCGGTTATATAAGACCAATCCTACTGAGGAAAACCGACTTGAGTTCAAACGAGCCAGAAACGACTGTAATGCCCGCATCAAGCTTGTCAAATTCTCCCACGACCAAAAGCTGAGGCAAAAAATTCTACTATGTCCCAAAGGTAGTTAAAACTTTTGGTCGTTTGTCAAAAACATTAAGAATTCGACCTCATCTTCCATTCCCACGCTCATTTACAATGACATTCCAGCTGTCACCTCTTTAGACAAAGCCAATCTGCTTGCTGCCCATTTTGCAGCCAGTTCCACGTTACCAGATTGTGCCCAGTCGCCTCCTGTACTTGAGAACATAGAACATTCTATGGAACCAATCCACTTCCTTACTCGTACAGTCGCAAGAGTATTATTAGATCTTAACATTTGCAAATCGTCTGGTTCAGATGGTATCTCCCCCATAATTCTGAAGAGGTGTTCAAAACCACAGCGTAAGCTTTTCTATCTGTCCTATTCATCAGGACTCTTCCCGAGTAGATGGAAAACAGCATTTGTCCAGCCCTCTCCAACTACCACCGATTGCACTTAGGTCCCTTCTTTCTAAGGTCATGGAAACGCTGATAAACCGTCAGCTTATGAAATATCTTGAATCACGAAAACTCCTAAATGACCGACAATACGGTTGTCGTTGCAACAGGTCCACTGGTGATTTGATGACATATCTCACCGAAAAGTGGAATCAATCTATTCACCTCGGTGGCGAAAACAAGATCGTTGCACTTGATATTTCAAAGGCATTTGAAATAGGAGATCCAACCGTAGCGAACTCTATAGTCTCGCTTGAACATCGTAGTAATATCTCTTGCCTAACACTTTTTTACCGCTATTTTAACAGGAAATGCTCAATCGAAATAGCCAGCTGCATTCCGACCTTTCAAACATTCAACCGTAATACTCGCCATGCTAGTATGAATGCTAATCAATTCACCCTCAAGGCTATCTTCTGACGTACTATGAAATATAGAGATTCTTCCTAAACCGAACAACACGAATAAGGAATGATCACCAAACTCAGTCTTTCCTCCCCATTACAATTTACAAAAATTAAAAACCAATGCATATCGGTATCTCCCCTTTTCTTCTCCCCGATTTCCTTAATGCCCGCGCTGTGCCCAAACACTATAAGGGTAGGTATTCATTAACCCTTTAGGGCGTGCTAATTATAACACAAAAAAAAGACCTGTAGGTCGAATATGTCAAGGCAGGCCATTTAGGGCTTTACTACTCCTAAATAACTTTCTAAGCCCGAAGAAGAGATGTTGTTTCAGAATTTTGCAGCTAAGTCGAGGTGGAAAATCATCCTTCCTACCTATAAAGTTTCCCTTTTACCGCATGTAAACACCCTCGATTTTTTCTTAACCTCAAAACTAGAAGACCATCCCTGATGTCTATGGAAAGGTGTTCTTCTTCTTCTATTCCTTGTTACAAATGTCCAGAAAACGATAAATCAACAATATTGTCATTATTAATTAATACATACAAGGATCTCGAATATACCGTATAGAATCGCAAAACTGCAGCACAAAACAATTTCATCGCAATTTCCCAATAAATTGTCATGCCAGTGAATTCCAGCGGCTTTAATTTTTTTAATTGAAAAAAAGACGGTCTGCAAATTTAAAATCTCACCGACCCTACGAGGAATTCGTGGAATTCATACTCAATACGGTTGCATAAGTGTATTATCAATACAAACAAAGTATCAACAAGTGTAATTATCCTTTAATTACTGCATTATTCCAGCAGCCACAATAATTAAGTTATTTCCCTTTTTTGTGTCCTATTTTGATTTTCAGAAAGTCATTATAAAATTTAATTGTTTTTCTGTCAACAAAGGCTTTCAGTATTTTTAAGGACATTTTTTACTGGATTTACGCTGTGAATTAATGTAACTAGGAGCAATAGCAAATTGCAATTGGTTTTGAATTTCTAAATACTCATGACCATTCCTCCGAGAAAAAGATACATTGCGCATATCCTTTCCATCTTCACCCCATCAGAGTATAATCAAATCAACTCATTCATAAGTCAAGCCCTTCAGACGAAACAGTCCTCATTCAAAGACCTACACTCAATGTCCTTCTCGCATATAATTCTAAAAAGGAAAATCCTCTTCAATTTGTAACCATAGCAGGACAACATCCATTAAACTGCAAAAGCAGCTACCCTTACCACTCCTACCTTCACACACACCTCAGCAATGATGAGAAATTAAATTCCGCTTCCGCTTATGCCAAGAGCCACAATTTTATTGCCATAGCCAAGAGACGGTAGACATGTCCTTGATAGAACGCACTGTAAGCACAGATGGACGAAATCAACAAACAAAGTGATGCCATCAAACATTAAGGGTGTGTCACCTAAACGAGCGTATACGCCAGAGATGGCAGAACAACCGTTTTATGCGAGCATTAAAGGATCCGTACAAAAGATAAAGTACTTCAATGCGAACCATTAAAATAGATTTTCGCAAAAAAGGAACGAATACGAGATTCTACGCAGTATCAACTTAGGATAGGATTTTATGTTGCTATCGTCATCATAGATGGTCACTGAGCTATACCTTGCACATATTTATGTCTGCTACGCACACACACTGAAATTGGAATCCTTTTGACGAACTGATGGTGTACAACCAATTTGAGGCTCTTGGTAGCGAATTTTGATTTTCGTTTCACCAACTCGATGCTGAATGTAGATTCAGTTGGACGGAAAATTTCTGAAGTGGTCTGTGGTATTCTGTGTGGAAAATTGGAAATATTGAAGTGTGACACTCACACACACTCTATTGCCAATGGGTAATTGTATTACAACACATGATCCTTGATGCTTCTCTAATCCAATTAAACAATTGCATTCGCTAGCTCCAGTCGAGAGTATATTCCTGTGCATGTATATTTAATTATGATCCCCTTACATTGGGTGTTAATTGTTTGCATGGATTCCTTCCACCATTAAAAAATATAAAGCAGGCATCCTTAGACGAAGCGTAAAAGAAGGAATAAGAGAAAAAAAATACCAACAACAACAATATTACGCTATATGCATACCAATTAACCCGTTTTGCTAATTTCACATTCCACAGGATTTGTGTATAGTTTGCTAGCTGGATGCTGCTGCTCCTTCGTTTTGTTGGGAATGAGTAATATTTAATTAGGTTGGATGTAGTTTACGTAAATAAGACTTAAATGCTTCTACTCAGTTTGCCTTGGGGCCAGAGACTATAGTGTTGTGTATGCCATGGGAGAATACACTTACAGCTTGTTGGAGAGAAGTATATGCCCACGATTTGTGTAGTCACGTATCGGGTATATGTCGTAGGCCGCATTACATCCTTTGGATAGATATTTAGATATGAGCTGAGTATAATGTCATACCCTCTGAGGGTAAAAGTAACTTTTCCTTCTTATTTTTAGTTTCTTTAAAATTCAGTCTTGAAGTATGTTTGCAAGGATGCACGTTACGGGCATCAGCACATACTGTTGCATGTCTAACGATTAACTTAGTTTGTTATGAAGATTATGTAATTATTTCAATTAGACGAAGGATTATTTACTAAATATGAGCTAATCACAATTAATTGTATGGATCCGTGCGCTTGACGATGGTGCAAGTTCACATAATCATCTTCCATGCGGTCTTGTGTGAGGCTTACAAATACCATTAAGAAAATCAGGAAGGAAATATACTGCCTGCGGATGTTTTGTGCGGTAACTCGGCTGTAAAGTCGCAACTTATATGCTAGATTTCTCGCGCCTACCAGCGAGATACCCTTGGTTTGATGAAGAATGCTGCCAGATGATCTAAAGGCTAAGTAGCAGGTAAAGACGAGATATGCCATTGAGCTCTATAAGCAAAGAAGGAAGGAAATACACCGGCTTTTCAGTAAGAAGAAATAAGAGCAAGAAAACCGTGAGATCGAGGATATAGAGAGTTGCCATTCCAGGAACGATGTTCGCAAGTTTTAACAAAGTGTAAAACGCCATAGCCAAGGAAACAATGCTCGAACGGAATCCTGTCGAGGTGAACAAGGAAATATCGTAGTTGAGACACAGTCGATGCTAAGGCTATGTAAGAACCACTTCTGCAGACTGTTAAACAGTCGCTGATCATGGAAAAAAATCTCAAGAAGTCCAATTCTATACCCACGATTTCAAAGCCATATACGACAGCATTTATGGACACGAACTATACAGAGCAATGTCTAGTATTGGTATACTGCCTAAAGTCGTCTCGTCAGGATCGGAAACGACCTAACCGACACATTCGATAACAAAATAGGATTTAGGTAAGGCGATGCACTGTCATGTGAATTCTTTAATTTAATTCTTGAGAGGATTGTGCAACACACGATAGCCAACATCAGAGGTATCTACAATCTTCCAAAAATCGGTGCACCTACTAGCATACGCCAATGATATTGGAAATCATTGGAAGGACTCCACGTGATGTCATAGCCACGTTTGCTTGTAAAGAGAAGGATATCATTTCATACTAACAAAAATAACACCATTCACAGTAAAATTGTTGTAAATAATCATCAATATAATTAATTAAATAAAAAAAAATGTATTTTTGGGTTTCGGTAAGGCTTCGGTAAGGAAGTCTTAAAGAGTTCAGTAGAGTGCGCCAAATGAATTTCCATACGGCTTTATACAATTGATATCTGGAGGGGATATAGTTTCGAAAGCCAAGTTGTTAGTTCTCACAATTCGCTTTAGGTAGAACTTAACAATCTTCACTCTTGTTTTCCACAAACCTCCAAAGTGGGGATAAATTTAGGGGAATGAAATTTCACTTTGTCCCATAATTTTCGAAGATCTTCGCTATCTCTTTACTGTCCTGAATTTTGCTTTTCATCAGTCATCGATATTTTGCTTCTGCACCGACAATATTGCTACCATAGTTGCTTTATTATTGCGCGCAAGCTCCGTACCATGCCGCAAATCTTCGAAACGTTAAGTCGTTAACTGCTGTAAAGAGTCTTACTTTGGTGCCCAAGTATATAAATATGGTTACTTATACCTTGTGGATATAGTTGATACTTAAAAAGATTTTAGATAAGTCCACTTTTTTTGTGCTTTTGCTTTAAAAAAAATGTTTGGGTAAAATCGTTGGGAAATTTGAAAAAGGTTGTGATAGCTTAAAAAAATCAATTCATAGCAAATGCCATAGGCATAGATGTAAAGGGTCTTTCATTAACCGCTTCCTATCTTTAAATTTAAATAAAACAAGGAGTATGTGATATATTATCGACATTTCTTTTTGGAAGGCTTATAGATTTCATTATGTATGAAATATAACATCGTCCAAATGTGCATCGTGGCATCTCTTGGTGGGGCGCATCCCAAATGTCCAATTTTTCATGATTCTGTCACATAGATCAGGCTGAATCTGACCGATGGCATGGGTTATGCTGGCTTTGATGAATGCTGCGGTTTGCGGTTTATTCGCATAGATCTGCAACTTCAGAAAACCCCACAAGAAGAAGTCTAACGGGGTCCAAACTCACGATCTTTATAACCAGTTCACATCACCTCCATATGTGATGACCATGAGCTAGTGCAGCATTTCCAATGTGGCGTGAGTTGGTGACACGTACCACCGTCCTCTGGAAACCACATGTCGTTGGTGTCCAAATCATCCATATTAAACCAAAAAAAAAGTAAATAATCCTCGACCTATAGCGCTTTCCGTTGACGGTGATGGCCTGAACAACGTCGTTCTCAAAGAAATATGGATCGATGCCGCCAGCCCAAAATTCACACCGAACAGTGACTTTTTCGGCATGCATTGGACGCTCTTGGATCTCATATGGACTGGTACTCTTTCAAATTCGACAATCTAGTCGCTGAGCATTTTTCATAGAATTAGGGTCAGCTACCAACTGCTCCAGAGCCCATTCAGCGAACACATGTCGTTGTCTGTGGTCGTTTACCTTCACCTCCTGGGTCTGTAGAATTGTGTACGGTTGCAAGCGAAATTCCACAAGTTGTGGTCTGCGGTCTTGTGATCGACTGCCTCGGATTCTCTTGCACACTCTCACGGACAGCGTGGATAATTTTGGCAGATCTTGCATTTCGTCAACGTACGGGTGTTGGTTTATCTATTACTGAACCAATGCAGTGGAATCAAACTTATCCACCACACTGCGGTACGACGATTATGGAGACCATAAAATGGGCAAATCGAGCGGAACGTTCCCCGAACAGAACACCCAATATGATAAAACAACTTTATTATTTGCACGTACAGTTGAACGTCATGTCCGTCCATGATGATTTGCAAAACAGACTTAATAAATGACAGCTAATTTGACAGATGTAGCTTCTAGAATATTGCCGCTATCAACTCATAAAGTTCATAAGTCTCTATTGGAGGACAATTTATAATAAGTCCACTCTAAAATGTTCAGCTTATTATGTACCAAATTTCTTTATACTAGAAATTTGGTAATAAGCTCTTTGCCCGTGCTTCCAAAAGATTTTTAAACCGCACCAAACAGTGATTTGTTCGTGATGTAATGTAGTCTAAAGAGTCTTATGTGGATTGAGCTCACTCCAAAAACAACAATTCAATTCAATTACAGAAATTAGCCTCATCGCTGAAGATGATTTGACGATAAAAATTTGGTTCATCTTACCGTTGATTCTCAGCCCATCAACCCAACACACGACGCAATTGATCTTGATAAGATCCGTAAACTTGACGAAGTGCTCTACAAGTTTGGCGAACAAAAAGTGAAAAAAGTCAATAACTGTAGATTTGGGTTTAATTTTGTCCATATACGAAAATCTTTAATTTCAATTAAAAATAAATGGTTTTGTCACAAAGGAAAATATTAGTGTCACAAAGGTTCACAAAAGATTTACAAGCCATTTGCATCAAAAAAAAAACTTGAAAAATCGTATTTTGAAAATATGATGTTGGCTACTTAATGCCGAAATTTAAATATTTTATAACAGCCAAACTATTTTGTCACAAACGAAAAAAATTGTTGTCACAAACGTTTACAAACGAATCACAAACGATTAGCATTAAAATTTGTTTAATATTTAATTTTTGAAAATTAATGTTGGCTAACTACCTGGAGGTTGTGTTTTCACACAATACTCCTCAATATGTAAGCTATATTTGCATTGAAATCTCCAACCACTATAGTCGCTCATAACTATTGTTCAGAAGCTCGAAGAAGCAATCGTTTGAAATGTCATCTTGTTTTCTTGATGCGAATTGCTACAATGCATTCGGTTATGTCTTTAAAACATAAGACTTCTTGCCTTCGTATATCGCTTATAGAAAATCAAGATCCTAAAAGAATTGTATAGCAATACGAGAAAGCCAAATGAGATGTTTTTAACGGATTCTTTAAAAATATTAACTGGGCATTATGCTTCCTCGATAATGACGTGGATACTACTGCCGATGCGATAATAAACACCATTCTTCTGGATATGAAATCCTTTATCATTTAACGGGTATAGAGTATCCAACATAAGGCAAATGGGTGGTGTAACTCGAGCTGCAAAGAGGCTGTTAGGTTGAAAGAGTTATGTTTTCGGGTGTATAAGACCTATCCTACTGATGACTGTAATGCCCGCATCAAGCTTGTAAAATTCGCCCACGACCAAAATGCGGGCAAAAAATTCTACTATGTCCCAAAGGTAGTAAAAACTTTTGGTCGTTTGTCAAAAACATTAAGAATTCGACCTCATCTTCCATTCCCACGCTCATTTCCAATGACATGCCAGCTGTCACCTCTATACACAAAGCCAATCTGCTTGCTGCCCATTTTGCAGCCAGTTCCACGTTACTAGATTGTGCCCAGTCACCTCCTGTACATGAGAACGTAGAACATTATATGGAACCAATCCACTTCCTTACTCGTACAGTCGCAAGAGTATTATTAGATCTTAACATTTGCAAACCGTCTGGTTCAGATGGTATCTCCCCCATAATTCTAAAGAGGTGTTCAAAACCACAGCGTACGCTTTTCTATCTGTCCTATTCCCGAGTAAATGAAAAACAGCATTTGTCCAGCCCGTCCCTAAAAAAGGCGAATCTTCTTCTCTCTCCAACTACCAACCAATTGCACTTACGTTCTTTCTAAGGTCATGGGAACACTGATAAACCGTCAGCTTATGAAATGTCTTGAATCACGAAAATTCCTAAATGATACGGTTTTCGTTGCAACAGGTCAACTGGTGATTTGATGACATATCTCACTGAAAAGTGGAACCAACCTATTTACCTCGGTAGCGAAAACAAGATCGTTGCACTTGATATTTCAAAGGCATTTGACAGGGTTTGGCATCAAGTCCTTTTGTCGAAAATGCGTGTTTTTGGAATCGATAAAATTTTCTTCAATGGATTGGAAACTATCTCTCGAAAACTTCAATTCAAGTTCTTTTAGACGGTTTCAAGTCTGCTACTTACGAAATAAATGCTGGTGTTTCCCAGGGCTCCGTTCTGTCTCCGACACTCTTCCTCATTTTTATTAATGACCTCTTGTCTGCAACTTCTAATGCAATTCATTCCTTTGCTGATGACAGCAATCTCAGCTTTTTATATTCGTTCTGTAATCCACGCCCTTCATCTTCGTTCGTGGAACAGAAACTGCAAAATATATTAAGCTTATTAAATTCCGATCTTGACAGCATGGGGTAAATCCAATAGAGTGGAATTTAATGCTTCCAAAACACAATGCTGTCTTCTGTCGTCCAAGCGAAACCAACATTTACAGCCATTATCCATGAATGACACTTGCATCCCCAAATCGAAAAACTTTTCATGCTCGGTATGTGTGTTAGTAACGACCTTCATTAAAACGACCACATATTCGAAATCGCTAAAAACTCAGCGAAATGTCTAAGTTTCCTTAATCGATTCAAAAAACATTTCAGCCCTTCTGATCTGGCCTCAATATATAAAGCGTATATACGCCACAAACTTGAGTTCAACTCCCACATCTGATCAAGTGCAGCAAAAACATCATTGCACCTACTGGAAATGATACAAAAGTGAGCGATCGAATTGATAGGAGATCAAACCGTAGCGAACTCTATAGTCCCGCTTGAACATCGTAGGAATATCTCCTGTCTAACACGTTTTTACAGATATTTTAACAGGAAATGCTCAATCGAAATAGCCAGCTGCATTCTGCCCCTTCAAACATTCAACCGTAGTACTCGCCATGCCATGAATGCTAATCAATTCACCTTCAATCCTATATTCGGGCGTACTATGAGATATATAGATTCATTCCTAAACCGAATAACACCAATATGGAATGCTTTACCAAGCTCAATTTTTCCTTCCCTTTACAATTTACAAAAATTGAAAACCAATGCACTATAAGGGTATTCATAAACCCTTTAGCGTGTGGTAATTATAAAAAATGGATCAGAATAGTCACTGTTGTTGCTCACTATAATATAGACCGCGGTAAATGTCACAGTTTGTCTTCACCTCCCTTTATGGATGACCCATGCGATTATATTTCCTGGATGGCAGTAATGTCTGATTTGGTGCTGCTTATGTATTCCGCTTATTGTTCGGCTGCATCTCTTTTGCTTTAAATTCTCACATTCTAGGTGGGGATATGAAAGTCGTTGTCCTTTTACGTATAGCTCTGACGTCAACAATAAAATAAGCCCTTTCCGAGGCTCTTGGTTGCTTCGTTACCATATTTTTTTCAGTTAATAGGTAGTTAACCAAAAGCTCAGTAGCCCAACACCGGAGGCCAGTTAACGCCGCTGAGATAAGCCTTCGTTCTACAATATCCATTCGCATAATCAGCACCCGATTTTATAAAGTTCTAGTAAATATTTAAAATGCTTTAAATTTTGTCTAGAAAAAATATGCGAACTTAGCGCTACCCGATTCTGTCATTAAAGTGGTAGATAGTATTGCCTGTAAAAACATGGTATTTAAGCCTTATATGCTGTCTAATGCATGTCATCTTCATGAACTTTATAATACAAAAAGTTTAAAGCAAAAAATTAATCAAACTTCTATTTTATATAAAAAAAAATACCTTTCGTAGTCAGTTTTTCTCCTTGTTCTAATGGTTTCCTTGGCATCCATTGTAATGACAACTTGAACACAGAAATGAATTTATGATAATAAAATTCAAAAATTGTTTTATGTATTTTAATGTCTTATAAAAGCTACCTTCCGAAAATATTAATAAATAACCGAAAATGAAGATTCTTCATCACCGTGAGGGGATATTGCCATGTTCCATATAGTAGCCAAAGAAATATTAAATTTCTTTATACTACTAAATATCCATTTCGAAAATATTAATGTTTTGAAATATAAACCTAAATAAAGTCAACAAAAATTAATAAAAATAAAGTTACCTAATTTTGAGTTTATTACCAATTTACCATTAAACATAATTCATATACGATTTGCCTTATCGTCATGAATTTCCGGCATAATACGTTAGAAATTTCTGAAAAGTTGCCATGCCCATTTCACGTTAAATTTATTTCCTGCTGTCGCCAATTACATTTTTGTATCCAATTTTTATTGCCTCCCTAATAAAAGGAGTGATGAAAAATACCAAACAAAAAAAACAAAAAAAAAAAAGAAATTTGGTTCATCAAATAAAATTCAGCCTTCTATGGATACGTGTGTATCACACACGTATCCTTGTCACATAATTTCTTGTTTTTATTTTATTTACTCGAAACGATCGAATTTATACCAACAATTTGAAGTTCGTAAACTTGGACCGTATCGTGCGCTCTTCTCTCTAGTCACCTCCAGGTTTTTGTTAGCTTCATAAAACCCAGCACTTGTTCATTTTGTGGTGTAATAAATCCAACTGACCAGGCCACCAGCCGGAAGCTTCATCTTCATACGTTACGCCCCATCAATTACGTTGGTATCCTGTCGTTGTCCTTTTATTGTCATTAATCTATTTTTCATAGAATTTAATGAGATCGCAAGCGGTCTGAGGGAGCGGTTTTTTTTTGTGTGGGTCGTAAAATACGAAACAAATGTGTCACTCACTTTAGGCTCACATTCTGGATTTGAGGTTCACATTTTGGATTTTGTTTTGGGTGTTATGTTTTTTTTTTGCCAGTTGTACCCCTTGCTAGCAGGTTTTTTTGATCCCTGGCGTTTTGTGTGTTTATGTGAGTGTCAGGACGAAATTGTATCACGAGCACAATACCCAAATACCATGACGTGGAAGCATGGAAAGCATAAATCTTATGCGTTGGACCCAATAGAATTGAGGTTTGTTGATGGCTCACAGTCACTGTTGCTCGAATTGATGATGATCTATGACACGAGACTGTGAATTCAAGTAACGGTAAATATAGACAGTAATATAAAAATATTACGTTTCCCTAAAGGAATAAAGTCACGGATTTCTTTGCTTACTTATGGTTTGGGATGATGATATAAAGGGATGTTTTTGGGGATACCTATTAAAGGCTTTTGTAGGTTTCCGTATTTGGTTTGTGCATGAGAAACGGATGCTATGATGGAAATGGGAAAGGAATACGTCACATGATATTTACTTAGGAGACAAGGTTAGGATTTATTGCAAACTTCTTAGGCAAAGCATTGGTAAGGTTTTATTATTTTATGTTAGCCTAGCCTGGTATATCATCTTTTTGAAGAAAGCGTGTCAATCTGTATCAACCAAACACATTTTGGATTTTCTGCTTATATACTTTCAAGCTAATAGCCTATTGCACGATTCTTAAAATCTTGAAAATAATTTTTCAAATGTTGCCATTTCTTATTCGTGCTTTCCTTTTTTCCTTGACCAATTCTTGAGCCGGCTATGGAATATTTTAAGGCTCAGTGTCAAAATAACTGCGAAATGATCTGACGACAAATCAAAGTTCTCTTAAGCTGTTATGTCTTGATATTCCTTACACAACGAACAAATTAATCAGGTCAGGTATTTTCGACGCATCATCTGGCCAGCGGGTCGGTTTGCCCGTTGAGTGAAACTCACAACTATACTCCATACCTGCCTTATAGAGCATTCTACCTTTTCGCGAGATGTATCTGGAACCCCAAAACATGTGTTTCGCTTGAAATCGCCGCCAAACTTGACATTAGGTTTCCTCGTTCAAGAGCGGAACATGGTGGACAGCAGATAAATGCGATCTTAAGAGTACGTTTACTTCTGTCAAAAAATCAAAATCGATTAGTCGGTAGCCGTTGTCTGTTGTCGTTTCGTGAATTCTGTGCTTACCAACTAAACCGCCAAAGATGTTTTCCTTTTCGACTTTAGCATTGAAATCCCCGAGTACAACTTTTACATCATACTCCGGACAGGCTCCGTAGGCTCCATCATAAAACTCCTCTTTGGTGGGATCTTCAGCCTCGCCGGTAGGGGCGTGGGCACATATTAGGCTTATGTTTTGGAACGTCGCTTTGATGCGGATCACATAAAGGGGACCACTTATCGGCTTGAAGTTAATGACTTTTGTCCTAAGCCGATTTTCCACGACAAAACCACATCCTAGTACAAGCAATCTTTTGTTGCAGCTGTAAAAAATGTCGCAATTTTTTTTTCTTCATTATACCTGACCCTATCCATCGTATCTCCTGGATTGCGGTTATATCTCCCTTGAACCGCGTGAGGACAAATTCAAGTTTTTGAGTTGCACAGAGTGTTCGTACTTTCTAGGTGCATACTCTCATATCATAGTCCATTGACGTTCCGGGTCTTGTTGCCATATGAGGAGTTTCAATTTCCGAGGCTGGTTGTGTCTCTCTCATAACTAATGGTTTTTTCCGTCGGGGTACGGCACAATCCCCAACCTAGAGGGCCAGGTCCTTGTTTTTGACCCTAGGACAGCGGTCCGGAGATACCGATGTCAGTAACCCATTTTGGGATGTAAGGGCTGCCGTTGACCCATTGAGGGCTCTTCCGCCACCAACTCTTTTCCAACATCCTGGCTCAGTATTGGAAATCCCTATAGACCTGGTGTTCAAATATGTCGAAGCAGCCCATATTGGGATTACACTACCAGTTCGATCAAACTGGAGCTGTAGGCGCCACCGTTGACTCCATCTAGGGAATTCCTCCGCAGCCGCCTGAGAGTGAGTGCCTTAGTGAGGTGACACTCCTCCCCCTCTCTCGTTTGCTGCCACCAACGACCTTCCACAGGGGTTTGAGGTACTAGGAACCCACCAGTCACCAGCGTGGAGGTGAGAGTAGGAGTTGATAGTGAGAGGCTAGAGTGAGAACGCTTGTGTTCTCATGTAATCGCATCACTACCCTTAAACACCGGATTTAAGGGTAAGCCTTTTATAATATTATTATCAAAAAGCCTCTTAGCATTCTAATTCGCAATTACAATAGTTCTTGTAAACTTTAACCCTTGAAAAGACTTATTCCTTACGCTACGATATATTTTCTGCATTAATGCTGTAAAGTCTCTCATTAGGTAAATAAAGTAATAAACCAAATACCTCTAACGATAAGATATTGCGTTACATCGTTAGGGGTATGTATTTAATTCAGGAACATCTTAGCAGTGAAGACATCGAACATTCGAACATCTTCTCATGAAGATAATTGGTTTCACTAACCGGATTCCGACAATATCCTTCTCATTATCTGAAATAATTAATAAATTAAAATTTACTCATGAAATATCTCAATTTATGCATTCTCCAGTACAAGTAGATACCGTACTACCGTAGACGTTAAACTCAAATTAAGGTAAGTTCCTTTTAATCATAATTATGTTCCCAAAATGTCTCTGATTTCCATATTTACTTGCAGTTACCGGTTCTCCTGAGCCTGACATAAATTACATGAATAAATTTGTGTTATAACCCTGTACAACCGTCACTCGTACGTATGGATATCATTTATCACGTATGTGTTGAGCAGCGTTGTCACTTTGCAGCTACTGTTCCAAATTTTAATTCAAAATTTGAAATTGATATTACGAATAAAAAAAAAAATAAAATAAAAATTGTGTGAAAAAAGCCTCATGGCTATTTTTGAAGAACGTTTATAAATAACAAAACTGCTATTGAACATTAAGGGTATTCATGCAACGTCGTAATTTTATTACGTGTGAAAGATTATAATTTTACGACGACGTTTCATGGACGACTGAACCACTGAACCACTAAATAATGCGGTACCCACTGAATTCAATTTCATTTTAGTAATTTATTTATTGATAGAATTTTGTTTTTATTGTTCTCTTTCCGTTCTCGATAATCTTGTTCATTTTAGCGCATTGTTTGATGTGTGAAAGTGACTGACTTTTAAATTCATTTTTTATTATCTTAAAATACTAACTTAAAACTAGACAAAAATGATTAAATCTAACTTATAATTAACAATTTTTTTTCTTAAATTAACCTATCGGCCCTAAGCGGGCGCTCTAAGCTAATATTTAGTAGTTTTTTTATTTTGCCTTTCGGCTTAAATTTATCATTTGTTTATTTGTGTAATATATTTTAATTTTCAAAGAAAATTCAAAAAAACTTTGTTATACGACATTTTTGTTTTTTATATAAAAACCTTAGTCTAGGTTAAAACTAACTTAAGACTTCTTAATACTACTTAATCCTTCTTAATACTACTTAATACTACTTAATACTACTTAAAACTACTTAAAACTACTTACACCTAACTTAATTATAATCGGGGTGGCAATCACTCGTTGCATATGCCCCGAGGGGTCGCCATCCCGATCGAGACTTTTGGCCCCCAGGCTGCATGTATTCCACCATTTTGTACGCCAATATGGTACACATGCCCCGCCCCAGACCAGAACATTAAGGAGTGGACTAAAAGTCCGCAAAGTCAGGAGGAAGTGCAGAATCACTTCCCTCATGCAGCCACCAAAATTCCGTACTCTGCCTTTCAGCATCGGTCCTATCGCGATCCGATACCGAAGTGCTAAAGCGGAGGAGCTCCGGAGCATTGTCGACATACCCGTCGCGGATTAGCCGCTTGTCACGCGCGTCACGGTAGCGGTGGTATAAAACCGGGATACCCTTCTTGTCCTGTACCAACCCTAACGAATCGATATAAATAAACGCCTCTGGTGGAATAAAGCCCGACACGAGCGTACTCTCCATGTATGTTTCATTGGGGTAATAAGCCCCAAAGATCAGGCTGTTGTCGCTAGCCATCGCCCTTGCAGCGTGTCTTCGAATCACCTTAATAAGGAAATTGTCGATTCTGTTCAGCTGGGCCCCATTGTAAAGAACCTCGTTGCGATAATATTTTATGTACTCGGAGTCCGGCGTTCGGTACAATCCTAAGCAGGATCGGAGACAACGCCTCTCAAACAGCCGTATCCTTTCCATGTAGAATGGTGAAATATTGAACCACACAGGACAACCGTAGGCGATGATTGGCCTTATGAGGGCCATGTAGCAAATGACTTTCACCCTTGAATCAAGTTGACTGCTTCAAAACAATCTTCTTGTCAGAGCTAAGCCCCCCTAGCCCTAGCCAGACAAGCATCCACATTTTTATTAAAATACAGAAACTTGTCGAGCCAGATGCCAAGGTATTTGACTTCAGTTCTCAGCGCCAACGGCCGTCCATGCTGTCCAATGATGCACAATTTTTTCCAGTTTTTTCTGGTATCGTAAGATGCCCTCTGCACTGGGGTCCTGAACAGAATTGTTTCGGTTTTTTGGAAATTGATCCTCAATTTCCAATCGTCGCAATATCCCTTGATGTGATCGAATTCACGTTGCAAAAGTATGTTGATGACTCCGATTTTCGGACCTGATCTGTACGCCACCAGATCATCTGCATACGCTATAGCGTGACTAAGGGAACCTACAAAATCACTTGTATAAATGTTAAACAATATCGGAGAGTTCACCGCCCCTTGTTGTAAACCGTTTTTAATTTCTAAGACTTTACTCGAAGTTACGTTGCCACATTTGACGACGAACTTCTTTCCCATAAGCATTTCATAAATCATATAATTAAGTAGAATTGAAACACGAGAATATTTTCATACTTTAAGTTTATTTAATTCTAAGTCACAATTTAGTAGTATACTTAACTTAATAGACCAACGCTTAATATACGACTCCTTTCATACCTTCTCCGCTTTTGATACGGACTCCAACTTTATCTTTTCGAGAAGATGAAGTTGGAGAGATAGAGAGAGAGTTGACACAACATTTGGTATTTGAGTACCAATACCAAATGTTGCAAAAAGTGCCTTATGTTGATTAGGAGCAGTGACGTCACTCTATTATGTGACAATATATAGCATGGGTTTACGCATGCCAAGTCTGGTTAGCTTGTAGAAAATCCCTTCTAACCATACGGTGTCGAAGGCCTTCTCAAAGTCAACCAGACAGGCCCCTGTGCATGGTCCTTTGGATTTATTCCATTGGATGTCGGAGACTAGTTTCGACGCGGCATGAATAGTGTCATGCCTCGCTCGAAAACCAAACTGATTTTCCGGGATAATTTTATTTTCCTCGGCCCACTCAAGCAGAGCCCTATTGACTTACTTGCTTACATTCGGCAGAAGGCTTATTGACCGAAGATTTGCAGGGTTTGTTCTGTCCTTGTCCTTTTTGGAGATAGGATGTACCACCGCCGTTTTCCAGTGCACCGGATAATGTGCATTATTCAGTGCATTGTTAAACAGCGTGGTGAAAATATCGACTGCCTCTATTGGCAGGTGTCTCAACACGACGTTTGGGACCCCGTCCTCTCCCGCCGACTTTTTATTCTTCAGTGATACAAACATGTCCAGGAGTTCATCTTTTTGCACGAACAGCATCAGGCTATTGGGTGAAAGTGACTGATTATATGTCAAAATAGCATTTCTAAAGTTTACAACGTTTACCACCTCAGTTTACGCACCCAATTCCTGTGAGAAAATTCCGATATTGTAAGAAAAGATTTCCCATACAAATTTTTACAGTTCATTTATCACGTCGTAATTTTATCACGTTTACAACGTTTACGACGACTTTCCGACGTTGCATGAATACCCCTATTCATTTTGTTCAGATCGAATATTATAATTTATTGCAGACATTTTTTGTGCTGGACTTTTTCCACTATCGACATATTGTGACTTTTTTATACCCGATCCCATAGGGGAATAATAGTTTTGATACATAATTTGTAACATAAAAAAAATACAAATTTTTGGCGCAACAGGCTCGTTAGTACCCAGGGCCTAGCTTTCTCACAACCATTCATGTGTGCGTGTGTACTTCTTGCACGATGGTGGGACCTCCTGTTTTATGCCGACTCCGAACGGCTAAGTTGAGATAAGCTATTCTTGACATTTGATACTACTCGGATGATTTGTCAGATCATCGCGAGAGGAGGGCCAGTGAAAAATCATTTAGGTGTTGCTACGGCTGGGAATCGAACCCAGACCTCCTGCGCGGCAGTTCATCGCACTAACCATCGCGCCACTGAGCCTTTAGAGAATAGAGAAATAATTTAGTTAGAAATACCTTAAAGTATCGGGTTTTTCAATAAGAGCGCTACAAAAGTTGTTTTTAATTAAAACAAAAACGGTTTTGGATATCAATAAATTTCTTTATTCCTGTGAAAGTATGTTCGATGCCATTATGTATGGAACTCGCTTTCTTTTGCATGGCCACCACGGGCACGCTTGCAGAAGTCCAGACGCTGAACCCAATTTTCGACGGTTTTCAGGCATAAATCGGCCGATTCTGCTGCAATTTCACGTTCGATATTCGTACGAAGTTCATCAATCGTCGCTGGCTTGTTGGCATAGACCATAGACTTGACATAGCCTCACAGGAAATAGTCTTACGGCGTCAAATCGCACGACAGAGGCGGCCAAGCGACTGGACCATTTCGTGAGATAACACGTTCTCCAAACTTGGTTTCCAATAAATTGATTGTGACATTCGCTGTGTGGCTTGTGGCGCCGTCCTGTTGGAACCACATGTCCTCCAAGTCCATATCATCCAATTGGGGCCAAAAATATTCTTTTATCATTGACGGTAGCGATTCCCATTCACAGTAACGTGCAGGTCTTGATCATCACGGAAGAAGTACGGCCCATAAACCACACCAAACCGTAATTTTTTCGGGATGCAATGATGATGCATGGAGTACGTCTGGATTGCTGCCTGACCAATACAGCATATTTTTTTTTATTGACGAAGCCATTCAGACAGAAATGAGCCTCATCGCTGAAGATGATTTTTCGATGAAAATCCGAATCATTTTCAAGTTGTTGCTCAGCCCAATTCACTAACATACGACGCTTCTGGTGGTCAAGCGGCTTCAGTTCTTGCGTCAATTTAATCTTGTAAGGATGTAGGTCAAGATCTTTTCGCAAAATTCGCTTGAGAACGACGTGTGAGAGACACATTTGGGCTTTCTTCAACTGAAGCCTCAGCGGCAGCAATATTCTCGAAACTACGGGCACTTCTTTGTCTCACTGGCATGGGAACATTTTGTACTGTGCCTGTGGATTCAAATTTTTCCACTAGACGCTCAATTGTTGAATTGCTAGGACGATTATGACGACCATAAATTGGACGTAGCGCTCTTAACGTTTCTCTCTTTCCGCTGACTCCGAATTTCGGTAGTAAATTTTAATAATTTCGACTCGATGTTGGCTCGTATATCTTTCCATCAAGAAATGGAAAACCTTACTGAAGAGAAATGTCAAAAGAGCGGCTCTACTTTTGTAGCATCCCTGTTGAAAAACCTTTTATATGGATCGACTTAGAATAGCTAGCTAAGTCGATTTAGCCATGTCTGCCCGTTCGCCCTTAAATTTTGAGCTAGAATGATGAAATTTGCTACACGTGGTCTTTGTTCCTACCAGCAGAACAACGGTATACATTTTGAAATTTGCCCACTGCTACGCCATTTATAAAAAAAAAACCTAGTTTTTGGCCAAACCTCAAAAAAAATTTGAAAGAGTGTCTGAATAACAATTTAAGTCAATCTTAATGTCTATATTTCGTCCATATAAATTTTTTTTTGCCACGACCACTTTTTGAATGCGTTTTGAGTAAAAAAAAATGATTTCGGTAAAATTTTAATAAACTTCTATACCTTACCCCATAGTTATGCAATATAAAAAAAGTGGTTTTTTGTCGAAGTATAAAAGATTTTGATAAACCGTCTGAACAATATGTTGTGACAACGTCATTTTCAATATTTTATCGCCATGAAGCCCAGATTTTGGGGATATTAATTTAAAGGATGGGATGGGATAGGGTATTAAACGATCCCACAGCGGATTGTAGCCTTCTCATATGTTTTTTTTTTAAATTTGCAAAAAATTATATAAATGCGCATCCGACGACCAAAAGCTTTCTAGAGTAATAGTCAGGGTCGATAGAAGAACCGCCCTTTCAACCGTCCGGATGTAGTTTTGGTCAGCGAAACTAAGCTTAACCATTTAGAAGTGATTGACAGTATGTAGTGTATGTAGTGTTCATGTCGCTTTTATATTACGTAAAGGCTTGCTTGCGGATTGAGCCGAAGATGCTGGTACGGACAAGTGTTTTTTCGTGCGCTACGATAGGATAGAATAAATCATTTCCCTGCTTTTCCAGAATCCAGGAATGGATTTTTTTGGTTGGAGTTGGTCCTCTTTATATTGCCGGAACTCTATTAGCGCTGAATATAGTTCCTAGCCATACAGGTTATCGTGGCTATTGGATTTAATTTTGAAGTGGGGATCTAGACACATGGAACGGGAATAAAAAATCACAAAATATCAAAAAAAAAAAAAAAAAAAGAAAATTAGCAAATATTGATATACCCCTTTCAGACCTGAGAAAAAAATGTTGTCCGATTTGAGTGAAAGCTTTATGGAAAAAATAAAAAAAAATACTTGCCCCCAAACGAATTCTTAAAAAAAGACCGCCACGTGTTGTGGGCTTTAACACCACGATTTCCTACAGCAAAAACCAAAACTCTGTCATTATTGGACGAAAGACATTCAAAGTAAATATAACCAAATATGGACAAATATCTACAGATTCATGCCAGTGATCATAGCGGTCTTTTCGTATATCCGTTGGTGGATATGATGGTCTATATTTTTTAGCAACTGGTTGACTGCATGCAGGTTCATCCCTGCTGGCATTTGGTGGCAATATATCTGTGCTTCTGGCCAATACTTCTCCAATTTCCATTTAAAATTGCAGAAAGTCCTTAACTTCTTTCTTCGGTAGCTTAGCTTTTTTTGTATCTTCAATGTATTCCCTCCAAGAGTTACAGATCGCCACGTCTACCAAATGAAATGTCTATTTTCTCGTTTTTATAAAAAAATCCTGTAGTATTCCATGGATTGATCGGTTTCATCCACTCTACCCATTTTTGCGTTGTACCTCTGATAACCTCTGGACAAGGGATTAATACATGTGCGTGATCCTTTTTTGACCATCTTTGCACAACTCCAACAGGATCTTTCCCACATTCTGTTGAAAGCAAAGTTACATACTTTGAGTCTCGCCATTTAACAGCAGCGACTTCATTCCTTACAAACTGACTCATGTCTCCCTGGTTCATATTTTTAACCGTAGGAAAATTGATTCCCTTGAGCCGATTTGTCATTACAGTACCCGTACAGTACCCATTTGCAGCAGTCTTTCCATCAATGGCAGTGTTGTAAAATACCGATAAATACAAAAAACTACCAATTGGAAGCGAAGAAGTTAACATTTGATTACAACAGACGGACCAAGGCCCAAACTAGTTTCAGGAAGTGTGTTTGCCCCTTGATAAATTTGGAAGTCTACAACCATTCCATTCGATTTTGCAACAACAAAATTTTTAAGGCCTACTGGTCTCGGGTTGTTTTTGACATATTGTCTCACTGGCAGTGTTGCCGATGCCAACTTCCCGAATTCCCCAAAATTCGATGTCAAATTACCCAAATTGGGGAAGAACAAAGTTCCAATTCCCCACAACATTTATCTAGTAAAAAAAACAGGGGTGCCAGCACGTAACTTGATACAACCGAGTTTGGTCGAAACAATCGAGCACTGGCAGCACCTAAATTGGTTCCACCAATTTTGCTCGATTGTATCGTCCGAGTTGGCAGCACACAAACTCGAAAATGACGATTGAAACAAAGCATCATACTCGATAGCAAATAGTTGTCGTCGGCAGTGTATTTTTTTTGCAGCGAAAATGGAAAATAAGCAAAACATGTCAATTAATAAAAAACAAATTGAAATTTTAACAAATTTTATGTGTGGTCACCAAGATCTTGCCAGGGGGATTTTAAAATCGGCACAAGGAAGGAAAAACAGTGTTTTTCTTTGGGAAAGGCTTTCCAACTCTCCCAATACAGATGGTCCTCCTCAAAAAGATGTGAAAGATTGGAAAAAGGTATTTATTGTAAAAAAAAAGTTATTTGTACACATATCAAATTATTTGTTTTTAGACGTGGAGCGATCTGAAGTATAAAGTAAAAACCAAATTAAGAAACAACAAACGACATTTAAAGGGCACGGGCGGAGGTCCGTATATGCAAAAAAAGATCGATGATTATGAAGAAAGAATAATAGAGTGCGCCGGTCTAGAAGCAGCTGTTGAAGGTGTCCCAACAGCAAAATTATTTGGAGCTTCAAACAATAACAATAGAAGAGTTGTGAATGCAAATAGTAACAACGTTGAACCTTCGCCCATGATTATTCAAGAATGTATAAATATGGCCATTCAAAATGAGGTCGACAACGACGAGGATAGCCGTCAAGAAGAACTGCTGTTTGGTGAAATTGAAGGTAATTTCTATGGATTGATATTGTTTTTTAATTTTAATAAATCATTTTTTTAAGGCAACCCATCGACTTCTACGAGAAATGTTCGAGTCAGTAAGAAAGAGAACAAAGAAAATTTAATGAATCAATATGTTACTGCAACAGAAAGCATTAATAATAAATTGAACGCCATTCATGAATTGCTTTGCAGCAGTCAAAAGACACAAAAACGAAGACTTGAGGTTGAAGAAAAGCAGTACAGACTGAAAAAGAAGAAGCTTGAGATATACGAGAAGAACGAACTAGAACGTTTGCGACTACAAAAAACTATGTTGAGCACAAAAATAGAGGAGAACCGTATACGACTTCGCGAGATAGAATCGAGAGAGCTATAAGCCAACACATAGTACATATATTCAAAACATAATGTATGTTAGTTTATTTATTTTTTTAATGAAGTGCCTTTTGTTATTACATAGTTCTATAGTTATTAAACAATGAAGTATTTATTTTTTTAATGAAGTTCCTTTTTTTATATTATATAGTTATATAGCTATTAAATAATGAAGTATTTATGTTTTTTAAGTTGTTTTAGGTTTTACGCTGTAAATAAAATTCAAGAAAACTGAACTAAAAATAAACTTTGCAATTTGTGTTTTCATAAAGAATTTTTAATACTGTTTCTTATATTTTGAGCTGCTCTTGAAAAATTATCATTGGTGGTTGAATTTGAAATAACATCAGTTTCTGTGTTATATGTATTATGGCTTGTGTTAACCTGTTCTAATGGTAGCATAAAATGAATACACGCATTATGCAGAGCACAGCAGACATTTATAATTCGTGTTACTGTTTCGGGGTCAAATCTTAGTTTCCGCTCATTTGATAAGCAACTCCACCGTCCTTTTAGAATCCCAATAGTTCTTTCAACTTGGCTTCTAGCTACGGCATGGATGTTGTTGTACCGCATTTCTGCACTTCCCTCTGAAGCATTGCGGTAAGGTGTTAGGAGCCATGGCTGAAGCGGGTATCCACTGTCACCTTAAATGCAAAGACAAAAATGTTAATTTGATCAGTTTTTTGTATGTATCAAGAAGCATATAAAAACAAACTATCAGACCTAGAATCCGAGTGCTAACATCTCCTGTGTAAAATCGCTCTTTTAATGACTCGAATTCATTGCAGCTATTCCAAACAGCTGAGTCATGTGCAGCACCACCATGTGAACTGTTAATTGCTATTAACTCGTTTAGGTGATTGCAAATCTGTAAATTAATATGTTAATTTAAGTATTAAATTATATTGACCATATTATTACCACCATTGCATTCAAGCTATGGAATCCTTTTCGGTTAAAATAAATGTGTTCATTTTCCTTTGGTCTCAAGATTGGAATGTGAGTACCATCAACGCAGCCTACAATTCCCGGTAGTTTAAATTTTCGGTAATAGTACTCCTTGCTGTCTCGAAATTTTGAGCTATCAAATTTTATCCATTGAGGACAAAATTCGTTTTCCAAAATAGTTAAGGTACGCCGAAAGACCTTTGAAACTGTTGTCTGTGCCATGCCTAGTAAAACATTTGTTCCGACATTGATTTGGTAACTCCCACTGGCTAGCAGACTCAATGTTGCACATAGTTATAGAATGGGTGGAACAAATGTACTTCTGCTTCCAGCTTCAAGTTTTAACGAGTTGATTATCATAAGGAAACATTCTTTATTCACTCTAAACTGTTGCACAAAACTAAACAAAAAATAGTTTTTCAATGTTGTTGATGTAATTCTGTTTTTTCTTAATACTTACTCATTTTCATTCAACTCTAATGGATTGCTATTATCTCTCAACGATCTTCTTTTGATTTTAGCACTATAAACATCCTCATCTTCATCACTTGAATCGAAGAAAATCATATTTATTACAACTTTTAACTAAACAATACACCTCTGACCAATGCATTTGACATTTCACTTCATAATTCACAATGGTTTTTTAAGTACAAGTCACAATGAAACTCGTTACAAGTTACGTGCTACCGAAATTTCTTTGTAACGAGTTGGATGACGATGAACAAACCTCGATTGTATCAAGTTACGTGCTGGCACCCCAGGTTTTAATAAAAAAATCGATAAATTTTATTTATTTATTTTTATTCAGTCTTTGTTTTTTGCCATATCTTTGTTTTTAACATTTTCTTTGATGGTTCAAAATGCACACAACCCCCCCCCCCCCATTTTTTTTAATCCTTTTCTGGTAGCCATTTAAGAGACTATAGTGTCAGTATGTAGGCGGTTTCTGTTTTCAGTTTTTATATTTTTTAGTTCACTGAATTTTCTTTCAACTGATGCTTTCACAAATGGCAAAATTAGTAAAAGGCGGATCACAATTTTTAAGTTTGGAAACTGTTCATTTCTCGCACCGTTTTTAAGGCTAAACACCTTATCCAAGTAGTTTTCAGCACTATTGTTTTCGTTAAGTCCATGCCGAACAAATAGCGTGAGAACGCCACTCGTCATCTAGTTTTTGAGTTGTCACAAACTTTTCAAGCACTGGAAATCGCTTCAGCACAGAACTCATTGATTTCGTGTTGAACTGCTGAGCTTCTGGTGGGTTAACAACAGTAATAATAGAAAATAAAGCAACAAAGTGCACGTGTATCAAATTTCATCTTTCTTGACGTCCGTGACGTACGGACGGATGGACGTATACACATGGCTAAATCGACATACTTCAGTCGTCAATATGGTCGTTCAAAATTAAATTTATTTATTGGTAACGATTTTTTAACGACCTACCACGATTTTATATTTTAAAGTGACAACGTTTGTGGGAAGTGTTTCCCTTTATAAGAATAATTGTCACCAAAATGTCAATTATTAAATTGTTCACCACTGACTGAATGAGTAGACAGTAAACAATCACGTACATAGTGTCTGCCCTGTCAGGTGTTACTAAATCAGTCGAAAATTAATTAATTGAAGTAAATGTTCTGCTTTGTAATATAAAATTAAATTCACAACCTTTTGAATTTAACATTCTCCACTCATTAGTAAAGGGAAAATAAGGCGGACACTCTTGCCATTAACTATCCTTGAACGAATAGCCGTAAAATATGTTGAAGTTTTAATCAATTTATTGATTTTTAAATAAATAAAAACAGATGTCGCAAATAGCTTCGGAAGCAAAAATTTCAGATGCAAAAATTCGGTGAAACTTTTATTACATGTCAATAACTTGGTAAGCTCAACGGATTTGTATTTATTTCAATATGTGATCAAAATAACAAAAATATTTTTCAGATACACCGTACGTACTGTACATTCACTTGCATCCCGAATGCAAATCCTTTAGTACGTAAATCCATATGTGCGACAATGAAATTGAAATCATTGTCTGACATTGATAACAAATTTAAATTTCTTTCGACACCACCCAGATATCCATGCTAAAGGAACATATTATTTCCAATAACGAATAAAGGATTTACATTCCAAATGACAATGCGTAACGTAGTAGCTACGAATAAAATGATAGTTGCGGGTGAATTAATGGGTACCTGAAAGTGCTTTGAATGTAAAATACATATACAAATTTTTAACGCAACAGGCTCGTTAGTACCCAGGATCTAGCTTTCTCACAACCATTCATGTGTGCGTGTGTACTTCTTGCACGATGGCGGGACCTCCTGTTTTATGCCGACTCCCAACGGCTAAGTTGAGATAAGCTATTCTTGACAATTGATACTACTCGGATGATTTGTCAGATCATCACGAGAAGAGGGCCAGTAAAAAATCATTTTTAGGTGTTGTGCACTAACCATCGCGCCACTGAGCCCCTGAGCTTTGAATGTAACGGGTGATTTTTTAAGAGTTACGTTTTTTAGGTTGGCAGCACTGGTTAGTAATGGCGTCCAAACGTCATCTGTCAAAGTGAAAAGTTTTCAGTATACTCTGCCATTATATCATTGAAATACTTACAAACGAGCAACGATTGCAAATTATTGAAATTTATTATCAATATTCGTGTTCTGTGAAAAAATGTGAAAATCCGCTGTTTTATCGAAAAATTGTGTTCAGCGATGAGGCTCATTTCTGGCTCAACGGATACGTAAATAAGCAAAACTGTCGCATGCGCATCTGGAATGATACATACAAGATTTACCAATACATCCCGAAAAAAACGACAGTTCGGTTGATTTATGGGCTGGTAGCATCATCGGTCCATTTTACTTCAAAGACGACCGTGGAAGAAACGTTACCGTTAACGGCGAACGATATCGAGCCATTATACGCTACTAATTTTTGCCCGAGTTGGCTGTGTTGAACTTAGTTGACATGTGGTTTCATCCACATGTTCAATTCACAGCTCGTGAAACATTGGTAATGTTGAAGGATGAAATTGGTGATCAACTTATTTCTCGAAATGGCCCTGTGAGTTGGCATCGAAGATCATGCGATTTAACGCCTCTTGATTATTTCCTCTGGGGTGATGTAAAGTCGTTACGATTGAAGCCGAACACGATTGAAGCCTTACAGGATAACATAACAAGCGTAATATGTGAAATACAGACCGAAATGCTAGAAAAAATGACGCAAAATAATACCTTCCAAATGGACCATATCAAACGGAGCCGCGGACAACATTTACATCAAGTTGTCTTTAAAACGTAAATGGCAAAGGCCTATTTGCCGATTACAATAAAAATTTTGAATATTTGATGCAAATTTGAGAGTTTTACTCGATTTTTTAAAAAAATAAACTACGCTTAAAAAATCTCCCGTTATATAAGGTGGCAAAAGAGATCACCCTATTGGAAGATACTCTTATTTTTGCAAATGGCCGCCAATGTCAATTCTGTTTTGAAATTTGTGGACGAGACAAATGTAGAATACAAGTAAACAAGCCATGGAGCAATACACTCCAATTCGTCTGTAGTTTTGGCGCAGCGCGAATTCCGTCGCCGATTCCCTGGCCGTCCGACACCGACTGCGCAAACACTGCGGCGTTTGGCCACCAACCTTGAAGTGTATGGGACCACACGAGACGTTGCCAAGAGTGGCCTGCCCCGGAACGCCCGTTGTGCCAAGAATATCGCCGCTGTTGCCGGAAACATCAACCAGTCGCCGTGCCTCGCAATTAGCCATCTCGTACAAAGTCCAGTCCGTGCATCAGCTGCTGACTATCGACCGCCAAACGTGTGTAACCTACGCCCAAGGCATCCTCAATCTCGAGGACGAAGTGGACGATTTTTCGACCACAATCATAATGAGCGATGAGGTTCATTTCCATCTCAGCGGGTACGTGAACAAGCAAAACTATCGCTTCTGGGGAACAGAAAATCCACGAGTAATGCACGAGGAGCCATTACACCCAAGGAGTCATCGGGCCATTTTTTTCGATAACGCCGATGGTCAACAACTGGTCGACAACAGTGAACGGTGCGCGCTATAGGGCCGAGTTTTAACCGAGTTTTTTCTGCCGCAATTGGACGAATTATAGCTGCCGCAATTATTGTTCCAACAGGACGGAGCAACGGCACACACTGTAATCATTAAGCCCTTTATCACACTATATATCACATAACCTAGAGGGGTTAGTCCCCTAACAGGCGAGTCCTCAGGTGGTGGATTGAGGAAGCAGCAACAACATTATGTGCGCACCACCTACGGCGAGGTCTTCCTCTACTGCGTTCGACCGGAACGACGGCCTTCCCGCTGAGCTTTATAAAGCTGGCGGAGATGACTTGGTAAGTAATATCCCCCAACTCATAAGCCAAATCTGGTCGGATGAAAGCATGCCTGAAGAATGGAACCTCAGTATCGTTTGCCCGATCCACAAAAAAGGAGAACCTGTGAACTGCGCCAACTACAGAGGCATAAGTCTCCTCAACATCGCCTACAAGGTCCTATCTGCCGTAATATGTGAACGCCTAAAACCGTTTAACAACTACCTGATCGGCCCTTATCAGTGTGGTTTTAGGCAAGAAAAGTCCACAACCGATCAAATTTTTACACTTCGGCAGATCCTGGAAAAAAACCCAAGAAGTCCAAATCGATACCCACCACCAATTTATCGATTTCAAAGCCGCATACGACAGCATTTATAGAGACGGACTATACAGAGCCATGTCTAGTTTTGGTATACCACCGCCCAAACTCGTCCGTTTGTGTTGAATGACGATGGAGAATTCTCGCTGCACCATCAGGGTCGGAAACGACCTCACCGACACATTCGATACCAAAAAAGGATTTAGGCAAGGCGATGCGCTGTCATGTGACTTTTTCAATTTGATTCTTGAGAGGATTGTGTAAAACTAACGAGCCAACACCAGAGGCACAATTCTCCAAAAATCGGTGCAACTACTAGCATACGCCGACGATATTGACATCATTGGTAGGACTCAACATGATTTCATAGCCACGTTTGCTAGTATAGAGAAGGAAGCGGCAAGAATGGGTTTAGCAGTAAATGAGGGTAAGACTGATTATATGCTGTCAACACGAAAGGACACACAACATCGACGAACTGGACAGAACGTCTCTATTGACATATATAACTTTGAGGTAGTACGGGACATTGTCTACCTCGGCTCCTCTATTAACTCTGACAATAACACCTCGTCAGATATCAAACGAAGAATTACTCTTGCCAATCGCTGTTTCTTCGGGCTAAGAAGGCAATGTAGTAGTAAAGCCCTCACTCGAACTACTAAGGAGATCCTATATAAGACCCTGATCATCCCATTCCTGCTCTAAGGCGCTGAAGCATGGACCGTATCAAAAGCGGATGAAGAAATCCTTGGTCGATTCGAGAGAAAAATTCTTTGAAAAATCTTCGGTCCGGTTTGCGTTCACGGGCTATGGAGGCGAAGATTCAACCACGAACTATACGAGCTGTACAGCGACATACCCCTAGTCAAAAAACTCCGCATTGGTCGTTTAAGATTGCTAACACATGTAGAACGAATGGACACCAATATTCCGGCTCGCAGAGTCTTCGATTCCCAGCCAGACGTCGGACGCAGTAGAGGAAGACCTCGCCTTAAGTGGCGCGCACAATTAGAAACCGACCTCAACCAACTGGAGGCAGCTAGCTAAGGACCGGGCTAATTGGATAGGCATGTTGGTTGAGGCCTAGGTTCATCCCGGACTGTAGCGCCACTTAAATAAGTCTCTATTCTAGAGCAAACGTAGCTTTGACGTCACGTTGAGTCCGAGCAATGATGTCAATATCGTTGGCGTATAGTAGTAGTTTCACCGATTTATGGAAAACTGCCTCTGGGGTCGACTCGGGAGTTTTGCACAATCTTCTCAAGAATCAGAATAAAAAAATTCACATGACAATGCCTTGCCTAAATCCGTTTTCGGTATCGAATGTGTTGGAGAGGTTGTTTCAGACCCTGATGGAGTAGCGGGAATTCTCTATCGTCATCCTACACAGACGGACGAGTTTGGGCGGTATACCAAAACTAGTCATAGTCCGTATAGTTCGTCTCTATCTGCGGTTGAATGCGGCTTTGAAATCGATGAATTTCCAGTGGGTATCGATTTGGACATCTTCGTTCTTCTCCAGGATCTGCCGGAGTGTGAAGATTTGATCAGTTGTGAACTTTCCTGGCCTAAAACCACACTGATTAGACCTCATTTTCTTTTGTGGATCTGGCAAGCGATGCTGTAGTTCCTTCCTTCAGGCATACTCTTATCTGTCGACAACATAGATTGCGCATCTCATACAACGAAAAATTACTATGTGGGGTACTGTTATTGATACCCCAGAGTGCACATTGGTACCACAACATCAAACACGAGCATTGTCGACGAATACGCCCTAAATTCCCCCTCGCACTTACCGCCTGCTTCTGCAACAACTACGCAATTTTTATCTGTGATGCGTACTCTATGTAGTTCTATACTCTTTGAGTATTTTAGTTCTATACTCTTTCCGGCTTTATAAAGCTCGGCAGGGTGACTGTCATTTCCGGCAGCCTTGTTAAGCTCGAGTTTAGATATTGCTATCCTCACTTCACTTAGGTCGGGGGGTTGGTTGTTCTCGTTGTCGTCGCCAATGTCGAATGGTTGATTCTGTCTGACAGCGGCATATTGTTCGTCATGGCCGTGTTACAAAAAGACGTTTTTTATTGCATACGATATGGGATAGGGAACAAAATCGATTTTTTAGAAAAACTCCCCCAAAAAATTTTTATCGACATTTTTAAAACGTACTATGGTTTGATAAAAAAGATTGTGGCAGTGGGAGGATTTTTATTTTTTAGAGAATAACTAGCTTAATTCTTTCTGTATTTTACAAACTGTGTATCAAAACAAATGTACCCCTATGGGATTGGGTATGAATATCTGGAATTAACAACCAATGCTAATTGGAGAGGCATGTTGGTTGAGGCCCAGGTTCATTCCGGACTGTAGCGCCGCTTAAGTAAGTAAGTAACAACCCATGCAAAGCCTCAAACCTAGATTTCCCATTCATTTGTCCTTTAACTGTTTGTCTGTTACAAAGAATGGGACCTCCAGTTTAACGTCATTTTGAATGGAACATTTAAGAACCTTTCATGTCATTTTTATTTTTCGGATGTTTGGCAGATTTTCGCATGTGGTGGGGTATAGTAAAACTGCTTGTTACTTTCTGGATTTAAACCACGCCCACCGCGCTTAGCAGTCATACGCAATAACCACTAGGCCAATGCGACCACTACAAATAATGACAGAAATTGTTGAGATAACCACTGGTTAATTAAATAATTCATCCCTAGCCATTAGAAAAAAAATTAAAAAAAACATCTGTTAAAGAAAAATCCAAAATACAACCTATATATCATTGACATCTTATAACCCAAACAATAAAGTCCTTAAAAACTTCCACTGGAATCCGGGACTCATGCAAATATTTTCATAATCATTGTCGAAAGTGTAAATTATCCTTGACACTCGAATTAAGTAGTTTTAAATCGATAGCCACTCAGAGTGCTTGACTTTTGTGCAGTGCTCCCTCCTTCGTATCATTTTTCATGCCTAAAGCTACTTGAAATTCAAGCAAAAAGATTGTATCTACCAGAACCAATGATGATTATGCTGTATTTGCATTTGCATATCAAATCGATAGCTATCGTTGGACACACAGAATAAATTATTCAATATTGACATCAAATATCGCACAGGATCAAATGCAGAGTTCGTCTCTCCTCCACCACTAGATGGTGTAGATATACCCACGTGCTATAGAGTTTGCTCTTGAAAGCTAGGAAGATTAGATTTCCCATTGCGGGGAGGCTCATGAGATTTAAATTGAATTTATTTAAATGGAATTGTGACATCTAGGACGAATCGACAAGGTACCCTCTTGTAGATAGAATTGATTTCTGCCTTCCAAATGGAGTTCTTTGAACTCTGAATTGGAAACAACCAGACCGAAAGTAAACGCCAAAAACCCTTCATCATCGCAGTGAGGATAATCCACAGGACACGTTAAATGTAATAATACCAAGGATACAATTCAAAATGAGTTTCCCCAAAATTTGTTGTAGCGGAAAAAAACCCCATCCGAATGCGGACAATAAAAGTTTTTTCTTTGGTCGCCAATGTCCTCTCAATTTGCATTTTTGTGTTGCGCGGCACATCATACACACTCTTGTGACAAAAATCAAGCTATAATAAAGCACGTACGTCCACTTCAGTAGCCAGACAGTTTTATCAACTTGAATGTCAGTTGTTCCACTCGAACTTTTTTGTTTTCTGTCCCAGGACTACTGTCCACTTTTGGTCGACAAAAATAAAAAAAAAACAACAACAACCTGAAACAAACTGCAACCATGCGAATTGTGTTGGAAGTAATTGGATGTAAGGGCAAGGACAATGGTATCACTCGAACATCTATAATCGTATTATGTGTGAGTGTGGTAAATGGGTGCTGGAGGAGCATGCACAAAATGTTATTTTAATTTTCTGTCGTTCTTATAACTGAACATTGCCTTTGTTTGCCTTAAACCGCCCCGAATCGAGGACGAGGACATTGCACGATTTCACCGCAGCTAAGTGGAATATTTCACTCTGTTGAAGGAGAAGCTGATGCAATTTAATTACAGACCCTAAAAGGCTGACTAAAACAGATACGCCTGCCATATATATTTTAATCTTGTTCTGCGGTGGTGTTCCGATCTGTTTGCACCCTTAAAGTCGCAGCACAGATGTCGAAAATAAAGTTGGAAAAAACTGAATGTCATAAAATATGCCCACAACACAATTTCGAGGGACATCACGTAGCTACGTGTAGTAGCCGTACCGCCAGAAAAGTGCAAACCTTTACGGATTACCTTAAACATAAAAACGTGATATTACGAATGGCTTGAGACAGTATATGAGTTATAGTTCAATAAAATTCAGTTTCCTGTCATTTTGTTTCACAAAACATAAATATCCCTTTGGAATGAAATGAAGAAGAGGATTTGTGAACCGTCTTCCTGGAAACGCTGATGGGGAAAACGTGTTGGTAATAAAGAAATATTTAAAAAAAAAAAAATATCAGTTTATAGTTGTGTAAGCTCAAGGAGGGAGACTGGATTTATGTCTTATTAATACGTGCTGCGAAGATTGGAGATTGCATTTCTTGGAATTGTTGAAGTTTGGTACTTATAGGAGAAGGAATTCGGAAAAATACTTAGCTGAAGAGTTTTGTTGTCCATTAGGATAAATGTGTGGAGAAACTTAGACATTGTTCTGGGATACTGAATTGAGTTTGAGATTGTACCTTCTCCTCTAGTCGACATCCTTACATAATGTTACTGTAACTTACAACAGAAGAATATATTGACGAATGTGTATTGTAAATCAAGGGTTGATATGAGCGACGTTAACTGTAGCAACTTACCATTCTTTCAACAATCTTAACAACCCAGTGGTAACAAGCTGATACTGGTCAAAACATGGGTCTGACCTTCCAGGTGGATTGTTGTGCTTATGGTTAACTAGGATATTCATCCACGAAAAAAAAACCAAGATCCTGGAAAAGCACTAATTTTATTATTGACGACCAAGTTAAGTCGTCAAAAACGTATTTCAAATCCGCCTTTGGAATGTCCAATTTTGCATCGCCTTTTTCGGCATGTATTCCACGAATTACGCGTGTGATGTTATCCTGTAAGGCTTTAATCGTGTTCGGCTTGTCCACATAGACTAACGACTTTACATAACACCACAAGAAATAATAAAGAGGCGTTAAATCGCATGATCTTGGAGGCCGACTCACAGGGCCATTTCGGGAGATAAGCTGCTTACCAAATTCATCATTCAAAATTTCCATTGTTGCATGTGGCACCGTCTTGATAAAACCACATGTCAACCAAGTTCAACTCAGCCAACTGGGGCAATGATGATGATCCCACCAGCCCATAAACCACACCAAATTGTCGTTTTTTCGGAATGCATCGGTAATTCTTGTATGGTATGTGGCTGGTCATCACTCCAGATGCGACAGTTTTGCTTATTTACGTATCCGTTGAGCCAGAAATGAGCCTCATCGCTGAACACAATTTTTCGATAAAACAGAGGATTTGCACATTTTTTACAGAGCACGAATTTTGATAATAAATTTCAATTATTTGCAATCGCTGCTCGTTTGTAAGTTTTTCCATTATTCAATGGCAGATTATCTATACAGAAAACATTTCACTTTGACAGATGACGTTTGCACGCCATTACTAACCAGTGCTACCAACCTGAAAAACTTAGCTCTTAAAAAAATCACGCTTTAGAAAATGTGCAGCCAAATATTTATTGAAAGCCTTAAACTGCTACAAGACAGCGATTATTGCCATCAAGAATATACGATTATATGGACCACACAGTTAGGGATTTAAAGGGATAACATGTGATATGTCCATATGCGAATGCGAAGTAATGCGAATGCGAATTAGACAAGAGTTCTTAAGTTTCAAGCCATGGACATGGACATAGGATAGCACACACTGCGCGAACCACAACCGATATTCTGATGGGCCAAAAAACATCGGATGACTTTTTGTTGCCCACCTTGTATAACCAAGATGAAAATAGTCAAAGCTAGGCACAAGACCCAAAGAGAATCCTTTCAAGATCCATCGATTCACCAAACAGGAAACCCCTAAACTGTCTCAACTACAGAGGCAGACTTATTCAATATCGCTAACAATGTCCATTCTGTCGAAATTTTTAAAAACCTGAAACACTAATATCAGGATTGTCAGTAAAGCTATAGTCAGAACAGTCAAAATTGATATTTCCATTGACCTTAAGGTCGCATTCGATAACATTTATAGGAATGAATTTCAAATTTCCATGTCTAGTTTCGGTAGGTATACTATAAAACTGTCAAAAATCGAGTGACAGTGACAGTTAAAAATGGACAATAAAAGCTGCTTACCTAGCCGAAACCTTCGCGCAACGCGTATCCCTTAACCTCTCGACTCACAACACACTACCAGCATCTAATGTCGAAGAACAATGCCAACGATGCCAACAAGCCATTAAATCACCCGCAACTGATGTACTACGTTTCTCGCGGGCACCAGCAAGAAACCCCTGGTTTGATGAGGAATGCCGACAGATACTCGCAGCCAAGAACGAGGCCTACAAGGCTAAGCTGCAGGTGAAGACGAGAGCTGCCATTGAGTTCTATAGGCAAAGAAGAAGGGAAGAACATCGGCTTTTCATAAAGAAGAAAAAAGAGCAAGAAAAGCGCGCGATCGAGGATATAGAGAGGTGCCACTCCAGGAACGATGTTCGCAAGTTTTACCAAAGTGTAAAACGTCAAAGCCAAGGCTACAAGGCTCGAACAGAATCCTGTCGAGATGAACAAGGAAATATCGTAGTTGAGACACAGTCGATGATGAGGATATGGAAGAACCACTTCTGCAGACTGTTAAACGGCGATGACGAACAACATTCCGCTGTCAGTCAGAACGAACCATTTAATATTGGCAACGACACAGACCTAATTGAAGTGAGGATAGCAATATCTAAACTCAAGCTTAATAAGGCCGCCGGAAATGACGGCCTTCCCGCTAAGCTTTATAAAGCTGGCGGAGATGACTTGGTAAGTAACATCCACCAACTCATAAGCCAAATCTGGTCAGTTGAAAGCGTGCCTGAAGAATGGAACCTCAGCATCGCTTGCCCGATTCACAAAAAAGGAGACCCTCTGAGGTGCACCAACTACAGAGGCATAAGTCTGCTCAACATTGCCCACAAGATCCTATCTGCCGTAATATGTAAACGCCTGAAACCGTTTACCAACAACCTGATCGGCCTTATCAGTGTGGTTTAGGTCAGGAAAGTCCTCAACCGATCAAACTTTCACACGGCAGATCCTGGAAAAAATCCAAGAAGTCCAAGTCGATACCCGCCACCTATTTATCGATTATATCAAAGCCGCATACAGCATTTATAGAGACGAACTATACAGAGCAATGTATAGTTTTGGTATAGCGCCCAAACTCGTCCGTTTGTGTAGGATGACGATAGAGAATTCTCGCTGCACCATCAGGGTCGGAAACGACCTCACCGACACTTTGAATTTCTCTCGAATCCAAAATAAACCATTGGTTTGGGACATTTTCACTTTAAACAAACATTTTTAAAGTCGCGGTAAATTTATTAGAGTCCCAGTCCCAACAACTGCTAAAAAATATTTTGATTATGTATTCAAAACTTTTTTTATTTACTACAATTTACTAAGGTTAAATACATTAAATTGAATATTTTGAATGCTAACAGACTTCCGCATGAAATGTATGCCATGGCACGTTTTCGCATATGCTTTTCATCATTAACTGCGAAAAACTGTGCAAACCGCGTGTTTAAAAAAAATACCTACAGCTCACATAAGTTTGAAAATTTCTATTTTCTGTTGGCCATACATTTCCATATTTAATTTTGTACTGCATATCCAAAGTTATGCAGTCTGAGGATATTTTGGCAGCTTCAGCATAAACATTGATATTCATAAGGATAATGCACTCATACTGTGTGATATGCTTGCATAAATACCAGCAATGTGGGCGGATACTGATACCGTTACAAAATAAGAGAGAATGTCCTTGTATTGTATACGAATATGAAAAACTGAAATACGTATAGGATATGCAAATGTACCGAAATGTATTTGTTACTGCAAGGATAACGGCAGCGGCGAAATACAAAAAAACATACGAAAAGGCTACAATTTATGATGGGATTCTTCGAATACCCTATGTTATGTCAATCTTTATACACATAGAGTCTATAAAAATTGGGGGTAGCTTATGTTTTCCATAGGATAATAGGAGAGGACAGTATTGCCTGAAAATGTGGTTCAAATGTGTTTTAAATGTTTCTTCAAATTTCTTTTAACTATTCCAAAAAAAGTTTTTTTTTTTTACTTTTTATACGCAGTTATCAGGTACATTGCAAGAGTGCTGCAAGATGATGCTTGCAGATGTTTTATTGAGTCTGCTCTTGAATTGCTGTAAATCATATTAAATTGGTTAAAATACGTCTTCTGGAAAGTTGTTCTACTGTTCTATTTGATTGCGTTGTTCATGTGGCTGTTGGATGAACTGTTGTTGAAGAGTAAAAAGTCTATGATGATGGCTCTTAGTTCCTCTGAGGACCTGATCGATCTCCAACCAGGCCAAAGGATGCAAATTTGATGTAAGGGAATAACCGTCTATATGGTAGATTGCTTGCCTTTGGGTAGATTTGATATATAAAGTTCATGTTTTACGATTAAATTCCACTTCTTAAATGTATTTTTTTGAAAAGAAGAAAAAGTTGGGGTGGTGTTAAATTATTTTCATGCATCCAGTATTTTGGATGTCCAAACATTTTGAGGGGCTATTAACTCGGACCCCTACCTTGTTGCAGCCAAAGTAAGAATACGAATATCCTCCTCGACACAAGAAATGAACAATTCTGCTAAAAACTCGAATGTCGGAAGACTGCACAAGACTCACAAGAGACCACCAAGTGCTTTAGAGAACGCGTATCCTTTAAGCTCTCGATCAATACCAAACCACTGAAGAACAATGGAGACGATATCAATTACTTACTTACTTAAGTGGCGCTACAGTCAGAAATTAACCTTGGCCTCAACCAAGATGCCTTTCCAATTATCCCGGTCCTTAGCTTAATGCCTCCAGTTGCGCACTCCAAGTTGGTTGAGGTCGGTTTCTACTTGTGCGCGCCACTTTATTCGCGGTCTTCCCCTTCTGCGTCCGACGTCTGGCTAAGAATCGAAGACTCTGCGAGCCGGAGTATTGGTGTCCATTCATTCTACATGTCCTAGCCATTTTAAACGTCCAATGCGAAGTTTTTTTTTGACTAGGGGCATGTAACTACTCGTACAGTTCATGGTTGAATATTCGTCTCCATATCCCGTCAACGCAAACGTGAGGGATTTACTACTAAATTGCATTCTCAGCCAGAAGCAACAGCGGTTGGCAAGAGTAATTCTTCGTTTGATTTCTGACGAGATGTTGTTGTCAGGGTTAATAGCGGAGCCGAGGTAGACAAAGTCCCGTACTTTCTCAAAGTTATATCTGTCAATGGTGACGTTCTGTCCAATTGGTCGATGTTGTGTGTCCTTTAGTGTTGATAGCATATACTTAGTCTTACCCTCATTTACTGCTAAACCCATTTTCGCCGTTTCCTTCTCTATAGCTACTAGCAAACGTGGCTAAGACATCACGTTGAGTCCTACCAATGATGTCAATATCGTCGGCCTATGCTAGTAGTTGCTCCGATTTTTGGAAGATTGTGCCTCTGGTATTGGCTCTGGAGTTTTGTACAATCCTCTTAAGAACCAAATTAAAGAAGTCACATCACAGCGCATCGACTTGCCTAAATCCTTTCTGGTATCGAATGTGTCGGTGAGGTCGTTTCCGAACCTGATGGTGCAGCGAGAATTCTCCATCGTCATCCTACACAAACGGACGAGTTTGGGCGGTATACCGAAACTAGACATGGCTCTGTATTGTTTGTCTCCATAAATGCTATCGTAAGCGGCTTTGAAATCGATAAATAGGTGGCGGGTATCGATTTGGACTTCTTGGTTTTTTTCAGGATCTGCAGAAATGTGAAAATTTGATCGGTTGTATACTTTCCTGATAAGGCGGATCAGGTTGTTGGTAAACGGTTTCAGGCGTTAACATATAACGGCAGATAGGATCTTGTAGGCGATGATGAAGAGACTTATGCCTCTGTAATTGTAATAGTTCAGAGGGTCTCCTTTTTTGTGAGATTACAATCTTCAGGCATAATTTCATCAGACCTGATTTGGCTTTTGAGTTGGTGGATGTTATCTCCGCCGGCATTATAAAGCTCAGCGAAAAGGCCGTCATTTCCGGCGGCCTTATTAAGCTTGAGTTTAGATATTACTATCTTCACTTCACTTGGGTCGGGTGGTTGGCAGTTTTCGCTAACGTTGCCCATATGAATGTTTCGTTCTGCCTGACAGCGGAATGTTGTTCATCATCGCCGTTTAACAGTCTGCAGAAGTGATTCTTCCATATCCTCAGCATCGACTGTGTCTCAACTACGATATTTCCTTGTTCATCTCGTTAGGATTCTTTTCGAGCCTGGTATCCTTGGCTTTGACGTTTTACCCTTTAGTAAAACTTGCGAACATCGTTCCTGAAGTGCCACCTCTCTATATCCCCGATCGCGCGCTTTACTTGCTCTTTTCTCTTCTTTCTGAAAAGCCGGTATTCTTCTCTTCTTCTCTGCCTAGCCTATGGAGCTCTCGTCTTAATATCAGCAAGTGTAAAAACATCACATTTTGAATGATGAGGACTTATACAGTCAAAGTATTAGGCTGCATGATGAAACCGTATCGGTAGTTGATCGTCATTCGAAGAGCAATAAATAAAGGATGCAATAATTTAAATTCTCTGGAAGTATAAGCCACATAACATCATGGTTACCAGGTTACATCGGTTCCTCTTATGGCAGTTAGATCAGATCTTCTTTAGGCATATTGCATATAGACGACCCTAAACATAGAGACTTGCATGCTAGTCATAGTAAGGGTAGTGGAGGGATGTTTGATCTATCGTCGAGTTGACCAGTGATTCTGGAATGACCAAAATTTGAGATCTTTCACTTTGTAGGTGTGTGTATGTATTTGACATTGACGTCGGTATATCCGAGACACGAATTTTGCTGAATTCAGTCCCAATTTTGGTTATCATTTCGTGTCACGCTATAGAGGAAAGCATTTTCTAAACTGTGCTTTATAAAAAAAAATTTTAAAAGGGATTCACATTCAACCTAAATGGAATTAAAAAAAATCCTTTGTAGAACAGAATTTTTTAAAGTGTCCTTAATATAAAACTTTATGAACAAGTCTACAAAAAGTAGACTATAAGAAATATTTACGGATGTAATCTGTACAGTTACTTTGTCAAAAAAATATGTTACTCAGAAAATTGTTTTAATTTCCTTATGGATTTACATGTGATTTTTAAAAGTTTCGGTGGTGGGGAATTTAAAAAAAAAATACGTTAACAATGTATTCTTATATGATAATTCCCCAATCTACATAGCTCGAAAACTGGTGACAGACAATATGTGTCCTTATTTGTTCTATGTATGCTACTAACGTTTTAACAAAACTTATACTTCCCTATACAATAAGTTAACAAAAGAACGTAAAGGCTTACATTTTGTATCTAAATTTTTTTGAACGAGCAGCTGTACTTTATCCTGAATATCCAATTCGAGTTGAATTCTATGGAAAACTTCAAAAACTCCAATTGAAATTTTTGTTGATCTTTACAAATTCAAATCGATTTATGTGTCTCTATCTATATTTCATAAAGTTTTTCTGAACTTTTCGATACACCAAAAGTACCATGAGATCCAATTAAGACGGAAATCTTTTTTTGTTAAATAAAACAAAAAAATGGTCAAAATAATATCACGTTTGTTGTCCAGGAGCAATCTGTTATAATCAAGGACGAAATTGAAATGTCAATCACAATGTGGACATTGTCCAGACATTGTGTCATAAAATGTATTGCAAAACGTGATTATATCAATCCGCAGGATAACAATAAATCTTTGTTGGACTGGTGTAAGAACGGGTCAGTTTATGTGTGCCATTTTGTTGCAGGATGAAGTCAGGAGGAGTTTGTGTAGTGTATGTTATCCTTATTGTGTGATATTTATTCAAGGGTTGAAAATGCAAATAGAGAAAATGGAAATCAACAAAAGGAATGTTAAAAAGGACAACGAATCTCCATTGCAATAAAAATTTCGAAACAGACGTCAGTTAAATTTTTTTTGTAAATTTGAAGATGTTTGAGGTTTTAAATTTTTACTTAACACGTGAAGGCCATGATATTTTTTTATAATTAGCAGCAAATTTATTTTAGCGATGTTTAATCTTTGAAAAAGGGGAATCATTTGATATTGTACCATGTCATATGTTTATGTACTTACGACCTTTATACATTTTTGTATGATTAGAATTTGTTTTTGTCAATGGCGGTAGACCATTAACCATTACGGGTGAAGGCTCAAATCTGGGCACTAAATAACTAATTGTGTTTAGCCATCTATGAGTAAATTTAGAAAAAAATGGAAAATACGAAGTTTGAAGAAATAGCCGGGAGAAGCGAGTATGGATAGATAGACGGGCTAACTGGAGGTATTAAACTGACCAAATCCCTTCTCCATCACGACTCTCAAACATCATTCTCCTGCATCTTCCAAGCAGAAAGGAATGAGAGATTTGTCAGGAAAATTCTTTAAAAACCTAGAGCTATGTAAGCAGGGTTACCAAATGGGTATCACAAGATGATATTATGATATTCTCATCAAATTTGGCGAAATCAAACAAAATTTAAGCCCATATCACAAAGAACTGAATATTCTTGTCGTTTAACTCATTACAGGCTTAGGCCACGTTTTTCATTGATCAGTTTACTCTGAGTTAATACAGAGTTTACTAACTCCGGAATAAAATTAATCTAGAGATAACTCATGAAGCAGTTTTAAAGGATTAAATTTGACTCCTTTTGTAGTGTTTTAATTTGTAGCACTCAGGATTTATCGATTTTGCTTAGTTATCACTTTATCAGCTGTTTGGTTGACTTTTCCCCAAACAAATGAAAATGCTTTTGTTGCAAACTTACAAGTCTTTGTCTTCTTAAAACAGTTAAAGCCAATATTTAAATCAATTTCAACTCGCTAAGATCTGCATTTAGTTGTCCACATTAATGGAATTAAAAATAATTGTTTGCCTGGTAGTTATTTTATCATCTGTCAAAAACATCTGATCATATTATCCTTGGGTTAACTCAGCAAACTTTCTGGGTTAACTCGAAGTTAACTCTGATAAAGAATCTTCTGCAATCGACTGAAAACTGCTTTCTCGAGTTAACTCGAGTTTAAAACTGGGAAAAACTGTCACCTTAAATCACAAGTGGGACAGAAAATACAAGGTGGGCCAAAAGAAGTCATCCGATGTTGTTTGGCTTTCAGAATATCGGTTGTCGCTCGTGCAATGTGGGCCATTGCTCCGTCCTGTTGGAACCTGTCCTCCAGTCCTTATTCATCCAATTGCAGCAGAAAAATCTCGGTTAACATGGCCCTATAGCGCGACCCGTCCACTGTTGTCGTTCTACTCAAAAAAAAAAAATGGCCAGATGCAGTAACTTTGAGTGGGTGTAATAGCTCCTCGTACATTACTCGGGGATTTTCGGTGCCCCAGAAGAGATAGTTTTGCTTGTTCAAATACCCGCTGAGGTGGAAATGATCCTCATCGCTCATTATGATTTTGGTTGAAAAATCGTCCACTTTGTCCTCGAGATTGAGAATGGCTTGGGCGTAGGTTACACTCGTTTGGTGATCAACAGGCAGTACCTGATGCACGGACTGGACTTTGTACCGGAACATGCGCAAGTCTTTGACCAAAATTGGCCTTAGGGACGACCGGCTGAACGCTAATTGCGAGGCACGGCGGCGCACAGTGGGGCACTTTGTATGGGAGGCTGGAAACTGAACCACTGAACCGATGTTGATGAAACTTTCAGGCATTATAATGAGGAGGATGTGAAACGAACATACCAAATAACAACCCACTGCCATGTCCACTTTTTTTCAAAAAAATTAATGTGAAAAACATCTTCATTTGTGGCCGTTCGTGATGATTTTCAGCTATTGTTGGACCCGAAAAATCTGTAATCTTTATTACGGCTCTCTTGCGCTTCCTCGGAGCCAATTGGTAAAGAAAACGATGAACTATATCCTTGCCGTGCATAAGAATTGTGTGGACGCTTGCAGGTAAGTAGTACCAAAGGTACATTTCAATAGCCATTTTCGCAGTTTGAAGGCCATAATCATAAATTTATCCGAATCGATATAATATTTGCAACATATCACCTTTAAAAAAGTCCGAAATCGTTTTATGAGTGTTTTATCTATTTGTGTAATTTCGGCAGTCACAGAATAATTTAAAAAAAAAAACGTCTAGACGTGTTACCACTGTTCGTTATCCCAGTTTCTTACTTTACTATGTCAACGAGTAGTCCCAATTTTTCTCGAAACTGATTTTGAATATTCGCTTTCGTTTCCTTATTTATTTCTGCAGTCAGTAGGGACGTTCTCCAAGACTTGAAATGTAAATTATAGGCTAAGTGTTGAATGTACAACATAAGCGTATTCTGGCGTGCAAGGTTGACATTCCCAACTTGAACGAATCAACATTTGGTAGTTTCAGATGAAGTTTTGAGATGTCATTCCTCCCCGATGGCTTTGAACCGCAAATGATACAAATACTACTGTAAGTGGTATTTGTAACAAATCTGGAGGTTTTTCCATCAATCATGGTGAAATATGGTTGATTTTGTTTAGTGATACGTTGTATTCGATTTTAGTGTCTCGAAGATCCCGTATTTCACTTTCTACGCGTTCCCGTTCGCCCTTTATTACGTCAGGCATTTCTTTCAAAAAAGAAAACCTAAGAGCTCGACAATAACGGGTTGAAGACGGTCGTAGATTTTTTCAAATTGTAAACAGTGCTGCCAAATTTGGTTATGGTGCAATCAAAGATTAAATATCGATTAATATCGAGATGATTGTTGTATAAATGTAAAAATAAATATTTACAATAAAATATGAAATAAAATATTTTATTTCTAACAAAAAATGCAAGTCAGGTCCTTGATTATTTTGTCCATATAATAATTTTTACTTTAAATTATTTTTTTAAAGTGTATGATATTCCCACTTCAAATTGCATTGGTAGTCGAATCCGGAGGTATCCGGATGAGTTCTTTGCTGGAAATTATTGCTTATACTCTAGACAATCTGCCGAAAAGAACGATTCGTTGGAGCAGATTGGCGCAAGTACTTAAAACCTTATGAGTCTGGAAATGGTAGCTAATATTAAGTTCTTTATACCCAAAATATTTATAATCTTATTTTTTCTGCTCAATTAATGTACTTATATTATTAATGGGTATATTTTAATCCTATGAATAGAAGAATCATTTGAAAAAAGTTCAGATTTGCGTTTGAACGGATCGTGTAAAAATTACCATATTTTTATCTATTTCTTCTAATTTTCAACTTTGAGCGCTAAACTTCAGATTTCAAAATATTTTATTTAGCAAATGCTTATCATTTCTTGATTCTACAAATATTTTACTGTTAGAAACGAATAATTAATCTTTAAAATTTACACCCTCGCAAAATTAATGTTTTCCACGTTTGCCGCACTGTGCGGCGTCTGGTCGATGTTTCCTGCGATAGCTCGACATCCTCGGCAAGAGCGGCGATATTCTCGGCACAATTGGCGCTCCGGGGACGTCATTGTGCATTGTGAGTAGTGCGAATATTTAGGAGCGTTGTAATTCTTATAATTTTTTTGGAATGGATTTAACGCCCATGGGTTTGTTAACGATATTTATGTAAAACTATAATTCGGTGTGGTTAAATAAAATTTTGTTGTTGAAAAATATATTTTTTCATTTTTTTTATAAAGTTTTACCTATGAACATGTCATTAATTAGGTCTTATCTATTAGTGTATCGTGTTTTTGTAGGAACATCAATTAAAGTCTGCGCTTGTTTGCGTTTTTTAAAAATTTTGCTTCTCCAAGGGGTTAAAGTCTTGATTTGAAAAAAAAATGTTTCTAGCTATATTTTATTTGTAGGTTCAGGTTCAAGTTGTAAGATTTGGATGGATAGGTGTTTAATTATCCTATGGTAGCGGTGGCACGCTTGTTGTTGCACGGCAACTGCTCGACGGTATGGGGGGGATCTTGCTACTAATAAAACCTTCCTACAAATAAAATCGTGCCATAAAATGATGCATACGTTCCTGCTATACCCGCTCGTACCTTGCTCGCTAATTGCGAGTGAATTAATGATATTCAGTGAACTATTGCTTTGGGAGATCATGTAAACAAATGGTTTATCAAAAAAAAGAGAGATCGAACTTAGTGCCGAAAGTGGCATAAAGTAAGCGGAAAACTAATTAGAAACGAAGTGAGGTTCTGCAAAGAGAAGAAAAAGAGATCGCATCAGCTGTTCTGATGCTATATAGAGAGATGGAAGCATACTCTACATCAGGCTTACCCACCCTAATTGACCATGACTCGATATCACAGATCAATCTCTATGACTATCAGGTGCCCAAGTTAATTGATAGTCCCTATTAGATACCTACATAGATACTCACATCATATTACTCTTTTCTACGATCGTACTCATCACATTTCATCGCCAAAAAAATAGATTTTATTCCATCGTAATGAAATGTATGTTTTTAGAATTCATGATCGAAATGTTTATTGATAGATTTCATAGGGAAATATTACTATACCGCGTTACCAATGTAACATGTACTCACATCAATGAGCATTATAAATACAACTATAATTGTGTTTAATTCAAACAAAAAATATAATGGTAAATCTGATGTTTGTGAAATTTTCTTATTATAATTATTATTGATAATTTTTTTATGGGTATCTCACTAGGGTGATATTATTGCATATTAAATAAAGGAAAATTTAATTTAGGTCAAATTCATTCTTTTGAAACGTTGTAAGTTTACCTCAAATTTTATATTTTGGTAAGCAAGAATTTTTCGAAGATTTTACCATAAGGAGCAAAGTGTATATGCAATACAAAAAAAAATGTGTACTTAAAACTAAGTCTTGAAAAAGACTGATTATAATAGGGGCACCTTTGGTGACTTACTCTTGTCAAAAACTAATTATATGTAATTTAAATTACATAACGTATTGGTACAACTATAAAGAAATGCCAAAATGACTTACACGTGTGTGATAATATAATCCTTGATGAACTGATGATCGCGGTGGTATTGATTCTTGACTTCTGTGCGCACATCGGTCTGGATTACTGCCACTATATTTTTGAAAGAATACTTCATTAGCGTAAACAAAAGAAATTGTTTTGGCACTCCTTACCTTCTGTCGATACCTTTTACATCGACTTACTTATAAAAAGTTTTATGATCATAAGTTCAAATAATAACTATACATAAAAAAAAACTATAGTATGCTCCATTGAGTGTGATGAAATCTTCACGTTGTATTAGTGACTCGATCGCCTTCTCGCTACTGGAACAGTGCTTTTGTTGGGGCCTTGACAGACTGAGTTGATGCGTTGTAGGAAAACCTTTGCTTTAAGCAGTTAGGTGGACTTGAGACGCACACTGCGGTGGTTTCTTCTGATAAGATGTTTCAAAGATTGGCGCGTTGCTTCAATGGGTACGTACTTGCGACGCTTTTGGTGGCTCTCATACACAGCAGGGCATATGCGATTCAGATTAGTTTCCCTATATCTAACGCTTATACGTAATTGCGTGTCATACGGCCAAGGGGTTAACTTTATTCAAATCACATGTGCTGCGTGGGAAATTGCGTGTAAACACACCTATATAACGAGGATTTTCACTATTTAGATCTAATCCGAACTAAATTATATGCACTTGTTACATTACCTGTATTGATTTAATACAAAGGTTTACACCATGCTCTTCATACTACGACTCTTGAGATTAGAAAGTCAGATGCTGGTTAAATCGAATTTACAGATCTTGATAGATCGATTTTAATGATCTGGTTCGATAGAATTCACAAATTTAATCTGATGATAATCTCGATCTTACAAACTTTTCTTGTATTAAGACAAGAGTTATTTTTTTCACTTAAAAATAATTCTCTCTTATTTCCACCGTGTGCGATCGGTAATTGCTACCATATGCACGTCTGTAATTGCCACGAGTAAAAGATCTCTATCCTCGTCAGCGGGGCTTAATATAAACATTGTTCGGCAATAGAGATGTTGGTGAATTATTGGAGAACGTGAAAAAAGTCGTTACAGCGGATTAGGTGGTTTTGGTACATGATACGTAAGTGCGTTCAGTTTCAAATAATATTATTTGATTGATTTGATAAAAAAAATGTTACAGGTACACGCTACAAAGTTCAAGTGAGAACATTATTTGATTATATGACTCAATCTTCAAATTTAAAGGAATTCATTGCAAATGGTACTAAATGCCCAACTCATTGTAAGCCTATGTTACAAAGCAGATTTCATCTTTTATGTCCAATTAAAAAAAAATGCAAATATGTTATAGAAAAGAGGATATATATCTGATTTTTAATTAGTCTTGGTTGGATTCTGCAATTAGTTTCAAGAATTATTCTGGGACTGGGACTAATGAAAAATGTGTTAGTACAAGAAAAAGTTCAGATTAACCTTCGAAAAGGACCAAACGCAAAAGACTAAAGAATTGAGACTGAAACACTCTTCTGAACAAATAACTTTCGCTGCTAAAATGATTTTACGGTCTTCAGCTCAAATGCAAAGGACTAAGGAATTGAGACTGAAACACTGATCCTAACAAATCATTTTTGCTGCCAAAGTGAGTTTATGTTCTTCAGGTCAAGTGGAAGTTGCGAGAGAAGTGACCACCCCAAAAGAGCTGTCAAATACAGATTGGCATACAAGAAATTCCTGGGCGTATAAAAGAAACTTTCTTCTCTTCCAGATCTGTCCCTGTCGATCTATGGCCAAAAATAGCTAATACCTATGATATTAACGTGGAGAAGTTTTAACAGTAGGCTATGGAGACTGCAAGACTGTTTATGGAGAAATATAATTGATACCCAAAATGTTTATTCATGGCCCAGCCATGAAATAGCATACTTTACTGCCAATAGGATTGAAGAAGCGCATGAGGAGCGAAACAAAGAATTCAAAAGATACTGAGACATTTTTTTCGTAAAATATTGCGTGGCCTAACCAACCAAAAGGATTAACCCATTTACTTCGATTACTTTCGGAACATCAGCGAATATAAGTTCATAGACAGAATAATTATATTTTGTTTCGATACAGAATAATTATATTTTATAAATAAGTGGTTCTTCCATATTCTCGTTATCGACTGTGTCTCAACTACATTGTATCCTTGTTCATCTTGAAAGGGTTTTATTCACGCCTTGTATCTATTGCTTTGAAGTTTTACACTTTGTTAAAACTTGCGCAGATCTTTTCTGGAGTGGCACCTCTCTGTATTCTCGATTGCTTGCTTTTCTTGCTCTTTTGTCTTCTTTCTGAAAAGCCGATGTTATTCCCTCCTTCTTTGCCTATAGAGCCTAATGGATGTTCTTGTTTTCAGGTACAGCTCAGCCTTTTATGGTCTCGTTTTTATCTGTGAGCATCTGTCGGCATTCAGTGAGAAATCTAGCCCATCAGTTGCTGCTGATCTAATGGATTGTCGATATCGGTGCCATTCTTTTTTGACATTAGATGATGTTAATCCATACGCGTTCTAAGAAGGTCTTGACCGTCTCTTGCGATTGCAGTGTTCTGAAATTACATTTTTTCACAATATTTACGATTTTTTGTGGCGTAGTAGATATCCGCATTCTTACCTTGGCTACAACAAGGTAGTGGTCCGAGTTAATGGTAGCCCCTCGGAATGTTCGGACATATAAAATACTGGATGCGCACTTCTTGTCTATCGCAATATGCTCAATTTGATTGACCTTTTGTTGATCTGGAGACACATGGCTGGCTCCCTTATGAATATTGAGGTGAGGAAACCGAGTGGTGGGTATAGTCGCATTTCATTCAGCAGGGAAGACAATTATTAGCCTAAGTTCGTTACCAAACAGTCGATGGAAATTATATCGGTGGATGTTGGCTTTTTAAGTCTGCCCACAAATGTGTGAAAAAAGGCCTGGGCGGTTACTGGTTTCAACGAGACGGTGAGCCATGCCACATTACAAAACAAACAATGCGATTTCTGCAACGAAAATTCCCTATGTACGTCTGCTGTCAAAAATTATGACATTCAGTTCTTCAGATTTGACCATACGGATTTCTTTTTGTGGGTTATGTTACAGCAGACCTAAGACCAATTACGATCTCATACGATTGATTCCGTTAATTTTGATCACGAAGATACACAACCCCATGAATGGCACATCACTAGTCGATATCACAACAATTTTGACAATTTTCAAAATTTCTCGTAAAATTCGCATACAAATCGGGCTTAAATTTATTGGCGCAAATTTATAGTCAATCGATGTTTAAGGGTTTAACACCACGCTAGTTATGAAAGTTTGCTTTAACATATTTTCAATAACAGACACTTTTTTTAACGTGGCGCTGATTAGTGTATGCTATTGGACATTTCTCTAAGAACTCTTAAGGTGAGGTTTCGGTCGCTTTAACTTTAATGCAGAGTGACAACGCGAAAGTACACTTTTTGACGATTATAAATACCAAATCGCGTTAGTACGCAATTAAATAATTTCAAAGTGTACTTTAAACGACTATAAATTTGCGCGATTAATTTTAAAGAAAATTAGATGAGAATTTTCCATTTTTTTCTATTTTCCATTTAATTTTCCATTTTTTTCTAATTAAGTATCCTAACTATGAAGTACATTTCAAATATCTAAGAGAAAGTAAGAATGACTGTCGTATGTCAAATTGAAGCTTCCTGCTATCTGAACAAAATGTTCGATAGCAATACTATATATCTAGCATAAAATATGTACGTTTAACACTCTTTCAAAATAAAACAACAATCCGCAGAAGCATTAAAAAGAAAACAGTTTGCCTAACATCTTTATTTACTCACCACTAACGACATGACTTCCAAGAAAGTCAAGCCAAACGGCACGATTTGAATACCATCATCTCGTCACGGAACATCTTTGAAGCTTTGCCTTCCCTAAAAAGCTAACCGACCAGCAAATCCCTCCCCAGCGAGATCCGTGATAAATTATAAATTTTTTTTTACGGGCTCCTTTATTTGTATAAACTCCTCGACCTCATCGCCCAAAATAGAAAATCTCAAATAAAAGACCAAAAAAAAAATGGAAAACAGAAAATCTGCTAAGGAAAAACCAAAATCATGGATGAAAAGAAAATCGAAGAAAATTTATGTTGCAATTTCGGTGCCTTATGGCGATGTTATGTTTATCGTTCGCGGAAAGGAAAATTTCCCTTCCAAGTGCAATCATGTTTTATCGCGAGTTTCATGGCTCGGTGTTGGATGTGCCGGGATGTTGGAGTCCTTGTTGCGGAACTCCTGGGTAGGGCATTGAATTAAGGGTTATTTATTGATTTCAGTTTAAAATACGATTGTGTTGTTGTAGCTGTGTATACTCTGCTTCGAGTATCGTCCTTAAGTGGAAATTATTATGATAAATGGTTGCTTAATGTATAGCAGATCTACCCTACGGGATGTTACTACTATTTCCGATGTTAAGCTCGTTCGGAAGTCGAATTAGATTGATTGTATCTGAATTCAATAAGCTGATGTGCTGTTTTAACATAAATTTGTGTTTTATCTGACTTATGTACTGAAATCGATATTGGTCCGGATTGAACCTGGGCCTCAACCAACATGCCTCTCCAATTAGCCCGGTCCTTAGCTAACTGCCTCCAGTTGCGCACTCCAAGTTGGTTGAGGTCGGTTTCTACTTGTGCGCGCCACTAAAGGCAAGGTCTTCCTCTACTGCGTCCGACGTCTGGCTGGGAATCGAAGACTCTGCGAGCCAGAGTATTGGTGTCCATTCGTTCTACATGTCCTAGCCATCTTAAACGTCCAATGCGGAGTTTTTTGACCAGGGGCATGTCGCTGTACAGCTCGTATAGTTCTTGGTTGAATCTTCGTCTCCATAGCCCGTCAACGCAAACGGGACCGAAGATTTTTCGAAGAATTTTCCTCTCGAATCTACCAAGGATTTCTTCATCCGCTTTTTATACGGTCCATGCTTCAATTAGGTAGACAAAGTCCCGTACTACCTCAAAGTTATATCTGTGTGTCCTTTCGTGTTGACAGCATATACTTAGTCTTACCCTCATTTACTGCTAAACCCATTTTCGACGCTTCCTTCTCTATACTAGCAAACGTGGCTATGACATCACGTTGAGTCCTACCAATGATGTCAATATCGTCAGCGTATGCTAGTAGTTGCACCGACTTTTGGAAAATTGTGCCTCTGGTGTTGGCTTTGGAGTTTTGCACAATCCTCTCAAGAATCAGATTAAAGAAGTCACATGACAGCGCATCGCCTTACCTAAATCCTTTTTGGAATCGAATGTGTCGGTGAGGTCGTTTCCGACCCTGCTGGAGCAGCGAGAATTCTCTATCGTCATCCTACACAAACGGACGAGTTTTGGCGGTATACCAAAACTAGACATGGCTCTGTACAGTTCGTCTCTATAAATGCTGTCATATGCGGCTTTGAAATCGATGAATAGGTGGTGGGTATCGATTTGGACTTCTTGAGTTTTTTCCAGGATCTGCCGAAGTGTGAAAATTTGATCGGTTGTGGACTTTCCTGACCTAAAACCACACTGGTAAGGGCCAATCAGGTTGTTGGTAAACGGTTTTAGGCGTTCACATATTACGGCAGATAGGATCTTGTAGGCGATGTTGAGGAGACTTATGCCTCTGTAGTTGGCGCAGTTCAGAGGGTCTCCTTTTTTGTGGATCGGGCAAACGATGCTGAGGTTCCATTCTTCAGGCATATTTTCATCCGACCAGATTTGGCTTATGAGTTGGTGGATGTTACTTACCAAGTCATCTCCGCCGGCCTTATAAAGCTCAGCGGGAAGGCCGTCATTTCCGGCAGCCTTACTAAGCTTGAGTTTAGATATTGCTATCCTCACTTCACTCAGGTCGGGTGGTTGGCAGTTTTCGCTGTCGTTGCCAATATTGAATGGTTCGTTCTGCCTGACAACGGAATGTTGTTCGTCATCGCCGTGTAACAGTCTGCAGAAGTGGTTCTTCCATATCCTCAGCATCGACTGTGTCTCAACTACAATATTTCCTTGTTCATCTCGACAGGATTCTGTTCGAGCCTTGTATCCTTGGCTTTGACGTTTTACACTTTGGTAAAACTTGCGAATATCGTTCCTGGAGTGGCACCTCTCTATATACTCGATCGCGCGCTTTTCTTGCTCTTTTTTCTTCTTGCTGAAAAGCCGATGTTCTTCCCTTCTTCTTTGCCTATAGAGCTCAATGCCAGCTCTCGTCTTCACCTGCAGCTTAGCCTTGTAGGCCTCGTTCTTGGCTGCGAGCATCTGTCGGCATTCCTCATCAAACCAGGGGTTTTTTGCTGGTGGGCGCGAGAAACCTAGCACATCAGTTGCGGCTGATCTAATGGCCTGTTGGCATCGTTGCCATTGCTCTTCGACATTCGATGCTGGTGGTATGGTGTTAATCGAGAGGTTAAGGGATACGCGTTGTGCGAAGGTCTTGGCGGTCTCTTGCGATTGCAGTCTTCCGACATTAAATTTTTTCACAGTATTTCTGGATTGTTGTGGCGTGGTGGATATCCGCATTCTTACCTTGGCTGCTACAAGGTAGTGATCCGAGTCGATGTTAGCTCCTCGGAATGTTCGGACATCCAAAATACTGGATGCGTGCCTCTTATCTATCGCAATGGGATCAATTTGGTTGACCGTTCGTTGATCTGGAGACCGCCTTGACCCCTTATGGATATCGAGGTGAGGAAACCGTCTGCTGGCTATAGTGGCATTTCGTTCCGTAGCGAAATCAATTAGCCTAAGTCCGTTACCAGACGTGTTGTCGTGTAGGCTATGTTTTCCGACAATACTTCTAAAGATGTCTTCTCTTCCTACCTTTGCGTTAAAATCTCCCAGCACGATTTTAACATCGTACTTCGGTAGTCGCTCATAGGTTTTGTCAAGGAGATCGTAGAAGCAATCCTTAGCTATATCATCTTTTTCTTCCGTCGGAGCGTGAGCGCATATAAGGCTTATGTTGGCGAATTTGGCCTTGATGCGGATTGTTACTATGCGTTCGCTAATGTCTTGGAAACATAAGACTTCTTGCCTAAGTCTGGCACTTATAACATATCCGCATCCGAATAGTCGCTGTTTCTGCTCACTATAACACGGTCCGTAGTAGATGTCACAGTTTTTCATCCTCTTTTTGCCCGGCCCATCCCATCGTATTTCCTGGATGGCAGTAATGTCTGGAATGTAGCAGTTTAGGGCTTCCGCTAGTTGTTCGCCTGCACCTCTCCTGTTTAATGTTCTCACATTCCAGGTGCAGATACGAACGTCGTTGTCCTTTTTTCGTTTAGCAGGGTCGTCCACAGTAAAATCAGTCCTTTCCGAGGCTATTGGTTGTTTCGTAACAATATTTTTTTTCTTTGGGTGGGTAGTTAACCCAAAGCACAACCCCCAACCTAGAGGGCCAGTTCCAATTTATTAGATACCCCAAAGACGGGGCCATCAGTATCCACTACGGGATTGAGCGCTGCCGTTGGCCTTTCGGTTCATCCGCCACCATCTCTGTTCAAGGGGCCTGACTAACCCTTGAAATTCCTAGACAACCTGTTGTCCGAGTATGTCAGAGCAGCTCATCTAGGTTCGCCTGGGACAGCAGGCCGGGTATTCTTCCGTGCCATTCTCACCAGGGTGTTTATAGTGTTGCTGTTTTTCGTCGTGTTATCAACACTCGCACTTATCGTTTAGCAAGTCAAATCCGGTTGGATGAGACCAGTACCCGATGGTTACCACTTGGAGGTAAAGATAAGTACATTTGATGTGTAGTCAGAGTTGCAACACTGGGCATTGCCAGGTTAATGCCAATCAGAGTCTACCTTCGTTCAACAACACCCAACCATCGGTCCTAGAAAGGTGTTGCCCTTAAAATAATGTTATTATTAGTATTTTGAGGGCCCCTAAAAGTCAGAGGCCTAAGTAAATAAAATTTTAATAGTTTTTTTTTTTATAATCCTACTTGCCAACACACTACTGTCAAGAACCATAAATTTGTATATTTAGTTCCAAATTTATTCTTCCTTCCTTGACACATGTGTAATTCCCAACATATCACACATTTTACGTGTAGGGATATAATTGCGGTCTCAAAGAATAATTTTCACAATTCCATACCCTACTACAATGTCAACATTTATTTTCATATTATTAATCACATTCTTAAACCCAGCTCCTTCACATGTATTTTTTTATCAAACAATAACCGCATCACACGTACTTTTCATTTAATTAAGAAGACCCTTGCAGGAATAGTACCTATACCTACCAAACCACATGGAATTTATTTTTTGTCGAGTGTACCGTTTGGCGCCACCGGTTCTAATTAATTAAAGCCGCATGAAAATGCAGCGAATTTTGAATGTAATTAGCAAAAATGTTTTACCGGATTAAAGTTGGCACACCTAAGTAATTTCAATTGAAATTCCGAGACATACTGGTATTACCCATGTCTCCAAAGCTTTGTTTGTTAAATCATTAAATGCGTGACTTTTGTTAGTAATTAAAATCCTTCTTAGGAAAAGACTTCCTTTAATTTAAGAAATGTACCTTATGCCTTGAACATATGGGCTATTACCCACAGTAGTTTGTACTTAAAACAGGCTGTATGTAACTCAATCTCGACAGATAAGTTTTTTTGTATATTAACCCTTAAAAACGAACAAAGGACTGGGAAACCTAAAATAATTCCAATCGGACGTAGTATATCCAAGGAATGCATTTTCAGGAATCTTTGGCAGTTACTTGGAATTGCCCAGACTATTGTGTAGATACTCGATGAGATACTTCTTCCAAAATGATTTACTATTTCAGATGTCTGTGAAGAATGCACTGAAGATTTTATTTGAAGCAAATGGTCAAATATTGGTTACAACAATATCTACCTTAACAGATTAAGTCACATAATTCAATTTGGAATGCATAACAAGGACTATACATTAGAAATATGTTATTGGATTCAAAATAAATTCCTTTCATTAGATTCTCTTAGAAATGCATGTAATGCATCTGTAAAATTAATATCTGAATAGCAAAAGAAGCACAAAGGTATAACAAAAGGACAACACTGATCCAACAATGAGTGCAATTTCAATCACTGGTATACAAATTGAGATTGAAATTTTAAAAATGGTTTCGTCTTATGATTGATAAATTCATTTCCATTCAACGTAAAGGTTTTATTTTTAACACTCGAAAAATTCTATCTAACGATAAGTTATGCACGAGGGATTTGCACGTACTTGATCCTTGGGATGTCGAATTAAGAAATAAATCTTGAGCGTTTTTTTATATAATCAATTGGTTAGGTTACATTAGGTTATAGTCGATAAAACGATCCGCGTGTGAAATTAGACTAGAAATGGTCCGTCGAGGTACCACGTGGATCTGTCGACTTTTTCTAATATTTTCTATATTGGCTGAGGCCTGAGCAGTGGCACAGAAAGTTGAGGGTATCCACGTGTATTTCTTCATCACTTCAGCCTCTACAGAGGTCATCATCTATAAGATGCATTTTCAGTTTGTGACTTTTAAGTAAGTTGTGTCCAGTTAGAATCCATATTACCATCGAAATAAATTTCCTGTTACTTCGAAGTAGTTTATGGGTTCTGGCTTTGTCATACTCTGGCCACATCCTTTTCGAAGTTTCACAGTTGGGGAGGGAATTCCACCTGTTTTTGGTAATGCTCAGTGTTTTCTTTCCCACCCGAGATTTGAGATCACATAGCGGTGGTTTGACAGACTGGTCTGCCTGGTCAATGCTGCAGGCAGATTCTTTTCTCGACAGTTCATTAGCAATTTCATTGCCCTGTATGCCTCTGTGTCCAGGGACCCAGCAGAGCTTAACATTATGTTGGACGAAAAGAAGCTTTAGCTCTTCACGACAACGCTTCACAAGCTTAGATTTTATTTCGACAGTAGAGGTAGATTTTATTGCAGCATGACTGTCAATAAAGATGGTGATATCATCTGGTGGTATCGCTATCATTGAGGTCGCTTTGGCTGCTTCTGCGACTGCTAATATCTTTAGCTTTAGTGTTTTTGAAAATTCTCCAGCTCAAACGCCTACTGCCTACATCCATTTTTGAACCATTAGTATAGAAGGATATTGTTTTGGTGCCTTGTTTGTTCTTATCCCAATCCTCTCTGCTTGGAAAGATGCAGGAGAATCGTCTTTAAAAGTCATGGTAAGGCAGCATGCAGTCAGAGGACATAGCTGAGCCCAGATATCTGTGAAGAAATTGGGCATGTCCTCCTGAGTTCGTTTTCCAGCAGTTGAGCTGGCTGATTCCTAGAGCACTTCTGGTTGCAGATTCTCGCATGCGGAAGCTACGATAGTAGCGCTCACACATGCTATCCTTTGTACCTTTCATATTTTTCAGATGGGTGACTTTAATTATGGATTTCCACCAGACAAGCCTCCAATATATTAATATAGGTCTTACAATGGCCGTGTACATCCATAGGATGATCCTAGGGTCGGACCCTAGTTTGATATGAGTGCTCCTCAAAGATGAACTCAAACAAAACGAAAATACGCGATACTTACAGATTTTCGTCGATAAAGTCGATGTTGAAAACGGCTGAAAATGTGAATCGTTATTATTTCTCTAATATTACAACAGCCAATCCTGCTATTTTCGATGTCAAAGATGCACCACGCTCTGGAAGGCAACTTGTCAAATATATCGATAATATCAGAGAAATCGTCGAGTCAGACCATCATGGGAGCATTGTTTCCATTGTCCAGGAAAAGTTATAGTAATATAACCTCATGGACTGAATTTTTGTTAGCCAGGGCTACTTTAGGGCAAAAATCTTAGTAAGGACTTCTGAAGGCATTAATCGCCCAGAAGCAACCAACTATAGCCAATAGGAGAGAATTATGTCGCCATAATGCATGTACCTTATAGTCCGTATCTGGTGGCGAGTAATTAACACCTTTTTTCTGTCCATCGCAATGGATTTTGATGGTGAACGATGTATCGCCTCATAGAGATGTCAAATCAAGGGATTCAAGGCGCTAACTGAATCCTGTCAAGATGAAGAAGGAAAGATCGTAGTTGAGAGTTGAGATACAGTCAATGCTGAGACAGAGCAGACTTTTCGATATCTAGCCAGACGTGGAACGCCGGACTTCTTCTTCTTCTTTTATTCCGGGAGCTGTTGCATAGGGTGACAACCAGGTCATTCCATCCTTCTCAGTTTGCAGCTCTATACCTCGGCTGTGTCCACGATCGTAAATTTTCGGATTGAGCTTCCATCAACACAGTTGATCTATATGTTGTTCTTGGCCTTACCCATAAAGCAGTACAGATTTTGCATTGGATAAACACTTTTAGAATGGATGCCGAATTTACTGTTCAAGGACGATTCGCAAGGTGTTAATATCATCGACGCATGATCGACCACTGAGAAATCTACGCTGAAGAGGGAGACAAGAAGAAATCAACGGCAACCAACTTGAGGTGTGCAACTGGAGACAATTAGCTAAAGACCGGGCTAATTGGAGAGGCATGTTGGTTGAGGTCCCAGTTCATTCCGGACGAGATGCATATACGCGCTCAAGAAAACGCAAGAACAATCAAATGAGCAGCGGTTGTCCAGACCGAAAAATAGAAACCAAGCAAAACACAAGGTCCTATCAGAATAGGTCCTGCTACTGCTCCTGGTTGGAAACTACTTCGAACATGAAATAGTAGAAGTACCAAAATTTGAGTTACAGTTTGTGATATTGACATTGAATGTCAATTGGTCATTTTAACCGCAATTTCATTTATAAAATGAAATGGGGTCATACATTATTTCACACCCTGTTAACATGTAGCAGTCTTATTTGGAAAAAACGAGATCTTTTATTGCTCAAAACCATGTGAGCTTCTGTATATACTTCTTGCTGTTTATGCCGATTCATAACGGCGAGCTGTGATATGTTTTTTTTAGATAATTGATACCTGACGACCATGCTAAACGAAAAAAGGACAACGACGTTCGTATCTGCACCTGGCATGTGAGAACATTAAACAGGAGAGGTGAAGGCGAAGAACTAGTGGAAGCCCTAAACTGCTACAAAGCAGACATTACTGCCATCCAGGAAATACGATGGGATGGACCGGGCAAAAAGTGGATGAAAAACTGTGACATCTACTACGGACCGTGTTATAGTGAGCAGAAACAGCGATTATTCGGATGCTGATTTGTTATAAGTGCCAGACTTAGGCATGAAATCTTATGTTTTCAAGACATTAGCGAACGCATTGTAATAATCCGCATCAAGGCCAAATTCGCCAACATAAGCCTTATATGCGCTCATGCTCCGACGGAGGAAAAAGATGATATAACTAAGGATTGCTTCTACGAGCTCCTCGACAAAATCTATGAGCGACTACCAAAGTACCATGTTAAAATCGTGCTGGGAGATTTTAACGCAAAGGTAGGAAGAGAAGACATCTTTAGCATTACTGTCGGAAAATATAGCCTACACGACAACACGTCTGGCAACGGACTTAGGCTAATTGACTTCGCTACGGAACGAAATGCCACTATAAACAGCACACGGTTTCCTCACCTCGATATCCACAAGGGGACATGGCGGTCTCCAGATCAACGAACAGTCAACCAAATTGATCACATTTCGATAGACAGGAGGCACGCATCCAGTATTTTGGATGTCCGAACATTCCAAGGGGCTAACATCGACTCGGTCCACTACCTTGTTGTAGCCAAGGTAAGGATGCGGATATCCACCACGCCACAAAAAAACAGAAATACTGTGAAAAAATTTAACGTCGAATCGAATAATGCAATCGCCAGAGACCGCCAAGACCTTCGCGCAACGCGTATCCCTTAACCTCTCGACTCACAACACACCACCAGCATCTAATGTCGAAGAACAATTGCAACGATGCCAACAAGCCATTAGATCAGCCACAACTGATGTGCTAGGTTTCTCACGGCCACCAGCAAGAAACCCCTGGTTTGATGAGGAATGCCGACAGATGCTTGCAGCCAAGAACGAGGCCTACAAGGCTAAGCTGCAGGTGAAGACGAGAGCTGCCATTGAGCTCTATAGGCAAAGAAGAAGGGAAGAACATCGGCTTTTCAGCAAGAAGAAAAAAGAGCAAGAAAAGCGCGCGATCGAGGATATAGAGAGGTGCCACTCCAGGAACGATATTCGCAAGTTTTACCAAAGTGTAAAACGTCAAAGCCAAGGATACAAGGCTCGAACAGAATCCTGTCGAGATGAACAAGGAAATATTGTAGTTGAGACACAGTCGATGCTGAGGATATGGAAGAACCACTTCTGCAGACTGTTAAACGGCGATGACGAACAACATTCCGCTGTCAGCAAGAACGAACCATTTAATATTGGCAACGACAGCGAAAACTGCCAACCACCCGACCCAAGTGAAGTGAGGATAGCTATATCTAAACTCAAGCTTAATAAGGCCGCCGGAAATGACGGCCTTCCCGCTGAGCTTTATAAAGCTGGCGGAGATGACTTGGTTAGCAACATCCTCCAACTCATAAGCCAAATCTGGTCGGTTGAAAGCATGCCTGAAGAATGGAACCTCGGCATCGTTTTCCCGATCCACAAAAAAGCAGACCCTCTGAACTGCGCCAACTACAGAGGAATAAGTCTGCTCAACATCGCCTACAAGATCCTATCTGCCGTAATATGTGAACGCCTGAAACCGTTTACCAACAACCCGATCGGCCCTTATCAGTGTGGTTTTAGGCCAGGAAAGTCCACGATCGATCAAATTTTCACACTTCGGCAGATCCTGGAAAAAACTCAAGAAGTCCAAATCGATACCCACCACCTATTCATCGATTTCTAAGCCGCATATGACAGCATTTATAGAGACGAACTATACAGAGCCATGTCTAGTTTTGGTATACCGCCCAAACTCGTCCGTTTGCATAGGATGACGATGGAGAATTCTCGCTGCACAATCAGGGTCGGAAACGACCTCACCGACACATTCGATACCAAAAAAGGATTTAAGCAAGGCGATGCGCTGTCATGTGACTTCTTCAATTTGATTCTTGAGAGGATTGTGCAAAACTCCCGAGCCAACACCAGTGGCACAATTTTCCAAAAATCGGTGCAACTACTACCATACGCCGACGATATTGATATCATTGGTAGGACTCAACGTGATGTCATAGCCACGTTTGCTAGTATAGAGAAGGAAGCGGCAAAATTGGGTTTAGCAGTAAATGAGGGTAAGACAAAGTATATGCTGTCAACACGAAGGGACACACAACATCGGCGAATTGGACTGAACGTCACCATTGACAGATATAACTTTGAGGTAGTGCGGGACTTTGTCTACCTCGGCTCCGCTATTAACTCTGACAACTACATCTCGTCAGAAAACAATCGAAGAATTACTCTTGCCAATCGCTGTTTCTTCGGCCTAAGAAGGCAATTTAGTAGTAAAGCCCTCACTCGAACTACTAAGGAGATCCTATATAAGACCCTGATCATCCCAGTCCTGCTCTACGGCGCTGAATGGTCCATGCCATATCAAAAACGGATGAAGAAATCCTTGGTCGATCCGAGAGAAAAATTCTTCGGAAAATCTTCGGTCCCGTTTGCGTTGACGGGCTATGGAGACGAAGATTCAACCACGAACTATACGAGCTGTTCAGCGACATACCCCTAGTCAAAAAACTCCGCATTGGACGTTTAAGATGGCTAGAACATGTAGAACGAATGGACACCAATACTCCGGCTCGCAGAGTCTTCGAGTCCTAGCCAGACGTCGGACGCAGTAGAGGAAGACCTCGCCTTAAGTGGCGCGCACAAGTAGAAACCGACCTCAACCAACTTGTAGTGCGCAACTGGAGGCAGTTAGCTAAGGACCGGGCTAATTGGAGAGGCATGTTGGTTGAGGCCCTGGTTCATCCCGGACTGTAGCGCCACTTAAGTAAGTAAGTAAGTAATTGATACTACCAGCATAATTTGCCAAGTCATAGCAAATGGATAAATGCGAAATGAATAATTATGGTTTGTACAAGCTCATAACACTAATAGTGAGCCACATATACTTCATTCTAACATTCTTAAGCTTAAGTCACCCCTGTTTCTAAAATCCTACTTTCCATATGTCTCGAAATCAATTTAAAAATGTACAAGCCCCGTTTTGTCTTGTATGCTTAAACTTTCCAGTAAAAAAAAATAGATACCCTTGCAACTGGAAAAAAAACCTCAACAAACATATTTCAAATAAACTCACTAAGGTGAGCATAATTTTCCGACTGTTGGCAGGACTCCCAATCCAATAGCCATAAGGGAGAAAATCTGTTTTCTAAAAGAAAAATCCGTCCACTCCCTGACTGAATTTCAAATATCGTATGTGTTTACGTTGCATTTCAGGTGGTCCCAGTTGTATTATCCATTCGAAACGAATTGTGTACCAAATTTTTAGTTTCAACACAAACCAACACTAACAAACGAACCGAAAAAAAAACTGCATCACAAATTCCCAACGGCACATGTAGGACGATACAACGTGACCAAAATTCAATGAAAACATTGTCTGGCAAGCAGATTGTATGTTATCCTTGGCGTTTATTTATTTTTTTTCTAAATATATTTTTAACTGCTTGTATATTCCCTTGGGCTAGTTTTCAATGCCATTGTTAGTTTTTCAGATTTTAGATCCTGGCTAAAAAAAATAACAGATTTTCTAAACAATTTGCGTCATTAGAAGGTGCACAAACAGTGAATTTGAAAAAACAAGGATGCCTTGCCGCTAGCCAATATTTCATCAGGATAACACTATGAAGCGTGATATAATTTCGTCGGCACCAAAGGTGTCTTTGGAAATACAATCTGTGAAACTATAGCTAGAAGTGTCAGAGTGTTAAAATCGGCGGTTAGATAAAAGTCAGCATAGCTCAGAAAAACAATCCACAAACGAACAGGACCAAGTTATTTTATTAAACAACTTTTGTGAGCTCACAGTGGATGGGTAAACGTAATAAACCTATGTAAATGATAACTGGAAATCACCTACAGAAAAAAAAACAAAGGACAGAAAACAAAGTCCCTACACTAACGTAACTTTACAACCCTTGTAACAAGGATAAAACAAGTTCCTACCACGAACATAAATCAGTGAACCAGCATATTGCAGTGTGAGAATGTTTTATGTTACCTGGTTGGAGTTTTATTTTTACGACACCCTTTCCAGTTTATAGTCCTGTTGAAGTAATTTATAAGCACAAAAAAAATCCTTTTTGAATAAGGTAACTAAAAGAGTGCAGATATTGTGTGCACTTCCTTAGACTCAAAGTGACACTATTACACATTCAATGACGTTTATTAAATTGGATCCTGATTTAGGAATGAACGTCAAACCTTAAAGGATGCTTCCATACACGAAACAACAAATACACAAACTTTCATCCTAATCGTTGATTAGAACGAAATGATGAATAATTTGAAAAGTCCTTTAGCAAGATTGCAGCAGATTGCTATCCTGGGGGTCACTACTCAAAGATCGGTATACACGACTATTCAAGGATGACGGTTGGAATGAAATGCAGATGTGGACATGCCATTGCGAGTTGACAAATCATTCCAAACCATTGCATCAAGCAAATGAGCTGAGAGAAGCACGTGGTGAATGCTGCTGACCCAAATATGCTGGCGTTTACTCAATTTACGACTGACAATGATTGGACGATTTGATGCCATGAAACCAGGATTTAGTGGTCCGTTCGACAATGCATATCACGACGTGCTAGACATTTGCATTCAAATCAATGTTGAATGGTTTGGTTTATCCTTGCGAATGTTTATACATGTAAGGATGGTGGGGAAGGTCGGGTCCATTGACCAACATGGGATGACAATTTCGTTGGAATATAAAATAACAGAATGAACTATGTTTACAAAATATTGCAAATAAATGGATTGCAAGTGGAAAGTATACATCTGACATTTAATAAAATCACACTTTCCTTATTTTTTTCAAATGCATTTTTATAGCCTAATCCATGAGGGTATATCACTCTTGATGCATAGGGTGTAATATGAAGAAATAATCATAAAGGTCGACTTAGAAACGCTAGCTGAGTCAATTTAGCAGTGTCTGACTTTTTATCTGTCCGTCTGCGAGTCATTGATTTTTAGGCCCAAACCTACCCTGTGGAGTTGCTAGTCTCCCATCGGACGTGCCCTCGGTATTATTTTACTATTTTGTGCGAGGTTGGAAATAAAATATCACTCGGGGACCAAAACTGGCTAGGTCTGCAATCAAAAAAACCTCCCAGACCGCAGCGGCAGAATTCTAAAGATGGAGTTAACGGTACCATCTACAGTCCCAGTAAGGATGGACAAAGTTAACAACTACTAAAAGTCCGCCTCCTTAAACAGAGATGGTTTCGGAAGAGCTGACAGTAGTGGATACTAATTTCCTAGGGATATCTAATAAATTGGAACTGGTTTTCCAGGTTGTGGGTTGTGCCGCCGGGTAAACTCACTTAACACATAAAAATAGCTAGCTATAATGGAGACAAAAGCCTCGGATAACGGATCCCCTCGAACTTCTACAGACAACGAATTAAGAGTATGCCCTTAAATGTAAGCAGACCTTACAACACTGGTTCTACTTAACAACTTGAATCTGTCTTCCCGATCCAGATAATACGTTCGACAGGATCAGGAAAAACAAACGAAAAACATGCGACATTTATTACAGCTGCTACCCAAGGCTGCATATATTTCAATGCGGATTCGTTGCGGGTAGCGGACTTAGTTCAAGAATGAACGACTTTAAGCCAGTCACTGATCGCCTGGCTGTGATCCGCATCAGACCAACGTTTTGCAACTTCAGCCCTTTGCACCTCTTCTTACCGATGAGACTTAAGACCCTATAAACGAGCAATTTTATGACCTTCTGGATGGAGTCTGTCCGGAATACGAAGTAAAAATCGTACTGTTGGACTTCTATGTGAATATCGGTAAGAAAAACATTTTTAGCAGGTTAGTTGGAAAGCACAAACTCCACAAAACCACAACAGATAATGGTTTCCGACATGTGGCAGCATGTAATATTGTTATCAGCAGCACTAGGTACTAACGACTTCGAATGGTGGTATGGTGGTATTTGCAACTACCAAAAATAGATGACAGAAGATTCGCATATCAAGGCGCTACAACGCAAAATACGCGTTGCACGGGAAGAGTACTGAACCAGGAGAAGGGAAGAGAAGGAAATCCTGCTTAGGAAAAACAAAATACTACACAGCCTCCCAGGTCAGGGAAATCGAAGAGTCTCGTGACAAGAAGAACATCCGTCAATTCTACAAAAAGACCAAAAAAACTAACTGCTGGCTTCAAATTGCCCAGGCTCTAAAAAGTAACATTGGCAACCTGGTCAGTGATGAGCAGGAAATTGCAGCGTTTCGAGAGAGTAATAGGGAATGAACCATCACACCTCCAGTCAATGAAGAGGTAACGCTCCCTCCCAATATTGAAGAAGTTAGAGCAGTACACCAACGAATTTCAATTTGAAACACACCAACTTATCATCGGCATTTAGGCCGGGTATGATTCCATGCACCGCCAAGAGCTTATAAAGATATGGTGGAATTTGGGATCTGATCAAAACTGATACAGCTCTGTTGTTTAACATTAGAGGAAACGTGATGCAAGGTTTAGTTTGGAAATAGCTTATCCGAACTTTTCCCAACCTGTACAGGGCAGGAGTAAATACGGAAGGCACTATCTGCAACATATCCGTGCAGCTATAGAAATCACTGGTCACTCCCACCATGACATTGTAGAAGCATTTACTGCCATTGAGGAAGATGCGAAAAATGTTTGCTCTACCGGACCATAATCCTACAAGTCGAACAATAGACAATAAGTAGGAAAGCGAAGCGAAGCACTTTCAAAAGAAAAATTCTTTGTCAAATTTGTTGGTCCTGTATTTTCTAGAATTCAGGATCAACAAATTTCACGAAGAATTTTTCTTTCGAAAGTGCTTCGCTTCGGCTAATGGAATAGAAGATACAACCCCGAATTTTATGAGAGTATGTAGATGTAGTACAAAAGGTAAAAACATGTAGACTACATTGGCTAGGACACAAGCCGAAAGAATCTTCTAACCCCAGCCTTCTGGTTCGAGAAAGTCTGGTTTAAGGATCAAGCGATCCCCGATGCTAAAGCTCTTAAACTTAATAAATGGCAGCAACGTGCTCAGGATCGAAGAGGACTGAAGGCTTCATTGTCTCAAGAAGAGACCCTCAACAGGTCTGGAGCCAATAAGTAAAAGTAAGTAAAAATATTTAAGTTCAAAGGACAGCATGCATACTCCCGACAGGAGCCATGCGCACTAGCCCCACAGTAGGTTTAGAAAGAATCCTGAACATAACACCAATTGACTTACAAATCAATGACACAGCAGCAAAAAGCACAGCAAGACTCAAAGAAACTTGCTTTTGGCCACAGCTCAATATTAAACTCAATGGCTTATGCGGATGCAGCATCTGACTATATTACCCCATACCACGACTTTGATATTAATTATTCTATCAGAATACCAAGTAGAGACGAATGGTCTTCAAACAATGTGTTATCTACCATAGAAACAGCAATTTATACCAACGGATCTAAAATGGAAGTCGGAGTGGGTTCGGGACTCTACTCTGAAAACATCGGGGTAGCTACATCCCTGCGATTAGCAAACTCTTGTAGTGTATTCCAAGCTGAGTTCCTGGCCATACTTGAATCTGTCGAATCTGCTAGGGTATTGGACATATCACATGACGATATCTCCATCTACGTGGATAGTCAAGCGGCTATTAAGGCTCTGGCATCCAATATAGTAAAATCAAGGGTAGTTGGACGCTGCCGCGAAGAGCTGAAGGCTGTCGAAGAAGAGGTCTCACACCTACTATGTCACTGCCCTGCGATCAGTAGCAACCGTTTGAAAATACTAGGCAGCCTATACTTTGACGATCTAAGAGACCTGACGACTATCCCAATAGCGCAGATAGTCCGCTTTTGTAGCAGATCAGGATGGAGCAACCACCTCTTTGAGGCTCAAGGAGCAACACAGACCAGCACCACATAAGTATCACTATCGAATTTAACCAGGTATCCCCCTTCTCTATTTCAGGTAACTTTCTTCAAAGGGTATCGCTATGGGCCCATGTAGGCCTATGCGAGCTTGACGACTCACTCGAGCATCAGCAGCCCATCTAACCTAACCTAACCTAAGTAAAAATTTATATTTTTGCCCGAAAGAAGAGGAACTTTCGTTAAACACCGAATACGGACGCCAAATTTGAGAAAGTTCTCATGACAGTGCTACTCTTTCGTAACTTTCTTTCTTAAGAGGTGGAGCAGTGGAAGAAAAATTTAGGTGTTGTCCCTTTCGGAATTTAAACCAGTGACCCCATGCTTAGTACATTCCAACGCTAGTAGGTTCCCAGCTCTTATATGTCTCGCTGCCCTTTTTGGTGCGGTAGAGTTCATATGAAGATCAATTAGTTTCAGGTTGAATAATGCCCCTTAGTCTGCATTTGAATTGGTACAGATGGCTTATAAGCAGTCCTACCATATCAATACCACCTCAAAAGTTACGCATTCTGGGGAACCAACACCGTGTTTATCGATTACCAGGTACTGCTCTCCCATGTGTTTTATTCCCCAAATAACATCAAGACTTGAACTCTTAAGTTTCACATATTGTTTTGACAAAAAGCTCATCTATCATCGCATTTTATCAGCTTCGTTTAGCACTGAAGATGCATCTATCAGAATAAACAAACGAGAAAAAGCAGGAATATTACCATAAACGTCCTTCATTCAGATACATCTTCACAACCAACGGACCATCGCACACATGTTCGTGTGCAGAGAAAAATAAAATTTAAATTATTTCCCCAAGTTATTTGAAAGTTTGAAAGAAACTTTGCAGCCCATTTTTTTGTGTCCTGAAATCTTTTCAAAGAAAATGGAAATATCTGTGCAGAGAAAAAGATACTTTGCCACATGGTAAAGGAAGCTTCTTTCACTACATACATGTATGTGTAGCTCGTGCATGCGGTACATGAAACCCTCAAATCAGACACTAATTTATCGAAATGTTAAATTTGCGTCCAAGTGACATTCTCGTGAATCCTCAACCTGCACGTAAATATGTTAACTCCATCTAACTCCAGTCACATGTCATTCATCATCAAGATATCATTAAATTATCAGGAATTACGGTGCACTACTAATCTGGAATAACAATTAGTACATTCGACCATTTTACCACACACAACGCGAATTCAATCAAATACCACAGATAGTCATAGATACATGGATGCTTGATGTTTACCTGCCTATGCCCACTGGTGACATTTGTTCAATATTGTCTACATACGAACGGTCAGTTTATGGATATAACACAACCGCGATGAACAAATCACGGATTGATTATTAATGGTTACTAATCACCCTCGTGGGAAGTGGCCTAAGTGCAGTAAATCTCAAAACCTTACACCACTATATATACCTTGCTGGACTAGCTTTGGATCAGTAACTCACGTATTTAGGTGTGAGGGTGTTAACCCATAAGCTGTGGTCGTGTTTAACATTCTAATCTGATTGGGGGTATACTATAATGACGTGATTAACCTAGAGATGCCTAGATAATGCTGTAGGCGTATTTGATTCCACTCTAACCGAGGGGTTGCTGTTGATGCTACATCTAATCCAGATACATTTCAAATTCGAAATGCTAAAATATATACGATATGTAGCTCAGATAAATGCAAATGAAATAATATTGTTAGGGTGCTGTGAATAGAACTACAAGTGATAGGCCCCTAAAACCAATCTGGTAGGTACTTCACATGTGGAATATTCAACTAATTTCGCAATAGAGATATTATACCGCAATGACAGTTTAATATTGAATGCTGATGGTCATTGATTTAAATTGGCAGTAGTACCTAATTCTAATTATTTTTATTAAATTTTAGGCTATTAGCGATCAGCGTGCGATTTATATAGAGGGATATGGAACATCTAATGCGCAATTGCTGGTTTTAATATAGGTAGCCCTCAAAGTAGTTACTAAGAGTTAAATCAGAATCTATGATACATAATGTTTATGTTGCTAAAGACCCTCTAACACCGTGTCCTGTAACCTCCTACGGGTCCTCAGGTAGGACTCGTTTTGACATTTCCCCCTTTCTCTTTAAATCTGCCGATGCTTTCGATTGGCTTTTCTTTTGGCAATGATGCTGTTGGCTGTGTACCATGTCTCCATTATAGACAACATGAACATATAAGGCTTCTCGCTGTCACTACACTGTGTATTTCCTTTATCAATGCATTTCTCTGTTGATGACCATGGTAATCGAAAAAAGGACAACGACGTTCACATCTGCACCTTGAATGGTAGAACACATAATAAGAAAAGATGCAGCTGAACATAGAGGATATCGTCGTTTTTAGTATGCCACAGAACTTAGATAATTTTTCAAGAAATTCATTCATGATATAGAACCTGTCCACATTTCACGTTTAAATTGGGTAGGACATGTGGAACGAATGGATACCAACACTTCAGCTATCAGGGTCATCGTCTTCAAGTTTAAACCAACCTCAACCAACTTGAAGTACCCAACTAAAGGCAGTTGGTCAGGGACCGGGCTAATTGAAGAGCCATTTTTTTACACTTAAGTAAGTAACAACGTGAATTCGGGAACGATCATTAGGGCGCTTACATGTCTGAAAGTCGATCACCGCTTGGAGTGTTGATTAATTTGCTATTTAACGGCCGGATTATTATCAACAACAAAACTAAGTGATGCTTCGGCCAAAAGACATGTTAATAGAGCGACCCCACAGAGTGAAGTCCTATCCCCTCTTCTTTGGAACTTAGTGGTAAACGAGCTTTTACTCATCCTGGAAGCAGAGGGATACCACGTGATTGCCTTCGCGGATGAAGTTGCTATCACAGTCTCAGGGAAGCACTTCTCCAAAACGCGCTACAGAAACTATCCAAATGGGCAGTTAGTTGTATTCCGGGTGTCAGCCGCAATTATATGACTGAACTGGTCCTGTTCACAAGGAGATATATAATTCCTCACATTAACCTCACGTCACTAAACGGAATGGTACAAGCCTTCTCAAACAAAGCTAATTACCTGGGAATTCTGTTGGACAGGAAGCTTAACTGGAAGCTGAACATAACAGAGAGTAAAGAAAGCGACAGTAGCACTTTCATGAAATGGGGAGTAAGACCTCGTATTACGAATTGGCTCTGTATTTCGTTTATAAGACTGATACTCCTTTATGGAGTAGTAGTAGTGGAGTGGTGGACAGCGCTAGAGATAGCTATAAACAGAAAAAAAAACTAACCAAAATGCAAAGAACTTCGTGTCTGTGTATCGGTGGTGCACTTCGTACAACACCCTCAGCAGCAATAGATATTCTTTTTCACCTACTACCCCTAGATATTTTCGGCAAGTAGCTAACTCAGCCTTTAAGCCATCCAACAGCGGTCAAATATACAAACTGGCCACTCAAAATTTCTTAACGAACATACAAATTTCGCTGGAAATACTGATTACGTCCTTACAAGGTAAAACATTGATAATAGTCTCCAGGTCACAATCCCAAACAGATCGTCATGGGAAAGTAACGAACCTATGGAAAATCACTCGAAAATCACAGGCCAAATCTCAGACTATCTTTTCGTTTTCCTGATCATTGCAGCGTGTACAACAAATTCAAAGACAACCCTCATCTCTGCAAGAGATGTCAATGCAGTTTAACATTCACCTATGCTGGCTGATGAACACGCCAGACAAAAAAAATTAAATTTTTTTGTCGCAACAGGCTCGTTAGTACCTAGGGATTAGATTTCTCACAACCATTCATGTGTACGTGTGTATTTCTTGCATGTTGGCGGGATATCCTGTTTTATACCGACTCCGAACGGCTATGTTTAGATATGCTAATCTTGACAGTTGATACTACTCGGATGATTTTTCAGATCATGGCTATGGCTGGAAATCGAACCCAGACTTCATGGCACTAACCATCGCGCCACTGATACCGTACTCGCCAGACATGACACTTACTTAACAGTCGTACCCGACACTGGTGAACTAAGTATTCCTATTGCTACATGCAAAAGCTTACTAGCGCGACTTAACAAATAACCAAGCAAATTTGGACAAAGATGGATTTGAGAAGATCCAAGGGACTGATTTCTCTCGACAGATCATACATTAGCACCACCATAGGTGTCAGCACTGGAAACTGTTTAATAGGCAGGCACGCAGAAAGGCTAGGCCTTTCAAATATAACCAACCAAAATATTCCTGTACAAATTTATCTGATTCTGAAGAATGTAGAATTGCCATTAATTCACTTGTGGCGGCACATCATTAAAAACGTTATTACTGTAACAAATACAGAGCAATATAAATGAGGATGTTGGGTAATGTCGTTATCGTAATTGAATCTATTTTATGTAGAGGGTTGTGGAAAACTCAGAGGCCTTATTGTTTTCAAAATCTCATGGATTTGACAAAAACGGAAGCGAAAAGTCTCTTCCGTTTCATTAAAAGTCTAAGTGTGCTGGCGAACTCGCTGGCAGCCACACTAAACTTACCTAACCTTGCCTTCAAAGGGAGTATACAAAATTCTGGCATTCCCTAAGGTGCATATAATTACTGTGCAGAAACAGCACCTATTCAGATGTGGAATTGTTATAAGCTGCAATCTCAGCCAAGAATTCTTATGTCTTAGATGAGCACATTATAACAACCCGCATCAAGTTTGAATTTTTCTACAAAAGTCTTAAGATGTCCGCAGACAAAGCTGCAAGTGAAGACGAGACCCATCATTGACATTGACTAAGAATGCCGACTGATTTTCGTAGCCAAAATCGAAGCTAAAAAGACGAAGTGGCAGATGAAAGCAAGACCGTTATTGAGGTTTGTAAGCAAAGAAGAAGGGAAGAAGAAACGAGTGGTGTGTTCACGACTGGGTCACCAAGTATGGTGAACTTACAAAATCTCAAACCATTAATACTTACCACTCAAAGACAGTGAACGAAAATGCGTTGATGGCGTCCTACTTAGTGAGTTTCCGAGTTGCGCAAACTGGCGAAGGCCATACAATCGCTGAAAACTTAATCAAGCCATGCGTTAAGGACATTGTTGAGTGTATGTTGGGTGAAAAGGCCAAAAAATTAGTTGACACCGTTCCTTTGTCAAATAACACAATATCACGAAGAATCGGAGACTTAGCAGAGAATGTCAAAACTACTTTACTTTCGCGATAAAAGTCACAAAATTTTCGCTGCAAATGGATGAATCAACAGATGTTGCAGGGTTGGCTATTTTAATAGTATTTGTGCGCTACCAATACCAACAGTCCTTTCAAGAAGATCTGCTTTTCTGCAAGCCGTTGGAAACTACAACAACTGGTGCTGAAAATTTTAATTAGTAGACAATTTCTTTATTGTCAATGATATCCCATGGGTTAACTGCGTGAATGTGTGCACAGACGGTGCCAAGGCCATGACTGGAAAAACGTCCGGTGCCGTCTCAAAAATAAAACAAAATGCCAAGGAATGCAGCAGTAGTCACTGAGTTCTACATCGCCATGCCCTTGCAATGAAAAAAATGCCACTCTCCTTAAAAGAGGTCTTAGACGAAAGCGTGAAAATAATTAACTTTATTAAATCTCGACCTAAGAATTCAAGGCTTTTCAAAGTATTGTGCGATGAAATGGGTAGTCTACATACGTTTTTACTTCTTCACGCAGAAGTAAGGTGGCTTTCTCGCGGCAAAACACTGAGGCGGCTTTTCGAAATGAGGGCTGAAGTCAGAACCTTCCTTATGAACGACAACTTTGATTTGGGCGACAGATTGTGTAATGAGCGTTGGCTCTTGAAATTATCGTATCTAGTCGATATTTTTAAAAAAATTAAATGATTTGAGTGTATCACTTCAAGGAAAGACAATAACTGTTTTCGATGCCAGTGATAAGGTCGAAGCATTTAAAAAGAAAATCAAGTTTTGGGCGAAATCTTTAAAAAATCGAAACCTAGACAGCTTCCCAATGGTCGGCGAATGTAAAGAGGAAATAGATTTGGGTATTCCTGACGACATTTTAAATGAGTTTCATTTACATCTGCTAAGTTTGCTCGAAAACTTCCAAAGCTACTTTCCGGAAAAATACCATTCAAGCATTAAATAAAATGTGTGGGTTGCAGATCCGTACTCCGCCGCGTTGGAAAAGCCAGAATCTCTGACATCGTTGCAGTTTGAGTGCTTAATTGATTTGACATCAGATTCTTCTTTAAAGGCAAATTTTGAAACAAAGAAGGATGATTCGGCTTGAACGATTTTCTTCAAACTTCGTATCCAACTTGTTTTGGTCATAATTCTAGGCCATTTTTTTTTGTTTGCTTTTAGCCATGTTATTAACGGTACCTGCCATAATTATAAAAATTACACATAACCTCAATTTTCTCGAAAACGGCTCTAACGATTTTGATTAAACTTTATACATACCATAAACATATTAGTTCCAACAAAACTGCATACCGAGTTTTTCCGAGAAATTTGAATGAAATTTTATATATACTACTATAATAGTTTTAAACAATTCCACATAATTAGTTTAGCCCAACTATCACTTAACGGAATTTTCAGTTTTGGCCAATAACGAAAATTAATTATTTTTTCACATAGAAACCGATTCCTTCAAATTTCGGAGTAAACGTTCGTATAATCAAATTTCGACATTTTATATAATTTTTAGCATTAATAATCAAAATGCGCACTATTTGATCTAACGCCGAACTCGCTGTGAAAGAGAAAGTTGCGTACGACTCATTCGTGCACCCACCACTCGTTTTATTTAAACACAGACCAAGCGAATCTCTCGAATCGACCAAGGATTTCTTCACCCGCTTTTGATACGGTCCACGCTTCAGCGTCGTAGAGCAAGACTGGGATGATCAGGGTCTTATATAGGATCTCCTTAGTAGTTCGATTGAAGGCTTTACTACTACATTGCCTTCTTAGCCCGAAGAAACAGCGGTTGGCAAGAGTATTGTTCTTCGACATTCGATGCTGTTGGTATGGTGTGAATCGAGAAGTTAAGGGATACGTGATGCGTGAAGACCTTAGTGGTCTCTATAGATTGCAGTTTTTCGACATTAAATCTGTTTCCACTGTATTTCTGGTTTGTTTTGGCGTGGTGGATATCTGCATACTTACCGTGGCCGCAACAATGTTGTGGTCCGAGTCGATGTTAGCCCCAAAATATTGGATGACCATTCGTCAATCGCCAGTTACCTTATTGATATCGTGGGGAGGAAACCGTGTGCTCGCTATAGTGGCATTTCGTTCCGTAGCGAAGTCAATTAGCCTAAGTCCGTTACCAAACGTGTTGTCGTGTAGGCTATATTTTCCGACAATACTGCTAAAGATGTCTTCTCTTCCTACCTTTGCGTTAAAATCTCTTTTGCGTTTTAACAACGTACTTTGGTAGTCCATCATAGGTTTTGTCAAGGAGCTCGTAGAAGCAGTCCTTAGTTGTATCATCTTTTTCCTCCGTCAGAACACGAGCGCATATATGGATTATGTTGGCGAATTTGGCCTTAATGCGGATTGTTACAATGCGTTCGCTAATGTCTTAGAAACATAAGACTTCTTGCCTAAGCCTATCACTTATAACATATCCGCATCCGAATAGTCGCTGTTTCTGCTCACTATAACACGGTCCGTAGTAGATGTCACAGTTTTTCATCCTCTTTTTGCCCGGCCAATCCCATCGTATTTCCTGGATGGCAGTAATGTCTGCTTTGTAGCAGTTTAGGGCTTCCGCTAGTTGTTCGCCTGCACCTCTCCTGTTTAATGTTGTCACATTGCAGGTGCAGATACGAACGTCGTTGTGCTTTTTTTCGTTTAGCAGGGTCGTCAACAGTAATATAAGTCCTTTCCGAGGCTATAAGTTGCTTCGTAACAATGCTTTTTTTTCATAGGTGGGTAGTTAACCCAAAGCACAATCAAAACCTGGAGGGCCAGTTCCAATTTATTAGATACCCCTAGGATATGGGACCATCAGTATCCCCCACGGGATTGAGCGCTGCCGTTGACCTTTCGGTTCATCCACCACCATCTCTGTTCAAGGGGTCTGACTAACCCTTGAAATTTCTAGATAACCGAATATGTCGAAGCATCTTATCTAGGTTCGCCTGCGGGATGGCAGACCGGGTATTCATTCCGCGCCATTCTGACCGGGGTGATAATAGTGTTGTTGTTTTACGTCTTGTTATCAGCACTCGCACTTATCGTTTAGCAAGTAAAATCCGGTTGGATGAGTAAAAAATAAGCACATTTGATGTGTAGTCAGAGTTGCGAGAACTGGGCATTGACAAGTTAAAGCCAATCAGAGTCTCCCCTCGTTCTACAACATCCAACCATCAGTTACTCGTATACAATGGCAAGTGTTTTCGACAATCAACACCGAAACACTTCAAGACAAAAACGTGTGTTTTCGTTTTATTTGGTATATGTAGAAACAATGTTCTCTTGTTTTACGGAGCAAAAAAACACGTTTTGCCTTATCCGGTGTGTGTTCAGCCTTTATGAGTTCCTTTTCCTATTGGAACTGACTTTCGGTTTGGAAATTCATTTGGACGGATACCTTTTTCGTTACGGATCACCGAGGCTGCTTATATCACAAATTTTAAAACTCAAACGGTGATATCTCAGTGATGGCAATGGCAAAAACAAATTGAGCTTAAGGGGTCTGGGTTTTGAGTTTTCCACAACCCTCTTCATAAAATAGCTTCAATTACGAGAATCACATTACCCAACATCCTCATATATATTGCCCTGTATTTGTAACGGTATTGAGGTTTTTAATGATGTGCCGCCACAAGTGAATTAATGGCAATTCCACATTCTTCAGAATCAGAATGTTTTGGTTGGTTATATTTCAACTCATTTAACTCTTACCATAAATACCACTTCACCGATGAGAGTAAAACCTCGAATGTCATTGAAAATACCATCTCGAATATGAATTCAATTATTACAACATCGCAACTGGAAACGCATTGTTCTGATTAATTAACAAAAAACCACTGGCAAATCCAACCGAAACCTTATTGTATGCGCATGTGAAACCATTTGCCGTTATTATGGAGATGGAATTTAATGAATTTAATTACAATGGCATCCAATTGCAGAACAAAATGGTTGGCCTCAACATTAGGAGGCCATTTCCATTTATATTATTCCGTTGGAGGCAATATTGACCATATGGTATCCACCGATGATGTGTTGATGAATTGGATTCGAAATTCCATTAGAAACCAAAAATAAGTGAGTTGTAGGTGCACGACTATGTTATATGTACTTGCTTCTTTGGATATCAACATTAAATTACTTTGATAAAAATTTCTGTAGTAAGTTTTTCTGTAAAAGACGAAATCTGTTATATTGGAGGTATTTCATTCATTTTTATTGAGAATTTGATTAAAAATAAATAAATTTTGAAAACGGTGATAGGCAATTTCTAGATGAGTTAATTTAGAATAAAAACTATTGAAAATCCAGGGATAAAGATAATAGGAAACCAATTTCTTATTTAAATTTGTTGACTGAAAAAATGCAAAAGAAAAGTGAGAAACCAAACATTGGCATACAGTCCAACTAACAAAATATTAAAACTCATTTTGCTATCGAACAACAATGTTAGCGGCGGTACCGAAGAAGACCCAGAAATGTCGTTTCCGACTCCCATTCAAGGCGAATGGAATGGTTGTCCTTAAGTCATGCTCAATACTGAGTTGGGTATTAATGTGGTAGGTGATTTCTGTAATTTGATTACTGTAATTAAAAAAAAAAAATTCACGACCCCCCAAGAAGAGGGTGAATTTCTAGTTTCCCTATTCGCAGCAGTCTTTACCACATAGCTCTTCTTCAGCACCATCGGTGAATCGAGTACAATTTTCTTTGAAGACGATACTTTTCCGAAACCGTTCAGTGGCTCAAGTTCTAAAAGATCTTAATTTAAATGAATGACGTAACAAGCTCGTTAGTATCCAAAGCCATTTTTTTCCTGAAAAATAGTCTACAGGCATATTCAGCATCGGTGGACACGTGATCAACTCCTACTCTCACCTCCACGCTGGTGACTGGTGGGTGCTTAGTACCTCGACTGGAGATGGGGTATTAAACCCCTCTGGAAGGTCGTTGGTGGCAGCAAACGAGAGAGGGGGGAGGACTGTCCTCTCACTAAGGCACTCACTCTCAGGCGGCAGCGGAGGAATTCCCTAGATGGAGTCAACGGTGGCGCCTACAGCTCCAGTTTGATCGAACTGGTAGTGAAATCCCTATATGAACTGCTTCGACATATTTGAACACCAGTTCTATAGGGATTTCCAATACTTAGCCAGGGTATTGGAAAAGAGTTGGTGGCGGAGGAGTCCTCAATGGGTCAACGGCAGCGCTCATATCCCAAAATGGGCTACTGACATCGGTATTTTTTCCGGCCCGCTGTCCTAGGGTCAAAACAAGAGCCTGGCCCTCCAGGTTGGGGGTTGTGCTTTGGGTTAACTACCCATCCAGCCTCGGAAAGGACTGATTTTATTGTTGACGACCATGCTAAACGAAAAAAGGACAACGACGTTCGTATCTGTACCTGCAATGTGACAACATTAAACAGGAGAGGTGCAGGCGAACAACTAGCGGAAGCCCTAAACTGCTACAAAGCAGACATTACTGCCATCCAGGAAATACGATGGAATGGGCCGGGCAAAAAGAGGATGAAAAACTGTGACATCTACTATGGACCGTGTTATAGTGAGCAGAACCAGCGACTATTTGGATGCGGATTTGTTATAAGTGCCAGACTTAGGCAAGAAGTCTTATGTTTTGAAGACATTAGCAAACGCATTGTAACAATCCGGCCAAATTCGCCAACATAAGCCTTATATGCGCTCATGCTCCGGCGGAGGAGAAAGATGATATAACTAAGGATTGCTTCTACGAGCTCCTCGAAAAAATCTATGAGTTAGGATGAGAAGACATCTTTAGCAGTACTGTCGGAAAATATATCCTACACGACAACACGCCTGGTAACGGACTTAGGCTAATTGACATCGCTACGGAACGAAATGCCACTATAGCCTGTACACGGTTTCCTCATCACGATATCCATTGCGATAGACAAGAGGCACGCATCCAGTATTTTGGATGTCCGAACATTCCGAGGGGCTAACATCGACTCGGACCACTACCTTGTTGTAGCCAAGGTAAGGATGCGGATATCCACCACGCCCCAAAAAAAAAGAAATACTATGAAAAAATTTAATGTCGAAAGACTGCAATCGCCAGAGACCGCCAAGACCTTCGCGCAACGCGTATCCCTTAACCTCTCGACTCACAACACACCTCCAGCATCTACTGTCCAAGAACAATGGCAACGATGCCAACAAGCCATTAAATCAGCCGCAACTGATGTGCTAGGTTTCTCGCGGCCACCAGCAAGAAACCCCTGGTTTGATGAGGAATGCCGACAGATGCTCGCAGCCAAGAACGAGGCCTACAAGGCGAAGCTGCAGGTGAAGACGAGAGCTGCCATTGAGCTCTATAGAGAAAGAAGAAGGGAAGAGCATCGGCTTTTCAGAAAGAAGAAAAAAGAGCAAGAAAAGCGCGCGATCGAGGATATAGAGAGGTGCCACTCCAGGAACGATGTTCGCAAGTTTTACCAAAGTGTAAAACGTCAAAGCCAAGGCTACAAGGCTCGAACAGAATCCTGTAGAGATGAACAAGAAATATCGTAGTTGAGACACAGCCGATGCTGAGGATATGGAAGAATCACTTCTGCAGACTGTTAAACGGCGATGACGAACAACATTGGAACCATTTAATAATGGCAACGCCAGCGAAAACTGCCAACCACCCGACCTGAGTGAAGTGAGGATAGCAATATCTAAACTTCAAGCTTAATAAGGCTGCCGGAAATGACGGCCTTCCCGCTGAGCTTTATAAAGCTGGCGGAGATGATTTGGTAAGCCACATCCACCAACTCAGAAGCCAAATCTGGTCGGATGAAAGCAACCCTGAAGAATGGAACCTAAGCATCGCTCAACATCGCCTACAAGATCCTATCTGCCGTAATATGTGAACGCCTGAAACCGTTTACCAACAACCTGTTCGGCCCTTATCAGTATGGTTTCAGGCCAGGAAAGTCCACAATCGATCAAATTTTCACACTTCGGCAGATCCTGGAAAAAAAACCCAAGAAGTCCAAATCGATACCCACTACCTATTTATCGATTTCAAAGTCGCATACCACAGCATTTATAGAGACGAACTATACAGAGCCATGTCTGGTTTTGGTATACCGCCCAAACTCGTCCGTTTGTGTAAGATGACGATGGAAAATTCTCGCTGCACCATCAGGGTCGGAAACGACCTCACCGACACATTTGATACCAAAAAAGGATTTAGGCAAGGCGATGCGCTGTCATGGGACCTCTTCAATTTGATTCTTAAGAGGATTGTGCAAAACTCCCGAGTCAACACCAGTGGCACAATTTTCGAAAAATCGGATATTGACATTATTGGTAAGACTCAGCGTGATGTCATAGACACGTTTGCTAGTATAGAGAAAGCTGCAAAAATGGGTTTAGCATTAAATGAAGGTAAGACTGTCAACACGAAAGGACACACAACATCGACGAATTGGACAGAACGTCACCATTGACAGATATAACTTTGAGGTAGTGCGGGACTTTGTCTATCTCGGTTCCGCTATTAACTCTGACAACAAAATCTCGTCAGAAATCAAACAAAGAATTACTCTTGCCAATCGCTGTTTCTTCGGGCTTAGAAGGCAATTTGGTAGTAAAGCCCTCACTCGAACTACTATGGAGATCCCATATAAGACCCTGATTATCCCAGTCCTGTGCTACGGCGCTGAAGCATGGACCGTATCAAAAGCGGATGAAGAAATCCTTGGTCGATTCGAGAGAAAAATTCTTCGAAAAATCTTCGGTCCCGTTTGCGTTGACGGGCTATGGAGACGAAGATTCAACCACGAACTATACGAGCTGTCCAGCGACATACCCCTAGTCAAAAAACTCCGCATTGGACGTTTAAGATGGCTAGGACATGTAGAACGAATGGACACCAATACTCCGGCTCGCACAGTCTTCGATTCCTAGCCAGACGTCGGACGCAGTAGAGGAAGACCTCGCCTGAAGTGGCGCGCACAAGTAGAAACCAACCTCAACCAACTTTGAGTGCGCAACTGGAGGCAGTTAGCTAAGCACCGGGCTAATAGGAGAGGCATGTTGGTTGAGGCCCAGGTTCATCCCGGACAGTAGCGCCACTTAAGTAAGTAATTAAGTTCCTCCACCCACAGATTTAAAATGTACAAAGCGTTTGCCTAAAGATTTCACCAACGACACGATCATATCATTAACTTAAACGGAAATATCCAATATTAAGACGGATAATGGCGGACGGACAACGATTGCCAGCGCAGACATTGACTATCGTTGGTCGGTACCATATTCGCCTCTGCTGAGCAATACATTCAACTGAAGAGAATTTAAAAATAATTTTATTTATATAATATCTGCGTCATTTAAGTTTATATATAATGAAATGTTATACCAATCGATATTAGAACGAATCCAATTGAATTTTATTATTGGAAAATCGTTTAATTAGATAAAATTGGGCTGCAAACAAACTGCTATACAAAATACATAACAGAGTATCATTGATATCCTTAGAGTTGGTTTACTTACGCATTTGCATATTGCCGCAGTCACCTCTCAAATAACACTGACGCACCAACAAACAGAATTAAATTGTCATCGATTCTCATTCGTGCGTCATCAGCATGCCTTTCCAAATCAGATGTCATGTTCTTGTCTGGCGTTTCAACAATTAAATTGACATCAGGAAGCAATAATCCTAAATGTCATTAACACAAACGACATCTCTTTCTATTCTACAGTGGAATTCGACTTCGGTTCGGTGGCATGCTGTCATGCTCTCCCAGCTCCCCGATAAATTCGTACTGTGCCTCATTTGGATCAGGAAAATTACTTCCTTTTTCAAATTGTGACGTGGAATGGCGTCGACAAGTCACTGCGGAAACGGAACGGACTCGTCAGGCATGGTTAATAGTCTGGCGCAGTTCACACTCGCAGTTAAAGTCCCTGTTGCCATTAGAATGCCGGTTGGATGCCATCGATGCGATGACATTACCAATGCATTTGGAAAACAAAAAAAAAACTGTTCGTGCACAGCTTCCTGTTTTCATGGTGGAAAATGTCCTTGCTCTAATTTGTAAATTCTATTTGGAGTCAATATTTAGAAAGGGTGAAGTTCAGTGATGACTTTATTTTTCGATGGTAACAGACTCAGATTTAGGTCTGGGTCAAGGTTGCTGGTTGTGCCAAATGAATGCATAAGTAATCTTAAAAAAAAATCTTTTCAGTAGAATTTTATATATCCCAGTCCTCGTTTTAGGTACCTCCCATGAAAATATTAATTTTTGAACAAAGTTGAAGAAGAATTTATGCAACAGACGGTTTATTAAATCAAACTCAGGGTGTTTGCACATTTTAAAATATTGACATAGGATGCACTCCAACGATTACCCAAAAGTCTGTAAAGCTTTTACGGTATGTAAAGTGTATGCTTACCATTTTAATCAATTTAACTTTTGAAGAAACGATGTTTAGTTAGGGGGAAGGATCTTGGAATGAAACAAGAAACGGTGCTGGAGAATTGGGCAATCTTTTAAGTGATTGCATTTCGCAAATAGAATCTTACGCATTCTCATGGATTAGTAAAGCCGATTATGGATTCGAAATTTGATGAGTTTATAAATTATTAAGGGGTATAGAAAATAAGTTTCTGAGAAATTACGGTTTTCAGACCATTATTAACTACAGACAACGAGGTTATTTCAAAACCGAAATAACATCGTCTGGCCCTTGTAGCGATCGTCTGTGTTAATGTTCGATGCTTAGTTCTCTTCGGAATATCCTTTTCTCATTCCCCCTTAACAGCTTATGGGCTTTTTTTCTTTTGGTAACTGCGTAGTTAGTCAATTCTTTTTTTCTTCATTGGTTTAATGAAATGAGCCAAAAGTGAAGCCGGGGAATCTTACTTCCTTTCTTAAGTGGCGCTACAGTCCGGGATGTACCTGGGCCTCAACCAACATGCCTCTCCAATTTGTTGGTTGAGGTCGGTTTCTACTTATGTGCGCCACTTAAGGCGAGGTCTTCCTCTACTGCGTCCGACATCTGGCTGGGAATCGAAGACTCTGCGAGCCGGAATATTGGTGTCCATTCGTTCTACATATCCTAGTCATCTTAAACGTCCAATGCGAAGTTTTTTGACTAGGGTATGTCGCTGTACAGCTCGTATAGTTCGTGGTTGAATATTCGTCTCCATAGCCCGTCAACGCAAACGGGAACGAAGATTTTTCGAAGAATTTTTCTCTCGAATCGACCAAGGATTCCTTCATCCGTTTTTGATATGGTCCATGCTTCTGCGGCGTAGAGCAGGACTGGGATGATCAGGGTCTTATATAGGATCTCCTTAGTAGTTCGAGTGAGGGCTTTACTACTAAATTGCCTTCTTAGCCCGAAGAAACAGTGATTGGCAAGAGTAATTCTTCGTTTGATTTCTGACGAGATGTTGTTGTCAGAGTTAACAGCGGAGCCGAGGTATACAAAGTCCCGTTCTACTACCTCAAAGTTATATCTGTCAATGGTGACGTTCTGTTCAATTCGTCGAGATTGTGTGTTTATTTCGTGTTGACAGCATATACTTAGTTTTACCCTCATTTACTGCTAAACCCATTTTCGCCGCTTCCTTCTCTATACTAGCAAACGTGGCTATGACATCACGTTGAGTCCTATCAATGATGTCAATATCGTCGGCGTATGCTAGTTGTTGCACCGATTTTTGGAAAATTGTGCCTCTGGTATTGGGTCGGGAATTTTGCACAATCCTCCCAAGAATCGAATTGAAGAAGTCACATGACAGCGCATCGCCTTGCCTAAATCCTTTTTTGGTATCGAATGTGTCGGTGAGGTCGTTTCCGACAGTGATGGTGAAGCGAGAATTCTCCATCGTCATCCTACACAAACGGACGAGTTTGGGCAGTATACCAAAACTAGACATGGCTCTGTATACACTGCGCGTCATCAGGTTAGCACAGCTTCATCAGCCTATTACGATTGCTTCTGATTTTGTTGTTGTTAACTTGCAGTTACTTTTTTGTTTTCTATTTTTCTCATCTTTGTATGTACTATCATTGGCAAAGACAACATGCAATAACAATGTACCGTTATATGGTTTTTGCTATTTTCTTTTAGTTTTAATGGAAATATGAGCTTAATTTTTGCGTCATCAGGTTAGCACATGCACCTTGTCTTTCATTTATCTTCGGAATTTGAACACGTATTAGCACCAAATTTTATTTACTGCTCAAGTGATCTATTTTTTTTAATATGGACAAAGGAAAAATGCTATCGGTTGAAGAGAAAGCAAAAATCGAAGCTTATAAAGAGCTCAGGCTTTCAATAAGTGAAATATCAAAAACGTTGGCAGAAGTCGAAAAGTGATATACAATTTTTTACGTAATAAGTCGGGATATGGTCGAAATAATAAAGGCGGTAATAATAAAGTGATTTCCGGTGCTGATAAGAGAGCAATTTTGAGAAACGCATCCAACTCTCATGAATCTACCGCAAAGATCAGGGCAAATGTTGGTGTTAAAGCGAGCTTATCTACTGTTCAAAGGGTGATAAGGAATGCTCCACAATTGAAAAGATTAAAACTTAACGATGCTCGAAAAAAAAATGCGATTAAATTTCGCACGAGAGCACATGGCCTGGAAATCTGATTGACACTATGTTGTCTTTTCGGATGAAAAGAAATTTAATTTGGAAGGACCCGATGGATACAACTATTATTTCCATGATCTTCGGAAGGAGGAACATCAGTTGGATCGACTTCATAGTTGTGTGGGCGGTGTGATGGTGTGGGGAGCTATCTCCTACTATGGTACGTGCGAGCTGCAATTTTTGAACACAAATATGAATGCAAACACTTATAAAAACGTACTGGAAACTGCTTTTCCCCATTTTAAAAATTTATTTGGAAATGTGCCATGGCGTTTCCAACACGACAATGCTCCGATTCACACTGCCCGGGTGATTAGGTCTTGGATTGAAGCACAAAACGTCGATTTATTGAAGTGGCCGCCTTACTCACCGGACATCAATATAATAGAAAACGTATGGGGATGGCTGTCTCGCAAAGTTTACGAATCTGGCAGGCAATATTCTACCAAAGAGGAATTAATTGAAGGCATTAAAAGCGCTTGGTCAGCCATTTCCTTGAATTATATTGGAAAGTTGTACGAATCGCTTCCCAATCGGATCTATGAGATGATTCTCAACAAGGGAGGATCGACTCATTATTAAAATTGTAAAAAAAATGATTAAATTAGTCAATTTATAAGTTTAAAAATAAGTTCTTACCTTAAAAAGTTAAAAAAATTAAAAAAAAGTGATAGGTGCTAACCTGATGACCTAATTTAAATTTTTAATTTTTCAGTTGATTTTGAAAATAAATTATAAAAAATATTGACAAATAGAGAAACACTAATTTTTGTTTTATTGATTTGTTAATAATCGCTAGAATTTTTAGAATTTTAGCTTTCTTACTTTTATTAGAAATGAGCGAAAACTATTAAAAGCAGGGGTGTGCTAACCTGATGACGCGCAGTGTAGTTCGTCTCTATAAATGCTATCGATTTGGACTTCTTGGGTTTTTTAAGGATCTGCCGAATTGTGAAAATTTTATCGGTTGTGCACTTTCCTGGACTAAGACCACACTGCTAAGGGCCGATCAAGTTTTTGGTAAACTTTTTCAGGCGTTCAGATATTGCTGCAGATAGGATTTCGTAGGCGATGTTGAGGAGATTTTTGCCTCAGTAGATGGCGCAGTTCAGAGGTTCTACTTTTTTGTTGATCGGGCAATCTATGCTGAGGTTTTATTTTTCTGGCATACTCTCATCCGACTAAATTTAACTTATGAGTTGGTGAATTGTATTTAACAAATCATCTCTGCAACAACTTAAGCAGCCTCATTTAAGGTAGTATATGCTTAATTCGCACTTGACTTAGGTCGAGTGATTGGTAGATGAAAGGTGAAAATGGACTTCATCAGTGAAGATGATTTTTTTCGTAAAATCAGCATCAACTTGTTGTTCCAAATTCCATTCAACGAACTCTCTTCCCGCTGCATGGTCAGTGGCCTTCAATTCTCCAGTTTTAAGCATAAAGTTTCAAGTCTTTCGTGAGAAGACGCTGTATAGAGCTTCTCGAAATGTCCAATTCTTGACTACGGTGCCGAATTGATGTTCCTTGACTGTCAACAATACTCTCCGGAACTTAGATGCTTCTACTGAACGACTTGTAACAAGACACCCAGAGTCCAGTTTTTCTACATTTGTCAATTATTCTCGTCACAGTTGATGGTTTTAAATAACTATGACGGCCATATTTTGTACAAAAAATGCGGACAGTAACTGACAAACCCTCATTATTTTTAAAATATTGCTCAATAATGAAAATGAGTTGTATATCGCTCTATTTTTACTAACTCCCAACTGTCAGCTGTCACATTGTTATCTTTTTTTGGTTAGCAACACAATACTATTAAATGGCATAAAATTTAAATTTTGTGTGAATTATTGGACACCCCTCATTTATGACCGTTTCTCAGGAGCTGACATATTAAAGAAACTGGAATACTTTTTCCCACAAAAAAAGTAGTACACAAAACAAATTCTTGTAAAAGTTATAGCTTTGTGACTTTAAAATCTACACAATCAAAGTGCCTCTATATCAACCCAGACTTCCATACTTATTGTTTGATGTAAAACACCATTAAGTTTTGTTGCGAAATACAACCTTTACCGGTCAAAGTTAAAGTTGTTTATATTTTCTGTTCAAAACACCGACAAAGGCTACATATAGCCCGCCATGATGAATTTTTATTCACTTTTCTTTGGTAAAAAGTTTTTTTAAAAAAAAAGTCGTGCATAACTACAGCGAACAATTTAAAGTTTTTTTTTCCTTTACTTTCTTCCCCTCAATTTAGCTTTCTTTCAATTTCTGTGGAAATAAATTGGCAACCTGTAATGGAGTTGAAATGGTTTTTGCTTTTTTTTAAACATAAATTCCCAGCCGAAGTTAACTTATTTCGACGAAGGAAGCAGAAAGATATTTTTTTATTACAAATTTAAAAGTAGTCTGGTTTTGAAATGAAAAGTCACGACATTGTGTCTGCAGTAATGATTAATGAATTGCGACATAAATATCATCGTTCCAAGGATGTTTCAAAACGAATTCTTACAGTCCACTTAAGTCTCATGTAATTGCAGTTCTCATTAAAATTTTAACGCAGCTTCTGTTTCTGTGGCACCTTTAAGTGCACCCTGCTACATTCACATTGCACAACCCCTCCCCCCGAACTACTTGTCGTCGCTAGTGCACACGAATGAATTTTAAGTTGTCCCACTTTTTCCCCAATGTCATACACTTGGCCTTTCAAATGTCATGATTCATGAATCGATACATTCCGTTCGCCACCCACACAGCAAGTTAAGCAGATGCTTCGCATGACGTAACGATAATAAACTTTCATCGAAATATTTCCCACCGACAGGCGAGATAGGTGGGACAATTCTATTGTGGATACGAGATAGATATACATAAATGAAATTCCTTGATCGAGTGTCGTGTTGAAGTGTTTTCGATTTTATTCACGTCGCTCACGTTTATGTTCACGCTTCCCGATAACAAGTTTGAGAGATGCAGATGAAAGAAAAAAATAAAGTTCACGCAAACAAAATGCAATAAAAATGCTATAAAAATTGCAGAAAGAAAGTTGGGTTATAAATGTGTAAATGTAATCTTTTCTTCCCCTTTTTTGTGGCTGTTTTTGACATCGGATATCGTTTATGTACTTATGTAGGTACTCACCTACCCCCTTTACATTAATGATCCTGGAGCGGATCCTTGACGTCCAGCATTCTTAATAAATCTCGCAGACATCATCACATCACGGATACTTTGGAGCCAGATGAACAGAAATAGGTGTTTATATGGTGATAGAGAACATCGAAAAATACATTTAATACAAAGACTGTACCTTAGTCACTTTTCTAAATAAATAGTGTGACCAGATATAAATTATATTTTTACCAATTGTTAGGTCTCTTCCCGTACAAAAAATCCTGCAATGTCCTAAACGCAGCAAGTCTTTTTGGTCTTTCGTCAAACGAATAAAAGGTTGTACTTCATCAGCAATCCCATCGCTTGTCTACAACGATAGAAATATCACGGACTCCCAAGAAAAAGCAATACTGCTAGCTACACTATTCGCAGCTAATTCCAACTAACCAGACAGCTCTTCTTCACCACCATCACTGAATCCGTTTCATTATTCTTAAGGGCAAATATTTTTCCGAACCCGTTCAGTTGCTAGAGTCCTAAAAGATCTCAAACAAAATAAAGCTTCATGCCCAGATGGAATCCCTCCCCTTGTGCTGAAGAGGTGTTCTTCAACCTCTACGCAAACTCTTCCACTTGTCGTACTCTGCAGGAATATTTCCAGATAGGTGGAAACTTGCGCATATTCAGCCGATTCCAAAAAAGGGCGATTAAGCCTCCCCTTCAAACTACTGACCCATAGCTCTAACGTCAGTACACACTAAGGTCATGGAGAGTACAGTCAATTACCACCTCATGAGCTATCTAGAAAAAAATCATCTCATTAGTGAACGTCAGTATGGTTTTCGTCAACAACGTTCCACAGGTGATCTTATGGTCTATCTAAGCGAAAAATGGAATCGTTGCATTCACCAATTCGGTGAATGTAGATTTATTGCTCCGGATATCTCAAAAGCCTTTGATAGAGTGTGGCATAGCGCTCTTGTTAATAAGCTAAGGTCTTTCGGTGTCGGTAACACTTTTATGATTTGGATTACGAGTTTTTTAAGTAACCGATCAATACAAGTTTTATTAGATGGGTCAACTTCCACCCCCTTTTCAACAAATCTTCTCCAGAGTCATGTTAGAGGAGTCACATGTCTTGCATTAATCATTTATCGAATGTTTCAGTGGGGTCGTTTTCGACCCTGATGAAAAAGCGAGAGTTCTCCTGCACGGACGAAAGAATTTGGGCGGTATACCTAGTCTCCGACATCCAATGGAATATATCCAAAGGACAATGCACAGGGGCCTGTCTGGTTGACTTTGAGAAGGCCTTCGACACCCTATGGTTAGAAGGGCTTTTCTACAAGCTTACCAGACTGGGTATGCGTAAACCCATGCTATATATGATTTATGAAATGCTTATGGGAAAGAAGTTCGTCGTCAAATGTGGCAACGTAACTTCGAGTAAAGTATTTGAAATTAAAAACGGTTTACAACAAGGGGCGGTGAACTCCCCGATATTGTTTAACATTTATACAAGTGATCTTGTAGGTTCCCTAAGTCACGCTATAGCGTATGCAGATGATCTGGTGGCGTACAGATCAGGTCCGAAAATCGGAGTCATCAACATACTTTTGCAACGTGACTTCGATCACATCAAGGCATATTGCGACGATTGGAAATTGAGGATCAATTTCCAAAAAACCGAAACAATTCTGTTCAGGACCCCAGTGCAGAGGGCATCTTACGATACCAGAAAAAACTGGAAAAAATTGTGCATCATTGGACAGCATGGACGGCCGTTGGCGCTGAGAACTGAAGTCAAATACCTTGGCATCTGGCTTGACAAGTTTCTGTATTTTAATAAAAATGTGGATGCTTGTCTGGCTAGGGCTAGGGGGGCTTATGCTCTGACAAGAAGATTGTTTCAAATCAGTCAACTTGATTCAAGGGTGAAAGTCATTTGCTACATGGCCCTCATAAGGCCGATCATCGCCTACGGCTGTCCTGTGTGGTTCAATATTTCACCATCCTACATGGAAAGGATACGGCTGTTTGAGAGGCGTTGTCTCCGATCCTGCTTAGGATTGTACCGAACGCCGGACTCTGAGTACATAAAATATTATCGCAACGAGGTTCTTTACAATGGGGCCCAGCTGAACAGAATCGACAATTTCCTTTTTAAGGTGATTCGAAGGCACGCTGCAAGGGCGATGGCTAGCGACAACAGCCTGATCTTCGGGGCTTATTACCCCAATGAAACGTACATGGAGAGTACGCTCGTGTCTGGCTTTATTCCACCAGAGGCGTTTATTTATATCGATTCGTTAGGGTTGGTACAGGACAGGAACGGTATCCCGGTTTTATACCACCGCTACCGTGACGCGCGTGACAAGCGGCTAATCCGCGACGGGTATGTCGACAATGCTCCGGAGCTCCTCCGCTTTAGCACTTCGGTATCGGATCGCGATAGGACCGATGCTGAAAGGCAAAGTACGGAATTTTGGTGGCTGCATGAGGATGGCGATTCTGCACTTCCTCAGGACTTTGCGGACTTTTAGTCCATTCCTCAATTTTCTAAGAAAATAAAATTTTGAAAAAAGGCCTGGGGCGGGGCATGTACACCATATTGGGGTACAATATGGTTTAATGCATGCAGCCTGGGGGCCAAAAGTCCCGATTGGGATGGCGACCCCTCGGGGCATTTGCAACGAGTGCTCGCCACCCCGATTATAATTAAGTTAGGTGAAAGTAGTTTTAAATAGCCTTAAGTAGTATTAAGTAGTATTAAGTAGTCTTAAGTTAGTTTTAATTTAGATTAAGCTTTTTATAAAAAATAAAAATGTCGATACCAAAGTTTTTTATACCCTATCCCATAGGGGTATATTAGTTTTGATACTTAGTTTGTAACATAGAGAAATAATTTAGCTACATATACCTCAAAGTATATGGATCGACTCAGAATCGCTAGCTGAGTCGATTAAGCCATGTCTATCTGTCCGTCCATCTGTACGTCACCGATTTTTAGGCCTTAAATTTTGAGCTAGGATAATGAAATTTGGTATATAGGATCCTCGTCCATGCTTACAGAACAAGTGTACATTTTTTTTAAATCCGCCCACTGCCACGCACCCTTTTAAGAAAAACTCAGTTTTTGGCCAAACCGTAAGAATCTGAATATCTATATTCCGTCCATATAAATTTTTTTGCCAAGCCCACTTTTTGGGGGCGTTTTCAATAAAAAAATGTTTTCGGTCAAATTTTAAATTTTTCGAAAAATATTTTGATGCAGAATCATTAACATTATTAATATTAACATTTCGTCTATATACCATTTTAACCCACGCCCACTTTTTGGGGGCGTTTTTATATAAAAACCATTTTATACACTACCCCATAACATATGCAGGAGAAAACCTTGTCTTTTGTAGAACCGTAAAGGTGTTTTGCAAACAGTCTGAAGAATTTGTTGTCACTATATCATTTTTTCTATTTTATCCACATCGTGTTTTTAGCCATGCCCCCTCTTTTGGGGATTTTAGTTTTATGGTTAGGATGGGATAGGGTATTCAACGATTGTAGGGTATTCAACGGATTGTAGCCTTCTCATATGTTTTTAAATTTTCTTTGAAAATAAAAATATATTTCAATAAAAAAAAAAAAACGATAAATTTAAGCCGAAAGGCAAAATTAAAAAAAAAAAAACAGTAAATATTAGCTTAGAGCGCCCGCTTAGGGCCGATAGGTTAATCAAAGAAAAAAATTGTTAATTATAAGTTAGATTTAGTCATTTTTGTCTAGTTTTAAGATAGTATTTTAAGTAAATAAAAATGAATTTAAAAGTAAAGTTGGGCGGTATACCAAAACTAAACATATTCGTCATTGTCGCATGTAGCTATGAAATCGATAAATAGAAGGTGGGTTTTGATGTAAACTTCTTGGGTTTTTTTCCGGCTAGAAGGGATGTTGGATAAGAAAAAACCGACGTTGGATAACAAAATGCATGAAACACAAAATATTTTTCTAAGAACAAAGAAGTTAATTTTGTGTTGGTATTTTTCACTGTTGTCGTCAATATTAACTGCTTCGTTCTGCCTGGCAGTAGGAGATTGATTGTCATAGCTACTTAACAGTCTGCAGACATGGTTGTTCCATATCCGCAGCACCGACCATGTCTCAACCAAAATCTTTCCTAGAGTAGCACGTCAATATGTCTTTCATCGCTTGCCTTTCTTGCTCTTTTTTCTTATCTCTGAAAATCCGGTGTTTCCCCCTTTCATTGCCTATAGACCTCAACGACAGCTCCCGTCTTCAACTTCAATTTTAACTAAACATCATTTTTTCTGCGTTCATCTGTGGGCATACTTTATCAAACCAAAGGTGTCTTGCTGGTGGGCACGATAAATGTTACACATCCATCGACAAATCTAATGGATTCTTGACATCATCACCATTGTTCTTCGTCATTTGATGCTGTTAATCGAGGGATACACGTTTTGCAATGAACTCGGTGGTCTCTGGCGATTGCAGTCTTTCGACAAAAAATTAGTTCACAATATTTCGCATTTGCTGTGACGTAGTGGATATCCGTATTCTTAAGTTGGCTGCAACAAGGTTGTGGTCCGAGTAGATTTTAGCTCCTCGGAATAATCAGACATCCAAATACTGGCGAAGTGAAGAAACCGTGTGCTGGCTTAAGTGGCATTTTGCTACGCCGCGAAGTCAATTAGCCTTAATCCGATTCCAGACGTGTTTTCCGACAATACTGCTAAAGATGTCCACTCTTTATACCATTGTGTAAAATTTCAAACACGATTTGAACATCAAATTTCAGTTGTATTTCACTAGCTTTGTTCAAGAGCCTGTTTTTAGGAGTTCCTGGAAATTTTTTTTTCCTCAGATGGATCGGAAAGTCGCATAAAGCCCTGCTCAAACCAACGCGAAACGCGCGAGCGGTAGCGATAGCGAATATCGCATGGGAAAGATGCGGGAGGCGGAACTACTATCCATTCACACCAAACGCGAAGCGGGAGGGTATGCAAAAATGGATATTTTTTATTATTTCCAAGAGCTTTTCCACTGACACCATCTACAAAGTACAAAAACACACGCGGGACTGCGAAAATATAGTACATGCAGCGAACCAGCGAAATAACGCTACAATCCCGCTATCGCCTCTCTGAGTACGCAGCTATTTGCATGATGCCATATCCCGCCATGTACTTATTTTCCGCGGGAATTTCGCTCCCGCACCTAAGTTTTGCGTTGGTTTGAGTAGGCCTTCAGTCTTATGTTGGCGAAACTGGACTTGATGCGTATTGTAACAATGCGTTCGCATAAGACTTCTAGTCTAATCCTGTCGCTTGTAACAAATGATTAGTCGTTGTTTCTTCTTACTATAAGACTGGGCGAAGTTCATTCTTTTTTGGCCGGCCATTCCTTCCTATTCTCTGTATGGCTGTATTGTTTTCTTTGTAGCTGGTTTCTACTCCTGCTAGTTGTTTTGCTTCACCGTGACCTATCGCTGCAGATTGTGATATGAACGTCGTTTTCCTTTTTTTTTTGTCATTTAGCATAATACTCAGGGTATAATCATTTATTTCATATGCTTTTTGTTGTAACCAAGCAACCATATATAAGATTTTTCCATGATTGAGTAAATTACCTAATGCACAACCCCTAATCTGAAAGGGCAGTTCCAATTATCAAGATACCCGTCGAACCACCAGTATATGGATGATCCGCCTGTCTCATCTGCAACCATCTTTATTCAAGAGTGAATAACCCTTGAAATTCCTTTATGACCTGTTATTCGAAGATGTCAGAGCCGCTTATATAACTTTAGGCCTACCTCTAGGCGCCACCGTTGATTCCATCTCGGGAATTCGTCGCTGACAGGTGGGCGAGGTTCCTTTTATTTCGAGATCTTACCTTAACTATTTTTGGTCCCCGAGTGATATTTTATTTTCCATCTACCCTGCATATCTACAGAAAATTCCACCATCCATCATAAGCAATACAATCTCTTTAAGAAATAGTAAAAGTTTGTCCTTGTCATATTTTGTATTTCGCTAATGACATGATGGTTCAAAAATATTCGTCCTGCCCACTACAGCAAAGGCAATTGATTTATATCTCGAAAAGAAAAACAAAATATGTTGTCCATTAAAACTAAATCCTTTTTTCCATTTCCGTTTGTAGTATCCTGTGACAGCACTTTGTCCGCCTAGTTCTATTTTCCCCGGGATCGATGGGTTGTTGTGTTCCTGCACATTAGCATATCGGGATATACAATTATAAAACGGTATTCACAGACTATTGCACAAAACGGAACGGGATACAGCTTTTGGATCGTCAACAATACCGTTCTATGTCGTCTTGTTGAATTGCATTGTTATGCCCGCGTCACATTTTATCATCCGCCTGAAGTTGCATGGTTAAAGGAGAGAAAGATACAACAACATTCAGTTAATGGGAATAAAATAGCTTTATTCAGCCGGAACTGCTGTGTACGGAAATTGACCTACACCGGTTGGCACTGAATTAATTTTCCTGTCTAACTCGAGGATATATACGATAATTAAATTGCGCAGAGATATTCACAGCATTATGCAGATTGCTTGTGAAATTACTGTCAAAGCACGTCCGTTGGGGCAATTTAAATCCACATTTTCTACTCGTACTTTGGGGTCGGATTACCTGTGTTCAAAAGCCTCTAAGGTGAAGGTACATGTATTTTTGTTCTTTTTATAGTAGGGTATCCATAGAGGACATAATTCATACAACATCCTACCTCCAAATTAAAGAAACTGAAATTAAATGGATGACCGGAATAAATAATAAAAGCGAGATTTGGCAGACTTATAGCTTGTTTCTGAGTGAATGCTACAAAGAGAAAATAAATATTCACATGCCACAACTCGCAGGTTTATTTGACGCAAATGATAACAAAATACAGGGTGCGTTTTATATTCCAGGTCGATTTTTATTTGTTTTTGTGTGAATAAAATTTTTAAGTTGGTCGTAGAAAGAGGTCAATAACAATTTATTGTGGAGCATCTACTGCAGCAACAACTTGTTAAAATTATTAAAATATTTTTTTTTCAATAGTTCTTCAATTGTTAATACGCAGAGAAAATTCGTGACTTTTTTTGGGTTTTAATCATGTCCCGAGTCAGGGTATAGGTACTTTTTAAATTTAAAAAATTTGCATAACCTGGGAGAAAAGTAAAAAAATGGGCAGCCAAAGACCTCTACAACCTCGTAGAGTAACTGTATGGTCAGCTATGGGATAGCGGCGTCATTGATCCATTTTTTTGGATGTCATGCTGGTGACAGCTACCGGGAGATGTTGAAAAACTTTCTTGTGCCCGAATTTGACCAATTAGCCCAACATAACATCTGGTATCAACAAGACAGCTCGTGATAGGATGCATATTTTACGAAGAAGTTTTTCCGGACAAATAATGTCAAAAGGTGTGGGTATCTACTGGCTCCTACAAATCTTATGTGGGTACTTGAAGAAAAAGGTGTATCTACGCCCACAACCCAACTACAACCTTGATGCTTAAGGACAATATTACGAATTTGCTGTAATTACACAAAAAGTTTGGGAAATTTTTATGCAAAATGTTCTCAAAGAGCTCGCTTTTGCACGAAGGCCAGAGTAGCCCACTTGACCATCATATTTCCATACATAATGTTGAAGACCATCAAATCAATCGCACATTTGAAAAAGAATTTACCTGGAACATAAAATGCCTGTATATACATATACCTACTGAAAAAGTTTGATAGCTTTTCAGGATATATATTTATTATTTATATTTTATTTTATTTACATCATTTATCCCATGGTGAATATATGTTTATTTATTTAACAAAGTTACATGGCTAAATACTTTAGATGTACTAATGAAATATATAGACAGTGCCTTGGTTTTTATATTTCTTATGGTTTGACTTTACAATTTTTTTACTGTACTAAAGCCACGAACAAAGAGATGATATATCAAATGTCATCATCCTAGCTCAAAATTTACGGATATACTCAGTGGCGCAACTATACTATCTGAGGCTCGTGGCAAATTCTTTGGATGGAGCCCCCAGTAAAAATCGTCACGTTGTAATTTAATTTTAATAAACCACTTAAGTAGTTGGAAACAATTTCATTCATGGAGAAAAACACTAACGAAAACAAATCAGGTTGTATGACTGGACCAATATACAGAATGTCATTTAAGCTAAATCCGTTGTCGCATTTAGCACTAGCATCAAAAACCACTCTTAACTTTGTGGTTGAGCTTCCTGGTTTTGTTATGCAATGATGAGGGATAAATTAATGTGGTTGATCAAAATCATGCTGTTTCACTTCTTCCATGTGTGCGAATTCTTTATATTCATTCATAAATGCAATATATTGTGCTGAAAGTTTGGGATTTTTTTGCAATTTTCGTTCTAGTGCATAGAATGGACGAAGTGCTGTTGAATAAGAGTTGCCTAGTGCTAGTGGGTCTTGCTTAAAAGGCAATTTTACCTCAATGCGACCATTTGACAGACTCTTGACATGCTTAAGAAAATGTTTTTCGCATAATTGTTCACCTTTCGTGAAAGGAGACTAAATCGATTCGTGGTTTCCGATTTCCCAGAATGACTTGAGTATGGAGGTAATATCGGGCTTGTTTTCATTTATCTGTGCGCACAACAACGTATTTATACCCTATCCCATAGGGGTATATTAGTTTTGATACATAGTTTGTAACATAGAGAAATAATTTAGCTACATATACCTCAAAGTATATGGATCGACTCAGAATCGATAGCTGAGTCGATTTAGCCATGTCTGTCCGTCCGTCCGTCCGTACGTCACCAGTTTTTGGGCCTTAAATTTTGAGCTAGAAGGATGAAATTTGGTACACGTGCTCTTTGTTGCTCCCAGCAGAACAAGTGTAAAAATTTTTGAAATCCGCCCACTGCCACGCCCCCTTTTTAGAAAAACGTATTTTTTGGCCAAACCATAAGGAATTTTGAAAAACTTTCTGAACAACATATTTAGACAATCTGAATATCTGTACTTCATTCATATAAAGTTTTTTGCCACGCCCACTTTTTGGGGGCGTTTTCAATAAAAAACGTTTTTCGGTCAAATTTTCAAATTTTCGAAAAAACTTTTGATGCAGAATCATTAGCAATATAAATATGAACATTTCGTCTATAGATCATTTTAACCCACGCTCACTTTTTGGGGGCGTTTTTATATAAAAACCATTTTTATACACCACCCAATAACATATGCAGTAGAAAACCTTGTCTTTTGTAGAACCGTAAAAGTTTTTTATAAGCAGTCTGAAGAATTTGTTGTCACCATTCCATTTTCTTTATTTTATCCACATCGTGTTTTTAGCCATGTCCACTTTTTGGGGATTTTAGTTTTACAGATAGGATGGGATAGGGTATTCAACGATCCGCACAGTGGATTGTAGCCTCTCATATGTTTTTTTAATATTTTTTTAGACTCGTTTTGGACAATACTTCCAGACACCACCCATCCAAAAATAGTGTTCTGAAGAGTTGGAAGATTATGTCCCAATTTTATTTGACCAATGGAAAGAAGGCTAAAAAAATGTTTAGCTCCTATTAAAAGATTAACTCGACTATGGTGCTTGACAATTATTTGCATCATGATTGGGTTTCAGACAGTTAAAGCATAAGTGATTGCTGCCTATAAATAGTTGCTTCTGAGATAAAGGAAGATTGACGAACTGATAGCACTTGTAAATTTGATGATCACAAAACTGACGCGAACTTGATGATGAAGGTTTCCGAATTGATGGATATAGTATAATTTTCTTGATGTGTTCTGTTGCGATCAATCGTTTGCTGTCGTAATTTTCGATAAGGAGGTTACGAGCCCCTTCGTAGTTCTTTTCGGTGATCTCTAGAGATTGTACCGTACGTGCAGCCAGACCAGATAGAGATGATAAAAGATAGTGCAACTTGGAAACATCGCTTAATGTGGGATTGTTGTGGATCAAGGAATTAAAGATTTCATGAAAGGATAGCCACTGGGTTACTTCACCTGAAAAAATAGGAATATTTAGTTTAGGTAGTTTTAACTGATTATTTGGTTTGCTTTGGACAGGTACAACATTTTCCGTTCGCAACGTGGCCTTCCGACTTTGGATTTCATGCAGGATTTTTGATCGCGATTTGTAGTACATCTCCTCGTAATCCGCTCGAACATCGATCTGGGCCGTCCTTTCCTTAGAGTCGATCTCTTCCACTTTGATCTGGATCTGCTGGAATGCCTTGAAACTCGATTCAAGAGCATCAAGTCGTACTTCAAACTCGGCAACAAGTGTGTCTGCAGCAATATCCGAATGGAAATCTTTGATACGATCCATTTGCTTTGTGCAGACTAAGCGACGAGTTTTAAGAGACTCCAACTTCTTTATTTCCTTTGATGAAGCAGTGCTTTGGCCAGCAGCTTCTTCATCTTTTCTGTCGTTATCGGTCATCATAATTATCGAGTGAGTGACATGAATCACGTCGGGGTCACCATGAATTGATGTTAATCAAGCTTTTTTGATTATTAAATAAAAGACACTTAGAAAATTTGAGTTGATTTTATTAGGAGCAAATCTTGATCTAACCTCTATGAAGTGCAAGAAAAGAAGAAAGTTTCCTTTTAAGATAGTACAAATGTGCTTTTAGATTTGACATATAAATCGAAAATTGGTTTTTTAACAACTGCAATAATAAATTGACAACTTGTCGGACAGACATATTGGAAACAAGTGTTTTCGTAATTCAGTTATTTTTAAAAGTACAATAAAATTAAGTAATTTAATTTTAACTTATTTTAATTTAGTTATTGAACTACTTTGCATAATAGACACAGTTCTTTAATAATGATGTCCAATACTCAATGAAATATGTTCACTTGAAACAAACTTTCCGGATCTTATAGACGCTCATTTTCGCAAAGTTCGTCAAAATGGTATTTTACCTTCTTTTGACGAGTTTTAGAAAATTCAGGGTTGATGTACCATTTTTATGCAAATTCATGCCGATACGTTTCCATTTCTTTTAGACACATTTTCAAACGTTTTAAGGCATTTGAAAGATCGGTGGCGAAAGACTGAAATGCCTTAGAGGCCGCACCGATAGTTTGTAGAATTTCGCAATGGAAAAGCAATAACATAATAAAATTTTAGTTTTCGATCCTTTTAATAAGTAAAATAGCTTCATTTCTTTTATATAATTTACAATTTAACAGAATTGTTTTTAGATTTAGATTTAGATTTATTAATTTGTAAAGTCTTAACACTTTAAGATAAAATATCTTATAAATTAGTGAAGAATCGAAAATTTTTATAGTTATGTATTACATTAAGTAGAAAAAGTGTGAAATTGAAATGACAGACTCAGATTAAATTATAATTTTATGTTAGTAACGGCTCCGTCATCTAACGTTTTTTTTTCAACTATTGCTTATTTCGTGAATGGTAATACTTAGCTCATGTCTGATTCGACAGATAATTAGTTTTATACTTCCGCTGAACGAATATGGTTGTGTATACGCTTGAACAACGCTGGGAAATATTGCGACATTACTTTGAAAAAGTCATGTTAATGTTGCAGAATGTGTGCGAAAATTGCGTACGGATTTTGGAAGAAGAGAAGCACCGTCAGCTCCGTATGTTCGTTATCTCGTGAAAAAAGTGAAAGGATCTGGCATCCTCATCGATAAACCCAAGCGTGAAAAGCCAAAAATAGTGCGTACACCCCAGAATATTGCTGCTGTGGCAGAAAGTGTGCGTGAAGCGCCATCATCTTCAATTCACCGTCATTCTCAACAATTGAACATTTCGGATACATCATTGAGACGAATTTTGCATAAAGACTTTGGTATGACGCCATACAAAGTCCGATTGGTTCAGGAGTTGAAGCCAACTGACCATCCAATGCGTTTTCGCTTCGCTAATTGGGCCTGCGATCTACTTAGAGAAGATGCCGATTTTGCAAAAAAAAATCATCTTTTCAGATGAAGCTCATTTTGATCTTGGCGAGTATGTAAACAAGCAAAATTGTCGCATTTGTGGCACAGAAAACCCGTACGCTTATATTGAAAAGCCGATACACCCAAACGAGTCACTGTTGGATTTTGGTCCAGAGGCATAATTGGGCCATTTTACTTCGAAAATGAGCAATGAGTGGCCGTTACAGTCAATGGCGATCGTTATCGGGCCATGTTGAACGAATTTTTGTTCACAATATTTAAGAGGAGGATATTGGCAACATTTGGTTTCAATAGGACAGCGCTACGTGCTACACAGCCGAAGCTACACTCGAGGTTTTTTTTCGCCCTGTTTTTGAAGATCGCATTATCAGACGCAGAGCTGATGTCGTTTGGCCACCTCGGAGCTGTGATTTGACACCGTTGGACTATTATTTATGGGGTGCCGTAAAAGATAAGTGTTAAGACAACAAGCCAGAGACAATTGACGCTTTAAAGGACAATATTCGTAAAGCCATTGGTGAAATACAGCTGCACACAATCGATAATGTGCTTAAAAATTGGACCAGGCTACTGCATGGCCAGCCGAGGCAGCCATTTGAATGAAATTATTTTCCATTATTAACCGAAAGGATCGTACTTTCAAATAAAAAAAGAAATTTGAGAAAATATTCAATAGTTTTTTTTATTTCATTTTCAAAAAAAAAGTTATTTGACGGGCCCTATAGAATTAGAAATTGGCACTTGAAAACTAAATAATTACAGCGTGTCGGTGTTAGTATCATAGTTCTTAAGGAACGTGGGAAATTTACAAGGCTATGTAAATAAAGTGGTTGACGGGTTTCTATAACATTATGCAGCAGAACAACAGTCCTAAATTTTATAAGGTTATCCAGAGTTATGCCGTATATTGACTGATAGTTGAACATCAACAGCATACATATGTATAGACGATTTTTTCACTAATTTTGGTAGCTCGTTAATGTAGAGGGAAAATAAGAGCGGTTCCAGGATAGAGCCCTGTGTGACGCCTTTGTTTAAGTGAAGAAAAGATGACATATTGTTGTTACCGACGACTGCTTGTGATCTACCACTTAAATAGGATAAGATCAAGTTCGCAGCTGATAGTGAAAAATTGAAATGTTTTACGAGTTTGCTACACTGTGTATCGTGGATAACAGTGTCGAATGCCTTTGAAAAGTCTAGCAGAGTAAGAAATGAGAGTTTGTTTTCATCTACGCCCTGCCTTATATCAACCACTACTTTTAATAAAGCTGTTGTGCTGCTGTGTTTAGGACGAAAGCCGGATTGTTCAGAGGAAAGCATATTATTGAAAGATACTCACGTATTTGTGAGTTCATTATCCTTTCCAAGATTTTCGAGAGAAATTGTAAGATTGCGATCGGCCTATACTCATCCTTACTGCTCTTTTTAGGAATAGGGATACATTTTGAGGGTCGGGGTCATAATCCCGAAAACCAAAATCCCGAAAACCCAAAATCCCGAAAATCCAAAATCCCGAAAAAAAAATCCCGAAAAATTATATAAAATAATAAATTTACGCAAATTTTCATTTTATATAATTTTTCGGGATTTTTTTATTTCATTTTGAATGTAAAATAGAAAAGTGATTGTCCATTCCCGTTAGCGTTAGTGTTGTAATCTTTTGCAATTCGCAATGTGCATTCAGTTGTGTTGTGTCAATGATAGTTGATAGTTTATTTTTTTTTTGAAATTAGCCGGTGAACATCTTCATACAATGTGAGTAGCAATTGCATACATTTTTAATTAAAAACTTTAAAATATAAGTGCAATTTTTTTTTTTAATTAATAGATATGGTCTATAGTCCCATCCCATCCTTAAAATTAATATCCCCAAAATATGATTTTTATGGTCATAAAGTATTGAAAATGACGTTGTTACAACATATTGTTCAGAAGGTTTATCAAATTCTTTTATGGTTCGACAAAAAACAACGTTTTTCTTTGCATATGCCTTGGGGTAGGGCATACAAATGGTTTTTGTAAGAAAACGCCCCCAAAAAGTGGGCGTGGGTTAAAATGGTCTATTGACGAAATGTTGGTATTAATACTGCCAATGATTGTGCATCAACATTTTTTTCGAAAATTTTAAAATTTGACCAAGAAACATTTTTTTATAAAAAACGCCCCAAAAAATGGGCATTGCAAAAAACTTTATATTGAGGAAATATAGATATTACGATTCTCTAAATATGCTCCTCAGACCCTTTTTTAAAATTGTTTACGGTTTGGCCAAAAAAATACGTTTTTCTAAAAAGGGGACGTGGCTGTGAGCGGATTTCAAAAATTTTTACACTTGTTCTGGTGGCATGGACAAGGATCCTATATACCAAATTTCATTATCCTAGCTCAAAATTTAAGGCCCAAAAATCGGTGACGAACAGACAGACAGACGGACGGACGGACAGAGACGGCTTAATCGACTCAGCTAGCGATTCTGAGTCGATCCATATACTTTGAGGTATATGTAGCTAAATTATTTCTCTATGTTACAAACTAAGTAACAAAACCCCTATGGGATAGGGTATAATGAGCGTGTCCATCGTGAAATCAAACAAACAACGTGAGAAACTGTCGATTGACGGCTATACTTACCATCTCAACAAAAAATACAAGAAAACATTTTACTGGGAGTGCGAGCAGCGAAAAGAATCCATGCGCAATGCACGTGGGAGCACAATACTAGACAACAAATACTTACTTACTTAAGTGGCGCTACAGTCCGGAATGAACCTGGGCCTCAACCAACATGCCTCTCCAATTAGCCCGGTCCTTAGCTAACTGCCTCCAGTTGCGCACTCCAAGTTGGTTGAGGTCGGTTTCCACTTGTGCGCGCCACTTAAGGCGAGGTCTTCCTCTACTGCGTCCGACGTCTGGCTGGGAATCGAAGACTCTGCGAGCCGGAGTATTGGTGTCCATTCGTTCTACATGTCCTAGCCATCTTAAACGTCCAATGCGGAGTTTTTTGACCAGGGGCATGTCGCTGTACAGCTCGTATAGTTCTTGGTTGAATCTTCGTCTCCATAGCCCGTCAACGCAAACGGGACCGAAGATTTTTCGAAGAATTTTTCTCTCGAATCTACCAAGGATTTCTTCATCCGCTTTTGATACGGTCCATGCTTCAGCGCCGTAGAGCAGGACTGGGATGATCAGGGTCTTATATAGGGTCTCCTTAGTAGTTCGAGTGAGGGCTTTACTACTAAATTGCCTTCTTAGCCCGAAGAAACAGCGGTTGGCAAGAGTAATTCTTCGTTTAATTTCTGACGAGATGTTGTTGTCAGAGCTAATAGCGGAGCCGAGGTAGACAAAGTCCCGTACTACCTCAAAGTTATATCTGTCAATGATGGTTGGGTGTTGTAGAACGAGGGTAGACTCTGATTGGCGTTAACTTGGCAATGCCCAGTGTTGCAACTTTGACTACACATCAAATGTGCTTATCTTTACCTCCAAGTGGTAACCATCGGATACTGGTCTCATCCAACCGGATTTGACTTGCTAAACGATAAGTGCGAGTGTTGATAACACGACGAAAAACAGCAACACTATAAACACCCTGGTGAGAATGGCACGGATGAATACCCGGCCTGCTGTCCCAGGCGAACCTAGATGAGCTGCTCTGACATATTCGGACAACAGGTTGTCTAGGAATTTCAAGGGTTAGTCAGGCCCCTTGAACAGAGATGGTGGCGGATGAACCGAAAGGCCAACGGCAGCGCTCAATCCCGTAGTGGATACTGATGGCCCCGTGTCCTAGGGGTATCTAATAAATTGGAACTGGCCCTCCAGGTTGGGGGTTGTGCTTTGGGTTAACTACCCACCCACAGAAAAAAAACATGGTTACGAAGCAACCAATAGCCTCGGAAAGGACTGATTTTATTGTTGACGACCCTGCTAAACGAAAAAAAGACAACAAATCGCATGTTATAAAAAAAGCCCCAACAGACCATTGTCACGAGCCTTAATCGTACTCGAAATCCGTGCATGCAGCGAATGTATACGTTAAAGAAAAAAGCAACAACAACATATACGCCACCATCAAAAATTGTTGCAGGGTATGAAGCTGCGTGTTCACAAAACAAGCGAGTCTATTTGCCAATCTTGTCTTCGCAGAAGAAAAAAATAAGACGGAACCGCAAGAAATATGCGTGAGCCAAAAACATTGGACGAAATAGAAATTCCCAATGATTTGAAATTTGTAGACGGTGAAGTTTTTGTAATTGCTAAGAAGGCATCCGACAGCGATAAAATTATTATTTTGGGAACTCTGGGCAATATTCGTCAGCTAGCTAGTTGCGTATTAGGCTCATGGATGGTACGTTTGATGTAGTACCTACTATTTTCCGTGAACTATTTTCAATTCATGGAAAAGTTGACGGGGAAATAGTTCCATTGTTGTACTGCCTCATGTCCTCTAATAGCCTCAAATGTTATTCGGAATTTTTTCTGAAATAAAAACGTTAGCAAAGAATGATATTGTACTTAGTCCAAAATACATACTTTCCGACTTCGAAAAAGCAAATGTAAAAGCCGCCATTACTGCATTTCCTGAGGCTGAAAGCAGAGGTTGCTTATTTCATTTTGGACAAATCATTTGGCGAAAGATTCAATCATCTGGTCATCAAAGGGAGTACAGCAATAATGAAGGTAGTACACGTATTTTATGAACTAATGTGTTTTATTATAATCTACATTTTCTTAGATTTTAGTTTCCAAATGAGGATGCTTAAAAGTCTAGCTTTTGAACCGGCTGAAGAGGTTGCAGATAATTTTGATGTGCTGAAGCGCAATTGTTCCGAAATTGCATCACCAATTGTCAAGTGGTATGGAGAAAACTATGTGAATGGTAATAATAAAGGCCGTATTTTAAGTAAAAAAAAAACATTCTGACTATAAATTTTCTTTATAGGTAATGATCGTAAAAAAAGAACACATGTTGGACTTTTAATTCCAAGCAGTCCTGCATCTTCTCCTAATTTTTGGTCGGTTCATAACCTCGTAGAAGAAAGTCTACCGCGGACGCAGAACAATGTAGAGGCGTGGCACCGGCGGCTTAAAGTTCTCGCAGGACGTTCACACATTGGCGTATATTCACTGATTGCTCTTTTAGGTGAAGAGCAAATTCGTGTGAAAATATGTATAGTAAAAATAATTTCCGTTGAAAATAAGCGGCCAAGAAAAAATTTTCGCGGAACGTAACGAGCGTTCCAACCTTAGTTTTTTAACTTTCTCTTACAAAGAGAAAGATATTGTTGTCGTGAAAATTTTCGACCTCGAGATTTTGATTGATTCTAACATTACGATGATAGCGGAGCCTAAAAAAGTGGTTTTTGGAATTCCGTCCGTCGGTCCGTCGCGTCGGTCCGTCTGTCCGTGACGGTCTCCCCAGCCTAAACGGCTTGACCGATTTTCTTCAAACTTCGTATCCAAGCTTGTTTTGGTCATAATTCTAGGCCATTTTTTTTTTGTTTGCTTTTAGCCATGTTAAAACTGGTACCTGCCATATAAAAATTACACATAACCTCAATTTTCTCGAAAACGGCTCTAACGATTTTGATTAAACTTTATATATACTATAACCATATTAGTTCCAACAAAACTGCATACCCAGTTTTTTCGAGAAAATCCATATAACGGATTTTGTCATTTAGGCCATATAAAGAAAATTGTTAATATCTCGCAAACTATTGTGTCAAATTGAATGAAATTTAATACATATACTAATATTACAGCTTGAAGCAATTCCACATAATTAGTTTTAGCCCAACTATTACTAAACGGAGTTTTCAGTTTTGGCCAAAAACGGAAAATCATTATTTTTCACATTGACATCGATTCCTTCAAATTTTGGAGTAAAAATTCGTATAAATATATTTCGACATTATTTATATCATTTTAGCATCAATAATCAATGCTTATGATTAGATCTAACGCCCAACTTGCTGTGAAAGAGAAAGTTGCGTACGACCCAGTCGTGCACCCACCACTCGTTTTTAACGGGAATTGGTATAAATATGAACTTGAATCAGTTATTGTCATTTATATCATTTCATAATTGTTTTTTGTTACATAGACTATATTTACAATTTTTTGTTATGTTTTATTAATTTGATATTGTTATTTTCGTTTGATGTTTGGAATAAAATTTTCGGGATTTTGGCCATTCGGGATTCTGGGTTTTCGGGATTTTAGGTTTTCGGGATTTTGGATTTTCGGGATTTTGGATTTTCGGTATTTTGGGTTTTCGGGATTTTGGATTTTCGGTATTTTGGGTTTTCGGGATTTTGGTTTTCGGGATTGTGTCCTACTCCCAATTTTTGAAAACTTCCATACGCGAGGAAAAACACCGGTCATAAGAACCGAGTTTAAGACATGCTATATATTTTAGGCAGTATGCGAGTATTGCTTTCGTCGGATGGATTTCATCAAACCCAACCGAATTAGATTTTGTGCTGAGAAAACTTTCAAGCACTTTGGTTTCGTCAGTTACAGTAAAAAAGAAGGTGTTTGAGCGGTGATCATTTTGATGAGGCAAGAGTGTATTCAAGTAGCATCTAACTAGGTCAGTGGGGTCGGTAGACACAGATGTAAATTTTGTATTTAGCTCATCACAATCGAAAGCATAATCCTGAATATTTCCCTGTTTTCCAATTCCAATCTCTTTAATGTTCCTCCACAGATTTTGCTAAGCAAACATTGGATTTAGCCGTGAGGAGTAAAAGTGTTTTTTCGACTCACTTATTTCAAGAACCACCTTGTTCCGCAAAACTTTGTAAGCTATGTGGTGCTCTTGGAGGCGAAAATGCTTCCAACGCTTATAAGCTTCATCACGCTGGCAAATGAAATGTTCTAGTTTCACGCCAGCCTAGGGAACAATATAGTTATGTTTTTTTACAAAAGATCTATTGTCACTATCTTTTCAGAAAGTTTACTATCCGTTTACTTCGACAAAATTATAATTTTTAAGCACTTAGGTACGAAATTTTATTGGATTATTACTGACCTCCCTGCCTCTTGGTTGAGCCATCTCGGTTTGTGAGCCTGTTTCATTTTGCCAACCCTGCCGGATTTACATTTGGAAACACTGGCGTCGACTACGCTGGCACTTTCTTGGTCCGCTCATGATAAATGACAAGGTGCTAAACAGCTTAAGGTTTATGTTTCTGCCTTTAAGCTATGCAACAAAAGCATTGCACCTGGATTGTTGAGTTATTTTAATGAAATTTGGTATATTAGTTCATGGATTCAGTATAGGAATAAGTATTTTTAAACTACGCCCACGACCACGCCCACTTTCACAAAAAAAAAACACGATTTTGGTGAAATGAAAAGAAATTTTGATAAAGTGTCTAATCAAGATATTCAGAGTAGAAAATCTCATTTGCAATATTTTACCCATACGCTGAAAACATTTTTGTACTTGATTTTTATGAACGTTGTCCCTACACCTAAATTCATTTATTTTTATGCAATATTCATGCGGATAATGTAAGAATTTATAAGATTTTTTTTTTTTCGAACTGCGCCGTTTGGCCACCAACCTTGAAGTGTATGGGACCACACGAGACAGCCCCGGAGCGCCCGTTGTGCCGAGAATATCGCCGCTGTTGCCGAGGATGTCGAGCTGTCGCCGGAAACATCGACTAGACTCCGAGCCGTGCCACGCCTAGGTCATCCCTAAGGCGAATTTTGGTCAAAGACTTATACATGTTCCAGTACAAAGTCCAGTCCGTGCATCAGCTGCTGCCTTTCGACCGCCAAACGCGTGTAACCTACACCCAAGCCATCCTCAATCGAGGACGAAGTGGACGATTTTTCGACCAATGATGAGCGATGAGGCTCATTTCTACCTCAGCGGGTACGTGAACAAGCAAAACTATCGCTTCTGGGGCACCGAAAATCCACGAGTATTGCACGAGGAGCCATTACACCCGCTCAAAGTAACTGCATGGTGCGCTGTTCACGCTGGAGGAGTCATCTGGCCATTTTTTTTTCGAGAACGCCGATGGTCAAACGACAACAGTGGACGGTGCGCGCTATAGGGCCAATTTTCTGCCGCAATTGCACGAATTAGGACTGGAGGACATGTAGTTCAAACAGGACGGAGCAACGGCTCACACTGCGTGAGCCACAACCAATATTCTGAAGGGCCAATCAACATCGAATGACTTCTTTTGGCGCACGTTGTATGAACAGTAACAAAGAGAAATAATTTAGCTAGATACAACTTAAAGTATATGGATTGACTCAGAATCGGTAGCTGAGTCGATTAAGCCATGCGTGTCTGTCCGTTCGTCCGTCCGTCTGTGTGTCACCGATTTTTGGGTCTTAAATTTTAAGCTATTGTGATGAAAATAATGAAATTCGGTATATAGACTATTTGTTCGACTGAGTAGAAGAAGGACCCACCACCACGCCCACAGTAAGAAATTTGAAAAAAAGTGTCTGAGCAATTGTGACAATTGTGATAATGTCCACTTTTTGGAGATGTTTCATTTAAGGATGGAATTGGAAAGGGTATTAAACGATTCGCACAGCGGATTATAGACTTCTGATATTTCCTTCTGAAGGGGGGCATGCTGCTCAATCTTATTATTTTTTTTAAATTATGGTTGCATGGATTTTGAGTGCACGGCCTTCCACTCAACAACCACACACATTACTACTACTTAGCGGCCACCCAATATAAGCACAAAGTCCAACCTTAAAACGGAATCGTGTATGTCGTTCGTAACCAGGATAGCAAAGGTCAGTTTGATCTGTCGTTGATTGGACTTGTGTGTTCTGTACGAGTCAGAGTATGTGCTTCTTCCCTGTATAGATGTTAATCTAAATCCATAAATAGCCTCCTTCAGAATTTCAAATGTGGATCTAAATTACCTCCCATATACTGTATTCCATTGTGTGCCATCATCACTTTTAGTTTCCACCTTTATTTTAACAGCTGACATGCCCAGCTCTGAATCATAATGGCAACTACTTGACGAAGCATATAACATAATTTGGAGGTATCTCACCAGTGACAAGGGTAAGAACCTTATCCACCACCTAAAGGAAGCTGGCCAATTTGTTCGTATAAAATAAAAACCAAAAATTATAATACCATTACTTCACAAATGATTTATAAATTCCCACAAATACTATTTATCGTACTTATCCCATCATCGTCCTGCAAAATACCCCGTCTCATTTCTAAAAAGGGATTTTCTACCAAAAAGCAACGTAAAGCCAATTTATGAACCTACTTTTGTGTTGGGCAACATGGGGATTCCCAAAGGCTTACAAACATCTTTTCTATGGCAGATATTTTGCTTTTTTTTAGAGGTAGTAAATTTTCGCAAAAATATCCTTTCAGACAAAAGACCATTCATGAGCACAATAGACAGAAGAGCCATAATAATTCTATAGGCCGATGATAAGAATGATGATGTTTACGAACACTTTCACAGGAAATATTTCGTTACTCCAAAAGGGTTAAATGGACAGCTTTGAAAATTTAAATAAAATCCTCAACCTTTTTTGAGTTTTCCGAAAGCCATGTGGATGGGAATATTTTGATTTGACGCACAAGGTAATAAATCAATTTTTTTGTGTGTTGTAATTTATTTTGAAATTCGACATATGTGAAGAAGTGCAGGATTTGTTTTACTAAGGTCTGTTATATGCTACTAAAGCACGTGCATTTTAAGCTATCCGACACAAACAAAACGTCCTTTTAGTGGAAACTCTTTTGGATGACTGAATTTTTGTATTTTTCTCTAGAGAAATGAATCCTTTACTTGTACGTTGTACCAGGGATGAAAAATGGCTTTTCAGCATTGTATTGAAAGTTAAAAAAAAAATGTATTGAAATTGTACTGGTTGATTTCCATCATCGTTTGTTGTTTTGATAAGCTATCTTTTTTATACAATTATAGGTACAGTGTACAGATTTGGTGAAAATATGTTTTTTTTAAGAAAATAACTTTAATTTTTCACGTTTTACAGCTGGAAATAATAACCGAGGCATAATTGTAATTTTTACAAGAATTACGAAATAATAAAAATCATTAAAAGCAGGCATATAATTTCTCTTAAAAGGAATATAACCTCTATCTCACTTAGTTTTGTTTTTCAATCAACTACTTATGATCATTTTTTCCTTTTATCGTCACTCTTTTGTCAGCTTTTAGTCATACGATCGTGTAATATTTCTGTTTTGAGTAAACTCTCTTGATAAATTTTTAAATTCGTTGCTTACAATAGTCATCAAGATTTTGTTTTCTCTATTTCGTCATTTACAAAAAATAGAGTTAAAGTTTTTAGAGTCAAGGCGTTCCCAAATGGAGTGCGATTCTATGGATGCAAAAAATACAAAGATGACCAAAATTTATTCGCTTAAAATTAAGTCGTTAAAATTCGAAAACGACTAAAAGGCCCAGTTTTTCAGTGCGAGTTCATCCTAGTTTCGGGAGCTTACTCGAGTTAACTTAAGAAAGCAGTTTTTCAGGTGATTTAAATCTCAGCAATTTTGCTGAGTTAACTATTTTAAGAAGATAAAGACTTGCAAGTTTGCGACAAGAGCATTTTCATTTATTTGGGGAAAAGGAAACCAAAGAGCTGATAAAGTGACAACTGAGCAAAATCGATAAATCATGAGTGCTACCAAATTAAATCATCACACACGGAGTCAAATTTAATTCTGTACTGAAAAACTGCTTCATGAGTTAACTCTAGCTTAAATTTATTGCGGAGTTATTAAACTCTGTGTTAACTCAGCACTGAAAAACCGGCCCAAAGATGGCTAGGACATGTAGAACTGTATCTCCACTAATCAAACGAACGAAAAATAGTTTCAACTATAAAAATATAGCTGTTTGGGGGATTTCATGTGGTACTTAAACCCATTTACCAGGGTAAGTTACCCACATCAAAACAAACATTAATTGACTTGGTGAAGTTTTCCGAAAGAGCTTGTGCCGTGTAAAAGGGTCTTCCAACCCATTGTCTTAAAGATGCAGAGCGCTTGCCGGAAACTGGTCAACATGAGAGTGACTTAAAATTCGAAACGAAAGTGTTTTGGTTAAAAACCGTTGCTTTACTTATTTTTATTTGAAATAAATACCCTAAAAATAATTTTGTATACAATACAATAATGTTCGAAATACGAAGCACATTTTTATCAGCATAATTGTAATTTTAAAATCACAAAATGTCTTTAAATTTCATTATCTGCTTATTATCTATTTTGTTAGTTAATGAATAACTAAGATTTTCAAGATTCCTAAAAATAAGAAGACAGAAAGACATGTATTTTTGGTACGAAACTTTCATAAGAAAAATTTAAAAAAAAACCATCAAACAGCTGATAAACTGTATTCAGGCAAAAAAAAATGCCGCGAATATAGAAAAAAAGTGATTGTGAATTGAAAATTGGCACATACTTTCAGTGGTATTTATATAAATTCGAACAGCTTTTTGGTAGCAAAGCAAATTATGTGATGTTTTCGTTTTTTAAAACATATTTTAATGATAAATACCTATTTAAAATAGCTGCAGCACAAATTGTATCGGATTTTATAAAAGTGTATTTGTGTACTGAAGCTATGGCGATTGTATCGAAAACAGTACAATTGTATCGACTTTTGCAACCCTGCGTTGTACTTGTACCTTGTGCGAACAGCGGAATGAATTTGTTAGTTTTCCATAAAATGAACTATCGTGCTTGTACACATTTTCTTAAGAACGCTCACAGCTTTCAGAGCTTTTTACACTGTGTGGGGACTTGTTAAAGAATGACATAAAAATATCGTTATATTAAAGTCATGACTTTACATTTATATGATTTGACTTCTTATGCATATACTGGAGAATCTTCAAATTGTTTCTGTATTCTATTGAATCCTTCTATTTTGAGAAGCCATCATCTTACTATAGGTTAGAGTCTGAGCACTGATTTGGATATCTTACCCTGCACAATTAGTAAGACTATTGATAATTAAACTCTGGTCGAGGGACTGCAATCGCAGAATGCCGACCAGACTTTAGTAGAAGTGGTACGCTTAATCTTGCAATGAGTGCGATGATGTCAAGGACAAATTTCAAAGGCTAGTTAGGTTTGATTGGTTGTTGCCGCTCATATGATGATATGAGCATCAATTTAACATGCCTTTCAAATGTATGTCGGCATTAATTACATCGTGCTCATCATAAGATTAAAGGTAAGCTCGTATAGACCTGGGTGGACTCTAAGCGATATCCTTATAATGAAATTCCTGAAGAATTTCGTTGTATTCTGTTATTTTGAAATCTAGCGATGCTTTCGGATAGGAAAGCGCCAAATGACGATCCTAGGCTTCCAAGTTCATCTACTTTTTCATTCCTTATAATGTCATTGTGTACAGATTTACTCAGACTAATTGGGCCTTGTTTTGATTGAATAGAGCCTTTAGGCCAGCGTTACCAGATAAAATTTTTTAAACCTGCTAAAGCTAGGACGAAAAACTGCAAAACCTGCTAGACGAAAATGTAAAAAAATGCTAAAAAAAACTGCGATCGATTTTTCCTTGAGAAATACGTTTTTTTAGTTCAAAAAATACATACCTATATACAGTTACATTTGTTATTATATAAGATGATAATTTATAAAAGATGACAATTTTTAAATTTTAATATGTACAAAGTAATTAAATTAAATCGTTCGGAATCTTTATAGAGAATTTTTAAATTTATTAAAGTTTCCATTTTATTTGTTGGAACAAAGTTATACATAACAGCCTTCACCTTAAGAAACCCCCTGCTTTACTTGTAAAGCAACATTTTCGTTACTGAAGCGATTACGGTTTTTAGTTTTTAACGAATTTACCTGCGAAAATATTAGGGGTATTCATGCAACATCGGAAAGTTGTCGTAAACGTTGTAAACGTGATAAAATTACGACGTGATAATGAACTGTCAAATTTTGAATGGGAAATCTTTTCTAACAATATCGGAATTTTGTCACAGGAATTGGGTGCGTAAACTGAGGTGGTAAATGTTGTAATCTTTTGAATTGCTATTTTGACATTTAATCAGTCACTAACACACAACAAAAGTATGCGCTAAACTGAAACAAATTATCGAGAACGGAAAGACAACAATAAGAACAAAATTCTATCAATAAATAAATTACTAAAATGAGATTAAATTCGGTGGGTTACCGCATTATTTAGTGATGATGTTTTAGGGTCGTTCATGAAACGTCGTCGTAAAGTTATAATCTTTCGCACGTAATAAAATTACGATGTTGCATGAATACTGTTCAGATGAAATGTAATTGAATGTATAAAAATAATGTCTTTAGTATAAATATGAATTGTTAGATGGCGTTCTCCAAACGCTTCTTAATTTTCCCCAAAATATCCCCAAGAATTTCCCCATTTCCTGTTTTTAACTTAAGCTAAGTGACTTAAACTAAGCTCTCGCCCCATTCTGTTCCCGACTCTTATAGAGGTAAGACCCCGAATAAAGAATTTTGTATTACCCCAAACCGCATCTTTTACTCTCTTATATTTGTTTTACTTTCTTTCGAACTATCGTCCAATTGTGCCCTGCAATTGGCGACCCCAACATATCGAAGAAACCAGCGCATCTCCGCGAAACCAACAAGTTTTCGAGCTACCCTGCAACCCCCCCTCAACATTTGGTCCTTCGAGCCGGATTCTCGAAAAGTAAAAGAAATTCATCAAAGAGAGGATCAACTCACGATCATAATTGGCGATCCCCCCAAGATTTCTATACACCCAACTTGCCAAGCTCCCCAAACACTACAAATAATTGCTGCCGCTGCATCGCTGTTAAAGAAAACACGACAACCAGACGGTACACATTTTTTCTATACATAAACACGCTCTCATCGATCCCACACACTGCCGACGCTCCACACTTCATTACATCGCTGTTACAGAGAACTCTTTTATCGATCCCCACACTCCCAACGCTCCAAACTTCAACATATCGCTGTTGCTGTGCATCGCTGTTACATCACATGGTACATCAGTCGACATTGAATTTAGTCAGGTGCGTACAGTGTTTTTTTTTAATTATCAGTGCGAGTATAACCGCGTTATTTGGATTATTTTAGTTTACTCGTATTATATACGAGAACATTTTATACAAATCAAAATTATATGTGCATAACCCCCTCGAGGACAAAAAAAAACCTAGCTATCCTTTAATTTGAATTAATTTGCACCATAAGTACCTAGTGAGTGTTTTTTTATATATTCATCAAATTGATCCACATTCGCCGATCCCATAATTAACAAGATGAGCATTTTAGATGCATTTATTTATTCTACAGATCAGCTAGTTGAGTTTCGCGCCTCTTTTAAAGCCAAACCAATAGTTGATCTTAGTGTTTCGACTTTACAAGCTCATAAGATAGAACTTAGAGATCTTTGGCTTGAAGTGAAGAAGTATTATCAACAATGTGTGCGTTCTGAAGAGGCTAGTGATAAAACTCAAGAAAATTTTCTTGATATCGTTAAAGCAAAATACCATTCTTCTTCAGACACATATGTATCGTGTCTCGGTGAAATACTAAGTTCAATTGAGAAGTTAGAAGCAATTAAAGAAAATCCGTTGAGTCCAGTTTCGGCATCTTTAATCGATAACAATTCCTCGCATTCTATTAAGTTGCCCCCGTGTGATACCGAAGTGTTTTTTGGAAGCTATCTCGAATGGCCCTCATTTAGAGATATGTTCACTGCCGTATACATAAAGCATGCTAAGCTAAGTCCGGTACAAAAACTTTTCCACCTTCGATCAAAAACCAAAGGTGACGCGTTCCATATTGTGAGCAAATTTTCCCTTGTGGATGAAAATTTTGATATTGCCTGGCAAGCATTAAAGGATCACTATGAGAATAAAAGGGTCCTAGTTAATAACCAATTAAAAATTCTCCTCAATCTACCCCACATTCAAATTGAATCTGGTAGACTTATTAAAAAATTAGAAAGTGATATAAGTGATTGTTTAGGAGCTCTAAAAGCTCATGGCATAGACACCGATTCATGGGATTCTATTGTTACTTTTCTTTGCTCAAGTCGCCTTCCAGAAACAACGCTATCATTGTGGGAACAATCGTTGACTCGTCCCACTGAGATCCCCTCCTGGAAAGACATGAGCAATTTCCTTTCTAATCGGTACCGCGTTCTTGAGACAGTTGCTGTACTGGCAACTTGTAATAAAAATAAAGCAGGTATTGCCAAAATGCAACCTCAAGATAACCCTCGTTCGAAGAACGTAAGAACATATCACAGTAAACCTAATATAAACAACTGCAAGGTTTGTAAAGGTCAACATCCGCTCCGTCAGTGTCCCGATTTTTTAATTATTATTAATTATTATTAATTAATTATTATTATTATTATTATTATTAATTAATACTGATGGCAGGATTTCTATTGTTCGCAATCATAACTATTGCTCTAATTGCTTGGCAATTACCCATACATTTACGTCATGTAAAAGTACCAATACATGTTTCAGGTGCAAAAATCGGCATCACACTCTGTTGCACCCAGATACAGCCCCCTCTGGTTCCATCAGTGAACCCTCTGTTTCAAAGCTTACAGCTGAAACTCAAGCTGTTACATCTTCAAATATACAGTCCACTTCAAATACTAATCACCTGTCCCATTTTTCAACCAACCATCGGCAAGTTATTTTAGCTACCGCAATGGTACAAATAGTCCATCATGGAACTAAGTTCAACGCTCGGGCTCTTATTGATCCGGGCTCAGAGGTATCATTCATTTCTGAGGAGATCCAGAACAAATTGAATCTCCCTACTCAACCCATACACGCACAAATTTCTGGCATGAGTACGACTATCACCGCTTCATCATCGAAACTGTGTTCATTTACTCTTGGTTCAAGTTCTAGAAATGATTTTTCTCTCAATGTACAAGCGTTGGTCCTTGCACGGTTAACAGGACATCTCCCTTCACAATCGCTTGCCATTGAAAATATCAAAAATGATATAAATTTTCCTTTAGCTGACCCACATTTTCATCAAAGGTCCAAAATCGACATCCTTATTGGAGCAGATTTATATCCGTCGATACTTTTAGACGGTGTAAAAAACAAAATATTAAACACCCTCATGGCACAGAATACAGTTTTCGGCTGGGTATTATTAGGTCCGGTTGATTTTTCTACAGCGCATAACTCTTACTCTACGTTTGTTTCTAATTACAACGAGATTTCTCTCGATAAGCAAATCGAGAAATTTTGGATGCTAGAGGAGTTGCCAAAGAATGTATTACTTTCACCAGCAGATCAATTCTGTGAAAATTTGTACGTAAGCACAACTCGGCGGGACTCTGCAGGTCGTTATATTGTCTCCCTTCCATTTAAAAAGGGATTCCCCAACGAGATCGAAATAGGAACTTCAAGAGACATTGCAATGAAGCAATTCCTTAGGACTGAAAAGCGCTTACTATCTTACGCTCAGTTAAAAGATCAATATGATTCAGTGATCCGAGAGTATCTCACACTCAATCATATGGAACCCATTAGTTCTAGTGAGATACTCAAATCTAAAAAAGTTTATTCTTATTATTTACCGCATCATACTGTGATCAAGCTCGCAAGTACTACCACAAAGGTGAGAGCTGTTTTCAATGCTTCAAATCCATCTTCCAATGGAAAAAGTCTCAATGACATTCTTTATCCTGGTCCCATTTTGCAGTCTGACATTACCATGCTTCTTTTAAATTGGCGATGTTTTAAATATGTGTTTAATAGTGACATCGAAAAGATTCAAATTCTTGTCAACCCTCAACATACATCTTTTCAGCGAATTTTGTTTCGTGAAACGCCACACGATACCATCGGTGATTTTCAACTGAAAACTGTGACGTTCGGCGTTAATTGCGCTCCCTTTTTAGCGATTCGAACCCTACGGCAACTGGCTGATGATGTTCAAAATTTGTATCCACTCGCTGCAACCATTTTGCGCCGTGATTTTTATGTAGATGACGTACTTTCAGGTGCTCATGACATTCAGACCGCACAATCTGCTCAGCAGGAACTAACATCTGCTCTTTGTTCAGCTGGATTCAACCTCCGAAAGTGGACATCGAATTCATCTGAGTTGATAAGCCATATCCCAAAAGAACATCGTTATAACGAAGATTTTTTAGTTCTCGATCAAAAGAGTTCTGCAAAAACTTTAGGCATCTGTTGGAAGGCCACTGAAGATCATTTTTCTTTCTCAGTCCCTTTAGAAACTTTGCAGAGCACTGTTACAAAACGATCAGTTCTCTCCGTAATTGCTAAATTATATGACCCCGCCGGATGGCTTGCTCCTGTGGTGATTTCAGCCAAAATAATTATGCAACAGATCTGGAAAGATCAGACATCTTGGGATCAAAATCTCAAACCCATAACCTTACAAATGTGGAAAACATTTATAAACAATTTCCCCGCTATACAAACAATCCGCGTTCCCAGGTGGATTGAATATGTCCCCTGGGCTCCAACCCAAATACATGGCTTTTGTGACTCTTCAGAGAAAGCATATTGCGCTTCCTTGTATATCAGAGTTCAACATAGCACATCATCTTTTTCTTGTCATTTGTTATGGGCAAAAAGCAAAGTTGCCCCCGTACATTCAATCTCATTACCACGTTTAGAATTACTCGGGGCAGTATTGCTCTCAAACATGGTTCGAGTGGGATTCGAAAAATTGCACTTCATGCAGAATCATGATAAATTTGTGTGGACGGATTCAACGATTGTTTTGTCATGGCTTAGCAAACCACCATGTACTTGGAAAACTTTCGTGGCCAATAGAGTTTCCGAAATTCAAACTAACTTGAAGAACGCGTCTTGGCGCCACATTTCTTCTTCGGATAACCCTGCAGACTTAGGCACTCGTGGTTTAACACCCGACGAATTACGCGAGAAAAAGCTGTGGTGGCACGGTCCAAGTTGGTTACGAGAAAATTCAAGTAATTGGCCAATTTCTAGTCCATCTCCTCCAGAAGAGTGCTTGCTAGAGCCAAAACCTATTAATGCCTTCGTTGCTACCACAGATGCTGACTTGGAAATTATTCTTCGTAGATTTTCCACATGGCATAAAGCGGTTCGTGTTTTTAGCTATGTGTTTCGATTTATTGCCGCAACTCGATTTCGTGTAAGGAAATATCCAACTCATTCGATTTGTTCTGAAGAGATAACATATGCAAAAAATAGATTAATTATGCTTTCCCAACAAATATTCTTTTCCTTGGAATATAAAGCTTTACTTCAAAGCAAACCACTTAAACCCACTAGTGTTTTACTGACACTTAATCCATTTTTGGATTCCCAACAAATCCTTCGTGTAAATGGAAGGCTAGCTTCATCTACTTTAACGTATAATGAGAAGTATCCGATTTTACTTCCATATAACGCGCACTTTTCGAAACTTATTGTTACGTTTGTACATCAAATTTCTTTGCATGGTGAGATTCAACTAATGGTTCGAATTCTACGATCTGAATTTTGGGTACCAAGAATGAAAAATTTAGTTAAGAAATGTATCCACGACTGTAAAGTATGTACGTTGTACAAAAAGAAAATGCGTACTCAACTAATGGGTGCACTACCCTTGGAAAGAACGACATTTACTATGCCCTTTACAAATGTTGGCATAGACTTCGCAGGACCTTTTCTTATTAAGAATTATTGTGGAAGGACTTGTCGATTGGAGAAGGGTTATGTGTGTGTTTTTGTGTGCTTTTCCACAAAAGCCATACATTTAGAAGCAGTAAGTGACCTGTCCACAAACGCTTTCCTAGCATCTTTTTCACGATTTGTTTCTCGTCGAGGTATGCCTGATAAGATATATTCCGATAACGGAACCAATTTTGTGGGTGCATCGAAATTACTTCTACTTGATTTTCAAAATGCACTCAAAACTTACCCAAATCTCAATCTTTCTCAAATTAAATGGTCATTTATACCCCCGGGTGCTCCGCACATTGGTGGGTTATGGGAGGCCGGAGTAAAGAGTTTTAAGACTCATATTCGCAAATCAGTAGGAAGCACTAAACTTACATTTGAGGAGTTTTCGACGCTTCTTGCTCGCGTAGAATCTTGTCTCAACTCCCGACCTATTTCCCCCATATCGGACAACCCTTCCGATATGGTTCCCCTCACTCCTGGACATTTCTTTAGGGGTGGTCCCTTACTCAGTCCTCCTGAGCCATGCCTGGCAGATAATTCCTTAAATATTATTAACCGATGGGAAAAGCTTAAAATAATTCATCATCAATTCAGCCGACGATGGAAAGAGGAATATTTAAAGGAACTCCATAAACGCAATAAATGGAAGTATCCACAAAAGGATGTCAAAGTAAACGATTTAGTCGTCATTCGGGATGAACAGCTTCCTCCTAATGAATGGCGATTAGGTAGAGTAGTTAAGACACATCTAGGTCCTGATAAACGCGTCAGAGTAGTGGATATTAAGACCCAGAGAGGAATCATCACTCGTCCTATAGTAAAGCTTTGTGTCCTTCCCATAAATTCAGCTTAAACCCAATCCTTTTATCCTATTTCATAGGTTGGTATGCACATGTATTTATTTTTTTTATTTTTTCACAATAGATTCTTAATCGTTTTTCGCACTTATAAATAAAAAATATAATACTGTACGAATCTAATAGCATTAAAAATGTATCTTCTTTTGGTTGATCTTAATTTGAAACTAATACTTCTTTTATACCTTTATAATTTATTTATAATTTTATATTATGATTTATAAGGAGTGAGTGGGGCCCCTCCATAACCAAAGGCTCCCCCCAATTTTATTTACGTATGCTTTATTTATACTTTTTTTTTGCTACCACGTCTGTCCTTATTGTATTCTTTAGCAGCGGAAGCTGCAAGGCGGCCGGTAATGTTCAGATGAAATGTAATTGAATGTATAAAAATAATGTCTTTAGTATAAATATGAATTGTTAGATGGCGTTCTCCAAACGCTTCTTAATTTTCCCCAAAATATCCCCAAGAATTTCCCCATTTCCTGTTTTTAACTTAAGCTAAGTGACTTAAACTAAGCTCTCGCCCCATTCTGTTCCCGACTCTTATAGAGGTAAGACCCCGAATAAAGAATTTTGTATTACCCCAAACCGCATCTTTTACTCTCTTATATTTGTTTTACTTTCTTTCGAACTATCGTCCAATTGTGCCCTGCAATTGGCGACCCCAACATATCGAAGAAACCAGCGCATCTCCGCGAAACCAACAAGTTTTCGAGCTACCCTGCAACCCCCCCTCAACAAATACCCTTATTGTTTCACAAGCAGTATTAGATGCCAGTAAGCTTAAATATTGCAAATTTAGTTATTGTTGGATACATAAGCATAATCGCTTTGAAATATAAGGTTGAATTTGTTTACCATAGGAAATTGTAGTCCATAGCATAAAAAGTATTATTATACTGTAATTCAAACTATTAAAAATAAATTCGTTTGGGACAGAATTTGTTGTTAAATATTCACAATTTTAATGCACTCCGTTGTTCTATAATTTGATTGACGCAAGCATGTAGCGATAGGCATCTAATGTCTTAATGGCGCAAAATCCTATGCTTTTCTGTTTCAAAAAAACTCTTGGAATTCTAAAAATTCTCGTTGGCTTTTACTACTTTGAGAAAGGTATGTTTTGACCAATTGCTCAATGGATTTTGGCAATTTCTTACTGCCATTACTGAAAGCTAGAGCAACCGAGTGACGTACGTATTTAATAAATACACAATTTGGATTGAGTGTCGTTGTCCAAGCAATGCCTATGTAAATAATATAATGACTATCTGCACCCTTTCCATTTGCAAATGCTACACAGTTACATCAATAGGTATCCACCACAACGACACCACACATAAACAGCTGTGTTTACTTTGTTTGCTTTCTGACCCTAACTGCGTATTTCTTCTTTGGAATAATTTTTCTTGAAGACGATCGTGTATTCGTGTTCACTGTCGCCCAAACAATTAAAAACATGTATAGATTTTTTTTTTTTGAAAACTGCCAAAAAATGCTAAAATTTAAGAAAATGCTAAAAAAAACTGCTGCACGTCATTTTCATGATCAAAAACTGCTAAAATCGCAGGAAACTGCTAAATCTGGTAACGCTGCTTTAGGCCTTTCAGTATTTTCCAACAACACCATATGTAACTACATTTTATGTCAGAGTTTTAATGGCCGCTTGACTATATACGTAGATGGAGACATTCTCTTGTGCTGCTAGAACCATAATTCCTTTGCAATCTACGATTTTGGCAAGGATCTCACTGCTTGGAACAGATTCCAAATTTAATTCATCGCATGTCGGTTTTCTAATTTAGTATTTGATATCGAAATCGTGGTACGGGATGTAAGTCCGTTGTTGGATGGTTTATATATGTTTCTCTTATTTAAAGGCTAGCAAGTTAACTATTAATTTTGAACTATCTACAAGGGACTGAACAAATAGTAGGCAATGCGATTATATTAAACCATAAAGTTTTCTATTAAATGATGCCCACCGACTTCAGCCACAGCTGGATTCTTAAATACTTAGTCTAATGTGGGATAACCAACTTCTTTATAAAGTCTACAAAGAGCACTTGAAAGTGTGTGTTTCCACTATAACACCATTTGCAGGATTTTTAGGGAACAAATCACGAAGTTGAAGTCAACAATGGCGTCTACAGATTTGAAAAAAAAAAATTAACCTCCTACTCTTACAAATTTGGCCAATAGGTCATTTTCCAATCAAAATTGTTAGTCACGATACTTGAACAGTTAGGCTGCGTTCATGGCTACGCGTATTCGCGTCGCGCCACGCGATGGCTTTTCGCGCGATTACGGGTGACAAATTTTCACATTTTGGCAGATCCTGTGAAAAAACCCAACAAGGCCAAATCGATACCCATCATACCCACCATTTATGGAGACGAACTATACAGAGCCATGTCTGGTTTTGGTATACCGCTCAGACTCGTCCGTTTGTGTAGGATGACGATGGAGAATTATCGCTGCACCATCAGGGTCGGAAACGACCTCACCGACACATTCGATACCAAAAAAGGATTTAGGCAAGGCGATGCGCTGTCATGTGACTTTTTCAATTTGATTCTTCAGAGGATTGTGCAAAACTCCCGAGCCAACACCAGACGCACAATTTTCCAAAAATCGGTGCAATTACTACCATACGCCGACGATATTGACATCATTGGTAAGACTCAACGTGATACCATAGCCACGTTTGCTAGAATAGAGAAGGAAGCGGCAAAAATGGGTTTAGCAGTAAATGAGGGTAAGACTAAGTATATGCTGTCAACGCGAAAGGACACACGACATCGACGAATTGGACAGAACGTCACCATTGACAGATATAACTTTGAGGTAGTACGGGACTTTGTCTACCTCGGTTCCGCTATTAACTCTGACAACAACATCTCGTCAGAAATCAAACGACGAATTACTCTTGCCAACCGCTGTTTCTTCGGGTTAAGAAGGCAATTTGGTAGTAAAGCCCTCACTCGAACTACTAAGGAGATCCTTTATAAGACCCTGATCATCCCAGTCCTGCTCTACGGCGCTGAAGCATGGACCGTATCAAAAGCGGATGAAGAGATCCTTGGTAGATTCGAGAGGAAAATTCTTCGAAAAATCTTCGGTCCCGTTTGCGTTGACGGGCTATGGAGACCAAGATTCAACCAAGAACTATACGAGCTGTACAGCGACATGCCCCTGGTCAAAAAACTCCGCATTGGACGTTTAAGATGGCTAGGACATGTAGAACGAATGGACACCAATACTCCGGCTCGCAGAGTCTTCGATTCCCAGCCAGACGTCGGACGCAGTAGAGGAAGACCTCGCCTTCTGTGGCGCGCACAAGTAGAAACCGACCTCAACCAACTTGGAGTGCGCAACTAGAGGCAGATAGCTAAGGACCGGGCTAATTAGAGAGGCATGTTGGTTGAGGCCCAGGTTCATCCCGGACTGTAGCGCCACTTAAGTAAGTAAGTAAGTATCACTTTATCTCTATATATAGAGTCGTACTTCATGCTCTTACTTATGGGTCCCATTTAGGACGACAACTACGTCTACGGGTCTAACATTTGGTTGTGAATGGATGACTCTGCCTAATGGGCTATTAGTGTCCATTCTATCTTCATGCTCGGCCATCTCGAAAATCCAATGTGGAGCTTTCTATCACCATCCTTTATCGATTCAGGGGTTATTTGCTTGCAGGCCGGAGAAATCAAGAACAGCACTTGTGCTCGATCTTATAACCTGTTAATATCGTGGCTATTCGTCACCAACAATGATCTGGTTACCGCCATGTGGATTTCAAGTTGGGAAGAAAAAGTGTCCTGGCTATAGTTTCATCTCGTTCCGCAGCGACGTCTATTAGCCTAAGTCCGATGCCAGATGTGGTGTTGTGTAGTTTGGGATTTCCGAGAATACTTGCCGGAGCCTCCCTGTTTAGAGAGGCATGTTGGATTGTGACCAGGTTTTGCTCCTGTATAAGCAATAAAATATGATGTTTATCAGGGGCTCAATGATGTGATGGATAGTTCGATGATCCGCCTCCCAGAAGATCTGTATTCGATTACCAGCTGTAGCAATACCCAATTGTCAAGAAAAGCATAAAACAGGTAATTCAAGCAAGAAATACACATACTAACGTAAATGGTTGTGAGAAAAAGCTAGGCCTTGTACTAAAGAGCCAGTTGCGCATAACATTTGCATTTTGTTTTTGGCTTTGTCTCAAAAACTGCAAACAAACGGACGGACCTACAGAGTTTGCAAGATTGACTATCTTTATTATTTCTCGACGTGACAACCATTATAGAAAATTAATGTTTCCCTAAGGAGTAGAGCATAAAAACCGAAAACAAATGGTTTAAATCAATTGTGAGATAAGGTGGTAGATATACAAATATTCTTCGATGTTATCAAAAGTCTAAAGGCAAAAATGATGGATATATGTTGTACCAACTTTTCTTATGCTGATTTCCCCAAAGCATAATAGAAGAGTTTGCATATTCCTCCGTAACTTTGAGGTTATTCAATTGGATCGTGTTTTTTGTCATTTAATGCCTTTAAATTCCCTTGATAGTGGTCTTTAATTTAAACGATGTAAATTATATCATTACATAAAATATATGACTCAGGTAAGGTAGGATTTGCTCATGAAATCGAGCTTTATTTGTACTTTTGACAATCTTTGGCGTTTACTATTTTTTCCTTACAAATAAACCCGTATGCACCTTAACTTTAAAGTGGAATAATTTAAACGTTTTTAACACAAATCTGGAGTCAACACCCAACCATTAAGATTAGAAACACGATACTATTAAATGGCGCAAAATTCAATTTTAACGTGATTTTTGGAACACCCTATATATTCCTTATGATTAACATGTAATTATCATTTAGTACTATAAAATACAACAACCCCAGATGGCAGTTAAAGGGCGAAAAATAGTCTGATGTTGAATAACATTGCCAGAGATCTTTCGACATAGTTAGACTCAAGATATGCGTTAGTAGAGGGTGATCCATTTCGAGGTTCCCTACTTTAAAAAAAAAACACAGAAAATTCAAATTTAGTGGAGAATGTTTATTATCATTTGAAAGAACATTCTTTGGCATTTATTTTTTGAAGATTATGTCTATCAAATGTTGGCCGTTGCTACGTCGCAGATGGTCCACCCGTTGAGTCCAATTTTCGATCACTCGTTCGAGCATTTCGACTGGTAACTGGCGAATGACACGCGTGATGTTTTCCTCCAAGGCCTGAATCGAAGCGGGTTTGTCGGCATAAGCTTTTGACTTTACAAATCCCCACAGGAAAAAGTCTAACGGTGTGATATCAAACGATCTTGGTGGCCAATCGACCGGCCCAAAACGTGAAATTATGTGCTCACCGAAATGTTCTCTCAATAAGTCCATCGATTGATGCGATGTGTGGGAAGTGGCGCCGTCTTGCTGAAACCAAATGTCACCGAGATCACGAGCTTCAATTTCAGGCATCAAATAGTAGGTTATCATACCACGATAACGGTCGCACCGGCATAATTTTTAAAGAAATATGGACCGATGATTCCACCGGCCCACAAACCACACCAAACCGTTGTTTTTTCTGGATGAAGTGGCAGTTCTTCAATCTCTTCAGGTTGCTCTTCGTCCCAAATGCGGCAATTTTGTTTGTTTACACACCCATTGAGCCAGAAATGGGCCTCATCGCTAAACAAAATTTGCCTCGAAAACGTCGGATCTTCTTGGAACTTTTCAAGAGCCCATAGAGCGAAGCGATGTCGCTTGGGAAGGTCGAGCGGCTTCAGTTGTTGCACAAGCTGTATTTTGTATTCTTTCAATTTAAGATCTTGACGTAAAATGCGCCAAGTCGTTCCATACGTCAGTCCGAGTTGCTGCGAACGGCGCCGAATCGACTCTCTACGGTCTTCGTGTACACTCTCAGCTACGGCCGCTATATTTTCGTCACAGCGTGCTGGACGTGGTCTATTCGGTCGAATATTATCCAATAATGAATGCTGGGTCTCAAAGTGGGTGATGGTGTTGCGAATAGTACGCTCAGTAGGCCGATTATGTTGACCATAAGTTGAGCGAAGTGCACGAAACACATTCCTCACAGAACGTGAATTTTCATAATAAAGTTGAACAATTTGTAAACGTTGTTCACGCGTAAGTCTTTCCAATTTTGAAATGCCAAACAATACTAAACAAAAATAATATGACAGCATGACACGACTCTCACGTGATCTGTCAAAAAAGGCTATTGAAAAAAGTATCTCTACTTGGATCACCCGTTATATCCGTTAAGAAGTAATTAGACATTCCCTATCGGTTTACATTTAGTTTCCATTTTAGTTTCATTTCGCATAACATTTCATTAAAATATATTTATCAGTAATAAATGATTGTGTTACCAAACGAAAATTAATAGGTAACTCACATATGATATAAAGGGTCCGCCAAATAACTTTTTTTTTTGAAAATGATATAAAAAAACTGCTGAATATTTTCTCGAATATCTTTTCTTATTTGAAAGTTCAATCCTTCCGGTTAATAATGGAAAATAATTTCATTCAAATGGCTGCCTCGGCTGGCCATGCAGTAGCCTACACGATTGGTCCAATTTTTAAGCAAAATATCGATTGTGTGCAGCTGTATTTCACCAATGAATTCACGAAAATTGTCCTTCAAAGCGTCAATTGTCTCTGGCTTGTCGGCGTAACACTTATCTTTTACGGCACCCCACAAATAATAGTCCAACGGTGTCAAATCGCAGCTCCGAGGTGGCCAAACGTGCGGGTTTTCTGTGCCACAAATGCGACAATTTTGCTTGTTTACATATCCGCCAAGATCAAAATGAGCTTCATCTGAAAAGATGATTTTTTTGGCAAAATCGGCATCTTCTCTAAGTCGATCGCAGGCCCACGTAGCGAAGTGAAAACGCATTGGATGGTCAGTTGGCTTCAACTCCTGAACCAATTGGACTTTGTATGGTCATACCAAGGTCTTTATGCAAAATTCGTCTCAATGATGTCTCCGAAATGTTCAAATGTTGAGAACGACGGTGAATTGATGTTGATGGCGCTTCACGCACACTTTCTGCCACAGCAGCAATATTCTCGGGTGTACGCACTATTTTTGGCTTTTCACGCTTTGGTTTATCGATGAGGATGCCAGTTTCTTTCACTTTTTTTCACAAGAAAACGAACATACGGAGCTGACGGTGCTTCTCTTCTTCCAAAATCCGTACGCAATTTTCGCACACATTCTGCAACATTACCATGATTTTTAATGGTCATTATCCGCGTAACATATTTCTTTTGGTGTTACCCCTAATTACAGCCGTCAAGTAAAGGTTTGACACAACGATTATTTACATTACTTAACTCTTCTGAGCGTACTCGCAATCGGGTTATATGTACTATGTACATAGAAGAATATTCCGCTACACTGTCCCAAAACTTGGTTGTTGGATCCTCCGGGAGGCGATCATTCGATGGGGAAAAGAGAACCTAGTACAGCACTACGAGGTCCTATGCTAAATACGTTTGATTAGGGTGCGGGGGACATCACGCCACGGCGTAGCCGGGCGTAAGAACCTGTTTCTTTTTTTTTTATTTTTGCGTCGCAACCACGCTTAACGCACAAAAAAAAAAAAAGAGATCGCGAAGTTTGTCAGTTTGATTTCAGCACTCAACTCAAGCGGCAGCATCACTAGGACATTAAAGACGATAACAAAATCGCTCCGCGTTACTCGAAAAATGAAAGTCATATTTGTACTATCAATACAAAAGTATTGAGAATAGTTATATATTGTTGCAATTGAACTTCTTTAAGTGTCACGAATTAATTTTGTCCTACGGTGTTTTGGTTTTTATTTTAAGTGCGTGTTATATCGAGACTAATTGACTGCACAACCACCTCTAAAATAAACCGTACAAGTCTTCCGCCACGTTGCATAGTTGAGTGGGTCTAATAAAATCGAACCCATTAAACCATCCCCAGGAAAAAAAGTGAAGAACTTAGTGAACCTACAAAAGACTACAGATTAATTATCGTATCGTCTATCAATATCGATTAAAAGTGACTGAAATCACAAAACCTTTTTTTTTTCAAAAAGATCAAAAGAAAAAAATACAAAATCAAGTGTCTGATATCGATAATAATTAACTCGCCTACGCCCCAATGTAAATTAATACAGGCAGAATAACCATTCAACCCCCTCCACCATTGCGAACCCATCGATCGATTGATTAAATTGATCATACAACAGCAGCCGAAATCCTACCACCCCCTCGGTGCATCAAAGAATTTGCCGACAGAGCAGAAGAACCAACACTCAGTGTGATCGACAAAAAAAAACGAGACATTTTTTTTAAACACCTTTTAAGAGCTTTTAATCTCATTGAAATTATAAGATTTTTTTTATGTTATTTTTTTTTCTATTCTGTAGTAGTTTTTTTTATGTTTACCAATTTTCTCTTTTGTTTACTCATTCTCCCAATCTCAGTTAAATAAAGTGAAAATTATTATTAATTATGTGCGTGTGTGTAGGAAGCTTTTTTCTTATCTCTATTCTTACCTAGTGCACCATCGTGCAGTAACTTTTTTTTCAGCAAATCAAGAAATTCACTTCGGCAGGCTTGACGCAGCGAATCAATCGGTAAGCCTTTTTTTTTGTCATTTGTTTTAGCATAAACACACATGCACTACCATAATTTTGGACAATCTACTTAGTTTTCAATGTTTTTTTTTTATTTGATTGAATGAGGAGATTAATAACAATAATTTAAATATTGAAATTTAGTTATTTGTTTTTCTTGGTAATAGATTATTCTAATTTTTGAATTAAAAGGTGTTGATTCCTCTGACGTCACAACAAGTTGTACTATAGCGAACACATCCACTACCGAATACATCCACCCAAAAGAAATTTCCCTATTTTGGAATTATTGTTGTCATATGAAATGTCAATATGATATGTATACATGAATACCGAATAAAAAACACAATCATTTTATAACGTACACGAAACGGTCGCTTTTTATTAAATATTTCACGTTATTACGGAAATTAACATTTTGCAGTTGTGAACAGTTTTTTTGTCTGTTTAATCCCGAACATTTTGGTCCTTCGAGCCGGATTTTATATTCGCAACATATTCTTTCAATTCACTAACTGCAATCGTTTTTTTTGTTGTTCTCTTACAATAAATCATAAACATAAATTTCGCGAATTAATCATAATTGATACATTATCAATAATTTGTTGAAATTAACGCAAAATAAGTTTTACAATTAAATTGAAATTAGTTTGTTGAATTACAACAACAAAAATAAATCATCATTTTGGAGCGTAGCTGAAGACGATTTATTTTCTGGATCTTGAACTGGATGTTAAGCTGCTGGAGATTGTGTGCTGTGTGTGTGTTTCAACCGGAGCTGCTGTATATTTTGTGTGCTGCCTTTTCATCATCATCTATACGGATTTTCACGTGAGTACATACTTTGTACTATTCTTTTATCTATAAGCAATAAGAGTTTGTTAGATTAAACATGAAACAAAGTACCTAAGCTTAATAGACTACGTACGCAATTAGAAAAGGATATTTCAAATTTCGGCAAACGAGGATCGGGTACTAGAACGGCAAATTATTTGTCAGGCCGTTTGTCAATGCTGGAAAAAACGATGGAGTCAGCCGAAAGTGTGTATGAAGTATGTTTAGGTGATTTGTCAGATGGGGAGGAAGATAAATGTGCTGAAATAGAAGAGGTTTTTGAACAAATTCGGGAATTGTATTTTGAGTACAGAGCAAATTTACTTGATGCGATGGACAAAGTGAAGACAAAGGAAATCAGGGGCGATGTTACCGAAACCGGTTTGAATACAACAGTATCTCATCACAATCCAGATATTCGTTTGAAAGATATTCCGGTGCCGGTTTTCGTGGGTAATTATGAGTCTTGGCGAGGTTTTCGAGATTTGTTCACTTCTTTAGTTCACCATAATGCGTCTCTTACTGAGATACAAAGATTACATTATCTTAAAACTAGTGTGTCGGGCGAAGCCGAAAGAATTTTAGCGCACTTGCCAATTGCTAACGGCAATTACACAAAGGCTTGGGATATTTTAAATGATAGATATGATCATCAGCGATTTCTGGTCAATACCCAATTGAAGTGTTTCTTTAATCAACCGTCCATAACACAAGAACGGTCTGAACCAATTAAAGAGTTGTTGGATACATCAACCGAAATAGTTCATAGCTTAGAGAGTTTGAAGGTACCGGTTCAACATTGGGATGCGGTGCTAGTGTACGTTCTTCTTCAAAAACTGCCGTCAAAAACACAACAGCTTTGGGAAGAAAAGCTGGGATCCAAGGAAAAACCCAAGGAATTGGCATCGTTTGTGGAATTTAAACTGTTTTTGGAGTCAAGATTCCGCACTTTGGAAGCAGTGAGTTACCAGCATGGTAATCCATCTGTAGAATTATCCAAAAAGGTCAACCAGCGAAATTCCTTTCACTCACAGGCTAGTTCATCTAAATATTCGTGCAAGTTGTGCAATAAGGACGCACATTCTATTAGAAATTGCAGTCGGTTTAGAAAAATGAGCGTCCACGACCGCTGTCAAAGCATAGGTAGACTAGGTTTGTGTAGAAACTGTCTTGCATACAGTCACAGCTCCGAAAAGTGTCCGAGTACCCATAGATGTCAGTACTGTCAGCAGCCACACCATTCACTCTTGCATTATTTTCCACAAAACGTTCCACATGTTGATCATCCGTCGCATACTTCCTCCTGCAATATGGTAACAAATGTTAAAAGGTCCTCAAACCCAAACAATATGAATGTTCTTACCTCAGCTGTTAATCCAAATGCTCCCAGTTTCAACCCTCCGAATATGGAACATTCTACATCAATGCAGCGTCATGCTCCGAATAGCCAACCGTCGGACAAAGAAACACCATGTTGTAGCACGTCCATCAATACTTATCACTCTGTGCCACATGCGTCTACCCAAGTTATGTTGGCCACAGCTATTGTGAAGGTAATCGGATCGTCCGGGAAGGAGATTACACTTCGAGCATTGCTTGATTCAGGTTCTGAAGCTTCTTTTATAACAGAGTCTGCTTTTCAACTTTTACAATTGAGTCATCAAACGACTTATGTCGAGGTTTCTGGGTTAGGTTTGGTCAGTAGCGGCACATGTAAGAAGGTCGTTGATATAACGATCGGTTCAAATCACTCAGCCTTTAAAATCTGCACCCAGGCTCTTGTGTACAAGTCGCTATCTGGGCATATCCCGGCCCGGAGCCTTCCAGTTGCTGATTGGAGGCACCTCGATGGCTTGAGCTTAGCCGATCCATTCTTTTTTAAGCCAGCCAAAATAGATTTGTTGTTAGGCAGCGACGTGTTAGCTGACATACTCTTGCCAGAATTGGTTAGACCAAATGATGCCAACTTGCCTTTGGCACAAAAGACCAAACTGGGGTGGATTCTTTTTGGACGTGCACCCTTTTCGTCTCAAAAGGTAAAGAACTTCCACCAAACGTGCACCCTTGATGTGATGGTGCAAAAGTTCTGCGAGTTAGAGGAATCTCCTTTTAAAAATCCAGAAATACCGGAAAATATAGCTTGTGAGGAACACTTCTTAAAAAACGTCAAGCGCTTATCCAATGGACGATGTGAAGTCGCCCTTCCCTTCAAAGGAAATGTTCGTCCGGTGCTTGGGCGTTCGAGAGAAGGTGCTCTGCGGAGATTTAAACAATTAGAAGGACGTCTGGTAAAAAACAAAAACCTACAAATCGATTACTCAACGGTCATTGAGGACTACATACGTTTGGGTCATATGCACGAAATGGAGGAAGAAATGGTAAAAGGTCAACCCCACTATTACTTGCCACATCACGCGGTCATAAAAGAGAGCAGTTCTTCAACAAAGTTGAGAGTGGTCTTCGATGCTTCCTTTAAGACGTCAAATGGAAAGTCGCTCAATGACACGCTGTTGGTGGGTCCTACTCTACAAATAAACATTCTCGATGTCATCTTGAGGTGGAGGCTGTACAGGTTTACATTTACAGCTGATATAGAGAAAATGTACCGCCAAATCTCGATGAACGAGAGAGATTCCATATACCAACTTATATTGTGGCGAAAGGATCCATCCGAGGTTCTAAAAACATATCGGCTCAACACAGTCACTTTTGGGACAGCATGTGCTCCATATTTGGCAATTCGCACATTGAATTGGTTAGCAGAAGAGGCCAGTTCACAATACCCGAGAGCTGCAAGGATGGTACGCGAGGAGATGTACGTGGATGACCTTATATCTGGAGCTGATACCAAACAAGAGGCAGAGAGGAAGATCGAGGAAATCAACACCATGCTTGAAGCTGCGGGACTTAATTTACGTAAGTGGGCGTCAAATTCGGAGGACCTGATTCAAGCTGTACCCCCTCAGGACCGGGAGGTTAAGTACTCTCTGCCATCGGAAGGTTCCTGTCAGCTAAAGACCTTAGGAATTCATTGGCTACCTGAAACGGACCAATTCCTTTACAGTTTCGTCCCACCGAATCAACGAGAACCAACGAAGAGGTCAATTTTGTCCACGATAGCCAGGCTTCTTGATCCGATGGGATGGATCTCGCCCTGTATTATAAAGGCAAAATGCCTTTTACAATCGCTATGGGTTAAGAAGATGGCATGGGACGAACCAATAGATAAAGACATCCTCCGTGATTGGAACGCCTTTTTTGAAGACCTTGAAGCAGTTAACCACATTCGATTACCTCGATGGGTGCATGCTGGAGGCCGATACAATAATGTGGAACTGCACGGATTTTGCGACGCGTCGGAAAAGGCTTATGGAGCTGCGGTCTACATTCGCGTACTTGATGAAAAAGGAAAAATTCACATGAGTTTGATGCTTTCAAAGACAAGAGTGGCTCCCGTCAAACCGGTAAGCATTCCACGTTTGGAGTTATGCGGAGCAGTAATTTTAGCGAAATTACTTAACCACGTTGCAAGGGTCCTAAATCTGGAGGAAAACAAAGTGCACGCGTGGACAGATTCCACAATTACCCTCTGTTGGATCAAGTCACCAACATCACGATGGGAAACATTCGTCGGAAACCGAATAGGAGAAATTCAACGGCTGACAAAGCCCTCCATGTGGAAACACGTCCCAACCGAGCAGAACCCTGCAGATCTAGCGTCCCGAGGAGTACTGCCCTCATTGCTTATACCCCAAGATTTATGGTGGAATGGACCATTCTTTCTGCACTCGTACTGGGATTTCGAGGTGCCGAGTCAACCAACGGATTTTTCAACAGAGGAAGGTCAAAAGCGGACACAAGTTCATCGTGTTGAGATACCAGAAAACCCGATTCTTCTCCTGATAGGTAGGTCCTCTAATTTTAACAAATTGATAAGGATAGTTGCATATTGTCACAGGTTTATTAAAAACTCTCGCCTACACCACCCTAATCTTGACCATTATAAACGCAGGCAAAAAACCCTAATTGACGACCAAGGCAGCAAACCCTTTACGCCGAAGGAGCTTGAAGATGCGACGAAATGTCTGCTGCAAATCGCACAAAGGGAAATGTTTCCAGAAGGTATTAATAAAGCAAGAGGTATGGCGTCATTAAATCCGTTTGTAGATGGAAACAGGATCATTCGTGTGGGCGGAAGACTGAGGCATGCCAACATACCCTACGAACAGCAACATCCTATCATATTAGACCCACGGCACACAATCACAATGCTTATCATACGAGAGTCACATAGAAAAACTCTACACGGAGGTATTCAACTGATGATGGCACAATTACGACAAAGGTACTGGATATTTCAACTTAAGAGAGCTGTCAAAAAACATATCAACAGCTGCACGATCTGCTACAGATATCGAAGCAAAAATGCTCAGCAATTAATGGGAGAATTGCCAGCTGCCCGAGTCACAGCGTCAAGACCTTGGCAACTCAGGGAACAAAGTGGAATTTCATTCCCCCCGCTTCTCCTCACTTTGGAGGTTTGTGGGAAGCAGGAGTGAAGAGTGTCAAGTTCCACCTTAAGAGAATTGTCGGAAATGGGACTTTAACATTTGAGGAACTCGCAACGCTTTTATATCAAATAGAAGCATGCCTTAATTCGAGACCCTTATGTCCCTTAACAGAGAACCCTGATGACTTTAACGCATTGACACCTGCACACTTTCTAATTGGAGAAACTCTTTTCACGATTCCTGAACCCGATTTAACAATAGCCAAACAAAGTTATACCGACCGATGGAAGACGATTCAAGCGCATTTGCAGATGTTTTGGAAGCAATGGCAGACAGAGTACTTGAGCCGTTTACAACAACGACCGAAATGGTTGAATATTCAACCCCAACTCAAGGTAGGAGATCTGGTTTTAATTAAGGATGAACGACTGCCTCCATCTAAATGGAGCCTTGGACGTATCCTAGAAACATACCCTGGAGCAGACAAAATCGTACGGGTAGTAAAAGTTAAAACCCAACAAGGTGAATTCCGACGACCAATTACCAAATTATGTCCACTACCAACCAACGAAAATCCACAATAACATACACATCAACTGGTCAAACACCAAAATCGACAATATTCAACATAAACAATAAACAAACCCCGAAAGAAAACTTTTCAACACTACTTTTATCATACAAAATGCTACTCAAACATACTCTAACCAACATGCAAAAGAAACTCAACAGTCATTCGAGAATAACCCTTTTGCTACCACACCCAAACATCCACTCACACTTTCATACACTCAAGCGTTCACCCACACGCATCACAAATATACAGTCCATTCACTTTACCCAAACTCTGGGTTACACAAAACAAAACAAAACAAAAAAAAAAAATAGTTGGTTCGATCCATTCATACCCACAATGTACCACACAACACACACACATACACACAAATATGAACGAGAACGAAAACAAAATCAAAATTATTTTATATTAAATATTATTTAATTTAAATTATTCAAATTTAATTAAACTCACCTGAATCGATCGGCACACAATAATCACACACAAACTTAATAATTACACGATTAAAATCACTCACTACCGACAGTGAAAACGATCACTGATGGCTACTACACAACGCGACATTCTGCTTCTTCACTACGCACCAAACCTGTTTACCCATCGTCTTCACCATCACCACCCACACCCATGCTCTACAAGTACACAATACTACACAGCCGCCGGCCGTCGCGTCGTATGAAATTGCGTCCCGATCTCATAGTTTTTGAATGGGAAAGGTATGCGAAATCATTGCCCATGAAAATCAAAACATTGGTGGGAACGGTACTTTGCGTGGCTAAAAGAGGTTGCAGTGCTGAGCGCAGTAGAGCAGTAGTTTTTTTTTTTTATTTGTGTTTATGATCGCATTTAACTGTCGTTTGTACAATACATTAATGTTTCTTCTCTTTGCATGGAAACCACACGAGCAAATCAGACACCAACAACAACAAGTCAAAAGCATGAACGTGATGATGAACTTCGCTCATCGGTGGGGGAGAATGTTGATTCCTCTGACGTCACAACAAGTTGTACTATAGCGAACACATCCACTACCGAATACATCCACCCAAAAGAAATTTCCCTATTTTGGAATTATTGTTGTCATATGAAATGTCAATATGATATGTATACATGAATACCGAATAAAAAACACAATCATTTTATAACGTACACGAAACGGTCGCTTTTTATTAAATATTTCACGTTATTACGGAAATTAACATTTTGCAGTTGTGAACAGTTTTTTTGTCTGTTTAATCCCGAACAAAAGGAGTACCTAATTAAATAAATTAAATTTTGCTAATATTATTATTTACATGATCTTTACTACATTATTTACATTTACCCTAATTTTTATAAAAGCCCTTAGGTTTTATATTTTTTTTATATTAAATTTTGTTGGTTCTTCCCAATAAATATGTATTATGAATTTAACATACATAACTAGTACGAATAAAACTAGCTTGATGTCTAATTAAGGATATAAATTACATGTCTCATTTCGATGGCTGAGTTGTGTGGTCCTTCGTGTTAGAAGCTTAGGACTTTCTTTTGGGTGCAAGTTTTAAATTTTTTTTTTAGCGGAATTTGCACATGGTAGGGTGGGTACAGACCCGCTACGAGGACGACCCCCTGTTCCTCCCGTGGTAATCAATGCAGATGTTATTTTTTTTAGTTTATTTTTTTTTGTCCCTTTAGATATTTAATGCATGCAATTTCTTTGTGTAGTGGTGATATTTCGGTGTTTCGGTTGCAAGAACCCCTCCCCCCGACGAGCTTCAGCTAAGACTAGGCATGCAACCCGCATCCAGACTACCGAAAATGTTCCCTTTTCTTCCTTCTCCTAACTCCTATGCCTTAATCATAATTCCCTATGTCTTTTCGTCTATTTTTTTCATCATTTCCCTATTATTCCCCAATTATCGTCACCTCCATTACAGATTTTCAAAGTAATGTCGCAATATTTCCCAGCGTTGTTCAAGCATATACACAACCATATTCGTTCAGCGGAAGGATAAAACTAATAATCTGTCAAATCAGACATGAGCTAAGTATTACCGTTCACGAAATAAGCACTAGTTGAAAAAAAAACGTTAGATGGCGGACCCGCTATAACAGCTTATTCATAAGAAGTACATATACCCCTCAGAGCTATAAACCAAATTAGCTAACTGAGCAGGAAATGCAAACTACTTACATGGTAATTTGCCTTCAGGAAAATTCCATGATTGAATCCCTCTGGATATGAAAAAAATCCTTAATTAGAATGGGGAAATGCTGAATTCACGTGTAGGTCTATTTCTATGGAAATCTATTTATACAAACAGCTCCTACGGCTATAGCAAATGCAGAATTTCAAACATCTCACAAGTTAGTACCTATAAATGCTTTCAACGTTTACTGGATTTTTGTTTAAAAACCTCATGAGTTCTTAAAGCTTAAAATTTAAGCATTAAGAATATTTCTAACATGAATTAAAATATCTAAGCTTCTCAAGGTTACTTCGGAATTAAAATGGAGTTTCCATTTTACAGATACCAACCTCTGTAGTTACATGCAAACCAACTTCATTCCCAAGAAAACAGGATATAAATCACTGGTCATTCCACATGCACCACATAATTTGTATGTTTACAGATTTTCCTGTGACCATAGCACATGGGATATTATTCTATTCGAATCGATAGATACAAAGCCAATGAACCAACATTCCATCGTTGTCCGAGTGAAGGAGATAGCGTGTCCTTTCTATGGTTACGGGATGGAAATGAAAAAAAAAAAACAAATCAAGGCCAGCAAAGGATTTGCACTAAAGATGTGGAAATACATTTCACCGCAGGATATACTCTTATTGAAATGAAAAGATTTAGCGCTCACTCAATGTGGCAAGGCCGAGTGTAATAAAGGCGAAACATGTCCTCAGGGCATTTTCATTTGTGCTAGAATGAAATTGATTTATATACATCGACGACTTGGAAACGATAAACCAGAACATTAGATGGATTTAAAAATTTGATGTGTAGGCGTCACAATTTTTTTTTGTAATTTCAACGTCATTATATGCGCTGATGGATTTGTAGATATCTCGTTTTATTTTGCGTAAAGGGGCGCATCATTTGATGGGGCTTGAAAAAAGGATATGACTGGTTTTAATCAATATATTTGATTAAAAAAATGTGATGATAAATTTTTAAAACTTTACTGAGATATTTTAAATGGAAGCAATTTATAACAGGGCAAAATGATCAATGTAGTCCAAACATTTTTTTAAGCTAAATTTTAGTTGTTGTCTACTTTAGGAAATAAAGAATATCGTCTGTTTTTCTTAAAGAGAATGTATCAATCATCGACCACGATTTAACGTTTAGAATTCAAAGATTCCGAATGCAAATTATGGCTTTCACGTTTAATATAATCGTAATCACCATCGGGAAAGAATCTGGTGGTTGCGGATGCACTGTCCCGTAACTCTACATGGGAAATGAAAAATAAAGATGAGAATAAAGTAAAAGAGACGTTTGTCAACAGCACAATCTATGAGTTGCTGCATTATAAGAATAAGGCTAGCACAACTGGAAGATCCAACAATAGCACATGTAATCAAATTTTGCAAAAAAAAAAAAAAATCTTACAAAATATCTTTTCTAAGTAGGATAATGTAAAGTATGGCAGTACAGCTCTTATTACCCACAGTACCAGGACTATAGAAAAAAGTTGGTTATAACACCCCAACGCAGGGCACGTTACATTGGCGTAATTTTGAAAATCATGTGTAAGGCACGAACGAATCCTTGCTAAGGACCGAGGTCCAACTAGCACTTCTTGTATTCCAAAGTCTATGACTCCATAGACCTCAGAATACCATATATACGTTCGCGCGAAATATGGTAACCACAACCACCACGATACTCCCAGAAGGGGGCCAAAAATATTAATCTGGATAAGCCATGCAGTCCGAGGACTACATGGCTAAGGACTCCAGATTCCCGTGGTACCAGATTATAGCCTCTAGTCAATCTGCGAACGATCATCTTTATGCCTTCCTTACAACCCAGTCCTGATTCTCTAAGTTACTGAGCACGACTACTAACTGTAGCCAGTGATCAGCAGCAGCACCATGCTACTTTTCCAACTTCATGAGCCCATACGTAATCAAAATTAATTAAAGTCATGATTATCTGTATGCCCTCGGTGTACCCCGTTACAGCAAATTTTAGCAGTCATTTACCATATGGACGTGTGACCTTCATGACGATGATTTTGGTTGGTTCGCTCTGGGCTTTCACAGATCACCTGCTATGACACCATTTGTAGTAGATCGCCTTAGAACCGAACGACATGATACTTAGCTTTACTGCGGTTTCGTCCATGCACAAAGATGCTCCCAGTAGGGAGCCAGCCCTGCCTGGGGTTCAAAAGTAAGAGTAGGTTCTCGGCACATATACAATTCACTTAGATAGTTAAATGCAAATTCCTAATGCGCCAATCGATATGATGGCCTAGGAGCTCCAGAAACTCCAAAGGAATGGAAGAGTTTATTTAGCGATGCGTTCAATTCGAGACATCAACTATTAATTCCATCCCAAATGACAAAACACCCTTGGAACACTTTACCCATGGACTTCTATTCTAGAAACCCGTATTAAGTCAGATTGGAAACTTCGGAATGAATATGGGCCTCAACCAAGGACCAGAGCAGGACTGGGATAATCAAGGTCTTGTATAGAATATCCTTAGTAGTTCGAGGGAAGGATTTACTTCTGCATTTCCTATAAGTTTGAAAGTGAACGGTTTGAGGCGCTCACATAATAAAGCAGATAGCATTATCTAGGCGATCTTGAGAAGGCTTGTGCCCCTGTAGTTGAGGTCCAGAGGATTATTTTTAACTTTCTCTTACAAAGAGAAAGATATTGTTTTCGTGAAAATTTTCGACCTCGAGATTTTGATTGATTCTAACATTACGATGATAGCGGAGCCTAAAAAAGTGGTTTTTGGAATTCCGTCCGTCGGTCCGTCGGTCTGTCGGTCCGTCGGTCCGTCGGTCCGTCGGTCCGTCGGTCCGTCGGTCCGTCTGTCCGTGATCGTCTCCCCAGCCTAAACGGCTAGACCGATTTTCTTCAAACTTCGTATACAAGCTAGTTTTAGTCATAATTCTAGGCCATTTTTTTTGTTTGCTTTTAGCCATGTTAATAATGGTACCTGCCATACAAAAATTACACATAACCTCAATTTTCTCGAAAACGGCTCTAACGATTTTGATTAAACTTTATATATACTATAACCATATTAGCTTCAACAAAACTGCATACCCAGTTTTTTCGAGAAAATCCATATAACGGATTTTGTCATTAAGGCCATATAAGGAAAATTGATAATTTCTCGCAAACTGTTATGTCAAATTGAATGAAATTCAATATATATACTACTATTACAGCTTGAAGCAATTCCACATAATTAGTTTTAGCCCAACTATCACTAAACGGAATGTTCAGTTTTGGCCAATAACGGAAAATCATTATTATTCACATTGACATCGATTTCTTCATATATCGGAGTAAACGTTCGTATAAACTCATTTCGACATTATTTATATCATTAATCAAAATGCGTACTATTTGATCTAACGCCTAACTCGCTGTGAAAGAGAAAGTTGCGTACGACCCAGTCGTGCACCCACCACTCGTTTTCATTGTGGATGTGATACAGCCGGTCTCTAGATCCAGGCTGTGCGGTTTGGATAACGGATAAGGTCTTGTACCCTTTACCCGAGATATCGCATAGTTTGTAATTGTCGCCGGATATTTACAGATGAAATGGGAGAGGGTTTCTCTCTCATTTATCTTCCCCCCACTGCGGCATTGGGGGTTGTATTAGATCCCTATTTTGCCCGCATGGTCTCCAATTGGCCTGTACCCCGTGACTATCGCCGTAATTCTTCCGATATCCCGGCCGGTTCTATTTAGTAGGTCGTTTGTTCTGTTCTTGTCGCAAGAAGGCTATCTCTTCCTCGATATGACGGAATTTTTTAAACTTCCCCATTTGGAGTCGGCCTTCTTCAGGAAGTATGAGTGGATTTGTTCCTTAACCACACCTAGGGGGATATGGACCCTTGCCCAAATGAACCGTGTAGAGCTGAGCCTTGCCTGGCCAACTCTTCTGCACGCTCTTTTTCTTCAATATCACTGTGCCCTCGAAGGGAAGTGTGACCCTGAAGCGTTCGCCCAGGTTGGCAAGTTTGTCCCGGCATTCCTGTATCATATTAGTAGTGGTAGCCGATTTGGGGGCCTTAATGGCCGCTTGACTATCTATGACGATATAAATATTTTGATTTTTCTTTGTGTCACGCCCCAGTAGCGTGCAAGCCTCTCGGACAGCCTGTAGTTCCGCTTGGAAAACGCTGGATAAATGCGGTAGGCGGTATGATACAGTGGGAGATTATTCGTCATCCCCTTTTAACAGTCTGCCGAGGTAAAAAACCCATCAGTTTTGGCTGAACTTTTTGCTTGTTGACTTCGAAATAAGATGCTGATAGTTATTAAACGTAAGGATACACGCTCCTTAAAGGATTTAGCAGATATTTCTATTATCATGTAATTTGTTCATAAAAGTTCTGCATTCCAAATTAGACTTTCAGTATGTTCGGACATCAAAAAAATTGGATTCACAGCTTTTGTCTATCGCAATGTGAACAATTTGAAAGGCGTTTTGCAGCCTAAGTACTTTGCCAGACTCGGTGTTATTAGGCTGTGCTTTTCGACAATACTGCTGAAGATGTCAACTCTTCCTACCTTTCCGTTTAAATCTTCCAGAAAGATTGTTATATTGTACCTCGATATTCGCGCATAGGTTTTGATCCCCAACTAACAATTATTCTTCTAGAAGGTACAAATATTTAATTCCCACAAGCAATTATTTCTATAGGCCTTATATAGTACTTGTGCGTGGAGGTTATTTGGGTAGAAGCTTGTTTAAGACATTATGCAGGAAAATTCACAAGCATAACCGAAGTTATGATAGCGTAACTTCTGTAAGGTTGTTTTTTAGTCATAAGACTTCCTACAAGTAATATTGCTGGAGGGGAAATAGCTTCGATAGTGCTTTTTCGAAGCGAAATTGTTAGTTGGGTCAAGACTCAAGAGCTCGTAGAAAACGTCCATAGCAATGTAATCTTTTTCCTCTATCGGAGAGTCTGCGAAAGATAGTCTGATATTGGCAAATTAGGACGTTTGATGTCTTCTTAATAAGTCTTGCCTAATTCTGTCGCTTATAACAAATCCGATTTCGAACAGTCGTTATTTGTACTCACTATAAAACGGAACAAAATGGATGTCACCTGATTGAGTATTTAACAACCACCAACCTAGAGGGCTAGTTCCAATGTGACCCCTATTACATGGTGCGATGCAGTACAGTCAGAGTGCTTAAAGTTGAATCTGATTTTTTCCTCGTTGCAGACAAATTTGGGGTTCCAGTTTCCAACGTATGGTGTAGAAAAGAGACTTCACGTCGGTCGTCATTGAGAACACGATATAGCAAGAGTCTGTTAGGAATAACTTAGTAAGTGATTTCTTCCTGTACCCTGATCCTCGACCAATAGCAACGGCCCGTGGATAAAGTGTCGTACCATCTTTAAAGAGTAAGCGCAATTCATCATAGCATAACAGTTCCAAAAAATGTGACCGAAGGGGAACATATTAACCAGCTATATCGCAAACCTGCGGTGAGCAGTAAGAATTTCGAGCCAGATGAAAATCCTGAGTAGGACTAACGCTGCTCCAAGTTCAGGGAAATCGAAGAGTATCGCGACAAGAAAATAATGCGTCAAGTCTATAAAAATGCGTTTTATATAAAGAAAAGCCTTAACAAAAGCCTTAAAAATTTGAAACGCAGGGTCTACAATATAATTATGGCTACCTACTCACTAGGGAATTTTGGGCAATTATTGAGAGACTAATGAAACCCACACACCCGCAGTCAACAGAGAGGCAACGCTCCCTTAAATGCTTATCTACTGAACACCTTAGCCTATCAGTCCTACTCCGCAGCGCAGAGTATTCCCAAATAAGCCGAAAAGTGAAGCAAAAATAATGCACTTTTGATCGAAAAAATCTTCGTCGTATTTTTGGTCATGTATGCGAGGAAGGCGAATATAGGAGATTCTTATAAGCTGTGCCATGATATGAATTAGGTTCGGGTTGACAAAGAAAATCGAATCTCCATGTTAAAGTTCAAGCAATTTGTGAAGCCAGGATTCTTGGAATGGATGACTGAAAGCAATGTGCGGAGGATCGAATAAGTAATAAGGATGCCTTGTCTCCAAAAGAGACTCTCAAGGTAGTGCCAACAGTGAAATGTATGAGTAAACTCCAATACTTCTTCTGTATCTCTCTAAATATACGAAGACGGTGAATTATTACAGGCCTTGGCCTTATTTCAATTTATTTTGTAGTGAATCAGATTTGCAAAAAAAATGGGGTGCACTCTCTTTCTCTGTTCTACAGCTACTGATTTAATTGCGATATATACAAGGTGGGCCAAAAGAGATCACCCTATTGGAAGATGCTCTTATTTTTGCAAATGGCCGCCAATGTCAAATCTGTTTTGACATTTATGGACTATGGCAGATGTAGACTACAAGTGAATAAGCCATGGAGAGATACACTCCCCAATAACGCGGAATAATCGTTTCTATTTTTTTGCGTAACAATCTGTCTGTAGTGTTGGCGCAGAGCGGATTCCGTCACCGATTCCCCGGCCATCAGACACCGACTGCGCAAACACTGCGCTGTTTGGCCACCAACCTTGAAGAGTATGGGACCACACGAGACGTTGCCAAGAGTGGCCGGCCCCTGTTGCCGAGGATGTAGAGCTGTTGCCGGAAACATCGACCAGACGCTGTGCCTCGCATCAGCTGGTCTTCCTTAAGGCGAATTTTGGTCAAAGACTTGCGCAAGTTCCCATTCATAGTCCAGTCCGTGCATCAGCTGCTGCCTGTCGACCGCCAAACGCGTGTAACTTACGCCCAGACCATCCTCAATCTCGAGGACGAAGTGGACGATTTTTCGACGTGAACAAGTAAAACTATCGCTTCTGGGGCACCGAAAATCCACGAGTAAGCACGATGAGCCATTACACCAGCTCAAAGTAACTGCATGGTGCGCTGTTCACGCTCGAGGAGTCATCGGGCCATTTTTTTCGAGGACGCCGCTGGTCAAAAGACTACATTGGACGATGCGCACTATAGAGCCATATTAACCAAGTTGTTTCTGCCCAATTGCACGAATTAGGACTAGAGTACATGTGGTTCCAACAGGACGGAGCAACGGTACACACTGCGCGAGCCATTTATAAAAAAATGAGAGCCACACAACATCGGATGACATTTTTTGGCCCACTTTGTAGATACAATAACGATTTATTTTATGATTTAAAAGATTGAAAAACTAAGAGTTGTAAAAGACTTCAAACATTACAATAAGGGATTCACACTCGTATAATGGATCACCATTAGTCAAGGTATTAGGTATAAAAATTCGTTGCCTTCTCATTTAAACCCAGCAAACATAACCTAAATCAGCTTTATCTAACTCATATATCTATCGCTTTTGATGTAGTTAAAGCCTTAAAGTCAGAAGGCAAGTCGTAAAAAAGGGTTTTAAACGACAAAGGAGGGTAAAGAGACTTCGTCGGATTAGAAAATTATGGAAATCACAAAAGCTTATATAACTTTGCATAAAATGTTTAAAGAAAAACAATTTTTTGTCAAAATGCCTGTAAAAATAAATGTTTTACAAAACGTACATTTTCTTCTAAGCATGCCTTAAAAAGAGTTTTTTTATACTTTCCGTGTGGTTGTATTTTAATCAACAAATGTAAATTTGACTTGCTGACCTTATATGGTATTAACATATCCGGAATTCCAAAGAATATCTACGGTTAAGTCTGCTTTACATGTTAATCTTCAAAGGCATAGTATTCGACAAAACCTTCAGAGGAATACTACTTTAGCATGCATGATGAAAGAGTTGATTTAAGCTCTAAACTTGCTACGTATAGTATGCGCCTCCGAATGTGCAAATATGTAAAAATCCATCTAAAGGATTATTCTTAACATTACTTTGATGTGTGTAATACACTCCTATCTTGCGGTCGAATTAAACCTACTTCATTAGAAACCTTCAAACAAAACAAGATTCATATGTATGGATGTCCTATCATAATTTTATCTCACCACCCTATAAACCTCCACTAACACTATCCTATTCAAATAAACTTTTCTGTGATTAAACCTCCTGAGGACATAAACCATCTTTCCAAAGCTGTTAACCACACATTCACAAGTCAACTCCCAAAAGCCCCGAAGGCAATACACATTACCCAACCTTGATCCAACCCAACACAGAGCAACTTATTCAAAAACTGTGTCGAGTTCAAACGCAGAAACTAATGAATAATATCCCAACATCAGTAAAGCGATCCACTGAGGACTCATATCGCAGTTTTTTGGGTTGGAAGAACTAATTCCACATTAACGAACGGTATCCTTTATTTCATCGACAATAAAGAAACCCCCATCCGTGCCAACTTGATTGGGATTATGACAACTTGTCGATTCCTCCACAGGCTCAACATCAAGATGTGCAATCAACAATAAAACACATTACCGCACCCACATCGAAATGGCCTGTGAAAACCACAAACCTCGTAAAATCACTTCACATTCACACATCCCGCATCTTTCTGGAGGACTGAGGACTCTGCGGTATAAAACATCCACCTACCTATACAAACAAAGCAATTTATTGTACATCCTACACACAACTACGGATTGAAATGTATACTTGGTGAACCGATGTCGCTTTTGAAATTTCCATCTGCAATCGATTTTCTCATTATTCCGAGGATTTCGGGTGGAACCTACACGCAACCAGGCTCATCCCCAGCTTTATCCATGTAGGAGGCCTAACCTAGAGTCGAGTGTCATTAGTGGGACTGTAAAGTGAATGAAAAGCACCTTGTTAACTATTTGAGTTTTACGATTGGATTATTTGACAGATACACGCCTATATACTCGAATCCAATGTGTCCCTGTCTGTATTTTCTTTTTTTGATGAATAAATGTTAGTCGTCCTTTGAAACGAGGCGTACGTACAAGTATTGTGTATTGTTGAGATTGAACAATTCTAGTCAAAGCTGTTGTTACACGGTTATTGGTTGATGCGGTATCATTAGCCGGTGATTGGGGATCGTAAACTCTAAACTCTGAACTTTGTTTTATGGGTAGATACTTATTTGCATGTATTTGTAGTAATGAGATTGAATGACAGATGTTCAACTGTATCAGGTTGTGAATTTGTTGAATGCTCGACGGGGTTGTGTAATCTGTAGTGCGGTATTTAATTACAAACGGAATGGCATATGTGGATATTAATTAATTAAAATAGCTGTACAGTTAAACTCGGTTAAGTGGTTTACTTTTAAGTAGGTACCCGTTTTGGGTATGTATTAGGGTGGAGCACTGATGTATGAGAATTTTTTTTGTTGTGGTTCAGAGTTGCAATAGGGGGGATCGCTGCCTTATATTGAAGTTCAAATAAATGTAGTTTTTTGATTGAATCGGTGAAGATCTTCTGCTTCCGCACAGACCTAAACAATTAAAAATTAAAAGAAGATTTTCGTACAAGTACCTAAGGTTAAGGCTAAATGATAAAACATGAAAATAATTCGATAGTACATTTTTTTTTATTTTTAGGTATAGAGTTTTGATAATAAGAGTGTAATTCAATATAAACATACAGGGTGGCGCACCAATTGTGCGAAATTCAAATAACTTTTTTTTTAATCGATGTATTTCAGTTATTTTTTTTTATTGGTTAGAAAATTAAATTTTATTTTAAATAGTTAGTTGTTTTTAAAGATTATAGATCGCAAATGACCTCCACGCTCTCCCACGCATTTGCGGCACCTGATCAAAAAATTATTCATTGCGGCCTGAAGAGTTGAAGTTGGGATCGCCTCAATTATTGTCGTTATGGACTGCTTTAATTCAGTTAAATTCCTGGGCTTCGTTTTATACACCTCTTGCTTGACATAACCCCATAAAAAGAAGTCTGGTGCAGTCAGGTCAGGTGACCTTGGGGGCCAGCGAAGAGTGGAGTTCCTAGAAATTAATTTGTTTGCGAATTTTTTGTTTAGCTCCGCCATAACTGGTCTGGCTATATATGCAGTTGCTCCATCTTGCTGAAACCAAACGCTGTTGAATGGTATACGTCTTCGGCGCAGTTCTGGGTAAAAAAAACTCCTTCAACATCTTTAAATAACGGTCCCCATTGAAAGTAACGGTTACACCGTTTTCTTCAAAGAAGTACGGCCCGACAATACACCTTGATGAAACTGCGCACCACACAGTGACTCGTTCTGGGTGCAGTTCCGTCTCATGGAGCATTTCTGGATTAGACTCTTTCCATATACGGCAATTTTGCTTGTTTACATTGCCGTTAAGATCAAAATGGGCCTCATCAGACATGAACAAACAATTGATCAATGTGTTGTCTTCTTCGGCCATTGATATCATTTTTTGGCAAAATTCCAGGCGAACAGGCAAATCCTGAGGGTTTAACTTGCTAGGAATTTGGACTTTGTACGGAAACAAGTTTAAATCGTCATGAAGTAACCGTTGTAATGACCGTCTACTAACTCCAATTTGCCCCGATAAGTTTCGGGTCGAAACGCTCGGATTGGCCTGTATTGCAGATGCTACTGCTGCGATTGTATCCTGAACCCGAACATTGGCATCTCGATGGTACGGCCTTCGTGCGATGCTTCCAGATTCGGCAAACATGTTTACAAACCTCATAATGGTCCATCTACTCGGGGGATTACCGCCAAACTCCCGCCTAAATTCCCTTTGGACGGAAATGACGGACTGCAAAGCATGGTACCGTTGCACTATCAAAATTCTTTTCTCCGTATCCCAAGCATCCATTTTTATAAATCTAAATAGTAACCTACAAAATAAAAAAAAATAAGCCGATTACTCACACAGAAAAAAAGTTATTACGTTTTATTTTTGTAGCACGATTCGTGCGCCACCCTATAAAAATATTAATTATATTATTTTATTCTCATAAAAAAATGTTTAACATGTTTGAAAATCTCGTTTTGTCTCAAATTTAGGCATTATCTTCCGTGATTCTATTTTGGCCTTAATTGCGGCTAGTCGAGTCTTTTTTGTGTATTGAGAAGTGCCAGCTTCCGTCGTCATCTTTACAGCTCGTTCAATAGCTTGGATATGTTGCGTTGCATCTTTACACGATGGTTTGTTTTTAATATAGAACCAAGTTACGATGGATAGGATCAGGTATAATGAAGAGAAAAAAATTTGACATTTATTACAGCTGCAATAAAAGATTGCATGTATTAGGATGCGGATTCGTCGTGGGAAATCGGCTTAGGACAAAAGTCATTGTCTTCAAGCCGATAAGTGATCGCCTTTCTGTGATCCGCATCAAAGCTACGTTCCAAAACATAAGCCTAATATGTGCACACGCCCCTAGCGACGAGGCTGAAGATCCCATCAAGGAGGAGTTTTATGACCTACTGGATGGACCCTACGGAGTCTGTCCGGAGTATAACGTAAAAGTTGTACTCGGGGATTTCAATGCTGAAGTCGGAATGGAAAACATCTTTGGCGGTTAAATTGGCAAGCACAGAATCCACGAAACGACAACAGACAACGGCTACCGACTAATCGATTTCGAAGCACTAGGTTCCCATGCTAAGGATTCACACAGCAACCTGACGCTCTGTAGACGGTCGAACCGCCAACCAAATCGATCATGTGCTAATCGATGCGAGGCACACATCCAACATCCTCGACGTGCATACATTCCTAGGGGCAAATGTCGACGCTGACCATTTTCTTGTCGCGGCCAAATCCAGTACCCGACTGCCAAGGTAACCGTGTGCTGGCTACAGTGGTATTTCATTCCTAAGCGAAGTCAATTAACCTTTGTCTGTTGTAGAATGTGCTTTCCGACAACATTGGCAAAGACGTCTCTCTTCCTACATTTTCGTTAAAATCTTACATCACGATTTTTATATCGTTCCCAAGGCTAAGGATTCACACAGCAACCTGGCGCTTTCCAGACTATCGAACCGCCACCCAAATCGAACATGTGCTAATCGATGCGAGGCACACATCCAACATCCTCGACGTGCATACATTCCGAGGGGCAAACGTCGACTCTGACCATTTTCTTGTCGCGGCTAAATTCAGAGCTCGACTGTCCAACGAGAAGAAGCTGCGAACTGCCCAGAAGAAGAAATTCGACGTTGGACGCCTTAGCAAATCTGGAGTATCCAGAGCCTACAGTGAGCGCCAGAGTATGAAACTCTCCTCTGTGCACTCACCTACCACAGACGCCAACAATCAGTGGTGCCAGTATCGTGACATTATCAAGGAGGTAGCCGAAACCACTGTAGGGTACCAGCCACCCCTGAGAAAGAGCCCGTGGTATGATGATGAATGCGTGTACAAGAAAAAGGTGACAGAAGATGCACACAAGAAAGTGCTGTAGCGCAAAACAAGGGCAGCAAAAGAAGAGTATCGAGTCAGGAGAAGGGAGGAAAGGAAGACCCTGCGTCCAGTCAATGAAGAACTAGTTCCACCACCTAGTATAGAAGAAGTTGGCCTAGCTATGAAATAGCTAAAGAACAACAAGGCCGCAGGTTATGATGGCTTACCAGCGGATCTTTTTAAATACGGTGGTGATGTTTTGGTAGGGAGCATGCACCGAATCATCCACCAAGTATGGGTGGAAGAAAACATGCCCGATGACTGGACTATCAGCTCCATATGCCCTACTAAAAAAGGCGATCCTATGTCTTGCAAGAACTGTCGAAGCATATCCCTGCTTAATGTCGCATAAAAGATCCAACGTACTGTGTGGACGTCTAAAACCGTTCTCCAACACACTAATCGGCACGTACGAGTGTGGCTTCGGGCCCGGCAGATCGACTATAGACCAAATTTTCACACTGAGGCAAATCCTGGAAAAGACCAACGAATTTCAAGTCGAAACTCACCACCTATTCATCGGCTTCAAAGCCCCGTATGATAGCATACATCATCGGTCGCTCCCAACATGACGTGATAAAAGCGTTCACGGAGATTGAAGAACAGGCGAAATCCGTTGGCCTTGAAGTAAATGAGGACAAGACTAAGTACATGCTATCAACAAACAAACGAGCATCTGTCCACCGCCTATGACAAAACGTCACTATTGATAGCAGCAATTTCGAGGTAGTTAGGGAGTTTATCTACCTCGGAGTTAACATAAACTCCACGAATGACACCCTAGTGGAGATCTGTCCAAGAATTACCCTAGGAAACCGTTGCTACTTCGGTTTGGCGAAACAACTGCGTTCGAAACTCCTCACTCGAAGGACGAAATGTGTGTTCTACAAAACCCTTATCCTGCCAGTTCTGCTTTATGGTGCCGAGTGCTGGACGATAAGCAAGAAGGGAGAGCTGATACTGGGCTCCTTCGAAAGAAAAATACTTCGGCGGATTTTTGGTCCTGTGCACGAGGAGGGCGAATGGAGGAGAAGATACAACCGCGAACTCTATGAGCTGTACCAAGATGTGGATGTAGTCCAATAAGCCAAAACTCGTCGACTACATTGGGTCGGCCACATTGAGCGAATGGACAATAATGCTCCAGCTAAGAGGATCTTCGAATCCCAGCCCCCAGGTTCGAGAAGGCAAGGAAGAGCGAAACTCCGTTTCAGAGACCAACCCATCGCTGATACGAGAGCGCTTGGTCTAGACAACTGGATGCTGCGAGCCAGGGATCTTAGAGGATGGAAGGCTGCAGTGTTTTAGGCAGAAACTCTTTACGGGTCGGGACCGGGAGCCGATAAGTAAGTAAGTAAGTAGATGGCGTGTAAACTTTCACAATAAATGTGGCCAAAGTTATTAGGTTTTCTGAAGGTGTTTCTGTTTTTGCATATAAACGCATTATTTGGTGGCGCGTGTGAGCCAACGCGCATGAGACATTTTGCTTGGAGACTTACTGGATAGATCTTGTGGGAATTCCTGATATAACAGCTGACACAATCTTGAGCAAGTACATTTGATCTGTGATTAGATCCTTAGCCATTTCTGTCAGTGTATTCCCTTCGTTGCGCTGAAATTCTTTAACAGGTAATAGTTCACAGGTTTCGAGTGATTTTTCTAAAGGTCCACTGCATGATTTTGGCCCTGAAGTATAGCCTTCAAGATGTTGAAATAAGTGTCTTAATCGTAGTTCGATCATGCGTAGTAAGCATATTATCCATTGAAGCGTTTTTTGAAGTTCTTTTCCAAGTAATTTAATAATACCGTCGTACTTTCCAGTATTCACATTTGTACCGTCACAACCTATAGCCATAAGATGGTGTTGAGATATCACTTCATCTGATAGAAAGTCTCTAATAATGTTGTTGTCAGGGTAGTGGAGCAATGGTAGACAAAGTACCGTCCAATTCGTCGATTTTGTATGTCCTTTCCCGCCACCTTCTCTATACTTCCAACCGTGGCTATGACACCACGTTGAACCCGACCAATGATGTCAATATCGTCTGCATATGATAGTAGAATTAGCAATTTATGGAAGATCATGCCGTTGGTTTTGGCTCAGAAGTTTAACAATATCCTGTCGAATGTTTTGGTGATTTCGTTCCCGAACTCGAACGGATTAGTTTGTGCGGTACACTAAAACCAGACATGGCTTTGTGTAGTTCTTCTCTATGAATGCTGACGTTTCTGTCTTGGGTTTTTTTCCGAGATCTGACGAATTGTAAATATTTGATCATTTGTGAACTTTTCTAGCATAAAACCACATTGATAATGGGCAGGCAAGTTTTAGTTGGACGAAAGTTGGGAGAAAGTTTCATGTAGGCGATCTTGAGGAGACTAATACTCCTGTAGTTGGCTCAGTTCGGAGAGGGTCTCCTATTTTGTGGATCGGACAAATGACGCTTAGTTTCTAGTTTTGAGCAAATCATCCCATCGACTTTATAAAGTTCGGCAGGAAGACTGTCATTTTAATCACCCTTTATATTGCATTCCTCGCATCATTTATGTTAGATGGATGGTAGTTCTGTGTTGTCACTGCTAATATGTTAAGGGTTCATTCATTTCAGACTGCGGAAGATTGTTCGTCGCCGCGATGTTTAACAGTCTGAAGTAGTGGCGATTTAATTTCTTGTTCATATCCACAGGATCCTTTTCGACCGTTGTATCCTTGGCTTTGACTTTTACATTTTGGGAATACGCCATACATTGTGGAAGCTCTCCATATCTTCAATAGTTCGTTTTTGTATCTTGTTTCTTATTTTTAGAAACTCGATCTTCCCTTGACGCTTTGGCTTGTAGGTCTCATTTTTGGATGCGAGTATCAATTAACATTCTTCTTGGTCTTCGAATTCAGATGCTGGTGTTGTGTTATAAAAAAGAAAATTAAGGGTTACGTGGCCTGCAAAAAAAAACTTGGCGTCTCTTGAGATTTTGACATTAAAATAGTTAAAGAACCTACAACAAATCAAATCAATTTTCTTCGAAACATTAATAAATATCCAGTTAAATGTTAAGTAAACTTATCACTTCTTTGACTAACATTCTTTGAAGTCCTTCTGTCCTTCTGACATATTTTAACATTGTAACTGTTTGTAACCACAGTGAAGATGCAAGCATGCTATTTCGACATTACTTGGAAGTTTTCCTAATACCGTACTTAGCACAAAACTACTCGACTCGGTACAGCCAAAGGACATTTACATCCTATGCCCATATAGTCTATTGATAAGTTTAATCTACGAAATAATTTCATAACATTGGAGAAAATCTCTCCAATTACTACGTGACATATTGTCCAAAACATCATTCATAGACCACATTCATATATTTTATATATTGGATCATAGCTATTGTTTAGATACTGCAAGGACAATGAAAATGAGGATAAGTCACGTTGTCAGGTAATATTAACAATCGAAGGATTATCGGCTTTCCAAGGTAGAAATTCCTAGCAAATTTTGAAAGGATAATTCAATCAGTTCTCTTAAAAAAATGCATATAATCATAAACGAGAGACTTCTGTTTGCATCAATTGAGTAATTTTCATCTGAAATATTTTGACAAATTTGCTGCACAAATCCCTAGTCCGAATAGCACAATTAATACCAAAAAGAACTTTTCACTACTCGTATAGCCTCAGAAAAGCCACTCTGACTTATGGACTTTGGAAAGAATGAAAATTTATGGCTACCACATTGTTCTCCTCGGGGACTAATTTTCAAGCCATTCATCCATGAATATATTTCCTTTCACAGGATAGAACTGCTGCATTATTCATGTTCTATTCGCATGCAAATTCCAGAGTGGATATTATTCAGATGGCGAAAAGAAAAAAAATTAGGAGCACCCTTGTTATATCCACCTCAAGTAGTTTGTGAGGATTGTATGCAAGATATGGTCCGGATTATTGTTTTTTTTTTTTCTTATCTTCTTAGATACGGCTAATGAGGAGTTTAGTTTCAATAAGGAAGTGAGTTGTGTATGCGATATGGTAATAGGAGTATTTCATGCGTTATGATATACAAATGTCTTCAGTTCCAATAGATGAATTTGTATCTGTTTTGCATATGTGGTCAAACTGTACTCCTTCATAAATCAATAAACTTGCATTGATATGTTTAAGGAGTCGGTATTTTCATTCGTTAGCCTGTAGCTTTCAGTTTTTGAGATTTGATACCATGTTGAAATTTGGTAGAGAATACATCTTATCAGATAAACGTTCAATAGCAATCACATAATTATAGATTTAAGGTTCGAAGTCGGAGACTTAACTATGTGGTACAAAAACACCCATAAAGCTAGACCATTGGCACTCGACCCCTCATGTCCTAAGGGTATCTTATAAATTGGAACCGGGCCTCCAGGTTGAACGTTGTGCTAGCCAATCACGTAATAATTAATTTATAGGAAGGAGCCAAGAGCCTAATTTATTATCAACGACCATGCCGATTGCAGTGGCCTAGTGGTTACTGCATTTGGCTACTAACAGCATAATACCCAGTTCGAAGTTGGAAGTAGCAGCACATAAGTTTCATTCACTGCCCCACCTATAACGAAAGACTGGCAAACTTCCAAGAGTATAAAACCAGCATGTAAGCTTCCCGAAATCGGCGGTAAAGAGGAGAACCATCCCATTCTTTGTGACGAAAATAAAACTTCGCACACACTAATGAACCGAGAAGCTAGATCTAAGCCCCTGCATGGGCCGATGATAACTGATATTTTATTTCTCATGCTAACCGAAAATAGGAAAAGGACGATTGTATACACAAGCGACTGTAATGTTAGAACGAAAAACAGAATATGTGCAGACGAACATCTAGCGGAAGTCCTTACCTCATATAGACATTACTGCCACCCAAAAAATATAATGGAATGGTACCAATATATGGCCGGTGAAAAACTGTGGCACTTACTACGGTCGGTGATGTAGTGAGCGAGTCAGCAAATATTTGAAGGGGAATTGTAATCTGTGAAAAACGAAGACAAAACATCTTATGCTTTGGCGATATCAGCGAATGCATTTAAACAATCCACATCGAGGCCAAATCCAGCAACATAGCCTTATAACCTGATAGATGGTCTTTATCAGTATGGCAGTAGGCCAAATGGTGGACAATGCGATTATACGAAACCTTTTACCTAGCTGATGCCTACCAGCACCGTCCCTCAGCCTTCCCGTATCGAACGCTGTGTGCTGTCCTTGATCTTGAACGTATAAAGTCTTGTATATTCGAATATATTCGAAAGCTTATCTCAACTTATCCGTTCGGAATCCGCATAAAACAGGAGGTCCCGCCATCGAACAAGAAGTACATACGCACACATGAATGGTTGTGAAAATTGACATCAATGGTGGGACTCAGCGGGCTGTCATAGCCACGTTTGCTAGTATTGACAAAAGAGCGGCAGGAACTTGTTAAGCTGTAAATGAGGGTAAGACCAAATATATCCCGTCAACTCGAAAGGGCACATAACATCGAAGACTTAGTAAGAACACCACCACTAACATTTATAACTTTAAGGTTTTACGTGACTTTGTCTACCTCGGCTCCGCTTTTATCTCTGACAACAACATCTCGTCAGAGTTAAAATAATCGACGGTAATTTAGCTCTCACTCGAACTACTAAGGAGGTCCTATACAAGATCCTGATCATCCAATGCCTGATCTACGGCGATGAAGCATGGACCGTGACAAAAACCAATGAAGAAGTCTTTGGTCCAGTTTATGTTGGCGGGCTATGGAGACGAAGTTTTCACAAAGAACTATAAGATTTCTAAGATATCGTGCGAATGGACACCAATACTACGGCTCGCGGAGTCTTCGATTCACAGCTAGATGTCGGTGGATGCAGTAGAGGAAGACCTTGCCTTAAGTGACGCTCACAAGTAGATACTCAAGTAGATCTCAACCAACTAGAAGTGCACGACTCTAGGGAGCTAACTAGTGACCGGGCAATTTGGGTAGCCATGTTGGTTGAGGTCTGCGTTCATCCCGGACTGTAGCGCCACTTAAGTAAGTAAGTTGGTTGAGGCCTGGGTACATTTTGGACTATAAACAGGATTGCACGTCTTTGGATAGAGTCCAGTAAGTTCAGTGTATGTTTCGGGGCCGAACAAATATGAGAACAGTATTCAAGATCTCCTTGTCCTAGGGTTTTATGGAAAGTAGAAGCTGGGCTGGTGTAAAATATATCTGCTTATGGTGGCACCTCTTATTTCGAGTTCAATGTTGAATTTTCTAAAAACTTTCTAACTGATATGTCAGCTTTTTCTTTTCGTGTTATAGAGTGGCTACAATCATGGCAACTTACTGCTACCATTGACCTTAACAGCCTTGAGCCTCTAGAATAAAACATAAGGTAATCAGTAACTTATTCGTTGCAGGCATTCTTGTTTTGTTTGGTTGGCTGTTTTTCGACGGTCGATGGAAACTACTCTTTTCATTTGGAAACTACTCTCTGCAGTTGAATCTGTGTGTCATTCTCTGAAATCTTAATTTTTCGCTGCTCGAACTTTCTTGGATTCCTTATCGATGAATAGTTTGTTGTACCCTGCACATGTGTTGATATCAGTTTGCCTTAAACAAAGGTCTTCCCTATGAAGAAATTCATAAAAATCAATCCGATTATCCAAGTTAAATGATCGTGATTCCATAAAACTCGTTGAAGGTCCTTTATCCTTCGCATCAATATTTTTAGTTTAAAGATCGCTGTTATGAACATGTGATCTGAGTTTCGTAGTGAAGCAGGGATTGAGATCTTGCAGTTGCCTTTGCCATGAAGTATATCACCAAAACCCCCCGTAACCACAAGTTGGTTGCATTTCAAATTCCAACGATCTTGTTCTATCTTATTAACTAAATTATAAATTGAATTTTATAATCCAAAGTTGTCCCTTTTATAATTAAATAACTTTTTTTGTCTGTTTGAAATAGTTTAAGTTCGTCTATTAAAACTTCCACCGAAATACATGAAAACCGATTTGCATTATCCTTGTTAGAGCAAATATTTGCTTTCGCACAACCATCCCCTATCAGTTACCCTTCCTCATTCATAGACAATGTACCTGCGTAGCTCCGACCCCCCCAAACTGTCTGCTCTTTTGATAAATGACACATCATGCAGAATAAGTGATTAGGCTTAAACTTTATACAAATCCATTAAGTTGTGCATAAAGCCTTCTATCTAGGGACTTGCAGCAGAACTTAGTCTGACAAGTGGATACACAGACGTAGTTCTCGATCTTAATTACATTTTGTTGAACAGGTAACTATTCCTCTTCGGTCGGCATGCACGTACACCCCTAATTTGTCTAAGTGGGTGGTAAATTAAACTTGAAGCCTTCCCTGGTGAAAGTGCTGGTAGAGATGTAAATGTGTGAAATGTGTGCATAAAATGGGAGCTTTTCTCTTGGGAAAGCCAACGAAAATGAATTCCACAAAAATGTCCCTGAATACATTTGTTTGCTATGCGGAACATCAATTTGCACAATTTGGTGGGGGTTAAGGTGTTGATCCCTTTTTGGTCGATGGAGTATTTTTCTCAGGAAACTGTTGATGTGACGACATACATTATTTAGGAAAATAAATAAATCATTTTAAGTGGAGAAATGTGGTTATTGACCCGTTAAGCTGTTTGATCTTCACTTTGTGACAAAGTGATTTCCTTAGTCGACTCAAGGACAAGGTCTCAAGGACATTGTATCCTCACTAGAGGATATGAAAATATGATATAATAAGATAACCCTCACTCTTTTAAATAACGACGTGAGGAAGGAGGAGGAACGGAAGGTCCTTTTAATTGAAATTATTAATGATACCTTTTCAAGCCCACATTGAAGGCTATTAGTAGTATTTGGTTGGTTAATGGGATAAAATCAAGAGACGAGCTTCAATCCATTTTAATATGAAACCTAAGTTAAACATGACAGGGAATGGATGACGGTTCAAGAAGGTGACTTCTGGATATGAATACGATATAACAGGTTACCAATCAAGAGGTATTTTTTTCAAATAGGGGTTCTTTCACAGGATGGCAGTTGATGCGCGTCTGCAGCTGCGGTTTAGAAAAAAATCGCTATGAATTGATTCAGTAAAGTTCTCAACAACTTGGCATGTCATATGTACGATTCTACGCAAACATCTTGCGGTTTAAAGGCATACAAAACTGACGCAAGAATTGAAGCCGACTGACCTTCCGTTGCGTCATCGTTTTAGTGAATGGGCTCTCGAGAGACTTACTGAAGATCCACTGTTTTCGACCAACATTTTGTTCAGCGATGAGGCCCATTTCTGTCAATGTATACGCCAATAAGCAAAACTGCCGTATATGGGCCGAAGAATAACCGAAAGAGTTTTAAGAGCAGCAGTTACATAACTCAAAACAACCGTGGTGTGTGTTTTATGGACCGGTGAAATCAACGGTTCGTATTTCTTCAAAAATAAGGCTGCGGCCAACGCATCTATAAATCGAATAAATAAAATATTGCGCAACGATAACGGGCAATTTTTAGCTTGAAATTGAAGTCCAAGATCTCGACAACATTTGGTTCCAACAAGACGGTGCTACTTGCCACACAGCCTGTAAAACAATGCACATATTGCGAGACCGCTTTGGTGAACTATTAATTTTGCACTTCGGAATAGTGAATCAAACAGCAAAATCATACGATATCACACCTTAAGACTTTTTCCTAAGCGAGGTGATTATAGATAAGCCAATTACGATTTAATTAATGGAAGCCAACATTACCAGTGTTATTCGCGAGATACCGACGAACGCGTCATCGAAAATTAGGATGTCCCCATGGACGAGCTAAGTCCCAGATGCGGCAAACATTTGAAAAGGATTATCTTTCAAAAGTGAATGTCAAGAATGGTTCTTTAGATTAATAATAAAGATTTGACGTAATTTTTGAATTCTTTGTGTTGTTTTGAATTTTGAAAAAAAATATCTCTTGATTGATCACCCTTTATAAAGTGTTGGTACATAAGGTCCAAATATAGATAGCATTATAACTAAGGAGGGATTTTACAAATATTATAAATAATTTTTTGTAGAATTGTAGGATTATTTGAACAAACATTTCAACAAGTATTAAGTTGGCTTATTATAAACTAGATCAACAATTAGATTGTCTAGTTATTATCTTGCTCAGAGATTTTTTTAAAATTCAATCTGATTGACCAGAGACGACGTGGGATGATTTTGATAATTTCTACAATATTTCTGCTTCATCGAACAGAGAGATTATGTACCAAATTTCCTAGCTCAAAATTGATGGGCCAGAAATCGGTGACACACAGGCATACCTAATATGCGGAGGGACATAAAGGCACGACTTAATCGACTCAGCAACCGATTCTGAGTAGATCCATATATGCACGATATATACCGCATCGGGTATGATCTAGAATCGTTTCCAAAAATAACGCAATTGCGATACCCATATATAAATAACCTTACTGTATTACTTAAGTCCGGAATGAACTTGGGCTTTATTCAACATGCCTCTCCATTTAGATTGGTCCTTAGCTAACTGCCTTCAGTTGCACACTTCAAATTTTGTTAGGGTCGGTTTATACTTGTGTCCATAACTTAAGGCGGTATCTTAATCTACTGTGTATTAGTGTCCATAGGCTCTACAGTACTCAATTTGAATGCTTAGAAGACACATGCATTCTTCTGATTTGATTCCATTTTGTTCTCAGAGTTTTTTTTTTTTTTTAATTCTGACATGCCTAAGCAGTAATATACACATCGACCTAACAGATCTATTGTGCTTGACGTCAGAAGATTTTTAGGTTAGTAGCGCTTCTAATTTCCTAATGTAGCTGATAATACTTTCAGCCGAAGATTTCCTCAGTTCTTCGGGACTTAAAAATTCCCTGAAGAAAGATTCCCTTCTAATACCGTAAAGGGCCGGGCATTCACATATGATATGCTCGGCTGTTTCGGCTTCTTCTAGACATAGTCTGCACTCCCTGAGTTGAGTCGACTAGACGCATTTTGTTTAGGTGATATCGCAGACCATGATTACCAGTTAGGTAGCCTACTAAGTTTTTGATATCGTGCCTGCGAAGATTTAGTATCTTATTGGCATCTGATTTGAAGGGCTGAATAGCTCTTTTGGCCTGCCTTAGGCCTGGGATGTTTCCCCAGTTTGAAACACATTTGTTTTGTTCCCAGTTTTTTATGACCAGATTTATGGCTGATTTGGGGATTGCACAGAAGGGTTCAGGTCCAATGAAGGGGGTTTCCGAACATTTTCTGGCTAATTCATCAGCTTTTTCGTTACCTTCAACTCCCTTATGTCCGGGGACCCACCATAGTCTGGTTTTGTTCCTGGAACTGAGTGTTTCGAGGGAGTTGAAGCAGTGTATTACTGATTTGGAGTCAATGATGTGTGAGCTAAGGGCTTTTATAGCTCCTTGACTGTCCGTGAATATATGGATGTTTGCGCCTTTAATACCTGAGTTGTGTATTAGGTTTGCGCATTCTTTTATGGCATGGAGCTCAGCTTGGAATACACTAGGGTTTTTTCCCATAGGTATTGAGATGTTTTTATTTGGTCCATGTATACCAGCTCCTACCCCTGAGTCCATTTTAGAACCATCCGTATACCACTTTAGGCCGTTTAGGCAGTTTGGTGGGTTGTTGCTACACCATGCTTCTCTGGCTGTGATCTCCGTTGAGAATCTTTTGTCGAAACTTATGTGCACTATAAGATGCCTCACCAGAAACGTGCCAATTTTCGACGGTGTTTTGTACAAATGGAGAAGAGATGGTTAGGTCTAAAACTTCTTCTCTTAAAACGTTTCTAAACGTGGGTTTATTTCCCTTATTTAGTATAACTAAATTGTTGCTATATAGGTATTCTAATAAAGACTCACCTCTTTTGTTTATATCTCGACTGCCCCATACTATGTTATGCACGTTGGCGTCGCAGCAGACAAGTTCCTGTACTGGGCGAGGTGGTATTTCGTCATCTCCAGCAAAGTACGCCGATGCGCACACAATTTTTTGTAGCTCTCGGCCGTTGCGTCTTTCTAAAAGGACAGCCACCAGATCTTCGGTAACGAAAATTGGAATGGGAGAGAATTTTTTCGGACCGTTTTTTCGCTGTCCGAGTTTTTGCCGTTCACGCGCCCGTTCCGCAGCTAGCTTTGGTCTAAACAGTTGCTGGCTGATATTGACGTTGCTCTCGTATTCAGGTCTCTGTTTTGACCGTCTAGTATTGCCAGTATTCTCTCATTTGTGACTCCGGTACTCTGCGGGAAGAAAGCTCTGACAATATGTGGTTTCGGAAAGTCTTCCTCTCCCACAAGCATTACTTCCAACTCGCATTTCTCCTTCAGTCTGAGGAAGTTAGTGTTCATCCACTCTGAAGTGGTGATGTCCGCACATACTAACAAGAGCCATCCGGCTTTGAAAGTTGTCCCGCGGAAAGCTGGCTTTGCATCCCCGTCGCGCAGTTCGATCGTGATGTCCATAATCCTCTCTTGTATCTGAACCATTTGTTCATTTGTGAGAGGATTGCGATCGATATCGACTGGTACGACACCCAATCTGACATAGCTCGCTATGTCTCTATAGGTGGTTCTGTCAGAGGTTGTTTTCCCAGTGCGAGCTCGTTTCGCTTCGGACTGAGGTGGTGTGTTGTCCTCAGATCTCATGCGTTTGGCTTCTTGAGCATCATCTTTTGTTTTTGCAAAGATGCGGGCTTGCTCTATGCTGCTACCCTATGTCAGCGCTCTGTTGAAACGACGCTGTTCCGCTGGCGTGAATCTGATGCGCTTGGGATCAGTTTGAGCCGTTTTGCCAGGGGTCCCTGGCGCTTCTGTATATTCCGGATGCAATTCATCCGAGAGTATACTGATGCTGAATACAGTACTTGATTCCGAGGCTGAGTCGCTCAGATGAGACAATTTCTCTTCTAGGCTCATCATCTCGAAATCACTGATTTGTGACCCTTCCCGATTGGCAGGTGTCGTGTCGGTTTCGACAGGGTGTTCTAAAACATCCCTAGTTATTGATGCATCATTCATCTATGTTTTTTTCTTTTGGTACTTCTATTTTTCCCACGAGTAGGCGGGATTTATTGGTCGCCCGTGGTCTACCCGTCTAACCACAGGAAGGCTATCTTGAGATCGGAGGTAGCCCGGTATCCGAAATTCGCAAACTAGCGGCTTAAAACTCCCTTTCTAGCCATGCATCCTTCGGCGTTTGCTTTTCCACCTTGGATTTGGGTTTACGGGTTTTCTCCCACCTCAAACTTATGGTTCCCGCTTGTACACTGATCGTGAGTTGCAACGTGTTACAGCGCACTGTCAATATCTAAGTGGGACCCTTGGCTGACACTAAACAGGCATGCTGATTAGTCATTTTAGTGAGGGGCTCAGTGGCGCGATGGTTAGTGCTATGAACTGCCGCGCAGGAGGTCTGGGTTCGATTCCCAGCCGTAGCAACACCTAAATGATTTTTCACTGGCCCTCCTCTCGTGATGATCTGACAAATCATCCGAGTAGTATCAATTGTCAAGAATAGCTTATCTCAACTTAGCCGTTCGGAGTCGGCATAAAACAGGAGGTCCCGCCATCGTGCAAAGAAGTACACACGCACACATGAATGGTTGTGAGAAAGCTAGGCCCTGGGTACTAACGAGCCTGTTGCGCCAAAAATTTGTATTTGTTTTTGATTAGTCATTTTCAGGTGGGCGCCCGCGAGAAGGACTGAAAGATGAGGATTTTGCCCAACCCATTCTCAGAGTTAATAACAGTGCCCAGGCAGTTTCTTTTAAACAAAAATATATATCTGACATTAACGGCCCATACAGGGCCTCAAACATAGCTTCGTTCTTTATTTGTGCATGTGAAGTTCTTATTTCTGACACAAAGGAGAGGGCCTCATACTTATTGCCGAATCCGAAAGGCTATTTAAAAATCTTCCCATAACAGTTTTACTATTAAAAATTTATCAGCCTTTCGGAAAGGGTGGAGCGGTGCCAAAAACTTAGGTGTTGTCACTTTCGGGACTTGAATAAGGAACCCCGTGCTTAGTAGTCCAACGCATCCACAATCCCTTACTACCTTCAATTTGTGTATGTTAAAAGTTGCACCGATTTATGGAAGATTGTGCCCCTGGTGTTGGGTCGGGAGTTCTGCACAATCCTCCCAAGAATTATTTTAAAGAAATCGCATGACATTACGTCGCCTTGCCTAAATCCTAGTTTTTGGTATTCGGTTAGGTCGTTTCCGACTCTGATAGAGAGCAATCTCCATCGTTATCCTACACAGACGAATGAGTTTTGGCGGTAAACCGAGACTTAACATGGCTCTGCATAGCTAGTTCGTCCCTATAAATGCAGTCGTAGGCGGCTTTAAAATCGATGAATAGGTGGCGGGTATCGATTTGAAGTTCTTGGGGTTTTTCCAGGATCTGCCAAAGTGTGAAAATTTGATCGGTTGTGAACTTTCTTGGCCTAAAACACACTGATAAGGGCCAATCAGTTTGTTTGTAAACGGTTTCAGACGTTTACATATTACGGCAGATAGGAACTTGTAGGCGATGTTGAGGAGACTTATGACTCTGTAGTTTCGCAGATCAAAGGATGTCCTTTTTGTAGATAGGACACACGATTCTGAGATTCCATTCTCAAATTCTGGTAATGTTGGAGTATGTCGTTTACCAAATTATCTCCAGCGGCTTTATATAGCTCGATAATGTAAGCCATTAATTCCAAGAGCCTTGTTGAGCTCAATCTTTTACATTGGTATTCTTACTTCACTTTAGTCGGGTGGTTGGTCGTCTTCGCTGTCGCTGTTGAATGGTTCATTCTGCCTGAAGGCAGGAGATTTATTTATTTATTTATTTATTCATCTACGGATTGTCTGCCATCGCCGTTTAATAGTCTGCACAAGTAGGTATTCCGTATTCTTATCATCGGCTGCGTCTCAACTACGATATTTCCTTGATTATCTTGAAAGGAATCTGTTTGCCCTTTGTATCCCTGGCTTTGAAATTTTACACTTTGATAAAACTTACAAAAGTAAGTCTACAACAGCGGACACGTGGAATTCAGGATCTGCTAATTGATGACCCAAAATAAGAGGCCAATTGCGAGGGCCTATTGATTGAGCCGAAACAAGCCCAGTCAGCGACTTGAAGACCAATGCTTTTGTTGCATTTGAGTATGTCAAATGCCGTGAAGCAAATGTTAAATCAACATCGACATACTGAACGACCCAAGCTCTGTTATCTCAACAAAATCCTTTTTTAAGCCTTAATAATTGCGCTGCAGATTATTAATGTTGCCTGAGATCCTGGGTCAATTAAAGCTCTGAAGCTGCAAATCCTACCATCAGCGAAATGTGCTTTAACAACCGCTGTGGCTAGTAAAACCTGGGTATCTTGGTGCGAGTCAGCCTGACTTGTGTGATATACTGACACGTCGAGACCCCTACGCGTCGGTTGCTCACTCGGAGGTTGAAATACAGTTTTTTTTTGGATTTATGATGTTTTGAAGCGAATGAGCAATCGCAGGACCTCGTTGGGATAGTAAAGTCGCTTTTGTTTTTGTAGTTGATGGTTGAAACATTATTGTTTGATGGAGAGGTTAAGGGATACGCGTTCTGAGCAGAACTTGCGTCTCTCTTGCGATTTCTGTCTTTCGACATCAAAGTATTTTTCATTTCTTGGCTGCAACACTGTCCGAATCGATGTTTGCGCCTCGAAATGTTCGGACATCCAGAAAACTGAAATTGTGCCAATATAATCAATTTGAATGACCATTTGTTGATCTGAACACCGCCATGCACATTTCTCGATATCAAAGTGTGAAAACTGAAGTCAATTAGCATAAGTCCGTTGCCATTCATGTTAGTCTGTGTTTTTCGACGATACGGCTAAAGACATTCCTATTCATAATGTCCCAATACGAGTAGTAGCTAATAAGTTTAATCCAGGAACTCGTAGCGAAATTCCTTCATCTTTTTTCCCCTTCGGATCGTGAGCGCATACTAGGCTTATGTTGGCTAGTTTGTCCTTGATGCGGATTTTTACAATGTTATCGCTTATTTCTGCAAAAGACTAATTGCCTTAGTTTGCACTTGCAACAAATCCACATCTGAAAAGTCACTGTTTCTGCTTAACTCTTGGCCGACCAAACCCATCGTATTTTCTAGATGGCTGTAATGTTTGCATTGTAGCAGATTAAGGCTTTGCGGTTTTTGTTCGCTTGTACCTCTCCTGGATGGCTGTTATATCTGCTTTGTAGCAGATTAGAGCTTGCGCTTGTTGTTCACTTGTACCGCTCCTGTATAACATTCTCACATTCCAGAAGCAGATACGAACGTTGTTGTCCTTGTCCTTTTCGTTTAGAATGGTAATTTACCAACTGTCAATTTAGTTAAATCAGGGAGTTTCAATATATCAAATTGAATCACCCTAGCCGAATAATAGGTGACACACGGAAGGCCTGATAGACAGACATGGTACGACTGACTCAGATAGCGATTCTGTGTCGATCCATATATCTATCGAAATTATTTCTTTATGTTAAAAAATGAATTTCAAATTTTATATGCTCCAATGGGATAAGGCATAAAAAGGGAAAGTCACAATCTGGCGCAGCTATAATCCCATCGGCAGAATATTTTGAAGGGAGATTGTTTTAATTGGATTTACGGACTTAGCCGGATTCTAAATAGGCTTCAGTTCTAAACCTATTCAATTAAATTTATTTAAGGCATTATTAGGTGACTACAACCAATTAGTTCCTTCTTCAAATTAGGGATCAATTATTCCCATCTTACTCTGTGATCCGAATTTGAATGGCAAATTAATCTACCTGTGAGACAAAATATTGACTTTCGTCGGACAGCTATTCATACAATTGGGAAGTTATCACAATCAAACTAGATAACTAAATGCTTTGCCAAGATTAAACTTAGTATTACCCATCTTCCCATTCCATGAATGACCTAGAATGAACGCCCCTTTTCATCTACAAATTAATTATTGCATGACAAACACTCATCAGCTTTGACAAGATTTAATTAAAATCGATTTCATTCATGAAGGATGTGAAATCGTCCTATACCAGGAGTATTGCATCGCACATTGCATGACACACTTAATGGCATAGTGAGACTTTTCATCTCCGGTGAGGAGTCTTTTGTTCGGTACAACAAAACGTTTCGAGGGAGGGAGTAGTCCTGGGTATAATGGTGACCGTCACGACTGAAATTAAAGGAAAATTGTATTTAAGTTGAGAAATCGTATGCCGTTTGTGTAATAGTTTTCTAGACTATCATTTAGAGAAGAGCAAGTACTGATGAATTGGTCGTCAGGAATTAGGTTTATCTAGTTACGGATTCAAGATTATAATTGACGTCAAAGGAGGAGTTGTGACTTCACTAAAGGAAGTAGCTTGGGTGTTGATAGGTTTGAAAGAAACGAAAATATCGGATCTAGGGGCACTAAGACGACCTAATTGATAGTATTTTATTTTTACCTACAGGTCCTGAGCTCCTAAACGGCATTAAATGATAGAGCAAAGATGAGTTTAAATTCTTAAAAGCTTATAGCTCGATTAACGAGTTGGGGAAGTAGAGTGTCCTCTATCCTGCAATACTAAGATCTTTGTGGTCCATTGTGATAAACCTTAGTTGGATATTGTTCACATAATTCCTTTTTTTTTTTCTTTTTTTAGCCATCTCGATGTCCTTAGAAATTTGAAAAGGGGTGAATAGTATTTTGTAAATCTCTTTCATATTATTTAAGGTGTAACTTTCAAGAGTCCTGTTCTTCACATGACTTTTGTAAAAAAAAAGGTAAGCAGTAAAGAAAAAGTTGTATCTAGTAGGTAATATTAAAAATGTAGTTTTAATAAGCGCTATGGCAACGTTTAATATAGCCATGGGTTTGTCATCACACCTGCGTGACTGGTCTATTTTAAAAGACGGTGGACGTTTGTGCTTTCAGAATAAAATCAGTTTTTGTGCGAACTTGAAAGAGTCAATAGTGAGAAGTTGTGTAGAGATAATTTGTTTGAAAAGAAATAAATCTAAAAGTATAACAAGAAATAAATATTGATGATGGGTGAGTAATCACTGAGTCTTCTAGCTTCTTTTGTATCTATTTTCATCTTTTATTATCCATCCTGTTTGTGTGTGCGTGGCGAAGGCTATCCCTATTCCCGCTTATACAGGGTGGCGCACGAATCGTGCTACAAAAATAAAACGTAATAACTTTTTTTCTGTGTGAGTAATCGGCTTATTTTTTTTTTATTTTGTAGGTTACTATTTAGATTTATAAAAATGGATGCTTGGGATACGGAGAAAAGAATTTGGATAGTGCAACGGTACCATGCTTTGCAGTCCGTCATTTCCGTCCAAAGGGAATTTAGGCGGGAGTTTGGCGGTAATCCCCCGAGTAGATGGACCATTATGAGGTTTGTAAACATGTTTGCCGAATCTGGAAGCATCGCACGAAGGCCGTACCATCGAGATGCCAATGTTCGGGTTCAGGATACAATCGCAGCAGTAGCATCTGCAATACAGGCCAATCCGAGCGTTTCGACCCGAAACTTATCGGGGCAAATTGGAGTTAGTAGACGGTCATTACAACGGATACTTCATGACGATTTAAACTTGTTTCCGTACAAAGTCCAAATTACTAGCAAGTTAAACCCTCAGGATTTGCCTGTTCGCCTGGAATTTTGCCAAAAAATGATATCAATGGCCGAAGAAGACAATACATTGATCAATTGTTTGTTCATGTCTGATGAGGCCCATTTTGATCTTAACGGCAATGTAAGCAAGCAAAATCGCCGTATATGGAAAGAGTCTAACCCAGAAATGCTCCATGAGACGGAACTGCACCCAGAACGAGTCACTGTGTGGTGCGCAGTTTCATCAAGGTGTATTGTCGGGCCGTACTTCTTTGAAGAAAACGGTGTAACCGTTACTGTCAATGGGGACCGTTATTTAAAGATGTTGAAGGAGTTTTTTACCCAGAACTGCGCCGAAGACGTATACCATTCAACAGCGTTTGGTTTCAGCAAGATGGAGCAACTGCACATATAGCCAGACCAGTTATGGTGGAGCTAAACAAAAAATTGGCAAACAAATTAATTTCTAGGAATTCCACTCTTCGCTGGCCCCCAAGGTCACCTGACCTGACTGCACCAGACTTCTTTTTATGGGGTTATGTCAAGCAAGAGGTGTATAAAACGAAGCCCAGGAATTTAACTGAATTAAAGCAGTCCATACAGACAATAATTGAGGCGATCCCAACTTCAACTCTTCAGGCCGCAATGAATAATTTTTTGATCAGGTGCCGCATATGCGTGGGAGAGCGTGGAGGTCATTTGCGATCTATAATCTTTAAAAACAACTAACTATTTAAAATAAAATTTAATTTTCTAACCAATAAAAAAAAAAAAATGAAATACAACGATTAAAAAAAAAGTTATTTGAATTTCTTATTGTAGCACAATTGGTGCGCCAACCTGTATGTTGGTTGTTGATTAGCCGGTTTCCCCTGACGACAGGTTAAGGCTGAACTATAATAGAAGCTGGTTGCGGACGACCACTTCCGTAAATGTGCGAACACATGCAATTTGTATTGTAGGACCATAATAGCTTTTCGCTTCGATACGTTCAGTTTTCGTTCACTTTTGCTCACTTACGAAAAAACGAATTGATTCGCTCTTTCTCTTTCTTTTGTTCTTTCATACAAAAGTTTTACATTTCATTTCAACAGCTGTGTACTACCTACATTTAAATTTGTAAGTTCCTAAGCAACGAAATTTTGTTTTTATTGTTTGCAATTCTATTCTCAAAAGTCTATTATGGACAACTTGAGTAATTGAGAGTACTGAAGAAAACTTAACTTAGAACTTTGACATTAGCTTCCGATTGCTTCCGTCTATTATAGTTCAGCCTTAAGGCCTGCTCAGAATGCGTATCTGTAGCTGGTATCTGTAGCTGACTGAAAAGTTAAAAACAAGGCAACCCGTAAGCGCTTACACAATGTGTATCTGTAGTTTGAAGTTGAATAGAGGGCAACTTCATCCAAGAAATGTATCTCCCTTTTGACAGCTATGCAATTTACCAGCTACAAATATGCATTCTGAGCAGGCCTTTAAGTCGGAAGGCGTGGGAGGCTAACTACAACAACATATAAGTTTGCGTGTGTGTGTGGGAAAATTAAAAGTCCACCGGTTCCATTCGGATGGTGTGTCGAGACGTGTGAGGTTTGCACTTTCCTCTTATATTCATAAGTTTGCGTGTGTGTGTGGGTGGGAAAGCTTGCCAAATTAAGACGAGTTGTGTGAGGCGTAGTCTTATCCCTATTCCCACTTGTGAGTCAGTAGGCTGGGTAGATGCCAGTTTCCCTTGAAGACAGAAAAGTCTGATGGCGTGTTAGGTGACCGCGCGCCGGCTGGCTGCTCAAAAATTTGTGTGTGTGTGGGATTAAAAGCTCGCTGGTTCCACCGTCTTTTAAAATAGACCAGTCACGCAGGTGTGAATGCGAAACATATGCCGGTACCCCTGATTCTATGTTTAAGATGAAGGCGTGTGTGGCTAGTTCTCGCAATTCCGCCGCTAACAGTTTATTGTAGTTGTTTTGTTTTGAAACCATATTATTTAGCAATTGGGGCTCATTAGGTTCTATTTCTTTTATTTGCAGAGTCGAGGTGGACAGTGAACGAGTCTGGATGGAGATGTTTGTAACGGTCAAAATATATTTTAATATATTAAAAAACGAGTGGTGGGTGCACGACTGGGTCGTACGCAACTTTCTCTTTCACAGCAAGTTGGGCGTTAGATCATATCATAAGCATTTTGATTATTGATGCTAAAATGATAGAAATAATATCGAAATATATTTATACAAATGTTTACTCCGATTTTGAAGGAATCGATGTCAATGTGAATAAGATTGATTTTCTGTTATTGGCCAAAACGGAAAATTCCGTTTAGTGATAGTTGGGCTAAAACTAATTATGTGGAATTGCTTCAAGCTGTAATTGTAGTATATATATTAAATTTCATTCAATTTGACATAATAGTTTGCGAGAAATTAACAATTTTCTTTATATGGCCTATATGACAAAATTCGTTATATGGATTTTCTCGAAAAAACTGGGTATGCAGTTTTGTTGGAACTAATATGGTTATAGTATATATAAAGTTTAATCAAAATCGTTAGAGCCGTTTTCGAGAAAATTGAGGTTATGTGTAATTTTTATATGGCAGGTACCATTATTAACATGGCTAAAAGCAAACAAAACGAGTGGTGGGTGCACGACTGGGTCGTACGCAACTTTCTCTTTCACAGCGAGTTGGGTGTTAGATCAAATAGAACGCATTTTGATTATTAGTGCTTAAAATGATATGAATAATGTCGAAATATGATTATACGAACGTTTACTACGAAATTTTAAGGAATCGGTGTCTACGGGAATAATAATGATTTTTTGTTATTGGCCAAAACTGAAAATTCCGTTTAGTGATAGTTGGGCTAAAAATAATTATGTGAAATTGCTTCAAGTAGTAATCGCAGTATATATATTAAATTTCATTCAATTTGACATAATAGTTTGCGAGAAATTGTCAATTTTCCTTATATGGCCTAAATGACAAAATCCGTTATATGGATTTTCTCGAAAAAACTGGGTATGCGGTTTTGTTGGAGCTAATATGGTTATAGTATATATAAAGTTTAATCAAAATCGTTAGAGCCGTTTTCGAGAAAATTGAGGTTATGTGTAATTTTTATATGGCAGGTACCATTATTAACATGGCTAAAAGCAAACAAAAAAATGGCCTAGAATTATGACTAAAATAAGCTTGGATACGAAGTTAGAAGAAAATCGGTCTAGCCGTTTAGGCTGGGGAGACCATTACGGACAGACGGACCGACGGACCGACGGACGGAATTCCAAAAACCACTTTTTTAGGCTCCGCTATCATCGTATTGTTAGAATCAATTAAAATCTCGAGGTCGAAAATTTTCACGAAAACAATATCTTTCTCTTTGTAAGAGAAAGTTAAAAATAAATTATTAAAAACAAAAAAAAAGTAAAGGATTTTTATTCTTTATTTACACGTTGTTACCGTCCAAAGCTTAGTCATGTGAAGAACAGGACTCTGGGAAGCTACACCTTCCATAACATGCTGTCTCTTTGTCTCATTGTATACAGCAAGCTCTACATATGTTTTGTTTCATTGTGTGATTTCTTAGGAGGAGCGACCAACATAGACAATGGTAATCTTGCATACTATTGAAGTTTGTTCGTCCCGTTCTTGTCATATTCTGGCCAAAGCTTCCGTGAAGCGTGATTGTGTTTTCACCATAAAGCATGCGACGAGAACGCAGCCGAACTGACAAGAAATGGATCTGCAAAAGAATCGATTTTGATACTTATTGGCCGCTTTTGCACCGCGTGATATTGCCAATATTAAGAACATGCAGGCAGCATCCACGATTGCTATATGAAAAACAGGGTTCAGTGGCCGACCGTCGTGAAAGAGGTGTTCATCGAAATACTCGCACTTAAGACGCACTGGAAGCTTCGCAGCAGAGAGTTGCATCTGATTCATCTGTCTCAACACGGTGTCGTTAGGCACGATTGCGAATGCCCAAAACAACATTGCGGATAAGTTTCAATATGGATGTTAAGATGTATCGATAAAAAAATTAAACTCTGCAAGCACTGTTACTTCAAGGCCACCGAAAATGACTACAATACATTACTTACTTAATAACTAACTTTTGTGGCGCTACAGTCAGGAATGAACCTGGGCTTCAACCAACATGCCTCTACAATTAGCCCGGTACTTAGCTAACTGCCTCCAGTTGCACACTCCAAGTAGGTTGAGGTCGGTTTCTACTTGTGCGCGCCACTTAAGGCGAGGTCTTCATTCGAGTGAAGGCTTTACTACTAAATTGCCTTCTTAGCCCGAAGAAACAGCGGTTGGCAAGAGTAATTCTTCATTTAATTTCTGAAGAGATGTTGTTGTCAGAGCTTATAGCGAAGCCGAGGTAGACAAAGTTATATCTGTCAATGTAAACGTTCTGTCCAATTCGTCGACGTTGATGTGTGTCCTTTCGTGTTGACAGCATATACTTAGTCTTACACTCATTTACAGGTAACACCCATTTTTGCCGCTTTCTTCTATATACTAGCAAACGTGGCTATCACGTTGAGTCCTACCGTTGATGTCAATATCGTCGGTGAATGCTAGTAGTTGGACCGATTTTTGATATATTGCGCCTCTGGTATTGGCTCGGGAGTTTTGGACAGTCCGTTGTCACAAGACAGCGCATCGCCTTACCTAAATCCTTTTTTGGTATCAAACGTGTCGATGATGGTATATTCCAAGATCAAATTGAAACACTTTGTCGAAAAGGCCACAACTAAGCTATTAATCAGGTGACACCAAATGGATAAACCAAAAGTTCCTATCCGCAGAAGGAATGTATTTTGAGGCATATAATAGTCTTAGTCGAAGAAGTATCTCCATTTAATTTCCATGTATGGGTTATTCTGCCCACCCTTTGCATTGTAAAAGATTCCACAATATTAAATTAAGTTATCTCAAAACTCATGATAACAAGTCTTCTTTGAAAACTTTCTTCGCAGTAGGTAGTACAAGTTCCAACAACCATGTTCATGAGCACGAAATGCGAAAATCCAACCCCAAACCAAAGACCGCAGCAGACGAAGAACTTGTGTCTGCGGCAGAATTAAAGTTATGAAAATACTAAACTCCAGACAGTTGAATGGATGCCGTTGTGTCGGCATAGAAATCACCTCTTTAAAGTGGAAGTGCATGCAGGGTTACCGTTGAGTTGCTCCCAGCTACTTTTTCAACTATAATTAACTGTGAACTAAGACGACCTAACGGATATTTGATACACATCTATTTTTAGTTTTGAGTTACTTTTTTCCACAAAAAACTATAAGACTGTAATTATTATGGTCTTTCAAAAGGGATACTCGAAATTTGCAGGTTAAAGCGGACATGAGGATGTGTTAAATTGTATGTGAATTATTCGCAAAATCATTGAACAACATGTGCAACATGTCGGACCTTATTGAAGTGAAACTTCTTTTGGGACGGTGTGAATTGGTTGTTATGAAACGAAAAAGCGTCACGAAAGAGAGAATAAAAAAACAGCAGGTTCTGGAGTTCTGTGGCTGTTTGATCGTGTGTATTGAACGGGTGTACTTGTATCTGAGCAAAGAGTATAGTACGCATCAAAGTTAAAAAATTGTAAGCCGTTTCTGCCGCGGACGGTAAGTGCGAAGGGGCATTTTCGTCATGACGTTCGTATGCATCGGATATGCTCTTGTTTGATGCTGGGGTAGCAATGTGAACACTGGGTTAAGAATACCCCAAAGGGTAAATTTCTTAATAGCATGGTGTACCAGCACCCCAAGAAAGTATGGTGGTGTGTAGTGGGTACAATGTCTGTCAATAAGTAAATTTGGGTACGTGGCATTGTGTGTGAGTGAACTCATCGATGAATCCAGGAACACAATCTTCTTCGTTGTAATCAAACAATTGTTTCTCGATATATGAATGCGACATTTCCCAACTAACAATTTCGCTTCGATAAAGCACTATCGAAGCAGTTTTCCCTCCAGCAATATTAATTGTAGGAAGTCTTATGAAATAACATTTGTCGCACTTTTAGGAAGCTATTTACTTCTATAAGACTTCTTTGAATACTTCTAATAAGCCTTAAAGAAATAACTTTGTTTGCTTATAAAAGGCCATACAGAATCAAATTATAGGCTTCGCAAAAAGTCATTCCTAAAATATTTGCAAGCCTAATCGAAGTTGAAAAATAACATTATTTTTTATTATATTCTTATATTATTTACTTTTATTAATTTCAATTTCAATCTCTTATAATTATTAAAATCCAATTCGTTATTATGAAAGTATGAAATTCAATGCAATTAATTATATAAAACTCTCATCTTACTGGGATTCGTACTCGGGTTCTCTCGCACGGTAGTCAATTATTTTTATACCCTATCCCATAGGGGGGTATATTAGTTTTGATACTTAGTTTGTAACATAGAGAAATAATTTTGCTACATATACCTCAAAGTATATGGATCGACTCAGAATCGCTAGCTGAGTCGAATTAGCCATGTCTGTCTGTCCGTCCGTCCGTCCGTCTGTCTGTTCGTCAGCGGTTTTTGGGCCTTAAATTTTGAGCTAGGATAATGAAATTTGGTATATAGGATCCTCGTCCGTGCCACCAGAACAAGTGTAAAAATTTTTAAAATCCGCCCACTGCCACGCCCCCTTTTTAGGAAAACTTATTTTTTGGCCAAACCGTAAGGAATTTCAAAAAAGTGTCTGAGTAGCATATTTAGACAATCCTAATATCTATATTTCGTTCATACAAAGTTTTTTGCCACGCCCACTTTTTGGGGGCGTTTTTAGTAAAAAACGCTTTTTGTCCAAATTTTAAAACTTTCGAAAAAAATTTTGATGCAAATACTTCCGAAATGGTAATATAAACATTTTGTCCATAGATCATTTTCACCTACGCCCACATTTTGGGGGCGTTTTCTTACAAAAACCGTTTGTATACCCCATCCCAAGGCATTAGCAATAGAAATACGAACCACACAAGATTTTGAGAAACTGTCTGAGCAATATATTGTGACAATGTCATTTTCTGTATTTCATTGCCATTAGGCCTATATTTTGAGGATATTAATTTAAAGGATGGGATGGGATAGGGTATTCAACGATCCGCATAGCGGATTGTAGCCTCTCATATGTTTATACCCTATCCCATAGGGGGGTATATTAGTTTTGATACTTAGTTTGTAACATAGAGAAATAATTTTGCTACATATACCTCAAAGTATATGGATCGACTCAGAATCGCTAGCTGAGTCGAATTAGCCATGTCTGTCTGTCCGTCCGTCCGTCCGTCCGTCTGTCTGTTCCTCAGCGGTTTTTGGGCCTTAAATTTTGAGCTAGGATAATGAAATTTGGTATATAGGATCCTCGTCCGTGCCACCAGAACAAGTGTAAAAATTTTTGATATCCGCCCACTGCCACGCCCCCTTTTTAGGAAAACTTATTTTTTGGCTAAACCGTAAGGAATTTTAAAAAAGTGTCTGAGTAGCATATTTAGACAATCCTAATATCTATATTTCGTTCATACAAAGTTTTTTGCCACGCCCACTTTTTGGGGGCGTTATTAGTAAAAAACGTTTTTTGTCCAAATTTTAAAACTTTCGAAAAAAATTTTGATGCAAATACTTCCGAAATGGTAATATAAACATTTTGTTTATAGATCATTTTCACCTACGCCCACATTTTGGGGGCGTTTTCTTACAAAAACCATTTGTATACCCCATCCCAAGGCATTAGCAATAGAAATAAGTTGGTTTTTTGTCGAACCACAAAAGATTTTGAGAAACTGTCTGAGCAATATATTGTGACAATGTCATTTTCTGTTTTTCATCGCCATAAGGCCTATATTTTGAGGATATTAATTTAAAGGATGGGATGGGATAGGGTATTCAACGATCCGCATAGCGGATTGTAGCCTCTCATATGTTTTTCTCTAGAATGGGACCGTATTTTGTTTACCCCTGATGTTAATGATCAAGCAGAGATTTTCAATAAATTTACGACACATCTGTTTGATAAATATGTACCAAAGAAAACATTTGTTGCAAAACATGGTTCTTGTCCTTGGACTTCTAATGCAATCAAAAGCTCTATGCGTGCAAGAGATCACGTGTATCGTCGATGGAGGAGATTTCAAATCCCTGATATCTTTATTGAATTCAAAAGGTTAAGAAACAAAGTAAATTCAATGATTAAAAGGGCTAAGTTACTATATTACACAAACAAATTTAATTCTAACCGTTCTTCATCTTTTATGTGGAATCAGATTAAAATCGGGGTGTGCAATAAAAACAATATAAAGACTGATAATGATATTGACGTTGAGGAACTAAACAGAACGTTCACTAGAGTGTCGCTTGTACCTATCGTGTCTTGTCCTTTGTCCACAAATATTTTTATAAACACATCTGACGACGCATTTTTGTTTGATATTGTTGATTCGTTTACTGTTGGAAAGGCAAATTTTGTCTATAAAGTCTGAAAGCATGGGCATGGACTGCATTCACCCTAATTTCATAAAAATAATCCTACCGTATATCCTTAAGTATGTAAAGTTCATTTTCAATTCCATCATAATGTCTTCGTCCTACCCACTACAGTGGAAACACTCAAAAATTATTCCGATCCCCAAAAATAAAAACGAATATCGTCCCATCGCCATCCTTCCTTTTCTATCTAAAGCGTTCGAATGAATTATATGTGATCAAATCAAAGTATATGTTTATTCAAAAAATTTGTTAACGCCTATGCAGTCAGGCTTCTGTTCCGGACACAGCTGCGTTACTGCCATGATAAAAGTGACCGATGATATTCGGGAGGCTATCGACCGAGATGAAGTAACTTTAGTTACTTTAGTTGACTTTTCAAAAGCTTTCGATTCTGTTTGTCCTGATATTCTTTATAGTAAACTTGTGTCTCACTTCAATTTTTCTCACCTTTCCGCAAATTTAATTATGTCATATTTAACGAAAAGAGCCCAATCTGTCTTTCACAATCAGTCCTCATCATCTGCGTTACCTGTTAACTGTGGTGTGCCTCAAGGCTCAATAATTGGTCCTTTGTTATTCTCTTTGTTTATTACTGATCTTCCACTTGTTTTACTGAACTGTCATTCTCATATTTATGCCGACGATGTGCAAATCTACATTCATTTACCCATTGGTTTGATGGATGATGCAGTGGAAAGAATGAATGAGGACCTCAAATCGTTGACCAACTGGTCTGTTAATAATGGACTTTTATTGAATCCTTCAAAAACTAAATCGATCATTATATATAAACACTTGTTAATGTCCCACATGCCTCCTGTTTTATTAAATGGTGTCGAAGTCGAAATGGTTTCCAAAATTAAAAACCTTGGCATTATAGTTAATAGAAACCTTACTTGGAGCGCCCTCATGAACTCAGTGGTATCTAAAATTTATGGTGCTTTACGCGGTCTGTCAATTAGCAGAGATAGCTTGCCAACCAATGTAAAACTCAAATTGGTAAAGGCTATTGTCATACCTATAATAATGTATGATTGTGAATTGTTCGGTTGCACTGATGCTAAATCAATGCGTAAATTGAATATTGCCTTTAATTCAATAGCAAGATTCGTATACAATCTGCGTAGATACGATCATGTCTCCAACTACTCTCGACAACTACTAGGATGCAGTCTTGACCAACTTTTAAATTTTAGAGCTTGCGCCATGGTTTATAAAATCATAAATAAAAAACAGCCTATTTACTTGTTTAATAAAGTAGCCTTTTCACAGTCCCTTCGTTCACATGCTATCCGACCAAATGTTTACACTTGCACGATATCACGTAGGCAATTTTTCATTCATGACATTCGCCTTTATAATGAACTTCCCCTTAGTATAAGAGCCAATGTCAAGCACAGAAGTTTTTTATCTTTAGTATTTTCCCACCTTTGCACGATTCAATGATGTTTCCCCGCTTAATGTTAAATTTGTAGTCATCATTTTCAGTTACAATGTACTTTTAATTTACTTTTATTTGTTCTTCTTTTAAATTCTTCTTTAAAATTGTTCTTTTCTGTTAATTTTATATATTATATCTTAATTGATAGTTCTATTTATAATGTGTTCAAAATAATCTTTGTAAACTGTGCACTCAAAAAGAAAGTATTTCTTATTGTACAGAAAATTCATATTTCAATAAATACAAATACAAATACAAATAGTCACGCTATCCACTAGGCTGTACTTTCGAACATGAGAGACGAGTAAATACAACGCAGTACTTGAATCGTGTTGACTCATTCTCCGGTAGGTTCCCGATATTTTCACCTTTTATCCAATCTTTCAACCTTGTCCCGATCTTTTCACATTTTTCACGATCTTTTAACCTTAGCTTTTTCAATCCTTCATTCGTAATCTCTATACATGCTATGCTTCGGATTAGCTTCGTGCGAAGTTCTACCGAAACATCTTAACATATGGTACATCTCCGGAAGCTTAAAAACAACCATACAGAAGTTCGCCATCATAATTTCGGTTATGCTTGTGAACTTTCCTGCATAATGTCTTAAACAAGCTTCTACCCAAACAATCGACTGCCGAAATGCTCAACCTCCGCGCACAAGTACTATTTAAGGCCTATAGAAATAATTGCTTGTGGGAATTAAATATTTGTACCTTATAGAAGAATAATTGTTAGTTGGGCTGGAAAAATGTTCTGAAAAAGATTCTCTTCTCTGGAAGGTTTCAGGGTAACTGGCTAAAATAGTTATTTTCCTCTGAATGCTGAAATGGCAGCTGATCGACGGTACTGGCTTTCCTGTGGTCTGTCATAAATGTGGAGTGGTTTTTGATTTTTTTTGTCTGAGGTCTGAAATCTGTGATTGAAGCTTATAAAGGTAGATTTGATTAAGTTTTTAATTTGTATGTGGTTAATGATAATGAAGATGTATTTTCGGAATTCGAGTACAGCCTCCAAGAATGACGGTGTGTATTATATGACAATATTTTTAAAACGATATGCTGTCAAAAACACCTTTGACATTTGTGGTTGTAAATACAAATGCCGGTACTTAGAAAAGGACAGATTGGACGAGAGAGGCATGATGAAGATGAAAATCAGTATGTGGTCTGATTTTTACGGATGGGATGACGTAGAGCTGTTTGCAATGAAGAGAGCATATCTTTACAATGGAGTTCTTGCAGAAGGGACTAATGGCGATATTTATGTGATTGTCTTAATTTTATTTCTCATAAAAATGGCTGAAATTGATTAGTGGTTAGTGTATTGGACTACCAAAGGCGGAGTTCCTGGTTCAAATCCCGAAAGTGACAACGCCTAAGTTTTTTCGCTGCTTAACATCTTGCGAAATGCTGACAAATATCCAAGAGTATCACTGCTATGAGAAGCTTCTCAAAACTGCCGGTAGTATTGGACATTACACAAGATGTCCTCTTCTTATTGGCAAAAAAAATAACTTTGCACACACAAATAAAGGGAGAGGCTAGGTATATTGCCAAATATTTCATTTTTTTAGTAACAATGACTACTTGAATTGGAATGTCCAATTGATTTCACCTTTGGAATGGAATGTGTGAGAGTTTTCTGCTAGACGCTCAAGAAGAAGATGAAACGATTCCTTCGTAAGAAGAGGGAACGGGTCAACCGGGTCCTCAACTCCCGTACCGAAATGAGAGGCCTGTTAAGAAATTGCGTGTTTGCATTGGAGCCCTGTGGTCCTCCACCATCCGCGTCATCGGGTGGTGAGTTGAGTTACCCGCGGTAATGGGATTATCTCGCATGCTTGTGATTTGATATCTAAAGTCTACTTCTCAATGAAAGAGAAAATCACGTGCATAATTTTGGTATGTTTTATCACATTTCTTATAACGCTTCAGGAGGGCCTTTAGATAATGCCTTAAGATAATGCCTGAATATATGTATTGACTCAGCTCTTAAATATATTGTATAGAGATTGGTGGAAATGAGTCTTCTAGAAGTTCTGGAAGAATGCCGACAGATGCTTGCAGCCCAGAACGATATCTACAAGGCTTAACTTTAAGTGAAGACGAGAGCTGCCATTAAGCTAGGCGAAGAGGAGGAGGTGCCGATCCAGGAATGATGTTCGCAAGTTTTACCAAAGTGAAAACAAGACTCGAACAGAATCATGTCGAGATGAACAAGGAAATGTAGTAACTTTAGCTGATTGTTAAATGGTTATGACGAATAATCTCCCGCTACTAGACAAAAACAAACATTCAGTATTGCCAATGACAGTGCAAACAAACGACTCAACCTAAGTGAAGTGAGGATAGCAATATCTAAACTTAAGCCTAACAAGGCTGCCGGAAATGACTGCCTTCCTGCCAAGCTTTATAAGCCGACGGAAATGATTTGGTTAGTAACACCAATTCATAAACAAAATTTATCATTGCGGTTTAAGGTCAGGAGGATCCACAACTGATCCAATCTTCACACTTCGACATATCCTTGAAAAAAACCGAAGATTTCCAAATCGATAACAACTACCTCTTCATCGATTTCAAAGCCTCATACCACAGCTTTTATAGAGAGAATTTTACAGAGGCATGTCTAGTTTTAGTATAACCCCCAAACTTCTCCGTCTGTACAGGATGACGATGAAGAACCAGAGGCACAATCTTCCATAAATCGGTGCAGCTACTAGCATACACCAACGATATTCACATCATTGGTGGGACTCGACGTGATGTCATAGCTACTGGAGAAGCAAATTAGGGACATGGTTGAGGCTCAGGTTCATCCTAGACTGTAGCGTCACTTAAAAAATTAAGTAAGATGAATATTTTATAAACGCCCCTAGAACTGACTGTGTGAATGATGCGTTAAGACAATCAACGCAATCACAGTTTTGTGTTTTCTTGTATTAAAATATATTTTTCCGTTTCATAAGTTTATGACGTTTACCATCTCGGTTTTCACACCTAACTCGTGTGTTAAATTCCCGATATTGTTCTATGAGATGCCGCACCCATAAGTTTACCATGTTTACAGCGTTTGTTAAGACTTTCTGACTTTACATGAATAAGTCTAATGGTGAACGACTTTTTTTAAATTATCAACGGTAACCCTGTCTGTATCCTTCTGTGAGTTGTTTTATTTTTTAAGCTATAGAGTTTATGATATAGAGTTTTAGACACGTACGTAGCTGTATCCTGTATGCTGTATGACGTTGGCAATGTGCATCCATATGATGACTTATTCTGAGTAATATTTAATGGCTTTACGTTGGTTCTCAGAAGCTTACACAGACACACATTTTACTTTGCAAATGTCGAAGAAAATGGTTTCGACTAATGTGGTAAAGATTCGTGTTTTGTGTTTCTATATAAATTCCCCCATTCTGACGCTAACCCATTTCTCCACAAGTTTATTGAAATAATACTTCCCGATATGAAATTTTGGAAAATCAGGTGGTTGCGGTTTTGTAATTTTGCTTAAGTGTGTGTTTGACTTCAAAGTTTATTCCAAATTATTTTGTGATTTCTTTTATGGAAAAACCCAGTAGAACCATCGATATGGATTATCTTGGGACTTGATTTAGTTTGTCCATATATATTTGTCCATGTATAAAACTTCTGTAGAAGTCATTCAAGTCAATATTAATTTTAATTAAAATAAAATGAACTCACTGACGATTATGTGGCATTTGCGTAACTCTCTCCCTAGTCGATATCGAAATAGCTGTGGTATTCTCCGCCGAATACCAGGTAAATTGAAATCTCTATATGGCCTGTTGTTTGAATATATCACAGAAAATCATGCTGGTTTTTCACTTCTTGTATCCCAAATGGGCCTGCTTTCGCTGCCGCCCTTTTAACGGGAGAGGTGTCTAGTGAATTTTCACCGATTTCATATGGTGATAAGGTATGGAGCCCAATCTTCGGGTCTTAAAAGTCTTAACCTGCTGAAGACTTTTTACACCCACAAATGGTGTCCAGAGTAATAATTCCAAGTGCATACCTACATCTTGTTTAACAACAGAACCTCATCTTGCAGACACTTTTTAATGGAACACCAAATAACCTAAGGACAAATTCATAAAAGATTGTCTGTTAATGTCCAATTGTACTTCCCCGAAAAAGTAACTGGAAATTCGTTGCCTTAGTTATCATTCACATATTGTGAATGGCATATGCGATAAACAATTATTTGTCTGAATAAAATTTTGCGAAGGATGATTTTCAGATGGGTGTATCATCAGTCGAAAATCACAAAACCCACGTTTTTATATTTAATTCTCTTATATTATGCAGACTTTTGTACTTGTATGGAAACACTTGAGGGATTTTAATGATACCTGTTTGCGTAAGTTCTTGTTATTGTGTGGTTATTAAAAAAAATATTTGACATTACACCAAAGAAATGTATGTGTATTTAAAAAAAATCATCAGTTTAGCTTGCAAATAAAAATTTTGCTGGAGGAGCATTCGAATGTAATTTGTAGGGTTTTTACATTTATTTTAAAATGAAGCAAATGAGGTATTGTACATATAATCCATAAATGGGTCAATTTCTGTGAATCGTTTGCCATCAACCGTCGTCATAAATTGTACTCTAACTTCTCCATCTTCATCCATATCACTCTGACACAACCGCACATAACGATATTGAGTATTTTTTTGCCGTTTTGGCAGAGCAATTGTACGAGCACATACACACTAGCATGGACAGTAGCAGTTTCAGGACATGCTTCTGGTGATAATGTTGAAGCTTGAAGAGATGTTGATGGAGTTTCGTCATTTATAAATTCATTGTCTGAATCAGTGTCTAAATCACTGTAAACATCAGAAACGCGCGCAATCTCTTTTTAAGTGACAATAAAGATTTTCTCTGATCCGAAACTGAAGGAACAGGTATATCAGGACCCGGAATTATTATTCTTAATTTGTGATTTGTAAGAGGTTCCAATTCGTCATCGTCCCAATCACTACCTGTATTAGCTGTGAGATTTGGTGACTTCAAAACCAATAAGCCTCTTCAGATTGGAAGAAATGTTTGGATTTGCTAATTAAGATCTGTTTTGGTCTCTGATTCTGAAAGATCCAGGCCTTCCAATTAACACTGGGATTGGAATCTAGAGTAATATTCCAAATGTTGCATCGTAACTACTGGACATGCAGTCTTCATTGTCGACACTACATGATACCTGTTCCAGAAGCTCTTGGTGCGTTTTAGGAAAGTCTGTCGCATGTTTCGAAATATCAAGAAGATTATTAATATAATTTCAGTGCGTTGTAATGGGTGATCCATTTCGAGGTTCCCTACTTTTTTAAAGAAAAAAACACAGAAAATTCAAATTTAATGGAGAATGTTTATTATCATTTCAAAGAACATTCTTTGGCATTTATTTTTTGTAGATTATGTCTATCAAATGTTGGCCGTTGCTACGTCGCAGATGGTCCATCCGTTGAGTCCAATTTTCGATCACTTGTTCGAGCATTTCGACTGGTAACTGGCGAATGACACGCGTGATGTTTTCCTCCAAGGCCTGAATCGAAGCGGGTTTGTCGGCATAAGCTTTTGACTTACATATCCCCACAGGAAAAAGTCTAACGGTGTGATATCACACGATCTTGGTGGCCAATCGACCGGCCCAAAACGTGAAATTATGTGCTCACCGAAATGTTCTCTCAATAAGTCCATTGATTGATGCGATGTGTGGGAAGTGGAGCCGTCTTGCTGAAACCAAATGTCGCCGAGATCACGAGCTTCAATTTCAGGCATCAAATAGTCGGTTATCATGGCACGATAACGGTCGCCATTGATGGACCGATGATTCCACCGGCCCACAAACCTGCTGGACGTGGTCTATTCGGTCGATATTATCCAATAATGAATGCTGGGTCTCAAAATGGGTGATGGTGTTGCGAATAGTACGCTCAGTAGGCCGATTATGTTGACCATAAGTTGAGCGAAGTGCACGAAACACATTCCTCACAGAACGTGAATTTTCATAATAAAGTTGAACAATTTGTAAACGTTGTTCACGCGTAAGTCTTTCCATTATGAAATGCCAAACAATACTAAACAAAAATAACATGACAGCATGACACGACTCACACGTGATCTGTCAAAAAAGGCTATTGAAAAAAGTATCTCTACTTGGATCACCCGTTACATACGCAAACATTATGAGGAGTATAATTAATTGGCAGTATGTGTGCTGGTCAAAAGACATTCTTGCCTATAGATATTTCAGGATGAGTTTCTTTAAAAATTTCACATCGAGATCGCGGGTGCAACCAATTTAAGTTATCGTTTATTTTAACCTAACAATAATTACACTCTTAAAAACAAATAATTTAAATTTGGCTTTGATTTCTTCTTACTTTTGCAAAGTTTCAGGAACTTAGCTTTTTATTTCTGTGAAAAAAAGTAAACCTTTACATCCTTTGCATCGCGGGTGCAACAAGTTAACAGTGTTTTCTAGCAGTCAAAAATTTTTAATAAATAACAACATATACTTACAATTTTTTGGAACACGAAGATAAATTAATATTGTCACTTCACGTTTAGCCGGTAAATAATCAAACTGTCGACAACAACTGTTTCGGCCGGTGTTGCTAGTTATGATTTAACAGTTTTTTTTTCATTTTTCTTCAGATGTTAATATTTTCATACGAGCCAAAAAAAATATATGGTATAAAACCAAATAAAAATAAATTGATTATTATATTTAGACTTTCTTCTTTGCACTAATAATAAAAAAAAAAAACTAATAGCGTGATTTAAAAAATCATGTCGGAAATCATCAATAGCGGAATCGCCCAAATGTTTATTCAGACCTCGATGTATTTAATATTGCACGTATTTGTCTTTTCTAATATACCGATAACCGTTAGGCTGAACACACACCGGAGCAGTCAAAACGTTTTTTTTTTTATATACAGGCAAGAAAACATGTTTTTTTTAACACAAACCAACCAAAAAACAATGTAACAAACAAAATTACTTCGCTTTTCTGTTTCGTTTGGTGTGCGTTGAGACGAAACAAAACTGAGTTTGCAACTTCTTCATAGTGTTGTTCAATATAGGATCAGATACAGACGATGTAGTTGTATCAGTTCTATTTAATTTGATTGAAGTTTGTGAGATACATGAAGCACAAAACAGAGTGCTGGGTTCATCCCTACAATGAAAAACGAGGTGCAGAGGACATCATTAAAAACCTGATGGCAGAATTAAGGACTTACCCTACGTCTACGTCATTGTGCACGAAAACTCGCAAATAAATAGAAGCCAATGCACAAAAAAAACAACACCAACGAATTTCTGTTTCGGAAGAACAACGATCCAGCAATCTACAACCGAGATACCAATATTTTGACATTAAGTTTGTAACATAGAGAAATAATTTCGATAGATAAACATTAAAGTATATGGATCGATTCAGAATCGCTTGGTGAGTCAATCTAGCCAAGTCTATCTGTCCGTCCGCCGTCCGTCTTGTGTCAGCGATTTTTGGGCCTTCAAATTTGAGCTGCAGTGTTGAAAAACGAATTTTTTAGCAAAACCTAAAAGAATTTTAAAAAAGAGTGCCTAAGCAGCATATTTAGCGAATCTCAATATCTATATTAAGTCTGTATAAAGTTTTTTCCACGCCCACTTTTTAGTGGAGTTTTCATTAAAAAAAAAACTCATTTCAGTAAAATTTTAAAATATTTGAAAAAAACTTTTGATGCAAAATCATTGGTAATAACGGGTGGATACATTTTAAGGGCCGAAGTTGAATGTGAACCACACCTCAACGTCAAGTTCTTTTCTGCATATCATTTGACATTTCCCAATTTCAGACTAACTCAATTTGAACCATGGAAAGATACATTATCGAGCAACTCGTTAAAAAAACGAGTTCTTCAGGATTATTTTGAAAATGGGCGTTCAAATCAAAATGCATATGCACTTCGAGATTTTTTTGGTCAATTTAATCGTCCAAATGTGCATACAATCGGAAAAATCGTGCAAAAATTTTAGCAAACCGGGTCTGTATGCTCGTACAGCTCGTAATGCAGAAAATATTGCTGATGTTCGCGATAGTATGGCTGAAGAGCCGTCCACCTCAACTATTCGTCGTGCCCAACAATTACATCCCTCACGCTCGTCGCTGATGAACTTTACGCATAAAGACTTGCATTTACACGCTTACAAGGTGCAACTGCCTCAAGAACTAAATCCTCTTGACCATTTCAAGCATCGTCAATGGTCAGAATGGTGGCAAGAAATGGCAACAGTGGATGATCAATTTTCGAAGAAAACCATCTTCAGTGATGGGCACATTTTCACTCAGTGGATTCGTCAATAAGCAGAATTGCCACATTTGGGCGAATGATAATCCAAGAGTGATTGTCGAAAAATTAATGCACCCACAAAGAGTGACTGTTGGTTGCGGTTTATGGGCTGGCGGCATCATCGGGCCGTATTTTTTCCAAAATGAGGCCGGTCAGGTGGTTACTCTGAATGGTGTTCGCTATCGTGAGATGATAACGAACTTTTTATGGCCCGAATTTGAAGATATGGATGTGTGCGATATGTGGTTTCAACAGGACGGTGCCACTTGCAACACAACTAACGAAACAATGGCTCTTTTGCGCGACAAATTCAATGGCAGTGTTATCTCACGTAGTGGCGATGTCAAATGGCCGCCAAGATCATGTGATTTGATGCCGTTGGACTTCTTTCTTTGGGGTTATTTGAAAGAAAAGGTGTACGTCGATAAGCCAGCAACAATTCAAGAGCTAAAGGATGAGATAATTCGGCACATTAATGGCATATAACCTCAATTATCCCTCAGCGTCATCGAAAATTTGGACCATCGGATAGAGGTGTGCCGCCGAGGTCGTGGGGGCCATTTGGCCGAAACGACAATAATATCCTAAATAATTTGTGTTTTATTTCGTTTTCGTACCACGTTTACTCTAAATCATAACACGCATCCATAAGAGACGTCATACAGTGCGTATAGAAGAAGTCATTGCTGCCATAGAGCGTAGCGTCTGTTTATCCGCAAACGTGCACAGGAATTGAATATGTGCGCATCCACTTAATGGAAGATATTGCGGTCAGATCTTGGTTTGCGTGCTTACAAGATCCAACCAGTGCCAGAATTAAAGCCACTGGATCACCTATCAAGGCATAGAGATTCGGTGAATGGGCCCAAAACAAGATTTCCGTTGATCCAATTTTCATGAGCGAATTTAGCTTAGCTCACGTTTGATTGATTGGAAACGTCAAAAACAAAACTGCCGTACTTGGAGTGCTGATAATAATCAAGTGATGATGGCCAGAACGTTAAAGTCAATGGTGACCGCTATTGAGGCATGATTACTGACTTTTTCGTTCATCAATTGAACAACCATGTTGTGCAGGAGCTGTGGTTTTAACAAGACGGCGGAACATGTGATATAGTTCGTACCACAATTTATTTGTTGAAGGAAACGTTCGGTCAGTACATAATCTCGCGTTTTGGTCCTGTGAATTGGCCTGCAAGATCGTGCAATTTAATACCGCTTAACTTTTTTCTGTGGGATTATGTAAAGTCGGTAGTCTACGCCGATAAGCCCGAAACGACTAACCACTTGGAGGACAACATTTGCCGCGTTATTGCCGATATAAGGCCACAAATTTTGGAAAAAGTCATCTAAAATTGGACCTCAAGATTAGACTACATCCGAGCCAGCTTCTGGAATATGACTGCCACATATGCCAGAAATCTTACTTACTTACTTTAGTGGCGCTACAGTCCGGGATGAACCTGGGCCTCAACCAACATGCCTTCCCAATTAGCCCGGTGCTTTGCTAACTGCCTCCAGTTGCGCACTCCAAGTTGGTTGTGGGAGGTTTCTACTTGTGCGCTCCACTTAAGGCGAGGTCTTCCTCTACTGCGTCCGACGTCTGGCTGGGAATCGAAGTCTCTGCGAGCCGGAGTATTGGTGTCCATTCGTTCTACATGTCCTAGCCATCTTAGACGTCCAATGCGGAGTTTTTTGACTAGGGGTATGTCGCTGTAGAGCTAGTATAGTTCGTGGTTGAATCTTCGTCTCCATAGCCCATCAACGCAAACGGGACCGAAGAATTTTTCTCTCGAACCGACCAAGGATTTCTTCATCCGCTTTTGATACGGTCCATGCTTCAGCGCCGTAGAGAAGGACTGGGATAATTAGGGTCTTATATAGGATCTCCTTATTAGTTCGAGTGAGGGCTTTACTATTAAATTGCCTTCTTAGCCCGAAGAAACAGCGACTGGCCAAAGTAATTCATCGTTTTTTTTCTGACGAGATGTTGTTGTCAGAGTTAATAGCGGAGCAGAGGTAGACAAAGTCCCGTACTACCTCAAAGTTATATCTGTCAATGGTGACGTTCTAACCAATTCGTCGATGTTGTGTGTCCTTTCGTGTTGACAGCATATACTTAGTCTTACCCTCATTTACTGCTAAGCCCATTTTTGCCGGTTCCTTCTCCATACAAGCAAAGGTGGCTATGACATCACCTTGAGTCCTACCAATGATGTCAATATCGTCGGCGTATTCTAGTAGTTGCACCGATTTTTGGAAAATTGTGCCTCTGGTGTTGGCTCGGGAGTTTTGCACGATCCTCTCAAGGATCAAATTAAAGAAGTCACATGACATGTCGAATGTGTCGGTGAGGTCGTATCCGACCCTGATGGAGCAGCGAAAATTCTCCATCGTCATCCTACACAAACGGACGAGTTTTGGCGGTATAACAAAACTAGACATGCTCTGTACAGTTCGTCTCTATAAATGCTGTCGTATGCGGCTTTGAAATCGGTAAATAGGTGGTGGGTTTGGGTATCGATTTGGACTTCTTGGGTTTTTTCCACGATCTGCCGAAGTGTGAAAATTTGATCGATTGTGGACTTTCCTGGCCTAAAACTACACTGATAAGGGCCGATCAGGTTGTTGATAAACGGTTTTAGGCGTTCACATATTACGGCAGATAATATCTTGTAGGCGATGTTGAGCTGACTTTTGCCTCTGTAGTTGGTGCAGTTCAGAGGGTCTCCTTTTCTGTGGATCGGGCAAACGATGCTGCGGTTCCATTCTTCAGGCATTCTTTCACCCGACCGGATTTGATGAGTTGGTGGATGTTACTTACCAAGTCATCTCCGCCAGCTTTATAAAGCTCAGCGGGATGGCCGTCATTTCCGGCGGCCTTATTAAGCTTGAGTTTAGATATTGCTATCCTCACTTCACTGAGGTCGGGTGGTTGGCAGTTTTCGCTGTCGTTGCCAATATTAAATGGTTCGTTCTGCCTGACAGCGAAATGTTGTTCGTCATCGCCGTTTAACAGTCTGCAGAAGTGGTTCTTCCATATCCTCAGCATCGACTGTGTCTCAACTACGATATTTCCTTGTTCATCTCGACAGGATTCTGTTCGAGCTTTGTATCCTTGGCTTTGACGTTTTACACTTTGGTAAAACTTGCGAACATCGTTCCTGGAGTGGCACCTTTCTATATCCTCGATCGCGCGCTTTTCTTGCTCTTTTTTTCTTCTTTCTGGCCGGTGTTCTTCCCGTCTTCACCTGCAGCTCGTCTTCACCTGCAGCTTATCCTTGTAGGTCTCATTCTTGGCTGCGAGCATCTATCGGCATTCCTCATTAAACCAATGGTTTCTTGCTGGTGGCCGCGAGAAAACTAGCACTTCAGTTGCGGCTGATCTAATAGCTTTTTGGCATCGTCGCCATTCTTCTTCGATGTTAGATGCTGATGGTATGGTACGAATCGAGATGTTAATGGATACGCGTTGCGTGAATGTCTCTGGCGTTTGCAGTCTCTCGACATTAAATTTTTCACAGTATTTCTTGTTTATTGTGGCGTGGTGGATATCCGCATCCTTACCTTGGCTGCAACAAGGTAGTGGTCCGAGTCGATGTTAGCCCCTCGGAATGTTCGGACATCCTAACTACTGGATGCCAGAAATTATATTTCAATTATAATGCCAAAAGATTAAGTTAATTTCATGTCAATTTAAAAAAAATCATCTTTGTTTTTTTTTTCATTTTAAAGTTCTATACGTCTAAAAAAAACTTATCGGCGAAATATTTGCATTAACATTATCTAAGTTTTTGCGTCGAAGGTTTTTTTCGAACTATATAGACATTTTACCGAAAATCATTTTTTACTGAAAACGCTCACAAAAAGTAGGTTTGGCAAAAAACGTTAACATAGAGTAAGTCGACAACCGGTCACAAAATGATTATTATATAACGACCAGATATTAATTATGAAAAAAAAACTTACTGATTCAATAACAGGTTAACAAAATTTAATGGTTTCTTTTTCATTATGACACTTAAAAATCTGTCATAAGTGACCATGTTATTATCTGTGATTCAAGCAGGGCACAGTGGGTACCCTCCCCTACATAGTGCGGTCAAAAATATAATTCATGTTCACTTAAAATCCCGGAAACCCAAAATTTGCTAAAATTTTTCATTCTAAATAATTTTTCAGGATTTTGAATTTAGCTTTTTCGGGATCATGGGTTTCCGGGATTTTGGGTTTTGGGGATTTTGGTTTTCGAGATTATGTTGTAGACGGTAATTTTGTATGTCGTTATTACTTGATTCTGTGGCTTTCTCACTACATTTGGTTATGAAAATAAAGCCATGATACACAATTAAATATATAGTAACATGGATAGATTTTAGTTATCTGCTCAGGCAAACAAAACTCTGAACTTAACTGCGTCGATTTTATACCCCGAAAAATTGGGGCACATAATATGTCTATTAATGTTTTGTAGATTCCGATTATAGCTGATGAAATTTCGAAATGGAAAAAAATCCCTGACTGTATTGCTTTCATTTGAAAAATCACATTCACGACCTCGTTATAGTGATGCACTTGCACAACATAATTTACTAAGAATGATTTCTCATATTAATTTTTTTGGCATTATAGTTTTTCCAAAATAACGTCAGTTTCTTTCAAACGGGATGAATTCAGTCATAGAGGGGATGGAATTCATTCTCTACGCCTTGATCATACCAACTGCTTTTGATGCATTCCAGGATTTGCTGGGCTTGCGTTGACCATTCTAGATTGTCTTCTCGACTTTCAAGAAGTTTATCAAATAAAAGATTGCTTGTAATTATGCATTGATAACAAGTACCTACCAAAGATAAAATAAACGTAATATGGCCACTTAAAGTAGTATAACTCGAAAAGGTGAAAAAAGGGGAAAATAAAACAATATTATTTCGAAAGGTAGGGTGATATGTTTCATTTTAATACCTAATTTGTAAAGGGCACTCGGAGGCAAACCAACTAATACTCTAACTTACTAAAAACAAAGCTAAAAAAGTTAAAAAAAAAAAATTGGTTTGCGTAGGGGTCCATTTACAATAAGGCTTCAAGTTATTTAACGATATAATGTTTGGTTTTAGAAAGTGTTTAGTATTTACCTTCTCAAACAATTTAATATTGCTCACAATTTTTTTAAAACAAGTTATCACTATCACAAGGTCACGCGTATAAAACTGCATCGATAAGCGAGCTGTATGCTCTATTATTTATCAACTTTGAATGGTTGTTAAGAAATGAACAAAAAATGTACAGTCTAACTTTTTTCGGTTTTAGTCTACCGGGAGTTTAAAAGAAACAGTTTATGTCTATGCAAAAAAATTTAAAACATTCACTGTCATACTCTTGATACCTATATGATGATTAATATTTTATACGCAAGAGTTGCACAATCACTGATATGATCCCGTCCATCGATGCTTATATTAACAGCCCACGGACTCACACTAAATTTTAAAGCTCTCACGATTATAGTGTTCCAAATATTTATATACTTCTTATGAGCGGTGCCACGCCCACTATTTTGACATTTATGGCTTATGATCTCACAGACACTCGCTATTTTAGAGATTGAGATATATGCTATTCAATATTCACTTTGTATGGGGGGTAGCACTCCTACTTGTTCCATCACGCACATTTTTTTACCTAACTACTCAGCTTAGTAATTCAAATTCTCACACTACGTTTCAAGACTGTGGCTTTCATAGTATTCAAGGTATTGGAGGTGACATGCTCTTCATCGGATCCCACCCATTCTGGCTAGATTTTCGGGATTTCGGGTTTTAATGATTCTTGATTTTCGGTATTTTGGAGTTCTGGATTTTCGTGATTTCGGGATTTTAGATTTTCTGGATTTTGGGGTTATTGGGATTCCGTGATTATGACTCTGACACTCTGTCACGCCTACTTATTCTACCACACCCATTTTTGACTCAATTACTCAGATTAGCGATTCCTATGCTCACACTAAGTTTCAAGACTGTGGCTTTCATGGTACTCTAGATATCTTGTTTTTTTATGGGAGGTGCTATGTCCACTTTTCCGTCCATTTTTTGTATGACTCAAGATTCTCACTGTTATAGTGTTCCAGATATATGACATTCATTTTTACTTAATATTAGAGGTTCGATGACCCCCTTGAGATCTGTTCGCCTGTCCTTCTGTTACCAGTTTTCAGGCTTTAAATTTTGTGCTCGAATGATGAAATTTGGTACACGTGCTCTTTGTTGCTTCCAGCAGAACAAGTGTACAATTATTTTTTCAAAATCTGCCCATTGTCAAAACGTAGGATTTGGACAAACCGTAAGAAATTTTGAAAATGTGTCTGAACATTTCATTCATAATCGAAAAAAAACGTTCGATGTTAAATATTTGGTAATGATATTATAAAGATTTCGTCTATAGAAAATGATTTTACGCTTACTTTGTAAGGGCTTTTTTCTACAAAAACCATTTATTACCCTACCACATAACATATGCAATAGCAAAAGTTTTTTTTTGTTGAACCATAAGAAATTTCGATAAAATGTCTGAATGTGGTGACAATGTGATTTCCTATAATATTTCAACCGCCTTAAATTTTTAGCCCCTCCCACTTTTTGGGTAGATTCATTTTAAGGATGGGATGGGATAGGGTATTCAACGATTCGCACGGCGGATTGTAACGTTCTCATTTGTTTATAAATACATTTTTTTGGCGCAACAGGCCCATTAATACCCAGGGCCTAGCTTTTTTTGTGTACTTCTTTTACAATAGCGGGACCTCCTGTTTTATGCCGAAACCGAGTGGCAAAGTCTAGATAAGACTTTCATGACAATTAATAGGTACTACTCGATGATTTGTCAGATCATCACGATTAAATAAGCTCATTTGTTTTTTGATGGTTGGGTGTTGTAGAACGAGGGTAGACTCTGATTGGCGTTAACTTGGCAATGCCCAGTGTTGCAACTCTGACTACACATCAAATGTGCTTATCTTTACCTCCAAGTGGTAACCATCGGATACTGGTCTCATCCAACCGGATTTGACTTGCTAAACGATAAGTGCGAGTGTTGATAACACGACGAAAAACAGCAACACTATAAACACCCTGGTGAGAATGGCACGGATGAATACCCGGCCTGCTGTCCCAGGCGAACCTAGATGAGCTGCTCTGACATATTCGGACAACAGGTTGTCTAGGAATTTCAAGGGTTAGTCAGGCCCCTTGAACAGAGATGGTGGCGGATGAACCGAAAGGCCAACGGCAGCGCTCAATCCCGTAGTGGATACTGATGGCCCCGTGTCCTAGGGGTATCTAATAAATTGGAACTGGCCCTCCAGGTTGGGGGTTGTGCTTTGGGTTAACTACCCACCCACAGAAAAAAACATGGTTACGAAGCAACCAATAGCCTCGGAAAGGTCTGATTTTATTGTTGACGACCCTGCTAAACGAAAAAAGGACAACGACGTTCGTATCTGCACCTGGAATGTGAGAACATTAAACAGGAGAGGTGCAGGCGAACAACTAGCGGAAGCCCTAAACTGCTACAAAGCAGACATTACTGCCATCCAGGAAATACGATGGGATGGGCCGGGCAAAAAGAGGATGAAAAACTGTGACATATACTACGGACCGTGTTATAGTGAGCAGAAACAGCGACTATTCGGATGCGGATTTGTTATAAGTGCCAGACTTAGGCAAGAAGTCTTATGCTTCCAAGATATTAGCGAACGCATAGTAACAATCCGCATCAAGGCCAAATTCGCCAACATAAGCCTTATATGCGCTCACGCTCCGACGGAAGAAAAAGATGATATAGCTAAGGATTGCTTCTACGAGCTCCTCGACAAAACCTATGAGCGACTACCGAAGTACGATGTTAAAATCTTGCTGGGAGATTTTAACGCAAAGGTAGGAAGAGAAGACATCTTTAGAAGTATTGTCGGAAAACATAGCCTACACGACAACACGTCTGGTAACGGACTTAGGCTTATTGATTTCGCTACGGAACGAAATGCCACTATAGCCAGCACACGGTTTCCTCACCTCGATATCCATAAGGGGACATGGCGGTCTCCAGATCAACGAACGGTCAACCAAATTGATCACATTGCGATAGATAAGAGGCACGCATCCAGTATTTTGGATGTCCGAACATTCCGAGGAGCTAACATCGACTCGGATCACTACCTTGTAGCAGCCAAGGTAAGAATGCGGATATCCACCACGCCACAACAATCCAGAAATACTGTGAAAAAATTTAATGTCGAAAGACTGCAATCGCAAGAGACCGCCAAGACCTTCGCACAACGCGTATCCCTTAACCTCTCGATTAACACCATACCACCAGCATCGAATGTCGAAGAGCAATGGCAACGATGCCAACAGGCCATTAGATCAGCCGCAACTGATGTGCTAGGTTTCTCGCGCCCACCAGCAAGAAACCCCTGGTTTGATGAGGAATGCCGACAGATGCTCGCAGCCAAGAACGAGGCCTACAAGGCTAAGCTGCAGGTGAAGACGAGAGCTGCCATTGAGCTCTATAGGCAAAGAAGAAGGGAAGAACATCGGCTTTTCAGCAAAAAGAAAAAAGAGCAAGAAAAGCGCGCGATCGAGGATATAGAGAGGTGCCACTCCAGGAACGATGTTCGCAAGTTTTACCAAAGTGTAAAACGTCAAAGCCAAGGATACAAGGCTCGAACAGAATCCTGTCGAGATGAACAAGGAAATATTGTAGTTGAGACACAGTCGATGCTGAGGATATGGAAGAACCACTTCTGCAGACTGTTAAACGGCGATGACGAACAACATTCCGCTGTCAGGCAGAACGAACCATTCAATATTGGCAACGACAGCGAAGACTGCCAACCACCCGACCTGAGTGAAGTGAGGATAGCAATATCTAAACTAAAGCTTAATAAGGCTGCCGGAAATGACGGCCTTCCCGCTGAGCTCTATAAGGCCGGCGGAGATGACTTGGTAAGTAACATCCACCAACTCATAAGCCAAATCTAGTCGGATGAAAATATGCCTGAAGAATGGAACCTCAGCATCGTTTGCCCGATCCACAAAAAAGGAGACCCTCTGAACTGCGCCAACTACAGAGGCATAAGTCTCCTCAACATCGCCTACAAGATCCTATCTGCCGTAATATGTGAACGCCTGAAACCGTTTACCAACAAGCTGATTGGCCCTTATCAGTGTGGTTTTAGGCCAGGAAAGTCCACAACCGATCAAATTTTCACACTTCGGCAGATCCTGGAAAAAACTCAAGAAGTCCAAATCGATACCCACCACCTATTCATCGATTTCAAAGCCGCATATGACAGCATTTATAGAGACGAACTGTACAGAGCCATGTCTAGTTTTGGTATACCGCCCAAACTCGTCCGTTTGTGTAGGATGACGATAGAGAATTCTCGCTGCTCCATCAGGGTCGGAAACGACCTCACCGACACATTCGATACCAAAAAAGGATTTAGGCAAGGCGATGCGCTGTCATGCGACTTCTTTAATCTGATTCTTGAGAGAATTGTGCAAAACTCCAAAGCCAACACCAGAGGCACAATTTTCCAAAAGTCGGTGCAACTACTAGCATACGCTGACGATATTGACATCATTGGTAGGACTCAACGTGATGTCATAGCCACGTTTGCTAGTATAGAGAAGGAAGCGGCGAAAATGGGTTTAGCAGTAAATGAGGGTAAGACTAAGTATATGCTGTCATCACGAAAGGACTCACAACATCGACGAATTGGACAGAACGTCACCATTGACAGATATAACTTCGAGGTAGTACGGGACTTTGTCTACCTCGGCTCCGCTATTAGCTCTGACAACAACATCTCGTCAGAAATTAAACGAAGAATTACTCTTGCCAACCGCTGTTTCTTCGGGCTAAGAAGGCAATTTAGTAGTAAAGCCCTCACTCGAACTACTAAGGAGACCCTATATAAGACCCTGATCATCCCAGTCCTGCTCTACGGCGCTGAAGCATGGACCGTATCAAAAGCGGATGAAGAAATCCTTGGTAGATTCGAGAGGAAAATTCTTCGAAAAATCTTCGGTCCCGTTTGCGTTGACGGGCTATGGAGACGAAGATTCAACCAAGAACTATACGAGCTGTACAGCGACATGCCCCTGGTCAAAAAACTCCGCATTGGACGTTTAAGATGGCTAGGACATGTAGAACGAATGGACACCAATACTCCGGCTCGCAGAGTCTTCGATTCCCAGCCAGGCGTCGGACGCAGTAGAGGAAGACCTCGCCTGAAGTGGCGCGCACAAGTGGAAACCGACCTCAACCAACTTGGAGTGCGCAACTGGAGGCAGTTAGCTAAGGACCGGGCTAATTGGAGAGGCATGTTGGTTGAGGCCCAGGTTCATTCCGGACTGTAGCGCCACTTAAGTAAGTAAGTAAGTTTTCAATCCCAGAAAAGATTTGTTGACATGGAAGACAGCATAAACTTGATGTCTGGAAATTTAATTTTCGACAGGACAAATAACAGAGGAACTTTGTATGTGCCATCGCACATTGTAAGAAAGAGAAGGAAAATTGAGACTGTGCAAAAAGCTGGATGTCCAAAAGTGTTGACTTATACAGATGTTCGCATTCGTGAACATATACGAAGGCTACAATCTGCCGCGTTAGTCGTTGAACCTTAAATTAAACATCCATAAAAAGTGGGTGAACCCAAAAAAAAATTGAAATGGTAAAATATAGCAAATATTGTTGTCTTAACATCGTGATTAGACACCTTAACAAAATTCCTTGTCGTTTGACAAAAACCGACGTTTTTTTTCTGAAAGTAGGCGTGACCGTTTGCGTATTTTAAAAATAGTTATTTCTGTTAAACTCATAAATAATGTGCTTATATACAAAATTTAAGTCCCAAAAACGTACGGACGGACACACATGATTGAATCAACTAAGCTAGAGCCTTTGAATTTCATTCCATTGTTCTGCAAAAATAAACAAACAAATATTAATTAAAAAAAAAATTGTTAAGGAGCTGCTCTTGCTCTTGCACAAAACATCTTTTAAAAATTAGTTATTCAGCGATCTGAAACTGAATTGTAGTTCAGCAGTCCAGTTCAGTACAATATTCTTTGAGACATTCTACTAATGGCATTCAATTAAATACATTCGTAGATAAATTAACCATCGGTTCGAAAACGTCCTGCATTACCGCCCAAACATTGTAGATAGCGATTGCAAGCAACGCCTTATGGAGAGTCAATTTCTTGCGAGTGAACATTTATTACAGTGAAGCGTTATTTAATACCTAGCATTCCAGGTAACTGCAATTAAGGATAATGTGGAACTATAAATAACTTTTAATTGCAATGGAATGCAGTTGTAGCAGTAAGCTGCTAAAAGTGCTTCACCTTTTGCTGGAATTTCATTTCAATATCTATCAATAGTTTGCTCCAGTATGAACGTTATTATTCCAAAATGAGGTATTTAAAAATCCCTTCTACAGATTTTGGTCCTCAAATTTGAGTGCGGCATATTATATGTACATACTCATCGCAATATTGAAATTAAAGTGAATCACAGTTATTCAAAATAATAGCAATGTATAGTCAGCTTTGAGTCTGAAATAAAATTGAATAGTGATTTCCAATTTGAATGATATGTTATGTGGTTTTATACATCCGTGAAATTCGACGTTGGACGCCTTAGCATACCTGGAGTAGTCAGAGCCTACAGTGAGTGCCTGAGTATGAAACTCTCCTCTGTGCACTCACCTACCACAGACGCCAACAATCAGTGGTGGCAGTATCGCGACCTCATCAAAGAGGTAGCCGAAACCTCGTGGAAGAGCCCGTGGTATGATGATGATGCGTGTACAAGAAAAAGATGACAGAAGATGCACACAAGAAAGGGCAGCAAGAGAAGAGTATCGAGCCAGGAGAAGGGAGGAAAAGAAGACCCTGCGTAGAAAGAAGAGAGCCTTCAAGGAGATTGAAGAGTCGCGCGATCATAACAACATCCGGAAGTTTTATAAAAAAGCCAAGCAACTGGCTGCTGGCTACTAAACCAGAACGCAGGCTCTTCGAGACAGCGATGGAAACCAAGTCACAGAAGCGCAGGGAATAGTAGATGTGTTTAAGCAGCATTTCCAACAGCTGCTAAATGGGCATCATGATAGGGCAAGAAGAGAACACACGTCCAGTCAATGAAGAACTAGTACAACCACCAAGTATAGAAGAAGTTGGCCTAGCTATAAAAAAACTTAAGAACAATAAGGCCGCAGGTTCTGATGGCTTACCAGCGAAGCATTTAAAATACGGTGGTGATGTTTTGGTAGGGAGCATGCACCGAATCATCAACCAAGTATGGGTGGAAGAAAACATGCCCGATGACTTGGCTATCAGTTCCATATGCATCATCTACAAAAAAGGCGATCCTATGTCTTGCATCGATAGTTCTATGCATATCCCTGCTTAATGTCGCATACAAGATCCTATCCAACGTACTGGGTGAATGTCTAAAACCGTTCTGCAACACACTAATCGGCACGTACGAGTGTGGCTTCCGGCCCGGCAGATCGACTATAGACCAAATTTTCACACTGAGGCAAATCCTGGAAAAGACCAACGAATTTCAAGTCGAAACTCACCACCTATTCATCGACTTCAAAGCCGCGTATGGAAGCATACATCGTCAGGACCTTTATATGGCGATGGCCGAATTCGGAATTCCAGCAAAACTGATTCAGCTGTGTCGCGTGACGCTGGAAAACACGCGATGCAACATGCAGTTTGGAAGTAGCTCCCCCAAACTATTCAAAACTTGCACCGGATTTCGGCAAGGAGACGCGCTATCATGTGACTTCTTCAATCTTGTACTGGAGCAGATAGTGCGCAGGGCAGGTGTTAACACGGAAGGCACTATTCTGTCCAGCTACTGGGCTATGCGGACGATATTGACATCATCGGTCGCTCCCAACATGCCGTGATAAAAGCGTTAACGGAGATTGAAGAAAAGGCGAAATCCATTGGCCTTGAATCAAATGAGGACAAGACTAAGTACATGCTATCAACAAACAAACGAGCATATGTCCACCGCCTAGGATAAAACGTCACTATTGATAGCAGCAATTTCGATGTAGTTAGGGAATTCACCTACCTCGGAGTTAACATAAACTCCACGAATGACACCCTAGTGGAGATATGTCGAAGAACTACCCTAGGAAACCGTTGCTACTTCGATTTGGCGAAACAACTGGGTTCAAAACTCCTTACTCGAAGGACGAAATGTGTACTCTACAAAACCCTTATCTTGCCAGTTCTGCCTTATGGTGGCGAGTGCTGGACGATAAGCAAGAAGAGAGAGCTGATACTGGGCTCCTTCGACAGAAAAATACTTCGGCGGATTTTTGGTCCTGTGCACGAGGAAGGCGAATGGAGGAGAAGATACAACCGCGAACTCTATGCGCTGTACCAAGATATGCATGTAGTCCAAAAAGCCAAAACACGTCGACAATACATTGGGTCGGCCACATCGAGCGAATGGACAATAATGCTCCAGCCAAGAGGATCTTCGAATCCCAGCCCCCAGGTTCGAGAAGGCAAGGAAGACCGAACCTCCATTTCAAAGACCAAGCCATCCGGTTGCCAGAGCGCTTGGTCTATACAACTGGAAGCACCGAGCCAGGGATCGTAGAGGATGGAAGGCTGCATTGTCTAAGGCAGATACTCTTCACAGGTCGGGAGCCCAATAAGTAAGTAAGTATGATTCATATATGTGAGGCACATTCTTAAATGTGTATGAATCTTTCTCCAAATAAGAATGAAATTCATTCGAATCGTATTTCAGTTTGCTGCGAATCACTACATTTTTAACCATTTACGTAATTTGAAACAACTCAAAACATCTCATTAGCTTTACCAGTACCATTCGAAGAACGGGTTCTCAAATTACAGGACAAATTTGTCGTACCTAATTGCCGTCAACGAATGGTGCAATATCAAAATTGCTTTTCCATAGTAACACGAGGCAATTGTTATTTTAGCCTAGGTTCATGTTCGCCATTTCGACAGCCATTACAGCCCCTTCAAAACCATTTACACGTAAATTGAATGCCCCACCAAATTGTGCAAGTCCTTTTGTCCCAATTTCTATACAAAATCAGTGGCGTCGTCTATATTTTCACCAAACAATGTAAAGCATCGCTGTACCTATCATTAGCCTATCTGGTGCAAGGCCATTTTTTTTATTTCCACGCAAACATCCTGCAGGTGAAATGAGCCAAACTATAATTCATTGTAGTAATCTGACACAACCACATCAGCGCGGCTGTACAATCTCAACATCCTGTAGCTCGTCTATGAGATGTACAATAAATTACCTGATTTTACGATGGATGCACCGTTGGATAGGGCAGATGGGCCAGCAACCTGTCACAGGATGTCGGTTGCGGAAATAGAGGTGTACAACTTACTGGTGATGTGTTTTTTTTTATTTATTCATCAGTTCGCAATTTATGTTAAATGAATTTAAAAATGCTCATCCTGTTACCAGAGTAAGGTTACATGTTTATGCATTTCGTATAATATAGGATTAAGAAATGATTTAATGGAAATATTAAACTGTGTATCTTTAAGGTAGATTTCAGAAGAATTGATTTGAAAAAGTAGTCAGCGAATTTAAAATATTGAGAGATATCATGTAAAAGTTCAAAGGAAAACGTTATCATTTAAAAGTTATACATCTTGTCATCCATTAATTTGTCTCCATGCATTTTGTAGTAAACGTTCTATAAACCCTTCAATGTCCACTTTTATACTTTAGTTCAAACAAAATAAAAGGTCCAATACGACTCGTAAAAGCTTAGCTTAGCAGGAATGTAGAAGAATATGTTCACACTAGTTCAGCTATGAAATTTAATAAAAATCTTTCGAGGAGTTCTTGAAAAATTATAATAGTCGAAAAAAGTCGACTAAAAGGAGCCGTTGTTTTACCGTTATATTTTGCAAAATTATTCACGTAATCATACTAAGTACAATCAGATTTTTCTAAGTAATATTATTCAGCACAATCCTTTCCTTATACCTTATATCAAAACGAAACTTTATACCCTTTTATAGCATAAAACTGTTAAATAATAGTTTAAATTTTGAAAAAAAATTCGAATGTACCCAAAAACAAAGTTTCATCATATATTTCTAGGGAAGACAATAAGAAATTCACAAAATTTTGTTATGATTCTATGTTCGATTTTCGAGAAATCTGTAATACCCATATAATAATTTTTAGGGACAAAACTAAGTACACAACTTTCTGAATACACCTACACCATCTAAGCTTCAAAATTTAATCAAAATCGTTACAGCCGTTTTCGAGAAAATTCACATATAAAAAAACTTAACACAAATATACCCTAAACTAAATATTTTTGAAAAATGTTAGTTTACCCAGTAGGCCCTGCCGTTGCCATATGGCAACGCAAGTAGAGTTTTGAAATTCACTTAGCAGCGTACAAACCAATAATCGCAAATCAATTTTTTAACCGGTTTATGATTCATAATAGTTCCAGTATTCAGCGAGTTAACATAAAAAACGCGTATTTATTTATTATTTCTTTTTATTGCGTCGCAAAAATAATTGCAAAAAACAACCTGCAAAAAACGGTATCATGACTGCAAGACAAAGGTAAGTAAAGCTAAAGCTTTCTTAAATCTTGTGCTCCAAAGTGATTATAATTAAATAGTGGAAAGATAAAACTTAAAACGTGTTTAAAGAATGTTTAAAAAATTATAAATTTTAGTGGGATTTTTATGTGAGGAGGATGAAATCCAAGAAATCTTCAATAAAATTGTTGAATCAGCTGAAAACATTGAAGTTGCTGCGTCATCAAAAATCACAGAAATAATAGGAATTTCAGCACAGTCTGCTGAAATTTCTTCACGTACCAAATTTCCTGTGCAATTATATGACCTGAGCGCAAAATATAAGTGGAAAACCGACAAAACATGTGCAATGCTGTCTATTTTCCCAGAGGCCAACTACGAAGACTGCAAAAATCTAAAACCACATGAGCAGTTTGAAAAGTTCAAGAATACTTGATTTAGCACATCTGCGAATGCACAAATTTATATGCAGTGAAAAATAATCGAAAAATTGACCCTGTAACTACTTCTGGTAAGAAAAATCATTCGAAGGTTTCTTAAAAATTGTGATAAATTTAAATTTTTCGTTCCTAAAATTAGAGCTTCGAGTTGTCATCGCAATATTGATTGTTACAGGCTACAACGGCCAATTCACGTTCCGAAATATGTGGTCTACCGACTCTGATCTACGAAATGAAATGGTTTTTAACAGCATGCGTCGAAATCGCTTGGAATATATTGTTTGGTGCCTCCATTTTGAAAAGGAATTAGTTGCTCCCAAAGACATAACTGACAAAATGTGGAAGTTGCGGTCCTTAACTGATCGCATCAGAGCCAACAAACTTTCACGCAGAGCAAAATCTTTCGTGTGATGAGAGCATGATACCCTACTTTGGAAGACATGGATGCAAGCAGTACATCAAAGGCAAGCCGATGCGATTCGGATACAAAGTATGGTCCCTTTGTACTCCCTCATAGAGGGTATCAACGCGGTCCTTCTTGAGAAATCAATAATTTTCAAAAGTATCGTTGTGTGCATTTAACTACTTACGCCATCTTTTAGCTAGGTTTCTTATTATTATCGCGATAATCGTGTTTAAAGAAAACCGTTATTGTCTTTTTTTATGGTAGTTACACAATTTTATTGCCATGAGTTCGATTCCAAAAACCCCTCTGTAGGACCATACCCGTAGCAGAAATACAGTCAAATCGAACGAGTTGTTTGGGCTCCAGTGTTAATAACAGACTTCAGACGGAAGAAGTACATTTTTTAAAAACATTCATTTGGGACTCAGGGTACCTGAGAACGGCTACGAATTGACATTTTACGATCTTCATTAACATCATACGCTACGACTGCAAATCGTTGCTCGTTTGTAAGTCTTTCCAAGATTAAATGGCAGAGTATACTGAAAACTTTTTCACTTTGACAGAAGACGTATGGACCCCATTACTAACCAATTCTTCCAACCTGAAAAACTTAACTCTTAAAAAATCACCCTTTAGTATAGGTAAGGAATCGGTAAAAATGCGTTTATCAGTAAATGAGGTAAGACGAAGTACATCTTGCTAACAAGAAAGGCCACGTAACATCGACAAATTATACAAAACGTCACCATCGACAGATACAACTTTGAGGTAGTAAGGCACTTTGTCCACCTTGGCTCCAATAAACTCGGGCATGGCCATCTAATAAGAAGATCCTATATAAGACGAATAAATCACACTCCTGTGCCGAAGCATGAACGTTTCGAATGGCAAATGAAGAAACTCTACCACGTTTTTTTACCAAAAACTCTCAGACAAGCATAGTCTTCGATTCCCAGCCTGACGTCAGACGCAGCAGAGGAATACCTAGCCTTAAGTAGAGTGAACAATTAGAACCCTATTATACCAATTGAATAATATCTTCTGGATATTCGCTCATGAACCTAGTATTTCAAATTTTAAGTAAATCCGTCTATCTGCTTAGCACTAGACGACACCACAGACCGAAAGAGGGACAATCTTACAATCTTGAGCTCATTTTTTTTACGAAACCAGTAATTGCTTACATTTTCATATTCGGTTTGTTGATAAAGATAAAATAAGAACAAGTAAAACGTCTACCACCCTAAATGAAAGATAGGTATTCGATTTTGATGGCATATTAATTTCCATTAAAATTTTATTTGACGCGAGATGCATAAAGACCTTAAAAAACTATGAGAAGGCTACAATGCGCTTTGCGAATCGTTGAATACCCTATCCCATTCCATCCTTAAACATACAAGGTGGCGAAAAAGTAATCCTCCTATCAGAAAATGCTATAAATTTTGCGATTGGCCCGCAGTCAGTTCTGTTTTGACATTTGTGTAGTAAACACATGCGAAATACACGTTAATAAACAATGTTACGCTTCACTGCTCCAGAACGCGGAATATTGGTGACTATTTATTTGAGCAATAATCGGTCGCTGACTTTGGCACAACGTGAATTTCGTCGCAGATTTCCTAGCCGTCCAACGCCTACTGGTGAAACACTGCGACGTTAAGCCGCTCGCCTCGAAGAGACTGGCACAACACGAGATGCTGCCAGGCGTGGCAGACCCCGGAGTAGCCGTTCTGCAGAGAAAATTGCTGCTGTAGCCGAAGATGTCATGGAAGCGCCGGCCGTCGACATCGACCAGACGACGTGCCACGCAAATGGGTATCAGTCGACGGTCTTTACAGCGAATTTTGGTAATAGTTTTGAAGATGTTTCCGTACAAAGTCCAGACGGTGCATCAGCTGTTAGCTGCTGACCGCCAATCGCGTCTAACATACGCTCAAGCCATCCTTAATCACCACCAAGAGGAAGATGATTTTTCATCAAAAATAAAGGCCCATTCCCATCTTAGCGGGTACGTAAATAAGCAAATTTACGCTTCTGGGGCACTGAAAATCCGCGTGTAACCCACGCGTGTAACACCCGCTCAAAGTCACTGTATGGTGTGCTGTTTTCGCTGGAAGAGTCTTCGGACCTTTTTTCTTCGAAGACGTCGCGGGCCAAACGGTTACTGTGAATGGTGAGCGCTACAGAGCAATGATCAACGAGTTCTTTTTGCCGCAACTTGATGAATTGGGATTGGAAAACATGTGGTTCCAACAGGACGGTGCAACGGCACACACTGCACGTGCCACAACCGATATGCTGAAGGATGCATTTCCCGGGCGCCTAATCTCCCGTTTTGGCGATTTGCACTGGCCAGCAAGATCGCCTGATTTGACCGCTCCAGACTTCTTTTTGTGGGGCTTTTTGAAGTCGCGGGTTTATGTCAACAAGCCTCAGACTCTTGCAGCTCTTAAAGACAATATCCGTCAAGAATGTTTTGGCCAAAGTGATGGAAAATGCCATAAAAAGGGCTCAAATGACAATCAACTGTGGCGGCGGCCATTTACATGACATCATATTCTCGACTTGATGTGAAAAAAATTAAAAGACCAAATAAAAATAATCCACAAGAAGAATCAAAGTTTTTCATTTTTTTTAAATTACAGCCAAAAAACATCGGAAGGTTGTTTTTGCACCACCTTGTACAACATACCCAAAAAGTGGGAGTGCATAAAACTGAATGGGGTTGAAATATAGCAAACGACATTCTCACCACATCTTTTCCAGAAAGTTTATCTAAATCTCTTATGGTCTGACAAAAAAATGACGTTTACAAATGTTTTTTTTTTTAGGAAAACGCCCTCAAAAATTGGGCGTGGATCAAAATGATATATAGACGAAATGTACATATTCTCGAAATATTTCCATCAAATGTTTTTTCGATTTTTTTTTAATTGTACCGAACATTTTTTACGGAAGGGGCGGTTTCCTTAAAAAAAACTATTTTCGATAAAATTAAAAGATAAAATAAGTGGGCGTGGTGAAAAAAAATAATATGGGCCAAATATTGATATTGAGATTTCCTTAATATCTTGTGCAGACACACTTTAAAAATCCCAGTTGACAAAAAAAAAAACTTTTTTAAAAATGTGGGCGGATTTTGAATATATTATATCTTAGTTCAAAATTTAGGACGTAAAAACCGGAGAAATACAGACGGACAGACAGACAGACATGGGTAAATCGACTCAGCTAGTGAATCTGAGTCGATCCATATACTTAAGGTATATGTCTAGCTCGTATTTTGGGATAGGGGATAATGAGTATATAGTGTCTAGGTGTGTATTAAAAATGAATTTACCATCAAGTTATGTTATTAATATTTGAGTTGTAATGTAAAACATTTTTTTTAAAGTAACATCAATACATATTCTCAGATTATGGATCGTATTCTTTTACTCGCACGTTACGTCTGCAGCTAAATTTAAAAGAAGTAATCCAAAACCCATAAAGAAATATAGAACAAGACAAATACTAAGCTGATTACTTAAGCAAAATATTAAAAGACGATATAATGAATACGTTTTGTTTCAAACATGCTAATTCCCATTTGCTTAGCGAATTAGCAGGTTGACTGTGTACCACATAACATTCTCTTGAAATGTTTTCAATTTTCCATAACGATATACCAGACAACCTCAAACTTGTTGATAAATGTTTTATAATATATTGAGGCTTTTTGGAAGTGATGTACATAGGAGTGGGTAATCTTATTCTGCTTCATTGTATGGTGCCAAATTCCCAGACGAGTATGAAGAAATCATTTTAATTGTCAAAACATATAAGAATAATCCTTTGGTATTTATATATTTAATTTTTCAGATATTTATGTTATTTACACTCTTTATACAAGATTGATGCGAAAATATGGTGTATTGCAACATTAGAAAATCTTCCGTAGACACTATGAGAATAATAAGTGCGTGGTCATGTGTCTTAGATTTTCACTGACTAAAAAACCCTACCTTTCGATATAAATTGTTAGTTACTGCAACTGAGATAAAACTTGTCAAGCTATTATTCTATCACAGGACCAAAACGCAAAATTATGCGCTCACCGAACGTTTCCTTCAACAAATAAATTATGGCATGAGCTGTGTGACATGTTGCACCGTCTTGCTGAAACCACAGCTCAATGCACATCATGGTTGTTCAATTGATGAACGAAAAAGTCGGTAATCATGGCTCTATAGCGGTCACCATTGACTGTAACGTCCTCGCCAGCATCGTTTTTAAAGAAGTACGGACCAATATTCCACCAACCCTTTAAACACACTAAAGAGTCAGTTTTTGTGGATGTAAATAAATGTCTCCAAATACAATTACAATTACATTTTATGGCGCAAAAGGCTCGTTAGCACCCAGGCCTTAGCTTTCTCACAATAATTCATGTGTGCGTGTGTACTTCTTGCACGATGGCGGGACCTCCTGTTTTATGCCGAATCCGAACGGCTAAGTTAAGATAAGCTTTTCTTGACAATTAACACTACTCCGATGATTTGTCAGATCCTCACTAGAGGAGGGCCAGTCTCTACATACACTTGAGGATTATCATCACTTCAAATACGACAGTTTTGTTTATTGGAGTATCTATTCAACCAAAAGTAAGCTTCATTGCTAAACTAAATTCGCTTCTGAAAATTGGGATCAACGGCAATCTTTTTTTGGGCCCATTCACAGAATCTACGCCTTCCTAGCTGATCCTGCGGCTTCAATTCTGAAAAGAGTTGGATTTTGTAAGCACGCAAATCAAGACCTTTCCGCAAAATCTTCCATAAAGTGGATGGACACATTTCTCATTCCTGTGCACGATGTCGGATAGACTGATTTGGTACTTCCTCTGGACGCTACGCTCTGCAGTAGCAATAACTTCTTCTGTACCCACTGTACGACGTCTCTGTGGATGCATATTATCATTTAGAGTAAAACGTTAATCGATTTAATTGCTCTGATGGCACTGAGCGAAACTGTGCGGCAAGCAACGTTTCTGTACTGCAGAGCGCCTTCGCTCTGCTCTCAATTCTGTTATATTATTTAAGGGTGGTGCTTATGGCATGAAGTAGCCATGATAAAGATTAATATTGAGACATTAACTTCAGAAGTACAAAGCTGTCCGTAGTCGTCGTATTCGTAGAAGGTGCTAAACAAAAGTCTGCCCCCAAATCCTATTAAGATGCTACTCATAGCTAAAGTGGAGATAAAAAACAATCAATCCGGCGGTACAGTGGATGCAAAGGAGAGACCTAGCATATCAGGAATATCCTAAAGGGATACTATGGCCCAATGCAAAGTCGCACTCCATGCACCCGGGGCAGACTCTCACAGACCAAAAAATAAAGCTAGTGAGGAAGACTCTACTAGAAGAGATGGACAAAACCGACAAAAAATGTCCTATATTACGATTTGTGACCAGCTCAGCTAGAGATGGATGGCTATCAATCACCTGCCACGACACAGAACCCAAAAACTGGGTCATGTTGACGGTAGGAAAGATCAAGCAATGGAAAGACGCTAACCTGCCTATAACTCAGGGACACGAGGTTCCCAAGCTACATACCTGCGTTGCCTTCGTTACGAATACCGACAACCTTACCAAGGACATCTTCATAGCTCGGATTGCCAAACAAAATGTAGGCATATCCACAAAGAACTGGTAAGTCCTCAGGATCATAAAGGAGAAGAGCGGAGGTGAGACTATCTTCTTTGTAGTAGATGAGGTCTCAAAAGATCACATCATGAAACAAAGACGTAAACTGTTCCTCACTTTCTCGCAGATCCTAATAAGAATCAAAGGATCAACGAGACCAATACAAAACAAAAAAAAACATGAGGCCAAGACTGAAGACAGAGCACCAGCTCATCCAAAGTTTAGTGCCCAAAAAATACTGCTCGATGCGAAAAAAGGATCAACGAGACCAGTACAAAACAAAAAACATGAGGCCAAGACTGAAAACATAGCACCAGCTCATCAAAAAAAGGAACTAACTCTGGAACTATCAAGCCCCAAGTGTATCAATAATAGCTGATCCAATCAGTTCTGAAACCAAAAAACCAGTGGTAAACGAGAAGCCAGAGCCTCACAGATCAATGACGTCAGAAGACCTGTCTTCTACATCAAAGATCTCAAAAGCCAGCCAGACCACTGGGGAAGCTGAAAATGTTGGCAACTCTTCCAGCTCGATCAGTTGGTGCCTTTCGTAATTTGAGAAAAAACTCATAAAATCTTAGTAAATATTTTGCTGATTTTTTCGAAATAATCTAAAAAACACCAAATAATATCAAAATATTTTAGGACAAATTGCAAAAAAATATATTTTCGGGAAAAAATCTGATTTCTAATATTTCACTAGAAAATGCCCCCTTTTGACAAATGGCAACCAACCAAAACAGTCTGACCTACTCTCACAGATCACAAGAATTGTCTTCTAAACACAAAAAGTTAAGCGTTGCCATTTTAGGAAAATGATAAAGGATCAGATTGGATATTTGGCTGGATGATACTCCGGGGACCGTCTGAACTCTCCGATGAAGACTCCAAATCTAGAACAGCGAACCTTCCCACCGCTTTCCTTTTTTTAGCGACCTTGTTTGGTAATTGCACATCAGCACTCCGTTAATTCCTCGATAAACATTCAAGAGACGACGCAATTGCCACGCAGAACGGATCTCATTAGAATTGCAACGCTGCCATTCTCTATTGGGTTCGAGTCCTTGTACCACTCAGACCGTCTTGAGATTTCTGGTAGATATTCTGAGTACCAACGTGTTTTGAATTAAGCCATCAAATGTTGATATCGCCTGCAGTATAGCTTATTGCATGCGTCGTGATCGAGCAGTAAGATCTTTGTGTTCCTCACCAAAAAGCATAAAATTTGTTGTAAGTGGCCTCGGGTCCACTGGATCGACTGCGATATGAGGAAGTGGGCGGCGATTAATCTGACCTTGCAATTCAATTTATGTATTACGAAGAACATCTTCGCGAGCAATTATCCCTCTGAGAATAAATTCGATGCTAATTTTAATTCATTGAATCAAACGTTGCCAGGCCCCACCTAGTCAAGGAGAATAAGCCGGAATTAACCGCTTGATTGTCCCCTCATACTTAGCTGAGTGCTCACTTAGTGCGGCTTCCATTTCTTTTACATCTTTCTCCAAAAGATTGTTTGAACCGACGAAATTCAAGCTATTGTCGCTGTATAAGTAACGAGTTACCACTCTATAGATGAGAAACTGACGGAAAGCCATAGAATATTGGTCCAGACTTAAGTCGTAAAGCAACTTGATTTGTGCTGCTCGAAAAGTAGGGCAGATAAATAACATGCCAAATCGCTTTACAGTTCCTCTTCCGAACTTGACGAGTATAGGAGAAAAAAAACATGTAGATTCCGATCATGATGATGTTGTATAAAAGTATCTAAGAATAGGTAAATTTTAGACAGAATTGCAGGATTTTAGTCTGCATATTATATTAATGCCCTTTGAGCCCTAGAACTCATGCAAATGGTGCCTTCATAGCCAAGGAAAGGAGACAGCTTAAATATTGAGCTGGAGCTTGAAACTCCCTTATTATTGGTAGCCCTTAGGGAATTCAACTCGTCCTGAAAAGCATCTTCCTGTATTTTTCTGAACGAAAAATTAATTTCGACTTTCTTGCATGACTCAGGAGAACTACGCTGAATGCTCTATGTATCTGATAGGGTATAAACATTGAAATCTGAATTTGTGTGATTTGGTTATAGGACCATATTCTAAAGTTTCCATTTCCTCATACATAGTATTTAATGTCTAGACAAAAAGTCTTAACTTAAACATCAAATTTAAGTGCATACACTTTTCATTTTAATCACCAGAAATTCATAATTAACCAAATGTATGACTTCACGTCATCGTGGTCGGTAAATGTATACCATGGCATTAAAATATTAAATTGGTACGTGCAAACGTGCCTCCATTTTTAATCGATTTCAGTGGAGACTACATACATAAAAATATTCCCAACTTCTTTCAGGTAAATAAATTTCCCTTGGGTAAAATAAATTTTCCAGAGCCAACCAATAATCATCCTGCTGGAATATGAGATAGTCCTTATTTTCTTATTAAAATTTGTTTTTTTTCTGATTTTTAATTTCAACGGATCAGCGTAGGTAATTAACTGGCCGTGAATGTAATTGAGGCTTTGAGTGAAGTTCATTTATTATGTGGGCGGATGTCATTAATTACAGATGACTTGGACTGCCATATTTCAGCTTGCAGTGGAGTTGAAGAAATTAAAAAAAAATATTAAAGATGAATTCTGCGTGCAAATCGACCTTTAATTCGTTACCCATACAACACTTTTTTAAGTGAACAAAAGCGGATGAAGAAATCCTTGGTGGTTTCGTGGGATAAATTCTTTGAAAAATCTTCAGTACCGTTTGCGTTGGTGGGCTATAGAGACAGAATGCTAGTAAGGTTATTATTTTTTTATGCTATAGGGACTATAAGCTTTTCTTTTTTTTCATTTTAGTTTCATTATTAAAACATTTTATAAATAACTAGCTGTCCCGTTAACCCTCCAGGTTGGGGATTGTGCTTTGGGTTAACTACCAATCCATGGAAAAAAGCTTATGTTACGAATCAACCAATAGCCTCGGAAGGGACTGATATTATTGTTGACGATAATGCTAAACGAAAAAAGGACAACGACGGTCGTATCTGCACCTGGAATGTGAGAACATTAAACAGGAGAGGTGAAGGCAAACAACTAGCGGAAAACTAGCGGAAGCCCTAAACTGCTACAAAGCAGACATTAATGCCATCCAGGAAATACGATGGGATGGGCCGGGCAAAAAGAGGATGAAAAACTGTGACATCTACTATGGACCGTGTTATAGTGAGCAGAAACAGCGACTATTTGGATGCGGATTTGTTATAAGTGCCAGACTTAGGCAAGAAGTCTTATGTTTCCAAGACATTAGCGAACGCATAGTAACAGTCCGCATCAAGGCCAAATTCCCCAACATAAGCCTTACATGCGTTCATGCTCCGACGGAGGATATCCACAAGGGGACATGGCGGTCTCCAGATCAACGAACAGTCAACCAAATTGATAACATTGCGATAGACAAGAGGCACGCATCCAGTATTTTGGATGTCCGAACATTCCGAGGGGCTAACATCGACTCGGACCACTACCTTGTTGTAGCCAAGGTAAGGATGCGGATATCCACCACGCCACAAAAAACTAGAAATACTGTGAAAAAATTTAATGTCGAAAGACTGCAATCGCCAGAGACCGCCAAGACCTTCGCGCAACGCGTATCTCTTAACCTCTCGATTCACACCACACCACCAGCATCTAATGTCGAAGAACAATGGCAACGATGCCAACAAGCCATTAGATCAGCCGCAACTGATGTGCTAGGTTTCTCGCGGCCACCAGCAAGAAACCCCTGGTTTGATGAGGAATGCCGACAGATGCTCACAGCCAAGAACGAGGCCTACAAGGCAAAGCTGCAGGTGAAGACGAGAGCTGCCATGGAGGTCTATAGGCAAAGAAGAAGGGAAGATCATCGGCTTTTCAGAAAGAAGAAAAAAGAGCAAGAAAAGCGCGCGATCGAGGATATAGAGAGGTGCCACTCCAGGAACGATGATCGCAAGTTTTACCAAAGTGTAAAATGTCAAAGCCAAGGATACAAAGCTCGAACAGAATCCTGTCGAGATGAACAAGGAAATATCGTAGTTGAGACACAGTCGATGCTGAGGATATGGAAGAACCACTTCTGCAGACTGTTAAACGGCTATGACGAGCAACATTCCGCTGTCAGGCAGAACGAACCATTTAATATTGGCAACGACAGCGAAAACTGCCAACCACCCGACCTAAGTGAAGTGAGGATAGCAATATCTAAACTCAAGCTTAATAAGACCGCCGGAAATGACGGCCTTCTCGCTGAGCTTTATAAATCTGGCGGAGTAAGTAATAACCACCAACTCATAAGCCAAATCTGGTCGGATGAAAGTATGCCCGAAGAATGGAACCTCAGCATAGTTTGCCCGATCCACAAAAAAGGAGACCCTCTGAAGTACAGGGGCATAAGTCTGCTCAACATCGCCTACAAGATCCTATCTGCCGTAATATATGAACGCCTGAAACCGTTTACCAACGACCTGATTGGGCCTTATCAGTGTAGTTTTAGGCCAGGAAAGTGTACAATCGATCAAATTTTCATACTTCGGCAGATCCTGGAAATAACCCAAGAAGTCTAAATCGATACCCACCACCTATTTATCGATATCAAAGCCGCATACGACAGCATTTATAGAGACGAACTATACAGAGCCATATCTTGTTTTGGTATACCGTCCAAACCGTCCGTTTGTGTAGGATGACGATGGAGAATTCTCGCTGCACCATCAGGGTCGGAAACGACCTCAACGACACATTCGATACCAAAAAAGGAATTAGGCAAGGTGATACGCTGACATGTGACTTCTTTAATTTGATTCTTGAGAGGATTGTGCAAAACTCCCGGGCCAACACCAGAGGCACAATTTTCCAAAAATCGGTGCAACTACTAGCATACGCCGACGATATTGACATCATGGGTAGGACTCAACATGATGTCATAGCCACGTTTGCTAGTATAGAGAAGGAAGCGGCAAAATGGGTTTAGCAGTAAATCAGGGTAAGACTAAGTATATGCTGTCAACACAAAAGGACACACAACATCGACGAATTGGACAGAACGTCACCACCGACAGATATAACTTTGATGTAGTACGGGACTTTGTCTACCTCGGCTCCACTATTAACTCAGACAACAACATCTCGTCAGAAATCAAACGACGAATTACTCTTGCCAACCGGTGTTTCTTCGGGTTAAGAAGGCAATTTGGTAGTAAAGCCCTCACTCGAACTACTAAGGAGATCCTATATAAGACCCTGATCATCCCAGTCCTGCTCTACGGTGCTAAAGCATGGATCGTATCAAAAGCGGATGAAGAAATCCTTGGTCGTTTCAATAGAAATTTTTTTCGAAAAATCTTCGATCCCATTTGCTTTGGCGAGCTATGGAGACGAAGATTCAACCACGAACTATACGAGCTGTACAGAGACATACCCCTAGTCAAAAAACTCCGCATTGTACGTTTAATATGGCTAGGACTTGTAGAACGAATAGACACCAATACTCCGGCTCGCAGAGTCTTCGATTCCAAGCCAGACGTCGGACGCAGTAGAGAGACCTCGCCTTAAGTGGCCCGCACAAGTAGAAACCGACCTCAACCAACTTGGAGTGCGCAACTGGAGGCAGTTAGCTAAGGACCAGGCTAATTGGAGAGGCATGTTGGTTGAGGCTCAGATTCATCCCGGACTGAAGCGACACTGAAGCGTCACTGGTTAAAAATTAGACGATTTATCTTCTTCAATAATCAATTCCTCAATCCTCAATCAATTACTGAAAATAAATTCAATGTGTTGCTAGGTTTTCACATATTTTTGTCGAGCCTAAAAAAACCCATCCATATATTGATTAAACTCCCTAATGGACTGGCAGATGAAATAGAAGGTGGGAGGAATCTACGCTGTATCTCAATTAACCAAGTCCTGGCCTTAATGTGTGGGTGCCCTCTACTTCAGAACACTAAGTAATATGTTCACTATGGTTGGATCAAATAGTATTTACCTTTATAGGCACGTGCATGTGTCCACTAAACTATAGATACTTTTTTAATTTGAAATTAAGCGATTCATTAGATTTTGATTTCAGTTATACCTTTGTTGGGCTAATTTATTTCAACTTTTTAAGCTGCCTTATCCGACTATTATACGGATATCCATTTGCTCCTCAAATAAATCCTTTGATACGTATATTACAATAAATAAAGAAAAATATAAAACAACCAAACCAAACTAATCCTTTGGAAAATCTCATTTCAAAGTAGGATCCCTAAAAGCAACTACAAACTTAAATTACAAAGGACCATTTAATTGACACACACACCTGGGAAATGGGCATGAAAGCTGAATTATAAAACTTATTTGTAAAATGAAAATATTAAAACAGAAAACAGCCTAAAGGGGATTTTCCGTTGAATTTTATTTTCAATTTTGTTTTCTTTGTTGAGCCACAAATAAGGAAGTTACATCATTAACGTAGAACAATGAACGTTAAAGTAGTCAATTTTTTCTTTTCCTCTAACTCAAATGGATGGTAATTTGAGAGATGCCTTTGAATTGTTATGCCCTACAGAGGACGAAGCAATTGTTCGATCGTTCACCTGCGTTTCGAAATTTTGTTACACTAAGTGTATCCTGTTACTTTTACATAAAAACGTTGTTATTGCAATTACTGAAATTATGTTTTAGTTTATTGTTTTTTTATTGTCAATAATATTGAAGGGCAATTTTTAAGATTCAGCATGACTGCTTAGCTATCGCACCATATTCATCGAACTGTTGGGAAACATCCTTTTGAGCTCATTATTCAGTGAAATATGATACATTTTGAAGACAGTTTGAAAACGTATTAATTTCACACCGTTCTTAAGAATTTAACCATAGGTACGGAGAACAAAGTTTGCTAAAACAGCTAAACGTGTTTCAGAAATTTCAAAATTGAAATTGTTTCAGAAATAAACTGAACTGACAATTTGATTAGTCGGGCATTCGTTTATTGCCTTAAATTGGATCTAAATCGATAAACAATTTTAGCAAAAATACTTTAGGAACTAATTCCAAATTTGGTTGAATGGTAATGTGAGCAAATGTGGTCAAATGGTTGCCTATGGAAATATATTTATCAAGGTTTTCTAGCTGAAGCCTACCAACTCGGAATCTCTGCCTTCACATGGCGACAGCAGACGGTCTAGTACATCAACCTCTCAATCCCGAAAAATGGACTACGTGTTCGTATCTGCATCTTAAATGTAAGAACATTAAACAGAAGAGGTGAAGGCGAAAAACTTGCAGAAGCCCTTAGCTGATAAAAAGCAGACATTACTGCGATCCAGGAAATACGATGGGAAAGGCTGGGCAAAAAGAGAAAACAAATCTGTGACATCTACTACGAACCGTAAGTGCTTATAAGCGCTCGCGCTCCGACAGAGGTAAAATATGATTTAGCAAACGACTTATGAGCGACTACCGAAGTATGGTATTGAAATCATGGTGGTTGGTGATTTTAAGGCAAAGTAAGGAAGAGAAGACATCTTTAGCAGTATTTTCATTCAACACATCTCAAAACGGTATCCTCACCTCGATATGTATATGGGGACTTGTTAGATCAACGAACTGTCAATGAAATTGATCAGATTGTGATAGACAAGAGGCATACATCCAGTTTGTTGGATTTCCGAACATTCAGTGGGGTTAACCATGCCGCAAAAATCTGAAATAATGTGAACAAATTTATGTCGAAGGTAAAGACGAGAGCGGTCATTGAGCTCTCTATGCAGAGAAAAAGGGAAGAACACCGTCTTTTCAGAAAGCAGAAAAAAGAGCATGAAAAGCGCGCTATCGAGTATATAGAGAGGTGGCACCTCAGGAAGGACGTTCGCAAGTTTTACCAAAGTGTGAACCGTCAAAGCCAAGGATACAAGGCTCGAACATAATCCTGTCAGGTTGAGCTAGGAAATATCGTATTTGAGACACAGTCGGTGCTGAGGATATGGAAGAACCACTTCTGTAGACTGTTTAACGGCGGTGACGAACTAAATTCCGCTATTAGGCACGAACGTACTATACAATTTAATTTGAATCTTGAGACGATTATCCAATACTCCCAAGCCAATACCAGTGGCACAATTTTCCAAAAATCCGACGATATTGACATCATCGGTAGAAGTCAACGTATGACATCACGTTTCCTAGTATAGAGAAGGCAGCGGCAAAAATTAGCAAACGTGGTAAGAATATGGGTAACATCGACAAATTGGACAGAACATCACCATTGATAGATATAACTTTGAGATATTGCGGGAATTGGTCTACCTCGGCTCCGCTATTAACTCTGACAACAAAATCTCGTCGGAAATTTAACGAAGAATTACTCTTGCCAACCGCTGTTCCTTTTTCAATTTAATAGTAAAGCCCTCACTCGAACTACTAAGGAGATCCTATATAAGACCCTGATCATTCCAGTCCTACTCTACGGCGCTGAAGCATGGACCGTATCAAAAGCAGATGAAGAAATCCTTTGTCGATTCGAGAGGAAAATTCTTCGAAAAATCTTCAGTCCCGTTTGCATTGATAGGGCGTTGAGACAAAGATTCAACCAACCGAAGTACCGTGCTATTTGTATACATATACACTCAATATAACAATTACACTCTACGTACCTAGAAAGTCTCCTTTGCTATCGCCAACGATATCGTTTTGAAAGTTACGGAGTGAGTACCCAGACATTAGAATTGTTTGCTAAGGAGACTTCCACACTTTCTTCATTCAGGTAAATTTTATAGTGTTTCTGGACCTTCGGTAAGGCAACTGTATAACAATTGTATTAAATATATCTTCGCTTGACTCTATAGATAGTTATAATCTAACCAATCCAGAAACATTATCTACAAAGCTTCGTAATGAAGCAGAAGATGCCTTTTGAATCTTGGGTAATTGTATCAGCTGTTGTCATAACGACCTTGGGGTAAATATTCTCTGTGATAAGGCAGTTCCACAAAAAAGGAGACCCTCTAAACTGTTCCAACTACAGAGGCATAAGTCTCCTCAACATCGCCTACAAGATCCTATCTGCCGTAATATGTGAACACCTGAAACCGTTTACCAACAACCTGATTGGCCCTTATCAGTGTGGTTTTAGGCCAGGAAAGTCCACAACCGATCAAATTTTCACACTTCGGCAGATACTGGAGAAAACTCAAGAAGTCCAGATCGATACCCACCAACTATTCATCGATTTCAAAGCCGCATATGACAGCATTTATAGAGACGAACTGTACGGGGCCATGTCTAGTTTTGGAATACCGCCCAAACTCGTCCGTTTGTGTAGGATGACGATAGGGAATTCTCGCTGATCCATCAGGGTCGGAAACGACCTCACCGACACATTCGATAACAAAAAAGGGTTTAGGCAAGGCGATGCGCTGTCATGTGACTTCTTTAATCTGATTCTTGAGAGGATTGTGCAAAACTCCAAAGCCAACACCAGAGGCACAATTTTCCAAAAGTCAGTGCAACTACTAGCATACGCTGACGATATTGACATCATTGGTAGGACTCAACGTGATGTCATAGCCACGTTTGCTAGTATAGAGAAGGAAGCGGCGAAAATGGGTTTAGCAGTAAATGAGGGTAAGACTAAGTATATGCTGTCATCACGAAAGGACTCACAACATCGACGAATTGGACAGAAGTAGTACGGGACTTTGTCTACCTCGGCTCCGCTATTAACTCTGACAACAACATCTCGTCAGAAATTAAACGACGAATTACTCTTGCCAACCGCTGTTTCTTCGGGCTAAGAAGGCAATTTAGTAGTAAAGCCCTCACTCGAACTACTAAGGAGATCCTATATAAGACCCTGATCATCCCAGTCCTGCTCTACGGCGCTGAAGCATGGACCGTATCAAAAGCGGATGAAGGAATCCTTGGTAGATTCGAGAGGAAAATTCTTCGAAAAATCTTCGGTCCCGTTTGCGTTGACGGGCTATGGAGACGAAGACTCAACCACGAACTATACGAGCTGTACAGCGACATGCCCCTGTTTAAGATGGCTAGGACATGTAGAAGGAATGGACACCAATACTCCGGCTCGCAGAGTCTTCGATTCCCAGCCAAACGTCGGACGCAGTAGAGGAAGACCTCGCCTTACGTGGCGCGCACAAGTGGAAACCGACCTCAACCAACTTGGAGTGCGCAACTGGAGGCAGTTAGCTAAGGACCGGGCTAATTGGAGAGGCATGTTGGTTGAGGCCCAGGTTCATTCCGGACTGTAGCGCCACTTAAGTAAGTAAGTAAGTAAGGCAGTTAACTTGGCAGTGTTAAATCGTGATCGCTCAAATATGCCAATAAATTTTTAAATTGTTGTCATTCTAAGATCGTTGTCGTTGTTAAACGAATTTCTAAAATTCCTATAATCTGAGTTCCGTTCACTATATATTGGTAAACGTTGTTTTGGAAGATGACTAAATGATTGTGGAATAGCGACTGCAAGACTAGGGCGCCCACCAGTTCCCAAAAGCGAAAAAAATTTTAGGTTAGCATTGATGTATATATCTTTTATTTTAGTGCGACAAGTGTCACCTGGTGCCAAGGCCTCTATCATAGTCTGTTACACAAAAAAATGTGTTAAAATAGGACTCCGAAGTCGATAGACGACACTCAAGTACCTTTGAGTAGACGCCCATTGCTGTTTTAATTGATTTAGAAAATCTTCTTAATGATTTATAGAAGCTCAGTTTCAACGATTTAATTTAAGTAAAGCTTCTAAACATCATTCCTGGACTGCGACTTCTGAGCTCTTTCTTCATTTTCTGAAAACGTTTTGTTCTTTCTTATCATTTTCACCGACCCTTATCTTAGCCTCTAGTGTAGGGATCGATCTTGACAGAGAGTATTCACTTTTAAGTTCCTTAATGGTTTACGTAGTCATTGACGAGAAATTACTAACCTTCACTGCATTTTGATCAAAAATCTTTCGGTGGAAAATAGTACTTAGTCGAAAATTAATGTGAAGATACATAAAATCTACGAATACATCTATGGCAGCCATTAGATATATGTTTGTTGATGTATTAAGGATTTACCAAGCAATTTCACTCACAATGGCGTAATGAAGACATTCGACCCACTTTTTTTTTACCGAAAATGTCCCTTAACAAAAATAGTACTAAACGCATCCCATAACGTACTGACCCAAACTTTTATATTACGCAAACACCAACAACTCATGTCGTTATAACATTTAGTTAATAAAACGATTATTTGCTCAACTCTAATATAACAGCGGCTCTTTGAAATTAATTTTAATTAAAAAGTTTAACTCAAAACAACAACTTTCATGTTAACCTTAACCTTTTATGATTTTGTTCTCGTAGCAGTAATAAACAAATATATTATGGCAATATATCTTCAACGTCGAATTTTTCGTCTAGACTGCTGAATTTTATTTTTTTTAGAGAACAAGTTTGACATACGAGCCCTTAACTGATTTTGGATAATCTAATATGAACCACCCGGAGTGCTTCTCAAACAATCATTTTATTTAGATGAATTTTTTTAAGTATAGCAATATAAAAGATTATCTCTTATGGAGTCTCAAAATGTGTAATTCTCATGACAATGGCCGAATATTACGAGGATGTAATCATTTAGCTACATCGATGCGTATGGAAAGGTTAATTTCATAACAAAAGGAAATAATTCGCAAGTAATGAGATACAATTATTTTATCACAAAAAAAATCTGGACAATATTTGAATAACATGTATGTATATGCAGAATTGTGCTTCAATGTGGGGGTTCCTTAGGAAAATTCCTGTAAATAAAGTGTTTTGCATAATTCACGCAAAATGTAATTTTGATAGAAATTACAGATTTTTTATTAGAAAGCTTAAGTAATCTATTTTGTATAAACTTTTGCAATAACTTTTTTTAAAAACTACCTATATATGATCACCCAAATATTATAAGTAATTAGATTCAATGAAACATTCAACAAAAGTCAGCAAGAAAAAAAAAGTATTTTTTTGCAAAACATTTAGTACTATTAAGTAGTAAACGCAAGTTATAGTTTTACTCATAGAGCAGGAAGCTGTCTTTCTCATTTGTTTTGTTTTTATAACGGGTTCGCCATCTAACGTTTTTTTTATACCCTATCCCATAGGGGGGTATATTAGTTTTGATACATAGTTTGTAACATAGAGAAATAATTTTGCTACATATACCTCAAAGTATATGGATCGACTCAGAATCGCTAGCTGAGTCGAATTAGCCAAGTCTGTCTGTCCGTCCGTCCGTCCGTCCGTCCGTCCGTCCGTCCGTCTGTCTGTTCGTCACCGATTTTTGGGCCTTAAATTTTGAGCTAGGATAATGAAATTTGGTATATAGGATCCTTGTGCGAGTCACCAGAACAAGTGTAAAAATTTTTGAAATCCGCCCACTGCCACGCCCCCTTTTTAGAAAAACTTATTTTTTGGCCAAACCGTAAGGAATTTCAAAAAAGTGTCTGAGCAGGATATTTAGACAATCCTAATATCTATATTTCGTTCATACAAAGTTTTTTGCCACGCCCACTTTTTGGGGGCGTTTTTTAGAAAAAAACGCTTTTAGTCCAAATTTTAAAACTTTCGAAAAAATTTTTGATGCAAATACTTCCGCAATGGTAATATAAACATTTTGTCCATAGATTATTTTCACCTACGCCCACATTTTGGGGGCGTTTTCTTACAAAAACCATTTGTGTACCCCATCCCAAGGCATTAGCAATAGAAAACCGTTGTTTTTTGTCGAACCACAAAAGATTTTGAGAAACTGTCTGAGCAATATATTGTGACAATGTCATTTTCTGTATTTCATCGCCATAAAGCCTATATTTTGAGGATATTAATTTAAAGGATGGGATGGGATAGGGTATTCAACGATCCGCATAGCGGATTGTAGCCTCTCATATGTTTTAACTAGTGCTTATTTCGTGAATGGTAACACCTAGCTCATGTCTGATTTGACAGATAATTAGTTTTCCTTCCTCTGAACGAATGCGGTTGTGTATACGCTTGAACAACGCTGGGAAATATTGCGACATTACTTTGAAAATCATGGTAATGTTGCAGAATGTGTGCGAAAATTGCGTACGGATTTTGGAAGAAGAGAAGCACCGTCAGCTCCGTATGTTCGTTATCTTGTGAAAAAAGTGAAAGAAACTGGCACCCTCATCGATAAACCAAAGCGTGAAAAGCCAAAAACAGTGCGTACACCCGAGAAAATTGCTGCTGTGTCAGAAAGTGTGCGTGAAGCGCCATCAACATCAAATCACCGTCGTTCTCAAGAATTGAACATTTCGGAGACATCATTGAGACGAATTTTGCATAAAGACCTTGGTATGACTCCATACAAAGTCCAATTGGTTTAGGCGTTGAAGCCAACTGACCATCCAATGCGTTTTCGCTTCGCTAAGTGGGCCTGCGATCGACTTAGAGAAGATGCCGATTTTGCCAAAAAAATCATCTCTTCAGATGAAGCTCATTTTGATCTTGGCGGGTATGTAAACAAGCAAAATTGTAGCATTTGGGGCACAGAAAACCCGCACGCATATATTGAAAAGCCGATACACCCAAAACGAGTCACTGTTTGGTGCGGATTTTGGCCAATCGCAAAATTTATAGCATTTTGTGATAGGAGGATTACTTTTGCGCCACCTTGTACTTCGGATCGATGTCTGTCTGTCTCTCCGTCCGTCCGTCCGTCCGTCTGTACGTCACCGATTTTTAGGCCTTAGGATAATGAAATTTGGTATATAAGATCCTCGTCCGTTGCTACAGAACAAGTGTGAAAATTTTAAAAATCCGTCCACTGCCACGCCCCCTTTTAAGAAAAACCCAGTTTTTGGCCAAACCGTAAGGATTTTAAAAAAAATCCTGAACAAAATATTTAGACAATCTTAATATCTATATTAAAGTTTTATGCCACGGCCACTTTTTTTTTGTTTAATTCTATATTGTGAGATATATTATCCTCAATATTTCTCATTAGGCACGACTTTTTTTTTGAAAGCGAGTTTTTGTAGCAAAAGAACCCATCCCATTCCGACGAGTTTATTCGCCTGGCTTCTGTAAGCTTGCCACCTCTTGCTACTAGGGTACAAAATAACACCGAATTCACCCGCTGGCTTACAATTGACAGTCGCCAGTTTAAGTGATTTTACTTAAGATTAATTTTTATTTTTGTTGTGAAAAACTATTGTTATTCATTAAAGTAGTACAAGTTTTAAATAAATTATTTGTTATCAAAAAATAAAAACAACTTGTGTGACTGGGTATTTGAAAGTTAGACCGATACTTACTTTACGGACAGAAAATTATACATTGTCAACAAACAGAAATTAAATTTCAGATCAAAAATGGAAAACACTATAAATGTTATTACTGTCGTGATTTAAACCAGGTAGGTTCAGCAGTACAACAAACCAACCACTAGGTATGCTACTGCTCCCAGATACTAAACCACTTTACCTTAAAGCTCACGACCCATCAAATCATCTGAGTAGGTTTACCTGTCAATTAATGCATATCCTAATTAAGCCATACGGATTCAACAGAAAGCTAGAGGTCATACGAACACATGAACGACTCCGAGACGTTCTACTCTTCTCATCATCTGGTCAATACGATATCATTGTTCTCACTGAGACCTGGCTCACTGATAACCATCATGACGATGAATCGCTAAACAAAGACCAATTCATGAATGACTTTGAGAAGGGCATATAAAACGATGTTATCTGCACAGATTTCTTTAAAGCATTCGGCCGTGTTAATCAATATATTTTAACATCCAAGCTGGCTCAATTTGGACTTTTATTAGTCACCTCCTAAAATGGATTAGCTCCTATACTTATCGGAACTTATTCAGTACATTCGCATTAATGACATATTATCTACACCAATTTATGTCACATCTGGATAACCCCAGGATAGTCACCACGGTCCTCTGCTTTTCCTTTTATTCAAAAATTATATTTCTGAATAAATTTTTGTGATGATTTTAAAAATGCCTTACTTTTTGTAGAAATCTTTCACCAATTCCTGTTACATACCTGATCTATAATGTCCCACTGTATCCATCAAAATAAAAGCTTGGAGTTATTTTCGAAAACAAACTCAGATTTCTTAAACATATTGCGTACTTAATAGCCAAATGTAATGCAATTCTAAAATTTATAGTACGCTATTCTAAAGACTTCTGGGATCCTTACACTGTTAAATGTTTTTTTTTATATCTCGAGTACTGTAGCATAGTCTGATATCTACTTTATTGTTTCCATTCCATTCCAGAAGAATTGAGAGGATTTGAATTTATCTTGGAATTTGTCAACTGTAGAAAAATATGACATAAATAAATGAACAGATTGCCCAACAATTTACAAGCTCCTCGTCACCAGGTTGACTTTCAATGGAGGAATATTGTCATAATGTTAATTCTTGTTAGCGGACTGCTTACCTTTTCTCCAGATAAATATGATAATGTAGTTTCTCAACTTCATTGAAACTGTAGTGTAAGCTCCATCATTGATTTATTCAGGAAGTACCCAAGCTGCCACTTAGATATTCAAAATACCATCAGTGTCAACATTCTTCAATTTCGGAGTGATTAGATATACATGAACAATTCCTACCTTTTGTCCATACCTGATATTTTAACAAACAAAACTTCTCCCCCTAGTATTTTTGAATACGATGCTCTGAAAGTTCTAACCCCATCGTGTTCAATTAGTTTTAATGGGAATATTCCTACATGCTCTTCCCTATAAGATAATATCAAAGTTGATCTCGATAAATTTGCAGGGATAAGTTACAGGACGAAATGAAGTTTACCAAATAACAAATTTTATGACCATAGAAAAACCCATCAAATTCAAATTGTTAAGAGCCACCTTTACATATACCTTCTGGCAGAAAATGGTAACACATATGCACATCAAATTTGTATATCTACAGCAATTGGATAAACGAGTAACATATTCTTCTAGGTGTAAGGTACATTTTCTAGGATACAGGAATGAGATAAATATTTGGTTTTCAATTTGTAGGCAAAACAATCCCAATTACAGCCTAGTATAACATAGAAAACATTTGTAAGTGGATACAGTAGGTATATTTGTTTTTGACCTATTTGATGTTTTAGATAAGGATACCGAATAATAAAATATTATCTTCAATGCATAGAGGTGTCCTTTTGACCGACATAAAATATTTAACTTAAACTGTACACAACATTTAATTAAGAGATGTACCTAAAGTATGACATCGTAAAAGTATAATGGGTGTCCTTGCTATATCTTTCAATTTAGGTAGTTTAATAAAATTTTACCTAAAGTTCTTGTCAGTTGAGTTATGGCACATAGAAGAAGATTGGGCCTCGAAGGCATTTAAATATATATGGACATTGGATACTTTGGTCAATTACAACTGTGACCGAAATGAAAAATATTGGTAAAGCTTGTAAATATGCAGTAGGAAAGCCATACCACCTCCTCCTAACGAGCACTGTAATTGAGACGTTTGTAGCGTACACCTTTAACGAGAAATTGAAGGATAAAATAAATAAAATTTGAACCACAATCCCACCAAGAAATTTGAAGCATCATTCCATCCTCTTAGTCCCCGGGAATGTTGCTGCTAGTTATATAGTCCAAGAACTCTGGCATTCGCGATCGCTTCATCATTTAACCTAAGGTCGGTCTTACTTGTACCCTCGAATCGGAAAGCTGTGATTCGAAGATTCTTTTGCTTGGGGCTTTATTGTTCTTTCGCTCGACGTTGCCGGGCTAATGTAGTCGACGTGTTTTGTATGGGTTATATAGTTCGCGGTTGTGTCTTCACATCCATTCGCCTTCCTTGCACTTTTCGAAAGTGCCTTATACTCGGGGCCATAAGTAGGACTGGTAGGATTAGGGTTCGGAAGAGCAAACAATTGTATATTCGGGGTTTGATTCCATTTGGTTTGCTAAATCGAAACAGCATTGATTTCCTAGAGATTGTTGATGTTGACCACCTCAAAATAGTTGGAACCATCAGTGACATTTTGTACAATGTTGTCCGCCGACAATTTTTTGTTTGTTGATAGCATATACTTGGTCCTGCCTTTCTTCCCTAATGGCCATAAATGCTTCTACAACGGCACGGTGTTAGCGACCAATGATGTCGATGTCGTCTGAGTACCCCAGTAGCTAGACGGATTTGTTGAAGGTAGTGCCTTCCATATTTGTGGTTGGATGTTGTAGAACGAGGTTATACTCTGATCGGGTCTAACTTGGCAATGACTAGTTGTTGTAACTCTGGCTATACATCAATTTAGCTAATTGTTACCTCCAAGTGGTAACCATCGGCTATTGGTCTCATCCAACCCGATTTGACTTGCTAAACTTATAACTGCGAGTGTTGATAACAAGACGACAACCAACAACACTATAAACAGCTTGGCCAGAATGCCTGTAATGGAATACCCGGCCTGCTGTCCGCAGGCGAACTTAGATTAGCTGCTTCGACATATTCGGACAACAAGTTATTTAGGAATCTCAAGGGTAAGTAAGACCCCTTGAACAGAGATGGTGGCGGATGAACTGAAAGGCCTCTGAACTGAGCCAACTACAGAGGGATATCTAATCAAGATCTGCAAGATCCTATCTGCAGTAATATATGAACACCTGAAACCGTTTACCAACAACCTGATCGGCCATTATCAGTGTCCGCAACTGATCAAATTTTAACACTTAAGCAAAACCAAGAAGTCCAAATCGATACCGACCACCTATTCATTGATAGGCAAGCCGCATACGACAGCATTTATAGTGACGAGCTATACAGAGCCACGTCTTGTTTTGGTATAAAGCCCAAATTCGTCCGTTTGTGTAGGATAACGATGGAGAATTCTCGCTGCTCCATCAGGGTCGAAAACGACCTCACCGACACATTCGATACCAAAAAAGGATTTGGACAAGGCGATGAACTGTCATCTGACTTTTTTAATCTTATTCTGGATCGGTTGCAACTACTAGCATACGCCGACGATATTGACATCATTAGTCAAACGTGATATCATAGCTACATTGACTACATCGACGAATTATACAGAACGTCACCATTGACAGATATAACTTCGAGGTAGTACGGGTTTCTGTCTACCTTTGCTCCGCGTTAACTCTGGCAACAACATCTCGTCAGAAATGAAACGAAGAATTACACTATACAACCGCTGTTTCTTCGGGCTAAGAAGGCAATTCAGTAGTATAGCCCTCACTCGAACGACTTGGGAGATCCTAAATAAGACCATGATCATCCCAGTCCTGCTACACGGCTCTGAAGCTGGACCTTGTCAAAAGTGGATGCAGAAATCCTTGGTCGATTTGAGAAGCCAGACGTCGAACGCAGTAAAGGAATACCTCATCTTAAGTGGCGCGCACAAGAAGAAACGGACCTCAACAGCAACTTAGCTAAGGACCGCGCTGATTAGAGAGGCATGTTGGTTGAGACCCAGGTATATTCCGGACTGTAGCGCCACTTAAGTAAGTAAGTGTCTTCCATATTAACTCCTGCTATGCGCACTATCTGTATCAGCACGAGATTGAAGAAATCGCATCTGTTTTTAACTTTCTCTTACAAAGAGAAAGATATTGTTTTCGTGAAAATTTTCGACCTCGAGATTTTGATTGATTCTAACATTACGATGATAGCGGAGCCTAAAAAAGTGGTTTTTGGAATTCCGTCCGTCGGTCCGTCGGTCCGTCTGTCCGTGACGGTCTCCCCAGCCTAAACGGCTTGACCGATTTTCTTCAAACTTCGTATCCAAGATAGTTTTGTTCATAATTCTAGGCCATTTTTTTTGTTTGCTTTTAGCCATGTTAAAACTGGTACCTGCCATATAAAAATTACACATAACCTCAATTTCCTCGAAAACAGCTCTAACGATTTTGATAAAACTTTATGTATACTATAACCATATTAGTTCCAACAAAACTGCATACCCAGTTTTTTCGAGAAAATCCATATAACGGATTTTGTCATTTAGGCCATATAAAGAAAATTGTTAATATCTCGCAAACTATTGTGTCAAATTGAATGAAATTTAATACATATACTACTATTACAGCTTGAAGCAATTCCACATTATTAGTTTTAGCCCAACTATCACTAAACGGAATTTTCAGTTTTGGCCAAAAACGGAAAATCATTATTTTTCACATTGACATCGATTCCTTCAAATTTTGGAGTAAACATATGAGAAGGCTACAATCCGCTGTGCGGATCGTTGAATACCCTATCCCATCCTATCCAAAAACTAAAATCCCCAAAAAAGTGGGCATGGCTAAAAACACGATGTGGATAAAATAGAAAAAATGATATAGTGACAACAAATTCTTCAGACTGCTTACAAAACAATTTTACGGTTCTACAAAAGACAAGGTTTTCTCCTGCATATGTTATGGGGTAGTGTATAAAAATGGTTTTTATATAAAAACGCCCCCAAAAAGTGGGCGTGGGTTAAAATGGTATAAAGACGAAATATTCATATTAATAATGTTAATGATTCTGCATCAAAATTTTTTTCGAAAAATTTAAAATTTGACCGAAAACAGTTTTTAATTGAAAACGCCCCCAAAAAGTGGGCGTGGCAAAAAACTTTATATGGACGAAATATAGATATTAATATTGTCTAAATATGTTGTTCAGAAACTTTTTTAAAATTCCTTACGGTTTGGTCAAAAACTGAGTTTTTCTTAAAAGGGGGCGTGGCAGTGGGCGGATTTCAAAAATTTTTACACTTGTTCTGTAGGCAGAGACGAGGATCCTATATACCAAATTTCATTATCCTAGCTCAAAATTTAAGGCCTAAAAATCGGTGACGTACAGACGGACGGACGGACGGACGGACGGACAGACGGACATGGCTTAATCGACTCAGCTAGCGATTCTGAGTCGATCCATATACTTTGAGGTATATGTAGCAAAATTATTTCTCTATGTTACAAACTAAGTATCAAAACGAATATACCCCCCTATGGGATAGGGTATAAAAATTCGTATAAATACATTTCGACATTATTTATATCATTTTAGCATCAATAATCAAAATGCTTATGATTAGATCTAACGCCCAACTTGCTGTGAAAGAGAAAGTTGCGTACGACTAAGTCGTGCACCCACCACTCGTTTTTTTAAATCCGGAAGATGTTGAGCTGTTTCCAAACTAAACGTTGAATCGTATGCCCTCTAATAATATTAGGCGTCACAGCTGTACAAGTTTTTTTAAAATTCCGATTTCCGTCATCTCTTCAAAAAGCTCTGGGGGATGAGTAGTATTCGACGAGGCTTTAAAGGCGTTGAAGAGTTGGTTTGTTTCGGCTTGAAATTCGTTGGTCTTTTCCAGGATTTGCCTTAGTTGGGAAATTTGGGACCGGAAGCCATACTGGTACGTGCCGATAAGTGTGTTGCAGAAACGCTTAAGACGTTCACTTAGTACGTTGGATAGGATCTTATATGGTGTATATACCAGGGATATACCTTGAAGAGTTCTGGTGGTAATCTGCCGGAGGTGGGCTGGTTTATTGCCCCTTCACTCTCTCGACATTATGCCCATTAAGAAGCTGCTGGAAATGCTAGCTGACTACATTTACAATTTCCTGAGCCTCATTGACTTGGTTGCCACTGTCATTAAGTAATGCCTGCGTTCCTAATTTGAAACCAGCTGCCAGTTTTTTTGAGATTCTTGTACAATTGACGGATTTTCTTCATGTCGAGAGACTCTTCGATTTCCCTAATCTGGGAGGCTGCGTGTTTTTATTTTTTTTTTTCTAGGCAGGATTTTCTTCGCTTCTCCTGCTTCAGTACTCTTCCCAAGAGACACGGGTTTTGCTTTGTAGCGTCTTGATATGTACCTCTTCTGTCATATAATCATCATACCGCGTACATCTTTTCGGGTGATTCTGGTGAGATACTTCTATGATTCTATTGTGATACTGTATAAACTGGATGTTGACATTGGTGGAGGATGAGGACACAGCTGGAAGTCGCTCACTCAGGTTTTGTTTGAAAAGCGCACTGGCAATCTCCGTCTCACTAAGGCGTCCAAACTGAAGTGTCTTTTTTTGCACCATTCTTAGCTTCTTCTCGTTAGGCAGTCCGACTCTGAATACTTCTAAGACGGGAAAATGGTCAGAGTCGACATTTGCCTCTCTGAATGATGGTCGATTTGGTTGTAAGGTGATCTAGTACATCGTATTCCTTACAGGCTTTGTAGGCTCCGTCCAGGTGATCGTACAATTACTCCTTGATAGGGCTTTCAGTCTCAACGAGAGGCACATATAAGGCTGATATTGCATAACGTTGCTTTGCTAATACGGATTACGGATCTCAGCCAGCAATCATTAAATGGTTTAATTCTGATTTATGTATAAAACAGTGAACTCAGTTTTTTAAAACAGTTTGTTGTTATATGCTGTAATATAATATATTAAAGGACATAATGCAATATCATTGCTTGTGATTATATTCTTTTATATAAAGAACATAGTCACAAGCAATGATATAGTAACCCCAACATAAAGCTAACTAAGGATTAGCCAAACTGCAAGAATTTTGTTTAACGAAAAACAAATACAATTTACAACTCGGGAGTGCGACAAAACTGTTAACATAAAATTTGCATGTTTTACACGCAATGGTATTTGTCTGTCCACCAAACAACCAAAGGAGCGAACTCATATCCCGACAAAGCGAAATTTTACATTGCTCCCTGCTGCTTTAATTTTCACCGAAGGTAAAAACAAATTGAATTTACTTACTAATGCATGTTTGCGATTCAAAAAAAAAAGGACCTAACATCGTCAACATCGTAGAAGAGGAGCTCTACCTAGGAGATTCCTCCATTAGAGTTATAAATATTTGCATAATCGCATTAAGGGAATGAAATAGGGAAACACAATTTAAGACGACGAAAAGAGAAAACAAGAAAAGAAAACCGAATTGTGTACCAATTCCACTACGTCACCCAACAAGATGGTATTAACATAGATGGCGCTAGAGTCCGTGATTCCTATCAGCTAATTACCTCCAGTTGTACACTTAATGCTGGCTTACTTATTTAAGTGGCGTCAGGTCCTTAATGAACCTGGTCCTCAACCAACATGCGCCTCTCTAATTAGCGTGGTCCCTAGATTGCACATTGCTAGCTGCGCAATTCAAATTTATTGAAGTCGGTTTGTGCGCGCTACTTAAGGGAAGTCCTCCTCTATTGCGTCCGATGCGAAGTCTGGCCAATAATAGAATTGCGTTGATTCGTTCTTACAGCGTTGTTGCCAACCCTAATGATACAGATAATGTAAAGTTCACTTAAAGTGTACATCTACCCTTCACGGGTGGGCCGAAGCAGGTTTTGGTTGGTTAACGATGTTGCTCACAAGAACTCGCCACAACTTGCCGAATTTTCTATCATGACTTGAGCCTACACCCGTATAGTATTTAACTTACCCAGGAGTTGAAGGTAACCGACCCTACACTATGGCGTGTGTTCGCTGAATGGGCTCTGGAGCAGTTAGAAACTGACCCTAATTTTCATCAAAAAATCATTTTCAGCGATAAGGCAGACTTCTGGGCGAATGGGCACACCAACAAAAATTTTCGAATTGGGAACGATACCAATCCACATGAGATCTAAGATCGTACAAAACATCACGAAAAAGTCAAAATTTGCTGTGGATTTTGGCGTGGGGGCGTCATCCGTCTAAATTTCTTTAAGAACGACGCCGACATTGACTGGGCCATCGACGTCAATGGCGACTGTTTTAGGTCGATGATTACCAAATTCGTTTGGTCTAAACTACCAATGACATGTGGTTTAAACAGAACGGCACGCGGTAGGTTCCACACAGCTCACTCCACCTTGGAAACTCTGCACGAGCGATTTGAGGGCTTGGTGGTCATCTTATGTGGAGGTGATGTGAACTGGCCAAAGGGATCGTGTGATTTGACCCCGTTAAAATTTTTCTTGTGGGGTTTTAAAGTCGCAGGTCTAGCCAAAGCCAACATAACCCATGCAAAAAACTGCAAAACATCCTTAGGAAGTTAAGCCTTAGTAAACCTCTGACTGTGTGTGGTACAAGTCAGTAGATGTACTACGTATCATGCTCCATTCTTCAAATATTTATGTTTCCAGTAGATAATTATCTTTCTAAACATAAAATGGAATATTCAATTTATGTAATGTACGGTTCCAAGAGCAATATTCTTCTTTCTAAATCTTACATACAGATCAATCCGTTCTCAGAATTCCTTTCAAACTGCATAAACTTGTACGTTTGCATAAAGCTTCACCAATTACCTGATAAGCACATTCATTCGACATGATCCCAATACCTAGAATTCGACACCCATAACTCAAGAAAGGAATCGTTAAAATTATCTCCAACCTAGTCATTCACCAAGGACCATCATCGTCGCCACAGCATCTTGTTTGGGGAAAACATCATTACTTAATTGAATATTATATTTCAGGATGACGTCGGTGTCGGAGCTAAGAAAATACGAGAGAAAATTGAATTTCCCTTGAATAGATTATCCGAAGATGTTCGTTTTTGGTATGCGAATAGTGAGTTTTCCCCTAATTGAATTATTATGCAAGGATATGCAAAGCAACCCACAGGATGAGCACTGCCGGTGCCGTTATGTATAGGCATTATTATTGTTGCTCTTGTACCTGCAGAACGAGTGAATAAATTATTTGATAAAATAAAACTCTCAAGGAATAATTCGACACGACAATTGAGAAGGTGAGCTATTCGTTATACAAGTATCTATCCGTACCTATATATAAAAAGAATAAAATGAATGAAAGCGGATGTTAATCTTGAAACAGATAAAAGAGAACAACAATTAATTAAATTTCAAAAGTAAATTGAATTTCATTTTTTGAGAAATTGAAAGATGATAGATAGATTCGAATTGAATTTCAATTGAAACATCGACTCTGAAGAACAATGCAAAGCATTGCAAGAATATAATTGCTGATACACGTGCCTCGCTGCGGGACAATAATAATTGATAAACATAAATGGATGGAGATAGATACATTTTTAAGTTTTAGATTTGTAAAAGAATAATTATTCGATTTGTAATGATGACCGTTACGGGTGGTCTTAAATATAATTGGATTGGTCCCGGAAAGAGCGTCTTTAAAAAATTATTCAATACAGAGCTTAGGGTCGACTTTACATCAGGGCCCTCATTCCGTAAAGTGATTATCGTTTGACTATAACATTTCGACGGTGCATCTTACATACCGGTGCTTAAGGATATTGATGCGATTAAGTGAGGACACAAGCGTTCTCACTCTAGCCTCTCACTATCAACTCCTACTCTCACCTCCACGCTGGTGACTAATGGGTGCCTAGTACCTCGACTGGAGATGGGGTATTAAACCCCTGTGGAAGGTCGTTGGTGGCAGCAAACGAGAGAGGGGGAGGAGTGTCCTTTCACTAAGACGCTTACTCTCAGGCGGCAGCGGAGCAATTCCCTAGATGGAGTCAACGGTGGCGCCTACAGCGATCGAACTGGTAGTGTAATCCCTATATGAGCTGCTTCGAAATATTTGAACACCAGGTCTATAGGGATTTCCAATACTGAGCCAGGATGTTGGAAAAGAGTTGGTGGCGGAGGAGCCCTCAATGGGTCAACGGCAGCGCTCATATCCCAAAATTTGCTACTGACATGGGTATTTTTTCCGGCCCGCTGTCCTAGGGTCAAAACAAGGGCTTGGCCCTCCAGGTTGCGGGTTGTGCTGTGGGTTAACTACCCATCCACGGAAAAAGCTTATGCTACGAAGCAACCAATAGCCTCGGAAAGGACTGATATTATTGTTGACGACCCAGCTAAACGAAAAAAGGACAACGACGTTCGTATCTGCACCCGGAATGTGAGAAAATTAAACAGGAGAGGTGCAGACAAACAACTAGCGGAAGCCCTAAACTGCTACAAAGCAGACGTTACTGCCATCCGGGAAATACGATGGGATGGACCGGGTAAAAAGAGGATGAAAAACTGTGACATCTACTACGGGCCGTGTTATAGTAAGCAGAAACAGCGACTATTCGGATGCGGATTTGTTATAAGTGCCAGACTTAGGCAAGAAGTGTTATGTTTCCAAGACATTGGAAATGCGTTTGCCATTATAACAATCCACATCGGCCCTTATCAGTGTGGTTTGGGCCAGGAAAGTCCGCAATCGATCAAATTTTCACACTTCGGCCGATCCTGGAAAAAAACCCAAGAAGTCCAAATCAATACCCACCACCTATTTATCGATTTCAAACCCCATACGACAGCATTTATAGAGACGAACTATACAGAGCCATGTCTAGTTTTGGAATACCGTCCAAACTCGTCCGTTTGTGTAGGATGACGACAGAGAATTCTCGCTCCATCAGGGTCGGAAACGACCTCACCGACACATTCGATACCAAAAAAGGATTTAGGCAAGGCGATGCGCAGTCATGTAACTTTTTCAATTTGATTCTTGAGAGGATTGTTCAAAACTCCCGAGCCAACACCAGAGGCTAAAAGAACTCAACGTGATGTCATATCCACGTTTGCTAGTATAGAGAAGGAAGCAGCAAAAATGGGCTTAGCAGTAAATGAGGGTAAGACTCAGTATATGCTGTCAACACGAAAGGACACACAGCATCGACGTATTGGACAGAACGTCACCATTGACAGATATAACTTTGTCTACCTCGGCTCTGCTATTAACTCTGACAACAACATCTCGTCAGAAAACAAACGAAGAATTACTCTTGCCAATCGCTGTTTCTTCGATCTAAGAAGGCAATTTAGTAGTAAAGCCCTCACTCGAACTACTAAGGAGATCCTATATAAGACCCTGATCTTCCAGTCCTGCTCTACGGCGCTAAAGCATGGACCGTATCAAAAGCGGATGAAGAAATCCTGGGTCGATTCGAGAGCGTTGACGGGCTATGGAGACGAAGATTCGACCACGAACTATACGAGCTGTATAGCGACATACCCCTAGTCAAAAAAATTCCGCATTGGACGTTGAAGTTGGCTAGGACATGTAGAACGAATGGACACCAATACTCCGGCTCGCAGAGTCTTCGATTCCCTGCCAGACGTCGGACGCAGTAGAGGAAGACCTCGCCTTAAGTGGCACAAGTAGAAACCGATCTCAACCAACTTGGAGTGCGCAACTGGAGGCAGTTAGCAAAGGACCGGACTAATTGGAGAGGCATCTTGGTTGATGCCCAGGTTCATCCCGGACTGTAGCGCCACTTAAGTAAGTATCTTGCATCACGTAAGATCAATAGCCGTTTTTGCTGTCGGCGATATCAATTTATTTGCTTCACTTAAAAAAATAATCGTGAATTCAAAGACGATTATTGAGCAATCATTGATCATGAGGTCTCGACTACCGTCTGAATGATAATCTTTTTCAAAGTTACGGAATGACCCCCCCCAGGGTATCCCATTTGATAACAGGTCTGCCATATTTCAAAGTGGTAAAATCTCATTCCTTCTTAATTAATACCAATGGGATGGGTTATGATTATCCCACAATAATAAGGATAAGAACTCTTTTACCAGGAAATGAATAAGTTCATTCCAACAAGAACATTAGACATCCATTACTTGTAAGAGGTATTATATGAATAAATAGCTTTCACTTTTTTTTTGAAACAACCTATCAAACAACAAGGACTACTTGTGATGAAAATTAAGGATTTACTTTAAAGGGCACATTTTAATTATTAACAAGAGCTGATTGCCGCAATAAGAGATATTAATAGCTTGGGCATGATGTATTAAATTATCCCAAAGGCCTGTGAAATGCCTTGGGTTATGTATACTTAATGTGCACCCTTTTGCATTTTAGAAGCTCTTTCGTGTTATCAAGACCAATTCAAGACGACCAGTTAATGTTAACTAATTGTCTTGGAATCCATTCGAATTTGTTTGAAGTATTTTTAAAAGAATGAACTGTATTTGATTATACCCTTCAAATAAGCGGCTCGTTTAAGGGTTGAATTGTTTTATAAATATGGACATTTTTGTTATATCTTTAATTCACAAAGCGGAGGTTTATTATTGATGTCGAACTGCCATTTTTTTCTTCATCCTAGTCCTTGTTATGAGGTTCAATAAATTATTAAAAGCTGACTATAGAAATACCATATTAATTGTGCTCCTAATGTCTTCTTATAATCATCTATAAACACTTTTCACATTGTTAATCTGATATCGCCGTGCTTAATCTTCTTGGTCATTGTCGACGTACTCTCTTGCATGTGTTGATGGCCTATGAAGATGACGATTCAACCAAGTACTATACGAGCTATATATAAACCTTCGAATTGGACGTTTAAGATGGTAAGGACTTGAAGAGCAGAAGGACACCAATAAAAAACCGTCATTAGCCGAATATTAGCAAGTTATTCGAGAAAAAAAAATCGAAAAAATTTACGAAGAATCGGTTTGGTTTTCGAGCGATGCATGGCACCATTAAGGCCTTTGACACCGTATGGCTAGAAAAGCTTTTCTACAGGCTTACCAGAAAATGGCATGGCTTATGCATGCTGTATACGATTTATGAAATGCTTATGGAAAAGAAGTTCGTTGATGTGGCAACGTAACTTTGAGTAAAATATTTGAAATTAAAAACGGTTTACAACTATTAGCGGTGAACTCCTCGATATTGCTTAACATTTATACAATCTTGTAGATTCCCTCAGAGCTCAGACATGCTAAAGCGTACACAGATGATCTAGTGGCATACAGATCAGGTTCCAAAATCGAGGTCTTCAACATACTTACGGCTGCCCAGTGCGGTTCAATGTAGCGTCATCCTAATTGGAAATGATACTACTATTTGACGGACTTCGAGTTTAGGATACTGCCGAACTCCAATATTCGAGTACATAAAATACTTAAATATTCGAAGGCATGCAGGGGGGCAATGGCTAGCCATAAATACATGGAGAACACGGTTACATTCAGCATTATTCTACCAAAGGCATTTAATTATACCGACTCGTAAGCGTTAGTTCAAAAAAGGAACGGTATAATGGTTTTATAACATCGCCAACATGGCATACGGGACAAGCGGCTCATCACCGAAAGGAACGTTGAAAACGCTCTGAAGCTTCTCCACCTTAGCGCTGCGATTTCAGATCACGATAAAATTGAAGCGGAAAGTCAGAACACCCAATTTTGGTGGCTGAGTTTGAATGAGGAAGGGTTCCTGTACTGCTTTAGGATTTTACATACTTGAGGTCTACTTCTTTTTTTATAATTAGCACACGCTTAATGGATAAGTAATACCCTTATAGTGTTTGAGCACACCGCTGACATTAAGGAAACTGAGGAGAAGAAAAGAGAATATACCGATGTGCGTTGCTTTTAAATGTCATTTCACATTTGTGTTGTACGGTTTAGGAATGAATCTCTATATTTCATATTACACCCCATGATAGGCTTAGCATTCATGGCATGACGAGTATTACGGTTTAATATTTGAAGGGGTGGAATTCCTGTATAATATAATAGCGGTAAGTAAGTCTTAGGCAGGAGATATTCCTACGATGCGATGTTCAAGCAAGACTATAGAATTCTCTACGGTTGAATCTCCTATCAGTTTTACGGCACGCTTTTGTATCCTATCCAGTAGGTGCGATGATGTTTTTGCTGCACCTGGCCAGATGTAGGCGATTAAATGGGGTGAAATATTTGTTACATCGATTGAGGAAACCTAGAAATTTCGATGCGTTGTTAGCGATTTTGAATATATGGTTGTGTTTTTATTAAACTATGATAGGTACTCTTATAAAGCTTGCTTTCCTTTCTCTTTGTTAATCATGTCTAAATCTCGTGCCTCAGAGTCTAACTTATATCCGCGTATATCCTGTACAGAGGGGATCTTGTCTCTTATTGTTCTGCTATAAAGCAGTTGCGAAGGCGATAATACGTAATCAGCTCCACTCCCGATGGCGATTTGGAGCCGCCTTAAAATTGACCGGGTCGCATTCTCTACTTCCTCATTTGCCTGAGGCCAATACGGCAGTGATGTTACTAATGTTATGTCATTAGCTTTACAGAATGCTTTGAACTCTGTGGCGGATCTCCTTTTACTAGCTTTATCAAATCAAGAAAACCCAACAATACATGACAATTTGTGATAAACCATATTTTTCAAAAATCAACGGCGGAAACTAGATAAATTTGCGTTAATGGCGAAACCATCTAATGAATCGCTGAACTCATTATGATCGATGGACTTAACGACGGAAGTCCGCACAGTCCACCCACACTTATCTACACTCGCATAAAAGACTTCTGCGATAAGTTTGAAGTCTTTTTCTTTCTCAAGCCGTGGCGGACGACAATTCGTGTGTGCAAAGATTTAAAGTTATCGCGAGTGATACTCATTTAAGGTTATAAAATAGATAGAAAGTTATTTAGTTCACTCTATGAAAAAGCGCATTTGCTATTAAAAAAAAACCCACAAAAAACCATTTGATTATAAAAATAAACCACAACCAGTGAAAAGTGCAGAAAACGCGTGCTTTCTTGCCTCTTATGTGGACCTCGCTGAGCCATTGCTATACTTGCCACAGCTTACTCTTCGATCTTTCCTTTCAAAAGAAGGCGAAACCCCAAAATTCCTAATAAAGACTTTACACCAATCACCACGTTAGTTTTAATTTATTAAATTATACCGAATGCAGCTCATACATGCATTAATCAACACAGGTATAAAGTGCTTGAACGTGGCAAGAAAAAAAAAGCACAAAACACGAATCGATCGCGATCGGGCTCAATGCGCTCCACTGTCGACCAAAGCTTTTGATTGATCCGATCGCCACCGGCACGCGTCTCGCATGTACAGACATCCCCCTCCCCCCACAAACCACGAATCGATCGTGATCTGGCTCAAGGCGCTCCACTGTCGACCAAAGCTTTTGATTGATCCGATCGCCACCAACAGGCGTCTCGCATGTACAGACGCCTTCCCTGCACAAACCATCATTCCCCGTGACCACGGCAACCTACTCCAACCCGGACCGATATAAATCTAACCTTTCGGATTCTGATGCCCACGATTAGAGATTAGTTATAAGTGTATGTACTGTGATTGTTGTTAAGTAATTTGTTTAGCTGTACTTCTAGTTATAATTTAAATCTAATCAGAAAAAAAAACCAGAAAAAGGTAATGCCAAAATAATAATTCAATATATATTCTTAAATAATTTATATAACTAATCAATTTCGAATTTAGACCTACTTAGTGGAAACCTATATAAGAAAACCCGATCTTGTGCGCACATCATCGACGTCATCATAAAACAAAAAAAAAACGTAAGGAAAGTAAACAACACCTACTCCACCTACTCTACAGCTTCACATATACCATACACAACTCCAGCTTTCATGCATTAAATGAAAACAACTAAAAGAGAGTGAGTTATAAAATTTAAGAATGCATATTGAAAATTTGGCATAGTTATATTAATAATACTATTTAGACACCTATTCTGTTTACCTAATTATTAGACTCGATCATTTATTTTTTTTTTAATATTAAGTACCTACAAATTCACTAATACAAAACAAAAGAGAAACATAATCTCACACATATATATGATCTTTAAACATAACGAACAAACATAAATCGTATCATATTGAATTTTAATCCAATCTTATATCCTATCTTATAATCTATAACTAAAATAACATTTATTGTTCACCTTAAATTAAGTTCATCCGACATCGTCGTGAGATTCATTCAACATATTTTTGAATTTCGTTAACCTAATCTAAATCAAAGATCAATGAAGTAATATTAGTGAAGTGCATATCGAGCGAATGTATGAAATCTCTCTCCTAATTATAATGTATAAAATGAGCTGTCGCTCTCTTAAGAAAATTGCATTCCTAGCTTATAAATAAACAAATATTTAACATGAACTCATCTGTTTCCTCACTTCAGTGTGTTGGGTATTGACCTTTGAGAGGATGAAGTGCTAAGAACTTTTGTTGGCTATGCGGGTATAAAGGGAACTTGGTCGTGAGTTAAAAACGTGACATAATATAATTTGGGGTTACTTCCAATAGAATACTAGGCGCGAAGTAGCCATGGAGTTTTTGACATTCGTCTTAAGCAGTGGGTGGGCTTAGCCTAAGAGCGCAATAATCATCGCCGCTCGGTCGTATTATCTGACCTTTGATACCTATTTACTTTTTCCTTTTTTTTTTGTTTTACCCTTTGGATAAGCTAGACGATTTTGTTTATGTTATACTATTTATTGTGTATGTCCGTGTGGAGCATATGCATTGGCACGGTTTATCTGTAGCGAGCAGTAAATAGCAGAAAAGAAACCCCCCATCCGGCGAGATTTAGCCCGGCATCCGCGAGCGTGCCAAACCACTGCTACGAAAGGGAAACTATCACCCCTAACCCTCGTTCTGCTACAACTCCTCGCTGACAAAATGCCGTCCATTGTCAGCTTTAATGGACCTCGGATATCCTAAGCGACTAAAGACATCCTCTAAAATCGATATGATTTCGGTAGACGTTATCTTTCTTAAGAATTTTATCTCTTGATATCGTGAATAATAGTCTATGATAACAAAAACAAAATCTTGATTTGGTAGCGGACCCAACAGATCCATTGCGAAACATTGCAAAGGACTAGCTGGAAATAAGTGCCGCGTCATAGGAACGGGTGGTGTTGGCTGTGAAACTAATAGATATTCGCGCCAGCTCTTGACCATTTTTACGACGTCGCTGTCAATTGACGTCACCACACATTTGCTCGGAGTCTTCGTTTCATGACAGTCTCCCCTGGTGGGCTTCATGAGCAAGAGTTAAAACCTGGAATCGCAGAGCAGCTGGTATGACAATCCTGGTACCACGCAATAAGATGCTCCCTATGGTGCACAGTGCCCATCGAAAATATCTATTTTTACTGCTCATACCCCATTCGTCCTTATTTGTATTGTCTATGGCCTCCATTAGTTCTTCATCTGCGAAGTTATTGATTGCTATCTCTGTTATATTAAGTGCTTGTGGAACTATTTTCTCTATTATTGTGCAGACATTGTGTTCACAGAGGCTGTCAAAGGAACTAGAAAACTAAATCTGACAGAGCCGAGAGAGTGAATCTGCAATAATAATCTTAAATTTAAACGACTTTAACCTTAGAACCTATAGCTCAATCCTCGCTAGTGGTTTGGAGGTTGGTTTAAAGATTGCTTCCAGTGGTTTATGGTCCGTTACCAACTCAAATTCGATGCCTGCGAGATAATAATAAAAAGCTCAGTAGCCCAAACTAGAACTAAACTCTCCTTCTCCGTTTGAGAGTACCGCTTTTCAACCGCAGACAGACTCTTGCTAGCAAACGAAATGACATTAGGAGTTCCATCTTCAAACTGTAGCAACACTGCTCCTAAAGCAATTGGGCTTGCATCGGCTATCAAACGAGTACGATTTTTCAAGTTAAATTATGACAGAGTTGGTAGTGAAACGAGTGCGTCCATTAACTTTTGAAACACATCCTGTTGTTTTTTACCCCAGGAATTTTTTACATCTTTTTTTATTAGGGCCCATAATGGTTCTAAGACATCTGCCATGTCCGGTATAAACTTCCCTAGATAAGTGACTAGTCCCAAGAGACTTCTTTTTTTCTTCTTGTGTGGTGGGTGAAAGAATTTCAATTATTATTTTGACTTTATCCGGATCTGCCGAAATACCAGTCATCGATAATATATTATGTCCCAAAAACTAAAGCTGTATGCTATATGATATCCAGGCGCATTTTTCTTTATTGAGGGTCAAATTCATATTCTGAAAAATTGAGTTCCTTTTTTTAGTTCCTTATCGTGTTCGTCTTCAGTGAGTCCGAAGACAACTATACCATCCAAATAGTTGAGGGCATTTCGACACGGGGCTAGGATATTTTCCATAACCCTTTGAAATATTTCTGGGCTTGATTTGACCCCAAAAACCAACCTCTTATAGCGAAATAACCCTCTGTGGGTTATGAATGTAGTGATTTCCTTACTTTCCTTTTCCAACTCCAACTGGTGGTATCCCCGTTTTCTTTATACCCAATCACAATAGATGAAATCCAAGCACATGGGCCTTGTACCGATTCAATAATATCCAACTTAATTGCTTTCTCTAACTTTGCACCAACTTAATCTTCCAATGCTGCTGGTACACGCCGCATTGGTTGTTGTATCGGTTTTATTGAAGTGTCGATAGATAAACTAATTTTAGTGTTCTTCATTTTGGGAAATGGGCGAAAACCTTCTAGCTGATTAACATCAATACCCAACTTTAAGACACCTAGCCGAATAGCTGTTTCCCGACCCAATAGTGATTGTCTTCCTTTTTTGATTATTTAAAATGATGTTATGATTTCTCTTTGGCGATCTACACTTATGGGCACTTAAAAAACGAAACTAACCTCTAGCGGCTTCTTCCCCGTATATGCACGGAATCGGATTTCAGTTTCTGTACGAAGGTTTCCCAATATTCCTGAGGTGCATCAAATAAATTGAATCTTGACCCGGAATCACTAAGCACTTTCACCTTGATATATATAATATAACACCAAATTTGTTAACTCATATCGCCGACATCATTTGTAATATGTAAACAGTCATGTTCGTCGTCACATTTGCAGACTGCATTCTTATTATATACGTTTTCATCATCCAAAAATTGAACTTTAGATGTCTACAGTCTGTGTCGCTTAGAATGTAAGTTTTTCGACTACTGTATCTTTTTTTTAACTTTCTCTTACAAAGAGAAAGATATTGTTTTCGTGAAAATTTTCGACCTCGAGATTTTGATTGATTCTAACATTACGATGATAGCGGAGCCTAAAAAAGTGGTTTTTGGAATTCCGTCCGTCGGTCCGTCGGTCCGTCGGTCCGTCTGTCCGTGACGGTCTCCCCAGCCTAAACGGCTTGACCGATTTTCTTCAAACTTCGTATCCAAGCTTGTTTTGGTCATAATTCTAGGCCATTTTTTTTGTTTGCTTTTAGCCATGTTAAAACTGGTACCTGCCATATAAAAATTACACATAACCTCAATTTTCTCGAAAACGGCTCTAACGATTTTGACTAAACTTTATATATACTATAACCATATTAGTTCCAACAAAACTGCATATCCAGTTTTTTCGAGAAAATCCATATAACGGATTTTGTCATTTAGGCCATATAAAGAAAATTGTTAATATCTCGCAAACTATTGTGTCAAATTGAATGAAATTTAATACATATACTACTATTACAGCTTGAAGCAACTCCACATAATTAGTTTTAGCCCAACTATTACGAAACGGAATTTTCAGTTTTGGCCAAAAACGGAAAATCATTATTTTTCACATTGACATCGATTCCTTCAAATTTTGGAGTTAAAATTCGTATAAATACATTTCGACATTATTTATATCATTTTAGCATCAATAATCAAAATGCTCATGATTAGATCTAATGTCCAACTTGCTGTGAAAGAGAAAGTTGCGTACGACCCAGTCGTGCACCCACCACTCGTCTTATTTGCGTTTGTTTTGCAAACCCTAACAAAATGACCGAGAAATCCGCACTTATTACACTTATGCCCAGTTTCACAGTGGGAGCTTAACCTACGGTTTATCTTAATTTTGTGTTTCACAGTACCGGCTTAAGAGGTAAACGCCACTTAAGTGTTGATAAAACTTAAGCCCCCGAAGTTGGTGGCTTAACTTCTGTCAGAGCAATATTCATCATTCGATGTTGCCAGTATTAACACATTACATTCAACGGAGGCAAATTAGCAAGGCAATTTCGTTAAAAACCTTTACGTCTGTATATAGACACGCAAAAATATTCTCTGGCAATACCTATTGCTCTCCAGCATGTAAATGTCAGCGGTATTTTTTTTTTTTTTTTTTGAATTCATGGTTTGAATGATATTTTTTGTATTAATTATATTACAATATTGAAATACATTCAGACCAAGAAGGTATAAGTGATTCTGAATATGCTAATTTGGTGGTTCGCATTAGAAGGAAAAAAAATATTCTACTTCGTGTAAACCACTTTCATATGTGGGATGAAGTGGATTTCTACACAAGATTTCGTATGTCGAAGCATTCCGCGTTTTGTGTCCTGGAGGAAATACAATCATACATTGAACACTTGACAACATGGTAAGCAAAATAAATATATTAGGTACCTATACAAATTTGTTTTTTCTGCATTAAGGAACAATGCACTCACTCCAGAGTGCATGCTTCTGATAACACTGAGGTTTTATTCAACCGGTGGAATGTTTATCACAGCTGGAGATTTTGGGTGGAGTCTCAAAATCAACTGTGTGCCGCGTAGTAAGGAAAGTTTCCCATGCTATAGCACTTCTGAGATGTCGATATATAAATCTTCCCGTAACAACTGAAGAAAAAAAACCAAATTTATGCTGAATTTTTTGAAATGGCAAAATTTCCACGTACAATTGTGGCTATGGATTGCACTCATATTCGAATCCAATCACCAGGTAAGTTAATTATATACTTATTTACAAATACTAGTGATTTAAATTGGATTTTTAGGAAGGCAGAATGGGGAAATATTTCGCAATAAAAAAGGATTTTTTTTTCGCTGAACGTGCAGACACTTTGCGACTCCCACTTAAGGATAATGGACATAGTTGCGAGATGGCCAGGCTCGTCACATGATTCAACTATATTTAAAATTCTAGGATTAGAGCTCGCTTTGAAAGTGGCGAGTTTGGTAACAGCTTAATTGTTGCTGATGGTGGATACCAATGCCGAAATTACGTAAAGACACCTTTAAGAAGATGCATTCTTCCAGAAGAACATCTCTACAATGAGTCGATAATTCGGACACGTAACTGCATTGAAAGATCCTATGGTGTGTGGAAAAGAAGATTTCCAATTCTTGCGATTGGAATGAGATTGCAAATTGCCACCGTACAAAGTGTTATTGTATCTACAGCTGTGCTTGTATTTGTTGCTCAAATAATGAGGTTGAACCACCACCATTGAATCAGTTTCAATTAGAGCAGATTGAATACATAAATAATGTTCAAGTCCCAAATGCAGCAAGTGAAGAAAATACAGGAGTTAGAAGTGTATTAATAAATAGTTATTTTCGAAATTTGTCAAACAGAACATAAGGAATTTATAATTCATGAAAATAGATATATGTACATATGTATGTGAACATGAATTTTATTGTTTAACGTAATAGAAATTACTTTCTTTTTGTTTTTTTATTTGCTCCAACTGAGCTTTTAAAATGTTCATCTTGTCCAAATGTTCCTCTTCCATATGTCTCATCTCCATTTGATGTTTCTCCTTTTCTTCCGCAAGTTCCCTACACTTATCATCAGAAACACCCTTTTTGGCGGAGCGAAGCAATGGAGTTGCCTTTCTTTTGATGGCAGAGGGAGTGTACTTCTCCCAAGTATATTGGTCTAGGGGAAAAGGCAACAATTAAAAATATGGATTATGTTTTTATTATAATTTGTTAATATACCTTTATACTGGTCATCTTCTACATCTATATTGAATGCATTCATGAAGTTTTCTTTCAGAACATCGTTGCTGCAGCAGGGCTCTTCGTTAATTGCATTATCTGTAAAAAAAACGAGTGGTGGGTGCACGACTGGGTCGTACGCAACTTTCTCTTTCACAGCGAGTTGGGCGTTAGATCAAATAGTACGCATTTTGATTATTGATGCTAAAAATGATATAAATAATGTCGAAATGTGTTAATACAAACGTTTACTCCGAAATTCGAAGGAATCGATGTCAATGTGAATAATAATGATTTTCCGTTATTGGCCAAAACTGAAAATTCCGGTTAGTGATAGTTGGGCTAAAACTAATTATGTGGAATTGCTTCAAGCTGTAATAGTAGTACATATATTAAATTTCATTCAATTTGACATAATAGTTTGCGAGAAATTATCAATTTTCCTTATATGGCCTAAATGACAAAATCCGTTATATGGATTTTCTCGAAAAAAACTGGGTATGCAGTTTTGTTGGAGCTAATATGGTTATGGTATATATAAAGTTTAATCAAAATCGTTAGAGCCGTTTTCGAGAAAATTGAGGTTATGTGTAATTTTTATATGGCAGGTACGGTTATTAACATGGCTAAAAGCAAACAAAAAAAATGGCCTAGAATTATGACTAAAATAAGCTTGGATACGAAGTTTGAAGAAAATCGGTCCAGCCGTTTAGGCTGGGGAGACCATTACGGACAGACGGACCGACGGACGGAATTCCAAAAACCACTTTTTTAGGCTCCGCTATCATCGTAATGTTAGAATCAATCAAAATCTCGAGGTCGAAAATTTTCACGAAAACAATATCTTTCTCTTTGTAAGAGAAAGTTAAAAACAAAAAAAAGTAGTTTATGTAGATCGCATATCTTTTCGCTAGTATTACCACTTTTTTTGGAACATCCGAGTCATAAACGGCTGGTAAGTCATCAATTTGTTCTCCAAGTAATTCATGCAGCGTCTCGTCTACATTCGTTATTGCCACTTTTATTTCTGGTCCACCGCCCGTGGAATACAATCCTCTTTTCTACTCCGCATACTTTTTTTCGTCGCCATTTTTAAATTGTCGTATTTTTTCTTTAAAACCACTGCATCTCGAAATACTTCTCCGCAGCCGGCATTGAATTCGGTTTCAATTTTCTTCCAGGCTGATGTCTTCTCATGGGCGATTCTGTCCGTATTCTTATTTTCAATTATTCTTTTATGTTTGAGCACCAAGTTCATTAATTTTTCCGTTTCAGCTGGGCTGAAATTAGCACTTCTTTTTTTTCGTTACGGTCACTCATTTTCCAAACTTCTTTTATGAAAAGATAAACAAATCATTTCCACCACTAACAAGTGATACAAGATATTTTTCTATTTGACATATCCGATCCGTTCACAGTAGGTAAATAAGCAAAACCTGTTCACAATCACTTGTTATGTTTGGCTTAGCTTAACCATACTTTTTTAATGACAGTGAAACCGAAAAAACTTGAGCCCAAACTTAAGCTCTGCGTTTTGCTTAGCTAAGCAACGACTTAAGCTCCCTCTGTGAAACAGGGCATTAGAGTTTCTAGCTTGGCAGTATTTGCTTTCTCCGAGATGACCTACTCGACCGAGTCTAAAACACTCCTTTTCACCCCTTGAAGATTTTCCCCTGCTGGCTAATACTATATAAATTACATTCGAAGAAAACGAAGGATCCATTGCTTCCGTCTGACATTTAATTTGTTCATGTACCAGACACATTTCCATGATATCATCACACTGAAAATAATTTTGTACATAATTTCTATGAATGGCGTTCACACACCTAAATTCATTAAAATTTTATGCAGTATTCATGCGGATAATGTAAAAAATTCGTACGATTTTATGAATAAATCATGTGCATTAAATCGCATTCATAAAAATTTTTACATATAAGTTGTTGTTGGGAAATTCAAAATTGAAAATTTTTTGAATTTTTTCATACGAGTATGAACAATTCATACATATTTAATAGTGATTGTTTTTTTTCATTATTTGCGTGAATAAATCATAGAATGTATGATACCGCATTCATATACATATTTTGGTCTGACATTGTAAGAGGAAAATCAACAATCCAATTGTATATCGTATCGTAATCATTTAAAATATGTATGAATGAATTCATATGGGTATGAACAATTCATAAAATCTATGAACTGCTACATAAAACGCATGAAAGTATTCATACTTTTCATGAACAAAATCATTGTAAGTGCTCATTGTATATTATACACTTCTTTTGGGACCAAACATATACTCCACACCCACTTTCAGTAAAAATTACATGAGGATAATAAAAGATATAGTATCATCAGGGCAAATAAAGTATGAGATTTGTGTGTCTTTGATATTTGTCCTATTTCCGTTTTGTCACAGTACACACTGGAAAATAATTTTTGAGTGTTCGTGTTTATTTGAATGAAAATGAATACACTAATTTACAAATAAAAAAAATAATATAAAATATCGTTTTTTTTTATGAATCCTTACATATTATATATATTATTTGAATAGGTGCAAACAAAATTATTATCATATTCACCATAAATTGGATCTGTGAAATGTACATACAAAACTATGAACTTTTACATAATTTGTATGAACTCTTACATAAAATATATGAATAGGTACATACATTCTATGAAGAGAAACATAAACCGTATGTAAGAATTCATAATCCATATGAATTGATTCTTATATTTTATGAACTTATACATACAGCGAAAGGTTCCACAGTTTATGAATTATATTCATAGATTTTATGAATGCATTCATACGCGTATGAACAATGATAATTCATAAACGCGTACAATGGTGTGAAATGTATGAAATTTTTCATAATATACATGAACTTATTCATACGAATTATGTACCTTTTTGGTTCAGTGCAAGAGAATGCTCATTCTCTAAAATCCATACATCTATAATTTTATCCTTCAGATTGATATCTATAATTCCCTGCTGTGTTTTGCCAAATAAACACTTGGTGGCTTGATTGCGTAGACGTATTATGAATTTGTTGAAACTTTCGCACTCTTCTGGTTTAAGTGATCGAAATTAATGTCTTTCGAAAGTCGAGTTTCTTTTTGGCGAAAAGTACTCATTTATTTTATCCACTAAAACCGAAAACACATCACCATCTGCCGCATCATCGACTAATGCTCCCGGTATATTAAAAATTACCTCCTGTAACTGAGGTCCACCCAAGTGCAACAGTTTGTTTTTCATTTTCTTGACATCAATTATCTCTTCTGCTGTGAGAAAAAGTGAAAAAGATCGATACCATTTCTCCCGCTCTAGTCGAATAAGTGATTCATCAATCGTTTCGCACAAAAATGGTTCTGAGGCGGACTGTTTATTTATAATCTGATTGCCACAGTTACCAATCCGGACATTGGCTGTGCTTTATACCTTAATAGTATTTAAATTGGTTTAAGTAGTTTAGGTTAGGTTTTAGGTTGTATTAAGTTTTATAAATATAAACCGACAAAAAATGTCCATTTTCCAAGTTTTTTTTTGAACGCAACTTCCGACGATGAAGTTGTGGTTCGACTTACCGAACATAACCTCGGATTGAAATAACTACGTCTCTTCCCGGCTCTATTATCCGTGCAAGCAAAAGACTCGTTTATCGCACAACAACTCCAAACCTCACAAAATATTGCGTGAGCGAGATTCCGCAAATCCTCCTACAATCTATATTAACCCCAATAACCCAAAGGCATAAGACCCTTGGGGCTTTTGGGCAGTTTTTGTCAAATTCAAAAAATCCTCTACTCTTAATCCCTAGTGGATAGCAAGTGGGAAAATATTGTTTATATGTATACAAGTCCCTGAGCTGACCCATTACATGCGGAGGCATTGAAATTAAGTTGCTGATGGTGTGCAAATAAAAGTCGTTGATGACAATATTGCGGACTCTTACATTATATTGAAGTAAGTTGGGCGGAAATGGAGGTACTACGCAACGTACTAAAGTACTCTCACCAGATGTTGCTGGAGCCTTTGTTCTATTTTTTTATATCTGCGCCTAAAAGTTAAAACTTCATATGTAAATTTTGTACAATTTTTAGGAGAGGAATTTTAAATTTTAAATGGTGCTTTGAAAAAAAATTAGCGAATGGAAACAGAAAATCCTTTCGGATATATGTATATACCTAGGAACCTTATTTAAAAATAACTATAATAAAAATAATCATTTGTAATAGATTGAAGGATTAGGTCAACAAATTTAAGTTTTTTTTAACAGAAATCTATTCTATTTTTTACTCTAACATAAGATGTTTTACTGCAACAGTTTTCGCAATCATTTGTTTTTTTAAATAGAGAAATGAGAATATAATTCAAAAAACTTATAACAGCCAAAACAACTTAAATCGACTTAAGGTGTTTTACCTTAAAGGCACATGTGCATCGATATAAAAATGTGTTTTGGGTTCAGCACATCGCTTTGTAAAAAGGAATGTGTCAAACAGAATGGGCTACTATGTCCGTTGCACCGATTTTTGGAAAATTGTGCCTCTGGTGTTGGCTCCGGAGTTTTGCACAATCCTCTCAAGAATCAGATTAAAGAAGTCACATGACAGCGCATCGCCTAGCCTAGATCCTTTTTTGGTATCGAATGTGTCGGTGTTTCCGACCCTTATTGTGCAGCGAGAATTCTCCATCGTCATCCTACACAAACGGACAAGTTTTGGCGGTATACCAAAACTTGACATGGCTCTGTATAGTTCGTCTCTGTAAATGTTATCGTCTGCGGCTTTGAAATCGATAACTCATAAGCCGATGTTCTTCCTTTCTTCTATGCTTATAGAGCTCAATGGCTTCTTGGCTGCGAGCATCTGTCGGCATTCCTCATCAAACCAGGGCAGGGGTTTCTTGCTGGTGGCCGCGAGAAACCTAGCACATCAGTTGCGGCTGATCTAATGGCTTGTTGGCATCGTTGCCATTGTTCTTCGACATTAGATGCTGGTGGTGTGTTGTGAGTCGAGAGGTTAAGGGATACGCGTTGTGCGAAGGTCTTGGCGGTCTCTGGCGATTGCAGTCTTTCGACATTAAATTTTTTCACAATATTTCTGTTTTTTTGTGGCGTGGTGGATATCCGCATCCTTACCTAGGCTACAACTAGGTAGTGGTCCGAGTCGATGTCGGCCCCTCGGAATGTTCGGACATCCAAAACATTGGATGGGTGCCTCTTGTCTATCGCAATGTGACCAATTTGGTTGACCGTTCGTTGATCTGGAAACCGCCATATCCCCTTATGGATATCGAGGTAAGAAAACCGTGTTCTGGCTATAGTGGCATTTCGTTCCGTAGCGGAGTCAGTTAACCTAAGTCTGTTACCAGATGTGTTGTCGTGTAGGCTATATTTTCCGACAGTACTGCTAAAGATGTCTTCTCATCCTAACTTTGCGTTAAATTCTCCCAGCACGATTTTAACATCGTACTTTGGTAGTCGCTCATAGGTTTTGTCGAGGAGCTCGTAGAAGCAATCCTTAGTTATATCATCTTTTTCCTCTGTCGGAGCATGAGCGCATATAAGGCTTATGTTGGCGAATTTGGCCTAGAAACGGATTATTACAATGCGTTCGCTAATGTCTTGGAAACATAAGACTTCTTGCCTAAGTCTGGCACTTATAACAAATCCGCATCCTAATAGTCGCTGTTTCTGCTCACTATAACACGGTCCATAGTAGATGTCGCAGTGTTTCATCCTCTTTTTGCCCGGCCCATCCCATCGTATTTCCTGGATGGCAGTAATGTCTGCTTTGTAGCAGTTTAGGGCTTCCGTTAGTTGACGCCTGCACCTCTCCTGTTTAATGTTCTCACATTACAGGTGCAGATACGAACTTCGTTGTCCTTTTTTCCTTTAGCAGGATCGTCAACAATAATATCAGTCCTTTCCGATGCTATTGGTTGCATCGTAACATAGGCTTTTTTATATGGATGGGTAGTTAACCCAAAGCACAACCCCCAACCTGGAGGGCCAGGCCCTTGTTTTGACCCTAGCACAGCGGGCCGGAAAATACCGATGTCAGTAGCCCATTTTGGGATATGAGCGCTGCCGTTGACCCATTGAGGGCTCCTCCGCCACCAACTCTCTTCCAATACCCTGGCTCAGTATTGGAAATCCCTATAGATTTGGTGTTCAAATATGTCGAAGCAGCTCACATAGGGATTTCACTACCAGTTCGATCAAACTGGAGCTCTAGGCGCCACCATTGACTCCATCTAGAAGACTGCCGCCCGAGAGTGAGTGTGAGAGGACACTCCTCTCCCCTCTCTCGTTTGCTGCCACCAACGACCTTCCACAGGGGTTTATTACCCCATCTCCAGTCGAGGTACTAAGCACCCACCAGTCACCAGCGTGGAGGTGAGAGTAGGAGTTGATAGTTGAGGCTAGAGTGAGAACGCTTGTGTTCTCATGTAATCGCATCTCTATCCTTAAACACCGGCTATCCGACTATCTTGGCTGATCAAAACTGTAAATGAGCAAAATTGAAGTTATCGAAACTGATCCTAGTGTTTGTGGCGTATTCTCCGACTTAATCCAGTTACCTGGATTTTAACTAGAAAATTCGAATTTTTGTTCCAAATTTCAATTTCTACTTTTACACATTAAATAAACGTTTGAGTTTAATATTTTAAATAAAAGTTATTGCGAAAGGTAATTAAAAAAAAGTTGCCGCCAAGAATAAGCAAAACCTAGCTAATGATGGTTGTGTCTTACATAATTTAGTTCAAAACATAATTTCTGACTTTTATAGCATGCTGGTGAGTTTTATTTTTCGAAAAATTGTCGTTAGAACAACTGAATATTCTTTTTTTCTTAATACTCTCAAAGTTTCCTTCGTAGATAGGAATAACCATAGATATTATTTATATATTAGGAATTTATAAAAAAAATAATTTAAAACTAACGAGGACCATATGAATATATGTGATTTTATCGCCAAAATTAACTAACTAACTGCTAATTGATGTTAATTCATCCGTAAAATTCAGTAATTATATTTTATTATACTGTATCATGGTTAAGCTACCACCAACAAACATCGCTACCATTGATACGCACATTTATCTACCATTGATTCCCGTTTATATAAAATCTAATATCCTCTTCTGCCTTAATTTCAACCCACAACTCAAAAATGAATATTCAATGCGCTTTGTAAACATCAATTAATAATAACTCGTCAAATATACTGGCTAATTTAACACCAAACAATGTAATCCCATAAAATCTCACGCAATAATTCCGCCACTTGTCCCACTTCAACAAAAAAAAAACGAATTTTTGCTGTTCAGCATCAGTTTCAAAATTTGCTAAAATATGCAAATTTTCAAAAACTAATTACTTTCAATCAATTTCACACGCCCACCGACTGTCACCGTACACCATCAAATTGGCCAGAAAAATGTTCGCTAAACTGGCGGAAAATAACCACCACCACCCTATCGACACCCGCCATTGCTTCAACCCCCCACTAGAGTGCCATTATTGTTGACAATTAAATTGAATGAAATAGAATACAAGCGTACCACGACAAAGGTAATAAATCGCATTAAAATCGGTTGGATCACGGTCGAGGACACCAAATGACGGAAGGACAATGAAACAATTTAAGTGAAAAGTTAATGGCGTAGGGCGTTGGTTTTGTTGCCAAAGGTTGGGGATTTCCTCTGACTTAAGTGCAAAAATCTTTGGATCTAACTGAATATTAATTGGCAACGGGTGTGAAAAATATCTACAGTTTCATGGAATAGGCTGGCAATTGCTGTTCAAAAGCAAAATACTCTTTGAATCCTTTTCTCTGTAATGGCCATCATTAATCTACGAATAATTTTTGTTAAGTAAAAAAAATTCAATCCCTGAATCTATCACAATGTTCTGTGCAAGGACTGCAATGCATTAGAAATCCGCTCATGTTCATGTCAGGGGATTAGTCTTAATCCCAAGGTATAGCTCTCCAATTGAACACAGAAAATCTGTTCATCCGATTTATATATTCCACCGAGTGGAGTGCGATTTTTCCCATCTATCTGAGGGATAACTTCCTTTTTCTGTTTTGCTTTTCGCCGCTGAAAATAAATCAATTCTTTCGAAAGGTTTCTCCAATTTGTTGCAATTTCTTTGGCCGTGCCAGCCGGAAACCATGGAGTCGAATCGATATCACTTAAGCATTACGATCAAAGAAATCTTGCTCAAGAACAATGCAATAACTCAGATGTCATGAAGTGTTCTTATGGTGGGAGATGGCTTTCCAGTCGTTAACCCTTAAGAATTGACGACAACAATGGGCAAAGGCGGCATTGAAAAGACTGAATCTCATAGATTTTCTTTGAAACATTCAATGTTTGGTGTTGGTACGAGGGTGGATGAAAAAGATGATGAATGCCAGGTCTATTGTACTTTGATGTAATCCCTGATTTGCATTTATTTAGATTTTTTTTAAATTTTTATAGGCATCCGGGTGCTCTCACAAATCTGAAAAGATTGTTTAGAAAATTGATTGATAAGGAAGAAGATAGGCTTTACAAAGTTTACGATTTGTAAAATGTAATTTATATTATTTTGCATTTCATACTTTTTTAACTTTTACTAAACGGGCCACACACAAGTGACGTCAAGGCAGCCTTCCATTCTCTTCTATCCTGGGCACGTTATTCGATAAAAGAGCAGTAGCATCCGCCATCAGTTGATGCTTCGGTCTTACTTATCGCATCGAAACTTAAGGTTGTGATTAAAAGATTGTCTTGACTGGACAATTATTATTCATTGACCAGGTCACATCGAGCCAATGTAGTCGACGTGTTTTGAACTATTGTTCTACATACAAATTTTAGGACAAAAAAGTTTCAGTTGTAGCATCTCCAGCTTTGGCCTTCATCGATTAAAAATCCAAAAAATCGAAGAAGAATTTTTCTTTCGAAAGTGCTTAATTTTCGCCCTGCTTTCCTGCTAACTATCCAGCACTCGGCACCGTAAAATAGGACTGGTTGAGTTATGGTCTGGTAGAGCAAACAATTAGACTTTTAGACTAAGATCTAATGTGTTTCGTTAAGCCGAAGCAGCATAGGTTTTCTTGGGTCAGCCTTTGTCGTTGCCACAAAAGAAGAGACCCTCTGAATGCAATATCGCCTACAAGATCCTGTCTGCCGTTATATTAAATGCCTGAAACCGTTTGCCAAAAACCTAATCGGCCCTTTTCAACTGATCAAATCATCACAGTTCAGCAGATCCTGGAAAAATTGCAAGAAGTCCAAATCTATACCCACAGCCTATTCATTGATTTTAAAGCCGCTTACGACTGTATTTATAAAAACGAACTATACAGAGCCATGTCTAGTTTCTGTCTACCGCCCAAACTCGTCCTTCTGTACAGGATGACGATGGAGAATTCTCGCTGTTCCATGGGGATCGGAAACGACCTCATGGAAACATTTGATACCAAAAAGGATTTAAGTAAGGTGATGGGCTCTCGTGTAACTTCTACAATCTCACTTGAGAGAAATGTGCAAAACTCTCGAGAATTTATCAGAGGCACAATCTTTCATAAATCGGTTTAACTAGCAGCATACGCCGACGATATTGACATCATTTTTCGGTGATGTCATAGCCACGTTTGCTTAGTATGGAGTAGGAAGTGGCAAACTTGGGTCTAGCAGGTAAATGAGGGTAAGACCAAATATATGCTGTCAACTCAAGAGAATGCACAACATAGACGAATTTTACAAAACGTAACTTACTCTGACAACAACATCTCGTCTGATATTAAACAAAGAATGACTTTGCCAACCGCTGTTTCTTCGGGCTAAGAAGGCAATTTAATAGTTAAGCCCTTACTTGAACTACTAAGGAGATCTGATACAAGAACCAGATCATCACAGTCCTGTTCTACGGCGCTGAAGCATGTACCGTATCCAAAGTGGATGAATAAATCCTTGGTCAATTTGAGTAAAAATATCTTTAAAAAATCCCTTTTTGCGTTGTTGGAGACGAAGATTCAATCAAGAAGCATACGAGCGACATACCCCTAGTCATAAAACTACGCATTGAACGTTTAAGATGGCTAGGACATATAAAACGAATGGGCTCCAATACTCCGGCTCGCAGAGTCTTCGATTCCCAGCAAGACGTCGGACGCAGTAGGAGAAAACATCGGCTTAAGTAGCGCACACAAGTATGTAGAAACCAACCACAACCAACTTGGAGTGCACTACTGGAGGCAGTCAGTTAAGGACCGGGCTAATTGGAGGGGCATGTTGGTTGAGGCCCAGGTTCTTTCCACACCACTTGAGTAAGTAAGGCTTCGTCGTTGCTCTATCACGAATGACACCCGCGGGGTTCATGTGGTCTCCGACGTAGATAATCTCTTCCTCAATTGTTGCTATCAACAGTGAATTTTCGTCAAAGGTTATATCAGGACAGTATTTTATTTGTTGATAGGATATAGTCTGTCTTTCCATCGTTAAATAAAACCTACGTGTTTCGCCTCTTGATCAATTGCCATAAATGCTTCTACAACGTCACAATGGGAACGACCAATAATGCCGATATCGAAGGAGTACCACCATTGTAGCTGTACGAACTTGTTGAAGATAATCCCTTCCATATTGCCTCACAAGATTGGGGAATTCGCACGATAGTCCGTCGCGTTGTTGGTATCCGGTTAATGCTTGCTGCATCACTTTAGAAAGGTCTAGGCAATTTATGATATCAATCGCGATCTTTGAAGTCGATGAAAAGAAGATGTATCTCGACTTGTTTGTCATTTCTAGGATTTGCCTTATAATGGACATTTTAATTAAATGTGAAAATTTCGATTATGTTCGATCTGCCGGACCGAAAGCCACACTGGTACGTTCAGGGATAGTTGGTACAACATATGGGAATGCTATTTTTGTAGATGGGATTTAAAGAGCTGATATTCGCGTCCTCTACCATCTAAATTTTTTTTTATTCATGTTTATTATTTTCTATATCTTAAAACTTACTTATATGCTAAAATTGATGAAAAAACTAGCCTACTTATCTACTAACTTAACTAACTTACTGGGCCTCTGCGGGCGCCCTAAATTAAACAATAACAACTTAAATGTAATGCCTTTTGGCCTATAATTTAATTTAATTATGTATTTAAAGATATAAAACCAACGATATATATATATATATATCTTTTTTTACCAAGAAACTTTTAAAAAAAAAAAAACTCCTTTGTGATGACTACTGGCTACTGGTATACAGGATGCTGCAACATAATTCTAGCCTCTAACTTGGACTTTTTGCTAGGTACATAGGTATCGGAACTTGTTACTCAAGTTTGGCGAAAGTTAATTTGTTCAAACTCCATAGCAAATACAATGCCCTTCTACATTCATGTGGAAGTTTGTTCGAGTCGTGTCGATCCTTTTTATTAGCTATCTAATAGGGGTATATCTATATCTTAAAGTATGTGAATCGACTCAGAAAAATAATTGCTATAGTGCGTACCAAATCAGTTGGCCAACGGTCGATTGCGCAGAGAGAGGATTTAAGGGAAATTTAAGATATTTACAATAAATTTTAAGAGACCTGCGCAGTAGAATGCCCAACTGGTTTGGTTTGCACTAGTTTGCCAACGGTCGAATGCGCAGAGAGAGGATTTAAGAGCAATTTAAGATATTGTAAAATAAATTTTAAGAGACCTGCGCAGTAGATTGGCCAACTGATTTGGTACGGACTATATCTAGCCATGTCTGTCTGTCGCCCGCCCGTCCATCTGTACGTCACCGGTTTTTAAGGCCTTAACTTTTGAGCTAGCATTATGAAATTTGGTACATAGACTCCCTGTCCATGCCTACAGAACAAGTATGAAAACTTTTTAAATGCGTTCACTACCACGCCCACTTTTAAGATACACCTCGCATCAAACTATAAAGCACTTTGAAAAGGTGTCTGACCAAGATATTTAACATAAAGTTTTAGTCACCCCCATTTTTAGTGGCCTTTTTCTAAAAAAAAAAAAAACATTTTCGGTAAATATATTAGGAAAAAACACATAAGAAGGCTATCCCATCCCATCCTTAAAATTAATATCCCCAAAATGTGGTCTTTATGGCCATAAAGTATTGAAAATGACGTTGTCACAACATATTTTTCAGTCGGTTTATTAAAATCTGTTATGGTTCGACAAAATACAACGTTTTTCTGTTGCATATGCCTTGGGGTAGGGCATACAAATGCCCCAAAAAGTGGGCGTGGGTTAAAATGTTCTATAAACGAAATGTTCATACTAATTTTATGAACGTTTTTGCATCAAAAGTTTTTTCGAATATTAGAAAATTTGACCGAAAAAGGTTTTTTTACTAAAAACGCCCCCAAAAAGTGGGAGTGGCAAAAAACTTTATATTGACGGAATATATATATTACAATTCTCTAAATATGCTGCTCAGACACTTTTTTTAAATTCCTTACGGTTTGGCTAAAAACTACGTTTTTCTAAAAATCGATTTTTTACAAACGATGTGATATATAGAGAAATAATTTAGTTAGATGTATCTCAAAGTATATGGATCGACTCAGAATCGCTAGATAAGCCGATTAATCCATGTCTGCCTGTCCAACGAATTTTAGGAATTAAATTTTGAGATTTTGAAATCCATGTCCGTGCCTACAGATAATTTTCCAAATCCGCCCACTGCCACCCATACTTTTAAGAAAAACCTTCTCTTTGGTCGAACGATAAGAATTTTGAAAAAGTTTCTGAATCAGATATTTAGACAACATTAATATATGTATTTCGTCTTTATAACATTTTTTGCCACGACCACTTTTTGGAGGCGTTTTCTGTAAAAAAAACGTTTTCGTTAAAATTTTAAGGAAATTATAAAAAAAATCTCGGTGCAAAAACATTAATAAAGTTAATATGAACAATTTGGCAATTTGGTCATTTTAACCCACGTCCACTTTTTAGAGGCGTTTTCCTACAAAAACCATTTGTATACCCTACCCCATAGCATATGCAGGAGAAAAACGCTATTTATTGTCGAACGAAAACGCTTTCTGTAATATAATATATGGTGACAACTTACTTACTTAAGTGGCGCTACAGTCCGGAATGAACCTGGGCCTCAACCAACATGACTCTGCAATTAGCCCGGTCCTTAGCTAACTGCCTCCAGTTGCGCACTCCAAGTTGGTTGAGGTCGGTTTCCACTTGTGAGCGCCACTTAAGGCGAGGTCTTCCTCTACTGCGTCCGACGTCTGGCTGGGAATCGAAGACTCTGCGAGCCGGAGTATTGGTGTCCATTCGTTCTACATGTCCTAGCCATCTTAAACGTCCAATGCGGAGTTTTTTGACCAGGGGCATGTCGCTGTACAGCTCGTATAGTTCTTGGTTGAATCTTCGTCTCCATAGCCCGTCAACGCAAACGGGACCGAAGATTTTTCGAAGAATTTTCCTCTCGAATCTACCAAGGATTTCTTCATCCGCTTTTGATACGGTCCATGCTTCAGCGCCGTAGAGCAGGACTGGGATGATCAAGGAAATGATGATATCCTTAGTAGTTCGAGTGAGGGCTTTACTACTAAATTGCCTTCTTAGCCCGAAGAAACAGCGGTTGGCAAGAGTAATTCTTCGTTTAATTTCTGACGAGATGTTGTTGTCAGAGTTAATAGCGGAGCCGAGGTAGACAAAGTCCCGTACTACCTCAAAGTTATATCTGTCAATGGTGACGTTCTGTCCAATTCGTCGATGTTGTGAGTCCTTTCGTGATGACAGCATATACTTAGTCTTACCCTCATTTACTGCTAAACCCATTTTCGTCGCTTCCTTCTCTATACTAGCAAACGTGGCTATGACATCACGTTGAGTCCTACCAATGATGTCAATATCGTCAGCGTATGCTAGTAGTTGCACCGACTTTTGGAAAATTGTGCCTCTGGTGTTGGCTTTGGAGTTTTGCACAAGAATCAGATTAAAGTTTGGGCGTTATACCAAAACTAGACATGGCTCTGTACAGTTCGTCTCCATAAATGCTGTCATATGCGGCTTTGAAATCGATGAATAGGTAATGGGTATCGATTTGGACTTCTTGAGTTTTTTCCAGGATCTGCCGAAGTGTAAAAATTTGATCGGTTGTGGACTTTCCTGGCCTAAAACCACACTGATAAGGGCCAATCAGGTTGTTGGTAAACGGTTTCAGGCGTTCACATATTACGGCAGATATGATCTTGTAGGCGATGTTGAGGAGACTTATGCCTCTGTAGTTGGCGCAGTTCAGAGGGTCTCCTTTTTTGTGGATCGGGCAAACGATGCTGAGGTTCCATTCTTCAGGCATATTTTCATCCGACCAGATTTGGCTTATGAGCTGGTGGATGTTACTTACCAAGTCATCTCCGCCGGCCTTATAAAGCTCAGCGGGAAGGCCGTCATTTCCGGCAGCCTTATTAAGCTTGAGTTTAGATATTGCTATCCTTACTTCACTCAGGTCGGGTGGTTGGAAGTTTTCGCTGTCGTTGCCAATATTGAATGGTTCGTTCTGCCTGACAGCGGAATGTTGTTCGTTATCGCCGTTTAACAGTCTGCAGAAGTGGTTCTTCCATATCCTCAGCATCGACTGTGTCTCAACTACAATATTTCCTTGTTCATCTCGACAGGCTTCTGTTCGAGCCTTGTATCCTTGGCTTTGACGTTTTACACTTTGGTAAAACTTGCGAACATCGTTCCTGGAGTGGCACCTCTCTATATCCTCGATCGCGCGCTTTTCTTGCTCTTTTTTATTCTTGCTGAAAAGCCGGTGTTCTTCCCTTCTTCTTTGCCTATAGAGTTCAATGGCAGCTCTCATCTTCACCTGCAGCTTAGCCTTGTAGGCCTCGTTCTTGGCTGCGAGCATCTGTCGGCATTCCTCATCAAACCAGGGGTTTCTTGCTGGTGGGCGCGAGTAACCTAGCACATCAGTTGCGGCTGATCTAATGGCCTGTTGGCATCGTTGCCATTGCTCTTCGACATTCGATGCTGGTGGTATGGTGTTAATCGAGAGGTTAAGGGATACGCGTTGTGCGAAGGTCTTGGCGGTCTCTTGCGATTGCAGTCTTCCGACATTAAATTTTTTCACAGTATTTCTGGATTGTTGTGGCGTGGTGGATATCCGCATTCTTACCTTTGCTGCTACAGGTAGTGATCCGAGTCGATGTTAGCTCCTCGGAATGTTCGGACATCCAAAATACTGGATGCGTACCTCTTACCTATCGCAATGTGATCAATTTGGTTGACCGTTTGTTGATCTGGAGACCGCCATGTCCCCTTTTGGATATCGAGGTGACAACACCATTTTTTAAATTACTATAAAGCCTTCATTTAGGGGAAATAAATCTAAAGGATGGGATGGGATAGGGTTTAAACGATCCGCACAGCGGATTGTTGCTTTCTCAGATATGTTTACACCGGAACTAAGGTTTCACCTAAGTAAATAAATATAGAAAAGTCCGCTATCGGCAAACATTAACCGGATCACCATTCACAATACAGCTTAACGCAATAGAACACATTGCCCTCATTATCTTAATTGATCCTCATTCGTAAAACTCCTGGCAGGATCCATGTAATATCTCTTTTAGAAATCTCGAAAATTATATCTTATAACTCAGTCTCTACAGAGTACTAAAATCTGATTAATTTACTTTCTGACAACAATACAACTTTAGCAAAAAGTATGTCAGAAAACCACTTAACAAAATCGCATAACACACTTGACGAGATTCATAACTTTTCAAATCATTTCAAGCCATCCAAATCTGCGCTCCTTGTCATGCCCAAAGCCCATAATAATAAACTTTCAAATTGCTTGCAAGTATTACACCAACAGAAGTAAGGATAACAAAATCCTGATCCCTTTAGCATTAGCATTTGCCAACTTATGTCATTTCAGAGGATACAATAGGTTCAACAGTTTTGTTATCGCATTTGGATCCTTTAAACAGGTACACGCAGGGAGAGGAAGTGTGTGGGCGGACCCACTTTTGCATGGCATGTAGTAAAATTTTACTAGCATTCCAGGCAACACCTGATGTCGAAGGAAATGGGTACTTTCCTAATGTAGAATTGGCTTTTCCTTCTCGGCAACGAGCGTGTAATGTTGATTCAATTCGTAATGGCAGGGAAATTAAATTTCAATTTATGTTTCGAAAGTGTACGAATGTTCAAAAATACCAAATGGCTATTTTCGTTTGTGAACCAACAAATCGGATGAAAGTAACAAAGGATGTTTCTCATTGCGTGACAATCATTTTTTTTTTAAATTTTAATTTATTTTCGTAATTAATGAAATTGGATGTGTAATTGGATAAATTTCATTGTCCGTGTATTTTTGATGGGAAAACATACGTACGTGTGTGTGAAACTAATCGCATTTCAATTATGCTTAATTACGCTCGTTAATTTGTAGAAATGACTTAATCAATGTTGATTCACATGCATGCAGACATTCAGATAGGTGTTTAAATACATTTTTGAATTTCTTATTTGAACAACAATTATAGGATGTGTAGACACTTTCGAAAATATAGAATATATTTTGGCTTTGGATCTTTTGGATTGAACCCTTGAGATGTAAAAACGTATTTCCTTAAGCGTCAAAGTGCGCTACAGTCCGGTATGAACCTGTGACATAACCAACATAAATTTCCAATTAGACAGGTCCCTACCTAACTGATTATAGTTTCGCACTTCAAGTAGTTTCAGGGCGGTTTCTAATTGTGCAGGAGACTTAAGGAAAGGTCGTCCTCCTCTAATTGAACACTATGTGAGCCAAAGTTGTTTTATGGTCCATATCCTCTAAGCTATATTGAACGTTCAGTGCGGAATTTTTTTTACCAGTTCTATGTCACGGTACAGCTCGTTAAGTTCATGTTGAATCTTAGTAAACACTTTTGTTAAGTAGATATGATACTTGCAAATTATTGAAATATGCTCCTGAATTATTGTAGATTGTTTTTTGTTGCAAATATGTGTGCTCGTTCTGTAATAAAATGAATTTTAATACTGAGCTGTTCTTGTCATTGATAGATGAACATTGTGTCTATGAGCAATATAGGAATGGTATCAATAAGGTCTTCCAAACATCACCCTCATAATATCTGTAATAGAGATCTCCTACAAGAGTATCTACCCTGTGCCCAAAGGTTGCAGATTTGAAGTAATGGAATAATCATCTATAAGGCATTCCTTTGTAAGTCCAATGCATGTTTCAGGGTTGAATTTCAAACGCGATTACAATATTCAAGACCTGGTCATACTCGAGCTTTAAGCAGAAGAAAAAGCCGTGCTAGCGTAAAATAATTTTTAGCTCTGAAAAGGTAACTAGGTTGTGATGATATATTTGTCCCAATTGTAATGCTTAGCAGATAAATCGATTCTTCTGATTTGAAGACTGTACTCTCCATTTCGATTTGTGAATCTGTGAAGTTGTTCTTTCCTGTAAAAGTGGTGTACTGCATTTTCTTTGACTTGAATTGTAATAGATTTTCATTTCGAAAATAAAAACATATTTGGCGCAAGAGGCTCTTTAGTACCCAGGGCCTAGCTTTTTCACACAACCATTTATTTGGGCGTCAGTACTTCTTTTACGACGGCGGGACTTCCCGTATTATGCCGACTCCAAAGGGCTTATTTGAGATAAGCTTTCTTGACAATTGATATTACTCGGATGATTTGTCAGATCATCACTAGAGGAGGGCTAGTAAAAAATCATTTACCCTTCTGCACGGCAGTTCATTACACTAACCCTTGCTCCACTGAGCCCGTCTTCCTTTCTCCATTGCACAACATTTTGTAGGTCTTCGTTAATAGAGCAAATTTGTCCGATCTGTCTTTAATAATGAAATTTAAATAAAATTAATTTTAAAGTTACGTACCATCTTGTTTTAACTCTGCACAATTTTTTCCCCATATTTCATCTTTCTTTCTTATATTTTTATATTCAGGGTGTGCAAAATTGTACAACACCGGATATTTTTCTTATAATTTTCAAGAGCTTTTCCACTGAAACCATCTTCAAAGTGCAATAACACACGCGGGACTGCGAAAATATAGTGCCTGCAGCGAACCAGCGAAATAATGCTACAATCCCGCTATCGCCACTCTGAGTACGCAGCTATTTGCATGGTGCCATATACCGCCATGTACTTATTTTCCGCGGGAATTTCGCTACCGCTTCCGCAACTTTGTTTCGCGTTGGTTTGAGTAGGCCTTTATGGAATTTTCGCTGCCCCATCAGAGCCGGAAATTACCTCACCAACACATTCGATACCAAAAAAGGATTAAGGCAAGGCGATGCGCTATCATGTTCTTTAATTTGAATCTTCAGAGGATTGTGCAACACCCCCGAGCCAACACCAGAAGCACAGTTTAAAGGGATATTTTTTTTAACGATAGGATGTAATTCGTCTTCTTCTTCTTATTAAACGGATTGTAACGGACAGCGGATTGTAGCTTTCTCATACGTTTTTAACTTTCTCTTACAAAGAGAAAGATATTGTTTTCGTGAAAATTTTCGACCTCGGGATTTTGATTGATTCTAACATTACGATGATAGCGGAGCCTAAAAAAGTGGTTTTTGTAATTCCGTCCGTCGGTCCGTCGGTCCGTCTGTCCGTAATGGTCTCCCCAGCCTAAACGGCTTGACCGATTTTCTTCAAACTTCGTATCCAAGCTTTTTTTGGTTATAATTCTAGGCCCTTTTTTTGTTTGCTTTTAGCCATGTTAATAACGGTACCTGCCATATAAAAATTACACATAACCTCAATTTTCTCGAAAACGGCTCTAAAGATTTAGATTAAACTTTATATATACTATAACCATATTAGTTCCAACAAAACTGCATACCCAGTTTTTTCGAGAAAATCCATATAACGGATTTTGTCATTCAGGCCATATAAAGAAAATTGTTAATTTCTCGCAAACCACTATGCCAAAATGAATGAAATTTAATATATATACTACTATTATAGTTTTAAACAATTCCACATAGGTAATTAGTTTTAGCCCAACTATCACTTAACGGAATTTTCAGTTTTGGCCAATAACGAAAAATAATTATTTTTCACATAGACACCGATTCCTTCAAATTACGGAGTAAACGTTCGTATAATCACATTTCGACATTTTATATAATTTTTAGCATTAATAATCAAAATGCGCACTATTTGATCTAACGCCCAACTAGCTGTTGGGTGCTGTAGAACGAGGGTAGACTCTGATTGGCGTTAACTTGGCAATGCCCAGTGTTGCAACTCTGACTACACATCAAATGTGCTTATCTTTACCTCCAAGTGGTAACCATCGGGTACTGGTCTCATCCAACCGGATTTGACTTGCTAAACGATAAGTGCGAGTGTTGATAACACGACGAAAAACAGCAACACTATAAACACCCTGGTGAGAATGGCACGGAAGAATACCCGGCCTGCTGTCCCAGGCGAACCTAGATGAGCTGCTCTGACATATTCGGACAACAGGTTGTCTAGGAATTTCAAGGGTTAGTCAGGCCCCTTGAACAGAGATGGTGGCGGATGAACCGAAAGGCCAACGGCAGCGCTCAATCCCATAGTGGATACTGATGGCCCCGTGTCCTAGGGGTATCTAATAAATTGGAACTGGCCCTCCAGGTTGGGGGTTGTGCTTTGGGCTAACTACCCACCCACAGAAAAAAAGCATGGTTACGAAGCAACCAATAGCCTCGGAAAGGACGGATTTTATTGTTGACGACCCTGCTAAACGAAAAAAGGACAACGACGTTCGTATCTGCACCTGGAATGTGAGAACATTAAACAGGAGAGGTGCAGGCGAACAACTAGCGGAAGCCCTAAACTGCTACAAAGCAGACATTACTGCCATCCAGGAAATACGATGGGATGGGCCGGGCAAAAAGAGGATGAAAAACTGTGACATATACTACGGACCGTGTTATAGTGAGCAGAAACAGCGACTAGTCGGATGCGGATTTGTTATAAGTGCCAGACTTAGGCAAGAAGTCTTATGTTTCCAAGACATTAGCGAACGCATAGTAACAATCCGCATCAAGGCCAAATTCGCCAACATAAGCCTTATATGCGCTCACGCTCCGACGGAAGAAAAAGATGATATAGCTAAGGATTGCTTCTACGAGCTCCTCGACAAAACCTATGAGCGACTACCGAAGTACGATGTTAAAATCGTGCTGGGAGATTTTAACGCAAAGGTAGGAAGAGAAGACATCTTTAGAAGTATTGTCGGAAAACATAGCCTACACGACAACACGTCTGGTAACGGACTTAGGCTAATTGATTTCGCTACGGAACGAAATGCCACTATAGCCAGCACACGGTTTCCTCACCTCGATATCCATAAGGGGACATGGCGGTCTCCAGATCAACGAACGGTCAACCAAATTGATCACATTGCGATAGATAAGAGGCACGCATCCAGTATTTTGGATGTCCGAACATTCCGAGGAGCTAACATCGACTCGGATCACTACCTTGTAGCAGCCAAGGTAAGAATGCGGATATCCACCACGCCACAACAATCCAGAAATACTGTGAAAAAATTTAATGTCGGAAGACTGCAATCGCAAGAGACCGCCAAGACCTTCGCACAACGCGTATCCCTTAACCTCTCGATTAACACCATACCACCAGCATCGAATGTCGAAGAGCAATGGCAACGATGCCAACAGGCCATTAGATCAGCCGCAACTGATGTGCTAGGTTTCTCGCGCCCACCAGCAAGAAACCCCTGGTTTGATGAGGAATGCCGACAGATGCTCGCAGCCAAGAACGAGGCCTACAAGGCTAAGCTGCAGGTGAAGACGAGAGCTGCCATTGAGCTCTATAGGCAAAGAAGAAGGGAAGAACATCGGCTTTTCAGCAAGAAGAAAAAAGAGCAAGAAAAGCGCGCGATCGAGGATATAGAGAGGTGCCACTCCAGGAACGATGTTCGCAAGTTTTACCAAAGTGTAAAACGTCAAAGCCAAGGATACAAGGCTCGAACAGAATCCTGTCGAGATGAACAAGGAAATATTGTAGTTGAGACACAGTCGATGCTGAGGATATGGAAGAACCACTTCTGCAGACTGTTAAACGGCGATGACGAACAACATTCCGCTGTCAGGCAGAACGAACCATTCAATATTGGCAACGGCAGCGAAAACTGCCAACCACCCGACCTGAGTGAAGTGAGGATAGCAATATCTAAACTCAAGCTTAATAAGGCTGCCGGAAATGACGGCCTTCCCGCTGAGCTCTATAAGGCCGGCGGAGATGACTTGGTAAGTAACATCCACCAACTCATAAGCCAAATCTGGTCGGATGAAAATATGCCTGAAGAATGGAACCTCAGCATCGTTTGCCCGATCCACAAAAAAGGAGACCCTCTGAACTGCGCCAACTACAGAGGCATAAGTCTCCTCAACATCGCCTACAAGATCCTATCTGCCGTAATATGTGAACGCCTGAAACCGTTTACCAACAACCTGATTGGCCCTTATCAGTGTGGTTTTAGGCCAGGAAAGTCCACAACCGATCAAATTTTCACACTTCGGCAGATCCTGGAAAAAACTCAAGAAGTCCAAATCGATACCCACCACCTATTCATCGATTTCACAGCCGCATATGACAGCATTTATAGAGACGAACTGTACAGAGCCATGTCTAGTTTTGGTATACCGCCTAAACTCGTCCGTTTGTGTAGGATGACGATGGAGAATTCTCGCTGCTCCATCAGGGTCGGAAACGACCTCACCGACACATTCGATACCAAAAAAGGATTTAGGCAAGGCGATGCGCTGTCATGTGACTTCTTTAATCTGATTCTTGAGAGAATTGTGCAAAACTCCAAAGCCAACACCAGAGGCACAATTTTCCAAAAGTCGGTGCAACTACTAGCATACGCTGACGATATTGACATCATTGGTAGGACTCAACGTGATGTCATAGCCACGTTTGCTAGTATAGAGAAGGAAGCGGCGAAAATGGGTTTAGCAGTAAATGAGGGTAAGACTAAGTATATGCTGTCAACACGAAAGGACACACAACATCGACGAATTGGACAGAACGTCACCATTGACAGATATAACTTTGAGGTAGTACGGGACTTTGTCTACCTCGGCTCCGCTATTAACTCTGACAACAACATCTCGTCAGAAATTAAACGAAGAATTACTCTTGCCAACTGCTGTTTCTTCGGGCTAAGAAGGCAATTTAGTAGTAAAGCCCTCACTCGAACTACTAAGGAGATCCTATATAAGACCCTGATCATCCCAGTCCTGCTCTACGGCGCTGAAGCATGGACCGTATCAAAAGCGGATGAAGAAATCCTTGGTAGATTCGAGAGGAAAATTCTTCGAAAAATCTTCGGTCCCGTTTGCGTTGACGGGCTATGGAGACGAAGATTCAACCAAGAACTATACGAGCTGTACAGCGACATGCCCCTGGTCAAAAAACTCCGCATTGGACGTTTAAGATGGCTAGGACATGTAGAACGAATGGACACCAATACTCCGGCTCGCAGAGTCTTCGATTCCCAGCCAGACGTCGGACGCAGTAGAGGAAGACCTCGCCTTAAGTGGCGCGCACAAGTGGAAACCGACCTCAACCAACTTGGAGTGCGCAACTGGAGGCAGTTAGCTAAGGACTGGGCTAATTGGAGAGGCATGTTGGTTGAGGCCCAGGTTCATTCCGGACTGTAGCGCCACTTAAGTAAGTAAGTAAGCCCAACTAG